>CM073541.1:10007500-12507500 GCA_037074615.1 Leucaena leucocephala
GATGCTTTGATGAGTAATATGAATAAGAATGCAAAAGAAATCAACAAGGACTTGTATAGAGATTACGGTGTGCTATTGAACTATAGACAAGTGTACAGGTGTAGAGAACAAGCCTTGAGGCAAATACATGGTACTGCGGAGGATTTTTACAAGATTATTCCTTGGATATGTGAGAGGCTTATGGAAACTAATGCAAGAACTGTTGCTAGATGGGAAGCCTCATAGTCCAAAAGATTTGAGAGGGTATTCATTGCATATGGATGCTCAATTGAAGATTTTTTGCAAGGTGCAGAGCAATACTGTATATAAATTGATGTCATCTTAGTGGTCCATACAGGGGAACAATGCTTATAGACAATGCATATGATGCAGATAATGAATTATTTCAATTGGCATATGCCATTATTAGTGGTGAGACGAATGATGAGTGGACTTAGTTTCTTCAAAATGTTAAAGAGATCACAGGATCCTTGGAGATCACAATTATGTCAGACTGAAACAATACAATCATAACTACTATTCAGACTATTTTTTCATGTACTAGACATGCTTATTGCTACCGGCATGTAAAAGAAAACTATAGTGCTGCTTTCCTCAAAATCATAAGAGGTAGGGGACGACCATCAAGGGTCCGAAAGGAGGACACACTTAACCTGCTTGATGGAATTGCATATGCAAGGCTTGAGGGAGATTTCAATGTCATAATGGGAAAGCTACAAGCCTTTTGTCTACAGACAGCACAATGGGTTGAGACCCACGGGGACATGCAACGATGGGCTATGAGCAAGTTCCCATTCAAACTATGGGACAATATTACCACTAATCTCACAGAGTCATTCAATGCATGGATTTTACAAGAGCGAAGGCACGATGTGTCTATTCTAATACTTGAGCATCAAGAGAAGTTGGCACAGAAGTTGCTTACAAGCAAAATGTCAATGGTTAATTGAAAAAATGGTGCTGGGCAAATATTAAGGCAAATTTGATATAGCAAGTTAGGTGTGAACAAATATGCATGCCCAATATTGGGGAAATGACGTAGTCCAGGTTGAGACTTGGGGCCCCCATGGAGTAATTAAACTTACTATTGATCTGCAAACACATAAATGCACATGTTTAGGTTGGCAAATGAGTGGACTCCTTGTGTCCATGCATGTGCTACAATAAAGCTAATGCATGGTAGGGTGTAAACATTTTTGGATGATTGCTACAAGTTATCTGCCCAAGAGAAAGTATATGCTAGTATCATGAGGCCTATTGCTACATATGATTATCCATGTCCTAACAACCTGATAGTGTCTGAACTAATGCAAGAAAGGTTCCTTGACCCCCTAATTACTAGAAGGCCTTCGGGAAAGCCAAAGAGAAAAGATGCCATGAGGCTGGACACATAATGAAGAGATGCAAGAATCCAAACCCGAACTGAGGAATAGAGCTGGGTTGCACTATTTTTATGTGTAAATACATAGAACACTGATTTTTGCATTGTATATATCTGTAGAAAGTGATGAAAGTCATTTTTTGTAATCTTGATCAATCTTCATCTTGTTGGAAGATAGGGTGGATCTTGATGAAGGTGTCTATGTTTGCTGTATGCCTTATATTTGCTGCCAAGACCTGATGTAATTGTAAAGTGCATATATATGAATCAAAGTGCATACTATGTTTGCTGTCATTTGTTAGTTGCAGGCCCTGGGGTTGTTATTCCTTCGACACCTTGTTCTTATTTGTAACTGCTGGAGTTGTTATGTTTGCTGTCTGGGATACTTAATACTTCAGTTGTGAATCACTGATTCCTTCACAATGGGGCTGTTATTCCCTAGTGCTGGAGTTGTTATTCTTTCAATAAGAGGTTGTTACTTATAAGTGTTAGAGTTGTTATTCCTTTATTAAGGGATTGTTACTTATAAGTGATCGAGTTATTATTTTTTCTATCGTGGGTAATTGTTATTTACGGTGGTCCAGTTGTCATTAATTGACATTTGAGTTGTTATTCCCTTCTGGATGAGTTGTTAATATTCACCTATATAGGGTTGAGTTTGGTAAATTTGTTCTACATGATAGCATATGAAACACAACACCTGCCTATTGAACATGATAACATTCTTTGCTGAACAAGTTAACAACTTGACATTAATTGAAACTATTCAATTACATGTATTCTTTAGAAATTTTATAATGGAAAATGCACTTAAGTAGTCACTAGTTTCTTCTGATGTTTGGAGTCTTTGCCACCTAGTATGGACAACACTTGTGCCTGTTGTGAGTTGTTGGAGTGATTCATCAGCTAAAACAAACAGTCAACCCTCAGTTGGTGGAGGCCTTCAATGGAGTACTTTGGCATTGTATAACCTTCCTCATCTACAGTGTTTCCATCCCAAGTCTTCAGCCACGACAACATAATAACCTCGCATGAATACCTACAAGTTGTCCAGTAGTACAAGAACATGAATTAACTCGGTCACAAGGAAAAGCAAAAAATCAACTAGATGGGTTAGCATGCTTACGTGTATGTTTGGAGATGCAGTTTCGGCCAATTGACTTCAAATTGATCGTCCTGCCCAAAAACTTCTGGCTTCACTATACGAAGTATTTTTAGGAAGCAACACTTCTTCACACGCACAATGCAGAGAGGCAAAAGAAAAATTAAACTCAACTATGCCCATAACAATTACTAGTAATACATAAGTGAATAACAACCTATACATTCAGAAATACATACACAATGGTTCGCCATTCATTGCTTCTCTTTGAATATATGTTGCCCGCTGGTCATCTTCTTCTTGCACTTACCTTTTATGTTGTCCTTAGATGCTTCATTATTTTGCTGCCTTTGTAATCTCATAAATGTAATAGTATCAATCAACGAGTCAAGGGCACAGAATTGCATCTTCTTCACGTCAAAAATATAACAAAACCAGTGGTCCATTAAGCAAGCATGTACAAAAATGAAGTCACAATCACCAATGTTATAGCCAACATGTTCTAGCAATATTTGTGATTCATTCCCTTCAACTGACCACCGTAGGGGATTGGCCAACATTTTCTGCATGAAATGTGCAGAAAAGATATGTCTTCTAACTGAACTAGTTCTGTCCTTCTCATCCTGAACCAATGTCTTCGCCACCATCGTCATTACCTGTGAATACAAACATGAAATCAGCAAACCACCATTACAGTGCACAATGATCAAAGTTGTTAAGGACAATTGTCTCACACTGGTGCTCATCCATCCATGCTCTACTATTGAGGCAACATAGCTCACCATGAGTTAGGTAGAACCCATTCGTCTCTACAAAAACCCTATAGCAATTGAAACTAAAATCAGGCACTCAATTTTGACTGTGGAAATAGAATTTTTAGCAGGTAACGACAATGAAATACTTACTCTTGATCCTCAGAACCAGCACATTGACTTGCGCACATGTTAAACATAGCTTCCTTGTCCACTTCGTTCTTCCTCTTCTTGCCAATCCTCGCCTTTGTCTCCACGAAGTAGGGAGATCTAATAGCTAGTTTCTTTTCGCTCTTTGATCTTCTTAAATGTGTTTCCCCTCCTGTTCATTCCCTTCCTTCTATCCTTTGTATGTCCTTTCGCCTTCATCACCACCTTCCTCTTCACTTGTTTCACCACCACCTTCCTTATCACCTTCATCTTCACCTTCATCACCACTTCCATTGCCCTCACCTCCTTTATCTGCACCTTTATCTTCATATTGATCTGCTACTTTATTGACCTCTCCTCCATCATGTCCACCTTCATCTTCCACTATGAGGCTATGTTGAAGAGCCAACAGTTCTTTCCCCACCATGGTCATGATTCTAGTGTAACTTACCTTTATTAGCTGAAAAATAAAAACAATTTAGCGCATAACCTAAATTGTACTAAACCAACAAATGAAAGTAATTATTGTCGTACATACCGGGTGAGTAAGATCAACGCCTGGATTAAATATTGACGCTTTCAGCCGGTCCTTCCTAGTGTTACCATGTAGAACACCTTGCTTACTTTTTGTCTCCAACCGTGATCTTGCCTGGACCTCCTCATCATTCAAATAAGTAATGGCATCCCCAACCTCAGAGGCTTTCTATCGGCCCAGTGGAAACATTTACAGACAATAAATCTGTATTTCCATGATGCACAAGTTAAGAACATATTTTAATCCACACTGACAGTTAATTGTTCTTACACACACAAAAAACGTTACATCAAAGACACTTACATGAGGAAGTATAAGCAGCCTCCTATGTTTTTTCTCCCACCAGTATCCCCTTTCCTCAACTCTTCCTGGCAATCTTTAATAGAGTTTGCCAATTTATTAAGAACAAAGGTACACCAATTGAACTCTTTGTACGCATGCTTAGTAGACGCCATTACCTTCAACACCTTGTCACTTACATATATGCATAAGCTAGGGTCTAAGAGGATCCCTAGGCTATACATCATAAAGAGAAACTCCAAATCAGCATTCTCCCTATCATCAACCAACTAGCCTGCTATGGTCGTGTATGGGACCTTCCTATACACCATCTTCAGCTACTTGAACCTTTGCTCATCACACATCATTGGCATTATTGCAGACTTATCAAATAGCAATCCCATTATTTTATTCACATCTGTTGGATCAATTTTATATGTTTTCCCTCTAATTGAAATTGTTTTGGTCGGCAGGTTAAAAGCACGCATAAACACCCCACATAAATCTCGCTGAATGTGTGGGCAACTTATGTGCATTAATTTATCAAACCTAATTACCCTCAGCCTCTCCATTATTTTTTTCCTCCCCTTCAACACCTTGCAGACATCCATGAATTGCTTCGGTGCACATCTTGTGTAGAAGGGCACGACATATTTCTTCCCTTTCATTGGACCTCTTAATTCCTTTGTCCTGCTTTTATATTCTAATCTCTCATGCTCTTCCAATTTATTCCAACCTTCCCTGAATGATGCATCAGCTTCTTCTAGTGACATCTTCCGCGGGTTATCATTGTTTTGCTCTTGAACAAAGAGCGCATATCCAGAGAAGTTGGAACTTCTTCATCCACCTTCACTTTTTCCAATATTGGACATCTTTTATCCTGCAATAACAAGTACTTTCCTCAATAGAATGAATTATTACTCAATATTTGAATCCAAATAATTAGGACAGCAGTGTTGTAAATGTAGAAGCATCAAATCAAAATCAAATAAGCTATTTATTACTATTGATGATGTTTTACAAGAATTGAAACAGATATTTCATTCTCAGACTTAAGCTCCTATATCAAACGTATCTCTGCATATGGCTCCTATCCTATTATGAGCCAGCAATTGAATATCTAGTTACTTCAACAACCTTTCTACGACTTATTAATAAGGACTCAGTAACTAAGCTTTTATATATTTTCTTTTATGTGCAGCGAGACTCAAAAAAACAAGGGAAAGGACCATGTTCAACGACTTGCAAAGACATAGGTTGTTATAAAGATAATGACTTGTAGGTACCTTTAATAGATTCTAGCTTGCCTAAAATGACTCTTATGTTAAGTGTTAGGAACTTGCAACGAACTCCAGTAGTAAAGTAAAATATTATACTTGGAAGGCCAATGCCTCCCTTGTGTATGTTATACTTCACACCTTCAATAAAGATAGTAGTAGCATTTAAAGGAAGAAAGATATTACCCGGAGCAGGGGTTTTGGCAGGAGAAGGAAAGGTGATGATGATTTGGACGATGAAGCAAGTGGTGGCAGCAGAGGGATGGGCGAAGGTGGCAACGACAATGACAGCAGTAGGGCCGGCTAACTGGAGGAGGAAATATGGCACGATGGGCGGGTGGCAGTGACGATAATCCCCATAAGGGCAGGTGACCAGATAAGAAAAGGCGATGATGACTTCGACGATGAAGCAAGTACCGACGGCAAGAGGGATAGGTCGCAGCTAAGGATCACAGTGCAGAGACCACACATAGACGAGGAGAAGAGAGTAGAGACCGAGCGAAGAAGAGGAGCAAAAACCGAGTGGAGATAGAAGCAGAGTGATGTTGAGAAGGAGCTAGGGCTTTCGGGTGGGGTGATAGGCGAGTAATGTATTTAGCAAACTAAAGGGCATTTAAGTCTTTTCACAATTGAAAAAAAAATTCATATGAGGTCCCATGGGACTTGAAATTGATTATGGGATTTGTTGGGACTTTTTTGTCATTCAATTACTTCCATGGGACCTATATGTCATTTTCCCTTAATCTTTTTCTTTTTAAAAAAATTAATATATTTATACATTTTTATTTATAATATTTAATATTAACTAGAATTTACTTCCCCCATCGAATAGACTTAAATAGTACTTCATCAGTTCCTTTTGAAAAAAAAATACAATTTTTTGAATAGATATAATCTTTTTTATAAGATACACATTAGAGGTGTCTAAATATTTAATATTTTTTTTATTTTTACCCTCAAGTAATTACATGTCTTTATCATCTGTTTTTCAACTCATTTTCTCTTTCACCTATGTTTTACTTGAATGAGGTGCTTTTAGAAAGAAAGTTATAATTTTTATATATGTATTGTTTCTAACTAATTTTAATTAATTTTTTAATAAAGTTATTTAATTATTTATATTTTATAAAAAAGAATGACCGGAGTAGTTAAACATTAGACTACTAAAAAATAAGATTATAAAAAAAGTAGTTAAACATTGAGCATTAACGTCAGTTAAAATCTTATAACGAATCACAATCATCAGAACTACGAATGGAACCAATAATTTGATCAAACTCACAATGATAGAGATTATCAAGATTAAAAACGGGAACAATGTTGCTGTACAATAGAACTTGAATAAGATTCATAACCAGAAAAACATGTAAAAAAATTCTATACTGTAAAGTAACAAAATACCACCATATAAAAAAATGGCAACAAACCACGGAGCATAATAAAAAGGTTAAACACAGACGACAGCGGCATGGGTGAGGAATCCTTTCCTCCCTTTAGAAATTTTTAATTCGAAGAGTTTGCCCAAGAAGCAAGGGCATGTGGATCGAGTGATTAATAATTCTTATTATATCATTCACTAAAAAAATAGGTATTTTGTAACAGTTATTTTGTAGTGTTTCTAGCGTTTATAACTGCTAGAATAACAATTTTTAGCGGTTCGGTAAACCGCTAGAAAATCAGGTGCTAGAAAATACTCATGTCCAAACGTTAGAACTTTTCTAGCGGTTCAGTAAAATGCTATAAAAAATATGGAAGGAGAAACCAAAGGGATGACGTTAGTAGCGGATGATAACTGCTAGAAAATATTTAAATTTGAAAATATTTCTAGCATTTTCGTGAACTGCTAGAAAGTTCTTGGTGGTTAGCAGGAAACAAAATTTTCAGGATAGTACCAAAATTTCTAGGGATTAGGAACCGCTATAAATGTGGCTTCAAAATTTGAATTTTGGAAAAAAATTTCCGCTTTTATGGTCCAAAATTCGAATTTTGGTAATTTGTTTTTCATATTTTGTTATTTTCTAGCAGTTACAAAACTGCGAGAAAGTTCATTACTAGTGAAAAAAATAAAAATCTGATTTTTATTTTTATAAAATATAATATTATTAATTAGGAAAGTATTAAATAGATTATATCATATGACGATGTTGATATATGTAATTAGTAATATATTACATGTTATGTATAAAAATATATTGTGATAAATAATAAATAATTAAATTATGATTGTATCATATGACTTTAATTTAATTTGTTAAGGTCATTAAGTTAGAGATGCAAGAATTGGAGATGACATAATTTATAGTGTTGAACTTCAACTCATAAGTTGAAGAAGTGATTGGATTGGTTGAGATGAAGAAAGAAAATTTGAAAGTAAGTATGTTACTAAACTATAAATCAAGATAACTAAAATAAATATAAGATCTAAAAACTAAATATATTTTTATCATATAAAGAAAAAGGAGGAGGAGAAGAGAAGAAGAAATTTTAAGAAAAGAAATGAAGGAAAAGAAATATGGTAGTGAATGAATGAAGAGGTGAGGTGATACTTATAGAAGTTTAGGAGAGATTTCTAGCAATTTTATGCATTTTGTAACATTTTTATTATCGAGATAATTTCTAGTGGTTACAACCCCTAGAAAAGTTTACCTATTTTTGAAATTCAAATTTACCATGGAGGGAAATTTGAATTTCAAATTTCATAACCAAACGGTCAAATTTTCTAGCAGTTTGAAATCGCTAGAAATGTTTAGGATGGAGGGAAATTTGAATTTCAAAATTTAAAATTTGTGAGGAGGTTTCTAGTTGTTAATAACCATTAGAAAAGTCAAGCTTGGAGGGAATGTTTTTCGAATTTTTAAACAATATGAAGTTAAAATAATAATAACCAATATTAACTTAAAATTAATAGTAGTGAAAAATGTAGAGACATTGTAAAAACTTTAATTATAATTAAAATTTTGAATTCAACAAATTGTCAAATATTAAATAATATTTCTATTTTAATTTATTTTAATTAAACAATATAAGCATCATCGATGTAAGCCAACATCAGTGTCATCCTGATTAGGCTGCTAAGGCTAGGTGGGCTGCTGGGGCTGGGCTGGCCCACTCCAAGGATTGACGGTATTTGGAGGTTTGGAGCCAGTCTCTTCACTAGCTCATGCATGACCACAGCGGCTGTACAGAACTAGTCAAGTTAGCTTTGTATCTCCTTGCGCTCTTCTCGCTAGATCTTGTCCCTCACTTCTCGAATGATCTCCTATCGTAGCTGGTCGTCCTCCTAAGGGCTTTGGCCCGCTTCATTCCTACGCTCGTCTGAAGACCCAACACCACCAGAGCGAGCCAGCCTACTCAGTGTGAGCCCTCTGCTGCAGCCTGCTAACAGTGACATGGTGGGATCTAAGGCAAACCCCTATAACTCCCGCAGCTCGATATCCACCTGAGCCATGATGGCTTGTCAAAATTAACATAAGCCAATTAATATTGATTATTTAAACTTAACTATCATAATTTAATTACTCAATATAATTAATTACATATTGTCATCTCCTTAAGCTCAGCTGATGGAGATTAATTACAGATTGCCCATCTGGTTCTTCCATACTGTCCCTATCCTCTTGAGGGTATCCTTCTTCAACTCCTCTCCCACTATAAATTTGCCATGTAATTAAATAAATGACAAAATTTTATTTGTTATATAAATTATGTATATTTAATATAGATTATATATAATCTATATTAAATCTATCTAAAAATCTATATTTATATAGATTAATAAAATAATTAATCAAATAATTAATTAATCTATATATTTAATTAATCAAATAATTAATTTATTTAAAATAAAAAATATATCTTACCTTTATCATATCCGAAGCTGCGCCATTATCCCGTGATTCGACCTTCTTCCAATCCTTCGTATGAATGCTCACGTACTTGCTATATAATTGGTCCCCTCCCCTAATCGGTTGGCCTAAATTGTTCAGCGGCAGGAGCACACGCCCATTGGTAATCATGGAGAGCTATTTAACATTGAGCCTCCTATTGGATTTGTTGCCCTGTGAGTCTGCAACATGTAAGTTAAAAATTAATTATATATGAATTAAATATAAATAATTTTTTATATAAATAAAATAGTTACCTTCGAATTCCACATCGAAGCCGGTCTAGAGCCTTGGAGTACGACATGGCTCATCCTGAGCCTACTGATCCTCCTCTTAGGCCTGCTCATCATGATAAGGAGTTTCATCTGCCATGAAGCTTAAGATCCCCTCCTCGTTGAGATCGTAGTCTTCGATGTTGATATCTGACCTAAGACTAGTACCACTCCTATAAGTATCGGTCCAAGGAAAAGGATCCTCACTAGGTATGTCAGAATCAACCGGCTTCTTCCCGGGTCAATGATGTAACATCCTAATTTTTGTAATAGATTAAACGCATTGCTTAAAGTTTAGAAATATATGAAATTAAGAAATTAGAGAAAATTAAATTATCAATTGTTCAGAATTTTCTATAAAGGGTTTAAGGGTGAATAAATAATCAATAGTCATCTTAAATGGTTAATTATATGCATATATAGGTAGATGCAGGGAATATATCTATAATAATATACATATATCTTTAGTTAAATATACATATAATAATATACCTATTTTTACTATAGCGGTATTATAGTATAAATATATATAGGGAATATATATCTATAAGGATAAATTAATGATGTTTTATCTCTTAGGGATTATCTGAAGGGAATTGGAAAACACTCAGCGAAAATTAACTTTAAATTTTTTTTTCCATTCCCAGCCAGAATCTACCGAATGTGTTTAAGTCAAGGAGAAAGAAGTGTTACCTTCGGTATTCAAGCTGTGGTCACGACCTCAGTGTCCACTAGTCGCGACTCTTCGCCTCTGGAGTTTTTAGTCGCGACCTCCTCAGCTTCTTGTCACGACCTGTCGCCTCTGGAGTTTGCAGTAGTAACCTACTCATCTTCTAGTCGCGACCTGTCATCTCTGGAGTTTGCAGTCGCGACATCCTCTGCTTCTAGTCGCGACCTGTAATCTCTTTTCAGATTTCTGACGTTCAGATACCAATTTAGTCGCGACCTATGTGTCAACTGGTCACGACTTCGTCGTACCTGGTGCTCTTTTCTCGATCTCAAGAAGTCGACAACTCTGATCGGCTTCCTCTTATCCCTCTAGGGCTTTCTCAAGATTCCGTCCTCACCGTCTCTATTTCGGCAGTTTCTTATCTGCAAACCTTTTGCACTCTCCTTGCCCCCTTTTCTTGTGTCTAGAACCCCAGCTCTTAATGTCAAATATATATGATGCTATCAGGCTTCTAATTGGGCCGGGCTTCAGAATTAATCTTATATTAATTCTGAAATTAATACAATATCATATATTGCATAATTTGATAAGAAACTGATTAAATAAATATGGTTTTTATTAAATCCGTCCCACAGATTTAATTCACCTATTTATTTAATTTAAAATAAATATAAGACGGAATTGTATTTGATTTATTCTCATAAATCAAATTTGAGATATCTTATCAATTTAAATTTTAAATTCAAATAGATCGTATCAATGTAAATTCAAATTCAAAAGTGATAGAGATTTAATTTATCCTTATAAATTAAATCTTGCAAATATCTCTTATATTATATATGATATATAAATACAAATTTATATATATACAAAATATATAAATCCACCCTAGATTATTCATTGAATCAAGACATGTCTTAGATTCAATGAATCTGGATATCATAGCTCGTGTTGAACTATTTTGTGTGCGACCCTGTAGGCCCATATGAAGTTGGCAGTGGGCCAGTTACTATAGTGATTCACAAGTCGTAAGCGGTCTCTAGCAAGACATTATGACTACCCAAATCATATGAGGATCGATGAACGATATTACCTTTCATACAACCATATCACGTCCCTTTTGTCACACGATATTTCGGTCATGGATGAGGCATGGAGAACGTCATCCTCCTGTTCCTGACTGTTACTTTCTCGATCCCTGAGTAGTCTGACTATAGAAATGGAACTACCCTTCCATTACAGTATGGCCATACATTTCTCAGACTCACTCATCGAGGGGCCCAGTAATATCTCTCTACGAATGTGAGGGACAAATTCCATCTTAACCATTCACAGTCCTCTGCATGAAAAACCACTGAGCCCGAACATAGCCTTTATGATCACTCGGTCAAAAGTAACTTTTGACTAGGTCAAAGCTGAGCGTTTGTCATGTAGGAATCCATGATGATCTCAGGTCAAAGGGCATAGTAACATGGTTTGTATATGAGAGAAGCTTATGATTTAACCCATGCAACTCTCTCATAGCGGGTCGGTCCAACACCCTATACTCTTACATGTGCCTATGACTTTGATTTATATCTGTATATATCTTCAAAGTCATACTGGTCTTATTTTATCTCTGCTCCCGCATATATGACCGACCAGGGACATTTAGGATAAGATCATGAGTTATCCAAGGATGGTCATCACAGTAAACATGCAAATAATATGATAACATAATTAAGAAATTCATTAATCAACAATGTTCATAACATAAAGATTGGCCCCTAGGGAACAATCTCCAACATTATCTACGGTGCATTTAATTATACTCATTATTAAATTATCTTGTTTATTCATCTTTTAAGGTGCCATTTTAGGATGATTTTTATAAAGATAATTATCTCGTTAATTTGTTATTGTCCATTAGCATAATGTGATTTTTAGATCAATGTATCAACTAGATTATCCTAAGATATTATTTCAAATTGTAATTCATAAAAAATAAGATAAGATTGGATTTATGATCAAGATGATAATAACACAAAAAAGATTAGATTAGATAAGCTTAAAATTTTAAACCTTATAAATATATCAACACCCTAAAACCTAGTCCCTAACTCTTATTACTGTCTAGTTTCTCTCTTCACTCCTATCAGACTGTCATTGAGGTTTTTGAGTAACTTTTGTTAAAGCACCAAATTGTTTGTCATTAATGTTGTTGGGTATGGGGCCACTAGACTCGTGGCAATTCTTCCTTGCTTTGGCTAGATATAACCACTTTCTAACTGTTATACATGCTAATTTCTTAATATGAGTAGTTTTAATTTGTTGGACTATTAAAATGCTTTGATTTTGGCTGGTCATATATATACTTTGTGGATTTTGGCCGATTCATGACACTTGACCGGTTAGCGCTTTGAGTGGCCAGTCATATGGTAGTTATCACTAGCATATAGGTTCATTCTGCGGGTATAAGATAGTTTAGTTGGTTTGATGGGAGGAACTGTGGTAGTTTATCTATTTGATTATATTACGATGATGTGTTATTTTCTATCTATCGTACTTTGTTAACTGTCCTACTTGACACCTCACGAGCACACATTGATATGTATGATTGCTGGTTACTGAGATATTTGTCTCACCCCGTGGTTATCAACATTTTTAGGTGATAGTCTGGTGCTAGGACCTCAAGGGAAGCTTTGCTTTAGAGGCTTGATTAAATCTACATCAATTGTATAGCCTCCTCCTTTTGATTTATGTGTAGAATAGCCCTATATTGCCATAATATGACTCATTTTGCATACTCTGATATAGTATAATACTTTATTTTGATTTGATTTTAGAAATGTATCCTCAGGATAATATTTTAAATATCTATGATATATTTTTTTAAGTTTATGTCCTCAATTTTATTAAAATTGCATAAACATTCACATTATTTTTAAAATATATACATTTTAATCTAATTTTTAATATCATTAAGAATATTTCATAAAATATTCTATTATCCTATCATTAAAATTGTTAGACTGGGTATTTATCTGCTTACCATCCCTTGAAAAATGACTAAAATGCCCTTGGCGCACTTTATTACACTATATTAACTCTATGGGCATAATTATCATTTCACACCTCTTTACACCTTATTAGGATATATACTGACTCTGAATAATCATTCATGTACATGCCTTGACGTTTTGACCTATCCAAAATGACCAAAATACCCTCCATCCATCTCTTGTTCATTATTACAATGCATGAGCATTTTTTAAATTTCACATTTTTTCAGGTTTCCTCTAGACATTGGCCCATATGACTGTTCAAATATCTTTTTATACCTTTGGGATGCCAACTTGGGTCTTTATATGGGTCCAATGCTTTTATAGCACAATTTCCAAGAAATTCCCTCGAAAAATATTTATCATATGTTTTATTCTATTGTAAATTCTATAATAAATTCTACAGAACTCTTTTTTAGAATCTGTCAGCTTTATAAATTCTCATATTAATTATAGGAATTTATTATAAAATTTCATCTGATTCTAAAGTCCTAAAGATATTGTAATAATTTTTTCAAATTTCAAAAATTCATATCAATTCATCGGGGACCTCAAATCAAAATTTAGTGTTGCATTAAAATGATCAGAATAATTTTCTCTATTTACTGGTAAAATTTAGGACTAAACTACTTCCAGTCAGTTTTAGGTCTTTTTCAACTCAACTTTTTTATAATTACAATTTTACCCCTGAACTTTTGACAAATTGCATTTAAGTCCCTCAAACCTTTTATAATTATACTTAAGGGCCCAAAGCTTATGTCTACTTCCATTTTTCACCATGAAACTTTTAGAATTTTTATTTTAGTCCCTTTCTTTTTCAAAATGACCATTGTCCTTGAAACTTTTATTAATTGCAACTCAGTCCCTAAACTTTTACTAAATTGCAATTTAGCCCCTATTTCTTTATAACTTTATACATTCTCTATTTCTTTGATTTAAAACTTATCTTAATCATTAGCTTTTATTCTGCTCATCGTCATAGTCCTTTCCTTACCTCCTTCCTCTATCAATCTTCTATAGATAGGGAAAAATTAATTGTCTACAAATAAGGAAAAGCAGGATATGACATTTCTTCCCACTTAAATAAATTTCTTTCTCAAAATTTAACTCGTATCTTAGTCAAACCATTTTGGATATATCACTCATATACTCTTCTATGTTTCATGACTAAGGTATGGGGTACTTTTATGAAAGTACATCTCTTGTCTTAGCACCTGGCAGAATTTTCTTAGTATCCGCAGAGCTTTACATTCTTCTTTTGTTATCATACTCCTTTTCTGGCTCACTCAATTAGAGTCAAAGTTTACTTCTTCCTTTTGTTTTTTTTGGTTGATCATTCACTCTATTTGTGGACAACTCACCATACTGGTCGTGTGAGTAGTGTCCATTTCTTTCATATATAATTCTTCAGAAATTTGATGAAATTCTGAGGTTTCTATTTTCCATCATACTTATTATTTTATTACATGTCTCATTACATGTTTCTCTTTATATATCTTGAGATATCATAAGCCTAACATTCTCTTTGACTTACAACTTTGATAGCCTTTCAGGAGAATATTACTCTTTTGCCTTTCTTTCTCCTTAAACAAAGTTGTAATAATATAAATCTTTCCTTTTAGATAATATCATTGGATCTAACATAAGAGCTTCTACTCTCTTACTTTTCATAATTTTTTTTTCTAACTCTTCTTAGATTTTCTTATCATCTTATATACTTTGTGAATCTATGTCAAACTTGTGTGACATTTACACTATTTTGCATAACTTCCAAGGGGGTCACCTATCATTGGGCTACTATGGCCTGAGCGCGCTTAACTGAGAAATGCCAATAAAAATCTAAAGCATTGGTGCTAACAGGCTCCTACCTTGGTATTTTACTATCTTAAACCCTTCTCATATTGTCTCTTTTGGGTTTGTCTGGTTCTTTATTATATTTAATTTCATCTTAGGAACTTATCTGTTTAGATTTGATCTTTTCTCATTTCATGTGAAATACTCTTCTTCTCTTTCTTAGATATTCTCCCTACAGATTTATGAATACCTTGTACTCAGGACTATAAACTTTAACTCTATTGACTTTAATTCCATCTTCATGTAAGAAGATTATGAGTTCAGTCCATAATAGTAATAAGGCTATATGAAATTTACATCGTGGGTACTCTCTCTGTTATAAGTTAACCAACTTGTGAGGCTTCCCTACCTTAACCTTGTCCTTGGTAATCATCTTTCTAAAGAAATATTGTACTTATGGCTCATTACTTTCTTTAGGCTAGGTTTACTACGACCCTTGGGATCTACCACGATCAACCATCAACCTCTCCAGGATCTAACTGCGACCCTTGAATTCTATTCTTTGTGAGCCATGCTAGGATCTAACTGCGATCCTCCAAAATCTACTGCGATTTCGTTGTACTATATCCTTATCTCTGGAAGACCTAAAACTAATGGAATAAGTTGCAAGGTTAGCCATTTACACTTAATTGGTAACTCAACTGATAATTCCCCCAGACTGATCACAGAAGCTAATATTATCTATTAAGACTTTACTCATTTCCTCTATCACTCAGGAATTTCTCATATCATTCTTATCTTTCATTTCAAATCATGACTTCAATATGTGCAATACTGCAAAGAGCTACACAGGTTCTACCATGCACTTACTGCTATAAATTATACATCTCATCTTTCTTATTATGGTTATGTGTAGAACTACTAAAAAATTTCTCAGCTCCTATGGGGAATGTAACACCCCAATTTTTAGGCCTAGAGATGTCATAAGGAGAATTCAAGGGCATAATCGTAATTATGGGAAAGATCGGACTGGTAGCCGATGAGTACCATATTTTGCCAGAAAATAGAGAAAATTATGCTGATCATTTCACTGAACTGTGAAATGTGCATATGAGGTCTCTATGTGTATGAAAGAATTAGAAATGTGACCAGGGGTAAAATGGTCATTTTGGAAAAGTGTGCGCGTGAGTGCTTTTTCAGGCCAAAACAGCCCGGTCCGGATAAAATATCTGAAAATACCGGGAGATAGAGAAAGGGATTCCGGATTGAATGAGGAGTCACAGAATTTTGATTTGAGGTCCCGATTTTTCTGTAAAAATTCCTGAAGATGGAAATTTACAGTTATAATCGGTAAAGGAAATGCAGTCCGAATAAAGATAATCGGACTATGGCCAGAGGCCATACAGTGTTGCCTAAGGCCCGTAGTGACACCAGGGAAGGTCCAGGTCCATAATATCAGTTCATTGGTAAGAGGGGCCGGTGTCCGGGAAAAATGTGCAAAATGACGAAAATGCCCTTATGTTATAGAATAACTGAAGAAGGAGTAAAGGGTATTTTGGTCATTTGGCTAAGGTTAGACAGTCAAGAAGGGGTATCTGGATAGTTGACCAGGGCCAGAGAATACTCTGGTAAAATATGAAAAGACAATAATGCCCCTAGACCTAGTAAAGGAAATGAAAGAACTTAAGTGCAATTATGGAAAGTTTCAAGGCCAAAAAGGAAAGTAGACAAAAATGTGGGGTCCTTAAGTATAATTTTAGCCAAGTAAAAAGGGACTTAAATGAAAAGAAGAAAAGTTCCCTGGGGCTAAATTGTAATTAAAGAAAGTCAGGCCGGAAGTGGTTTGGACTGTCCGAAAGCATTTCAGTCCCAGATTTCACCGGTACAGAGAGCAAGTGACGCTCGGTAATCTGGCTTAATACAGGAATTTTTCAAGACTCCAGATAGCCAGAAATGGACTGATAGTCCAAAAGTTATAAAAATTCGTACCGGATATCCTAGATATCAGATCTAGGTGAGAAAATACAGGATGATACGTCCTTATGAGACGGATGTCGGGAAACTGACAGAATACCGATAGGAGGCCTGTAGAAAAAGTTATTCGCAAAATAGAAAATCCAGACGGAGTGTGAGGCCTCCGGGTATCCGATAGGGAGATTTATCGGTATTTGAAAAGGGACTGAATGAGTTCGGATGACCTCAGTCAGATGACTGATATGACTCACAGGGATGCCTGAACACCGCAGGCCAGTGTATCGGACAGAAGGAGCCGGTGTCCGGATATGTGTATAAACGGTGAATAATAGATAAAATATTCAATAATTATTAACGGGGGAAGATTCCTCGTAATGCGTGCCATGAAGGTATTGGACCCATAAAGGCCCAATAATGGCGCCAACAGAGGCCCAATAAGACACTTGGACTGATAGGTGGGCCAGTGTCCGGCAGAACCCCGGAAAAGTGCGAAATTACGAAAATGCCCCTATGTTGTACTAAAGAGTAACAGATGAATGGAGGGCATTTTGGTCATTCTGGACAGGCCCAGGAGCCAAGACACATACAGATAAAGTTACTGAGAGTCAGTATATACCCTGACAGAGTACAGAAGGGTATGAAATGACGATTTTACCCTTAGGGTTAAAATAGTGCAAGAAAGGGCACCCAAGGGTATTTTGGTAATTTGCCAAGGGCTGTTTCTTGGGAATCGAGCCATCAGAGTACTTGGGCTTGATCAGGATCCAAGATAACATTCCCAGAGCCCAAAAATGTAGGCCCAGTGATATGTGGAAAAAAGTGGCATTAAAATACTATTTTAATGCTGTTTCAATAAAGTAAAGTTACTCGGTCGGCACGATAATCGAGGAGACGATCAGATAAAGTCCTGGATTTATCTGGATATTATTGGAAGGCGTGAAAGGTCCCTTCCAGGTGCCACATGGCGCAATCTTAAAGGCAGAAGAAAAGTTAAGGACACGTATTACGAGGCAAGAGACTGGACCGGTGAGTCAGCATGTTGAGTCAGCTGCTGAGGTGTCCAGGATTTCAGACATGTGATAAATGTGGCGCTGAGGTGTCCCGGTGAGGTGTCCCGATGATGTCATGCATGATGCAGTAAAGGAGGAATTAAGAAAAATAGGAAAATCCAGGAAAAACCAGGACCGCAGGATCAGAGTTCATGGAAATTACGGGATTGCCATTGGAGGAGGTTATAAATACCCCCCCTTGCCATTCATATGCCACGGCCAAGAGCCCTTTTAGAGAGAGGAGGAGGTGCTAGAGAGAGAAAGTGAGAGGAAGAAAGAAAGAAAGGAAGTTCTGGCGGAGCTGGAAGCAGAATAGAGATAGTAGAGCTCTGCTGAGCCTTTGAGGTAGTAACTAATCCTAGTTTTTATGTAATGGCTTTGTGATTTATTGTGCTATTGTTTGGTTGGATTGTTGTCTTATATGTTATGTCTGAAGCTCTGCTGTAATGCTATGATCATATGTTATTAAGCATGGAAGCACGCAGCATACTTATCTGTACACAATCACAAGCAAGCACTGTTACTCTGCATTACATATATTGTTATGATTGTTGCTACTGAGATTCCCCCGAATCTCATTCCAATAAGTAAACCATTACAGGGGAGGTTATATCAAAATGAATTCTGGGAATTTTAAGAGACGCCGTTATGCTGCCGAAATTATGACAAGATGGCAATAGTAGAGAAAGGAGCTGATACGTACTGTGTACGTAGGTACTGTCTAAGGAGGCTGGAAGTGAGTGGACCTAGCCGGTTCATCCAGTCTTTCCTGGGTACTTACGTAGAATGGTAGTTCTCACGGGAATTACCGAATCGGTACAAGATCAGTTACTTTCTGAAGATGAAGCTTAGCGGTTATGCTGCCGGAGTTTAGGCAGAAAAAGATGTGATAGAGATATGGGAACTTTTGTACATACCCAGATTGTAAAACAACTTATTAATTAATAATAAGTGTTGTTTGGCATGTATGACTGATGTATGATATATGTATGCAAAGTAGAAATGCTGGAAATTACCACTGTGAACAGTAACACGTGGTGATAAGGTCATGTTTGATAAATGATTAAAAATAGTAAATGGATGAATAAATGTATGAAATTTTTATGGTAAATAGTAGACATACCAAGATTTAATTTGATATATAAAACTTATCATTTGGATGTCTACACAAGGAGATATAAATTATCAAAGTTGGGACCAGAATGTTGGATTCAGGGAGAAAAACGTGGGATGAACAGTAAAGTTGACACGTTGACTGAAGTTGACTTGGTCAATGAATGGTCAACGAGTTATTTTTCTCTGAAATATAATTGAGTTAGCTTCATTTAGAAATTGTAACCACTTCATTTATATTTTTCTAGAATTAGTTATAATTTTTCGAAGTCAGGTCACTCATCTGGAATTTTCATAGTGAACAGTACTCGATAAGAGTAAAACTCCAGATTGAGAAATTGGACTTCAATAACCTTGAAAGTGGTTCTAAATGCTACTGAATGGTCTCTAAGACATATGAAAGGAAGGATGTTTCAGGGAACATAGTGTTCATATGAGCTACACTGTTTATTTCCTTCCATTGACTCTATCTTAAGAGCAATTTGACTCTATTGCAAGAGCAATCTAGCTCTATTGCGAGAGTATTTACTTTCATTACATAGACACTGTTCTCTCATAGCTGTATCATCATTTTCATAACTATATCTCATTTCATTTCATATCATCTATTTCATGTACATAGCTCATCATTCATATATCTCATCATTATTAAATAACACATCCTGAGTACTGTAATCCTATGTCCATAGGTATACCAGTATCATTTATCTGTATAACCATAATAAATATATTCTATCATCTCCTTTGTTCTAACCAATTATCATTATCTTACCCCAAGCCCGTATTCTAATCCTAACTTTAATCGTTAAGGATTAACTGGAGCTAATTATCTCATCTATCTCTAACATGTAAATGCAAATATATCAGGTCTAGAGTAGCTTAACAGTGCGTATGCCAGACATTACTATTTAAACATACATAGGGTACTATCACCCTTAAGCTAGTAGAATATGAACACATTCATCATATACCAGAATGCTAACAGGAAGATCCAGTTGCCCTTTACAGTCATCATTATAAATGAATGACCAGTACCTTAGTCATATATCGCATATACTTAGCGATTATTAATTCATACTATCACTTAATTTATCTTAGGCAACTTCCCTAACTCTTCTCTAATCAGAGCAAAACTCTTTGATTTGTCTAGGGTTTCTTATCTGTCGTATTCTATATATATTCCCTGGCTAAATGTCTCGGCTTGCCACATTTATAGCAACTTCCTCGACCTGTTAAACAAATCTTATCTTCATGGTCTTTACCACATATCTCATTTCCCTTAGGTACTGATTGCAGTTTGAACTTCTTAATTCATTACCTATTCTCAACCTTTAACCTTTACATTTTCCTAGGCATTATAAACTTCTTTATGAAATATTGCATGCCTCGATCGCTCCATTAAACTTTTGTAACCATTTAGGAAGAATCATTTCTTTCAACACGAAACTCAGTTCGCAAGTCACCTGCTCAATTGTACATCTCTCATCATTCATATGGATGAACTTGGCTAAGTATCTATCAAAGGGTCTCTTTTCTCACCCTGTCTTATCACTTAAACTTAGCCTCATGCTCATCTCTATTTTACTGAGGTAAATACTTTTCATAGAACTGTTTAAGTTAAACTTCCCGGTTGAGCGGGTTGTTCTTTTTCCTGTAAGGCAACTTATGTGTCCTTTACTATTTCTTAACATTTTCCCCTAATTCATAAATGATTAACTACGCCTTCCATTGAGAGGGCTATTTCAACATTTTGGAGATCTTTGAATGTTCCTTTAATTGTATGCAGTTTGTGTTTATATAACTGGATATTATTTTATTCTAGGTCCACTAAGTCATTGGTTTCACTATGATGGAATTCCTCTATTTTAGAAACATAAACTCTCTATCTACTCATCATTACATCTTTTCCCTTAGACTGTATGCTAGACAGGTCTCTAGACAAGCCTCGATCTAACCTCTACTGCTTTTGTTTGGAAAAAGACTATCATGATATAGCCTTTCATAATGTAGATCTACTCCAGATTATTGCACGGATGATCTACTTTTGAAGATTCCTTAAACTGATTGTTCATATGTCAATGTATTGCACTAGCTGGCTTAGTTGCATCTTGTACATATCCTCTAGCTGATAAACTTCAGCAAGGTTGGTATCTTCTTTCTCATTGTCTTTATAGTATCTGATTGCTGCCTCTTAGTACAACGAACGATTCTAATGCGTTCCCATATACTAGTACCATTTTTGTAGGCTTTGGCAATTCTCTAGCCAATAACCTATCTATCATTTTAAGTTTCGTTTAAATCTCATACTATATTTTAATCAATTTACATTAGAAGTCCCAGGGGTTTTGTTACTCTTTTAGCTACTCTTATCGTCTCTAACAATTATAATCAGTACAAAGAGAGGACTTATGCGATTGTTCTTTTCTTTACTTTACCGCTAAGTAGGAGCACATACTCTAACATGCATAATGCATGGCCAACATATTACAAGACTGCATACCTGCTCATGAATGTAAAGCTCTAACATCAGAGCGTAAGCATTCATTTCCTTAATATGCATAGCTCTAACACTCAGAGCTTGCATAGCTCTATCATGTGGAGCTTGCACTGCTCTAACATTCGGAGCTTTAGCATATTTTACAGACATAACATAATGCATGGCATTTCATGCATGGAGTGAAAGCTCTTACTTATTATTTCATCTATAACATAACATTTAAACATCTTATCCCTACAAAAGGGAGCCTCTCTATTTGTCTACAGAGTTAGTTGTAAAATCATCTTCTTGTTCTTAAATTTAGAGTGAGGGGACTTATACTAGTCAATTATTTCTTACATGCTTATACTTTGTTAAGCTCTGTCCTTAGATTTTGTTCTTAGCCAATCACACTTTTATTGGGTAAAGTCAACTCCACTTGCCTTACCTTGACTATATTCTTTTTGTTCTTAATAGAGGACATATTCTTTTGTCAAAGCAACATCAACTGCATCTTAACTGCACCCATTTTTTACATGGATAAGGTATCTTGTTCTATTTGGAGCAATATCAACTCTGATTCGGAGGACTAATTCCAATTCTTAAAAAAGTTAAGTGGCCAAAACTTTCATACATCGTATTCCTTACTCATGAGCCTCTCAACCTAACCTCAAAACTGAGTAGCTATTAACATTATCGGGAATACACTTGTCTCTCATCATATTAGTTTTCTATAACTATCTGTCTCATTATCTATCTCTTATCATCTCTTTCTATTAATCCTCGAGAAATTACTAAAGCTATTTATCTTTAGCTTATTATTTCCAAGATCCTATTCATCAATCCAAGAATATGAGATAGCTATTATGTCAGGCCATCTTACCTTAACTAGGTTAAATTCATTCTAAACATTGGGGATTAACTGTCTAACTATCTCATTTATCACTTTTTCTATTGCTTTTTATTAACAAGTTAAATTATCTAATTGCATGTCGTATGGTATAGAAGTAACATAACTTTCTTATAATATATACTCTACCCCGCATGTAATGTGAAAGGGGAGCATTCATTCATCAAAGCATACTCTAACACGTATGTCATCATATGATAACTGTAACATCCCTAATTTTTGTACTAAGTTGTATGTACAGATTGAATAAAATATATGAGATGTTTAGGAAAATATGTGGCCATGTTTATGTAAAGAAAAGGATTAATTGGAAGAGGAAGAAAGTCTAAGAGCCAAAGTGCAAAATTACAAAAATATCACTGTGATGCCCTAAGAAACCAGAAGTAAATGGAGGGCATTTTGGTCATTTCACACAATGGATGGATATCAGAGGAAATTTGATAGTAAATTATTATAATTAATATGAGAATTTATGGAGTTGACAGAAGTCAAAAAGGAGTCATGTAGAATTAATTATGGAATTTACGGTGAAAAATGACACCGATAAAGGGTTAAAGGAAACATATGTAATTTTTAACAGGACTTCTGGGTCTCAGAAAATTATGAAACTTTGTAGAGAATTCATTTTATATTAGAATGAATTTCTAAAAATGTTAGAACAATTAAAAGAGGTGTTTAGCATTTATGCTAAGATCAAGGTAAGTTACGGATATCGGTATGAGGAAAGTACATTGGGATTTGGGCCAGTTAGCTATTGGACCTAAAAGAGGCCCAATATTTCGTCCTAGGGCAGCCCAATAAGGCCCAAAAGTTATCTTGGAGCCCAAGTCCAAATAATAAATAATTTATGGATTTTTGAAAAGAAAGAAAAAGAGAATAAAGTAAGAATTAGGTGTTGCACATGGTGGGACCCACAAGGACACAAGAATGGCACCCAAAAAGAGGAAGGGTTAGGTGTACCAAGGGAGGCCATGCTAGTGATGTCATGGTGGTAAGGTCTTGAGTGAAAAGTGAAAAGACATTCCAAGATCAAACCTTTAACCATTAGATCAAATAGTTTCCAAAGTGATCTTAGCCTTCAAATGGCACATGACTTTTGCTATAAATACCCCCCCTTTCCATTCATTCTTCACACCCAAGAGCTCCTTTAGAAAGAGAAGTGAGTTCTAGAGAAAGAATGTGGAAGAAAGCAAGGGTCTTGAAGGAGCAAGTAAGGTAAGTTGTCTCCTTGCTTCTACCTTTTGTTCTTATGGTTTGTGCTTGAGTTTAAGTGACTTTTTAGGCTTAAATCTTGGGGAAATGCTGCTGGAATTTTTGTGTATATGTGAAAGGAATATGAGTTTTAAGTCATAGATAGTTAAGACAAGCTTAAACAAGTTAGTTACATGCTTGATTGTTGGATTAAGTTGATGTTCTTGACTTTACCATGGAAGAACATTTCGGTTTGCACTGTTCATGATAGAAGGAAATGGAATTTCAATGATTTAATGCTTCCATTGAGTTTATATGATGATTTTGTGTAGGATTGGAAAGGTTTTGAACCTTGGAAACCATTGGAATTAAAGGTTATAATGTTGAAAATTCCTCACGGTTACTGTTCACTCGCATGAACAGTGATTTGAATTTCATGATTTTGATGCTTCCAATGGTCTTAAAATGAGATTTTGTGTGGGGGAAAAGTGGAGGAACAAGTATGGGAAGCATTGGAATCAAAATGAGAATTTTTGAAAGAATTATGCATGTTTTTCAAATCTGTCCGGAACAGTGCATAGTTGCTGGAATTTGGTTGTTTTGAGTTCATAAATGGATTCAAACGGCCAAATTGTGTAGGGTAAGGTCAAGACATCAATTGATTCAAAGGCTAAGTCAATTGGTAAAGATTAAAGGAAGTTATGTTACTTAAAGTAAGCTTAGTGTTCAAGAGAAGTTAGATTGTAATGGTTTGATGGTAATGTGATGTTAGGAATTGCTTGGTGTGCTCAAAAGAGGGCAGCCACATAGCAAGGAAAAGTAAGAAGGAAGAAGCAAAGTTAAAGTGGAAAGAAGTAAAGCAATAAGGTAGTAAACTTACCCTAAACTTGTATATATTGAATGTTATGCTTGATTGTGCTATGACTTTGTTGAATTGTGTGCATATGTGTATATGATTGAAGCTTTGTTTCTATGATTACCTTGGCCAATTGTATTTCATATGTTACATGGAAGCATGCACATTACACAATGTTTACACTTTCACAAGCAAGCACAAGTATTTACTTTAATGCATGCATTGTTTAGTACCGTTTGCTACTGAGATTCCCCCGAATCTCATCCCCTATTTATAACCCATTACAGAGAGGTTATATCGAAGTGAATTTTGAGAATGCTGTAAGACGCCGTTATGCTGCCGATTTTCAGACTGAACATAAGGAGATGATACGTACTGTGTACGTAGGTACTGTCTAAGGAGTCTGGAAGTGAGTGGACCTAGTCGGTTCATCCAGTCTTTCCTGGGTACTTACGTAGAATGGTAATTCTCACGGGAATTACCGAATCAGTACAAGATCAGTTATTTTTACAGATGAATTATAGTAGTTATACTGCCGGATTTCAGGCAGGAAAGATGTAATAGAGATACGAGGATTTTGTTCATGCCCTGTTGTATAAAGATTTATCATTTAATGATAAGTATTGTTTGGCATGTTTGTTTGACATGTGATTGATGTATGCATATATATGTAAAGTTGCTTGCTGGAATTTGCCACCATTAACAGTAACTCGTGGTGATATAGTGATGTTTGATCTATAATTAAAAATAGTAAATGATTAAATAAATCTATGATATGTTTATGATAAATAGTAGACATACCAAGCTTCGATTTGATATATAGAATGTCTCATTTCGATGTCTACACATGGAGATATAAATTATGAAAGTTGGGACCAAAATGCTAGATTCAGGAGAAAAACGCTGGATAAACAGTAAAGTTGTAACTTTGACTGACGTTGACTTGGACAAGGAATGGTCAACGAGTTATTTTTCCTTGAAATAGTATTGAGTTAGCTTCATGTAGCAATTTGAAGTGCATTCTGATTTTTCTAGAATTAGTTATGATTTTTCGAAGTCAGGTCACTCATCTGGAATTTACATAGTGAATAGTACTCGATAAGAGTAAAACTCCAAATTGAGAAATTGGACTTCAATGACCTTGAAAGTGGTTCTAAATACTACCAATTGGTCCCTAAGACGTACGAAAATAAGGATGTTTCAATAACTGCAAGGAGATGCAGGTGTTCATCATAACTTATGGTAACATAAGCCATATCAACACATACATTGCTCAACCATCTAGTATATGCACAATGCAATTAAAAAATTAACTAGGTAAACCTGAAATTCTCACATATGAACAGTGATTTGTACAGTAATGGACTCACATATGAACATACTGCAAGGAGATGGCAGCAATGGACTCAAAACCCTAATTCCATACATACTTGAATTTCCAAGTCAAAACTACTTGATTCAAGTTTATTTAAGCTTCTCTAAACATTCCATGACTTAAAATTTATATTTCCCCTCTAATTCCATATCATGTCCAGCAACTAAGGTGAAGAGAAAAATGGTGTTTTAACCATCCAAATCCAAGAGAAATCTTCTTACAATATAATACAAAGATAGGAGGAAGAAATTACCTTGAATCTTTACTTGATTGGCTCTTGGATTACTTCTTCTTTTTGCTTGAAATTCATTTTGGCAGAACCTCCCCACGGTTCCCTTATGTTTGGCATGAATGAAGGGGAAATGGGAGGTATTTATAGACAAAAAGCTAAGGGCATGAATGGCTAAGATTTACTTTTTCACTATTTAATCTAATGGTTGAGATTTATTCTTATTCTTGACTTAATCTCCAAGGAAATAAAAGATAAGGTCACATGGTAAAAAATCACCTTCCTTGAATGGCTGAATATGGCGCAAAGTGGAATAGATATGGGTTCCATAAAGGACACCTCATAAAGCCTTCCCATGCTTCTTGATCATTCTTCCTTTCTTATCTTTTTTTTTCTAAAAAATAATATAAAATATATTTAGTTACATGATAATTTCTTTGTCTTCTTACGCTCTTGTGTGACACCACTGTGGGCTTTCTTTGGGTCTAACACATTATTTAACACACATCCTAAGGCACTTTCTATACCGGGTATCCTAAATCACCCTAATTTTTTAGATAAATTCCATAAATCTCTTTTAAGGGTCTTGACATTTTTAGAAATTTATTCTACTATTAAATGAATTTTTTACAAAGTTTTATAATTGTTTGAGACCCAGAAGTCCTGTTAAAAATTTTATATGTTTTCTTTAAATCATTTATCAGAGTCCATTTTTACCTTAAATTCCATAATAAATTCAATATGACTCCTTTTTTACTTCTGTTAGTTTCATAAATTTTTATATTAATTATAAGAATTTACTATAAAATTTTATCTAATTCTAAGGTCTGGAAGATACTGTACTAATTGTCAGACTTTAAAAATTAATATCAAAATATGGGCATCAAATCAAAATTCTGAAAAATATACCTAACCCAATTTTTATCCTCTATTTTTTAGTAAAATTTGAGACCAAAATATTTTTGGGCAATTTTGGGCCTTTTTAGCTCAATTTTTTTATAATTACATTTTTGCCCTTAAATTTGACAATTTACACTTTAGTCTCTGAATTTGTCAAATTCTATTTTGGTCCCTTACTTTAAATTTTAGAAATATCATTTTAGTCCCTTTCAACCAAATTTGAAATTCCAATTTGGTCCCTTAATTCTCAAAATTCTATTTAAGTCTCTTGAATATTTTATATTAAACTTTCATCAAAATGACGTTTATATCCCTTGACATTATAACTTTATACTTTCTTTTCTTCTTCCACTTAAAACTCATCTTACCTTTATCATTTCTTCTAATCATCATCACCATCCCTTCCAAAACTTTTTTCTCTATCTATCCCTTATAGATTCTACTGTCTATTCCATACAGATAAAGAAAATTCAGTATGTAACACATGTCACCCCACTCCCAACAGGTTTTCCAAAGATGAAAGAAGATGAAGATGCATGGAGAGGAATTAGGGATTGGATAGCATGATTGACATATGATTTTGTAATGATTTTATTAAGTATAAATGCATTGTATTCAGATTCTAGCAATATGTTTTATCTGTCTAGGAAAATAGTAAAAAATGCAATAAATGTATGAGATTTTATATAATCAAAGTAGACATCTTAAGCTTTAATTTGATATAAATAAGGCTATGTTTAGATATCTGTATGTGAAAAAACAAATTTCTAAAGTCAAGAGACCAAATCTGGAGATAGGAAAAATTGACCAAATGAATAATAAATTTTGGACATTGACTGGCATTGACTCAATAAGAGCGTGATTAACTATTTATTTGTCCCTGAAAGAAGCTTAAGTTAGCTTCACGTAGCAACTTGAACCACTTCGTTTTAATTTTTCTAAATTTAATTATGATTTATCGAAGCCAGCTCGCCTGTCTGTAATTTACACAGTGAACAGTACCAAGAGGCTAAAATTTCATATTGTGTAATTTAACTTCAATAACTTTTAAAGTGGTTCCATATGCCCATTTAGTCCCTAAGACATAAGACAATTAAGGTGTTATAGCTTCAATGGGAATTACCGAATAATTCAAACTGTTGTTTATTAACCAGAGAAAAATTAAGTAACAAATTAAATTAACAAATAATACCAAATTTTTTTTGCAAGTTTCTTCTTCTGCTTCTTCCCTTTCCTACTGTCTTGTACGGAATGTCTTACAACGCTTGCATATCTCCTTGTTCATGTCCTCTCCCCAGTACAACATACAATCATTTGGGCATGCATCAATTTTGTTATAGTTTAATCCAAGCTTGTTAATAATCTTTTTTGCTTCATAAAAAGATGGCGAGAATATAGCTTCAGGGAAAGCATCTCTGAGCAATTCCAATGGCATTGACATAGCCTTGTCTGTAATACCACACAAGCATTTAATATGATACAGTTTTATCAAGAAGGACAACTTATAATACCTTGTACACCCATGATACAAAGGCTTGTTAGTTTTATTCATTAGTTCGTAAAATTCTAGAGCAGTGTCATTCCTCTCGAACTCTAACTCAGGGCCTTGTACTTCGTCAAGAGTGTAACCTTCATGAATGTTGAATGCATCATGCACCATATCATTCACGGCATCGGGTGAAGGGAATTGGAAGACACGCAGCGGAAATTAACTTTAAAAATTTTTCCATTCCCAGCCAGGATCTACCGAATGTGTTTAAGTCAAGGAGAAAGAAGTGTTACCTTCGGTTTCAAGCTTTGGTCGCGACCTCAGTGTCCACTAGTCGCGACTCCTCGCCTCTAGAACTTTCAGTCGCGACCTCCTCAGCTTTTAGTCGCGACCTCCTCTGCTTCTAGTCGCGATCTGTCGCCTCTGGAGTTGTTAGTCGCGACCTCTTCTGCCTCTAGTCGCGACCGGACGTCTCTGGAGTTTGTAGTCGCGACCTACTCTGCTTCTAGTCGCGACCTGTCACCTCTGGAGCTTTTAGTCGCGACCTCTTCAACTTCACGTCGCGACCTGTCTCCTCTTTTCGAATTTCTGACGTTCAGATGCCCGTTTGGTCGCGACCTAAGTGTGTTCTGGTCGTGACCTGTCTTCGTGTCTGGCCGTATTGTAGAAGTTGACAGCTCAGATCGGCTTCCTCTACCGGTATCCACACGAACAGCGTTCCAATCGCGAACGACGTGCTAGCGCCTCTTGTCCCTCTAGGGCTTTCTAGAGATTCCGTCCTCACCGTCTCTATCTCGGCAGTTTCTTTTGTGCAAACCTTTTGCACTCTCCCTGCCCCCTCTTCTCACGTCTGAATGTGTGTGTAGAGATGTATATTGTGTGTAGAACCCTAGCTCCTAATGTCAAATATATAGGAAGCTATCGGGCTTCTAATAGGGCCGGGCTTCAGAATTAATCTTATATTAATTCTGAATTAATACAATATCATATATTGCATAATTTAATAAGAAACTGATTAAATAAATATGGTTTATATTAAATCCGTCCCACAGATTTAATTCACCTATTTATTTAATTTAAAATAAAGATAAGACAGAATTATATTTGATTTATTCTCATAAATCAAATTTGAGATACCTTATCAATTTGAATTTTAAATTCAAATAGATCATATCCATTTAAATTCAAATTCAAAAATGATAGAGATTTAATTTATCCTTATAAATTAAATCTTACAAATATCTCTTATATTATTTATATAATATATATATAAACTAATTTATATATATATATAAAATATATATCCACCCTAGATTATTCATTGAATCTAGACATCTCTTAGATTCAATGAATCTGGACATCATAGCTCGTATTGGGCTGTTTTGTGTGCGACCCTGTAGGCCCATATGAAGTTGGCAGTGGCCCAGTTACTATACTGACCCACAAGTCGTAAGCGGTCTCTAGCAAGGCATTACGACTACCCAAAACATATGAGGATCGATAAACGATGTAACCTTTCATACAACCATATCACGTCCCTTTTGTCACATGATATTTCGGTCAAGGATGAGGCATGGAGAACGTCATCCTCCTATTCCTAACCATTACTTTCTCGATCCCTGAGTAGTCTGAATATAGAAATGGAACTACCCTTCCATTCCAGTATGGCCATACATTTCTCAGACTCACTCATCGAGGGGCCCAGTAATATCTCTCTACGAATGTGAGGGACAAATTCCATCTTGACCATTCACATTCCTCCGCATGAAAAAACACTAAGCCCGAGCATAGCCTTTATGATCACTCGGTCAAAAGTGACTTTTGACTAGGTCAAAGCTGAGCGTTTGTCATGTAGGAATCCATGATGATCTCAGGTCAAAGGGCATAGTGACATGGCTTGTATGTGAGAGAAGCTTATGACTTGACCCATGCAGCTCTCTCATTGCGGGTCGGTCCAACACCCTGTACTCTTACATGTGCTTATGACTTTGATTTATATCTCTATATATCTTCAAAGTCATACTGGTCTTATTTCATCTCTGCTCCCACATAGATGACCGACCAGGGACATTTAGGATAAGATCATGAGTTATCCAAGGATTGTCATCATAGTAAACATGCAAATAATATGATAACATGATACAATGATTGGCCCCTAGGGCACAATTTCCAACATCGGGTTGGTCTACTCGAACTCCCATTCGTGATATAACTGGAGTTGACTCAGTAACCATATCAAGTTGTTCCCCATGTAGAGTCCAAATGACATAATTTAGTGGGAGGGCCTTAATAATCAAATAGTCCCTAACAATATTTCTTAGATGCCACTTGTTGAAATTACATATAGGGCATAGATATTGAATCTTACGATTGATCGATGCATTATTGAATGTAAATTCCAAGAAAGAGTTGAGTCCAGCTAAATATCGCGAGGTCGTATATCGCACATTGATCCAAGTCTTATACATTATTGTTGTAGCATTGATCTAGAGAACATGTGAGAGTAAAAGCTCTATTAGAAGTTATTATGAAGTTAAACTGAAGTTTCATCCTTTATAAGGATGAGTTGTAATAGTAAAAAATTTGTAGCAGTTATAGAAACAGCTACAATGTTACACAATGATCAAATTATTACTACGAAACTTTGTAGCGGTTAGTAACTGCAACAAAATGTGAGAGCGGTGGAGGGAATTTTGAATTTGAAATTTGCAGGTTTACAGTAGTTGGTAACTGCTACAAAATGTCAGAGGCGCCTCTCAGGCTGGAGGGAATTTTGAATTTCAAATTTGAACATTTGCAGCGGTTGTAAACAGCTGCAAAATATCAAAGGCATCTCTCAGGTTGGAGGAAATTTTGAATTTTAAATGTAAACATTTACAGCGGTTGTAAACTGCTACATAGTGGCACAGGCTAAAGGGAAATTTTATTTTAAAAATCATACAAACCGCTACAAAAGTGACAAAAAGCAAATTGAAATTTTGTAAATGAATTAACCTAAAACTTGTGAATTTAAACTAGAATTTGTGAAATATACTAAAGTTTGTGAAATAAACTAAAATATGTGAAATAATTAAACAAAGTAAAATTTATAAAATTAAATTCATAATATATAAACTTTGTGAAATAAACTATAACTAATAACAAAGTTTAAAAATAAGTACAGAAATCAACTTAGGGATGATGTGCATCATCTTGCACATCCTTGTTCAGATCTGGCAGTGTCTATTGCTATGGAGCCTGTGGTGGCGGTGGCGGTTGCGATGGGACTGATATGACAATAAGAAACAAGTGAATCTTAGGCATTGTCTTTAAGGAATGTGTCTACCTAGCTTTGAATGGACTGCACCGTACTCGCTTACCTGATACTATACCTACGATTGCATCTATGACTGCATGGCTTGCACCTGCTCTTGTATCTCGTGTCTGACCTCATCCCGAAGCTCGTTAATAGATACTTTTCCTTAGTACCTAACTCCTACACTCGTCTGGCCCAATACAGCTTGTGACTAAGAGTTAGACAGGCATGGACCACTCCAAGACTATCTCAATCTCGCTGGTGTAGGACCGAGATCGAGTCCCATGATTCTTCTAGAGTGTTGAGGTTGGCCATGGGCCTTTAGCAGTTATGTGGTGGGTTCCAAGGCAGACCCCTGTGACTCTTGCATTACTACATCAATCTGACTCATCTGGGCCTGTCAAAATAGTTGGAAAAAGTAAAAAAAATAAAAAAATGTTAATTATTTATAAAAATATTAAATTATAACAATTCAATACATATAGCAACTTCTTCAACCCCCTCCGATACAGGAGTCCCCTTCAGGCCACATCTCGCCTGTGGTAAGGGTGTATCCCCACTCCACAATGACCTTCCTCTCTTGAAAGTTAATTATAAATAAATATGTAAACATTAAATTACAAATAAATAGTTAATAACATCTAACATTTTCTCTACTTACGATCTCATCGTACACAATCGAGAATGGTCATGAGCCGCCTTATTGCAGCATGGTCTGGTGACTGACTCTGTTAGCAACTCTCTGGGATGCTTCCTGAAACAAATTGCATATATGGTCAGTCAACTCGATGAAAAATTAAATATTCTGTACTTAATTAAATAAATTCATTCCCTTGCCTCCTGTATAAACCGCGATATCACAAACTCCCTCCAATCTTGTGAAAGGGCACTATTAAGCATATCATTCCCTATGTCCTCCTCACTTCATGTCTCGTCACTACTCGGCCGATGAAACAGGACTAGCCTCGCATTCCTCCAGTACTCCGCCAGCTTCTTGAGGGTATTCCCTTGCATACACTTTTCTACCACAAACTTACTCTGCAATTAAGTTAATTAAATATTCATTTTCAAGAAAATATTCATTCATTTAAATAACCGATGTAGGTTTAAAATTAATTACCTTTATCAACCCAAGCTCTATCCTTAATTAGCGCTTCCATCGCCCGCCAGTCCTTCTTGTTGATAAGGAAATGGGTCCACTCCTTTGCAAGCAACCATAGGTATTTGTTGTACAGCTGGCCCCCTTGTTGGATTGGTTGGTCTATACGGTTCACCGCCACGATCACAAGCCCCCCTGTCATCATGGAGACGACTCTAGCTGTCATCCTGCTATTAGACCTGATCCCCTAATCATTTGCAAATTATAATTTAAAACTAAATTATATTATTCAAATGCATATAAAATTCCAATTATAAATTGTAAAGTACAAATTAAATAAATTTTTATCCTGGACTTCTACCAATTGCCTTGTTTCCTGCCTTCCACGATGAAGCGGCTCATTTGCTTGGTAACTGGACACCCCCTGATCCTTCTCCTGAGCATCCCTACCCTCATCTCCTCCTCCGCCTGTTCCCTCGCCTACATCATACTAGCGAGAAGACTCTCTAATCAGAGGAGTTCCTTCATTAATCAGAAACAAAATCATTGCCTTGTGGATATAGAAGTCCTCATAATCATTCACAGATATGTGTAACTCAGAATCCCTATCACTAGTACTCTGGCTAGGTGTAGGTCTATATGGTTCCATCTGCCCCTTACAAGGTCGATGACTCATCATAATGAAAATGACAAATACAACGGCATATTCTATTAATCATAAGTAAAAAAATCACATGATAAAATATTAAATAAAATTACAAATATACAATGCAAGCTTTTAGTAAATCTAAATAAAAAATATCCTAATCCATATTACTAATCAATAAAAAATAATCAATATATAAATCAAGTCCAATTTATTGAAAAACATTCGTAATTCACCTCTGCTGATCCCTCAAATCCCTTATACCATTATCCACGTACTAGCGGTTACATGGGTTTAATTTAAATAATAAAGGGAAAACTACCTCTGCTGATCCATACTTCTCCTTTATTCACATTAGAGCCCCACTTGCATTGGACTAGGGCCTAATCCACTAAAAGTGAATTAGGTATTTCCCAAGTGTTCTAAATAAAGGTACAAAATACATAATACATGCATGGCCTTTATTTATAGGAACAACTATAGAATTTTAATTCTATCAGATTCTACATATTCCTTAATAATAGGATATGATTATATGATAGTAGAGATAATAGGAGATATGGGCATTCACACATATTATATTTATAACACTTGGATTATCTTAACCTATTGGATTGATTTATCTATATCTTGTTGCTCGAAAATAAAACGGAAGCTCATCTTCCACCCCTATATATAAAAAGAAACGACCGAGACACTTCATTCGGCTTGTTCTCCACTTGGATCCAACTTGCATTTCAATTATTGAGGTTATTTTTTCAACCTCCTTAATTTCATTTTGAGAAAATAAATGGAGAACTATACCATATTTGGAGAGCTCACTTTAAAATTTTAATGGTTAAATGTGTCATGTCAATGTCCTTCATGTTGACACCTTTACCATTGAAAACCCACTCACTCATGCATGCTATTATCCCACTTCTATCTCTTATCCTACTATCCCTCCACTATATATCTCACTTGCTTATTGCCCTTTTTTTGTTTTTATTTTATTAATCTTGTCGTTTTTCCATGACTTTGATATATACTATACCAATCATCAAAACTTGGTAACGAATGTCTTGTTATAAAGAAGAAAATAAAAGTTTGTTTCCACATATGTGTGGTTGATGTAGCATGTATCCACTTATGAAACATTTGATTGTCCGGAGATAACACTCCACCAACAATCATATAAACTACTTCCTTCGATTCTAAATATAGGACTTAATTATTTTAATATTAAATATAAGACATCAATTTACTTAGCCTTCTAAATTTATACTCCCTCTCTTCCTTTTTATAAGAGACATTTTTTAGATATGTCATGTTCTTATTTATAAAAGACACTTAGGATGTGTTTGGCTCGATTGAGGAGAGGAGAGGGGAGGGGAGAGATTTTAATAGTGGACGAGAGGAGAGAAAGGAAAAGAAGAAATTTTAATATTACTTTGTTTGATTGATAAAAGTGGAGGGGATGGGAGGGATTTTAATATTATATTGTTTAATTTAAGAGGGGAGGGGAGCAATTTTTTTTATATAGACAATTGCATAACATGGAAAGGATATTTTAGGGATATTAAAAAAATTATGGATATAATAATCAAAATAAAGCAAAAAATTAATTCCCCTCCCCCAAATTCTCCCAATTTGGAGAACGAGAGAGACCCTCCTAAAAATTGTGCTGCCAAATAAAGAAAAATGGCCAAATCCCTCATATCAAATATGCCATAAGACGTTGTTTCAAATTATTTTTGTTCGTTTCTCATTTTACTCTTAATTAATTACTCATGTTACTTATATTTAATTTTTACTTTGACTTAATTTTCTCTCTCCACTACACATCTTTTCACCACACATTCTCTCTCTTCAAATAAATAAGGGTATATTTTAGAAGAAATGTTATAATGTTAACATATTAATTGTCTTTAATTAGTTTTAATTAACTTTTTGATTAACAAGATTCAGTTAATCATCTTTTATAAAAAGTAATGGAGGGAGTAATTTTTTTCTCCAAACTATCTTTATTGATTGTTTATATTAAGATATTTTTATTAAGGGTAATTCTAATATAAATAATTAAAGAAAGTAGTTTAAAAAATCAACACCTGCTCTTTTTATAAATAACTAATTTAAAATTAATTTTTTAATATATTCAAATTATTTATTTAGCGGACCGAGGAGGGATTAGAGCTTTACTTAATATGCTTCATGTCCGCTTTGCAACTTATTATGGGCACATTGGCTCTCCAGTCCCCGATGTGGTTAATTAATTTATTTTTATTGACCTTAATTGCTTATCTTTTAGGGGTTGTTTGGTATGAGAAATTTAGATAAAAAAGGAAAGAAAATCTTATGAGTTTAATTGATTTAAAAAAGTTGGAGAAGTAGAGTTAAAATCTTTTAATTATTTTTTTCTATTTTTTTATCTTTCATATTATCTTTATTAAAATTTTATAACTTCACTTCTCCAAATTGAATTCAATTCTTATGAAATTTGGCACACTTGTACAATTCAAATATATATATAGTTTCTAACCGAAAAATATCCCAGGTCAAATAAGGTCTAAAATTGAAATTATAAAAATATCCTAAAAATTCACTGAAAATTTACTAAGAAAAGAAAGTCACCATAATATACTATTTCAACCATAGATTATTTTCCCAATAATCATTTTTGGTCAACCCATAACCTCCATTAATATTCCCAAGTCAAGAACACATCATTCAACTCGTATGAAATATGTTCATGTAACTCCCTAAACGTCTCCTAAATTTCACACAAGCCGGGACAAGCAGAAATTTAACTACACCTACCACTCTATTTCTATATATAAATCATTTTTAAGATAATTAATAACTATTTTTTCAATTTTACCCTGTTGAATATATAAAAATTTTGTAGGGTAATAAAGTTTTTTTTTTCAATTCCCTTTCTTTCTAAAGCCAAATTTAAAAAAATTCTAAATTTAATATATTTTTTTATATATAAGAATTAGATACAAGTGACTCACATATTAAAATATAGTGTAATTCCAGAACCCATTATAATTAGTTTAATTTATTACGCACTTGGGTGAACGAATTGAAATTTCCAGACTACTCTCTGATTCACGAACTTTGCTTCATGAGGGACTCCTTCATTGGCTAAAATGGTACTTCAAGTGGTGCCATATGTAATGTCCAAATTAAAGTGGGCAATTGGATATGTTTTTTGATAGTGGAGAGATAGTGGATAATAGACAAATTATTAAGAATAATCTTTTTCCCTTAAACTAATGTTTTCAAATATTAAATTTATGGATCTAACTATGCCTTGAGAAGCACATTGTTCAAAAAGCTATTTTTTTTTAAAGTTAAGTAAAGTAATATCTAATGTCTTAATCTTATTTCTCATATACAACCAGTATTTTAATCTTATTTATGGTACAATTTTACCCATAATCTTTTTAATTTGATACAATTTTACCCATAATCTTATTTTTCAAGTACCAAGAATGGTACAAAATTAAAAAGATTATATGTAAAATTATACTAAATTAAAAAGATTATAGATAAAATTATATCACAAATAAAATTAAAATATTACTCACATATAAAATATAAAATTAAATTATTGGTGCTACCTTATCTTTAAAGTTCACAAATACAGCTAAAAAATTAGTGTAACAAAGACAGAAAAAAAAATCTAATTAAGGTAGAATAAAAAAGTCAACAAAGATGTCTAAGTTAGGGTAAAAAGCCGACACGAATTCCAAGTTTGAATAAAAAACAACAAATAAAGATGTCAAAGTTAGTATGAAAAAGGTCATAAAATAATTCAAAGTTAATTAGTAGAGAATCTAAAACAATAAAAGCTCTCACTACTTACAGCTCTCTCTCCCAATTCAACATCATAACAAGCGAATCCCCTTCATTATTATTTCTCTCTTTTGAGTCTGAGGAGGAAGAGGACATTGATACACACCATGAATTCTGAGGAAGACAAGAATAAATTAGTCAAAGCTGAACCTGTAGATTCTGATGCGAATTTACAAGTGATACCTCTCTTCATCCCATACAAGATGGGAATTTTCAATCTATCTCACAGGTTTTCACTTTTCATTATTATCTCTCTCTCTCCCCCGTCTCTCTCCCCGTTTTCTAACTTACCAGATTTCCTTTCAACACTGGTTTCCCCTCTACAACATAGCTTTCTAATGAAGTGGCCATGATTTACTTCAATTTCTGTCTCCTCCTATCTGCAAATATATGTTCTTCAGTACAACCGCTGTAAAATGGTGATGATTTTTTTTTTTTTAAAAATTAATTACTTTCTAAGCACACCGGTTGTACACATAAAAAGCGAATCACCGTCTTTCTCTCTTTTGAGTCTGTGAGGGGGAAGACGACATTGATACACACCATGAGTCCTGAGGAAGACAAGAACAAATTAGTCAAAGCTGAAGCTGTAGATTCTGATGCGAATTTACAAGTGATACCTCTCTTCATCCCATACAAGATGGGACTTTTCAATCTATCTCACAGGTTTTCACTTTTCATTATTATTCCCCCCCCCCCCCTCTCTCTCCCCGTTTTCTAACTTAGCAGATTTCCTTTCAACCCTGGTTTCCCCTCTACAACATAGCTTTCTAATAAAGTGGCCATGATTTACTTCAATTTCTGTCTCCTCCTATCTGCAAAAATATGTTCTTCAGTACAACCGCTGTAAAAAGGTGAAATTGATTTTTTTTTTTTTTTGAAAAATTAATTATTTTCTACGCACACCGGTTGTTTCGATGATGTAGAAAAAGTTTTCTATACCGGCTACTTAGGCAACCAGTATAGAAAATCAACAGTTTTGCTGCTTCTTTATGAAATTGTCATCGATAACACTTTCTACACCATCTGCGCAACAGTACAATTGCAGAAAGGTTGTTGTAAAAAACGTATTTTTGCACTAGTTCAAATTTACTTATTTTATAATTATTTAGTGTGATGTTAGAATTTAAAAGATAAATAGTCTTAAATTGTTAAAATTTGATCGCGAAAGAGTTCAAAAATAGAAGAGTGTAACGAGAAAGAGACGTAAAGTGAGATTAGCCAGATTGGTCTATAAAGCATCATCAAATCTGATTTAGTGGATACTTTATATATATTTTGATTCATGGTAATTTTCTCTTGTTATTTTATTTATTATGATCTTGATTTACAGATACGTATGCTTGTTAATTGATACTGATGATATTATACGTGCCCCTACAGAATAGTGTTGGCACCATTAACAAGAACAAGGTCATATAACTTCATTCCTCAGCCTCATGCTGCGTTATATTATTCTCAAAGAACAACCAAGGGTGGCTTCTTGATTAGTGAATCCTCAGGGATTTCTGAAACTGCACAAGGGTAATTAGTCTTCCTTTCTCAAATCTATTTTCTTAACTGTAATAAGGATTGTTTAATTTGGGTTAGGCCGAAGAAAATAAAAAGGAAAAAAGAAAATATATTAGAAAAACGAGATCTTGTAGTTTTTAAATTGTATTTGGTAAACCTCAAAACTAGGCATGAGCAACGGGCGGGTTGGGCTAGCCCGATGGCTAGCCCGTACCCCGCCCGTTTAATTTTTTATGGGCACGGGTTAGCCCATGCCCGTGCCCCAACCCGTTTAAGCCCGTATTAAACGGGCTGGGCTGAACCCGTTTGGGCTGCAACAGGCATGGGCAGCCCGTTTATAAAAAAAATATTTTAAACCCGTTTAAAGTTATAACAACAATCAATGCTCACAGATAACATATTGTATAGTGATAATAAGACAACAATAGTATACATATGATATAATTATTCCTAAAATCACAACCCTACAAAATATTCATTCAAATATTCTAAGTTTAACATTATTATTTTAAAAATTTTACGAACCCATAAAATTTTAACCCAGTAAAGCTCCATCCTCTCTAAAATTAGTGGATAAATATTATAATCTTTGCAATTTAAAACTTAACAACTCCAATAAAAATAATAAATATTATAATTTATTTAATAAAAAATTATTAAATAAATATTTAAATAAAAAATTATTAAAATATATATACACACACATAAACGGGCAGGCACGGGCAGCCCGATGGTGTGCCCGTAGCCCGCCCGTTTAACACATATAGCTCGCCCATTTAAGCCCGCCCGTTACGGGCTTAATTTGGGCTGGCCCAATTCGGGCAAATTTATCCCGGGCCCGGGCGGATACACCGGGCAGCGGGTTATTTGCTCAGCCCTACTCAAAACTAAAATTTTAAAAGGGCTTTTGACCTAAACTTTAATTTTGAGAAATTTTAAAACAAACAGTCATATTTGTCTAAAAGAGATTTTAGACCAAACTATGATTTAAAATTAATATTTTGGATAAGCGATTGAGACTAGCTTCTAGAATAGTAAAAGAGCTTATGTACTGTCCAATTACTATTTTACCCTTACTTTTTCTTACACCATTTCTCCTCTCTCCTATTTCTTCTCCACCCTCACTCCTCTCTCTTCTCTACTCTCTCTCCTCTCCTCTCTCATATTTTTAATAAACTTATACTATTTCTGATAATTTTTCAATTACAAAAGTCTTTCTGGTAATAACTATCCAAGCACTCATTTATTTAGAATTATTTTTTTTTATAAACTCTTATCCAAAAGCTATTTTCTAAAAACTGTTCAAAAGCTCTTTTTTTTCATAAGTCCTTTTTTAAACTTTTATCCAATAAGGCTATTATGTCTTTGAATGAAAAAAATAGGTATATTAGACATAGGGACGGAGGCAAGTTATCTAGGTCCCCCCATTTTTGTTTTTTTGTTCTTCTAAAAAATTACTTATATAATAATATGATCGAACCAGTTACAAAATGATTGAGTTCCGCCTCACCAATATTTAATTAGTGACATCAAACTCAACTAGATCCATCATTCTTTTCCAGAAAGAAAATGTAATTAATAAATATAGAGTTAGTCTAATAGTATAAAGTCCTATTAAACCCTTAGAGGTCACGAGTTCGATTCATAGAAAAGATCTTTATGTTGGAGAGGCAATCAAAAATATTGAAACTAACTAAGATACCTGGAATATAATCAGGTTAATATTATAAAAAAGAGAAAAAAAATATAATCTCATCGATCTATCCTTCTTACTCCATTTCATATCATCGGTCACAGAAATGTTGTTTTCCATATTTCATAATACTTGTTTGGCCAAAAAAATATATTTCATAATACTTGTCAATTTCAAATTCTAAAAAGTATTAAATTTTTTATTTCCTAATTTTGCCTTTTGGAAATTTTAGATTTCAATAATGTATTAAATTAGGAATAATATTTATTAAAAGAAAACTAAATGCATTTTAGGAAAACAGTACAACAACAACAACAAAGCCTTATCCCATTTTAGGAAAACAGTAGATTACTTTTAAAAAATCTGATGTTATTTAATGATTTCCTTAATCTCTGAAAAAGTTGTTTTCGTGACAGAAAATATAAAACGGAGGGAGTAATTTTTAATAAAGTTTTTCTTGGATATCATACCATATTTTTTTATTGGAAAAATTATACTTCTTTTTTTTTTTAACCTGTTGGAATATTATAAATATTATAAAATAGTATGTTAAAGAAAGAAATATTTTTTTGACATGATTTTTTAATCTTAGGAACATATACCTAAAAGGCATATATGTCCCGTGCCTTTTCATAGTTTATAAAATATTTTTTTGATGAAGGAGAACAATAAAGAATAACACATCAATCTTTTAAATTTACATTCATCTTTTATTAATTCTATCTCTTTGTATCTTATAGGAGGGATTATTTTAATCTTAGAGAGTACTGTTACTTGATTTACTAAGCAGTCGGGGAATAAACTTTTAAAAACAGTGTTTTGTAGATTTTATAAACAGGACCCACACCAATTATGCTTTATTTGCTTACAATTTATATTTTGTTTTATTTATAATATTGGTTATATATATATATATATATATATATATATATATATATATATATATATTCCTCTAATGATACTGCTAGCTCCGTCATTGAATAGACATTACTTTTGCCATTTTCTATGTGGTTGAAAAGCATTCTTGTCCAAACGCCTTCTTGGCAGTGACCACCACTATCAAATTTTAGATGTTTGAAGTAACAAGCTAATTAAGCATATATACGTTGTTTTTCTGTAACAACTGAATTAGGTACCCAAACACCCCTGGAATTTGGAAAAGGGAACATGTGGAAGCATGGAAACCAATTGTTAGTGCTGTTCATGACAAAGGAGGCCTATTTTTTTGCCAACTCTGGCATGCTGGAAGAGTCTCCACCTACAGTACGTGTATTTCAAACCCCCCCCCCCCGCCTCTTACACTCACTCCCTGAAGGAAAAATAACATAACTTGAACGCCGGACTTGACTTTTCTCATTTACCCTTCCTTTCCTCTACCCTTCTTTTGGCTTCATCACCATTGAATTTTGTGAATCGAAAATTCAATGGTTCTATAAAAATATAATTATAATTTTATATAAATAAATTTAAACTGTTAAATTTTGATCTAGACAATTTACAACTGTAGTAAAAAAAGTGGGGAAACAATCTATAATAATAGTCTACAAGAACTGTCCCGATGAATTTGTAACAGTTTAAATTTATTTATATATTTTTTATATAATATTATAATAATACTTTTATAGAATGTTAAATCTGGACCACTGAATTTTTTATCCAATGGTAACGAAGGGGTAGAGGAGGGGAAGAGTAGAGAAGAGAAGCCAATTCCCTTGAACGCACGGAGTGATTGATTTACACTGGTGAAACAGAATCATAGTCCGAGGTCGTTTTTTTTTTACACAACAAATGACAAAGGCTGAGTTCGGATTGTGATCGATTCCATTTTGTTTCACAACAAATAACAAAAGCTGAGTTTAGATTGTGATTTCATTTCGCCTGGGTAAATCAATCACTTTGTCGTGTCCAAGGTATGCCATTCTTTCCACATTCACGCACGCAAAGTTTATGGCTGTAAAGGGAGGCAAAAATGATGGTTGAAAATGACGAACATACAGATTACCAGCCTAATGGGGAGGGACCAATTTCATGCACAGACAAGCCAGTAAGATCTAAAATTCAAGCAGATGGAAGCCGTGTGTCAAGACATCCACCACCACGCCGGCTTCAAACAGATGAAATCGTAACGCTTGTAAATGACTTCATAGTAGCGGCCAAGAACGCTCTAGAAGCAGGTTTTGATGGAGTCGAAATACATGCTGCGAATGGTTACTTGCTTGATCAATTCCTCAAGGACCAGGTGAATGATCGAGATGACATTTATGGTGGTGGTTTAGAAAACCGTTGTCGTTTCCCTCTTCAAGTAGTGAAAGCTGTTTCTGAAGAAATTGGACCTCACAAGGTTGGCATTAGGCTTTCACCTTTCACGGAATATAATGATTGCATTGACTCAGACCCTCAAGCTCTGGGAATTCACATGGCGAAGTCGTTGAACCAATATGGGATTCTATATTGCCATGTGATTGAGCCAAGAATGGTGACACTATTAGAACGATGTGATGATCATGATGAGACTCGTCGCTTCTCTTTGAGAGCTATTCGAAAGGAGTTTGAAGGTACGTTTATTGTTGCAGGTGGATATAATAGGAACGAAGGGAATGAAGTGATTGCCAATGGAGGTGCTGATTTAGTTGCATATGGTCGCTTGTTTTTGGCTAACCCAGATTTGCCCTTTAGATTTCAACATGATGCTGCACTCAATAAACCTGATAGATCCACCTTTTATACCCATGACGCCGTGATAGGTTATACAGATTATCCCTTTCTTCATCTTTTTAACAATGAGTAGAAATTTCTATTGCTCTCCATTAGGAAACAGTAGGTACTTGTGCTCATTTGGATTGTTGATGTTTTAATGCGCATAAAAGCGTGGTCATCAAAATTCGACTAGATCAGTCAATTCGACCAAGAATCGGCCTATGGCCTATCCTCTATTAAATAATCTAAAACTGTTATTTTGTGTTTTATTAGTATTTTGCTTCTTCTTTTTTGTGTTATATATATTTGATGATTTGTCGTTAGTTCTGGTTAATCATAGAAGCTTGCACTAGTTTAGTTCGATTAATATGGCATACTTGATGATTTTAGTGATTTGTTATCACATCCTCATTTTTAGGTGCTCAATTACACAATTGACATAGCACTACAAGTCAGGCGAATAATTAAGCGAAGAACAAAAATTAAAATTTGGATTTACATCCTTGGGTTACTATTAGCATGATATTTTCAAAATCTTGGTCTGATCTTAAAAAGTTATAATTAAATTTAGAAAAATCGTATGAGAGTGCTCAAAACTTTTATTGAAAGCTCTTAAACTCCTCTACATGAGAAATATGTAGTTCTAGTAGCCTTAATTTGTGTCAATCAATACAGTTTATATTACTTTTCTAATATTGCTCTCTTTTTCAGATAGAAACTAAGCCTTAAGTTCGTCAAAAATTCATAACTCATATTTTATACATCTAATTGACCTAATTGGATTTGTTGGAAATCTTTATGTCTACTTCAGCCATAATTCTCATAGCATATATTTGATGATTTTAGCGATTTGCTATCACGTCCTCAATATTTTAGGAGCTCAATTACATAATTGGCTTCAATTTAATTAGGCAAATTGTATATTTGAAGCTCAACAATTAAAATTTGGATATACATTATAAAATGAATAGTAATGACGCTGTGGAAAGAGAACATGCATATTACAATCATGGTTTTCAAGGCTAGTCTATGACTATCAATCGGTCACTATATATCCGTCTTAACATATCAATTATACATACAAAGGTCATATCATGAATTCACATAACTGATAAAATTATTTACACATTTTATGTCTTAAGCATTTTGATAAACACCTTGCAAATACCAATTACATTGAAAGAATAAGCTCCATATAGTGTATAAGCAATTTCAAAAGAAGATTCCATGAAGAAACATGTCCCAATACATTTCAACAATAATAATTTTATCAAACGAAAACAATCCCAAAATTTCAAATTTTCAACTTCTAAAATGGAGAGGAAAAAGATGCATGAGCATCGACCGCCCATGAGTATATTGAATACCTGTTTAATCTCAACATATTTGTGATTGGTTGTCACTTTTAATTTGATCATCTTTCGGTTCTATTTGATAGTAGGATCAAACCACCAATGAATGATTTAGATTTTTTTCCCAAAAAAAAAAAAAAACTATTCGATCAACCAATAAATCACATCCATTTCCCTTCGTCCCCCCCCCCCTTTTTATCGAAGTATCATTTTTAAACAACCAATGCCTATTTAGTGCGAATAAGTACAATTAAAGGATTAAAGTGGGCTTGGATAATCATGAAAGCGTATAGTCATAGACCATTGAGTTTAATTTGTGAGTTGGTGTGTTTGAGTAAATGGATAGCTGAAAGTAAAAGAATTGAGTAGAAAGATAAACACAATCAAATTATTCTAGTTCAGTCCCCTGTCCTATGTCAAGTCCCTTCGAAACTTTCAAGAGATTTATGCACTATGAAATTACTAAATACAATACATGTAGGTTTTACAACGAGTTCACTTAATTACCACTCACTCAATCTCTCAGGGTTGTTACACAGCTCACCCATAACTATTTAAAATTATATAATCAAGGTTCACTCGGGGGTGGCTCTCAATTAGCTACGTAGTGAATACAATAAGCTGATAGATATTAAGAGTACAAAGTTTATCGCACATTAAAATATTTCTTCTGTTATTCTCTTCTTCACGATGAAGCTTCTTATATTCTTTTGTGATTCAAATATTGATAGCTCTTTTGGTTCGATTTCATGAGAGGAGATTACCTGTAATCCTAATGCAATGGACTAATTCAGGTGTTTGGTGTAACATCCAATTTTTAGGCTTAAAATCTCAGAAAATAGCCTAAAACAAGTAGGCTACCATGCCCCATTGAGCATAAGTCCCAGAAATACATAGAGTTTTTAGAGGCTAAACTGTAAATTAAGAAAGTACAGGATTGAGGTGTAAAGAATGAAAGTTCCTGAGGAAAGTAAGTAAATAAAGTTAGAGGCTTTATAAGAGTCTCTAGGGCACAGAAAGAGAAAAAAGGAAGGAATTGTAAATGAATGACTAAATTATAAAGAAAAGAAATCCTTTAGGGCCTAAATAAGAAAGCTCAAAGGGACCAAATTGTAAACTATAAAGGTTCCTTGGGTTAAAGTGAAGGTAGTAAAAAGTTAAGGGAGCATACGTGTAATTTGAAAGAATTAAAGGACACAAGTGTCATTCTTGAGAAAGTCAAGGATACCCGGAGACCCAATAAATCAGAAGTAAGGAGAAGGTAGAGGGGATTTTTCTGAGCCATTTGATCGGATAATAATTTTATTTAAGGCTCCCGATTAATTAATATGAATTTTTGAAAGAATTAAATTTTGCAGTAAAAGGTATCGGATAATGTTAGATCAGATATCTAACAAAGAATATATCCCTGGACATGAAGTCAAAGAGGGTTATAGGAATAAAGGATCAGGGCTGAGAAATATCATGGTGAGATGTCAAAAGACGAAAATGCCCCTAATGTTAAAAAATGAATGAAGGACATTTTGATAATTTTCTAAGGGTCAATTGATAAGATCCTTATCAGTCCAATAATGTTAAAGATAGGAAGAATATAGAAACTGAATCTAATATCAGAGGATAAATCGTGAAGCCTTAGAAAAATAAGATTAAAAAAATAATCTGGTTTTTGAAAAATCTGACCTAGCTAGTACATAATTGGACATGATTTTTCAAGAAGCTTTATTCTTCCATGGGAGGACACCACCTAGCCTTGGTCATGTCATGTGAATGATGTAAGCAAAGGAGAAGATGATGCAAGTAAGATAGGTGGTTAAATCTTGGCCATTGATTTGGAAGATGCAATATTGGCCATTCATTGTAAGATTTAATCTAGGCCATTGATATAATCTTGGATTTACTTATAAATACCCCTTCTCCCTTATGACTCGCAAGCATAAGGAATATATGGCGAAACTCTTGCAAAATTTCTATTCAATCAAGATCATGCAATCCAAGAGCTAATTGAGCAAGGATTCAAGTTAAGATCTTCTCTTAGTTCCTTAATCTTTTATTAGGGAGGATTAATTGCTAGATTAAATGGTTAGAAATCATGTTATTCCCTTCCTATGCTTGCTAGATGAAATATGTAGCTATGAGGGGAGGAAGTGTTTGATGTTAGAATTAGGTAAAACAAGTTGGAATAAATAAGATAGGATTCAAGTGGTTCTAGCTTGTAGTTAGTTGAATTTCATGTTTTAGTTCCCTATGAGGGTGCCACGGCCTTAACACATCCTGATTTTCCCTATCTGTATAATACTGATAGAGGAAAGAGGTTAGGAAATGATCGTGACGTTGATCGAAAGAAAAGATAATTATTAGAGCAGATTTACATTAGTAAAGAAAAAGAAGAATGTAAAGTTATACGAAAGAAAGGGAATTTTGAAGTTCAGGTACCAAACTGGAATTTCAAAATGTCTAGAAATAGACTAAAATGAAATTTGATAAATTCAGGGACTAAAATATATTTTGTCAAATTCATGGATAAAATCATAATTATAAGAAAGTAAGCCAGAAATGACCCAAAATTGCCTGCAAGGATTTCAGTCCCAAATTTTACCAATAAGTTGAGGACAGTATTTAGGAGACCTATATTTTTCAGAATTTAAATTTGAGGTCCCAAAAAATTAATATTAATTTTTGAAGTTTAGAAATTATTATAGGACCTTCTAGACCTCAGAAGAGGATAAAATTTTATAGGAAATTCTTATATTAATTATAAGAATTTATAAAACTGATAGAACTCAAAAAGGAGTTATTTAGAATTTATAGTAAAACTTAAGGCAATTTCTGAAGTTCTAAGAAACATATGAAATTTTTATCAAGATTTTTTGGTCTAAAAAATTTATGAAACTTTGTAGGAAATTCATTTAATAGTAGAATGAATTTCTAAAAATGTCAAGATCGCTAGGACAGTGATGAGGTCGGATTGTCGTCATTCGATCTATCAAAATAATAATTGCACTCGATAATACAGTATAAGACACAACTCTATCGTTCTTCTCAAGAAGCCCTTTTTATTGGAATCCTAGTTTTCAAGAGTTAAAGCAGAAATTAACCACTACTCCCGTGTTGATTATCCCAGACCCAACTCAGACTTATGTAGTCTACACTGATGCTAGTAAATAGGGGTTGGGATGTGTTCTGATGCAACAAGGTAGAGTAGTAGTCTACGCCTCTTGGCAGTTAAAGTCGCATGAACAGAATTATCCCACTCATGATCTGGAGCTTGCAGCGGTGGTGTATGCTCTAAAGATATGGAGGAATTATTTATATAGAGCTACAATTGAATTGTACTGTGACCACAAAAGCCTGAAGTATCTGCAGGATCAGAAAGAGATGAATATGAGACAACGACGATGGATGGAATTGTTAAAGGATTATGATTTCCAAATTAAATACCATCCAGGAAAAGCCAACGTAGTGGTCGATGCTCTGAGCAGAAAGGTGGTGCAGGTAGCATATATGATGATCAAAGAATTAAAGTTGATTGAAGATATGCGAGATTGGAGCCCTTTATATCAGATGCAAGTGACGGAAAGTCCCCACGGGGGGGTACATGTCAAAGCTTGCATAGAAGATGAGATTAAAGAGGCTCAAGAACAGGATAAGCTCGCAATGATTTTTAAGGACAAGCTAGAGAGAGGGCAGACTAAGAATTTTGAGATTTCCTCAGATGGATTATTGCAGTTTAGAGGAAGACCCTACATCCCTAATGCTAGGGGATTAAGGGAGAAGATTCTGGATGAAGCACACAAGAGCCGATATACAGTGCATCCAGGTATGACCAAGATGTACCATGATGTTAAGAGATTATTTTGGTGGCCTAGACTGAAGAAAGATGTGGTGGCTTATGTGTCTAAGTGCTTAACATGCCAGAAAGTGAAGATTGAGCATCAGAAGCCAGCAGGAACATTGCAACCTCTAGATGTTCCTGAATAGAAGTGGGACAGTATTGCCATGGACTTTGTAGAAGGACTACCTAAGACCCCAACTAAGCATGATGCAACATGGGTGGTGATTGATCGGTTGACAAAGTCAGCTCAATTCCTGGCAATAAATAAGAGGGATTCTCTAGAGAAGTTGGCAAAATTGTACATAAAGGAGATTGTTAGACTGCATGGAATTCCAAGCAGTATTGTGCCTGACAGAGACCCTCGATTCACGTCAAACTTTTGGAGGGCTTTGCAGCAAGAAATGGGTACTACTCTCAGATTCAGCACAACTTATCATCCTCAAACTGATGGTCAGTCTGAGAGAACAATCCAGACACTAGAAGATATGTTGAGAGCATGTGTCTTGGATTTTAAAGGCAGTTGGGATACTCATCTGCCATTGATAGAATTTGCATACAATAATAGCTATCAAGCTAGTATCCAGATGACCCCATTCGAAGCTCTGTATGGACGAAAGTGTAGATCTCCCTTATGCTGGCTTGAGTTAAGTGAAAGAAGAATGTATGGTCCTGATATTGTGGATCAGACTGTTGAGCAGATTGCAATGATCAGAAAACGGATGATGACGGCTCAAAGTCGACAGAAGAGTTATGCAGATATCCGACGAAAGTCGTTAGAGTTTGAAGAAGGCGAGCATGTATTTCTTAAGTTAACTCCAATTACGGGAGCCGGACGATCAATCAAGGTGAAGAAGTTGCATCCTAGATACATCAGACCATTTCAGATTCTCTCAAGGATAGGATCAGTGGCCTACAAGTTGGCACTTCCTCCAAATCTCAGCCAGATACATGATGTATTCCATATTTTCCAGCTAAAGAAGTATGTTCCAGATCCAACGCATGTGATTGAACAAGATGAAGTTGCGCTGTGAGATGACCTGACCTATGAAGTTGGACCAGTACAAATAGTTGATCAAAAGGTCAAGCAGCTGCGTAATAAGCAGATTCCTATAGTCAAAGTGATCTGGAAAGGACTAACAGAGAATGAAGCTACCTGGGAAACAGAAGAAAAGATGAAGGAGATGTACCCTTATTTATTCTAATAGAGTGTAGATGTTGTAAATTTCGGGGACGAAATTTGTTTTAAGGGGGAGAGAAATGTAACTACTAAGTTGTATGTACAGGTTAAATGAAATATATGAGATTTTTAGGAAAAGATGTGGCCATATTTATGTAAAGAAAAGGATTAATTGGAAGAGGAAGAAAGTCTAAGAGCCAAAGTGCAAAATTATGAAAATGCCACTATGATACCCTAAGAAACCAGAAGTAAATGGAGGACATTTTGGTCATTTCACACAATGGAAGGATATCAGAGGAAATTTGATAGTAAATTATTATAATTAATATGAGAATTTATGGAGTTGACAAAAGTAAAAAAGGAGTCCTGTAGAATTAATTATGGAATTTACGGTGAAAAAGGACACTGATAAAGGGTTAAAGGAAACGTATATAATTTTTAACAGGACTTCTGGGTCTCAGAAAATTATGAAACTTTGTAGAGAATTCATTTTATATAAGAATGAATTTCTAAAAATGTTAGACCAATTAAAAGAGGTGATTAGCATTTATGCTAAGATCAGGGTAATTTACGGATATCGGTATAAGGAAATTACATTGGGATTTGGGCCAATTAGCTATTGGACCTAAAAGAGGTCCAACATGTCATCCTAGGCCAGCCCAATAAGGCCCAAAATTTATCTTGGAGCCCAAGTCAAAAAATAAATAATTTATGGATTTTTGGAAATAAAGAAAAAGAGAATAAAGTAAGGATTAGGTTTGGCACATGGTGGGACCCACATGGACTCAAAAATTGCGCCAAGAAGTAGTCTTAGATGTCCCAAGTGGTGCCATGCTAGTGATGTCATGGCGGTAAGGTCTTGAGTGAAAAGTGAAGACATTCCAAGATCAAACCCTTAACCATTAGATCAAATAGTTTCTAAAGAGATCTTGGCCATCAAATGGCACATGACTTTTGCTATAAATACCCCCCATTTCCATTCATTCTTCACACCCAAGAGCTCCTTTAGAGAGATAAGTGAGTTCTAGAGAAAGAAAGTGGAAGAAAGTAAGGAAGAAGCAAGGGTCTTGAAGGAGCAAGTAAGGTAAGTTGTCTCCTTACTTCTACCTTTTGTTGTTATGGTTTGTGCTTGAGTTTAAGTGATTTTTGAAGCTTAAATCTTGGGGGGATGCTGCTGAAAATTTTGTGTATATGTGAAAGGAATATGAGCTTTAGGTCATAGATAGTTAAGACAAGCTTAAACAAGCTAGTTACATGCTTGGTTGTGAAGTAAGTTGATGTTCTTCACTTTATCATTTCAGTTGCACTGTTCATGATAGAAGAAAATGAAATTTCAATGATTTAATGCTTCCATTGAGTTTATATGATGATTTTGTGTAAGATTGGAAAGGTTTTGAACCTTGGAAACTATTGGAATTAAAGGTTGTAGCGTTGAAAATTCCTCACGATACTGTTCACTCGCGTGAACAGTGATTTGAATTTCATAATTTTAATGCTTCCAATGGTCTTAAAATGAGATTTTGTGTGGGGTTAAAGTGGATGAACAAGAATGGGAAGCATTGGAACCAAAATGGGAATTTTTGGAAAAAGGGAGCTTATTGAAACTAGACTTGGATTTTGTTGGGAATGGAGTTATAATTTGGTAATTATCTTGTAATGCCTAGGTTTTGACATTTGTGGCAAGGAAAGACCATTAAAAGAAGGAAAGGAACAAGGATCTACAAGAGGTAGCAAGAATATCTAACTATAAACTTATGTGCTTTGATTGTTTTGCTTACTTGTTATGCATGAAGGTTTGGTTGAGCATGGAATGTTGTGTGATGATGATGATGATGTGATATGAGTATGTGATACTCCTTGCAATATATGTCATGACAATATGCATATTAGAGATTGCTTATGTATAAGCATGAATTAGCTCCCATTGCATGATAACATGTTAGGCATTCAATCAAACATGCATAACCTTATAGTTTATATTACTTGCTATTGGGATTTCCATGAAATCTCATTCCTTCCATATCAATAAACATTGCTCTAGGTTCTGGAACTTCACAAGGAGGAAGGTAAATTGGATGATCAATGTGTTTATGGCTTGAGAAGCATGCCTAGAACTTTGAGGATAATGTAATGACATGTAATATGTATATGCTTACAACATCCGATCCGAGGGAGTGAGCTTCCAGCGATAATTTGTGTGACTTATCTGTTTCTGTTTCATTTTAAATTTGGTATGAACATAGATAAGATCCAGAGATTTAATTGGATACCAATAACGCGCAATTTGGTTAAGTTTTCAAATTGATATGATTTTTCAAAGTTGGACTTAAGCTCTGGATCAAGATAAAACAAGTCACCCGATACAGTAAGTTTCCAACGTGGTTTTAATATAGTAAATGAATGAGTTTTTCCGTAATTTTTGGTTAGCTCAAAGTACACATTCTTAGATTTAAAACCATAGGTAATTCGACTCAATTGGATAAGTATACAAGGAGAAATGAATTTTTGAAAATGGGGCAAGGAAACTGGAATTTCCAGATTTACCAAATGAATAGTAAAGTTCAACGAATAAACTGATTTGATCTGGACAAGGAAACCTCATTTTCATATTTTTATATCAAAGTTAAGTGAAATAGATTTCATTATAAATTGGAATCACCTCAAAACGATTTTTCTAGATTTAGTTATGAATTTCCAAATTTCAAGCTGTAATCTGGAATTACCCAGCGAATAGTGGCAGTGAACAGTATCCGTAAGCCCAACTCTTGGATATTCATGTTTTTGAGGTTATGAGGTATTCCAATGTTTTAAAATAGTTCCAATTGAGTATAAGTAAGGTTAAGGTTTAAGTTCAAAATTTAAGGTCAAGTTTTTAAGGTTAAAGTCATAAAGATATTTACTAGAAAATGCCGTTGTGCTGGTAGACTATACAAAGTACTGTGTACGTAGGTGCTGTCTAAGGAGGCTGGAAGTGAGTGAACCTAGCCGGTTCATCCAGTATTTCCTGGGTACTTATGTAGAATGGTAGTTCTCATGGGGAATTACCAAATCAGTACAGTTATTTTCTACCAAGAATTCCAGCAAGAGAGATAATATCCAGACTGAGAGTGCTATAGTAAGAGTACTCAGAAAGATATAAAGGAGGATGTTTCACAATCACACTGAGAAGTGGTAAGAAAATTTGTGCTAAGAATGTGTAATTCAAAGAACATGAAGAGGATGAAGATCCAGTTGATGAGGAAATAGAAGTTGAGTCTGAACTACTCAAGAAACTTCCCAAGCTGAGAAAGAAGCTTCTATCCAATCTGAAAGCCTACAAGAAAAGAAGCTCTTGGAGAAGTGTCAGAAACAACCAGTAGTGCAAAATGAGGAAGAGGCAACAACTATCATAAAGGGACCTATGGAGAAAGGATCACCTTCCGACTCCAAGGGTGATGAGGTAATATTCGTGACTTGCCTTTTCCAAATTCTTACTTGGTTAGTAAAAAGATTATTAAAAAGAAAGATAATGATGAATTGTTTGAAATGCTTAGCAAACTTGAGCTTAATGTGCCACTACTTGATTTGATTAAAAAGATGCCTAAGTGTGCTAAATTCTTGAAAGACCTATGTACAAACAAGAGAAAGTATAGGCATAGTGAGAGAATCCAACTGGGGTTGAGTGTTAGTGCCTTATTTAAGCCACAGTTGCCTATTAAATGTAAAGACCCAGGTTCTTACACTGTCCCTTGCACCATAGGTAGAACTACAATTTATCATGCCCTACTTGACTTAGGTGCAGCAATTAATGTCATGCCTACCTCTGTTTATAAGACCTTGGGGATTAAAGCTTTGAAAGACACTAGTGTAGTGCTTGGCCTAGCTGATAGGACCGTGAGATACCCCAAAAGCATACTTGAGGATATTCTCGTGCAAGTCAAAGGTCTTGTTTTTCCAGCTGACTTTTATGTCCTTGATATGACTAATGACCTTCCCACTGAGAGTACTTTGATTCTAGGTAGACCATTCCTTCTAACTGCTGAGACTATAATTAACATGAAAAAAGGTCTTATCACTATGGGAATTGGGGATCAAGAAGTTCAATTTAATCTTTCAGAAGCTATGAATCATGGTTATGAAGATTGTTCTTATTTAGGCATTAGTTCGATTGAATGTCATGATAATGATCTGGACCACTTACATGAGACTGATATGCATGAACCTCACTGGTGTGACATAGTTATGAAGCATGATGATATTTTTACTTGTCTATCTCCCTTCCATCCTTCTCACTTCTGTGCATGTGAGGGTGCTGTATCATGTGTCTATTATTTAGAGATAGACAATTGGCTCTCTTCTACTCATGAGTTTGATGTATCATCTTGTTTTGATTGTGATGTTACTGCTGATTACACACTTGATAGCCTTGAGAAAGGTGTATTTCTTAATTTTGCAGGAACTGATGATAAAAGGGTTGACTCACGAGCTATGGATATAGACTCCCCGTTGAGTGGCCCTGGAACATTAGAAGCGGACAACAATGATTCTGCTACCACCTTAGTCCCTTCTAATCCCACTCTCACTTCTAATTTACTTTCTTTTTCCATTGATCACACTGACCCTAACTCTCATATTTCTAGGTCATCTGCTGGTGGCACTGAGTCAGGAAGTGGAGGAAATATACACCACACTGAGCTTATATCTCCTTCCCTAAGCCATATGGACACACAACTCATACTAAATGCACTTGATATACCGAGACTGGTTCCTTCTATTGTGCAACCCCCTGATTTAGAATTGAAACCCCTCCCATCTAACCTAAAATATGTCTTTCTTGCTGATGATTGTAAATTTCCTGTTATTATTTCCAGTTCTCTGAGTAGTTCTGAAGAAGAGAGATTAGTTTATGTGTTGAAAAGAAATAAAAGGGCTATAGGTTGGTCTTTAGGGGACATACCAGGGATCGATCCCTTGGTTTGCACACACAAGATCCTTTTAGCTGAAGGGTCAAAGCCAGTTAAGCAGCCACCAAGGAGGTCAAATCCTCTTATTCATGATGTGATTAAAAAGGAGGTATCTAAGTTATTGAGTGCAGGAATCATATATGCTATCTCAGATAGCGAGTGGGTGAGCCCGATACATGTAGTACCAAAGAAGAGCGGCATCATCGTAGTGAGAAATGAGAGTGATGAACTTATTCCAACAAGAGTTCAAAATTCTTGGAGAATGTGTATAGACTATAGGAAGTTGAATGAAGCAACTAGGAAGGATCATTTTCCATTACCTTTCATTGATCAAATGTTGGAAAGAATATCTGGTAAATCTCACTATTGTTTCTTGGATGGCTTTTCAGGTTATTTCCAGGTACCGATTGCACCTGCAGATCAAGACAAGACTACTTTTACATGTCCCTTTGGCACCTACGCATATCGAAGGATGCCATTTGGATTGTGTAATGCTCCAGGCACTTTTCAAAGGTGTATGATAGCGATTTTTAGTGATTTATTGGAGCGTAATATGGAGGTTTTCATGGATGACTTCACCGTTTATGGTGATAGCTTTGATGATTGTTTACTTAGTCTTGAACATGTTCTTGATAGATGTATTGAGAAAAAGTTAGTTTTGAATTATGAAAAATGTCATTTCATGGTGGATAGTGGCATAGTGTTAGGTCACCGCATCTCCCAAAAGGGGATTGAGGTTGATAGAGCCAAGATTGAAATTATTTCTTCACTTCCCTATCCTACTTGTCTTAAAGAGTTGAGATCTTTCTTGGGGCATTCCGGGTTTTATCGACGCTTTGTACAAGATTTCAGTACAATTGCATTACCTCTTTCTGTTGAAAAAAGATGTTGATTTTCACTTTGATGATAAATGTAAACATGCTTTTGACTCTTTGAAATCCTTACTTGTTTCACCTCCTATTCTCATTGCACCCAACTGGGATTTACCTTTTGAATTGTCTTGTGATGCTTCTAACTTTGCAGTAGGTGCTATGCTTAGTCAGAGAGAGGATAAGCGACCTAGAGTGATAGCATATACCTCCAAGACACTTGATTCTGCTCAAGTGAATTATACCACCACTGAGAAGGAACTTTTTGCTATAATATTTGCTTTAGATAAGTTTGGTTGTTTTTACAGATCATGCAGCTGTGCGGTACTTGTTCAAGAAGCCCCAGTTTAAACCAAGACTACTGAGATGGGCTTTACTGCTGCAGGAGTTTAACATTGAAATTAGGGACAGAGCTGGAGCAGAGAATCATGTGGCTGACCACCTTAGTCGGTTACCTGAAGGAACTGAGGCAGTTGACTCCTCTGAACTTACTGTTGATTCTTTTCCTAATTCTGCACTTTTTGCCTTAGCTGTTCAGGAGCCTTGGTACTCTAACATTGTTAATTATATTGTCACTAATCTTGTACCTCCTTCTATGTCTACGTTTCAGGTTGATAAGTTGAAGAGGGAAGCAAGATACTATATCTGGGATGCTCCAATTCTTTGGAAGTAATGCAATGACCAAATTATCAGACGATGTGTTCCTAATAATGAGATCCACTCTATCCTTACCTTTGCACATTCTTTATCTCTTGGGGGAATTTTAGTGCTAATAGGATTGCTAGGAAGGTTTTAGAATATGGATTTTACTGGCCTACTTTATTCAAAGATGCTTATGTTTTCTGTAAGTCTTGTGATAAATGCCAGAGGTTTGGGAGTCTAGGTAGAAAGCATGAAATGCCTTTAAGACCTATACATTTTTGTGAAATTTTTTATGTCTGGGGCATGGATTTTATGGGTCCCTTTCCTCCATCATTTGGTTTTTCATATATATTACTTGCAGTAGACTATGTCTCTAGGTGGGTAGAGGCAGTGCCAACTAGGAAAGATGATGCTTCCACTGTTGCCAAATTCTTACGTTCTCATATCTTTTGTAGGTACGGCATTCCAAGAGCAATCATCAGTGACCAAGGAACACATTTCTGTAATAGGACCATCAAGTCTCTACTTGCTAAATATAGAGTTAATCACAAGCTAGCTACCCCTTACCACCCTCAGACAAATGGTTTGGCTGAAGTATCCAATCGAGAAGTGAAACGGATACTAGAAAAGATTGTGAAACCATCTCATAAAGATTGGAGTGAAAGGCTTGAGGAAGCATTGTGGGCTTATAGGACTGCCTACAAGACCCCGATAGGCATGTCTCCTTTCAGGTTGATCTATGGTAAGGCTTGCCATCTACCTATGGAGATTGAGCACAAATCTTATTGGGCAATCAAGGCATGTGATGCAAACCTTGAATCTTCACTTGAAAACCGGATGATACAACTCCAAGAGCTTGAAGAGATGAGACTTGAGTCCTATGATAATGCCAGAATCTATAAGGATAAGCTGAAAATGATTCATGACAAACAGATTCTGAGGAAACAGTTCCATGAAGGTGACAAGGTTTTAAAATTCAAGGCCCGGTTGAAGTTGATGCCCGGGAAGTTTGTCACCAAGTGGGAGGGCCCTTTTAGAGTTATCAAGGTGCATTCTTTTGGTACGGTAGAGCTGGTGGATGAAGCAACAGGTCAGGTTTCACAAGTCAATGGTCATCTGCTTAAGCACTACCATGAGAATCAGAGATCCCCCTAATTGCACGGTCGTTCCTTTCCACCTTTCTCCTTTACTTTCTTTTGTATTGCTGGTGATATTTGTTTGCTAAGATAGTTAGGAGTAAGTGTGGGGGAGGAACCATTACAGTAGTTTTAGATTTATTTGCCTTATGTCTTTTAACAATTTCTTAGAATAGGTTGCATTTTAACGATTTCTTAGTTTTAGGTTAGTTTTTCTTTGAATAAATCTCCCCTTTAAGCTCATGACTCTTGAATTATCTTCCCTTCTCCTTTTGATATATGCTTTAGTGATGTGTTGAGGACAACACATGATTTAAGTGTGGGGGAGGGTTCACTTTTGCTAATTTGTGCTGCCATTGTTTGAATTGCCATAATCTGAAAAATTCAAAAAAACATTGAACATGTTGAGCCTAAATTGTTTGGATTTTTCATTGCTATATGAGGATTTTCTATTGTGATTCCCATTTTCTACTTAACTTTTACAACCCTTGGGCTTTATTTTTAAATCCTTTTTGCTTTATGCATGTGAATATTGACATGTCTAGGTAAGGATGCATTTTAATTGGAGTAATCTTTACTCTTAGTTGATTAGCATAGTGGAGTGTCTTTGGTGTAGTATTATTAACCTTGTTTCATAGCTTGATCTTAGGGAGGAAATATCTTAGAGAAAGCCTTGATGGAAGGATTTTTTAGCCTTACTTTTCTTTCTTATCTTGTGTGATTTCCACTTAGTTTTGGTTAACCTCTAGAACTTGTTTAGATTCTTTTTCAAAATTGCATTAATATCTAGATTTGTGAGTATGATAGGGGCATTCATTTCTAAACCCTTTATCCAAACACAAGCCATATCAATTGACCTTTGTTCACCCCTTTGAGTCCATCACTTTCATTTCATTCCATTGATTTTGAACAAGTGTTTTGCATGAGTTACATTATGTTCTTCATGATTAATTGTGCACTATTGATGTTGCTATCTTTATCTTCTTGGACTGATATTGTGAAAAAAAAGAGAGATAGAAAAGAAATAGAAAAGACAAGAAAGAGAAGAAAATATGCAGAAAAAGCCAAAAAAAAAAAAGAGAAGTTTGAAAAAAAAACAGAGAAAGAAAAAAGAAAAGAAAAGAAAAATTGGCAACAATGAATAAAGTTTGAAATAAGGCATTCCTTAGTGGTTGAGGATTAAAGATTGCTTCTATTAGTACATTGATATTCATTTGGTAGTTACATTTTAGCTTACTTTGAGTGTTCTTAATACTCATACATTAAACTTGTTCTACATTTCATTCCATCCATTCATTAGCCTTCCACCAACATTACAACCCAATAAAGTCCCATTGATCATGAATCTAAGGTATGTTAGTAGTGGAGATAGTAGAATCTTTACAAGCCTATGGTAGGTACTAATCTAAATGGATTGAGTGAAAATTTCCTATATTTGAGAGTTGAGTGAGACACTTATACCCATGAGAGCTCTATTATGTTCCCCTTCCTCTATCTTGCTATTTTTCTTGTGTTAAATTCTTTGCACCGAAGCATTCCATGGCTGTTGATTGATTAGGGACAGAAGTTACTTGAGTTAATTGCATATTCTTGCCTTGTCAGTTTTATATTTATTTGCATTGAGTTTAACTATTGGATTCGCTTGAATGATATTCGTGCAACATAACCTTCAATTCACCATATCACCTTCCATCTCCACGCGACACACACCTTCAGACCTTTCATTCCTTTCACGCACGCCGCGAGACGCCTTCAGCACCTTCCATTCATTCACAATACGAACTCCACCTTCAGACCTTCCTTTCATTAACACCGCGGGAAGCTATGATTGCCTGCGTTATTGAATTGGAGGATTGATTTCATTATTATTAATCTCTTTCTCTTTCATTACATTCACTTGTTATCATTCATTAACATTTTCTTTAAATTAAAAATACCAAAAATATTTCATTTAACTTTATTTTCAATTCATTGCATTTAGTTGTTAGTCAATCTAAACAAATCACATTTTCTAGATTAGGTTGCATTGCATTTAGTTACTTAGGAATTCAATTTGATTTTTGGCTCCTCAGAGAGAATGACCCGAGGTTGTACTATACGCAATCCTTGGTTTAAATATTTGAGGTAACCCCAAGGTGACATCGGACGAAAAGGTTGTTTCACAGACAGATATTCCAGGTCCTAGTAAATCAAAGGTACCAAAAGTAGTGATACACCTAGAGACCCAAAATATAGAACTAGAGCCTGCAGATGATATGAATGAGGAACAATTCAAGAAAACTATGGAATTGGGAAACAGTTATATGATTTAGGACGACCTTTAGTCAGGGAAATAGACCAAGACTATAGGATATACCAAGATTTTATAACCAGAGTATGGGATACTTATCAAGCTTTTGATCCAAATACCCTTACCCTAGAAGACTGGATCAATATTATGGATGATATCTTACCCACCACTGAGACATGGAGAGCGGGGTTGGATCATTATTTTGATGAAGAACCATATGCCAGCATACTAGATTGGATTTTCATGGTGGAAGAATTTATCAGAAGAACTTTTAAGAAAATATAGTGTGATGTTACACTTATAAATGTTATCTATGTGCTCAAGTGATGTATAAAAGATCTATGTGATAGTGTATGTGTGACATTACTAGACCTATTTGTATACAATGTTTTGAATGAAATATAAGTTATGTTATTTATTCTATTTTCTCTCATATTTAGATAGTAAAACAAAATGGTATGAATAAGAAGAACTGTTCCATCTGAAGAACCACGAAACCCTGTGGATATTTGTAACATCCCTAATTTCTGTACTACGTTGTATGTACAGGTTGAATAAAATATGAGATTTTTAGGAAAAGATGTGGCCATATTTATGTAAGGAAAAGGATTAATTGGAAGAGGAAGAAAGTCTAAGAGCCAAAGTGTAAAATTATGAAAATGCCACTGTGATGCCCTAAGAAACCAGATGTAAATGGAGGGCATTTTGGTCATTTCATACAATAGATGGATATCAGATAAAATTTGATAGTAAATTGTTAGAATTAATATGAGAATTTATGGAGTTGACAGAAGTCAAAAAGGAGTCCTATAGAATTAATTATGGAATTTACGGTGAAAAAGGATACCGATAAAGGGTTAAAGAAAACATATGTAATTTTTAATAGGACTTATGGGTCTTAGAAAATTATGAAACTTTGTAGAGAATTCATTTTATATTAGAATGAATTTCTAAAAATGTTAGAACAATTAAAGGAGGTGTTTAGAATTTATTCTGAGATCAGGATTATTTAAGGATATCGGTATAAGGAAAGTACATTGGGGTTTGTGCCAAATAGCTATTGGACCTAAAAGAGGCCCAAAATTTTTGTCCTAGGCCAGCCCAATAAGTCTCAAAAGTTATCTTGAAGCCCAAGCCCAATAAGGAATAATTTATGAATTTTGAAAAGAAAAAGAAAAGAGAATAAAGTAAGAATTAGGGTTTGCATAAGGTGGGACCCACAAGGGCTCAAAAATGGCGCCAAGAAGAGGAGGTTAGGTGTCCCAAGTAGGCCATGCTAGTGATGTCATGGTGGTAAGGTCATGAGTGAGAAGAGAAAAGACATTTCAAGATCAAACCTTTAACCATTAGATGAAATAGTTCCCAATGTGATCTTGGCCTTCAATTTCCCCAAGACTTTTGCTATAAATACCCCCTCATTTGCAATCCAAAACCGTGAGCAAGAAAGGGGAAGGAAGCTCTTGCAAAATATTTCTCAAGCTTGGAGGAAGCAAGGATCTTGAAGAAACAAGTAAGGTAAGTTATCTCCTTGCTTCTACCTTTTGTTCTTATGGTTTGTGCTTGAGTTTAAGTGGTTTTTTAGGCTTAAATCTTGGGTAGATGCTGCTGGAATTTTTGTGTATATGTGAAAGGAATATGAGTTTTAGGTCATAGATAGTTAAGACAAGCTTAAACAAGCTAGTTACATGCTTGGTTGTGAAGTAAGTTGATGTTCTTGACTTTACCATTTCGGTTTGCACTGTTTATGCACTGTTCATGATAGAAGGAAATGGAATTTCAATGATTTAATGTATCCATGGAGTTTATATGATGATTTTGTGTAAGATTGGAAAGGTTTTGAACCTTGGAAACCATTAGAATTAAAGGTTATAATGTTGAAAATTCCTCACGGTTACTGTTCACTCGCGTGAACAGTATTTGAATTTCATAATTTTGATGCTTCCAATGGTCTTAAAATGAGATTTTGTGTGGGGGTAAAGTGGAGGAACAAGTATGGGAAGCATTGGAACCAAAATGGGAATTTTTGGAAAAAGGGAGCTTATTGAAACTAGACTTGGAATTTGTTTGGAATGGAGTTATAATTTGATAATTATATTATAATGTTTAGGTTTTGACATTTGTGGTAAGGAAAGACCATTGCTAGAAGGGAAGGACAAGGATCTACAAGAGGTAGCAAGAATACTTAACTATAAACTTATGTGCTTTGATTGATTTGCTTACTTGTTATGCATGAAGGTTTGGTTGAGCATGGAATATTATGTGATGATGTTTATGATAATGATGTGCTATGAGTATGTGCCACTCCTTGCAATATATGTCATGACAATATGCATGTTAGAGTTTGCTTATGTATAAGCATGAATTAGCTCTCATTGCATGATAACATGTTAGGCATTTAATCAAACATGCATAACCTTATAGTTTGTATGACTTGCTATTGGGATTTCCATGAAATCTCATTCCTTCCATATCAATAAATATTGCTCTAGGTGCTGGATCTTCTCAAGGAAAGAGGGTAAATATAGATGGATGACTGTATATAACTTAAAAGAGTGTGCACTTTACTTACAAGATGATGTTTTGGTATGTATATTGCATGCTACTTCCAAATCAGATCTGAGGTAGGATACTTCCATTGATAGTTTGATTGAATTATACGATGATTTTTTATATGAAATTTGTCATGAATATAGATAAGATCAAGAGCTTTAAATGGACACCAAGAAAGCCTCATTTGGCTAAGAATTCGAATTGTTATGATTTTTCAAAGTCGGGAAATAAAAACTGGAATAAGATAAAACGGCTACTCAGAGGCAGTGAGGTTCATGCACTAATTTCATATAGTAAATGAATGAGTTTTCAGTTATTTTTGGTGATCTTAAAGTACACATTCTTATCTTTAAATCCATAGGTAATTTGACTCAATTGGATAAGTATACAAGGAGAAATGAATTTTTGAAATGGGGCAAAGAAACTGGAACTTCCAGATTTACCAAATGAACAGTAAAGTTTAATGAATAAACTGATTTGATCTGGACAAGAAAACCTCATTTTCATATTTTTATCTCAAATTTAAATGAAATATATTCCATTATAAATTGGAATCACCTCAATATGATTTTTCTAGATTTAATTATGAATTATCAAAGTTTAGGCTGTAATCTGGAATTGCCAGTAAACAGTGATAGTGAACAGTACCCGTAGCCCAACTCTTGGAAATTCATGTTTTTAAGGTTAAGAGGTATTCCAATGATCTAAGATAATTCCAATTGAGTATATGTAAGGTTAAGATTTATGGTAAAGCTTTAAGATTAAGATCTAAAGATATTTACTAGAAAATACCGTTGTGCTGGTAGACTATACAGAGTACTATGTACGTAGGTGCTGTCTAAGGAGGCTGGAAGTGAGTGGACCTAGCCGGTTCATCCAGTCTTTCCTAGGTACTTACGTAGAATGGTAGTTCTCATGGGGAATTACCGAATCAGTACAGTTATTTTCTGCCAGAATTTATGGCAAGAGAGATATAATCCAGTTGAGAGTGCTATAGTAAGAGTACTCTGAGAGATATAAAGAAGGATGTTTCAATATTAACCAACTAATCTTGGATCGCCTCAAGTAACATCAACAGATGATAGAGGAAATACGAACAGCTCAGGCTCATAGTGATCAAGAAAGAGATGCCGCTATAGTAGTCGCAGTAGTAGAAGCTGTAGGTAACTTAAGACAGCCTGAACTTGCAGTAGCAACCAATGCAGAACCACAAAATGTGCAGCAGCCTGTAGAGCCACCTAGTCAAGTTGAGCAGGTGGTTGACTTTATTGGTATCCAACAATGGATGATAAAATTCTGCAAGTACAATCCTCCAACATTTGAAGGGACATTTGATGTGCAAATGGTTGAGGACAGTATTAGTCAGTTAGAGAAGAATTTCAAGGTGTTCGATTGTCCATCTGAAAGTAAGGCTCAGATGGCCATTTATCAGCTAGAAAAGGATGCAGACAGATGGTGGAAGAACACCGAGCTATTGTTACAAGCAAGAAATATTCCTATCACATGGGAAGTGTTTCTGGAACAATTTTATGAGAAATATTTTCCCCAGTCAGTACGTGATGAAAGGGGGGCTGAATTCCTTGTGCTAAGGCAAGGAGAAAAGGAATCATTCGATAAATATTTGGCTAAATTTATTCATCTTTCCCAATATTTCACTTCTCTTCGACAAGTGGATGATGAACGATGGATGACAGAAATAATGATTAGAGGACTGAATGTTACATTGAAAGAGAATATGACTCCCCAATAGTATAGTCAATTCAACAAAGTAGTGGAGCATGTCGAATAATTGAAAATAGTTTAAATCATTGAATGTTATTCAAGCCAGTAAGCAAAGGGAATGTGACTCCTGAAAAGACCAATCAAAGCCGAGATGCTGCTAGTGGTAATGGCTATAATAAGAGAAAAAGGCAATGGCAGAACAGAAGGCCAAATCGAGGAAATTTTCAAGGCAATATTGGTAACAGGGACTCAAGGTTCCAAGTATGTGAAAAGTGTGGAAAGAATCATAGTGACAGGCCGTGTTTGATAGGACAGAATGTTTGTTATACATGTGGAAAACTTGGACATTTGTATAAAAGGAATAAGAAAACTAAAAGGAACTAAGAACTACCTTTAATCTTTGCAGAAAAAGGAGTGAAAATAGTTTAAATTTTTGTCAGAAAGGAAATGAAGGACTGCTAGGGCACAGAAATGGACATGCAGAACTTGATATGAGAGGAAGGAGAACGAAAATGCTTCAGGAGCAAAGGGAATGGCGTTGGAAACAACCTCAAGCAGAGAAATGCTGAGTAGAAACTAAAATAAAGAGAAGCAAGGTGGAAGCGTGCTGTGGAGTAGAGGAAACTGAAGAAGAAAGTGGTGCACGATGGCTAGGGTTGTGGGGTATGGCGACCAATGGAGTTTAAAAGGTCAGAGGATCAAACACAAAGCTGAGTGCGTTATACAAGTAGCGACCAGGAAAGGTTCCTGTGGTGACCTAAAAACACAGAGAGGTATGGTCGCGACAAAATGTACTCACGTCGCGACCAGAATTCACATAGAGGCACATTCTTCCCAGAACCACATTAGTCGCGTCCTTATGTTATATAGTAATGACCAATATACAATATCACTCCCTAATGGACTCCAAACTTTCTTCTAATTCTCCCAAATAACCCTAACCATTTCCCACAGCAAATCAACACAAAACTCAATGCAAAAATTTCACAATGTAGCTCGCAGTCACATTCTAATCATATAAAGCAATACAAGTAAAGCAAAGATGACAGGGTGGGTAAGCTAAAATCATGCATATGAATGTGTGGATGAAAAAAATAACTGAATAACACAAGTAGATAACTGAGGAGTTTTATTCAAAACCCTAAAAAAATTAAATAAAGAAATGAACTACTACTTCTACTGGTTTATCCCTTTCCAATCATCAAACCAACATATCAAACACATATTACATTAGGAAAACTTGTAAAAGGTAAGAGATAGGAAAGGGACAACTTGGCCTCAAGGCTGCAAAGCAGATTCCTCATAAAGTTCTAAAAGGTGGCCATTTGCCTGAAAGATTTTGCTCGTCGCCTCCTTTTTTAACTCAATCATCCCAAATTAATGGACTTTAACAACTGTGTAAGGTCTATCCCAGCTAGTTTTGAATTTACCATATTTGAACTTGAACCTAGCTTGGTACCTTAACACTCTATCACCTTCCTTAAACCTCTTTATCAAAATATGAGCATCATGGATTAATTTTGTCTTTTGTTTATAAACCTCCTTAAACCTCTTTAACAAAGTGACATTTGGTCGCAACAAAAAATCTTGATTCAAAACTTTTGCTCTCTATGACTGTCAGTCGCGACTTGAAGTTCATTTTTGTCGTGATATGTGCTCTCTATACTGTTTAGTCATGACTTAGTGTCCTTTGCGTCGCGACTTGATCTTTCTATACTGTGATTAACTGAACTCAAATTCTGAAATTGCTATATTGTGATATCCTACATCATTGTTGAGTGTGATTTGCATGATCAAAAACTCTGAATTCTTTCCATTGGATATAGAAATCAATAAAACACTTAGGCAAATTAAGAAGGCTAAAATCTTAAATCAAGCTAGTGTTGCATCTGTTGTTGAGCCTAGTTCTTCTGGTCAATTGATAAATTCATAATTGTATTGATTTTTAGAGTGTTTAAAGAGAGTTTTATTATTAATTTTGTCCCCACTTACTAATATGATGAGCAATTAATTAATAAAATAGAATTAGAACAGTTGGGAATTAATTGATGAGATTTTAATGATTAATTGGATAAATAATCTGTTATTTTAATTTTTGTTATAGGAATCAGTGACCAATCAACATATTAGATGGAGGTTAGTTGACAACTGAACAAGAGAAGATTTAAGCATGTGCTGGATTAAACAAGTGGGCTAACTGAATCACATGCTGGAAGGAATTCACACATGTACTACAAAAGATTGGGCATGTGCTGATAGCTAGATGGAGTCCAATTCAGAACTGAATTCACACATTCCATACTTCCATAAACAGCTCATCATATTAGTACTCACTCTACTATCAACACATGGCACTATTCATGCATACATACATGATCTAAACAGAATCACACTTCTAGACTGATTACTCATTGGATACCCTCTCATGCCATATCAACTGACAGTCACACCATTCACACACTTTTCCTATATATCATGCCATTAGCATACTTTCTGAGATCATCCATCATCCACGCATCATAATCACCAAATGCCATACACCATACTTCACGCAGCTCACACTCCACAAACCTATTCCATCCACATCTGTATTCCATTTCCATCTCACCCCATACACCTTCATAGACACTCAGATTCCATCTCTCTTACGCCACCTGCACTTCTTCTCTATTTTGAGCAGGAGAAACAGAGACCATTCCATCTTTATCTTCTCTTTCTTCTTCCACTATGACTACAGCTGTAACTTCTGTTGTTGCTGAAGTTCAGATGGCAATGCAAGGCTAAGCTGCTGTGCTCTCTTAGAGATGATGCTAAACCAGAATCCTTGAGCTGAAATAGGGAGTTCATTGTGTCTTTAATTCAGATTTGATTGTATCGAGTTGATGTAGTTGATTATGTAATTACTGATACAATTGGAGTTAGTAGATGACAAAGGAGTAGGGAACCGAGTTGGATTTCTTATTTCTACATAATTGTTGCTCTGATTGATTTTCATCCTTGAACTGAGTTAGACATGGTTGTGATTAATTAGAGTGATTATATAATAGAGTACAATTTGTATCTATTTAATTCATCTTCTTCTATTTCTGAGTTGAATGATTCTTAATTCTCTATTTAATGTCTGCTAGTTATAGCTTGATTGAGATTTAGCTGGCGAGTTGTTAGCTAACCTATTCTAATTCAACTGATTAACTCTTGATATTCTATGGATAATGAAGGTAAGGTAATCTCCAAGGGAACACACTTGTCTTTGATTCATTTTCTCATCATAAATACCTAAAATTATAAACAGTAGTATATGATTTACTTTCATATTTAGTTCAAATACCTCATCACACAATTCATCTGACTAATTTGTTAATTTGTGGCTCATTAGATTAATTAGGTACCTTAGCATCCATTTATGCTCCTTGTGAATCGACCTAGGTTAGCCTCCACTAGCTATTCGTTAGATTAGTTTTGTTTGATAATTAAAACGACAGTTATCATGAATATGTTATAGCTGAAATTGAATTTGCATCTGGTGATATCTTAGATAATTATTTTGTCATGGAGCATGTTAATGAGGGTGATGCTCATACTCATAATCAGAATAATCTTAATGAACAACATGGAGAGAGCAACATGAATAATAGAAGGGCACTAGGAGCATAAGAAAAATCACTTCTTCTAATACAAACTTTGATCCTTTTTCACACTTGTCCTGCTCTATATGTTAATTTTGAGCTGAAAGGTCCTTTGTTAAGTAACTTACCTAAATTTTATGGATTGGTAGGTGAGGATCCTTTCAAGCATTTGAAGACTATGCAGTGGATTTGCTCATCCATGAAACCTGTAGGTGCTAATATGGATGCTGTGTAGAGATAAGTATTCCATTTTACATTTGAAGGAAAGGCAAAAGAATAGTTTTATATGATGCCACATCATACACCTCAAGCCTTGAACCCCTGGAATAAATTGAGGAATGCTTTCTTGGAGAGATACTTCCCTACATCAATGACTACTACACCGAGGAAGAAAATCTTTGCTACAAAATAGTATGCTGAAGAGTCTTTCTATGAGTTTTGGGGAAGGTTTCAAAAGCAGCTAGCTAGATGTCCATATCACTAGATTTCAAGTGAGCATTTGGTGTAGTATTTTCATTCAAGATTTTGCTTTGCATGCAGAAAAAATTTGGATGTAGCTGCTGGGGGTTCCATTGATGATTTAACTCCTAATAAAGCATGGACTTGATCGAGAAGATAGCAAATAATGACCGGCAATATGGGGTCTATGATGCTAGACAAGTTCATAAGGTTTCTTCTAGGTCTTCTTCTCAAGATTATAACAACTTATCTTCTCAAGTTGCTGCTATGAATGCTCAGATCAACAATTTAGCTGCTCAATTGAGCAATACACATGTTCAAAGCCCATACTCTCAAGCTCTAGTTGTTCCCAGTTGTCAGCTTTGTTATTCTCCTATGCATACCAATGTCAATTATCCTACACACTGTGAAGATGTATCAGCCATCTATCAAGGCAAACAAAATCAGTATCCACAAAGGAATCCATACTCTAACACATATAATGAAAGATGGAGAGAACATCCCAATTTCAAATGGAGGGATGGAGGTAGAGACAGGAATTTTGGGCAGAACAGATTCAACAATGATAGATAAGTGGTTGAATCCTCTAGAGTTATGGAAGTACTTGCTACTATAAAGGATGCTGGAATATCTGATATACTCAAGAGAATTAATGTGATGAACTCAAATATAAATTCCATAAACACAAATTTCAGCTCTAACTTTAAGGACTTGAGATCTATAGAGGAGAGTAACCTAGCAATGACAAATTCTAAGTTTGCTGCCTTGGAGAATAAAATAGAACTGTGGGAAACCAAAGCTTCTAACATGAATGGCTATGTATCACAATTAGCCAATTTAGTAAGTGATGTTCAGGCAAGGATCAATGAAAATCTACCTTCAAATACAGTTGTTAACCCCAAATCTATGAATGCTATAAGTTTGAAAAGTAGAGAGATGAAACATCCTTACTTTCGTACCTCTTAGGGACCATTTGGTAGCATTTAGAACCACTTTCAAGGTCATTGAAGTCCAATTTCTCAATCTGGAGTTTTACTCTTATCGAGAACTGTTCACTGTGTAAATTTCAGATGAGTGACCTGACTTTGAAAAATCATAACTAATTCTAGAAAAATTGAAATGAGGTGGTTCAAATTGATACTTGAAGCTAACTCAGTTATCTTTCAGGAAAAAATAACTCGTTTACCATGCATTGACCGAGTCAACGTCAGTCAATGTCACAACTTTACTGTTCATCCAGCATTTTTCTCCTGAATCCAGCATTTTGGTCCCAACTTTGATAATTTATATCTCCATGTGTAGACATCCAAATGAGGCATTATATATATCAAATCGAATCTTGGTATGTCTACTATTTACCTTAAAAATATCAAACATTTATTCATTCATTTACTATTTTTAATTATAGATCAAACATCACTAAGTCACCACGAGTTACTGTTTATAGTGGCAAATTCCAGCACTCAACTTTACACACATATGCATACATCCATCACATATCAGTCAAATATGCCAAACAATACCTTTTATTAAATAATAAGTTGTTATACATCAGGGCATGTACAAAATCCTCATATTTCTATTACATCTTTTCCTGCCTGAAATCCGGCAGCATAACCGCTACGCTTCATCTTTAGAAAGTAACTGATCTTGTACCGATTCGGTAATTCCCGTAGGAACTACCATTCTACGTAAGTACCCAGGAAAGACTGGATGGACCGGCTAACATATGATCATAACGTTGTAATAGAGGTTCAAGCATAACATATAACACAACAATCCAACCAAACAATAGCACAACAAATGACAAAGCTATTACATAAAAGCTAGGATTAGTTACTACCTCAAAAGCTTAGCAGAACTCTAGAATCTCTATACTGCTTTCAACTCCGCCAGAACTTCCTTTCTTCTTTCTTCCTTGCACCTTCTCTCTCTAGAACTTCTTTCTCCCTCTTAAATGGGCTCTAGGCCGTGATGAATGAAGGCAAGGGGGTATTTATAGTTTTGATGGATGGCATTTTCGTAATTTCCAAGAACTCTGAACTTGTGGCCACCATTTTTTCTAGAATTTCCTATTTTCTTTATTTCCTTTACTGCATCATCATGATATCATCCAAAGGACACCTCATGGGGACACCTAATCTGTCACATGGTGCAAATGCAGGCTCCTGGGATACCTCATCAACTGACTCAGCGTTTCCAGTTAGTTCCAGAGTCTTGCACCGGAATACACGGCTGAGATCGTGCCACATGTCCTTAACTTTTTCTTTCTCCTCTATGTTGGCACCATGTGGCATCTTGCTGGCACCTTTCATGCCATCCAATGCTATCCAGATAAGTCCAGGACTTTATCTGATCACTTCCTCTGTTATCGTGTCGACCGAGTAACTCTACCTTATTGAAAAGTCACTAAAATATTATTTTAATGTCATTTTTCCTCACATAATTCATGGACTACGTTTTTGGGCTTTGGAATGTCATCTTGGATCTCTGATCAAGCTCAAGTACTCTGATGGCTCGATTCCCAAGAAACATCCCTTGGCAAATTACCAAATTACCCCTGGGTGCCCTTTCTTGCACTATCTTAACCCTAAGGGTAAAATCATCATTTTACACCTTTCTATACCCTGTCAGGGCATATACTGACTCTGGTTAACTTCACCTGTGTATGTCTTGGCTTTTGGGCCTGTCCAGAATGACCAAAATGCCCTCCATTCATCTATTACTCTTTAGTACAATACAGGGGCATTTTCATAATTTCGCACTTTTCCAGGGTTCTGCTGGACACTGGCCCACCTATCAGTCCAAGGGTCTTACTGGGCCTTTGATGGCACCATTATTGAGCCTCCTAGGGTCCATTACCTTTATGGAACGCATTACGAGGAATCTTCCCCGGCAATGTTCATTGAGTATTTTAGTTATTATACACCGTTTATACACATCTTCGGACACCGACTCCTTTTATCAGATACACTGGCCTACTGTGTCTAGGCATCCATTTGGGTCATAACAGTCATCTGACTGAGGTCATCTGAACTCATTCAGTCCCAATTTAAATACCGATAAATCTCCCTATCGGATACCCGGAGGCCTCACACTCCCATCTGTATTTGCTAATTTGTGAATAACTTTTTCTACAGACCTCCTATCGGTATTCTATCAGTTTCTTGACTTCCGCCCTATCAGGACGCATCATCCTGTAATTTCTCACTTATATCTGAAATCTAGGATATCCGGTAGGAATTTTTATAACTTTTGGACTATCAGCTCAATTTTGGCTATCTGGAGTCCTGAGAAAAATCCTATATTAAGCTGGATTACTCAGCATTACTTGCTCTATCTACTGGTGAAATCTGGGACTGAAATGCTTTCGGCAGTCCAAACCACTTCCGGCCTAACTTTCTTGAATTACAATTTAGCCCCAGAGAACTTTTCTTCTTTTCAATTAAGTCCCTTTTATTTGGCTAAAATTACACTTAAGGACACCATATTTTTATCTACTTTTCTTTTTGGCCTTGCACTTTTTCATAATTACATCTAAGTCCCTACATTTTCTTTCTTTTGCAATTTAACCCCTTTCTTTGCATAAATGGCCACTATATCTCTGGGGACCTTCACTATTTACATATAAGTCTCTGGACTTTCACTTATTTATAGTTTAGTCCCTAAAAACCCTCTGTATATTTCTGGGTCTTCTGCACAAAGGGGTCTGGTAGTTTATCTATTTTAGGCTTACTTTCTGAGTCTCTAGGCCTGAAAATTGGGATGTCACAAGAGCAAGTTGGGGAGCAAGTTATAGATGATAAAAATGAAGAGGAATGTAAGGTAGACACTGATTCTAGCAATCTAATGAGAAATAGTATTGAGAAGTCTAAAAGTAAGAAGGAAGCACAACTCCTTGGGAATGAAAAGGTTACAGTTAATCTTACAGAAAGTCAAATTGACTCTACACAAGATTCTGAAGGTTATGGACAACCAAACAGTAAGGAAACTGAGCTACTTTAGGCTATGGATTATGAGTTAAGAAATCCTAGAGTGGACACAACTGAAGAAACATAATCAGTAGCAAATTCATAGCTCAAGCAGAAATAAACAACTCCTGGTTTAGCTAAGAAAGAAGTGAATATGAAGGATTTACTTGTCCCAAAGGAATTCATGAGTAGTAAGAAGAAAGCCTTGGAGGAGCAATACAAGGAAGTAATTGATTTTTTTAGCAAGATTAAAGTAAATGTGCCTATGCTAGAGAGGGTTCAGAGAGTCCTAGAATATGTAAAGTGTTTGAAGGATAGTTGTAACCACAGGAAAAGATACAAACCTAATGAACTGGTGCAAGTGGCTAAAGCTTCTGCACTTTTTAGAGCTCAACTTCCAGTAAAGTGTCAAGATCCATGTGCATTTTCTATTTCTTGTACAATTAGTATGATAACCATTTCTAGAGCATTATTAGATTTAGGTGCTGCTATTAATATGATGCCTAGTTTAGTTTATCATGCTATATAAGTGAATTTGATTAAACCATCTACCATATAGTGTGTTAGCTTAACTGGTTGATAAGAGTATTATAAATCCTAAGGGAATCTTAGAAGACATTTTAGTTCAAGTTAAGGACCTTATTTTTCCTGTTGACTTTTATGTTTTGGATATGACAAATAAGTCTCTTGATGATAGTACTCTTATCCTAGGAAGGCCATTATTGAGGATAGCTAACACCATGATTTGTATGAAAGATGGAATTATTAAAATGGAGTTTGATAGGCACATAATTCATTTTAACATGTATAGACACCTACATCAGGATTATTCTCTCCTAGGACTTAACATGATTGATGCATTTCTTGAAAATGATTGTGATGATATTTGTGAGCTTGATAATGATGATGAAGTTGGAGAACCTTACATTTCTTACTCCTCCACTGATTTCTCTTCTTTTCCTTCATATAATGGTGATGTGTTATGCATTAATTCTAAAATTGATGGCTGGCTTCCCACTATGGGTGATTTTTCTTCATCTTCATCTACTATTTCTTCCTTTGGAACTAACCACACTGTTTCAAGTAATGAACAATATCCAGGAAGGTTTATGGCAGATTTAACAGAATTGTAGGATAATGATATGACAGCAGACTTTGAGAGACAAGAAGCTAGAATTTTTTGGTTAAGAAAATCTCAATTTAATAGTTATAATATCATGTATTCTAACCCTATTCAGAGGAGCTTCAACTTGGAATTTTTAGGCATCTCAGGGTTACAGGAATTGAAGGATATTATTCAACATCAACAGAATTTCATAGCTGGAACTTCAAAGCTTAACCCGTCACAAGTTACTGGGCTATGTGTTTTGGGAGCATTTTTAGTTAATTAACTTATGGAACCCAAACTGAACTGCAAGGAGAGAGTTGCTCCTAGGTATGGTGCTGATTTGGTACAGAAATCAGAGAACAATGCATTTAGAGTGGAGCCTAAGAAGTTGAGCCCATCTGTTATTAAACCTCCAGAGATTGAGCTTGAACAACTTCCAGGGAGTCTAAAGCATCAAAAATAATTCAAGATGAAGGGCCATCTAGGAAGTTGTTCAAGAGAATTTCAAACCCCCATAACATTCAGGTTGTCTCCTTTCTTGTTTCCCCACTTACAATAGTTTGCTTTAATCAGTTTTTCTTATATTACTTGAGCTGTTATTTGTTGAATAAGTGTGGGGGAGGAGACCAAGTTAGTGGGGGTAGAAAACAACTCTCATGAATTCATTTTAGATTATGGTTTAGTTTTTGTCCTTATTATTGCTGCCTTTCCATGTGTTTCATCATTTTTTCATATTGAGGACAATGTAAAAATTAAGTGTGGGGGAGACTAAACTTTAGTGTGTGAAATAGGTGAATGAAATTCAGATAATTGCTGTGATTCTGTGTATTCTGGTCGCGACCTCATGTTGTTCTTGTCACGACTAATGTGCGTGAATATGTCAAGTTTCTTCTCTATGAAAATTTGTCGCAACCAATGCCTATTTTTGTCATGACCAGAAGTCATATTTTCTGATATTTACCTATCTGTGATGTTTAGTCGTGAACTGTGCTTTATCTTTATCGTGACTGTAACTCTCTGTAAATTTTGGTCGTGACTGGATTGACGCTTGGATCGTAACTAGAGCATGTGTGTTTAACAAGGCTACTCCCTGTGATTATGAGTCGTGACCAGTGTTCATTTATGTCGCGACCAATATTCCTTGTTTTCTAAAAGTGTCTTCTCTATGTAAAACAATCATGACCTGATATCTTTTTTGTCGCAACTAAAATTGATCCTCTGTTGAAAAATCCTTCTACTTCATTATGATTGTTGCTTGGTCTATTGGAATTTACTTTCATAGATTTAAAATTGAATTTTGAACATATACTTTTGAACATTGGCAAACTTGATAAAGTATGAGTGAATTGTTTCATTGATTTACTACTAGAAATTGTGCATCATGAATGATTAGTCTCATATATTTAGTTTGATATTCATGCAATCTAATCATGGTGAGTTAATTAGGGTGAGTAAGCCAGATGGAAGGATTTTGAGCCTCCAACATACACTCATTTACATTGTGTGACACCATCTAGTTTGATAACTTTGTAGAACTTGTCTCAATCTTGATTCAAAACCACATTAACTTCTTGAAATTGTGAAAATGATAAGGACATTTCTTTCAAAACCCTTTTGATCAAATAAAATCCACATAAATATTAAATCCTTTACTTTAACCCTTTGAGACCTTCACTTTATTTTAAAATTCCATCCTTGATTAATGAATATTCTACAAGATAATTGTTGCTGCAGTAATTCTTTAATTGTGAATAATTGTTAAGTTGCAACCACTTGTTGAATGTCTAAACCTCAATGTATTGTTATCTAGTTCAATAGTGAAAACAACAAAAAAGTATAGAGAAAAGAAAAAGAAAAGAGAAAGAAAGGAAAAAAGAGAAGAAGAAAGAAAAGAGAGACCAGATGACAAGATGTGCTATTCAACTTGTATGAAAATAGTTTGTGACTTGTTATTTTCTGCAGCTGCACAATTGAACTGTGAATAAAAATTGAAATAGCTGAAGAAGTAAGAACATGTGCAGTATTTCATTAATCATTGACATATATTTCCATTTCATCATCTAGCCTTTGCAACATTACAACCTTAATAAAGACCATTTGATTCATAACCCTTGAGGCATTTAGTGGTGGAGATGTAGGATGGTTACAAGCCTATGGAAAGCCTAAGCTAGATGGTTGAGTGAAAATGACCATGATAAGAGAGTGAGTGAAACACTATACCTTGTGAGGAAATCTCAACTTAGTTGCTTACTATGATTTAATTAAATGAATTGGATCCTTTGATTGATATGAGATTAGTATGAATTATTGCTAATTATAGGGAAAAGATTGATGGCTGCAAGTACTTATACTAAATCTGTTTTGCCAATTATGTTGAACATTTGTGTTTGAATTTCAATTTTGATCCATAATTTTGCTCGAGTGCAAAAGCTAAGTGTGGGGGAATTGATAAACTCATATTTGTATCGATTTTAGTATGTTTAAAGAGAGTTTTATTATTGATTTCTGTCCCTATTTACCAATATATTGAGCAATTAAGTAATAAAATAAAATGAGAACAATGGGAAATTAATTGATATAATTTTGGTCATATATTGGAATATTATCTCATTAGATAAATAATTTGTATCTTTTAATTTCCCATTTCAGGAAAATATTCATTAAAGCACCAAGTCAACTTGCTGCTATAACAAAATGAGAAGGAGAATCAGTTAGATGGGTTTTGATAGCTAGACAAAAAGAGATTAGGCATGTGCTAGACTGAAGAAGCTGATAACAGATTAAGCAAATGGCTAATAAGAATAAGTGGGCTACAGTTGGTTGAATGCATGTGCTGGCACATGGAGGAGCACACTATTCACGCACAGCATATTGTTTGCACTCAGCACACTATTTATACATCAGCTTCACTCATCCACACTTATATATACATGCATATCATTCACACTCTGATGGCATCTCCTAGATACACGCATACTATCACAGCACGCACACCACCATTCAGACAGTTGCCATCATTTCATTCATTCCGCCTTCTGTCGGATCCATTCCATCTCATACACGCCATACGAATACTCTCATTCATTCCATTCCACTCCATCACATCATTTTCTCCTCATCTCTGATCCATCTTCATTCATCTCTGCACTTCTGCTCTATTCTGGGCAGGAGAACCAGAGCAAGTTCTGCATTCCATCTTCATCTTCTCTTCCTATATTAACCATGACTGCTGCTAATTTTTTTGTTGCTGTTGAAGTTCTGATGGCAATGCAAGGCTAAGCTGCTATACTCTCTTGGAGATGATGCTGAACTAGAATCCTTTAGCTAAAACAGGGAGTTCATTGTGTATTTAATTCAGATTTGATTGTATCAAGTTGATATAGTTAATTCTAAATTACTGATGCAATTAGAGTTAGTAGATTATCAATGATTAGGGAACCGAGTTGGAATTCCTATTTCTACATAATTGATGCTTTAATTGATTCTCATCCTTGAACTAGTTGGACATGGTTGTGATTAATTAGAGTAATTCAATAATAGAGTATAGTTATATCTGTTTAATTCATCTTTTTCTATCTCTTGAGTTGAATGATTCATAATTCTCTATTCAATGTCTGTAAGTTGTAGATTTGATTGAGATTTAGCTGGCGAGTTGTTAACTAACATATTATAATTCAACTTATTAACTTCAAATATTCTATGGATAATGAAGGTAAGGTAATCTCCAAGGGAACGCACTTGTCATTGATTCATATCATCATCATAAACACCTAAAATTATAAATAGTAGTATAGGATTTACTTTTAGAAGTTAGTCAATATCTCATCACACAATTCATCCTATTAATTTGTTAATTTGTAGCTCATCAGATTCATTAGGAACTTTAGCATCTATTTAGACTCCTTGTGAATCGACCTAGGTTAGCTTTACTTTACTATTGGTTAGTTTAGTTTTGTTTGATAATTAAAATGATAGTTATCAGAGTGTAAGGATGGCAACGCTAGAAGAGCTTGTGATGACGCTGGTATAGCTGAGAGAATGAGGAATTAAATGAAGAAAATGAAAGAAATGTGAGTTAGGGCTAAGGTGGGAGAGTGAGACGTTGGATTAGAAATAATCAAGGGCCACGATAGTGATATGTGCGCTCTAATGGTTTCATTCTGTTTTTTTTTTAAATACTACGTCGATTAGTAATATAACCAACGTTGATTCTAATAGCCATCTTGGAGTGAGTATGATTTGGTTTGTGGGCTGTTGCATGATGATTGTGGAGAGAGATTCTTGGGATTGAATAATCAATGCAATCTTTTTTAATTTTTAATAATGAGAGGATAATTATAACTAATAGATACAGACAATCTGTTATATTAGAAAATAAATAATAAAGAAATAAATAAAGAATAATATAATAATTATAATAATTTATAAATTAGATTTTTTTTCAAAAATCATGTTGATTATTTAATTAACCGATTTTGTAAGTGAGTAACTGACATATGACGTCAGTTATTTTGCCACCCGACATAAAAAGTGTTTAATAAGTTTAACTTATTTACAAAAGTACTACTGCTTTATTTTAACATCGTTTTACCCTTTAACTACCGTAATAGCTCTATTATATAGTAGTGTGTGTCTTAAATGAGATAGTGATAGATATTTATAGGCCTTGAAATGGTGTCTTTTGAAGCGGCATCTCTTCAATTAGAAAGTCATAACTATATATTTAAATTCATGATCCAACATAAATTAAAAATTAAAAATTATTTTCCATGAAAAGTAATAACCTTTTAAGGATATAACTCTACACAACCCTTTATATAAATTCCTTAATTTATAAGGATGTGACTTTTCAAAAATACATCTCTTCATTTTAAAATATTCCAACAATCCTTTCACCATTTTAAAATGATAACAAATTCTTATCACTTCAAAAATCTCATATTGTTAGTAAAGGTATATCGAGGATTTAAACATTTACTTAAGATATGGTTTTACCTATCCAAAATAATATGGTAGACTATCCTTTGAATCAATTATCTCATGTCAACAATTGTGCATGAATTACTCATGGGCCTGGACCATTGTATGCCGCTCACATGTGTTACGGCCTTGTGTTCATATGGTTTTCATGAGAGGTCCTTTTTATGAAAGCTTTAAGAGTCAAGCCCTTAGACTCCTAGAAGTGGCCTCACTTCTCTTATATAGGTAGACTCTATCAAGAACACCACCATGATTAAATACTCCAGTAAATATATACTTATAGGTTTATTAAGAGCTAAATTGAAGCTCAACGCCCACTTTTAGTCTCATGGTTATCAAGTAATTTTGAACCTAGTGATGTATTGAAAACTTGCGATCACTCTAATAGCATACTTTCACCATTGAACTCAAGACTTGATGAAGCAAGTTTGAGTTGCGTTTCCACTATTGGTGATCAAGGTTTATAGGGTTTTAAACACATCCCTTTTGATATTTTTAACACAATATCCCTTCTCAAACCTTTTGTCAAAGGATTTGCAAGATTCAATTCATATCTGATATAACTGATGGAGATTATCCCATTGAAAATCAAATCATTTACATAGCTATGTCTTAATTCAATATGTCATGACTTTTCATTATAAACTTAGCTATAAGCCCTTGCAAGAATAGACTAATTATCACAATGGATAGGTATTGGTGCCAACTTCATATTAGAATCAAACGTTAGAGAAACATAACAATAATCAAATACAAGTTAGAGAAACATAACAATAATCAAATACAGCATGTCATCAATAACCAAACAAATCATGACACATTTTCTTAATTTTACCAAGTACATTGAATTTATCTTTATGTCCTTACCTATTTTCTTCGAGGTCTTATGAGACTATCCTTCCTCCCCCATATGTACCTTCTCATGAGCATTGGTGCCTTTTGTATAATCTCATTTACCATACTTATAACATCCTAAATTTTTTCTATCTGTGTGAAACTGATAGAGAAAAGAGGTTATGAAGGGATTTAGATGATAATCAGAAGGAAATATAATGTTTAGATAAGGTTAAGTTAGAGAAAGGGAGAAGGTATAAAGTTGAAAAGCTAAAGGGGCTAAGTTACAATTAATGAAAGTTTAAAGACTAAACTGTAAATAGTAAAAGTCCATGGACTAAATTACAAATAATGAAAAGTTCAAGGATTTAAATGGAATTTTGAGAATTTAGGGACCAAATTGGAATTTCAAATTTGGTTGAAAGGGACTAAAATATAATTTGGCAATTTTAGGGACTAAAGTATAATTTTGCCAAATTCAGGGGCAAAAGCGTAATTATGGAAAGTTGAGCCAGAAAATGCCCAAAATTGCCCAGAAATATTTTTGTTCCAAATTTTACAAATAAATAGAGAATGAAATTTAGACTAGGCATATCTCTCATAATTTTAATTTATAGTCCTGATAAATTGATATTAATTTTTTAAGTTTGGTAATTAAGGCAGTATCTTTTAGACCTCAAAATAAGATAAAATTTTGTAGTAAATTATTATAATTAATATAAGAATTTATGAAACTAATAGAAGTCAAAAAAGAGTCATGTATAATTTATTAGAGAATTCAAGGTGAAATTGGACACTGATAAATGATTTAAAGAAAATATATTGAATTTTTATTAGGACTTCTGGGTCTCAAAAAATTATAAGACTTTGGAAGAAATTCATTTAATATTAGAATAATTTTTTTAAAATATCAGAATAATTAAAAGAGATGTCTAGGATTTATCTAAAAAATTAAAACAGTTTAAGTATATTGGTATAGGAAAATTAAAGAGAAGTGCCTTGAGAATTATGCCAAATGGCAATTGTGCTCAAAAATAGGCCTAAATGGTGTCACATGGAGAGGCCCAATGTATCCAAGGAATACTTGGAGCTCAATTTGAACTTTAAGGATAAAATGAAAAAAAAAAAAAAAAGGAAAGAAAGAAAAGAAAACTCAAGAAGCATTAGGTGACATTGTGAGGTGTCTAAATGGACCCCACAATTCGCCACATGTGAGCCAAGAAAGGAAGAATAGTTTTTTGTCACATGGTGAATTATAATAAAATAATATAAAGAATTAATCTAGTTATGATTAGTGTTAGTTAATTAAAGTAACAATCAATCAAATTCAAGCTTTAGCCATTATAATAATTAAGAGAAGCAAGGATATTTTGGACCTAAGGTGGCTAAAAGTTGGCTATAAATACCCCATTATTCCTTCACATTGGCGCCAAACAACAAGGGGAAACTCTTGAAGTTTTGAGACTCAAAACAAAAGAAAGACAAAGGCAATTCAAGAAGGAAAATCAAGGTACCAAAGATCCAAGAAAGCTAAGGCATAAGGTAATGATTTTGTATGGGATTGAATAAGATTGGGACTTTGGAAGCATTGGAATTGGAAAATAACAATTTAAGAACCCTCTCTATTACTGTTCATGATTTTGATGCTTCCAAGGAATTTAAAATGAAAAATTGTATGGGATTAGGTAGAGAAACAAGTATTGGAAGCATTATAATCAAAATAAAAATTTTTAAAAATTTATAAGGATGCTGTTCAATTCTGTCCAGAATTGGTACGGGAGCTGAAATTTTATAATTCTAAACTCATAAATAGATTCAAAAGGTGAAATTGTGTAGGATAAAGCCAAAACACAAATTAATTCAAATGACAAGACAATTAATCACAAATTAAGAGAGTTAAGGGTTAATTGATTATGTTAATTAAGTTCAATGTCCTTATATATTAGTTGAATTGAATCATGATGAATGGATGAATATGTGATATTTAGGCTTTGTTTTATGGACTCAAGAAGGCAGTCACTTAGCAAGGAAAGAGGACAAGCAAAAGAATAAAAGAAAGTAAAGCAATAAGATAGTAAACTATCATAAACTTATATATGTTGGATGTTATGCTTAGTAGTGCTATGACTTTATTGAATTATGTTGCATATGTGTATATGATTGAAGCTCTATTTCTACGATTACTTTAGCCAATTGTATTTGATATATTACATGGAACATGAACATTACACAATATTGACACAGCCACAAGTAAGCACGAGCATTTACATTGATGTATACATTATTTAGTCTTATTTGCTACTAAGGTTTGCCCAGAAATCTAACCCCTATTTCCATCCCCAAACAACAGGCTCTCAAGCACAAGAGGAGGGAAATAAATGATGATGATATTGCTTGATGATATGAACATGTAATAGATGATTTTGGGGATGTATGTAGTATGTATAGTTGCTGGAATTCTGCTAGTGAACAGTAATTCATGTTGAGGCAGTAATATTTGAGATGTAATAAAAAATAGTAAATGATTGAATAAATGTATGATATTTTATCAACATTTAGTTAACATGTTAAGCTTCGTTTTGACACTAAGAACGCTTTATTTCAATATCTTTACAAAGAGAATGAATTTTTCAAAATTAGATACCAGAAACTATTTTTCAGAATTTTTAACCAAATGAACAGTAATCTTTAACGATTAAATTGCACTGATTGGCTGAGCATTTGATCTGAAACTTATTTTTTTATGAAATTAAAATATGTTATCTTCGAGTAGCTTTTTGAACCACTTTATTTTAATTTTTCTAGAATTAATTTTGATTTTTTAAAAGTTCGTCGTTTAATCTGAAATTACCATATGAACAATACCCATGAAGCTTAGAAATTTTAAATTTTATAATTGAACTTTAATAGATATTTAAATAGTTCTAAATACTACCGAATGGTCCCTAATATATACGAAAGTAAGGTGTGACAATACTCTTCTTCTAACTAAAGATAATCCCCCAATGGTTTAAGAGAGACTTTTTAAGTTTCTCACTGAGTCATTTCACGAAGGAGGAAATTTTCATGTATTTGTTTCGTAACAAAATTTTCACCAATCATTACAATTAAATTAGAACAAAACATGATAATTAATAACTCATATAATTGACCATCCAATTTGTCATGATAATTATCAATCTTTTAAATTCAAAATCTATTATGCTTCTTATCACTTTCTTAACTTGATTAAAACTTCATGATTCCACCAGCAATAAAATCAGATAATTTAAAGGCAAAATAATTGCATCAAACAAGATCATGAATAAAACTCATGAATCTATAAACCATATTCAATAGAAAGATGCAAATAGATACTTATCTCTCTCCTTTGCCATTGACCAAATGAATTCAAGACTCCTTTACGAAGTTCCTGGATTAAACCATTCATTTCTTCTAAAGAGTTGAAGTCATCTATGAAAATTGCCTCTTTCAAATCTTTCTAACTACACAAAGTTTTGAGTGAAACTCCTTCAAAGAACCCATTAGAATTCAACAAATTAACCCTAAAAATTGTCAGTGTGACTGTTTCTCTGAAGAGTACAAGAAGAAGAGATGAAGTAGAAAGTTTTGCACAACATCTTCAATACGTGGGTAGCACTTTCCTTTAAACTTAATTTGCCCCCACCTATTCTTATCTTATAGGTGCAAGTTGGGTTAACTGAAAAAAATTATTGAGGATACAATGAAGACTTTTGAATATGAATTTCACTCCCAATACTCAAGCTAAAACAATAATAATATTTATAAAGAGATAATTTTGACTTTATATCTGTATGCACTCAAAGATAAAAACAATTGGTTTGATCTTGTCTCAAATAACAAGTAATTAAAAATCAGACCAGACGGATCGGGTTGACCAAAAAACTGGCAACCCAGCCATGTGTCCAGTCCAATTGATGGTGAGATTCGGTTAAAAATTGACTCATAGTGACCTAGCAAAAATTGGGTTACCTAGGTCACCTTTTCTATTTGACTAAAAAATGAAGAACTCATGAAAAGAGATGAAGAAGACAAGGAAATAAGGTGAGAGATACCCAAAAAACTTACTATAAGAATGAACTCCTGAAAAATTATCTCAAAAAATGAAGAAGGGTTTTAGAATAAAAAGTATGGAGGAAAGAGCAGAAAGATGATTTCCAGTCACTAAGGACTTGACATTTGTTGTTCAAAACTTCAAGCTACGCTAGAGAGACACCGGAAAATAGAGGAGCACACCTCAAGCTGCAAGAGAGAGACCAGAAAATTGAGCACAGTGGAGGAGGAACGACCGGGTGAGAGATTCAAATTGGAGGGAAGGAAGAGGAAAAGCTACTTTTACATTAATGAGATGCTCAGAAAACTGACAAAACGTGTTGCACCCCATTACCCTCCCTGTGATGCAACGTGGTCACATACTCGAAAGTCTAAACCATCACTCTTTATTGGGGGAAAAAAACCCATCACCCTTTAGATAATCTGATGGTTGTAGTATGGTATTATATATATAGTTTAATAGGATATTTTTAAATATTATTTTTAATGAAATATTTTTATAATTAAATATCAACATTTTTTTAAATTTTATTTAATTTATTTTGTTAAATAAATCATCAACCCCAATCTAACCCATAAACCTTTGACTTACTGCCTCAGTTTAATGACTCGTGCAGTTTTTAATACCTTAGAAATGAGAAATTGTGATGGATATTTATAAGCTTTAAAATAGTATCTCTTGAAGCAACACCTCTTCAATAAAAAAATTATAACTATATGTTTAGATTCATAAACCCTATATGTTAATTCATGAACCAACATAAACTAAATAATTAATAATTATTTATCATGAAGAATAACAACCTTTTAGAGATATAACTTCTTACACAACCTTTCACATAAATTCTTTAATTCACATGGATATTACTTTCAAAAAATACATCTCTTCATTTTACGATATTCCAACAGAGTACTATGTGATGACAAAGGATGAATGGATCATGGGATTTTAGAAGAATCTTGGGGTGGGTTCGATTATTGAAGCGGAGGTTATGGCTATTAAAACTAGTCTCCAGGTTTGTCAACAATTGGATGTTCATAATTATTTTTTGTTTATGGAGCCTTTGGAAGCTTTTAATCTACTGATTTGGGATTGTAATTTGGATCATCCTATGTAGTCTGAAATCGTGGAAATTAGGGATATGTTATATATGCCAACAGGAAAATAGAACTACACCATAAAAACAAAGATTCTATCTAGTGTGCTAATTTTTTGGCTAGGGAAGGATATCATAGTCTTGTTGACACTTTACTAGTACCAATGGTGCCTAATCACTACTATAAGATTTTACAATATATGATGCTTAATCCATGATGGTTAACAAAAAGTAATCATTAAATATGATAAGATGGAAATCGCGAATTTATATTTGACGGTTCTAATATAAACCATCAAATATATCTGATAAATACTTGACGATTATAATACCCAACCGTCAAGTATAGTTGTTTTTTTTAGAAAAACAAAAGTAAAACCATACATGACAGTTAAAAACCATTAATTATAGCTTTTTGAATGATTCATCTACAGCATCAATCCGTTTTGGGCTCTCGATGCACGATAACCCATAATATTCTACATTTCAATGAATAAGATGGTTCAAAAGCATCACTTACATAAACTCACTCACAACTCTATTTAAGCTACTAATTTCAACTCTCTTTATTATGTTCTCTTCATCGACCTCTTGATCATCGTTTAATATGGTGAAATGCCAGAGAGCTCTTTTCGATTCATTCAATGTACAGGCCTCCTCCTCAACCCCTCCTCCACCTCCTCAACTAGTGGAGGTTTTCTAACAATTCCATCATATTGACAGCTCAACAAAGAGAATCTCCAGATACTGCTACAATCTGAACATGAAGTTCGACCTGATTCTTCACTAGAATCAGGTTAAATATCACGTAGCCTTTGATGTTTCCTCTACTTCATCCAATGATGATGAGGAGGAGGAGGATGCTTTGCTTTTGCTTTCTTTTTTAGTTCTTAGTGTTTTTTTATTTCTTTAGTTCTATAGTTTAATTTTTTAAACAAATATATATATGAAGGGGCACTACTAGAAAAAATACTTATCACGGCGCTCCTTCAAGGCTGTTAAAAGGAAAAATGCCGTAAAAAATACGGTGGCATATTCATAAATAAATCTGTATTTTAGAAACTTTTAACGGCTGTTTTTAATAAAACCGCTGTTAAAAGTGACACCAAGCACTTATAACAACAATTTTTCTAATAACACCTGTTAAAAGACAATAGTTCTAACTTCCCCACTTTTCCACCTTTGCCTTTTCGGTTCTCAATGTCTCTAGCCATCATAAGGGAAGGCTAATAGTTTGCTTCTACCTCTTACAAACCTTATTTTCCTCAATCTTAAATACCCTTCCATTATACTTTTTGTTCCTCTTCCTTTTCCTCTGTTTCCTTATATCGTCTGTGTCTTACTCTCCTTTTCATCTTTCTTCAAATGGTGTCATCTTCTAGCTCGCCTCATTCCCGCAAAAGATCATGTGATGATTTTGAGGACAAGCATTAATGCCTTACCTGTTTCCAGACCTCCTAAGATGTCTAGAAGAATTGATAATCCGAATAGATAATTTGGAGAACTCGATTGAAAAGCTCCCCCTTCAGGTAGAGAACATTCAAGAAATGTTTGATAGTCTCCGTTCTGATCTCCACCGCCAACATAACTAGTGGTACTTTCACCACCCTACAAATAACCCAAACTCACAAAACTCAAATGACGACTCTGCTTCATCTTATTGAAAAGCTTCACCTTTCTTTCATCTCCTTTCTTTTGATCCTTTTTGGCGCTAGCAGATGGGTTGAAATGATAAAACTTTCAAAATGTAAAGAATAGTCAGTCAGGATATTTTCTAAAGAATAGTCGATCCTTTCACTAGGACTAACACTTGTTGGTTGTATATTTCATTTTTATTTTTATATTATGTAATATTTAATTTTTTATTTTCATTAATGAAACCAATTTTTAATTCTCATTTAGTTTCATACTTTTTTTCATTGAAATCGTTTATATTTTATATGCATCTATCTAATCAGGATTATAAATTTGTAATCTACTTAGTTAAGGCTTAGGTAAGTGATGAGTTTAGTGGTTGTAATAATATTGTTGACACTGTTGTTGATGGATTATTATATTGTTCTTGAGTTTTTGATATGTTCAGAGGTAAGAAAGTAAGGGGAAATACTGACAATTTTTAGAAACTAGGAAAAGCATGAGTTAACGACAGTTTTAATAAAATCGATGTATAAAGTCTTTCATAGAATTTCTCGAGGGGTAATTGTCAGGCCTTTAACAGCAATTTTAATAAAATCGCCATTAAAAGTATCTTTAACGGCATTTTTTTATTAAAACCGCTATAAAAAGACCACAAAAAATTCAAAAATCTAATCCCCAATTAGTTTCAGATTTACTTTTCACACAGCTGCTTGTGTAATCGTTCTTTGCCCCACCACCACAAACTTGAACAAAAGGTATTTTCTATCATTTTCTACCTATTTTTGGTGCACTCCATCACCTTTCTCATCATCGTTCACTATCTATATCGTCGTTAACTCCCTCCGTCATCGTTCTCATCTTCAAAGTTATAAGTCACCATTTAACTTCTTCATTATTAATGTTAATATTAGTAGTACTAAGTTAAGAGTTTTGTGAGGTTTTTTGGTTGTGCAAGTATATTGGTTCTTGTGAGTGCCTTTTTTGGGCTTTAAGAGTTGAGTTACATAGTTGTATCTGTTGAGTCAAATGTAGAAGAAGAAGAATCATTTGGGTTATCCCGAGCTATTAGAGTCGTCCAAGGGTTTTCCTAAAACGGGTCATACAATTGAGAAGAATGTGCCGATAAAGCATGTAACGGCACAACTCACGGCCTCATGGATAGCTACTAAGATGCGTAATGATATAATAATTTTAGAAAAAAAAATAAAAATGTTCATGTGCATATGGCTCGTTTAAAAATTCAGTTTGTGATTTTGGCATATACAGTTGAGAAGAACGTGGTGAAAAAAGTTCCTTATTTTTTTAAAATAAAAAGTTCAGACTCCTCAACTCGTATAAGAGTGATCCAAATTTGACTTATTATATAGTTGTCTATGTCTCTTTCACAAAGTTGGTCCCATTTCAAATTTGATTATTGGGTCAAATCTACGCGAGACATAATTTACACGTAATTTTTTAGATTTGACTTTGTTATAAATAAATAGCCTTCTTCTTCTCTTAACTCATTTTTTAGTAGCAAATAGTATTTTCTATTGCTAGTTAGTTGTATCATATTCTTATCTTTATTTATTATTTTTTTGAATAGAACATGGACAGTTCAGGTTCTGGTAAGCAAGCGAAGAAGAGAGGAAGAGGCTCGACTCGTATGAAACGGATCTCTAAGGTAGATAAGGAAACACATCCCACGAAGTTACCTGTGGATTTTGATCTTGACATAATGGAAACTAGTGAAAATGGGCCTTGGTTTAATAGCTATGTCAGCTATATAATAAGCTATATAATACGTGTTAAGATTAGCATCACGTACACCAATTGGACAGTAGAAAAGAGTGTGGTCTCTACATTGCTTCACAAAATTTGGGACTACAACCTTCTTCACTCATTCTACTGTGTACCTAGGTTCCACAACAATTCACTATAAAACAATTCTTGATGGCAGAGTCAAGGTCACGGTACACCTCATAAAGAAAGCTTTTGGCACTGCACCAGTTCCCTGCCCACTGTTAAGGTCCACATATTGGACGAAGCTCCATAATAGTTTATTATGTAGCCAACGCATCTGATCAAATTGAGAAAGGGGGTCACACCGAAGACGATGCCAAAGAAGTCAACATTGAAGGACCCAGAATGAAAAAAGGCGTCACAGAAGCCAAAGGTTAAGAGGGCGAAAGGAGACAAGCACAAACCTCTTCCTTATAACATATCCTCGAGATATATGGGTATGGCAACTCTTCATTCTATGGCAGAAGGATTGGAGGAAGCACTAAGTTTCACAATTCCATCTGAGGTTTTGACCACACAAGAGCTTTATAAATCCACCTTGGACATGGTCGACATCATGACCCACAGCAAGAGGAAGATATATTTTGCCCCTTACATTAAAGGGTTAGTATACTCTTATATTTAGCACACTCATATACATATTATAATACATTCATATATAACGTTGTTCATATTTTGTATAAGCATTAGACTCTTCTTATCATTGCCCCAGAAGATAATGTAATTACTGGTTCGATTCATTGTTTGGCCGGCCAGATCCTGAGATTGTTTCTATACTCAACATGTGAGTTTTTTTTTCATAGATTTATATTAACATAAAAATTTAGTAAGTTATGTAATATCTTTTTTTTTCAATTGGAGATAAAGCTGTGCAAGGCTTGCACCTCTTCAGAGGCCATACACTTGGTAATAATCCTACATAGATTTATCCTCAAGTAAGTAGTTTTCAAATAATTAAGTTTCAATATACTCTTAAATTTATTAGGTATAGAGTTAGTCACTAATATGCTTTGTGTTTTTCTATTTTGTTAGTACCGCTGTCAACTTAGTGGTGTTGAGTACAGATATTATATAATTCACTATATGCACGACATCATTGAGATAGGTATCATAGATAGCTTACATGAGGTATGAAGTGATCAATATTTAACTACTTTTTCAATTTATTCACATCTTGAATATTTATCTATTACTTCTAACTTGCAGTTGTTAGAGAATAACATGAACTATGAAGATGAACTAATCCACTCAATGATGGATGATTTGACAAAAATTATACTTCTAAACCTGCCTTAATCAATCATCTATTTCTATGTATATATTATTGTACAATATTCTTGTATATATATGATTATACAATATTTAGTTCATTGCATGTATAATTAAGAATTAGAATCACTTTATTACTATTTATTAATATTTAATTTAGATTTTTGTATTGCTTACTTCATACTTTACTGCCTATAGTCTGTCTTGATTATGGTAAATGCACGGCGGTATTGAAAGAAAAATTAAATGAAACATGGAAAAGAAAAGAAAAAATTATAACTAAGACTTTAACGGCGGTATTTTTGAAAACCGCCATTAAAGTCTTACATTTATAAACCACCGTTAAAATATAGACTTACAACAGCTGTAGAATTCACACCGATCAAAAAATTGTTATGAAATATCACTTTTAATTACCGTTGTAGGTCTTTTTTCTAATAATAGGGCCTTCTTCCCCTATCAATGAAAAAGGAAGAAGAGGAATACTTGACGGTTCTTCGTGATAAAATGTCAACTAAATTGCGCGCTATGTAACATCCCTAATTTCTGTACTAAGTTGTATGTACAGATTGAATAAAATATATGAGATGTTTAGGAAAAGATGTGGCCATATCTATGTAAAGAAAAGGATTAATTGGAAGAGGAAGAAAGTCTAAGAGCCAAAGTGCAAAATTACGAAAATGCCACTGTGATGCCCTAAGAATCCAGAAGTAAATGGAGGGCATTTTGGTCATTTCACACAATGGATGGATATCAGAGGAAATTTGATATTAAATTATTATAATTAATATGAGAATTTATGGACTTGAAAGAAGTCAAAAAGGAGTCCTGTAGAATTAATTATGGAATTTACGGTGAAAAAGAACACCGATAAAGGGTTAAAGGAAACATATGTAATTTTTAACAGGACTTCTGGGTCTCAGAAAATTATGAAACTTTTTAGAGAATTCATTTTATATTAGAATGAATTTATAAAAATGTTATAACAATTAAAGGAGGTGTTTAGCATTTATTCTGAGATCAGGATAATTTAAGGATATCGGTATAAGGAAAGTACATTGGGATTTGTGCCAATTAGCTATTGGACCTAAAAGAGGCCCAACATTTCGTCCTAGGACAGCCCAATAAGGCGCAAAAGTTATCTTGGAGCCCAAGTCCAAATAATAAATAATTTATGGATTTTTGAAAAGAAAGAAAAAGAGAATAAAGTAAGAATTAGGTGTTGCACATGGTGGGACCCACAAGGACACAAGAATGGCACCCAAAAAGAGGAAGGGTTAGGTGTACCAAGTGAGGCCATGCTAGTGATGTCATGGTGGTAAGGTCTTGAGTGAAAAGTGAAAAGACATTCCAAGATCAAACCTTTAACCATTAGATCAAATAGTTTCCAAAGTGATCTTGGCCTTCAAATGGCACATGACTTTTGCTATAAATACCCCCCTTTCCATTCATTCTTCACACCCAAGAGCTCCTTTAGAAAGAGAAGTGAGTTCTAGAGAAAGAAAGTGGAAGAAAGCAAGGAAGAAGCAAGGGTCTTGAAGGAGCAAGTAAGGTAAGTTGTCTCATTGCTTCTACCTTTTGTTCTTATGGTTTGTGCTTGAGTTTAAGTGATTTTTTAGGCTTAAATCTTGGGGAAATGCTGCTGGAATTTTTGTGTATGTGTGAAAGGAATATGAGTTTTAAGTCATAGATAGTTAAGACAAGCTTAAACAAGTTAGTTACATGCTTGGTTGTGAAGTAAGTTGATGTTCTTGACTTTACCATTTCGGGCTGCACTGTTCATGCACTGTTCATGATAGAAGAAAATGGAATTTCAATGATTTAATGATTCCATTGAGTTTATATGATGATTTTGTGTAGGATTGGAAAGGTTTTGAACCTTGGAAACCATTGGAATTAAAGGATATAATGTTGAAAATTCCTCACGGTACTGTTCACTCACGTGAACAGTGATTTGAATTTCATGATTTTGATGCTTCCAATGGTCTTAAAATGAGATTTTGTGTGGGGGAAAAGTGGAGGAAAAAGTATGGGAAGCATTGGAATCAAAATGAGAATTTTTGGAAGATTTATGTATGCTTTTCCAAATCTGTACAGAACAGTGTATTCTTGCTGGAATTTGGTTATTTTTAGTTCATAAATGGATTCAAAAGGTAAAATTGTGTAGGGTAAGGTCAAGACATCAATTGATTCAAAGGTCAAGTCAATTGGTAAAGATTAAAGGATGTTATGTTACTTAAAGTAAGCTTAGTGTTCAAGAGAAGTTAGATTGTAATGGTTGGATGGTAATGTGATGTTAGGATTTGCTTGGTGTGCTCAAAAGAGGGCAGCCACATAGCAAGGAAAAGTAAGAAGGAAGAAGCAAAGTTAAAGTGGAAAGAAGTAAAGCAATAAGGTAGTAAACTTACCCTAAACTTGTATGTATTGAATGTTATGCTTGATTGTGCTATGACTTTGTTGAATTGTGTGCATATGTGTATATGATTGAAGCTCTGTTTCTATGATTACCTTGGCCAATTGTATTTCATATGTTACATGGAAGCATGCTCATCACGCTATGATAACACTTTCACAAGCAAGCACAAGTAATTACTTTAATGCATGCATTGTTTAGTACCGTTTGCTACTGAGATTTCCCCAGAAATCTCACCCCATCCATGTAATCCCAAACCCACAGGTTTACGAATGAGTAAAGAAGATAAAGAGGCATGAAGAGAGGTTGGGAATTGGAAGATTTGAATTCTATGTAATAAATGTGCGAATTGTTACATGTAATGTTGTTATATGACAAGTTGAGCAACAATGTTCATGATGAAAAGGTATAATAGTAAATGATGAAATACATGTATCAAATAATTATGGCATAACCCCATAATGTATATGAATGTATGAAAGGCCAAAGAGATTGGTTATGTGTTCTGGAACAATTAATGGAAAATTCATGTTTTTGAGGTTAAAGTTAAGGTTAAGATTCAAAGATGTGTACTAGAATATGCCGTTGTGCTGGGTAGACTATACAAAGTACTGTGTACGTAAGTGCTGTCTAAGGAGGCTGGAAGTGAGTGGACCTAGCTGGTTCATCCAGTCTTTCCTGGGTACTTACGTAGAATGGTAGTTCTCATGGGGAATTACCGAATCAGTACAGTTATTTTCTACCAGAATTTCCGGCAAGAGAGATATAATCCAGTTGAGAATGCTATAGCAAGAGTACTCTGAGAGATATAAAGTAGGATGTTTCACGCTAAAACCTTCTTATGATACTTTAACAGTACTTGATAGTTCTTAACTAAAAATATCAAGTATAGTTGTAAAAATAAGAAACTTGACAGTTTTTAATAAGGATGTCACCTAAAACGTGGCATCTTTCAAGTGGCATTGAAATTATAAAAAAATAAATTAGTGACCATTTTGAAATTATAAAACAAATTAAATTAGCGATCTATCATCGGTAATACACTATTTTTTTATAGTGCTAGTGCATCAACACTTGATAGACATGACAATGATTGGTTCTACGAACGTGTGTTAGTGCATGATGCTTTCTTCTATAGATATCAAGCAATGCTGGGGAATTGTTAGAAGATATAATAAACTAATTGTGGAGGCTTTTACGCTTCATCTGATGGAGGGGGATAGTCTTAGAAATAAACTTTAGGGCTGCCTTATGGGTCTTCATGGAGCATGAGATATTGGTTCCCTAATATATGTTTGGTATGAGGGGAGTGTAACGTCCTACCTCTAAGAAACGCAACTTAGCACCAAAACACACATACATACTATTACCATGGTAATAAAAAGCAACCTGAAAATTTTCCTCCAAAAATACAATAACAATGATAGCAAAATGAACAAACTAGCATGTAAACCTATCATGGTTATAAAAGAAACCTGCTATAACTTTTAAGTATTATAACCATAATAGAAAAAGGAAACGACCAAACACGCAGTCTATCCTAGTTATAAAAGGAGAACTGACACAATACCAAAAAGGGAAATTACATATTTCCAGGAATGGGATGTTTCCCTTCTTCAAACTTGCAAGAGGGGGATATTGCCCCTCTACCGATTACTTGTCACCACCTTAACCATATTAGAAAGGTATGATGCCTCACCTAACATGTCTATTAAAATCCTGCGAGTATCTAATGGACACAGTTTATATAGCAGTCAACAATCACAAGGGTCTCAGGCCACAACCTCAAAGGAAAATGTTCCACTTACTAAAATAATTGGTTCAAATTCAAGTGGACTCACACAAATAAATAAAAGATAAAATCTACGGCCTCTAGCCAACTAACCAAATGCAATCCAACTCAACACCAATAAACTAATAATAAATGCAATTCTATGAATCAAATGAATGAATGGAGTGGCAATGAACAATAAATCCAAGCATAACATCTAATGGAGGCCAACTACTCTTCAGAGTAGTCTCACACCTCTAGAGCTTTCCCTGCTACATCGCCTGTGCTGCTCTCACTTGAAAAGTGGTAAAAGCAATGGAGTGAGATAAAATGTCTCAATAACTCAATTCCTATCTACCTAGCCAACCAACACCACCTATGAGGTGCTAGGTGGAACTAACAAGCGAAATCAGATAACTATACATTTAGATCAATATTTCAAGCATATTATATTGCATTTATCACGATAATAGAGCCACAACAACAATTAATTACAATACCAGGCGAAGCTAGACAACATATTCTTTCAACTATGAAATTTCACATTTATTTTATTACCAATTCCAACCTTATTTCTGCAGATGCAAATCAATGAGCTAATTGCTACCCACATCATAACTGAGACTCGCAATCTTTCCCAAGTGTGGTGTGGACCAACCAAAGTTGGCAGAGCACACAAGGGACATATGTTACTCCAGTAGGTGATGCTGCCTTTGGGGATACTGCCCGAATATATCCACTAGAGTGTCGCAAGCCTGGGGATGTTGCCCCAACAAAAGAAAGTGGCTAGCCACAGAGTGTTACGTGGCAACCATACCACACATGGTCACAAAAACCAATATCCATCACAATCTACCTCCCACCTTATCCATTAACCAATTAAACAATTTATACCATTTACAATTCGAGTATAACTTTTACCATATTTATAATTTCCAGACAACCAGTTATAAAGCATGAATATTAGCATATAAATGTAACAGCCTAAGGAAAACCATGTCCCGTGGGTTTTGCTGTAGTGAACCACAGCCTTCATTACAGTGAACCCAACTTATTTTTGCTACAATGAAACAGGCCCTCCGCTACAGCGAATGACTCGATCGCAACCCATGTACCTACACATAAACCATTTACCAACCACACAATTTATTCAATCCATATCTAACAGTCATTTCCCTACCCAACAGTTCTCATAATAATTCACAACCCATATTAGCTAATATAATATAGACTAATCAACTTAACTCATGCTACAAAGTTTCTTAAGGTAACAATTGTTCCACCTAGCAGTTTTTATAAAATCAATTATTTAGTACATCCATGACTACTTAACCTTTATCCTCAGAATTTTGAAACTCATAGATAGTCCCGATAAGCAAGACAAGGAAGAGAGTTACTTGGTGCTCCTACAAGTACTTTCTCGAAAGCTGGAAAATGACTCCACAACTAGATAAGACAAACTGGGAAACAGAACTACGAGAAAAAAATACGTTATGCTCTACCATATACTAGAAAGCTACTCTTAAAGTTTGAGCCAAAAAATTTAACCGTTTGACTTTTCATTTTTAACTTAGAAGTTATAACTTTTCATGATTAAGGGAATTACTTATAGAATCATCAAATTGACTTTACTAGATCTTTAGATTAGCACCCAATTGCAATCCCATGTCATCCGAATTAAAAACAAAAAGCTAGAATAGAAGATCTATGAAAATCCCCAATTTACAACCTATTTCTATTTCCAAAGTACTCAAAAAAATAGGCCTAATACGAATTAGATTACTCTTACCATAAATGCTGAATCCAAGATCCAACCATTGAAATTAATAAAAGAAATGTCTTTGACATTTTGACCAAATTTCACTTCGATCCAACGGTAAAAAGAAGAGGAAGATGGTGATTTACCAAACCTGTGAAATACAATAATTATAATGAAATAATTATGTATATTATTCCCTAATTCCCAAAATCCTAAAAATTAATAAGAGGATAAAGTCTCAGTGACTTACCCATGTTCCTTCAGCCTCTACAAGTTTTCTAAGCTTTGAAGAGGCATAAAAAGAAATTATACTATGAGCTTGTAGCTTTAATTAAGATTTGGTCCGAGAGAAGTGCTTAACTCCGTTTTAGCACCTCCCCATATCCCCTACTCTTGTCAATGTGGGACTTATTGTGCATGAGTTGCACCCCATCCTTTCCCTCCAAATCATCAATGTGGGACTTTTACATTCTCTTTGAGTTATTTCTTTCTTTCTTTATTGATTCCTTCCACTTTTATACTGAATTATATTGCAGATATATTTGAATTTCCTCCAAAAATTATAGAATTATAAACCTCAATCTCCACGTTAAATATTTTAGGATTTTACAGGGAGGGGAGGGGAAATTTAATGAGTTCGATTTAAAAACAAAATTAGAGAAGTGGGGCTAAAAACTTTTAATTAAGTTTTCTTATGCTTTTATCATGTATCTTATCTTCATTAAAATTTTATAAACTCACCTACATTTCTTTAAATTGAATTCATTAAAATTTCCCATCCATTTCCCTTATACCAAACAGATCTCAACTTGATTCAAGCTGTGGACTTGATTCACACAAAGGTTTCTGACCTCCATGTTGAACAAAACCTTATTGTATAAATAAAACATATTATTCATCACAGTCATCACGAGAGAGACCAAAAGGAAAAGGAGCTTTTTTAACTGTGTATGTAACTACTGACTTTTACACAATAGTTCTTAAATATATATTACAAATTAAATAACTACATGCGTTGACTCATAACAGTCACACAAGCTCTTAATTACTATTACAAATACGGTGCATGACTCTTGCACTTCTTAAGCATCACAAATATTGCAAATATCGGCCCTGTTTAGATAAGAGTTTGAAAAAGGACTTTTGAACAGCTTTTAGAAAATGATTTTAGGAAAAGAGCTTATGAAAAAAAATAATTATAAATAAATGAGTATTTCGATAGTTTTTATCAGAAGGACTTTTGTAATTGAAAAATTACCTAAAATGATATGATTTTATTAAAAATATGAGAGAGGGTAGAGAAGAGAGAGGAGAGAGGGTGGAGAAGAGAGAGGAGAGAGGAGAGAGAGTGTAAGAAAAAATAAGAGGAAAATAATAATTAAGTAGTCCATAAGCTCTTTTACTGTTCCAGAAGCTAGCTCAGTAGCTTATCAAAAATCTTAGTTTTAAATTATGGTTCTGTCCAAAAGCCTTTTTAAACAAATATAGATGTTTGTTTTGAAATTTTCTCAAATTAAAATTTGAGCCAAAAGCCCTTTTAAAACTTTGATTTTTTTTCTTTCCAACCACACACATCAAAGTGTTGACTCTCACATAAGTCTTTAAATATTACAAATAACTCTGCATCATCATCATCAAGTCCATTTTCCTAAAAGAGACATCACACCGGCACCTAAAAGCATAAAAATATTTGCTCTAATCTGAAGACGAGTACTATTTTGCATTCTGTCAGTCATAAAATCAGCAGCTAAAAGATCAACAAGTGCCATATATATTAAGATTCCTGAAGATGCGGCATTCATAATTCCTTCAATCACAAGAGCATTTTCACTATTTGCATCATACACATTTGTGATTCCCATACCAATAGATATTCCCACCGGAGTTGTCTGAGCAAAGAACAATGACATTATTGCTACGGCTTTATTCTTGAATTTGGTCTATAATTGTACAAATAAAAAAATATCAGAATATTAATTAACAACTTAAAGGGTTTGTTATCTCAAAGGGTTTTTCTCAATTCATTGTTCTATGATGATCTACTAAGTTTCATAATAGTTTATTGTTTGTCTCGTCATTAATATGTAGGAGTTTGACAATTAAGTTATAGAAACTAAGAAAATTAATTTAATTATTTGTAAAAAATATGTTAATTTTCTTAAATAATTCAATTAATTTTCTTAGAATATCCTATTTAAGCATTTGCATTGCAATTACCCCTTAATAGAAATACCTTTAATAGATGCTGTCATTAAGATAATTTAGAGAAAAATTATAAATTTTAATGACTTTTGGATTGATGTTTTCGTATCAAATTAAACTTTAATAAAATGACATAATAAAAAATTTCAATAAAAAAATTCTGTAGTTAATTATTTTTTATCCGTTCTCACGTGTTGAACTTTGAATAAGTGAAATGATAAAAGAAACAAATAATCTATGTACAAATGGAAATAATAAAACTTAATAAAGCAAAAGAAAACGTATAAATCCAAAAGGTTGAAAACTATCAATTTGACTTAAATTGGAGATTAGACCTCATAGTAAAAGGAAATAATATTTTTATGGATCTTACTTTTTATTTTTTAACAACTAACGCGCGCTCTCGCTCCCCTCCTTCTCTTGTTTTCTTTTTGATTGCGTCTCTATTATTATTATAATTATTAGTGAACCTAAAGTGAGAAGAAGTCATATATAGTTGTGAAGTAAATGAACATAATACATAAGTACCTGGGAGATACAACTTCCATGCCCTCAAACAATTGATGAAAAGCCATAGCAGCAATTAGAGGCTTTATGGTTTTGGGACTCTCAGATGCTCCCATAGAAATTCCTATTATCACTGAATGCACTATTATCCCCAGCTCCAATATTACATAATCCATTACATAATTATATATTCTGAAAAAAAAGCACAAATTAAATTAACTGAGCAATGATAATAAATTCTAAAGGATTAATACAATATTTAATCCTTATAGTTTTTCTTCATTTTAATTTTGGTCCCTATAGTTTTAAACTATAAGTTTTAGTATCTCAAAGAGTAAAATAGTTCAAATTTTTATTAAAATATAAGGAATAATATTTTAGACCGAAATAAATTTGAGGGACTAAAATCTACAATTTAAAATTATAGGAACTAAAATCAAAATAAAGGTAAACTATAAAGATCAAAACCTTGTATTAATCATAAATTAAAAAGTGATATGACTCTAGGACGAAGGAGTTGAGATGACTGAGAAGAATCAATAGATCCATGAGCATGACCACGGGTAGTTGTGTGAGTATGAAGATGTTGAACATGTCCTTCTTCATGTCCTGATGAGTTTTTCTGTTCATCGTCATCTCCGATAGCTTCAATCTGAATTTTCTTCATATGAACTTTTTTGAAATACGCAGTAGCAAAAAATGTCCACCATTAGGGTTCCCATAGATGTACACATAGCCACAAAACCAGTGAAGGGAAAGTCTCCCCATGGATGATCACTCAAGCAAGGAGACGTCAAGTGATCATACGCCTCGGGAAGCACTTGAATGAATCCGGTGGACAGTATCACTCCAGGGGCGAAGGCTTTGATGATGAAAAAGATGTCCTTCTCGGGACTCAACGCCGGAACAAACTTTCCGCTGAATGGAGTCAAAACTCCGATCGTACTCGTAATAATAATGGAAGCTATGGCTATTATTTTGTACTCGAGAGCTTTAGCTTTGTTACGATCTTCTTGTTCTTTATCACAAGTGCACTTTGAAATAACTAAGTCTGGACGCACTAGCAAAAGGAAGATGAAGAATGTGAAGACTTCGATGCCTCTCATCATAGTGTTTGAAAAGGACTAAAGTGGAAAAGCGCATGAAAGTGGGTTATGTTCATGAGAAAATTTTATGGCTATTTATAGGAACAAGAGTGACGACATCTGCGTGATTTAATTAGGAATATTTAGGAAATTAAAAATAAAGTATTTGATGGATATATAGATATATACAGAGAGAGAGAGAGAGAGAGAGAGGATGATTTTAATGTCAATATCAATTGTAGTTTAATGCCGACATGCATGGGTTTTATATAAAACAAAATATTTAGTTTAAGTCTATTTAATTAACTCTGTGGTCAAGGAGAGCACACAGAAACTTACTCTTTCATGCATGTTGAGACCAGACATTATTTGGATGTAATGTACCGGCACTGAAGCAAGACAATTAATTGATTGATTTGGATGAAAAATTAATATAATTAATTTTCAACAATAGGAATTCAGTGTATGTCATAGTTAATTAGTAATTGTTTTTGAAATTGTAATAGATTTAGTTAATAATGGAAGTATCATATTAATATTTATCATATGAGTTCAATTAAAAAAAAATTCAATACTTTTTACTAAAGTCCAGACCATATTTCTAACCTATAATTAGATATTAATTTTTTTAAGATATAAGGATCACCTAAATAGATTTTTTTTATAACAAAACTTTTTTTATGCACAAATTTTAAATCTTTTAGTTAGTAGTAGGATTGTGCGTAAACAATCCATCGTGGCTCTGTCCTTATCTCAGTTATGTTGGAATGGGACTAGGTTGAGTAAAAAATGTGGGACGAGACATACATAAAGTTAGGACGAAAACGGGATTGGACATGTGATAACTATGGAAATGTCAATTCTCGTCCCGGTATATGTGTGTGTGTGTGTGTGTGTGTGTGTGTGTTATTTTGTTTTTACAAGAAGAGTGGGAAAATCATCCTTATATATGAACTTCACTGATGCCGGCGGTCTTCATGAGCAAAGTTGACACGCAAGTTGGTGTACCTAGTCGTGTAGAGGGAAGAACAAGTGAAGTTGATTGATTAAAATGACACCAATATTTGGCATGCCCATTTTTTTCATGAACATTCAATACCTTATTCTTTTGTTGCTATAGAAAAATTAGAGGTCTAAATTTATTAATACCAAGAACCAAAGAAGTTTCGTCCTGTGAACATTTCTATTTTTTAAATAAAAAAAATCAAATTAAACATTTTTAGACGATGAATTCAAACTTTTTCTGATTTTATTTCAAAGATTAAAACATAGCCAATTTTTATTAATAATTTTATATTTTTATATAATTAGACTTGATAATAAATGAGATTAAATTAACTAGAATGCTACTAGCTAGTATGTTAATTTTTTTTTTCCGGGGGATGGGTGGGTGGAAATTAAATGGGACGACGGATTCAAATTAATCGATTTTTTTTGTATTTTTAATTGTAATTCAATGTTATGATTTATGCATACCATACCTAATAAGCACTGGAAAGGAATATTTTTAAATTATATTTATACTTATTATCTTTACACAATTTACTTTTTTAATTTTATTATTCTTTTTATTTGAAATCAATTATATATTTATTATTTTATACCCTTCTTATTATAATTATGTGATTAAAAATGTATTAAGTTAATTATGAAACTATAAATAAATATTTCGGTTGGTATAATAGACAATCTAATTTTTAATACCTTAATTAAATCTTAGGCTTTTATCAAAAGAAAAAACTATTAATCTAAGTAGCCAAATCATTTAAATAAAGGAAATTAAATTAAACTAAAGTTATAGAGTAATACAATTTTCCATATCAAAAAGAGTAATACAATTTAAAAAAAAAATCAAATGTATTGTTGCATGGATCTTACATCAAATTTGTTGAAGCTTTGAACCCTATCACTAATAAAAGATACTACTAAAAGATGAATAGTTTAAGCACTACTTCTCTGTATCATATTATATCATTCTAATATGTTCTATTAATAAGAGTTTAAGTATTACTTCTCCACATCATATTACATGATAAATTTTAAACATTCAAATAGTTACTTTCGCTCATTTGCCTTATCCATGGGATTTAACTTACCGAATTACCATATATTTTGAGGTTAACAATCTATCTGAGTTTTCACAATATAACAAAATAAAAAGGAAATTTAGGATTCTCTAAAATAGCAAGGATTTTCTTTTTATTTTCTTGATATATACTTTTCTTTAACATGTATAATTAATAAATTATGGGGCAATTTAGGATTTTAAAATTTATTTTTCGATATTTAGTATTTCTAAATAATTACAATTTTTACCGTCCCTTTCAATAAATAATATTTCTTCTAGGTCATTCATTCTAATTTTCCCTTACAAGAAATGGAGGAAAATAAAGAATGTCAATTTTGAATTTTAAAATTTGAGATTTGAAAAAAAAAATGGAGGGAAAGAAAAGCAATATTATTTTGCACGCAACCCAGCTTTTAAGCCAACACACACAAGCCAGTACTGTAGCGATTAATAGTTACTATAACGGAGTCCAAGGATTTATGATAGTGGCTAGGTTGAAGCGTATACTGTGTATGTTTAGAAAACCTTCAAATCATAATTTTAAAATAACTCTTGGTTTAAATTTTTTATTTAATTTTTTTTTTAAAATAAACGGTTATATTTATCTAAAAAGGTTTTTGGACAAAATTATGGTTTAAAACTAAAGTTTTGAATAAACTAATGAGACTAACTTCTAGAACAATAAAAAGATTTATGAACTACCTAATTACTATTTTATCTTTACTTTTTTTTAATCTCTCTCTCCTCTCTCTTCTTTCTTCTCCACATTTTCTCCTCTTTCCTATTTTTAATAAAATCATACCCTTTTTAATAATTTACCAATCATAAAAGTCATTCTGCTAATAATTATTCAAACACTTATTTTTTTATGACTATTTTTTTTTATAAATTATTCTCTAGAAACCCTTTTCTAAAAGCTGTCCAAAAGCCATTTTTTTTATAATCCCTTTTCCAAACTCTTATCCAAACATACCTAATTATAGATAACAACAATAAAGGGCTTTGAGTGCTTTACTTTTAGATATACATTGATATAATACTTAAATCTACATTATATTCTAAATTTATAAAAATTAACATATATTTATTACAAATAACTAATTTAATCAATTTTTTTAATCTTTATAAATTAGTTATTTATCTCTGATATATTTAGAATTTGAGAAATATTATTTTTAAGCTAGCCCACATAATCAAAGAATTTGAATGAATTATAAGTTTATTGTTATAAATATTATATTCTCTGGATATCCATAACCTCTATCAACTTTTGACATTTCATTTCCTACAATCCTTAACCTATCTAATAAATGGTTTTTATGGTCTTTTTCTCCATAACTCAAAGGTTATATATTGTGCACCCATTTGAACTAATTTTGTTATTTTTTTCTGTAACTCTTGGTAAATGTTAGAGGTTTATAAAAAGAAGACTATGTAATATATATATATATATATATATATATATATGGGGATATTTAAGTGAATAAGAATTATTCCTTCTGTCTCTCCAATTCTCTCGTCTTGCTTATCTCCCTCATCACAAATCTCTAGTTTTATCATAGGGTTGTAACATTCACCAATATATCAAACAAATATATGCTATTAATGTGGGCCTCCTTATTCACCAAAGTCTCAGACTAAAAACGGAATTGGCAAATTGGATTCCTCCTTATTCAATTTGGGCCTAATTTAATTTATTGGGCTTATAATTAGTAAATGATTATGCGCACAGTAGAGAGCCCAATACCTATGGTTGTGATCCGTTTTAAAATTATCCTTAGTATAATAACTATTTAATTAAAAAATTAAGTTAGTGTATTATGATGAATATAATTTTTTTTCTAAAATACTCCTATTTAAAATAAAATTCACCATATTATAATGTTTGATACTTATTGTTTTTGGGATTTATTGATTCACAAAGTACACGTAATTATCTTTTATGTGTTTGAAGATACTTTTTATAGATTCAACATGATTTTCTTACCCTCATAAGATACTAGTTTAAAGATTTAAAAATGATTACAATTGATTTATTAAAAACTAAAAATAATATAATTTATTTATCTATGGCATTAATAAATTTCTCTATCGTGGTAAGCATGACTCTCTTTATAAGATGCATGTGAATATTACTAAATTATTATTGATAGAATATTAATAGGAATAGTTTGAGAAAAAAATAATAAATATGATGAATATGTCTTACATTAAGAATTAAGATAAACTCCCTAATTAGATCATATATTAAATAGCAGAGGAGTATAATATATATATATTGTATATATTATGATTTTTTGATAAATCACGTTATTATAAAATATTTTTTTCAATTTAAAAATTAAAATGGAATATTTTACTATGTTTAAAGAAAGGATTTAAAATTATTTTTTAATAATTAGAGGAGCAATAGTTTTTAGTATACTTTTAGTATTATCCAATCAAATAATTAGAAAAGTTTGTGCCTAAAGGTTCTTGGTCTAGTGGTAGACTATCTAAACTACAACTAGTGGTGGACTATCTAAACTACAAGGTGGATGAGCTAAGTTCCAATCCTACCTTGTTAAGAAGACACTTATGGGAAGAGGCATCCTAGTCACAAGGCTTGGATACAGATTAATTAATTGTATGGATACTAGGTAATAGGATATAGAAAAGGCATATGCCATGGGGTGATCCAAAGGGTTATAAAAAACTTAGAGATCATGGACATGCTTATCAAACTTATGAGTTGATTCACCAAGTCAACTAAGTTTGCATTTTTAGTCATAAAAACCGATTCAACTTACTCATAAATTCACATATTACATAAACTCGATAAAAATCATTTGTAACTTGGACTAACTCGGTTGACTCACCGTTTTTGAAATAAGTTAGGTGAGTTGAGTGATGCTTTGTAGTAATTAAGAAAGAAAGGCTCAACCTTAAATTTTATCTAATAAAAAATGACTAAAACATTAAAAATATTGAAGTTACCCTGAAAACATACTTTTACACGTCGTCTCCATGCCTCTTTATGTTGAAAAGCTCCTTGCCTCCTTCTCGTCATCACTCGTAGGCATCTTATTCGTTCTTGTGTTCTGATTTTTTGCCATTGAAGATTGATGAAGAGTTTAAAGCTTTAGAGACAAAGAGAAAGAAAGAGGGGAGAGAACCTTGAAAGAGAGAGACCATGCCACAAATAGAGAGTGACGATAACCATTGAGTGGCAAGCACTAAGTAATAATTTTCAAAGAATTTGATTTAGTGTACTATTATGTTATTTGACATCTACCAAGAAGGACCCTGGGTGATTGGACTTGGCATGGAAGGACATTGAGCTTATTGTAGATACTAAAGGAGGTAAAGTAAGATGGGTTAATAATAACCAAAAGTTATTATTTCTGTTCTTCATCCAAAATTGCTTTCTAATTGTTTGTAAATTGTGATACGCTACATTCCCTTTTTTTTAAAGCTTAACAATTAACAAGCAAGATGTTAACTCTAAAAACCGGATTAAAAACTATACAAATACTCATATTGTGGATTATTATTTAAAAAATCTGGCATGCAAGGTATATGATTAAAAAATTGAAGTTACATTGCTTTTTGGGAAAATCCCACAAAAATACTAGTTAAATTTCAAAATTCCAAATCATGAATTCTTACAAAAATATATTGTTAGTTTCTTATCACGTGTAATCAATAGCTATTAATTAAAGCTTAGGAAACAAAATTAATTTGAGATTTTGAAATTCTAGTGGTATTTTTGTAGAATTTTTACCTTGTTTTTACTCTTTTTTAATTAATACTTGAATACAATCAATTATAGAATTTATATTCTTTATTTTAAGATTATACAAATTTGTTTCTATATATTTATTTTAATAATATAATTATATATTTTAGTAGTTAATTATTAAAATAGATAAACTCTTACGATTTTATAATACAAGTTTATGTAACGAGTGTACATTTGTCTTATGCCTAAATGAATTATTTCTTATGTTACACGCATCTCTAAAATATCATAGAAAGATCAATTGTCCTTAAATGAATTATTTAAAAAGTTGGGTGGACAAAAATTATCCTAATAGAGCCACCATTGAAAATTAGTTAGTTGCTAAAACATGAATTGTAGACCGGTCGTGTTTAAACTATAAAGATTGAGTTGTACTGAGTCATAGCATTGTGCTTTAGTTTTTGTGAATTCTCATGATTTTTATTATAACAAGACTTTGAAAATTGTATTGAACAGATTACATCATTTGAAATATTGAAGATGCAAGTGAAGGTCTTCATAGTATAAATCTTTAGAATATTTTTGCTTAAAAATATAGATGAATAACTACTCTTAACCGAGTTTTTCTCAAAGTTTTTTAATTGGGTTCAAACTAAATGCTTTGAGAAAACTTAGTTTCATATTTGAAGTACTTGAATTTGAATCGTCCAAAAAATTAAAAGTTTATAATAAATCAACAGTATTTGACTATATATAGTTATATTCGACTACTTATCTTTTCTGAAAAACTCGTTTTTTGAAAAACTCGAAGATCATATGTTGATAAGTCTAGTGTCGAATAAACGACTATGGTTGTGCTTCATTTTTGAAACTTTGATTTACTCTCATCGATAGTAGCCTATTTCACAGTACCCATCTATCGAGAGCTTCTATGAAAATTAGGGCCTATCTACTTAACGGCTACTTTATTTGAGTAATGGCAAGAATTTGTTTCCAATGTCTCTTTACCTAGAGAATCTATAAATAGAAGTTGCATTTATGTCTGTAACAACATTATCGAGAACTCTATTGTAAGTGAGATTCATTGATTATTTGAGCTAACCACTCATTATACTCTCTAAACTTCATTGTATACATCTAACCTTGTGAGATTACTCTCTATAGATTACTTGTGTTATCAATCTAACATACTTAGAAGAGAGAAACTTAATATTAAGTGGGAATCTTGAGAGGATTTTTAAACTTCAGTGTAAGGGAGTGTGATTACTTGGTCAAGTGAAGAGGTCAAGTGGATTGTAATGGCTTCACAAATGTTTGGATTAAACTTGTGGGAATAGTGAAGAAAATTTCAAGTGAGGCGCTTGGGTATTGGACGTAGGCTCATTTGAGGAGATAAACCAAATAAACTTGTATTTGATTCTCTCTACTCTCTTCTCTTTATATTTTGTACTTAAATGATGTAATCACCTACTATTGTGCAAAAAATTTTAAAACAGCCCAATTCTTCCTCTTCTTAGATTACGCTAGCCAACTAATAGTTTTTACTAAATTAAAACTATATATATAATACATTATTTGAAAGCCATGTATACTTAAACAATTTACAATAGAAAAACAAATAATAGAACATTTGGTATACCAAAACCACTTCATAATACATTCGAGCTTAAGACACACTACTGGAAGAAAGGGATTTAATGGCGTTTAAAAGTAGCTTTTAACTGCGATTTTATGAGCGCAGTAGATTCTATCACTGTTAAAATATAGACTTTTAACGACAGTTACAAAATACCATTAAATTTCATGGAGTTTTTTTTTGGGAACAAACGCTGTGGAAAGTCCACCTATAAGTTCTTCTAATGACATGAGTTGGGTAATTTTCCATGGCATTTACATAAAAACTGTTGTTAAAAGTAGTTTTTATGGCGGTTATTTGATAACCATAGTGGAAAGGTAACATTTTATTTTAATTCTCCTTTTATTTTCACATACTATTACCCTTCTTTTAAGCAAACTATGCAATAATCAATTCCCAAAATCCAATTGCATAACTAAAATAGTCAATGAACAATTCAACTAATAGTTTCCATGATAAGATAAACCAATCATCCCTATTTGTTCATCAATGCAATAGTTCAACTATAATCAGCTAAAAAACCTAATCAATACAAAAAATAAAAATAAATCATTCAAGTTTAGGCATATGTTGTACAATTAGGTTTACCAAATCATCCCTCATTGAGTCAACAAGATTCTCTTCATATGTCATTCTAATATCAAAATTCTACAAGTTAGAAGCAACACAATAATGAGGCAATTATTATAAATGTGAAAAATTGGTGGATTACAAAGTATTAATCATGTCCCATCTTTTTACCTCATGTTACCTTTCAGTTAGCCCTATCTCAATGATCTTGTGCATATAACGGATCACACAATATCCACATTCAACACCTGCAGGTTAACATGTGGTACTAAAACATGAAAAACCAATTGGGAAATATTAAAACTTTATATCTTATAAATTAATAAATATAAAACTTAATTAGTTCAAAACAACTAACTCTTGGGTGCTAGACTCTAATATTTTGATGATAATAATTAATTGAGAAAATATTTCAAAAAGAAACTTAATTGATAAAGAGCATTGACAAACCCATATTTTTATATATATTTATTCATATTATTTTGGTGGGTTTTGTTCATTAATTTGATCATTAATTATATTATTTATGCATCATTTAAATTAGTGTACCTTACATTGAATTAGAGCATAATAGGGGTATAATTGTCATATTTTTATGATTTATCCCAAATAATTATTTTTGGAACAAAAGGTATTACATTATTATGATTTGTATTTCAGGAATTTAGGAGAAATCAAAATTTACAAATGACCATAAATTCAAAAATTTCATTAACAGACCCATGGGCCAAACCTTTATTTTCTCTCAGCTTTTAAACACATGCAGAGCCAGAGATACGGAGGTGGGGTGCACATGAGAGGACACCACAACGGTCATGAGAAATCCTTCACCCACAGAACCTCCATCCCTCCGTCCACACATAGTCATTAACTATATACCCCATCTCCACCATCCATTCATCTCTGTAGGCGGCCTCTATTCACGCACACCACGACTGCACGGCGGCTAACACTTTTCATCATTAACACACCTCCAGTCCATTGCAGCAACCATCATCTCCGTCTCCTTCCTTTTCTAGAGCGACGGTATGCGAGAAGAAGAAGAACATTGACAACACCATAACTAGACAGTGACAGCAAAATAGAAGCAGCTCTCAGACTGCAAGCACAGAGAAGACATAAGCTATGATGGTGCAGTGATGTTAGTAATGATGGCAACGTCTTTGATGGCTATGCATGGCTAAGGTGTCCTAATACTCTTAATTAGTGGCAAGGGCATGAGCTTAGGATCTCAAAAGATAGTTTAAGTTACTCTTATTTTTCACCCATTAATTATCTTGCGATTCCTAGGTCTTAGGATAATTTTATAATTATTAGAAATATTTATAATAATTTATTTATATTTATTGAGGATTATTGTAATTGGATTACTGTTTAGCATTTGATATTGAACTGATTATAACTTAATTTTATTACTTTGTTTTGGTTCAAGACTTTGTATTAAAATTTTAATAAATATTTAGTGATTTTCAAGGGGGCTTGAATTATTGGATCATTGTATCTTCCTATTTTTATGAATTATTGAGTTATAATTGAGCATTGCTCTTTAATATTTTTAATCTCAATTTATTATTCTGGTAGCAGTTAATAGATTGGGACTTTGAAAAATATTTTGTGATAATTCGAGGTGGCTTAATTATTGGATTAAAAGTTTAATTATAATTCTTGATTCATTATTTTCAACTCTCGTATTTATTGAATCTATGATTACCTGCACTATTGAATTTGATGATTGCTTTTATTATTATTAATCACTTTCGTTTTTATTCCATTCACTCATTATCCTTCATTATCACTATCTTTAAAATAAAAATACCAAAAATATTTTATTCAAATTTATTTTTAATTCATTGCATTTAGTTGTTAGTTAATAAATTCAAATCCCATTTAAAAGCTTATGTTGCATTGCATTTAGTTATTTAGGAATTTTATTTTATTTTTGGCTTCTCATAAGAGAATGACCTGAGGTTGTACTATTTGCAATCATTGGTCTAATTTTTGAAGTAATCCCAAGGCGGCATTAGACATAAGGTTGTTTCAAGCATTTATCAATAATGAGGTTTTCGATAAATGAGAAAGAACTTTTGAAGGAAAATATAATTTTTGAAAAGCATTTATCGAGGACCTATTCGATAAGATTTTTTTATCAATGAAGACTTCGATAAATCAATATAAATTTAGCTTATGAAAATTCTGAGTCATTATTCTGGAACTGGAATTATTCGAAGACTTATTCGATAAGGGGATTTATCGAAGAAGCCTTTGATAAGTACGACAAAGACTCAGTTTTACAAAGAATTTTATAAAACCTCTTATTGAAGTATTGATCGATTAAAGTATTTATTGATAAAGACTTGGATCAATAAACCTTATTTTTAAAAGAAGACATTCTGATTTCAAAGCTTCATTTATCAAAGGACTATTCGATAAAGGGATTTATCGAATAACTCTTTGATAAATAAAAAAAAAATTCTGAGTTATCAATAGCACTGATAAATGAATTTAAATATATCTTGTTTCTTGCTTTTGATAAGATATTATATAGTTTGTGTCTTCTCTAAATGATAAATAACTTGTGATTTTAAATTTGAAAAAGAAAGACTTAAAGTTTGTTTATCATTAAGGCTTTTTCCAAAAAGATCGTTGAAGCACTGATTTGTGAAAAATGATATTGATAGTGTTTTATCTGATTTTTTTATTTCTCAAATTGATATGTTAAAACTTAAGTTGCAAATTATATTAGATCGAAAAAGAAATGATAAGTTGTTTTTCAAAACACTGAAACATTGATTCTTTGATAAATGTTTTTTATGGTGATCTATTGCTTATAATGATATTGATTTGTTTGAATAATTGATAAGTCTTGAGATGATAAAAGATTTGAAGTTTGATTCATTATGATTTTTATTGATAATCTATTTGATCAGGCCACTTATCAAAGTTATCTTTGATAAGATCTTTCTGCTAAGCTTCACTTGCCTTGATTATTCTGTGAATGATTTTGTTAAGCTAAAAATTTGTTCTAAAGTGCTAAATGATGATCTTGTGATTTGATCTAAATAAGATAAATGATCTTATGTTTTCAATTAAGTTTCATGATTTGAGAAAAGATCAAAGATTATAAAAGTATGTTTTAAAAGCTTGAAAGAATGTTCTTTAGCATTTATCGATAAGCTATTCAATAAGTCTATTTATCGAATAACACTTCGAATAAATAATATTTTGTGAAATATATCAATAAGACTGAAATCATATGTTTTGAAAGAATATTTTTGAAAGGGCTTTTGATAAGAATGTTTATCAAAGATCTATTCGATAAATTAGAACTATTTGAATGAAATTCATTGAAGATTTATCAAAGGTCTTTTTGATAAGGCAGATTATCGAAGTATTGCTCGATAAGATTTAAACTGTATGCAATTCTTTAGTAATTTATCAAAGATTTTTTCGATAAGGCTTCTCTTCGATAAGCACTTCAATAATTCAAAGTTGATTTGTGAAAAGATCTTTAAACCAGATTTTGATAGATTTTGATCTTTAAATCTAAATCATTTGGAAACAATTACTATATGATTATACTGATTATATATCTTTTCTAAAGCGTGTTTTAAGATTATGTATAGGATGAAACAATATCAAAGAAGAGATCAATTAAAAAACAAAAGGTCATATGCGTATGTCAGCAATAACAACTTATTCATTAACGGCTATCTCAACGACAACTTTAACTGATTTATGAAGAACCTAACTATAAAAGAAAAAGAAGCCAAAAAGAGAAAGCTGAAGAAGTTGGGAGACGTGAACAAAAAATAGGAGATGTTCAACATTTACTTTGATCACATTCAATGAATGTATATCTGTTTCAATCTGTTTCTCTTCTTTGGTTTAGAGAATACCATATTCTTTGAAGAGAGAAACTTAGAGAGTTTCAGCTTAGTGTTTATCTTATCTACTCTATTGAGAGAGCTTTATATGTATCAATCATCTTTTTAAATTACTCAAGAGTGTGAGTCTCTTGAGTGGATTGTAACCTTATGGACTATAAAGGGAGTGAGAGGGATTCTCATTGGTGATTACTTTATGGGTTGTAAGGGGAGTGAGAGAGATTCTCACATTATTGTACTAAGGCACCAAGAGCCCGTGGAATCTTAGAGAGTAGTGGAACACTCAAAGGACTCTAAAGACTGGACATAGTATAAATCGACTTGTGCAATATTTTCTCATCAACTTCTTCTTTCGGTGATATCATTCTAAACTCTACTCTTTGATTTCATTTTTATATTCCTAGACTTTTTAAAATTTTTAAAATCACCCAATTCACCCCTTCTTGGGTGATACTGCTAGAATCAACATTTTGTATCAGAGCGGGTCACTTGTTTAAAGGATGTAATGATCTCAAATGCAAAGATCATGGCTATATTTGAAGGTTTTGACTATATTATTCCTCATTTTCTCAAAAATATTGATTTCTATTTTTGAAAAGCTCGAATAATAATAATTTTAAAAACTATTGATTTTGATATGAGATATATTTTTATAAATAATTATGATTAAAATTATAAAAGATTGGACAAAAAAAAAGAAAAAATGTATTTCCTAAACATTAGAGTAATGGACATTTTATATAGCGGTTTAACTGAAAACAATTATGAGAAAATCAAATCTTGCTCTAATGCTAAAGATATTTTAGATAATCTTGACTCTATCTATACTACTAACGACTGTGTTGAAGTGAATATTTCTAATAGCATAAGTGAACAAAATAAATTCTAATATGGAAAATAAATTTCTTTGGGTTCCTAAAGGACAATAAAGGTCCAAAACTAATAGTCAAGGACCCAAAGTTAAATAGGTACTAAAATGTCCTTTTAGTGTTTCAAATGTGCAGCATCACATTAAGAAAGATGGACATTGTATGAGGAGAAAGGGGCACCCAAGAGCTTCTCATGCTTAAGTGAAAAACACATCACTTAGGAGAACTCATGGAGAATCCATTGCTACAACTTCAAACCCAATTTATACGAGAAAGGCCCCAGGAGTACATTCTACCTCAAGAATGGACTATCGCAATATACCATTCAACTATCTTGAGGAGAACAGAACAAGAAGGATCTCAAACATCAAAATCCATATCAATTGAGAGACTAATGCAAGCCTATATCAGAAGAAATTCAAAAATGCAAAGGGAATCCTTCATCCAAATAAGGTAAAGGTACAATAGTAAACCTCCTACATCATCATGTTTGACAATCTTTTAAGGTTTATATCTATAACCTTAGGAATGAACATTGCATATGCTTTAAAATTTTTCTTTATATACTCTTACGAGAAACTTAACTGATAAGTATCTTATAAAGGAGAAAAATGCAATGTTCAGAAGTTCAATTCTTTTTGCATACATATTTCTAAAAAAAATAAAAATATCTCTTATGCATAAAAACATATTTATCTCACTATGCTCAATTGTTCTAAATTGTTTATAGTCTTTGAGCATATGAATTATATTATGTTTCCTACAAACTAATCAATGATGGATCCAAGCGAAGTTGGATAGCTAGAAAGAAAATAAATTCAATTGTTTTGTAAGAAATCTAATTAATGAGGTTCACCTCAAGATTTGTGAATTTAAATAAAAATAATTTAAATCTTGATAAAGATGAACCAATAAAGCATGAATTTTGGTGCTAAAGTAAAGTTCAATGTCAATTCACCAAAATCAAGCGAGCTTCCACAAGGACAAAAAGAAAACATGGTGAAATCTAATCTTTACCAATTTATTGTACATAGATAAATTCTAGTCGTGGGTAATGGATATTTGTTCCTTGTTCCATTCCTTTAAGCAATCAACATTTCAATATCATATCTTCATATTGTTAAAAGGATTATGAAATGAATTTGTGGATATTTGTGTTTTCAAATATTGTTTAGTCTTGATTTATAAATGTGCATATTCATATTTTAAAGACAAAAGTAAATTTCAAATTCCTGCATTAAATATCTTGATTTTACAAAATGTATACAAATGATTTTGAAAATTTTTGTTTTTGAAATGAATGGATATCAGTATTAGGGTTTAATACGTTTATATGGAAAATTAAAAAATCTTCCAAATACATTTGATAGAGTCATTATCTTAGTGCTATCAAATGCTTGAACTTGTTTTCTTTTGATGAGATAATATCCTTTTAAAGTTAAACATTTGTATGAAGTTCAAGTCTTTCAATTCAAAAAGATTCCAGAACATCTAAGTCTTAAGCTTAGTGTTTATTTGCTTAAATATACTGGCTACTCTGGTCATTTTGACTAAAAGAGTCAATATGCTTATTGCTCAACCATTATTTAGAAAATGAATGAGCAAAATCTTTAAACCATTCATTTTTCTAATATCCTATCCGACTTTTGCTCATACTAAAATTCTCATACATGTTAACATTGTTGTTCAACATACGATCTTACAAAGATACTTTTTCTCCAATTAGCTGACCTTCCTTATTTTCATGAACTAAATTTTTCAAAGGCCCATATTTAAAAAAAACACATTGAATTTGTTTCCAAGATAGTTTTATCTTTAAATATTTATTATCTTTCAAAAGCTCATCTCCTGATATATTCACCCATGATCATTGTGAATTCATTAGCTTTGATAATGAATTATTATATATTTTCTTACATATAAGTGGAAATAATTTTCTACTAACTATTCTCCTAGAAAGAAAGAATTTATATTCATGATAGGAGAATAAAGAAATTCCTTAAAAAGTTACAATGCTGGTTCAAGTATGAGGATTAATACAAGTAATCATTGTAGCTACAAAGTTCAGTTGGCAACAAGCTAAATGGATCATCATTCACGCCAACACAATAAGAGAGGAAGGCAAAGAATTTCAAAGAATCAATTCACATCAGTTGCCAAAACAAAATGAGCATTTCTAAACCCTCTCTCTTTTTTATTGAATATATCTGAGATATTTTGGTGATAATGCTTTCTTGCTATATGTGTCTATATTTTTTTTTATTAAAGCATTATTTTGATGCATCATGCTGGTTCTTAAAAGCTCATGTTTTAAAATATCATACAAATTTTTGAAAAGAGCCATAAGTTTATTAAAGTGTTTATCGATAAAGGTTCTTATCAATAAAGGCTTCAATAAAACATGTGATAAAAGTAAAACTGTCTTGATGCTTGATGAACTGAATCTTTACAAAAAGCTATTCGATAAATACATTTATTGAACAAGTCTTTAATAAGAATGAACTATTTTTAAGATTTTTTGAAGTGTTAAAACTAAAATTTATCGAACATATTATCGATAAAGACTCTTATCGATAAGCCAATTGATAAATTAATTTATTTTGTGAAATGTTGTGTTGTTTTCTTCAACAAATTCTTCAATAAGAATACTTATCCAAATGTTATTCAATAAATTTTTTGAAAAAGTATTAGAATTTATCTAACAACTTATCGATAAGAGAAATTATTAAAAAGCTATTTAATAAATTAAGTATTTCTGACTAGATTTTTTTGATCAAATAACCTTTCTGTAAGAACGTTTAAGCAAGAATTTTTCGATGTGTCTTGTGTGCTTTAGCTGAAAAAGGTTGTTATATATTGAACAACTATTCGATAAGAAGGCTTATCGAAGAGCTATTCGATAAATTTCTTATTGTTACCTGAAGATTTATCAATAAACACTTTGAATAAGATACTTATCGAAGTTCTTATCAATAAATTATCTAGTATTTAGTGAAAATATGATTGTTACTATTTAACTCATCAAATTCCTCCTCGAAAAATCATTCATTCTCTCTGAACCTAGAAATTTAAATATGTTTCCACCTTCATATCCTTAATTAAACTACTTAGAAACATATCCCCCAATGTTTCCAATCTAATTATACTTCAGAAATCCCAAATCACTTATCCCTCTCTGCCACATTTCTCAACATTTCCAATGTTCCTTATCTTTTAGCTTTATGAGAAATGGTAAGAACAAAGGTTGCTGAGATTAGACTAGATAAGTCTAAGGGTAACCAAAAGGCCAGTGCTTCCCAGCCTAAGCAAAAATTTAGGCCAAAAGTTGTCAAGGATCATAGTCCACTAAGGGATTCACCTCTTCCTGCTCTGAAGAAAATCCAGACTCTATCGCAGCCTGAAGCTTCTCCAAGCCTAGTTATACAGAGTGCACAACAAGCTTTGAAAAGAAAGAGGCACCTACTATCTATGGTATAGAGGAAATTGAGTCTGAGCACACTGAATCAAATGACAATATAAATGAAGCCATACATGCTGCTATAAACTTGGGTTCCTCTCCAACCTCTCCTACTACTCTATCTGGTCAAAGAAGGAGACTAGGAACCCTTGAACTATCTCCAATTTCACCATCTTCTACTCCCACATACATGCCCACTTTGTCTAGTCTACATCTTTAGCATTACTAATTGAAAACCTAGACAGAGGAATAGATAAAGGAAGATATAAGAGTGATAATGCAAAAAGAGACTTTTCCCCGTAGTTTACATCAACTTGGAATACCTCAAGTTCAATGATAAAACCACATTAGATCTCTCCATACCCATGCCCACTTGATGACAACTTCTCAAGGGACCTTAAGTTTGTACCAAAGGAGATGTATAATTATCATAGGATAATCTACAACATATACTCAAGGATCATGGTGAATAAATCTAGCAGATTCACATATATGACTGAGGAGGATTATACCTTATTAGCCAGAATAATTAGTGGGGAGAAGGTTAACATAGGGGCCCTAATTTACAGTTAGTTGAGAATCTTTTACTTCTCAAAGTCTAGAATTACCCCTATTCCCTATCCTCAATTGATCTCTTTCTTCTTGCAATTTAATAATATTGATCACTTAGAGAAAGGTGAGAAAGATATAAAGATCCCCAGATTTAAAGCTGAGAAAATTCACATAATGAGGATTTCCCGCTGGTGGTAAGAAAAGTCATAAAGGAAAGCAACCAATGCAGACTGATGTAGCTCAATCATCTGTAAGGATAACTTACACTTTAACAACTCCTTCATTTGCTCAACCTGTTGTCCAACACCTGATTCAACAAGAACTAAGAGTGTTCGAGAGGAGTATTATGGCAAAAGTTGAGGGAAGCTCACAAGTCATTATCCAGAGCATATCTCAGTTGATCAATGGTTTATGATTGAAGCTAGAATTATTATCTAAGGTGGAACAAGGCAAAGAGAATACCCATGCCATGATTACTAACCTCAGAAAGATAGTGGACTTACAAAGATAGGCTATCTGTGTTCTTGGTGAAGAGGTATTTCAACTGAAGCATAAGCTAGAATCCAACAATATTGTAGTCACAGTTGAAGATTTATTGGGAGATATGCTAGTTTTCACTGTTATTGTTGCCCTAACCTCAAACCCAATGACTCAAACTAAGATTCCAGAGCCTATTTCATCTGAATCTATCCCTCTTACCTTTACTAAACCTTCTTAGCAAGCCCCACAACCGATCCATCCCTATAACCTAACCTAGAAAACCAACCTTCTTCTTCCTCTGACTCCACTTTTTGAATGATGCCAAAAAGGGGGAGAATTAGGGTTAACTGATAGTAAGGTTTTAAATGTCTTTTTGTATTTTGAGAACAATTAAGCTATTGTATGTAAATTTCTCTTTATCCAATAAAAATTGCTTCTATGTGTTTCTATATGTTTCTATATGTTTACTGATATACTTCTGATCTTTATTATGATTTAGTAATCTTCAAAGTATTTTAATTGAATTTTCAAGCATCTCAATTAAGTTTTGACATCATCAAAAAGGTGGAGAATCTCAATTAAGTTTTGACATAATAAAAAAGAGAGAGAAATGTTAGACTCCAATGTTTTGATGATGACAATTAATTGAGAAAAGATTTCAAAAAGAAACTTAATTGATAAGAGCATTTATGATTAAGCTTATCGATAAGGAGGTTATTCGATAAATAAGAAAGAACTATTGAAGGAAAATATGATTTTTGAAAAGTATTTATCGATGACTTATTCGATAAGATTTCTTATCAATGAACACTTTGATAAATCAATATAAATTTAGTTCATGAAAATTCTGAGTCATTATTCTAGAACTGGAATTATTCGAAGACTTATTCGATAAGGGGATTTATCGAAGAGGCCTTTGATAAGTACGATAAAGACTCAGTTTTAAAAAGAATTTTATAAAACCTCTTATTGAAGTATTGATCGATTAAAGTATTTATTGATAAAGACTTGGATCAATAAACTTTATTTTTAAAAGAAGACATTCTGATTTCAAAGCTTCATTTATCAAAGGAATATTCGATAAAGGGATTTATCGAATAACTCTTTGATAAATAAAAAAAAATTCTGAGTTATCAATAGCACTGATAAATGAATTTAAACATATCTTGTTTCTTGCTTTTGATAAGATATTATATAGTTTGTGTCTTCTCTAAATGATAAATAACTTGTGATTTTAAATTTGAAAAAGAAAGACTTAAAGTTTGTTTATCATTAAGGCTTTTTCCAAAAAGATCGTTGAAGCACTGATTTGTGAAAAATGATATTGACAGTGTTTTATCTGATTTTTTTATTTCTCAAATTGATCTGTTAAAACTTAAGTTGCAAATTATATTAGATCGGGAAAGAAATGATAAGTTTCTTTTCAAAACACTGAAACCTTGATTCTCTGATAAATGTTGTCTTATGGTGATCTATTGATTACAATGATGTTGATTTGTTTGAATAATTGATAGATCTTGAGATGGTAAAAGATTTGAAGTCTGATTCATTATGATTTTATTGATAATCTATTCGATCAGATCACTTATCGAAGTTATCTTCGATAAGATCTTTCTGCTAAGCTTAACTTGCCTTAATTATTCTATGAATGATTTTGTTAAGCTAAAGATTTGTTCTAATGTGCTAAAACATGATCTTGTGATTTGATCTAAAGAAGATAAATGATCTTATGTTTCCAATCAAGTTTCTTGATTTGAGAAAAGATCAAAGACTATAAAAGTTTATTTGAAAAGCTTGAAAGAATGGTATTTAGCATTTATCGAGAAGCTGTTCAATAATTCTATTTATCAAAGAACACTTCGATAAATAATGTGTTGTGAAATATCGATAAGACTAAAAGCATATATTTTAAAAAAAATATTTTTGAAAGGGCTTTTTGATAAGAATGTTTATAAAAGATCTATTCGATAAATCAGAACTATTGGAATGAAATTCATTGAAGATTTATTGAAGGTATTTTTGTTAAGGTATGTTATCAAAGTATTGTTCGATAAGATTTAAACTATTTTAAATGTAATTATTTAGTAATTTATTGGAGACTTTTTTGATAAGGCTTCTCTTTGATAAGCACTTCAATAATTCAAGACTGATTTGTGAAATGATCTTTAAACTGGAGTTTGACAGATTTGGATGTTTAAATCTAAATCATTTAGAAACAATTACTATGTGATTATACTAATTCTATACTTCTCTAAAGCATATTTTAAGATCATTTATAGGATGACACAAGATCAAAGGAGAGATCAATTAAAAAGTAAAATGTCATATGCATACGTTAGCAATAACGACTATATTCATCAACAGCTATCTCAAGGGAACTCAACGAATTTTTGAAGAACCCAACTATAAAAGAAGAAGAATCCAAAAAAAAGAAAGTTGAAGAAGTTGAGAGACGTGAAGAAAAAATAGGAGATGCTCAACATGCACTTCAATCACATTCAATGAATGTATCTCTATTTCACTTTGTTTCTCTTCTTTGGTTCAGAGCATACTATATTCTTAGAAGAGAGAAACTTAAAAAGTTTGAGCTTAAGTGTTTATTTTAACTATTCTACTGAGAGAGCTTTATCTGTATCAATCATCTTTTTAAATTGTTCAAGAGTATGAGTATCTTGAGTGGATTATAATCTTACAGACTGTAAGGTAGTAAGAGGGATTCTCACTAGTAATTACCTTATGGGTTGTAACGGGGAGTGAGAGGGGTTCTCACGTTATTGTACTGAGGCACCAAGAGCCTGTGGAATCTTGGAGAATAAGGAAACACTCAGAGAAGTTCTAGGGACTGGACGTAGATCAAGTAGATTGGGTCAGACCAGTATAAATCGACTTGTGCAATATTTCCTCATCAACTTCTTCCTTTGGTGATATCATTTTAAACTCTACTATATGATTTCATTTTTATATTCCTAGAGTTTTTAAAATTTTTAAAATACCCAATTCAGCCCCCTTTTGGGTGATACAGCCAGAATCAACATTGGGAACTTCCATGTAATCGGACTACGAACGTTTTTCTTTATGACCACCAATTGGACATCTTGAATGGCCCTATCACAAATTGAGAAAAAAAAATGTTATGATGACATGCTAATAAACTTTATACTTGATAAATTTATAAGCAAGTAGAGTCCAATGACCATTAAAAAACTCACATCTTAAAAATGTCTTTAATTATGGGTTTTGGCTTTCCAAACAAAGAATCGAACCAGTAAATAATGTTCTCATGCAGTGAGAACATAAGAAGAGTCCATTGGGCACTACAAGATATCAATCATGTTAAATAAATATAATTATATTATAATATATTTTTTTGTGTACCAAATATAAGAGTATACTTACTCTTCAATGTAAGGACCAAAATATATTATCTTGTTGACTATGGTCATTAAAGACAACATGTATCCCAACCTCACCTCCTGAGTGGTTCATTGCTGCTAAATTTGCTTAGGACGCAAGAAGCCATATTTGTCTTCCTTTCCTTCTTGCACGCACTTCAAACTGAAGTGCCTATTGTTTAAGGGAGAAAAAAGTAAGCGTACACATGATAAAACATAAATTTTGAAAATGAAATTATGAGTTTCAAATGGACAAATACATGAAAAATAAATCCAGCATAAAAAAATTTAGGAATTGAATGATGTCATTCTTGTCCATGTCAAACCCATAAGGTCGCTTGTAATAGTAATAATCCTAGGTGGAATTTGAAAAACAAGTGGAGCCTACAATCCATCCACCATACTACTTATTGGATCAAGCGATTTAAGTATTGTTGGCTCCTTATTTAGCTTCTTCGGTGGTGGGTTTCCAACCAGCTTCTTCGATGGTGGCTTCCCTCCCAGTTTTTTTGGTGGTGGGTTTTCTTTTGGCTTCTTCAATGGGGGCTTCTTAGTCATTTATTATTTACTTTTGACAAGAGGTTATGGCGATATAATGAAATATCCTACAGTTTCATGTAATAGTTAAGCCTCGTCACTAGGGCGAGGCAACGGTGTATTATGTAATATCCAAATTTTTAGGCCTAGAGACTCAGAAAGTAGTTTGAAATAGATAGGCTACCAGACCCCTTTGAGCAAAAGTCTAAAAACCATACAGAGGATTTTTAGGGACTAAATTGCAAATAAGTGAAAGTATAGGCGCTTATATGTAAATAGTGAAAGTCCTTAGGGGTATAATGGTCATTTTAGAAAAGAAAGGGACTAAAGTGAAAGCGGAAATGGAAGTAGACACAACTTATGGGCCATTAAGTGTAATTATGAAAAGTTGAGGGCCTAAAATGTAATTTCCAAAAGTTCAGGGGCAAAATGGTAATTATAGAACGTTGAGCCGGAAGTGGCTAGAAATGCCCGGAAGCATTTCAATCCCAAATTTCATTAGTAGATAGAGAAAGTTGTGCTGGTTAATATAGCCTGATACAGAAATTTTATTGGAGTTCGAGGTAGCTAATATTCATCTGATAGTCTGAAAGTTATCTAAAATTTTTATCAGATCTTCTGGACCTCAGATATAAATAAAAAGTTACAGGAACATGCGTCCTATAAAGAAAAATGTTAGAGAACTGACAAAATCCTGAAAGGAGTCCTGTAGGAAAAGTTATTCACTTTTTAGTGAATTTTGATGGGAGTTCATGAACACCCGATATCCGATTGTGAATATAACCAGTAAGCAAGCTGGGACTAAATGAGCCCAGATGACATCATAGGAGGCCTATGATGACGCTAAGTGAGGCATAGGCTCATGATATTAGTTCATCGGTTAAAGAGGCCAGTGTCCAGAAATATTCAGAAAATATGCAAAATGACAAAAATACCCCTATGTTATAAAATAATTAAAGAATGAGTGAAGGGTATTTTGGTCATTTGACTAAGGTTAGATGGTCAAAGAGAGTTCCCAAAATAGTTGACCAAGGTCAGGGAATACTCTGTTGAAATGTGAAAGACAGTAATGCCCCTAGAATTATTAAAGTAAATAAAGAGGAACCAAGGGCATTTTGATAATTTAACAAGGGATCTGTAATTAAGTTATATCCAGTCCAAGAATATCAATGGTAGGAAGAATCCATATACTGGATTTAAGATAAAAAAATATATTATGGAATGTCAGAAAAATTAGATTCAGAAAATAGTCTGGTTTTTAGGAAATTGGACTGAGCTTGGGTAGGATTAGACAGATCAGACTGGAGGTTTCCAAAAACAATGACTCACCAGGTGAGGTATCCCAAGGGACCCACCAAGATGCCACCTAGCATGCAAGGTGTCCTTGATGATGTCATCTTGATGATGCAGGCGAAGCATCTGAGCCGTTTATCGCGATTCGATTTGGAACGTCCATTCCATCTCCCTTCACCTATAAATACCCCACCCCACTTCCATTCCATTCACACCACAACAAGGAGAAGAAGAGAGAGAGAGAGAGAGAGAGAAAGAGAGAAAGAGAGAAAGAGAGTAAGAGAGTAAGAGAGAAAGAAAGAGAAAGAAAGGAAAGAAAAAAGAGGAGGTCTGACAGAGATAGGAGCAATCCAAGGAGCTTAGGGACTCAGCAAGCTTAGAAATAAGGTAAGTAATTTATTCTAGTCCCTGCTTGAATAAATTAGAGGATTGTTCTTATAAATTTAATAGTTAGAATAGAGAAATATCTCTCTCTATAAGGTTAACAGTGGATAGAAAGAAAGTTAGGGGGTTGTCAAAATAGGGGTATTACCTTAAGTTAAGCTTCAGTTAAGTAGAGCTATACTGGATCGGATAATAATGAAAATATTATTATGCCTTGTATAGGCTTTGACTTATGTAAAGAATAAACCTCAGAGCTATGGTCAAGGACTAAGGAAATGCTACACGACAGGTAGTAAACTTACCTAAACTTGTATGTATTAAATGTATAGTTGATTGTATTATGGCTTGATTGATTGACGTTACTCATATGTAATTGTTGAAGCTCTATGCTATGATTACTTTGGCCAATTGTATTTGATATGTTACATGGAAGCATGTACATTACATTATGTTGACACAATCACAAGCAAGCACTAATACCAAGTATTGATGCATACATTGTTTAGTCCGTTTGCTACTGAGATTTCAATCAAAATCTCACCCCTATCTTTTTCCAACATAACATGATACTGTTTTGGAGAAGATGAAGCTTAGGAAAATGAGGTATGACATATTACCATAACTACCTTTGACATGATCTACCATCTGAAAGGAATTGGAAGACACGCAGAGAAAATTAACTTTTAAAATTTTTTCCATTCCCTGCTAGGATCTACCGAATGTGTTTAAGTCAAGGAGAAAGAAGTGTTACCTTCGGTATTCGAGCTGTCATCGCGATCTCAGTGTTCACTAGTCATTACTCTTCGCCTCTAGATTTTTCAGTTGCGACCTTCTCAGCTTCTAGTCTCGACCTATCGCCTCTAGAGTTTTCAGTCGCGACGTACTAGGTTTATAGTCGCAACCTGTCATCTCTTTCAGTTTTCTGACGTTCAGGACCCCTGTATGGTCTCGACCTAAGTGTCTTAGGGTCACAACTTGTCATCGTACCTGGTGCTTTCTTCTCGATCGCAAGAAGTTGACAACTCAGATCCGCTTCCTTTACCGGTATCCACATGAACAGCGTTCCAATCACGAAAGACGTGCTAGCGCCTCTTATCCCTCTAGGGCTTTCTCGATATTCCGTCCTCACCGTCTCTATTTTGGCAGTTTCTTATCTGCAAACCTTTTACACTCTCCTTGCCCCTTTTGTCTCTCATCAAGAACCTAGCCCCTAATGTCAAAATATAGGATGCTATCGGTGTTTCGATTGGGTTGGATTTCAGAATTAATCTTATATTAATTCTAAAATTAATACAATATCATATATTGCATAATTTGATAAGAAACTAATTAAATAAATATGGTTTATATTAAATCTGTCTAACAGATTTAATTCATCTATTTATTTGATTTAAAATAAAGATAAGACAAAATTATATTTGATTTATTCTCATAAATCAAATTTGAGATATCATATCAATTTAAATTTCAAATTCAAATAGATCATATCAATTTAAATTCAAATTCAAAAGTGATAGAGATTTAATTTATCCTTATAAATTAAATCTTGCAAATATCTCTTATATTATATATAATATATATACGAATTTATATGTATATAAAATATATATATCCACCCTAGATTATTCATTAAATCTAGACATGTCTTAGATTCAAAGAATCTGGACATCATAGCTCGTGTTGGGCTATTTTGTGTGCGACCCTGTAGGCCCATATGAAGTTGGTAGTGGGCCAGTTACTATACTGACCCATAAGTCGTAAGCAGTCTCTAGCAAGACATTACGACTACCCAAATCATATGAGGATCGATGAACGATATTACCTTTTATACAACCATATCACGTCCCTTTTGTCACATGATATTTTGATCATGGATGAGGCATGGAGAACATCATCCTCTTGTTCCTGACCGTTACTTTATCAATCCCTGAGTAGTCTGACTATAGAAATGGAACTACCTTTCCATTACCGTATGGCCATACATTTCTCAGACTCACTCATCGAGGGGCCTAATAATATCTCTCTACGAATGTGAGGGACAAATTTTATCTCGACCATTCACATTCCTCTGTGTAACATCCCGATTTTTGGTCTAGGAGATCGGGACAGTTCGCCTAGGTTCAAAATGAGGAATGTGAGGAATATCCTAAGTCTTAAGCCTAGGAATTCTGCAGGAAGCTTGATATGGGCTGGCTCCTGTGTAAGATAACCTGATATGGGCGGGTTGTCGAGCTTTTCAATTAACGATGACTCCCGAAGAGTTTAGGGGATTGAGTTATTGAAAGAGAATTTCTAGAACTTAAGATGAAGGATAAGAAGATGAGTAACAGGGTCAGAAAGAGAATGCAGGGGCAAAATCATAATTATGGGAAAGATCGGGCTGGTAGCCGATGAGTACCATATTTTGCCAGAAAATAGAGAAAATTATGCTGATCATTTCACTGAACTGTGAAATGTGCATACGAGGTCTCTATGAGTATGAAAGAATTATGGAAAGTTTAAGGACAAAAAGGTGGGGTCCTTAAGTGTAATTTTAGCCAAATAAAAAGGGACTTAAATGAAAAGAAGAAAAGTTCCTTGGGGCTAAAGTGTAATTAAAGAAAGTCAGGCCGGAAGTGGCTTGGACTGCCCGACAGCATTTCAGTCCCAGATTTCACCGGTAGAGAGAGCAAGGGACGCTCAGAATCTGGCTTAATACAGGAATTTTTGAAGACTCCAGACAGCCAGAAATGGACTGATCGTCCAAAAGTTATAAAAATTCATACCGGATATCCTAGATTTCAGATCTAGGTGAGAAAATACAGGATGATACGTCCTTATGGGGCGGATGTCAGGAAACTGACAAAATACCGATAGGAGGCCTGTAGAAAAAGTTATTCGCAAATTAGAAAATCCAGACGGGAGTGTGAGGCCTCCGGGTATCTGATAGGGAAATTTATCGGTATTTGAAAAGGGACTGAATGAGTTCGGATAACCTCGGTCAGATGACTGATATGACTCACAGGGATGCCTGAACACAGCAGGCCAGTGTATCAGACAGAAGGAGCCGGTGTCCGGATATGTGTATTAACGGTGAAAAATAGATTAAATATTCAATAAACATTAACGGGGGGAGATTCCTCGTAATACGTGCCATGAAGGTAATGGACCCTGAAAGGCCCAATAATGGCGCCAACAAAGGCCCAGTATGACCCTTGGACTGATAGGTGGGCCAGTGTCCGGCAGAACCCCGGAAAAGTGCGAAATTACAAAAATGCCCCTGTGTTGTACTAAAGGGGTAGGAGATGAATGAGGGCATTTTGGTCATTCTGGACAGGCCCAGAAGCCAAGGCACATATAGATAAAGTTACTTAGAGTCAGTATATGCCCTGACATAGTGCAAGAAAGGGCACCCAAGGGTATTTTGGTAATTTGCCAATGGATGTTTCTTGGGAATCGAGCCATCAGAGTACTTGTGCTTGATCAGGATCCAAGATAACATACCCAGAGCCCAAAAACGTAGGCCCAGTGATATGTGAGAAAAAGTGGCATTAAAATACTATTTTAATGCTGTTTCAATAAAGTAAAGTTACTCGGTCGGCACGATAACCGAGGAGGTGATCAGATAAAGTCCGGGACTTATCTGGATAGCATTGGAAGGCGTGAAAGGTCCCTTCCAGGTGCCACATGGCGCAATCTTAGAGGCAGAAGAAAAGTTGAGGACACGTATTACGGTGCAAGACTCTGGACCGGTACTGGATTGGACTGAATTGCTGAGTCAGCTGATGAGGTGTCCAGGAATTGTGACATGTGAAGAATGTGGCGATGAGGTGTCCCGGTGAGGTGTCCTGGATGATGTCATGCATGATGCAGTAAAAAGGAATAAAGAAAAATAGGAAAATCCAGGAAAAACCAGGACCACATGTTCAGATGCCTTCAAAATTACAGAAATGCCATCCATTAAAGCTATAAATACCCCCTTCCCCTCCCATTTTATGCATCCCACTTTTTTGCAAGAAAAGAGAGAGAAAGAAGAGAGAGAAGGAGAAAGAAAGAAAGAAAGGAAGTTCTGGTGGAGTTGGAAGCAGTATAGAAGTTCTGGAGTTCTGCTTTTGAGGTAGTAACTAATCCTAGCTCTTATGTAATGTCTTTGTGATTTGTTGGGCTATTGTTTGGTTGGATTGTTGTCTTATATGTTATGCTTGAAGCTCTATTACAATGCTATGATCATATGTTATTGAATATGGAAGCACGCAGCATACTTATCCGTACACAATCACAAGCAAGCACCGTCACTCTGCATTACATATATTGTTATGATTATTACTACTGAGATTCCCCCGAATCTCATTCCCATATATAACATTACAGGGGAGGTTCTGTCAAAATAAAATGTGGAAATTTTAAGAGACGCCGTTAGGCTGCCAAAATTCTGGCAACGAAGAAGGAACAAAGAAAGGAACTGATACGTACTGTGTACGTAGGTGCTGTCTAAGGAGGCTGGAAGTGAGTGGACCTAGCCGGTTCATCCAGTCTTTCCTAGGTACTTACGTAGAATGGTAGCTCCTACGGGAATTACCGAATCGGTACAAGATCGGTTACTTTCTATAGAAGGAATGTAGCGGTTGTGCTGTCGGATTTTAGGCAGGAAAAGATGTAATAGAAATATGATAATTTGGTGTATGCCTTGTTGTATGACATTTTATTATTCAATAATAAATATTGTTTGGCATGTTCAATTTGTGAATGGGGAATTAAGGGAGAAATTCGCAGGTCCTGAGGTAGCAGTGTTCTGGCCTCAGTTTGACCTACTAAACGAAGGAGTTTGGCTACGAAATTTGGCAAGCCAGTCGTTCACATCTGGGGCATTACGTGGATAGGTAATAAGCCTTGTTTGGATGTGTAGAATGAGAGTAATCAGTTCTCAAATCAAAGGTTCAGAATAAGGAACTTAAGAGTAAAATTTTGAATTTCTGGGCTTAAGTTAAGGTATAATCAAGCTAATGTTGCTTCCGCAAGTGTACTCTGAGGAGTCTAAGGGAGGATGTTTCACTCTGCATGAACAACCACTAAGCCCGAACATAGCCTTTATGATCACTCGGTCAAAAGTGACTTTTGACAAGGTCAAAGCTAAGCGTTTGTCATGTAGGAATCCATGATGATCTCAGGTCAAAAGGGCATAGTGACATGGTTTGTATATGAGAGAAGCTTATGACTTAACCTATACAGCTCTCTCATAGCGGGTCGGTCCAACACCTTGTACTCTTACATGTGCCTATGACTTTGATTTATATCTATATATGTAATATCCTTAATTTTCTGTTCTGATTTGTATGTACAGATTAAATGGAATATATGAGTTCTTTTTCAGGAAAAAGATGTGGTCCTTTATGTAAAGAAAAGGATTAAATTGCAAAAGAAAGGAAATAAAAGGGCTTAAGTGCAATTATGGAAAGTTTAAGGTTAGGAAAGAAAGGTAGACAAAAATGTGGGGTCTTAAAGTGTAATTTTAGCCAAATAAAGGGACTTAAGTGTAAAGAAGAAAAAGTTCCCTGGGGCTAAAGTGTAATTAAAGGAAAATAGGCCAGAAGTGGTTTGGACTGCCCGATGGCATTTCAGTCCAAGATTTTACCAGAAGATAGGGCAGGTGACGCTGGGTAATCCAGCCTAATACCGGAATTTTTGAAGACTCCAGATAGCCAAAAATGGACTGATCGTCCAAAAGTTATAAAAATTCATACCGGATGCCCTAGATTTCAGATATAAGTAAGAAATTACAGGATGAAGCACCCTTATGGGGCGGATGTCAGGAAACTAACAGAATACTGATAGGAGGTCTGTAGAAAAAGTTATTCACAAAATAGCAAATACAGACGGAGTGTGAGGCCTCCAGGTATTCGATAGCGAAATTTATCGGTATTTAAAAAGGGGCTGAATACGATCGGATGACCTCAATCAGATGACTGTTATGACTCCCAAGGATGCCTGAATACAGTAGGCCACTGTATCTGGAAAAAGGAGCCGGAGTCCGGAAATGTGTATAAACGGTGAATAATAATTAAAATATTCAATGAACTGTGCTAGAGGAAGATTCCTCGTAATGCGTGCCATAAAGTTAATGGACCCAGAAAGGCCCAATAATGGCGCCATCAAAGGTCCAGTAAGACTCTTGGACTGATGGGTGGGTCACTGTCCAGCAGAACTCCGGAAAAGTGCGAAATTACGAAAATGCCCCTGTGTTGTACTAAAGGATAGCATATGAATGGAGGGCATTCTGGTCATTCTAGACAAGCCCAAAGGCTAAGACATATCTAAATAAGGTTGACTAGAGCTAGTATATGCTTTGACTAGGTACAGAAAGGTGTGAAAAGATGATTTTGCCCTTAGGGTTAAAATAGGGCAAGAAAGGGCACCAAGGGCATTTTGGTCATTTCGCAGGGGATCTGTAATTGAGTTTAGACCCAGTATAAAAATTTTAATGATATAAAGGGTATAGATACTAAATGTAAGGTTAGAAGACATAATATGGGTTTTTAGAAAAATTAGATACAGAAAACGTTCCAGTTTTCGAGGCGACTTACCGGGCCGGTACCAGATTGGACCGGAAAGCTTCCAGAAGGCTTCTAGCTCCCTCCATTTGTGCCATGTGATAAATGTGTGAGGTGAGGTGTCCCATGAGGTGGCCTTGAATGATGTCATGGTGATGCAGTAAAAAGGAATAAAAGAAAAATAGGAAATTCCGGAAAAACCAGGACCACAAGTTCCTAAGGCTTCAAAATTACAAGAATGCCATTGATCAAAACTATAAATACCCCCCATGCCTCTCATTCTCACACCCAAGGAGCTCTTTAGAGAGATAAGGAAGTTCTTGAGAGAGAAAGTGAGAAAAAGAAAGAAGAAAGGAAGTTTTGGTGGAGTTGGAAGCAGTAGAGAAGTTCTAGAGTTCTGCTTTTAAGGTAGTAACTAATCCTAGCTTTTATGTAATGTCTTTGTGAATTGTTGTGCTATTGCTTGGTTGGATTGTTGTCTTATATGTTATGCTTGAAGCTCTATTACAATGCTATGATCATATGTTATTGAATATGGAAGCATGCAGCATACTTATCTGAACACAATCACAAGCAAGCACTGTCACTCTGTATTACATATATTGTTATGATTGTTGCTACTGAGATTCTTTTGAATCTTATTCCCATATATAACATTACAGGGGAGGTTCTGTCAAAATAAAATTTGGAAATTTTAAGAGACACCGTTATGCTGCCGAAATTCTGGCAACGAAGTAGGAACAAAGAAAGGAACTGATACGTACTGTGTACGTAGGTACTGTCTAAGGAGGCTGGAAGTGAGTGGACCTAGCAGGTTCATCCAGTTTTTCCTGGGTACTTATGTAGAATGGTAGTTCCTACGGGAATTACCGAATCGGTACAATATCGGTTACTTTCTATAGAAGGAATGTAGCAGTTATACTGCCGGATTTTAGACAATGAAAAATGTAATAGAAATATGAGGATGTTAATCATGCACTGATGTATAACAATTGATTATTTAGTAATGATTGTTATCTGGCATGTTTGACTGATATGTGATGTATGTATGCACTAATATGTAAGGTTGGTTGCTGAAAAATGACTTTGTGAACAGTAATCCGTGGAGACCTATTGATGTTTGATAAATCATTAAAAATAGTAAATGGTTGAATAAATGTATGATATTTTTATGGTAAATATTAAACATACTAAGATTTAATTTTATATATAGAATGACTCATTTGGATGTATACACGAAAAGATATAAATTGTTAAAGTTGGGACCAGAATGCTGGATTTAGGAGAAAATCACTGGATGAACAGTAAAGTTGAAACGTTGACCCACGTTGAATTTGTCAAGGAATGGTCAACCAATGATTTTTCCCTGAAATATAATTAAGTTATATTCATGTAGCAATTTGAACCACTTCATTTAGATTTTTCTAGAATTAGTTATGATTTTTAAAGTCAGGTCACTCATCTGGAATTTGCCACAGTGAACAGTACCCGATAAGAATAAAATTCCAGATTAAGAGTTTAGACTTCAATGACCCTGAAAGTGGTTCTAAGTGCTACTGAATGGTCCTTAAGATATATAAAAATAAGGATGTGACACTATATATCTTCAAAGTCATACTGGTTTTATTTTATCTCTGCTCCCGCATAGATGACCGACTAGGGACATTTAGGATAAGATTGAGTTATCCAAGGATGGTCATCACAGTAAACATGCAAATAATGTGATAACATAATTAAGAAATTCATAAATCAACAATGTTCATAATACAATGATTGGCCCCTAGGGCACAATCTCCAACACCATCACTCTCAGGTAGCCCTTTGGAACTCTCTAGTGGGGGCGTGTTATTCCCAGGTATGCTCCACCTATAGCAACAATACAACACTTGTCCTGGTGATCTATGATAAAGAAAAGATAGGGCTTTACATTATCTTAACTTTGATCAGGGTTAAGGTCAGGGTCAGTTAATTGTAACTTCTCCTTTTAGTTGTTACTGTCTTTCCTACTTGTCACCACAAGTGAACCCTGAAACATTGAAAGAAATTAGTTCAACAAAATATTTGTGACAACTTAAATGAACCTTGAAAGTAATTATTACCTATGACAGTTCGGACACTTGGGGCATTTGGAAACTAGTGGGGAAGCCCATCATCATCATAACTTGTTGGAGCCAGGAATCAAAGTCCTCACATAATTTTTACATCTCCGCTTGATGTTCAACTCAAAGCTTTTCAAGCTCTTCTTTCAACACCATGTCTACAGACCATGCACTACTAGCTCCAGCATCATAAAGTATTTTGTCAAGTATATCTAGAGTCTTAAAGTATTTTGTGGTGTATCTAGCACTCTGAAGTGTTTTTCAAGTACACCCAACACCCTCAAGTATGTTTTTCGCCTTGGTGCTGGATTCGCCAAAAAACTTTTAGGGTATTGGACACAATTGAAACAATAATTCAGGATACTAGATATACCAAAAAATATTTTAAGGTGGGGGATACAACTGAAAAGATACTTCAAGTTGTTAGATGTACAAAAAAATACTCTAGGAACATGAGAAAATATTTTAGGGTACTAGATGTACCTTAACCCAAATTTAAACTCATTAAAAACACAGCAGATCTCAAATCAAAAGATTAGTATAATGGGCTGAAGCTTACAAGATGACATTTGTAGAAGTAGCTTTATTAATTAAGACACACTAAATACACATAACTTATTATTAGATTACATGCGTCAGAGATCATAAGACACACTAAATACTCAATAAATACCTACAATCCAATCATAAGTTAAAAGTTCAAACCTAAATTCAATATTTTAAGGTAAAAATAATTCAAGATTTAAAATTCTATTAAAAATTAGATTTTCTTATGTGATCTGATTTAAATAATCCTTAAATTATCTATTAGCCAATTTTTCAGATTATATATATATATATTAATAATCTAATTTTCATATTATCATATAGGGAAAATGACAAAAAAAGACCATTTGAAATTCAAAAGGACAAAAAGGCCCCATGAATTTTCAAAAAGACAAATTGGGCAGGAGGCCCAATCTGTCATTTTCAAATTACTGTGCACAGTTGCAAATACCATTATTCGAGTTACAAATACCATTATCATAGTTGCAAATACCATTATAGGAATTCAAATATAACTAGCAGAGTTGTAAATACTATTGAAAAAGTTGCAAATATCATTACAAGAGTTGCAAATACCATTGACAGAGTTGTAAAAAATATAATTTCATTTTTTATTTGCAACTCTGCTAATGGTATTCGCAACTCCCATAATGGTATTTGCAATTGTGAACAGTAATTTCTAAAATGACAGATTGGGCCTCCTGCCCAATCTGTCTTTTTCCAAATTCATAGGCCCTTTTTGTCCTTTTGAATTTCAAATAGTCTTTTTTTGTCATTTTCCCTATCATATATCCTTTACCATTTCAATTATACTCAACTAAAACTCACTCTTATCATCAATTAGCCACTCATCCAATCATATTTCCTTAAGAGGGCATCATTAACAATAAGCCACATTATGTTTTATATTGCTGGGATAACTATTATTTGTTATAGATTATAATTTTCTTAATGATATATATAAATATTTATTGACTTGGTCAAACATTAAAAATGTATAAAATACACTTATCCTGGTGTGAAAAGGCATTTTCACTTAATTAAACTAAGGACGAGGTGAGAGCAAAAGCATCGTACAAGTCAAAAATTACTCACGTCATAAAGGTTCATTTCTATAACATTTGTTTGTATAGTTTAATATATTTTAAATAATCTAATCCTCCTATATTATCATGTCCTTTCATATAATTTATCACTTTAGTTAATTTTTGACCTAGTCAACCATTAAAATGATATATATTATTACAACTACTGTGGCATGAAAATCACTTTTGACGAATCAAACTCATAATAAGGTGAGAGTAAAATCATCCACTAATACATAATTGTTCATACTTGATGGTTAATTTTGTTAATAGTTAGAGTTCAGAACTGCAACTTTGCATATGTCATATATTGTCTGGCATAAATAGTTGACAATTCAGAACCGTCAACTATAATGTATCATATGTAATGGCTATTTTAACTAAATTGTCACCTATAGATACCTCAAGCATGTTCTTTGCATAAATTGAATAATATTGGATGTTTGTTAAAATGGAACCATACTTATTTGTCAAATATTAGACTATTTAGTGTAATAACCGTCAAGTATTTATGCAAATTTTTTTATAATATGCTACTGTATTTCCTAATCCTGTTTACAGACTTAATGAAACCACAAACCAATTTAATCCAACAATGTAACTACGTACCTAATGCCCTTCAAAGTATAACCATATTACTGCTTAATTAAACAAAAAAAACCTTATATAAGATTTTACAATAAGTACATAACCAATTTATACTAACCATACAATTAATCCAATAAGTACAAACAAATTAAGCCATTATAAATAGCCACCTCTTTGACTTCTTTCAGCCATATTTTAGCGTGCATAATTCTTGCTTTAATTTGACCAGGGAACTTGAGCTTGACATGTGGCGTACAAAAAGTCTAGCTGATATGCATGAAAAAACAATAAAAAAGTTATTATCAATTGTTACTCAAAACAATATTAATTTACACAAAGAATAATTAACTCAAGCAAAAGTAAGGAAATTACATGTTTAAGTGGTTCTTTTTCTTTTCTTAGTCTTAAGTTTTTTAATGTTCTTTTTAACATTAATTATTTTGTTTTTCTTGATCTTGTTATGAAGCAAATTCGCCCTCTTTGAAATCCATAGTCCTTTGTTGTGATTGTGCCTAACAAAGAAAGCATCATCTTCATTGAAAGGCATTTCAAATAATGTCCTTTCAAATAGATCATCCTCAACTACATTGTATTCATCATGATCAACAAATGCCTCCTCATTTATTGTATTAGTTAACAAAACAATAGACCATTATTTGTTAGTAGGATCGGGTACATAGAACACTTGTGCAGCCTAAGAAGCAAAAATGAAATGCTCTTCTTTCCACGTTTGCTTGTTCAAATTCAATTGTATCAATCCTAACTCATCAACTTTTGTAACATCCCTAATTTCTGTACTAAGTTGTATGTACAGATTAAATAAAATATATGAGATGTTTAGGAAAATATGTAGCCATGTTTATGTAAAGAAAAGGATTAATTGGAAGAGGAAGAAAGTCTAAGAGCCAAAGTGCAAAATTATGAAAATGCCACTGTGATGCCCTAAGAAACCAGAAGTAAATGGAGGGCATTTTGGTCATTTTACACAATGGATGGATATCAGAGGAAATTTGATAGTAAATTATTATAATTAATATGAGAATTTATGGAGTTGACAGAAGTCAAAAAGGAGTCCTGTAGAATTAATTATGGAATTTACGGTGAAAAAGGACACCGATAAAGGGTTAAAGGAAACATATGTAATTTTTAACAGGACTTCTGGGTCTCAGAAAATTATGAAACTTTGTAGAGAATTCATTTTATATTAGAATGAATTTCTAAAAATGTTAGAACAATTAAAAGAGGTGTTTAGCATTTATGCTAAGATCAGGGTAAGTTACGGATATCGGTATGAGGAAAGTAATTGGGATTTGGGCCAGTTAGCTATTGGACCTAAAAGAGGCCCAACATTTCGTCCTAGGCCATCCCAATAAGGCCCAAAAGTTATCTTGGAGCTCAAGTCCAAATAATAAATAATTTATGGATTTTTGAAAAGAAAGAAAAAGAGAATAAAGTAAGAATTATGTGTTGCACATGGTGGGACCCACAAGGACACAAGAATGGCACCCAAAAAGAGGAAGGGTTAGGTGTACCAAGGGAGGCCATGCTAGTGATGTCATGGTGGTAAGGTCTTAAGTGAAAAGTGAAAAGACATTCCAAGATCAAACCTTTAACCATTAGATCAAATAGTTTCCAAAGTGATCTTGGCCTTCAAATGGCACATGACTTTTGCTATAAATACCCCCCCTTTCCATTCATTCTTCACACCCAAGAGCTCCTTTAGAAAGAGAAGTGAGTTATAGAGAAAGAAAGTGGAAGAAAGCAAGGAAGAAGCAAGGGTCTTGAAGGAGCAAGTAAGGTAAGTTGTCTCCTTGCTTCTACCTTTTGTTCTTATGGTTTGTGCTTGAGTTTAAGTGATTTTTTAGGCTTAAATCTTGGGGAAATGCTGCTGGAATTTTTGTGTATATGTGAAAGGAATATGAGTTTTAAGTCATAGATAGTTAAGTCAAGCTTAAACAAGTTAGTTATATGCTTGGTTGTTGGATTAAGTTGATGTTCTTGACTTTACCATGGAAGAACATTTCGGTTTGCACTGTTCATGCACTGTTCATGATAGAAGAAAATGGAATTTCAATGATTTAATGCTTCCATTGAGTTTATATGATGATTTTGAGTAGGATTGGAAAGGTTTTGAACCTTGGAAACCATTGGAATTAAATGTTATAATGTTGAAAATTCCTTATGGTACTGTTCATTCGCATGAACAGTGATTTGAATTTCATGATTTTCATGCTTCCAATGGTCTTAAAATGAGATTTTGTGTGGGGGAAAAGTGGAGGAACAAGTATGGGAAGCATTGGAATCAAAATGAGAATTTTTGAAAGAATTATGCATGTTTTTCAAATCTGTCTGGAACAGTGCATAGTTGCTGGAATTTGGTTGTTTTGAGTTCATAAATGGATTCAAAAGGCCAAATTGTGTAGGGTAAGGTCAAGACATCAATTGATTCAAAGGTCAAGTCAATTGGTAAAGATTAAAGGATGTATGTTACTTAAAGTAAGCTTAGTGTTCAAGAGAAGTTAGATTGTAATGGTTGGATGGTAATGTGATGTTAGGATTTGCTTGGTGTGCTCAAAAGAGGGAAGCCACATAGCAAGGAAAAGTAAGAAGGAAGAAGCAAAGTTAAAGTGGAAAGAAGTAAAGCAATAAGGTAGTAAACTTACCCTAAACTTGTATGTATTGAATGTTATGCTTGATTGTGCTATGACTTTGTTGAATTGTGTGCATATGTGTATATGATTGAAGCTCTGTTTCTATGATTACCTTGGCCAATTGTATTTCATATGTTACATGGAAGCATGCACATTACACAATATTTACACTTTCACAAGCAAGCACAAGTATTTACTTTAATGCATGCATTGTTTAGTACCGTTTGCTACTGAGATTCCCCCGAATCCCATCCCCTATTTATAACCCATTACAGAGAGGTTATATTGAAGTGAATTTTGAGAATGCTGTAAGACGCCGTTATGCTGCCGATTTTCAGACTGAACATAAGGAGATGATACGTACTGTGTACGTAGGTACTGTCTAAGGAGTCTGGAAGTGAGTGGACCTAGTCGGTTCATCCAGTCTTTCCTGGGTACTTACGTAGAATGGTAATTCTCACGGGAATTACCGAATCAGTACAAGATCAGTTATTTTTACAGATGAAGTATAGTAGTTATACTGCCGGATTTCAGGCAGGAAAGATGTAATAGAGATACGAGGATTTTGTTCATGCCCTGTTGTATAAAGATTTATTATTTAATGATAAGTATTGTTTGGCATGTTTGTTTGACATGTGATTGATGTATGCATATGTATGTAAAGTTGCTTGCTGGAATTTGCCACCATGAACAGTAACTCGTGGTGATATAGTGATGTTTGATCTATAATTAAAAATAGTAAATGATTAAATAAATGTATGATATGTTTATGATAAATAGTAGACATACCAAGCTTCGATTTGATATATAGAATGTCTCATTTCTATGTCTACACATGGAGATATAAATTATCAAAGTTGGGACCAAAATGCTAGATTCAGGAGAAAAACGCTGGATAAACAGTAAAGTTGTAACTTTGACTGACGTTGACTTGGACAAGGAATGGTCAACGAGTTATTTTTCCTTGAAATAGTATTGAGTTAGCTTCATTTAGCAATTTGAACCACTGCATTCTGATTTTTCTAGAATTAGTTATGATTTTTCGAAGTCAGGTCACTCATCTGGAATTTACATAGTGAACAGTACTCGATAAGAGTAAAACTCCAGATTGAGAAATTGGACTTCAATGACCTTGAAAGTGGTTCTAAATACTACCAATTGGTCCCTAAGATGTACGAAAATAAGGATGTTTCAACTTTCACAGCATTATTATTGTCAACCCACTTGCACCCAAAAACTGGAACCCAAAATCCTATGTAATCTAACTCCTAAATGTGCTCAATCACCCCAAAGTATGCATATTGACATAGATAAGATTTTTATTCTCCAGACTAGAAATATGCATGGTGCTTCCAACAATAGTGACATCATTATTTTACATTTTTCTCCTTTTATCTTGGTCTTTCATATAGAAAGTGAACCCGTTAAATAGGTAGTTTGTGTAAGAAAACACATGTTTGGTCAGCTCGTTTGTCAAGAACATTAATTTTGTAGGAACTAAACTAGGATCAACATTATACTTGTGGTAACATCTTTACTTTTTTATGTCTTAGGGATCATTCGGTAGCATTTAGAACTATTTAGATGACCTTTGAAGTCCATTTGCTAAATCTGGAATTTCTATTCTTCACAAGCTACTATTCATATGGTATTCCAGATTTGACGACGAACTTCAAAAAATAATAATTAATTCTAAAAAATTGAAATGAAGTGGTTCAAAAACCTACGTGAAGCTAACATCTTGAAATTTAAGGAAAAAAATAAGTTTTAGACCAAATGCTTAGTCAATAAATACTGTTTAATCATCAAATATTACTATTTATTTGGTCAAAAATTTAAAAAATAAATTCTGGTTATTGACTTTGGAAAATCCGTTCTCTTTATACAAATATTGAAATAAGGCGTACTTGGTGTCAAAATGAAGCTTGACATGTTAAATAAGTGTCTGTATTCCATCATTTACTATTTTTCATTACATCATGAACATTGTTGTTTAAACATGTCATATAACATAATTACTTGCAACAATTTATACATTCATAATATAACATTTATATTATCCAATCCCTAACTTCTCTTCATGATCATTCATCCTCTTTCATCATTCATGAACCTGTTGGGATTGTGATTGCATAGATGGGGTGAGATTTCTAGGGAAATCTCAATAGCAAACAGTACTAAACAATATATGCATCAACGTAAATACTTGTGCTTGCTTGTAAAAGTGTTAACATTGTGTAATGTGCATGCTTCCATGTAACATATGAAATACAATTGGCTAAAGTAATCATAGAAACATAGCTTCAATCATATACACATATGCAACATAATTCAACATAGCCAAAGCACAACCAAGCATAACATCCAATACATACAAGTTTAGGATAGTTTACTACCTCATATGCTTGACTTTCCTTTACTTTGTCTTTGCTTCTTCCTTGTTACTTCTCCTTGATGTGTGGCTGCCTCTTTTGAGCACAACAATCAATTCCTAACATAGCATTACCATCCATTCATTACAATTTAACTCTCTTAAACATTGAATTTACTTTAACTAACATAACTTTCTCTAATCTTTACTAATTAACTTGACATTTGAACCAATTGATGTCTTGACTTTACCCCACACAATTTGGCCTTTTGAATCCATTTATGAACTCAGAATTCCCAAATTCTAGTAACTACACAATGTTCTAGATAGAATTGTATAACTCCCCTTTTTCTTTCAAAAATTCTCTTTTTGATTCTAATAAAATCGGATTCAGCTTTTAAAAGGATTAAAGATGGCATGCTTTGACATCTTGTTGATTCTATGTAATAGAAGAAGTTTGATTTAGAGTACCTTAACTCTGGGTAGAAGATAGAAACCTCCTCCTAGTATTATCTACTGATAGGATGAACCCATATGGGATGTAAAACAATATCCACAGTAAATGGCCAATTATTTTGTTCATCTATAATCTTCATCCATGGCTCTTACACAAGAGGAGGTGTATGATGTTGTCCATGCTAATCTCATGTCTAAAGCAACCTAGGAATGATATAGATGTATCCTTGGCTCTATTAATTGAAGACTTGAAGATATTGTGAGAGGATAGGGTAGATATATATGATGCTTATGAAGAAGAAAATTCAAATTAAGGGCCATAATGTTTGGTACAATCAATGACTTTCCTGGGTATAGTAATTTGTCAGGGTAGAGCATTAAAGGCCATCTTGGATACCTAATTTGTGAAGATGGTACACATTAGGTAAGGTTGAAACATGGTATAAAGAATTACTATATGGCATATCATATATTTCTGCATCAAGATCTTCCTTAGAGTCACTTAAAGAAAGCTTTCAATAGGAATACAGAAAAAAGGGTATAAAATCTCATGATTGCCATGTGTTGATGGAGAACTTTATTCTGATGGCTATACAAGTTATTTTACCCAATGAGGTGCGAGCAACAATCACTAAGCCATGTTTCTTCTTCAAGTCACCCTAACAAATTATTGAGGTTGCAACTCGAATTGTAGCTGCTTTGTGTGAGCTTGAGATGTATGTTACTCTAGCATTATTTGACATCATGGTCCCCCTAATTATCCATTTGGTTAGAGAGGTACAGTTGTATGGGCCAGCCTATTTAAGATGGATTTACTCATTAAGCATTACATGAAGATATTGAAAGGTGATGTGAAAAATCAGATTCAGCCAGAGGGTTATAAAATCAAAATGATTGTATATGATATATAGAATCAAAATGATTGTATATGCTAAAGCAAACTTCTTCTATTATAGAGAATCAACAGGATGCAAAGCATGCCATCTTTAATCCTTTTAAAAGCATGCCACCTTAAATTTTTCGTATATGCTATATTGCTACTGAACCTAGGTACAATTAGAAGGCACCATAATGCCTTTTTTGGACTTGTGCCATTCTCTTGATATCATTCAACATGATACTTGGTACACTTGATTAATGATTCATCCTAAATAAAATACAATCATTAGGGCAAGGTTGAATCTTCTCAAACCTTAACCCAATGCAACACAATATTTTTTTGCATCATATGTCTTGGTTGGAAGCATGTTCTTCTTTGGAAGCATGTTCTTCTTTTGTAGCATTATCTTTAAAAACTAAAGCAATATGTTAAAGCTCATATTAGTTCACCCACTTGTCACTTTCAAGTTGTACAAGTTTAATACTGTAAACAATAGTGTGAGCTCAGTGCAACTATCATACAAAGGCTTCTCTATATTACTTTTTAAGCTCTCAAATGTGTATAGAAATTCATTGACTTCCCCTTCAATTGCATTGACTATATTGTCAAGATGGTTGGCCTCATACGTACTTATGTCAAAGTTTGATGATTCACACCTTACATCCTAACTACTATTATTGAGTTCCCTTGTCACCCCATGCTTTATCTAATACTTGTAACTTTATAAAATACCACAAGAAATTATATGTTCCTTACACTTTTTTGGATTAACCCACTTCATAAGGCAACACTTTTCACAAGGGAAAATAATATTAGGATCATCATAATTATTAATCGTAAGCTTAACCAAACTTGCTGCCTTATTCTAGTATTGTTTAGATAGACGATTGGTAGATATCTATTTCTTATCTATGATATCCATCTAAAACAAATCATTTATACGGAAAAAATAAATTGAATCATGTGTTATTCCATTAAACACCTAATCGGGAGCACAACAACTAAAATGTATACATTATGCATAACAACATATTAAGGCTAGCTAATACATTTCATAAACTAACAAAAAAAACAATATATATATATAAAGCTAGCAATGAGAGAATATACACAAAAAATAACATCTCTAGCTCACACAAAATGGGGAAAAAGAGAAATTTCAACTCATCACAAGGACTAATAAAAGCCTAACCCATAGCCTATGACAGCATAACCAAATAGATGAATCAATGATAGAGAATGAAGAATAAACTAGCTAGAACATAAATGTTGATAACAAAACTAGAACCCAGTGATGACGATGAGAACCACGAACTGAACATTAGATAGCATAAAATAGGAACTCAGCAAGTGAGAACCTAGAGATCGACAAAGATAAACACGAATGAAAAATAGGAAAACAGCGAACCCAGTCACAACAACAACCAAGAACCCAATAAAGAGAGCATGTGTGATGGTGGTAGTGATGCCAAAAAATAATGGTTGGAGGTATGGAGAGAGTGCGCGTGCAAAATAAATAAGCTAGAGTTATGTTCAAAATGATGAATAAGGTTACGTTGAGGTGGGTTTTAAAAAATCCATACTTGATGGTTCCTTATAAATAACCATTTCTTAATCTTTATTTAATAACAGTTTCTTATAAACAACTGTTACTTAGCCATTATTCAACCATGTTACTTGACAGTTTCAACTTTTAACTATTATAGAAAGAATTTGTAAATCATAGTTTTAATAAACAATCATCAACTATTGTGAGTAATTTTTTTTGGCTACTACCCTATCTTACAGAACTAAATAAAATAAATAAAGAGCAAACACAAAATTAAACTAAATAATTAATAATTTTTTGCATTGTCATCCTAATCATAATAGGAAGGAGCTAAAGCATCTGAGGCTAGATCAAATGCAATCCCTTTCTTGTCAAGAAGAAGGTTGACCTTCTTGTTGAGATTGTATCAATAGTTGCTAAGCCTCCTTAGGCATTGCACTAAGCGAGCAAACTTGTTGAGGAACATTTGATAGACAATAGGTAGAGGCAAAGAAGGAGGTAGGGCTTGACTAGAAGAAGCTCTTTATCATTTCACCATTTTGTTGAGAGAAGACAAGGAGAGGTTAACTATGTATTGATGAAGTTTTCTTTATTAAAGATCTTATATAAATTTAAATAGTACTGGTATAGGTAATGTGTGACATCCCAATTTTCAGGCCCAGAGACTTAGAAAGTAAGCCTGAAATAGATAGACTATCAGACCCCTTTGAGCAGAAGTCCTAGAAACATACAGCGGGTTTTTAGGGACTAAACTGCAGATAAGTGAAAGTCCAGGGACTTATATGTAAATAGTGAAAGTCCCTAGGGATATAGTGACCATTTATGCAAGGAAAGGGGTTAAATTGCAAAAGAAAGAAAATGAAGGGACTTAAGTGCAAATATGAAAAGTATAAGGCTAAAAGGGAAAAGTAGACAAAAAGGTGGGGTCCTCAAGTATAATTTTAGCCAAATAAAAGGGACTTAATTGAAAAGAAGAAAAGTTCCTTGGGGTCAAAGTATAATTAAAGAAAATTAGGCTAGAAGTGGTTTGGACTGCCCGAAAGCGTTTCAGTCCCAGACTTCAACAGTAGATAGAGCAAGTGATGCTCGGTAATCTGGCTTAATACAGGAATTTTCTCCGGACTCCAGATAGCCAAAATTGAGCTGATAGTCCAAAAGTTATAAAAATTCCTACCGGATATCCTAGATTTCAGATATAAGTGAGAAATTACAGGATGATGCGTCCTGATGGGGTGAAAGTCAGGAAACTGACAGAATACCGATAGGAGGTTTGTAGAAAAGTTATTCACAAATTAGCAAATACAGACGGAGTGTGAGGCCTCCGGGTATCCGATAGGGAGATTTATCGGTATTTAAACTGAGACCGAATGAGGGATGCCAGATTACCGTTATGACCCACAGGGATGCCAGAACACAGTAGGCCAGTTTATCTGGTAAAAGGAGCCGGTGTCCGGATATGTGTATAAACGGTGTATAATAGTTAAAATATTCGATGAATTGTGCTGGGGAAGATTCCTCGTAATGCGTGCCATAAAGGTAATGGACCCTGAAAGGCCCAATAATGGAGCCATCAAAGGCCCAGTAAGACCCTTGGACTGATAGGTGGGCCAGTGTACAGCAGAACCCCAGAAAAGTGTGAAATTATGAAAATGCCCCTGTGTTGTACTAAAGGGTAATAGATGAATGGAGGGCATTTTGGTCATTCTGGACAGACCCAAAAGCCAAGGCACATACAGGTAAAGTTACTCAGTCAGTATATGCCCTGATAGGGTACAAAAAGGTGTAAAATGACGATTTTACCCTTAGAATTAAGATAGTGCAAGAAAGGGCACCTAGGGGTATTTTGGTCATTTCACAGGGGATCTGTAATTGAGTTTAGACCCAGTATAAAATTTTTAATGATATACAGGACCCAGATACTAAATTTAAGGTCAGAAGACATAGTATGGATTTTTAGAAAAATTGGATTCAGAAAACAGTCCAGTTTTCAAGAAAACGGACCGGGCCGATACCGGATTGGACCGGAAAGCTTCCAGAAGGCTTCTTACTCTCCCAAATTGTGCCATGTGAAGAATGTGGGGGATGAGGTATCCCCTTAGGTGTCCCTTGATGATGCAGTAAAAGGGAATAAAGAAAAATAGTAAATTCCAAAAAACCAGGGCCACAAGTTCAGAAGGCTTCAAAATTACGGAAATATCATCCGCCAAAACTATAAATACCCCCTTGCTCTTTATTCATCATGGCCTAAGAGCCATTTAAGAGGGAGAAAGAAGTTCTAGAGAGAGAAGGTGCAAGGAAGAAAGAAGAAAGGAAGTTCTGGCGGAGCTGAAAGCAATATAGAGATTCTAGAGTTCTGCTAAGCTTTTAAGGTAGTAACTAATCCTAGCTTTTATGTAATGGATTTGTGATTTGTTATGCTATTGTTTGGTTGGATTGTTGTCTTATATGTTATGCTTGAAGCTCTGCTACAATGCTATGATCATATGTTATTGAGTATGGAAGCAAGCAGCATACTTATCTGTACACAATCACAAGCAAGCACTGTCACTCTGCATTACATATATTGTTATGATTATTACTACTGAGATTCCCCCGAATCTCATCCCAATAAATAACCCATTACAGGGGAGATTATGCCAAAGTAAATTTTGGAAATTTTAAGAGACGCCGTTATGCTGCCGAAATTATGACAAGATAGCAATAGTAAAGAAAGGAGCTGATACGTACTGTGTACGTAGGTACTGTCTAAGGAGGCTGGAGGTGAGTGGACCTAGCCGGTTCATCCAGTCTTTCCTGGGTACTTACGTAGAATGGTAGTTCCCACGGGAATTACCGAATCGGTACAAGATCAGTTACTTTCTAAAGATGAAGTGTAGCGGTTATGCTGCCGAATTTCAGGCAGGAAAAGATGTAATAGAAATATGGGAAATTTTGTACATAGCCAGATGTATAACAACTTATTATTTAATAATAGATAATGTTTGGCATGCTTGACTGATACATGATGGATGTATGCATATGTGTGTAAAGTTGAGTGCTGGAATTTGCCACTATGAACAGTAACTTGTGGTGACTTAGTGATGTTTAAACTATAATTAGAAATAGTAAATGAATGAATAAATGTCTGATATTTTTAAGGTAAATAGTAGACATACCAAGATTCGATTTGATATATAGAATTCCTCATTTGGATGTCTACACATGGAGATATAAATTATCAAAGTTGGGACCAGAATCCTGGATTCAGGAGAAAAATGCTGGATGAACAGTAATGTTGTGACGTTGACTGACGTTGATTCGATCAATGAATGGTCAACGAGTTATTTTTTCCTGAAATATAATTGAGTTATCTTCAAGTATCAATTTGAACCACCTCATTTAGATTTTTCTAGAATTAGTTATGATTTTTCAAAGTAAGATCACTCATCTGGAAATTACACAATGAACAGTACTCGATAAGAGTAAAACTCCAGATTGAGATATTGGACTTCAATGACCTTGAAAGTGGTTTTAAATACTACCAAATGGCCCCTAAGAGGTACGAAAGTAAGGATGTTTCATAATGTTTTTGAATCACCTTAATTAAATGGCCATTCTGCGATTGTTGGGTTATCATATATAAGGGGTGTGCAAAACCATATATTAATTGAAGAAGAGTAATATGAAATGTCACATCCTAATTTTTAGGCCTAGAAGCTCAGAAAGAAGCCTAAAATAGGTAGGCTACTAGGCCCCTTGTCACATCCTAATTTTTAGGCCTAGAAACCCAGAAAGTAACCTAAATAGGTAGGCTATTGGCCCCTTTGAGCAGAAATTCCAAAAATATACAGAAGGTTTTAAAGGACTAAATGATAAGGAAAAAAAGTTCTTTAGGGCCCAAGTAAGAAAGTTCAAAGGGACCAAAGTATAAATTATAAAGGTTTCATGGATTAAAGTTAATGTAGTGATAAGTTAAGGGAACATAAGTATAATTTTGAAAGAACTCGGGGACATAAGTGTTATTTTTAAAGAAGTCAAGGATACAATTTAAACATGGAAATATACCCGGAAACCTAATAAACTAGAATTTAGTAGAAGATAGAGGAGATTATTCTGATATTGATTTTAGACTTTGATGAATTGATATGAATTTCTAAAGAATTAAAGTTACAATATAATTTCTCAGGTAATATTAGATCATATATCTAACAAAGGATAGAACCCTGGACAAGAAGTCAAAGAGGGTTACAGGAATAGAGGACTATGGCTAAGAAATATTTGGGGAAATATGAAAAGATAAAAATGCCCCTAGTGTTATAAAGTAAATGAAGGGCATTTTAGTCATTTGTATAGGGTCAATTAATAAAATTCTTACTAGTCCATTAATGTTAAAGTTAGGAAGAACACATATACTGAATCTAATGTCAAAAGATAAATTATGAAACCTTATAAAAATTAGATTCAGGAAACAGTCTAGTTTTTAGAAAATCTGACCTAGCGATTCGACAAGATTTTCTAAGAACTCTTTAAGAGCTTTCTTCTTCCATAAGAGGATGCCACTTGTCATCACAAGAATGGTGAGGATTTTGAATATTAGTTTGAGTTTTAATGACCCCTTAATCTTGATTAAGGAATTAATAAACTAATATGAAGGAAAATTTGTCTATAATGGTCCCTATAGGTCAAAATTTTGTCTATAAATACTCCCATGAGTAGTACAGTAAGCAAATAAAACCAAGGAAAATTTCCTCTCAAGCTAGAAGATGCAATCCAAAGTCTAGTTGATCAAATATTCAAGATAAGATATTCTCCTAAGTTCTTAATCTTGTAATGGGAGGATTAATTGTTAGTTTAAATAGTTAGAAATAATTTATTTCTCTCCCATGCATGCTGGGAAAATTTGTTTGAATAAGGAAAGGAATAATTTGATGTTAAAGATAGGTGGAACAAGTTGTAATAGACTTAATTCAAGTGGTTCTAGCTTGTAATGTATTGAATTTCATGATTTGGTTACTAGAGGAGTACCACAACCTTGACTGACTCTTATTCCTAGGATGTGTTTTTGATGATTCTAAGGCTTCTAATGTATTATACATGAAAAATTATGTGAAACCAAGTTGAGAAAATGAAGTTGAAAGCATTGGAATCAAAAATGGAACTTTGGCACCAAGAAGAGCACCTCTCGGCCACTATCTAGTTTAGATGGGATGAGTATGAATTTCATAATTACAAGTTCATAATTGGATTCCTTGGGAAAAATTGTGTAGGATTTGCCTAAGGAAACAATTATTACAAAATCTAGAACACTAATTTTATAAAGCTATAACACTAACCCTAAGAGTTAAGTTAAGGGTTAGGGGTTTTAAGAAAGTTAGTGTACATTGCTAAAGTAATGGCTCTAATTAGTTTTATACACAATGTAATTGTGTTTAGAGCCATAAGATTTTAAAGAAGATGAGTTAAAAAGGTTGACCAAGCAACCATTGATTGGTTGAAGGCAAATGGAGCAAGAAGAAAAGGATAAAACTATAAGGTACTGAACTTACCCTTCTTGTGTTTTTGATGTAATATTTGTGTGTTGATGTGTTTTATGTTGTGAGCTAATAATATGTTACATGTATGAATGAGATATGCTCTGCCCCTATGTGTTTCATGTCCATACATGATAGTATGAAGTATTGAGCATAATAACATGTATTTAGAAGCATGAGAAATTTAAGAGAAGCATGACATACACTTGCATCAATCTTGCATGCATTGATTGGTAAAGTTTGCTACTGAGATTCCCCAAAATTTCAACCCTCCCTTAACCAACCATAATTGTTAATTGAGCATAGAGAAGCTTGCATGAAGAAGAGCAAAAGAATTAGAAGAAAAATGTGGATTTATGCTTTAACAATGCAAAGCTAGTTTTCTCTATTAAATGAATAGTTATATAATGAATGTTGTACATGTCTATTTATGTAATGAAGTTGTATATGATATTATAGGCAAGTCTAAATTAATATGAGAAAGTTAGTTATGCATGTTAGAATTAAATAAGAAATTATGAAAGAAAGTGGCAATGATAAAACCATAGGTCCTAGAGTAGTGAGCTTTCAGTGCTAGTTTGACCTATCAAATGAATAAATTAAATTATAAAATTTGGCATGCAAGAAATACACATCCAAAGATTTAAATTCATAGGTAGTATGCCTGTAATGGTTGTGTACATTAAGAGAAATACATTTTCAAAGTTGAGTCTAACAATCTTGAAGTTCCAAAAAAAATAACCATATGAACAATACACTAGTGGAAAATTGACAATCGAAATCCCCATTTTTAAACCAGTCAATGCGGAGACGGTTTTAAAAAAATGAGCGGTGGTATTTTTGTAAATAAAATGAAATATTCACACCGTATTTACTCGTGACCGATGTGGAAATATTTAGTCCGGTTTAGATGTTTAATTTCTACAGCGGATGTTATAGAGAACGATGTGGAAATATTTGGTCCGGTTTAGATTTTTACTTTCTACAGCGAATTTATATTGACCGAGGTGGAAATATTTAGTCCGGTGTAGATGAACTCCGTCAGGATCCTTTCCCGCCATTTTATGTCAAGTCTTCTCAGACATACGCAGTATTTCATCATGATCACCTTCTCCAATATCTGTTTTATATTTATTTCTTCTATTCTTCTATCTTAACTCTCCAATGGCTTCGCCTCACAAAAGATAGAGATAGAATGTTGAAGACAAACATATGCACGTATCTCCTGATAACCCTTCAGTTCCTTCTCCTCCTCCCCTGCTTTAGCAACTGGTGGAGTTCCTAGAGGAACTCATCCCGCTCTTCAATGCCCTGGAGCGCTCGGTGGAAGAACTGGCTCTGAAAGTGGAGAGGATGAATGAACATTTTAGAGCCTTCCGTTCTGAAGTTCATCGCCATCAACACGATGATAGTTTCTTTCATCCTGTTGTTGATAGAGCGAGGTCTTTTTTTCTAGATTTCAAGATGTAAAGTTAGTTAGTAAAGTTTAATTTGAATGAATATAATGAAGTTTAACAGGTTTCTTGTTCTGCATACGTTGCTGATGATCCGTTTATTTTTCATCTGAATCCCACTTTTAAACCGGTCACTGAGGAGAAGACGTTTAAAAAAAATTAAATTTTTACACCGGTTTTAAAAGTAACCGATTTAAAATATAAACACCCGGTGCAGATTAGCTTCATCCTATCTGCCTCTTTAGTTTTCTGTCTATGCTTTCCCGCGCGCTTTCTTTATTTTTCAGACTGTTCATTTCACTTCTTCGGTTCCCAATGTTTGTAGTCATTATGATAGAAGGCCAATTGCATTCTTCTATATTCTTATTGATCATGAACATTAACCATATATATATATATGTATACCATTCTTCTATTTTATTTTCTTTTCATCTATCTGACTCCTCCAATGGCCTCTTCCTCACGCACGCCTCCTTCTCCGCCCCACAAAAGAAACAGAGATGACTTTGAAGACAAACATCCTGATCCTCACCCTTCTGTTCCTTCTCCTCCTCCCCTGGTTGTGACTCTGATGGAGAGCCTTGAGGAACTCATACTGCGCTTCAATGGGCTGGAGGACTCCGTGGAAGAACTGAATCGCAAAGTTGATAGACTGAAAGCAAGTTTCAGAGATTTCCGCTCAGAAGTTCGCGGCCTTCAACCCCATGATAGCTTCATTAATCTTGTTGATCTCACCCAATCTGATGACTCCCAAAACTCTGAGTCTGATGAGTAGTGAAAGATTGCAACTTTTATATATTCTGATATATATTTTTTTTTGTGTAAAAGTTGATGACATGGTCTGTATCACTTAAAAAAATTGATATATTTTACACCGGTCTATATATAGTGGCCGGTGTAAAATATACTCTCTACAACTTTTATATATATCTACACCGGTGTAACATTTTGTCCGGTGTATATTTTCTTACAAAATAAACTTTTTTTTTATTTTTTTTACCAAATACTCTTTTATTTGGTACATTTCTCGCGCCTTCCATCTCTCATTTTTTCCTGGTTCGGGCGTTAAGTCTTCTCGGCGCTTCACAGACGGTGAGTTTTGTTTTGAACTCCTCTCGAGAACTGAAAATTTATTCTCTCCATTCATTAGCTGCAACGTAATGGTTTAATTTCTTGTTTTTTGTTTTTCTAGTTCTTATAGTCTTCCACAAATGTGGATCGTAGTTGGATAAATGCTAAACGAATAAGTGTTTAGTATGCTGAGGGGGTGAAGGAGTTTTTGGATTTTGCTAAACGGAATGGTGATGATGACAATGGAAGGTTTTATTGTCCTTGTGTGAGTTGTTTGAATGAGAGGAAACAAAGTCCTGCTGATATTTACACTCATCTAATTTGTGAGGGGTTTTGCAAGAGTTACACGGTATGGGTATGGCATGGTGAACAGGTGGAACAGACCTTTGACGATGACATGGATACTGATGATCGAGTAGAGGACATGATTCGTGATGTTGGAGAAGATGCTTTTATGCGGTCACATGCATATGGTAATATGTGCAATGATGCAGAAAAGCCTCTATACCCAGAGTGCAGAAAATACAACCTGTTGAATGCGGTGTTGAGATTGGTAAGTGTGAAAGCTCGGCATGGGTGGAGTGACAGTAGTTTTCATAATTGCTTGAGTTGTTACAGGACATGTTTCCTGAAGAAAATGCGTTACCCAAACGCTACTATGATGCGAGAAAATAATAGGTCCTTTAGGCATGCAGTATATAAAGATTCATGCATGCCCAAATGATTGCATATTGTACAGGAAAGAGTTTGAAGATGAGGAGAAGTGTCCAATATGTAAGACACCAAGGTACAGATCAAACAACTCTCCTGCCAAGTTGTTATGGTATCTTCCAATTTTACCAATATTTAAGAGACTTTTTTCTAATGAAGATGATGCAAAGAAAATGTTATGGCATGCAAATGAACGGATTAATGATGGAAAGATTCGTCATCCTGCTGACTCTTTGCAATGGAAGAAGATTGATGACTTATTTCCTGAGTTCGGCAATGAACCACGAAACCTAAGGCTTGGACTTAGTACGGATGGAATGAACCCTTATAGTAGCCTTAGTAGTATACATAGTTCATGGCCCGTCCTTCTGGTGATTTACAACCTATCTCCCTTGCTGTGTATGAAACAGAAGTTTGTAATGTTGTCTATACTGATCTCAGGACCAAAACAACCGAGAAATGACATAGACGTTTACCTAACACCCTTGATCGAAGATTTGAAGAAGCTATGGGAAGGTGTGGATGTTTTTGATGCTGTTAAGAAGGAGGTCTTCAATATACGGGCCATGATCTTTTGTACAATTAATGACTTTCCTGCATACAAAAATTTGTTAGGGTATAGTGTTAAGGGCCATAAAGCATGTCCGATTTGTGAGGAAGGGACTTGCTACTATCAACTTCGTCATGGAAGAAAGACAGTCTACCTAGGTTATAGGAGATTTCTAAGACAAGCCCACCCATACCGTCGACTAAAGAAGAAATTTTATGGCGGCCAAGAATTTGAAAATGCTCTAAACCCATTGACTAGCAAACAAGTTTATGAAAAGGTGAAAGACATCAATGTCACTTTCGGTAAGCTTACCAAGAAAAGTGAGAAAAATGTATGGAAAAAAAGATCTGTGTTCTTTGAGCTTCCTTATTGGCGACATCTTCATGTAAGGCACTGTCTTAATGTGATGCATGTGGAGAAAAATGTGTGTGACAGCATTGTTGGAACACTTCTCAACACACATGGTAGTTCCAAAGACGGTTTGAAGGCAAGATTGGATTTGGAAGAAATGGGAATACGGGAGGAGTTACATCCGAGGCCAGATGGTGAGGGGAGCTATCATGTTGAAGAGACTAACATTTTGTCCAAGGCTGAGAGAAGAAGTATTTGTGAGTGTTTGCAAGGAATCAAAGTTCCCTCTGGGTACTCATCTAATCTTAAGAGGATTGTGTCCATGAAAGATTTGAAATTAGTAGGCCAAAAGTCTCATGATTGTCATGTATTGATGCAACAATTACTCCCAGTGGCTGTTCGAGGAATCCTTCAAGATGATTTGAGACACATTGTAACCCGACTTTGCTTCTTCTTTAATGCTATATGTGGCAAAGTCTTTTAGACTGAAAAGTTGGAGGAATTGGAGCACGAGGGTTATGTTATTTTGTGCCAGCTTGAAAAACAGTTTCTTCCTGCCTTTTTTGACATCATGGTACACCTCATCGTTCATCTAGTGCGAGAGATAAAACTGTGTGGCCCTGTATACTTACGATGGATGTTCCCATTTGAAAGATACATGAAAATCCTTAAAGGGTATATGAAGAATCCAAATCGGCCCGAAGCATCCATTGTTCAAAAATATGTTGCCGAAGAAGCTATGGATTTTTGTCAACAATACCTGTCTAAAGTAAGACTTACTGGTCTCCACAAACCCCTTGCCAAACAGGGGGGTCAACGCGGAATATCGGTGAGGAGTGTTGATCGTAATGAACTGCAGCAAATACACTTACACATCTTGAATAACATTGATGAAGTTCAAGACTATATTGTTGTTCATAAAGATCTTGTCTGGAAAACAAATAATAGGATGACAGAGCAAAGGCTGATTAGAGAACACAATAAATCTTTTGTACATTGGTTCAAATTGGAGGTTGAAAATGAGGATTGTGTTTATGATACAGTTAGATGGTTGGCATGTGGTCCTGAACATAATGTGATCTGTTGGAATTCATTTGATATCAACGAGTATTCTTTTTATACGAAGTCCCTAGATGATAGAAGTAGCGTGCAAAATAGTGGTGTTATGTTAGTGGCTGAAGCTATGCATTTCTCTAGTTCAAAAGACAACAATCCTAAATTAGCAGCCATCCCTTATTATGGCGTTGTTAAAGAGATTTGGGAGGTGGACTACTCCAAATTCAAAGTTCCCGTGTTCAAATGCAAGTGGGCTAATGTAAACAACAGTGTTATGGTTGATCAGTTAGGATTTACACTGGTGGATTTGAATAATACAAGTTTTGGGGATGAGCCTTTCATTATGGCAGACCAAGCAAAGCAAGTGTTCTTTATCACTGATCCTCAAAATGAAAGATGGTCTGTCGCGCTCCAAGGAAAAAGGGTTGTTGACAATGATGATTCTTTTTATGAGATCCCTTCTTTTCAGTAGGTTTACCACAATTAAATGAAGAAGAAGTGGATTCTGATTAATTTCTATGTGTTTCTTGTTTTTGATGTAGTCTAAACATGCAATTTTAAGTTTCTTGTTATGATTGCGTATATGATTTTGATGTAATAATAACAGAGACAGATTCTTGTTCTGATAAGAATATTGTGACGCCAAGGATGGGATGATATATGATGATGGAGTTTAAAAAAATAACTACAACATTAAAACCGGTCTTAAGTGTTATCCGGTGTCAAAAGTCGCTACTGACATTTTGTAAATAAATTATAGTTCGATTTTACACCGGGTTTTACTTTATCCGGTGTTATTTTTTACATCAGTTGTAAAATTTATCCGGTGTAAAATGTATCAATTTTACATCGTTTATGTTTTTGTCCTGGTTAGAATGATTTACACCCGGTGTCGAATGTTTATATTCATTTTTTAAGCCCGCCCCTTGGCGCGATTATCTTCATTCTCCTTTCTCACGTACTCCGTCATATCGCCGCTCGTCGTGCTCTGTGGTTCTCGCAAGGCTTCTCCGCACTCGATCAGTCATTCTTCTCTCTTGTCTCTCTCGTTCTGCTTTTCCGTGTACGTGTTCTCTGCATTTTTTTCCCTGTGTACGTGCGTCACCGTTTTTATGTTCGTTTAATCTAGGTTTTCTATTTTTCCTGATGAATGCTTGCACATCTTTCCATTCATAACTGCTAAAGGAACAAGTTTTGTGTATTCTGACGGGTTGAAGGAAAAAGGGTTAAGTCTATTTTTAATGTTTTTGATGTTGTTATTGCGTACATAGGAATATGGGGGATAGAGTTACTCAGATTGAGGCTAGCGATGCTCCAACCGCCACTACGCAAAGGAAGGGCAGAAGTGCGACTCATTTGAAAGACATTACGAAGGACAGGATGGAGGGGAAACTGCTTCCGATAGAGTTTGACAGAAACTGGAACCCAACTGGTGAACACAGGACAAAGTACATAAGTTTTGTTAGCCTCCTAGCACGCAACAAGCCTAGCATCACCTATTTGACTTGGGATGCTGTGGATGATCGCGTGAAGAATCAAATTTGGGACACTATCCGGGTATAGGAACTATTTAATATTGCATGCAGAGCAATACCAAATACACAACTGTTTGTTGATTACTCTGTTTTCAATGGCAAACATTGCAGCTCAGATTATGCTAAAGGGACCTCTCAATCTTCGAGGCTTGCATACATTTCAAGTAGGCTCGGTGAAACCGATATTGATTATTTCTTCGCACCATATATGTAGGAGTAAGAATAATAATATTTCATTTTATTTCATATATACTAGTTTTGTATTTGCTTAATTATAATACTCATTCTCTTTTAACTAATCTCTATAGCAATCATTGGCAACTTGTCATCCTATGTAAGCATAGCTATAAAGTTTTCTTCTTATGCTCCCTCCATTACAAGCCCTCGGTTGATGTCAGGAAGATCATGAACACGTGAGTTCTCTTCTATACACAATAATCTTTGTGATAAATGGGTTACTAACTTATTAACTTTGGTCATAGGGCTATGAGGACGTTCGCAGTTGCAAGGGGCCTTAAGCACACTAATTTGGTGAGGGACCCTGAATAGATCACACCGAAGGTAATAAAAGAAATAATTTTTATCTTGTTAACATTACAGAGTTGAAGGCAACCCAGAGAAAGCAACTTGTGCGGCTTCTACATAGTTAGACACATGGTCAATATTATCTTGTCAAATAGGATTGACCTAACTGAGGAGGTAAAATTGTATTTTTAATGATTTCATATTTCTTAATTCTCAATCTAATCTATATTAGTAAAGCCTTAATTTCTTTGATTTTGATTTCATATTTCAGATGTTTGATCAACCTGATCCATTTCCCGACCAAGATATTGAGGACCTGCGTAATCGGTGGGCAGAGTTTTTTGTTCAATTCCTTCCTTCTCAATAGTATTTGTCTTTCACTGAATAACTTTTTCTACTTGTCTGTTCAAATTGTAGCATTTTTGTATTGAATTTTATTCAATGAATGAATAATATAATGAGCAATTGAATTATATATGTCTCTGGCATCTTGAACTGATGATGATCGATGATTGAGTCGTATATTATATTTGGGCAGTTTATTTATGAAGCTTCAGGCCAACGAAATGTATTAAATATAAATTTAATAACATCTACATCGGAGGTATATACCTGCCGGTGTAGAAAGAACATATATCATAATATATAAATTAAATTTAATAACATCTACATCGTCCCAATATTCAACCGGTGTTAACATTTGAATAATCTACACCGTCCCAATATTCAAACCGGTGTAGATGTTAAAACATAATACACCGGATGTAAATGTGAACCGCTTTAACGTGTAGACCGGTGTAAAAAAGTATACATTCTACACACCGTCCCATATTCAACCGGTGTTAACATTTGAATAATCTACACCGTCCCAATGTTCAACCGGTGTAGATGTTAAAAATAATACACCGGGTGTAAATGTGAACCGCTTTAAATTTTAGTCCGGTGTAAAAAAGTATACATTCTACACCGGTCACGTGACCGGTGTAGAAGGTCTCACGTTTTACACGATCCGTTTCTACACCGGCTGTATGTGCGATGTTGAATGCCATTTTCAACCGGTGTTGAAATGCTTTTTTCCAGCCGTGATATTTTTTTAACTAATTGACTATATTGATTGGTCTAGTAAAAATTCATATTTATATTTTTTCACTTAAAGAGATTTAAATAGAAATTTGGAACACCTCCATAATATTTTTCTAGAATTAATTATATTTTTTAATTGGACTGCCAAATCTAGAAAATGAACTATGAATAGTACCCAGGACCAATTTGCAATTTTTTTACTTTTAGGCCTAAGTAAAGCTTCAGCGCATTTAATTACTTTCAAATGCATACTCTTAGTGGTAAAAGTAAGGATGTTTCACCCTTTTGAGTAGAAGTCTCAAAATCATATAGAGGGTTTTCAGCTAAACTACAAATAGAAAAAGTACAGGGACTAAAGTGAAAATAGAGAAAGTTCATGGGGCAAATATATAAATAAAGTTAGAGATTCTAGTAGAGTCTCATGGGTTCATAAAGAGAAAAGAGGATAGTTACAGGACCAAGGTTGAGATAAAGACCTCAAAGTGATTATTTATGAGATTGAGCCCAAATAGAGGCAAAATCGTAATTTTAGGAAGTTTAGGGCTAAAAGTGGTAACAATGAATATAAAAAGCACAAAAATTCTACAAAATCTTAAAAACTTGGAAATAAGGCGTAGAGGCCTTTTTATGAGTATAAGTGACAAAAATACCCCTAAAGTAACTTTAATGAAATTTTTAGTATAATAGCTCAGTTTGATGTATCTATCTGGATATGATTATTTGAGCCATAAGGAGACCTAAAAATATAGGTAAAAATGGAAAATAAATAGTTAAGAGATTAAAGAAGTTTATAAAATTAGTCTCATTCCCAAAAAAAAGTTAGTAGTGTGAGCTACAAAAATGTTGGAAGCTTAGAATGCCATTAAGTCACATTTTATGGGAAATTCAAAAAGAGATATCTAGAGGAAGACTTATGGCCCAAGAAAATTCATGAAATTTTCCTATAATTAAAGGAAGATTTTGGAGCAAACAGAAGAATTTTTTGAGCTATGGAAGGCCCTTAAGAAACTCAAACAAATGTGAGCCAAGTAAAGTATAGACAAGTGGCATAATCCAATTTGTCAAGAGAAATAAAGGGCCAAGATTCAATCTTACCTTCCTTCTTCCCTTGAGATTTTGCCACATAGCCTTGTTGATGTCATGAAGATGATACAAGAGGAGGAAAAGATTATGCAAGATATCTGTATGGTGTAATCTTGACCATCCATTTGATATTGTAATTTTAGGCAACTTGGAGGGAATTTTAGCAAGTCAAGCATTATAAATACCCTTCCCAAGTGTGCATGACAAGATGAGTAAAAGGAAGGGAAATTCTCAAGAAATTTAGAGAGGAGAGAGAAAGAGGAGGCAACCATAAATGAGAGAGAAACAAGGATAAAGATCAAGCTTCAACTAAGGTAAAATGACCACTGATAAGATACAAATTGTATATGGTTTCTTTGATATTTTAAAGGGTTTTGTGACAATTTTACCATTCATTTTATACCTGTAATTGTGCTTTTGTGGGTAATAAATGATTGTGAATGGCAATGTGCTTATTAAAGGGTAAAATGGTCAATTAGCTCTTCCAAACTGTATATATTTTGTTCTTTAATTAGCTTGGTATTTACAATGAGTTTTTATTTTGATTTATAGGGGTTTTGGAAGAGACTCAAAAACCTAAAGTGGAGTAGAGAAGAAAGCACAAGACAAAGAGGAACTAAATCGAGAAAGTAAGCTTTTGTGATGTTTAGTCACGACCTCAAAGTCCACTGGTCGTGACCTATTTTTCTTCTAGGAGGTTCTCTGTGTTCTCAGGTCACGACCTAAATATGTATCTGGTCACAACTATAGTAGACAGTTAGTGAAATTGTGTGTTTTCATTTAGGTCACTCTGCAATTAAGGCAAGGATCAGTAGCAAACAAAGGTGGGGCTAGATATTTTGCCAGATTTGGCCAAGTTAAAGTTACTCTCATCCTCTCAATTCCTCTAAACAACCTTCAATCAAATCTTGTATTTTTCTTGATCTTTTCATAGATTTCCCTGTTTCTACAATGATTAATCCATTTATACCACCTCTCTCTTCACCTTTCCGTCACCTTTTCTGCATATCTCAAGGCACTAACTCTGGACAGCGATTGTAGCACAGTAGGAGCTATGAGAGGCTACATTTTTAGTCTCTTGGTGATGGACATCATAGTTTGAGCTCACAGACTACAATGGGGAGTTATTCTATCTTAGTCTGCAGTTATTTCATGTTTTAGGATTTCTAGATTTAGGGATTTCATAATATGTATGAGGATTGAATATCGATTGATTATTATCAGATTATATACTTATAATTGATTTGGATGATGTGATTAACGATTTGAATATATAAACATATATATTTCAGTTTGATTTCTAGTTAGTTGATTGATTATTAGCGATTGTTAGTAATTAATTCAATTGATTAGAGTCTTTACCTACCAATTAGTAGTTAATAGAGGGTTTTTACACTATTTAATTCAATCTACACACAAAGTGGTTTTCAACAGTGCATTAAAGGGTTTTAATTTAGCTTTGATAGAAGGGAGTTTGAACTTAATGAGCTAGACTTGATCAATTGATTGAGGTTTTAATTAAAACTTAGTGATTTGATAACTATCATTCCAAATCAAGAGTGAGGATAGCTATGTTTTCATCATCAAGAGTCTTTCCTATCATATTTCTTTTGTAATCCAAACCATTTTCACACTAATAAAAAAATACAAAACAGTTACTTTTACTATACTTTTATTTCCATTACACTAATGTTTGAACTAAACAAAGAACCCATGCTTTTACTCAGGTTTTTAATGTTATTGTTTACCAATTGTTAGGATTCCACTTGAAAGGCTCCTTGAGAAGAACGATAGGGTTGTGCATTATACTACATTATTAGATTCAATCTTTATTTTGAAAAGCTCAGGATGATGACAATCCCGAGGCTTTTTAATGGAGCCGTTGCGGGGACCCAGTAAATGGTTCCTTGGCAATTGGTTATTGATTGCTTTGTTGGCCTGAGTTATTCTTTTAATTTGAGCTTTAAATTTTTATTGTTTTCATTGCATAGCATAAAAATTTTCAAAAATAGAAATAAATATGTTATTTTCTTTTACTTTGGCATTTACATCATTGCATAACATTCTACATTTTCCCAAGTTTTTGCAAAATTTCTCTCTGTGTTTTGGTGTCCCGACCAATTCTTTGTTCAATCGCGACCTAATTATCTTACTAAAGTGCTTGATTGCCTCTGTGATATTTAGTTGAGACCATTTACATTAGTTATCGTGACCTAACATTTATTTTCAATAATTTTGCTCTCTATGATCAGGAGTCGTGCCCTGGACATCTTTTTGTTGTGACTAGATTGATTTTTCTGCTTTGAAATTTCTGTTGGAAATTGTGCCCTAGGGGCCAATCATTACCTTATGAATATTGCTTATTTATGAATTTCTTAAGTATGTTATCATATTATTTGCATGTTTACTATGATGACAATCCTTGGATAACTCGTGATCTTATCCTAAATGTCCCTAGTCGGTCATCTATGCGGGAGCAGAGATGAAATAAGACCAGTATGACTTTGAAGATATATAGAGATATAAATCAAAGTCATAGGCACATGTAAGAGTAAAGTGTGTTGGACCGACCCGCTATGAGAAAGCTGCATGGGTTAAGTCATAAGGTTCTCTCATATACAAGCCATGTCACTATGCCCTTTGACCTGAGATCATCATGGATTCCTAAATGACAAACGCTCAGCTTTGACCTAGTCAAAAGTCACTTTTGACCGAGTGATCATAAAGGCTATGTTCGGGCTTAGTGGTTTTTCATACGGAGGAATGTGAATGGTCAAGATGGAATTTATCCCTCACATTCGTAGAGATATTACTGGGCCCCTCAATGAGTGAGTTTGAGAAATGTATGGCCATACTGTAATGGAAAGGTAGTTCCATTTCTATAGTCAGACTACTCAGGGATCGAGAAAGTAACGGTCAGGAACAGGAGGATGACGTTTTGCCTCATCCATGACCAAAATATCGTGTGACAAAGGGACATGATGTGGTTGTATGAAAGGTTACATCGTTTATCGATCCTCATATGATTTGGGTAGTCGTAATGTCTTGCTAGAGACCGCTTAGACTTGTGGGTCAGTATAGTAACTGGCCCACTTCCAACTTCATATGGGCCTACAGGGTCGCACACAAAATAGCCCAACATGAGCTATGATGTCCAGGTTCATTAAATCTAAGACATGTCTTGATTCAATGAATAATCTAAGGTGGATTTATATATTTTATATATATATAAATTTGTATATATATATATTATATATAATATAAGAGATATTTGCAAGATTTAATTTATAAGGATAAATTAAATCTCTATCTCTTTTGAATTTGAAATTTAAATTGATATGATCTATTTGAATTTAAAATTTAAATTGATAAGATATCTCAAATTTGATTTATGAGAATAAATCAAATATAATTCCGTCTTATCTTTATTTTAAATTAAATAAATAGGTGAATTAAATCTGTGAGATGGGTTTAATAAAAACCATATTTATTTAATTAGTTTCTTATCAAATTATGCAATATATGATATTGTATTAATTTCAGAATTAATATAAGATTAATTTTGAAACCCAGCCCAATTAGAAGCCCGATAGCATCCTATATATTTGACATTAGGGGCTAGGGTTCTACACAAGAGAAAAAGGGGCAAGGAGAGTGCAAAAGGTTTGCAGATAAGAAACTGCCAAAATAGAGACGGTGAGGACGAAATCTTGAGAAAGCCCTAGAGGGACAGGAGGCGCTAGCACGTCGTTCGTGATTGGAACGCTATTCGTGTGGATACCGGTAGAGGAAGCCGATATGAGTTGTCGACTTCTTGCGATCGAGAAAAGAGCACCAGGTACGATGAAGTCGTGACCAGTTGACCTATAGGTCGCGACTAAATTGGCATCTGAACGTCAGAAATTCGAAAATAGACGACAGGTCGCGACTAAAAGCAGAGGAAGTCGCGACTGACAACTCCAGAGGCTACAGGTCGCAACTAGTAGCAGAGGAGGTCGCGACTGAAAACTCCAGAGACTACAGGTCGTGACTAGAAGCTGAGGAGGTCGATACTAAAAACTCCAGAGGCGAAGAGTCGCGACTGAAGCTCGAATACCGAAGGTACCACTTCTTTCTCCTTGACTTAAACACATTCGGTAGATCTGGCAGGGAATGGAAACATTTTAAAGTTAATTTCCACTGCGTGTCTTCCAATTCCCTTCAATTTCTATGTCTAATTTCGGTAGCTTGGTTGATTGTTTGTGGTTGTTTCAGTGTTGTATGGCTTAGTTGATTGTTCGTGGTTGTTTCAGTGTTGAATGCATAGAAGAACTGAACCTTTAGTGCCTTTTGAAACTGAAATTGAGAGGAAACTTAGGAAACTCAAAAGAGAATTTAGAGAACAAGGATCTAGTGAAGTTATAGCTAAAGAAGAGGCATAATGGATAAAGGAGAATGAAATACTTAATAATGTAGAAGATAATAAGAGCGTTAGAGAAATAAATCATTCTCATGTGAATTATGATCCTTATGGTTTTTACACTGATGATGTTAGTTTCAAAATTAAAGGATCTTTGATTGCAACCTTACCTAAATTTCATGATTTTGCAAGAGAATGTCCATATCGATACTTACATGATTTGTTCTTCGATGAAGCCTCTAATGACTATATTGGATGATGTCTTAAAAAGGTGTTTCCATTTCACTATGGAACTGAAGGCTGAGTGGTTATATAATATGCTTAATCACTTCACAACTCTTACATGGATCAGTTAAAGACAACATTCTTAGAACAGTTCTTCCCAACCTCCAAGACCACTCGAATGAAGAAAGAGATTACAAATATTATGCAATAGGATGGAGAATCATTACATGAATACTGGACAAGATTTATAAATTTGCTGGCTCGGTGTTCGCACCATAACTACCAAGACTGGCTTAGTAAACATATTCTTTGATGGTTTACTTCCTAACAATAAAGTATCCTTAAATGTAGTGATAAATGGTTCTTTAAGAGACAAAACTCCACAAGCAAGTTGGGAGTTATTCCAGAAAATGGCTAATGAAGACCATCAGTTCGAGGATCCAAGGAGAATGCCCACATTATCTTCAGGTAACTCCAAGGACATTTTGTTAGAAATAGCATCTTTAGGCAACCAAATGGAGAAGAGAATGAACCTACTTGAAAGGGAGCCTTTTTTTACAAAGCAAGTACATGCAGTAGGAACTTCACTAGCATTAGTTATGGGATGTGAGCATACAGTTCAATGATGTATGCTACAAGTACATGTGACAGACAATATGAAGAAGTAGTAGCAATGTATTAAGGGAGAGACAATTAGTACCAGAAGAGAGATCCTTATTGAAATACATATAACCCTGGTTAGAAAGACCAACCAAATTTTAAGTGGGGGAGTAGTGACAATAGACCAAACTAAGGTGGTAGTGCTTCTTCAAGAAACTATCAAAGTAATGCAAGGCCTATTGTTCCTACTTAACCAATGTTTTAGCAGTACCAAAACCAGATGAGACTTCTCAGTTGTTGAAAAGTATGGCTGCATAAATGAACAACATGGATGGTAGAATGACCCATATTGACAACAAGTGAAAAGAAAATGATGGTCAATTCACCTCTATAGCTTCAATTCTTCAAAGTATGCAGAAAGATAATACAGATGTATAGAGGAAACTTGTAGAATTAAATTCTAAGAATGCTGATATTACCAGTCATCTAAATCAAGTCTCAAATATTATGAGTGATATCTAAACAAAGAGCAATGGCAGCATACCTTTGAATATTGTTAGTAACTCGAAGGCTCTGAATGCTATTTCATTAAGGAGTGGTAGAAAGGTACATTTCAAGGAAGATGACGCACCTAAGAAAGATATTTAAGACGTTGAAATTGAAAATCTACCCCTATCACAGATAAAAATTAACAAATCTGATAGCATTAAAGAGTAGCAGCTCATGACAAATGTAATATCCCTAATTTTCTGTACTGAATAGTATGTACAATTTGTACGTAATATATGTGAGATTTTCTAAGGAAAATGTGGCCATTTATGAAAAGAAAGGGATTAAATTGAAAAAGAAAGAAATACAAGGATTTAAGTAAAATTACAAAAGTTTTAAGGCCAAAAGAGAAAGTAAACAAAAATATGGGGTCTTTAAGTGTAATTTTAGCCAAATAAAAGGGACTCAATTGAAAAGAAGAAAAGTTCCAGGGGCAAAAGTGTAATTATGGAAAGATGAGCCAGAAGTGGCTTAACACTGCCCGGGAGGATTTCAGTCCCAAATCTCATCAGTAGATAGAGAAGATGATGCTGGTAAATCTGGACTAATATAGGAATTTTATTAGAGGTTCAGATAGCTTAAATTTATCTGATAGGCTAAAAGTATCAAAAATTCTTATCATATCTCCTAGACCTCAGATATAAGTGAAAAGTTACATGATGATGCGTCCTGAGAAGTCGGAGGTCAGGAAACTGACAGAATCCTGATAGGAGTTCTGTAGAAAGAGTTATTCACTTTTTAGTGAATTTAGAAGGGAGTTTGTGAGCTCCTAGGATCCAATAGAGAAATTTAGCAGTAAATAAACTAGGACTAAATGAGCCAGATGACTTAACTCAGAGGCCCAAAAGAACAAGTGCATCAAGAAGGCCCAGTAAGATCATTGGACTGATAGGTGGGCTAGTATCCAGAGGAACCCTGGAAAAATATGAAATTACGAAAATACCCTTGTATAGTACTAAGGAGCAATAGGTGAATGAAGGGCATTCTGGTCATTTTAGATAGGCCAAAATGCTAGGGCAGGTACAGGAAAGGTTAGTCCAAGCTAGTATATGCCCTGACAGGGTACAAAGAGGTGTGAAATGATAATTATGCCCTTAGGGTTAATATAGTGCAAGGAATGGCACCAAGGGTATTTTGGTCATTTTCACAATGGATGGATATTAGATAAAATTTGATAGTAAATTCTTATAATTAATATGATAATTTATGGAGTTGAAAGAAGTCAAAAAGGAGTCCTGTAGAATTAATTATGGAATTTATGGTGAAAAATGACACCGATAAAGGGTTAAAGGAAATGTATGTAATTTTTATCAGGATTTTTGGGTCTCAGAAAATTATGAAACTTTGTATAGAATTCATTTTATATTAGAATGAATTTCTAAAAATGTTAGAACAATTAAAAGAGGTGTTTAGCATTTATTCTAAGATCAGGGTAATTTAAGGATATCGGTATAAGAAAAATGCATTTGGATTTGTGCCAAGTAGCTATTATACCTAAAAGAGGCCCAAAATTTCTTAATAGGCCAGCCCAATAAATCCCAAAAGTTGTCTTGGAGCCCAAGTCCAATAAAGAATAATTTATGGATTTTTTTTTAAAAAAAAGGAATAAAGGAAGAATTATGATTTGCACATGGTGGGACCCACAAGGCCTTCCACATGGCGTCCAAGACAAGGGGGAAGAGCAGATTTTTGTCATGTGATCTTATCTCAACTTGGCTTGGTGGGCAAGACAAGATCCAAGAGAAAATATGAGCCATTAGATCAAATAGTGCACAAAATGATCTTGACCTTTCATTTTCCATGGAATTTGCCTATAAATACCCCACCAATTCTGCCCAAAACCATGGCTTGAAGAACCCTTGGGGAGGCTATGTCAAAATGGAAACTCAAGCCAAGACAAAGAAGAATCCAAGGTCCAAAGTTTAAGCAAGCTAGAGATTAAAGGTAAGTAATCTATCCTCACTTATTTTCCTTTAATTTGGGAGCTTGAACTTAGGGCCCTAAGGTGTATATGATGTCTAAAACCTTCGATGAAAGGAGAAAGAAGAGATTAAAGTTAGAGTTGTGAGATTAAAGCTTAAACAAACTAGCTAGATGATTGGTTGTTCAATCAAGTTGATATTCTTGACTTTATCATGGATTAAATATTTCAGTTTACACTGTTCATGCACTGTTCATGATAGAAGGAGATGGAATTTCAATAATTTAAAGCTTCCATTGAGTTTATATGATGATTTTGTGTAGGATTGGATAGGTTTTGAACCTTGGAAGCATTGGAATTGAAAGTTGTAATGTTTCGAATTCTTCTCTATTACTGTTCACTCTTATGAACAGTGATTTGAATTTCATGATTTTGATGCTTTCAATGGTTTTAAATGGAAAAGTTGTGTGGGGTAAAGTAGAGAAACAAGTATGGGAAGCAATGGAATTAAGATGGGAATTTTTGAAGGAATTATGTGTGTTTTGTAAATTCTGTCTAGAAAAGTGCATAGTTGCTGGAATTTGGTTGTTTTGAGTTCATAAATGAATTCAAAAGGCCAAATTGTGTAGGGTAAGGTCAAGACATCAATTGATTCAAAGGCCAAGTCAATTGGTAAAGATTAAAGGAAGTTATGTTAAGTTAAAGTAGTTGGATATTCAAGAAAGTTAGATTATAATGAATGGATGATTATGTGATGTTAGGGTGTGATTGTGGACTCCAAAGAGGCAGCCACACACCAAGGAAAAGTAAGAAGGAAGAAACAAAATTAAAGTGGAAAGAAGTAAAGCGATAAGGTAGTAAACTTACCCTAAACTTGTATGTATTGAATGTTATGCTTGATTGTACTATGACTTTGTTGAATTGTGTGCTTATGTGTATATGATTGAAGCTCTATTTCTATGATTACCTTGGCCAATTGTATTTCATATGATACATGGAAGCATGCTCATTACACTATAGTAACATTTTCACAAGCAAGCACAAGTAATTACATTAATACATGCATTGTTTGGTATTATTTGCTACTGAGATTTCCCCAAAAATCTCACCCCATCCATTTAATCCCAATCCCAATAGGTTTATGAATGAGGAAAGAGGATGAAGAAACATGAAGAGGAATTAGGGATTGGTCAATGTAAATGTTATATGATGTTGTATAAAGCATTCTTGCAAGTAATGATCTGTATGGCTAGTTTAAGCAATAATATGTATGATGTCATGAAAAATAGTAAATGTTGGAATAAATGTATGAAAGTTTACAGACATTTAGTTAACATGTCAAGCTTCGTTTTGACACCAAGAATGCCTTATTTTGATGTCTGTACAAAGAGGACCGATTTTCCAAAGATGGGGCCCAGAATCTGTTTTCAGAATTTTTGACCAAATGAACAGTAATATTTAACGAATAAACTGTATCAATTGGCTAAGAATTTGGTCAGGAAATTATTTTCCCTTAAAATTCAAGATGTTATCTTTGAGTAGAATTTTGAACCACTTCATTTATATTTTTCTAGAATTAATTATGATTTTACAAAGTTCATTGCACAATCTGGAATACCATATGAACAGTAACTCGCTAAGAGTAAAAATTCCATATTTAGCTAATGGATTTCAAATGTCATGTAAGTGGTTCTAAGTGCTACCAAATGGTCCATAAGATGTACAAAAGTAAGGATGTTACAACAAAGAGAGAACAAATCAAGAGGAGAATTTACAAGCATAAGAAGAAGTGTAAGAGATTCAAGAAGAGGAAGAAATAATATAAAGTCTAGCTTACAAAGGGAAACAAACTGAGGAGAAAGTGGAGTCGAGTAAGTAAGGAGCTTTTATGCCTGTAGGTAAGGAGGTAAGTATTAAGGACCTCCGTTTTCCTAAGCCTATTTCGCTGGAAAGAAAATGATTGACCCTGAGTTTGCAAAAGATGCTTATACTTTGTCCAATAAACTATAAATAAATATCCCTATGGTTGAATTTCTCAAGAGGAATCCTAAGTATGCTAAAGTTTTGAAAGAGTTGTGCTGATAAGAGAAAGTTTAGGCCTCTTTAGAGAATTTAGGTGAGTACTAATATATCATCTCTTTTTAAGGTTGAATTATCGGTTAAGTGCCAAGACCCAGGAACCTACACTATCCAATTGGCAAGGTTCATATTAATAGAGCATTATTAAATCTAGGGGCTGCTATCAATGTAATGCATTGGTCAGTATACTTAACCTTAAGTATTAATAATTTTAGAGATATAAGCATAGTGCTCTAATTAGCTGATAGATCAATTAGATACCCCAAAGGAATTCTTAAGAATATTCTAGTGCAGGTCAAAGACTTAGTGTTCCCAAATAATTTTTATGTCCTAGAGATGTCCAATGAGCTAGTGAATGAGAGCATTTTGATCCTAGGCAGACCTTTCCTCTAACAAGACAATTATTAGTATGAAGCATAGTTCTATGACAATGGAAGTTAGGGAACATGTAGTCACTTTTAATATGAATGAAGCCATGAAATATCCTTTTGATAATTCTACTCTTGTTAGTATAAATGCTATTGATTATGTTGTTGAAGAAACTCAAGATAATCATGAATTGAGTTTGCATGATAGGCATGATTTGATGTTGCATCAATTTCATAATTCCCATAAAACATCTTAGGAGCATGTTGATTCAAATTCATCTTTGAGTACTTATGATTATTATTTTGCATCTCTTTCTTCTGTTTGTTCTTTATCCTATTCTTGTGGAAGCAATGTACCATGTCTCAATTGCATAGATATTAATAGCATGCTTTCTGTTTCTCAAGATTTCTCCTTATCATTGAATTTGATTCTATTTTATTATTTACGAGTGACATTGCTTTTGGAAAAGAATTATTGAGTGACTTTGTAGGATTACAAGATATTTTAGAAGCTGGAAGTGGAACAAATGCTGAAGGGTCAAGCTTTTGTGATCCTAAGTTGCAACTTGACAACCCTCACGTTGTGATTGAATATTGAACTATTAAGGAGAAGAATCTCTGTAATAACGAGTCACGACTAAATGATTGTTTGGTCAAGACTAAAGAGTAGAATGAATAAATTAAAGAAGAAGGCTTTGTGTATCCCCCTCGTGACCCAAAGATGTACATGTCGCGACTACGAACTCTAGTGATGCTCTTTGTGAACTTGAATCACGACTAGAAGTTAAAAACAAGACATATAGGTCATGACCTGTAAACCCTGATACAACAAGTAAACTTCAAGTTTTTTCATTTCCACAGTCTAATGTTTTGGTTAAAGGACCAACATATTCTAACTCTACTTTTCCTTACTCGTATTCCAAAATTACATCTCAAACTTTAAGGTTTCTTAATAACTTGATATCTCATAATGATGCAGGTATGAAGGATGATAAACCCAAGTACGTTACAGTTGTAGACTAACCTGAGCTTGGTGCAACGCTTGAGGAAACTAATGTCAAAGTGGAGAATCTAAATGAGCTGGATAAGAGCAACCTCCAAGAATCTACAAAGGGGAGTATTTTTAATTTCATTGATTCCCCTGATGAGGCTCTCTGATTGTCGCAGTCTGAGCCATCAAAATAAAGTTAATTGCACCCAATATAGTATAAGACACAACCCTATCGTTCTTCTCAAGGAGCCTTTATAAAGGAATCCTAGCAAATTGGATATCAAAAACAATAAAAACCTGAGTAGAGATAAAATGGTTTTGGGGTTTGGTTGATTTTTGCAATAAATTAAGGGTGCAGAAAAATAGATATTTTTTTAGATTTTTGATTAAAATGGAAATTGGTTGGTTTGTTGAAAGAATATGTTATGAAATACTCTTGATGATGAAAATGTATCTATCCTTGCTCTTAATTGAAAATTGGAGTTTGAAATCAACCTCAGTCGATCAATTGAGTCCATAACCCTAATCTTCTTTAAACTCCTTTGATCAAAGCTAGTTTAAAGACTATTAGCGAACTGTTATAAACAACTTAGCTTGTAATTAACCCTAGATTATGAGAACGCCCTCGAATGGTCGTCAATCAAAAACCCTAGATTTCAAACAATTGAATTGAGTTGCAACGATCGCTGAAAAATAACCCAACTTTCTTAAAATCAAAACTGAAATATTAAATTAAAATCCAGCGTTCAAACATCCAGAATCAAATTACAACAGCCTAATCTGAGAATGATCAATCGATATACAAAACTTGTTCATATGATAAAAACCCTAGATCTAGCAGCAATCATAATGTGACAAGATGCAAATTAGAGCAGAAGAAACTCCCTAGTTTAGTCCATGAGCTCAAGTTATGAGATCCATCACCAAGAGACTAAGGATTTGCCTCTCATGACTTCTGCTGCGCTGTAATCGCTGTTCAGGTGTGATGCCATGAAGAAACGACTGAAAGATGAAGGGTGAATGTGAAGGAATCTGTGGAAAAGGGTAGAAAAGATGGAAGATGCATGTGGGTGGTCGAATCGGTCTTCAGAGAATGTGTGAGTACTGCTTCTTAGCCTAATCAGGTTTAAAACCAGCCTCCCCTTGACGGCAGCTTGCCTCAGCCTTTTAAAAGCAGCTTGACCTAACCAGAAACGCGTAGCTTCCTGACTGTCTTCCTTAGTCGCGACCAGGTCCTTATTTTGGTCGTGACCTATAAATGCAAAGAAGCTTCCAGAATAATCAAGGTCGCGACGGGATGATACTTTGGGCCCGACTAAAAAGTGCAGAAACGTGATTTGACTTTCATTGACTTGTGATTTCTTTCCTGGTCCTTGTTGTCTTCCAAAATACCTGCAGTTCAACATAAAAGCTCACTGTAAAAGTCCAAATCAGTAAATAATAGTATATGTGCAGTTTGGAAGAGTTATTTTACCATTTTACCCTTTAATTAGCACATTGCCACGCACAATCATTTAATGCACAAAAGTATAATTTAAGGCATGAAATGAATGGTAAAGTTACAATAAAACTCTTAAAATATCATGGAAACCATATACAAAATGTGTCTTATCATCCTCTCATATGATTCCTTCTATTATTCATCCCCCTGAATTAGAATTGAAAGGCTTACCCTCTAATCTTAAGTATGCTTACCTTAAACTAGATTAAAAGTTGCCTGTTATCATTTCTAGTTCTTTCATTTTCAGTGAAGAGTCTAGGTTATTAAGCGTGCTTAAGAATAGAAAGGCTTTAGGTTGGCAATAGGTTGACATAAAAAGGATAGATGCTACTGTTTGTACTCATAAGATTTTATTAAATGAAGATTTCAAACCTATTAAACAACCCCAACAGAGATTGAACCCATTGATCTATTATGTTAGTAAAAAAATTAGTAAGTTGCTGAAGGCAGGGATCATTTATACTATTTCATATTAGTGAATAGGTATCTCCTGTTCATGTAGTTCCCAAAAAGAGTGGAATCACAGTAGTAAAGAATGAGCATAATGAATTGATACCTACTAGAGTGTAAAATTCATGGAAGGTCTACATAGATTATAGGAAATTGAATGACACTACTAGGAAAGACTATTTTCCTTTGCCTTTCATTGATCAGATGCTAGAGAGATTAGTGGGGAAAAGACACTATTATTTCCTAGATGGGTATTTAGGCTACTTTCATATTCCAATAAGACCACATTCACATGTCCCTTTGGTACATATACTTATAAGAGAATGCAATTTGGTTTGTGTAATGCTCCTGGGACATTTTAGCATTGTATACTTTCTATATTTGTTTATTTTATTGAGAAATGCATGGATGTGTTCGTGAATGATTTTATGGTATATGGAATTCTTTTGACCAATGTTTAGAGAGCCTTGATCAAATCCTTGCTAGATGCATTGAGAAAAAACTGGTTTTGAACTTTGAAAAGTGCCATTTCATGGTTGATCATGGAATAGTACTTGGATATCTTATATCTAGCAAAGAAATTGAGGTGGATAAAGCAAAAATTGAAGTAATCTCCTCGTTGCCCTACCTCACAACTTTAAAAGAACTACGATCTTTTTAAAGGGACCTTGGATTTTATAGAAGATTTATGAAAGATTTTAGCAAAATTGCTTTGCCACTTTCAAAGCTTCTTCAAAAAGACACTGATTTTGTTTTTTCTACTAATTGTAAAGAGACTTTTAAAATATGAAGAATAGGTTGATTTCTCTACCTATTCTAACTTTACCAGATTGGGATCTTTCTTTTAAATTATCATGTGACGCTTCCAATTATGCTGTGGAAGCTATGTTAGGTCAAAAGGAAGATAATTTATCTAGGGTGATTTCCTATGCCTCAAAAATACTTGATACTACTCAAATTAATTACACCACTATTGAGAAAGAATTGTTTGCAATTGTAGTGGCTTTGGATAAGTTCAGAGCATATCTCATTAATTCCAAAGTTATTGTTTTACAAATCATGCAACCATTAAGTATTTATTCCATAAACTTAATCTAAGCCAAGACTTCTACAACGGATGTTACTGCTTTAAGAGTTTGACATAGAAGTGAAGGATCATGTTAGAAATGTGAACCATGTTGCAAATCATCTGAGTATATTGCCAACAGAGACAAGGGGTGTACTTATTCTAATCTTATTTGTGATTCTTTCCCTGATCAATCTCTTTGTGTGGTCACTATTGTAGAACCTTGGTATGCACATTTGGTGAATGTCCTTGAAACTGGCCTAATCACATCTCATTTGTCTAAATTTCAGGCGCAAAAGCTCAAGAGTGAATCTAAATATTTCATTTGGGATAACCCCTATCTATGGAAAATGTGTCCAGATCAAGTATTAAGAAAATGTGTCCCTGATAAAGACCATACCCCAGGTTCTTGGGTTTGTGAGGGCCACTTTGGGGGAAAATGACTGCATGTAGAGTCCTTGAGTCTAGTTTTTACTGGCATTCTTTATTTAAGGATGCTTTTGAGTTTTGTAAGGTATGTGATGGGTTCCAGAGATTTGGGGGAATTAGTAAACATCATGAGATGCCACAACAACCTAGTCTATTTTGTGAGGTTTTCAATGTATGGGGAATAGATTTTATTGGACCTTTTCCACCCAGCTAGTTTTCATTATATATTATTAGCTGTAGATTATTTGTTTAGGTGGGTAGAGGCTATTCCTACGAGACTAAATGATGCCCAAATAGTCTTTAACTTTCTAAGGTCTCACATCTTTAGCATATTTGGAGTAACAAAGGTATTAATTAGTTATCAAGGTACCCATTTTTGCAATAAGTTAATCAATAACTTATTAGAAAAATATGGTATAACTCACAAGGTCTCAACCCTATACCACCCTCAAACTAATGGCCTAGCTAAGGTTTCTAATAGAAAAATAAAGCACATCCTTGAAAACATTGTTAAGCCATCCAATAAAGATTAGAACTTAAGATTAGATGATGCTTTATGGGCTTGCAGAACAGCTTTTAAAACACCTCTAGGCATGTCCCCTTATAGGACAATTTTTGGTAAAGCTTGTGATATGCCTGTAGAACTAGAACACAAAACATATTGGGTAGTGAAAACTTGTAACGAGGACCTTACAGAAGCCAGTTCACAATGGTTGTTGTCATATCCTCAATTTTCTTATTTGGTATGTAATTGGATTAATATACATGAGATTCTCTAAGGAAAATATTGCAATTTAAGGAAAGAAAGGGATTAAGTTGTAAATAATAGAAATTTTAAGGACCTAAGTGAAATTTATAAAAGTTCTAGGGCTAAAATAAAATGTAGAGATAAATGTTAGGCCAATAACTATAATTACAAAAAGTTTGAGAGACTTAAATGTAATTTATCAAATGTTCAAGGGCAAAAGTGTAATTATGAGGAAGTTGAACCGGAAAAGGCCCAAAACTACTCGGAAGCATTTCAGTCCCAAATTTTATCAGTAAATAGAGAAAATTATTCTGATCAATTTAACGAAACATAGAATTTTGATTTGAGATCCTGATAAATTAGTCAGAATTTTTGAAGTGTAGGAAAATTAGTACAGTATCTTTTGGACCTTAGAATCAGATGAATTTTACAATAAATTCTTATAGTTAATATAAAAATTTATGAAATTGATAGAACTCAACAAATATTTATGTAGAATTTATTATAGAATTTATAGTAGAATAAAACACTCGATAAATACTTTTCGAGGGAATTTCTTGGGAGTAGAGCCCAGAAAGGCAGGGGACCACGTAGAAGGCCCAAAATGGTGCCTCAAAGGCCCAATGATATTTTTAGATAGGTATGTGGGTTAGTGTTAATAAAGACCCAGAAAAATATAAAATTATGAAAATGGCATTATGTTTATGAAAATGTCCCTATGTTGCAATACTGAACAAGAGATGATTGGAGGGTATTTTGGTCCTTTGGACAAGGTGAAAATGCTAAGGGAGATACAGGAATGATTAATTAGAGTTAGTATATGCCTTGATAAGATGTAAAAATGTGTGAAATGACAATTATGCCCTTAAGGCTAATATAGTGAGATAGAAAACCAAGGTCATTTCAGTCATTTTCCAAATGATGGTAAATAGATAAATACCCAGTCCAACAATGTCAATGGTAGAAAAAATCTGGATACTAGATTTAAGGTCAGAAAACATATTATGGAATCTCAGAAAAATTAGAGTTATTAAACAGTCTGGTTTTTGTGAAATTTGACTGGGCCGATACCAGATTGGACTAAAATATTTCCAATCAAATCCTAGCCCTAAATTTCACCAAACAAGGCCCTAAATGATGTCATGGATGATGTCATAAAATGGCTTTTAGGGCAAGCTTAATGGAAGGTGAATTATGGACCCTTGGATTAAATAGTGTTTGAATTTATCTTACCCTTCCATTTCTACCCAAATTGTTCTATAAATACCTCCTTCACAGCATATTAGCAGCCTCGACAACCCTAGAGAAACTCTGCCAACATTTATTTTGGAGTTAGGAAGAAGCATACAACTTGGAGCAAAAAGAAAAGTAATTAGTTCCTTTGATCTTGGACTTTATTCTAGGAAGTTTGCTCTTGGTTTTAAATGGGTTTTATGGGATTTTCTATTTGATGTTGCTACTGGACATGCTGTTCATATAAGCTTAAACAAGCTAGAATCAAGTATTATTGGCTTGGAAATTCAAGTATGCATGTAATTATGGTTTTATGCTCTTAGCTGCTACTATACGTATCATAGTTCATATGTTGGAATTACATGATTTTGATGCTTCCAATGAATTTAAAATGAAACATTGTGTGGAGTAAAGTAGAGAAACAAGTATTGGAAGCATTGGAAGCAAAATGAGAATTTTTGGAAAACAAGAAGTGTATGTTCAGTTATGTATAGAAGCTAAGGGAGGAGTTGGAATTTTGAAATTCTAACCTCATATTTGGATTACTTGGACAAAATTATGTAGGATTGGTCTAAGGAAATAATTATTATAAAGCTAAACCACTAACTCCAAGAATTAAGTTAAGAATTAGGGGTTTTAAGGAACTTGATATACTATGTTTATGTAATGGCTCTAATGAGTTGTATACACAATGTAATTGTGTTTAGGGCCATGATATGTCAAAGAAAATGAGTAAAAGAGGATGATCAAGCAACCAATGTTTGGTTGGAAGCTTAGGGAGTAAGTGCAAGAATAAGAGAAAAGCTTATGTTTAAGGTAGTGGACTTACCTCTTTATGTGCTTGATGTGGTATGCTTATGTGTTGACATGTACATGATGAATGAATGATGTTGTGACATGATAAATGATGTTGAATATGTTATGAATAACATGTTTCCCATGGCCATGCATTTTTATACAAAGAAAATAGCATGATGACATGTCACTAATTAAAGAAAGTTTAATGAAATTACATATCATGCATTAGCATCCATCTTGCATATTTAAGTAGTAATGTTTGCTACTAAGATTTCCCAAAATCTCAACCTCCTATAACCAACCATAATAGATTATTTATGGTGAAAGAATCATGCTTGATACATAAGCTAAGGAATGGAAGAGAAGAAGTAGACAACTAGTGGCATGTCATGTATGTTATCCTTCTTATGTAATGTTATGTAATATGCCATTATATGTAAAGAAAAATGTATGAGATAAATATGGCATAAACCCATGATGTATATGAATGTATGAGAGGCCAAAGAGATGGTTTATGCATGTTGGAACAATTATTGGGAATTAAAGAAAGAAAATTGAAATGGTAAAAACGTAGGTCTTGAAGCCATTTTGTTGTGGCTTCAGTTTGACCTAGCAAATGAAAGAATTAATTCACAAAATTTTGTGAGCACGTATTACACATCCATATCTTTAAATTCATAGGTAACACGTCTCATTTGGATATGTATATCAAGAGAAATAAATTTCTAAATTACAAGACAGAATCTAGAATTTCCAGAATTTGTCATATGAACAGTAAAAAGTAACAATTTAACTATATTGATTGGAAAAGTAAATATCCATATTTATATCTTTACCTTTAAGAGCTATGAAAGAGATTTAAGTAGAAATTTGGATCACCTCCATACGATTTTTCTACAACTAGTTATAAATTTTTAAAGTTGGACTGTCAATCTGGAAATTAGCTAATGTATAGTATCTGAGAAATAAGTTTTAAAATTTTAATTTTTGGGCAAAGTAATGCTTCCTTTAGTTAAATACGCTTCCGAATATGTACTCTGAGAGGTTAAAAGTAGGATATTTTAGTTGTTGTAGATTCAAGAGTTGGAAGATATCAGATTGGATGCTTATAGCAGCTCTGAGATTTATAAGCTGAGGACAAAATTAATTCATGATGCTCATATCTTGACGAAGAGGTTTAAAGAAGGTGACAAAGTGTTGAGGTACTAAGCTCAGTTCAAGTTCAAACATAGAAAATTCAAAACTAGCTGGGATGGCCTTTATATTATTGTTAAAGTTCATGACTTAGGGATGATAGAGTTGAGAGAGGAGTTGATGGTCAAAGTTTTTCAGGAAAATGACCACCTCTTGAAACTCTATGAGCAGTCTACTTTGCCTCCATAAGGCCATGTTATCTTTTCCTATCTCTCTTACCTTTTGTATGCTTTTCTACTGTGATGTTATGTTTAAGATGATGGTTTGATGAGTTGAAAAGGGATGATTCAGTAGGAATAGTATTTATATTTGTTTATTTCTATTTGAATAAAATTCCTTTGTTGTCCACTTATTGACTACTTATTGTTGTTGTCTTTATCACCTACACATTCAATTGCATGCTATAGCTTACCTATCATTTCCTCTTTGTTTTTCTCAAATTGCTTTGTATGATTGGAATGTGACTGTGTGTTTAACTACAAAATCTGCATTGAGTTGTGTGTTGATTTACTGTTGGGTAAGATTTAGGGTGATTTGGGCGAGTTAGCAAAAGGTTTTGAGTACGTTAGATAGTGATTGTACACTTTGGTCATAACTATAGACTAATATGGTCGCGACTATGGTGGTTCTAGGGAAGATTGGGCTCTTTGTGTAGTTTAGTCGGAACTTTAGTCAACTTAGGTCATTACTATAATCTATTCCTAACAACTGACCTCTCTGTGTATTAGAATCATAACCTAGACTTCTTATGGTCGTGACCTCAGTAACGTACTCAACTATACATTTTGAGCATAAGACCTTTTAACTTACATGGCCCATCATATCCTACAACCATAAAGTTGTGCACAACCTTCCCTCTCTCAGTTTCACCTTGCTGCAACGCGCTATCACCTTCTGCTTCTTATTTTCTTTCTTGTTGCGCCATTGATTTGCTTCCTCAATTTTTTTTTCATTTTCCTTCCTCTTGCTAAAGCTTTCTCCTTTGTTCTCTCAAGGTTTACTTCTTCCATTCATGTGCTATAGTAGTTTGCATTTAATTTCCTCCATCACCAAAGTTCTAAGCTTGCCACTCTTTTGCTACATCTATTTAAGGTAGTTATTTGTTCCCTCTTCATTTTCCTTTAGTTTTCTTATATATTTTAAGTATTTTCTTGGTTTTATTTAGTTTTTTTTAGGGAACTTTGGGAACTTGAAAATGATAGCTTAGCAATGGGAAAGTAATTTTTTTAGGGTTCATATTTATCTAGTTTGAGCTTTAGTGGGTTCTGTTCAAGATTGATAGACATCGGCTAATATCTTGGTTGATTTGAAATTTTTGTATTATAGTCACGACCATTGAGTGTTTTAGTCACGACCAATAGTCACAGAGGTGAAAGGTCGTGACCTATGGATCACTTAATCACGACTAGACACTTCAGAATAGTATTTTTGAACTAATTTTGTAAAAGTCAGCCACTGTTCAGCAAATGTCACATCAATCTTAATGAGAGGGATTTTTCAAGGGTAGAGATATCCTTGTATTGATTAGTTGTTTGTTTGAGATGATTGATTGGATGGCTCGTACAAAGAATCCCAAAGTTAACAAGAGGTCCACATCACGAGTCCCTACAAAACTGACCAAGAAAATGGCAGAAGAAATATTTAATGCAAGAGGAATTGTTCAAGAAAAGGACTTTTTATCATATGATCAAATGGCTTTCTATAAATTAGCTATAGACTAGGGTTTTAAAGAATTGATGAAAAGGAGGTCTAAAGCTAATGTCACATTCGTCAAAGAATTTTATATCACTTCTGCCTTGGAGGAGTCATTAGGGCTAAGGTTTAGAAACAAGGAATTCTTCATTGATGATTTTGACATTAAGGCATTCTACAAATTGCTAACTCTATTGGAGTGTCTATTCTATTATTTAAAGTATCATTTGGATGAGGTTGGGATACAATTTTGGCTATTTTAGGATGATAAGGAGCTGAATAGACCATCAGGGGTCAAACAAAGAAGTAACTGGAGAGGAAATTCATGAATGATGAAGCACGAATTTGGCTAAATTTCATGAATTATAATGTGATGCCTCAAGCTCACATTTCTGATGTAAATGGAGAGAGAACTATTCTGCTTTATTGCTAATGACCCAATAGCTTGTAGATGTCCCTCACATTATCTATAACTCTATCTATCACTGTGTTAATTCTACCACAACTATTCTAGTTTTTCTGCACCTGATCACAAATTTATGTAAGGTTCACAAGGTCCCTGTCCTCAAAATTGACAATTTTTCTCTACCCTTATATCACCAAGTACTATGATGTATCCACAGCTAACAAGAAGGCTGGTGAAATAAGGAGTTCATAAAGGGGAAAATGAGTAGCAGAGGCTGACCTAGAAGAAAAGGAAATTCTTGAGGAGGCAGCTGAGGGTGACTCTGCTCTCCTTGAGCAAATTGCAGCTATATCTGATCAGCTTGTAGAGGTTACTACATAGCTGTAAGAATAGAGAGCTATCATTATTAACTAAGAATTTAGAAGTAGCAATTTGTAAATCCATTAGTTCTTAAAATAGCTCAATCCCTTAGCTTTGCCCCACGTTTTGAAGAGGCCATTTTTAAAAGTAATATTCCTACCTCTGCTTTCTTTCAAGAGGGACCAGGTGAAACATCGGATGCAAAAGTTGCAGATGCTAGGGATGATGATGGGGTTACTGCTAGAGTGCATAAGGAAGAATGCGTTACTGATGGCATAGAAAAGTGGAGGAATGATTAGTCTGGAAGATGATTACTTTGTAACTTTTTTTTTATTTTTGATTGAGTTGTATTTGAATAAGGATGTTGATTGATGACACTATCATTATTTTTATTGTTTTTAATTTATATAAATCTTGTTTTTCATTGATTCTCTGTTGGGATGTTGTTTCTATATCTCTGCTAGCAGTGAGGATATTGTCCAATTTAAGTGTTAGGGAGATGTTTTTCTTATTTTTGTGCTAATGAATGCCAAAAAATTTTATTAATCCAATATTTCATCACAAAACTTTTGGTTTTTTATTTTATTGTGTGGTGAATTGCTAAAATTTGGATTCCCACTTTAAACTGCTTTGTTGCTTGCTAAAAAGGTTTTAATGTATAAAAATGTTTTAGGCTTTGAAAGTTGTCATTTGGTAGTCTTTGTGATTACTGGTCGTGACCTACGTGTTGTTTGGTCGCGACTTAAGATGGAATTATGTACTTAATGTACTTACTATGTTTTATGGTCACGAGCTACGTGTTGTTTGGTCACGACTAAATGTCCTAAGTTAAGAGGATTTGTTCACTGTGAAATCTAGTCGAGACTAGGTTACACTACAAAAATTTCCACCTTCCTTCTCTTTGCTCTATGCAATGCTGTATAGAATGATGTCTTTTGAACTACCATGATGCTTTTATTAGTAAATCATTGGTCTATTTTTCTAACCTTTTTGTATAAACAATTTTATGGAAACTATTTCACAATTGAGTTTTTAAAAATCTTCGAAATTGTATTGGAAACACTTAAGTTTTCACTATTAATCCTGGGATTTATACATGATCTTGATTGATTACTTTAGTACTTTTAATCATCATTTTAGAAGGTTTTCAATTATGATAAGTGTTCTAATGCCTAGTGAATCATGAGCGTTGTTTGAGCCTTTAGTGTATGAGCAATTTAAATACAAATCTTGGTTAGAAGGATTCTCAGCCTTAATTACTATATTGAATGATTCTTCATTTGGTTTGTATTCTCTAGAACTTGTCTTAGCTATGAGTCGAAAATTTACTTGCATATTTATGTTATTGAATATGATAGAGACATTCATTTCAAAACCTTTGGGTCCAAACACAAGCCATAAATATTCATCTATTGTTTACCCATTGGACCTTAATGTCTTCTATTATTTGTTCGTGTGTCTAAACTATAACATCTCAATTTTCAGGCCCAGAGACTCATAAAGTAGCTTGAAATAGATAGGCTATCAGACCCCTTTGAGCATAAGTTCTAGGAACATACAGAGGTTATAAGGCCAAAAGAAAGTCCTAGGGATATAATAGTCATTTTAGAAAAGAAAGGGACTAAAGTGAAAAGTTTAAAAGTCTCTTGGTGCAAAAGTAAAAGTAGACACAAGTTATAAGGCCAAAAGAGAAAGTAGACAAAAATGTGGGGTCTTTAAGTGTAATTTTAGCCAAATATGAAGACATGAATGTAATTTATCAAAAGTACAAGGGGTAAAATGGTAATTATAGAAAGTTGAGCTGAAAGTGGCTTAGAACTGCCTGAAAGCATTTCAGTTCCAAATTTCACCAGTAGATAGAGGAAATGATGCTGGTTAATCTGGCTTAATATGGAATTTTATCAAAGTTCCAGATAGCTGAAATTATCTGATAATGAAAAAGTAATTTGAAATTTTTATCAGGTCTCCTGAACCTCAGATATGAGTGAAAAGTTACAGGAATGTGCATCCTGTGAAGACGAAGGTCAGGGAACTGACAGAATCCAGAAAGGAGTTCTGTAGAAAAAATTATTCACGTTTTAGTGAATTTTGACGGGAGTTTGTGAACGGCCAGTATCCAATAAGGAGATTTATCAGTGAATAAACTGGGACTAAATGAGCCCAGATTATGTAACGCAGATGTCCATAGTAACACCAAGGAAGGCCTAGACCCAGGATCTCAGTTCATCGGATAAAAGGGGCCAGTGTCCGAAAAAGGTGCAAAATGATAAAAATGCCCTTATGTTATAAAATAGCTAAAGAATGAGTAAAGGGTATTTTGATCATTTGACTAAGGTTAGACAGTCAATAAAGGTTATCTGGATAGTTGACCAGGGTCAGAGAATACTTTGGTAAGATGTGAAAAGACAATAATACCCCTAGACTCATTAAAGTAAATAAAGAGGAACCAAGGGCATTTTGGTAATTTGTCAAGGGATGTTTCTTGGGAATCAAGCCATCAGAGTACTTGAGCTTGATCAGATACCCAAGATAGCATTCCCAGAGTGCAAAAATGTAGCCCAAGGAATATATGAATTAAAGTGGCATTAAAATAATATTTTAGAGAGTTTTCAATAAAGTAAGGTTACTCGGTTAACGTGATAACCAGGGAATTGATCAGATAAAGTCCTGAGCTTATCTGAAAGCCATGGGATCATGTGAAAGGTGCCCTAAAGATGCCACATGGCATTAATCTAGAGGGAGAAGAAAAAATATGAGGACACGTAGCACGATCTTAACTGTTGATTCCGGTATAAGACTCTGGAATTCTCTGGAAGCACTGAGTTAGCTAGTGAGGTGTCACCATTATGCCACCTAAGTATGTGAGGTGTCCCATGATGATGTCACTTTTGATGAGTCATCATGGAGGATGATGTCATCATAGTGATGTAAGCAAGACTTGGTGAGCAAGCAAAGCGATCGAAGCCGTTCATCTCGATTCGATCTGGACCGTTCATTCCACCTATAAATATCCCTCCACCCCCTCCCATTTCATTCATCCAATGGCAAGCAAGAAGAAGAGAAGAGAAAAGAAGAGGGAGAAAGAGAAAGGGAGAAAGAAAGAAAGAGAAAGAAAGAAAGGAAGAGAAAGAAGGAGTTCTGGCTAAGCTATGAGCAATCCAAGGAGCTTAAGGACTCAGCAAGCTTAGGAATAAGGTAAGTAATTTATTCTAGTCCCTACTCTAATAAATTAGAGGATTATTCTTATAAATTAGATAGTTAGAATAGATAAATATCTCTCTCTATAAGGATAGCCGTGGATAGGAAGAAAGCTAGGGGATTGTTGGAATAGAGGTATTACCTCAAGATAAGCCTGAGTAAAGTCGAGTTATGCTGGATAAGATAATAATAAAATATTATTATGCTATGTATAGGATCTAACCTATGAAAGGTAGAACCTCAGATTAAAGATTAAGGACTAAAGGAAGGGCTGCATGCCAGGTAGTAAACGTACCTAAACTTGCATGTGTTGAATATATTATTGATTGTGTTATGGCTTAATTGATTGATGTTAATCTGTAATTGTTGAAGCTCTATACTATGATTACTCTGGCCAATTGTATTTCATATGTTACATAGAAGCATACACATTACATTATGCTGACACAATCACAAGCAAGCACTAATATCAATCATTATTGCATACATTGTTTAGTACTGTTTGATACTGAGATTTCCCCCGAAATCTCACCCTGTCCATATCAATCTAATTACAGCAGGTCTTCTCAAGATGGAGGAGATGAGGATACATGAAGAGAAGTTAATAATTATTTAGCATGATTGATATGTGATTGATGTATGTTATACGTATGTATGTAAAGTTGATTGCTGGATTTTGCACCATGAACAGTAACTCATGGTGACGTGGTGATGTTTGATCTGTAATCAAAAATAGTAAATGGTTGAATAAATGTATGATATTTTTATGGTAAATATTATACATACCAAGCTTTGATTTGATATATAGAATGCCTCATTTGGATGTCTACACATGGAGATATAATTTACCAAAGATGGGACCAAAATGCTGGATTCAGGGGAAAAATGTTGGATAAACAGTAAAGTTGTAGCGTTGACTGATGTTGACTTGGTCAAGGCGTGGTCAACAAGCTATTTTTCCCTGAAAGACAATTGAGTTAGCTTCATGTAGCAATTTGAACCACTTCATTTTGTTTTTTTAGAATTAGTTATGATTTTTCAAAGTCAGGTCACTCGTCTAGAATTTACATAGTGAACAGTACTCGCTAAGAGTAAAACTCTAGATTTAGAAATTTGACTTCATTGACCTTGAAAGTGGTTCCAGATGCTATCAAATGGTCCCTAAGACATACGAAAATTAGGATGTGACATAAACTGCATCATAAATTAAGTCAACTTCATCCTTTTATTGGAAACTATATAACCTTCAAGGAGTTTGTGGGAAGTATTGTATGTACCCCTGATTTAAAAAAAATGAATAAAGTTATAGCATTGTCAAGGAGCTATAGCAAAAGAATAAATTTTAAAGAAGAACTTCCTTGTAATAAAAGGTTATGGTTTGAGTTGATTCAGATGAAATTTGACTTGCATTATCTTTAATTAAGACACTTAATTATATTCCATTACATTCCTTTTCCACTTGATAGTTCCATCATTTTGACCCCAAAAGACCTCTTGATTCTTTACATGAGTTCTATATAGTAGAGGATTAGAGAAGATTTAGAGCCATTACAAGCCTATGGTAGGGTGTTTGCCATATTGAATTGGAGTGAAATAACCCTAACAATGAGAGGGTAGAGAGCTAAATATTTGCATCCCTATAGAGAATTTATTACGCTCATACATTTAAGGTTAATTTCACTGAATAGTTAATTACTTGGCATTGCTCATGTTATCATTTTTGTATCCCAAAAGATGATTGATTAATTGTCTCAAGGGTTCGCTATTGATTATGTTTTTCTCTCAGTTTTACCAGCATTGGTTTAGGTAGGATTCATTTCTTTGTCTAGGAGTACAAAAGTTCAAGTGTGGGGGAATTGATAAGATACAAATTGTATATGGTTTCTTTGACATTTTCAAGGGTTTTGTTACACTTTTATGATTCATTTTATGTATGTAATTGTGCTTTTAAGGTAATACATGATTATGCATGGCAATATGCTTATTAAAGGGTAAAATGGCCAATTAGCTCTTTTAAATTGCATATATTTTGTTCTTTAATTAGCTTAGCCTTTACAATGAGTTTTGATTTTGATTTGCAGCGGTTTTGGAAGAGACTCAAAGACTAAAGTGGAGCAGAGAAGAAAGCACAAGATAAAGAGGACTTGAATCGAGAAAGACAGCTTCTGTGATGTTTAGTCGCGACCTCAAAGTCCATTGGTCGTGACTTTTTCTTCCGGGAGGTTCTCTGTGTTCTCAAGTCTCGACCTAAATATGGATCTGGTCATGACTATGAAGAGAACTGGAAGAGACGCAGTGGAAATTAACTTTAAAAAAATTTTCCATTCCCAGCCAGGATCTACCGAATGTGTTTAAATCAAGGAGAAAGAAGTGTTACTTTCGGTATTCAAGTTTTGGTCGCGACCTCAGTGTCCACTAGTCGCGACTCTTCGCCTCTAGAACTTTCAGTCGCGACCTACTCAGCTTCTAGTCACGACCTGTCGCCTCTGGAGTTGTTAGTCGCGACCTCCTCTGCTTCTAGTCGTGACCTGTCACCTCTGGAGTTTTTAGTCGTGACCTCCTCAGCTGCTAATTGCGACCTGTAGCCTCTTTTCGGATTTCTGACGTTCAGATGCCCGTATAGTCCCGACCTCAGTGTCAATAGGTCGCAACCTGTCTTCGTGTCTGGTTTCTTTTCTCGATCGCAAGAAGTCAATAGCTCAGATCGGCTTCCTCTACCGGTATCCACACGAACAACGTTCCAATCACGAACGACGTGCTAGCGCCTCTTATCCCTCTAGGGCTTTCTAGAGGTTCCGTCCTCACTTTCTCTATTTCGGCAGTTTCTTATCTACAAACCTTTTGCACTCTCCCTGCCCCCTTTTCTCACGTCTGTATAGATGTGTAGATGTCTAGAAGTGTAGAACCCTAGCTCCTAATGTCAAATATATAGGATGCTATCGGGCTTCTAATTGGGCCGAGCTTTAGAATTAATCTTATATTAATTCTGAAATTAATACAATATCATATATTGCATAATTTAATAAGAAACTAATTAAATAAATATGGTTTATATTAAATCCGTCCCACAGATTTAATTCACCTATTTATTTAATTTAAAATAAAGATAAGACAGAATTATATTTGATTTATTCTCATAAATCAAATTTGAGATATCTTATCAATTTGAATTTCAAATTCAAATAGATCATATCCATTTAAATTCAAATTCAAAAGTGATAGAGATTTAATTTATCCTTATAAATTAAATCTTGCAAATATCTCTTATATTATATATAATATATATATACAAATATATATATAAAAAATATATATATAACCACCCTAGATTATTCATTGAATCTAGACATCTCTTAGATTCAATGAATCTGGACATCATAGCTCGTATTGGGCTATTTTGTGTGTGACCCTGTAGGCCCATATGAAGTTGGCAGTGGGCCAGTTACTATACTGACCTACAAGTCGTAAGCGATCTCTAGCAAGGCATTACGACTACCCAAAACATATGAGGATCGATAAACGATGTAACCTTTCATACAACCATATCACGTCCCTTTTGTCACACGATATTTCGGTCAAGGATGAGGCATGGAGAATTTCATCCTCCTGTTCTTGACCGTTACTTTCTCGATCTCTGAGTAGTCTGAATATAGAAATGGAACTACCCTTCCATTCCAGTATGGCCATACATTTCTCAGACTCACTCATCGAGGGGCCTAGTAATATCTCTCTACGAATGTGAGGGATAAATTCCATCTTGACCATTCACATTCCTCCGCATGAAAAACCACTGAGCCCGAACATAGCCTTTATGATCACTCGGTCAAAAGTGACTTTTGACTAGGTCAAAGCTGAGCGTTTGTCATGTAGGAATCCATGATGATCTCAGGTCAAAGGGCATAGTGATATGGCTTGTATATGAGAGAAGCTTATGACTTAACCCATGCAGCTCTCTCATAGAGGGTCGGTCCGACACCCTGTACTCTTACATGTGCCTATGACTTTGATTTATATCTCTATATAACTTTAAAGTCATACTGGTCTTATTTCATCTCTGCTCCCGCATAGATGACCGACTAGGGACATTTAGGATAAGATCACGAGTTATCCAAGGATTGTCATCATAGTAAACATGCAAATAATATGATAACATACTTAAGAAATTCATAAATAAGCAATATTCATAAGGTAATGATTGGCCCCTAGGCCACAATCTCCAACAGACTATAGTAGAGAGTTAGTGAAAAGGTACGTTCTCATTTAGGTTACTCTGCAATTAAGGCAAGAGTCAGCAATAAACGAAGGTGGGGCTAGATATTTTGCAAGTCTTGGCCAAGTTGAAGCTACTCTCATCCTCTCAATTCCTCTACATAACCTTCAATCAAATCTTCCATTTTTCTTGATCTTTTCACATATTTCTCTATTTCAACACCGATTAATCCATTTATACCACCTCTCTCTTCACTTTTCCATTACCTTTTCTACACATCTCATGGCATCAACTCTGGACAGCGATTGTAGCACAGTAGGAGTTATGAGATGCTACATTTTTAGCCTCTTGGTAATGGACAACATAGTTTGAGCTCATAGACTACAATGGGGAGTTATTCTATCTTAGTCTGCAATCATTTCATGTTTTAGGATTTCTAGATTTAAGGAATTCATAATATGTATGAGGATTGAATATCGATTTATTATTCTCAGATTAGATACTTGTAATTAATTTGGATGATATGATTAACGATTTGTATATATATATTTCAGTTTGATTTCTAGTTAGTTGATTGATTATTAGCGATTGTTAGTAATTAATTCAATTGATTAGAGTCTTTACCTACCGATTGGTAATTAATAAAGGGTTCTTACATTATCCAATTCAATCTACACATTAAGTGGTTTTCAATAGTGTATTAAAGGGTTTTAATTTAGCTTTGATAGAAGGGATTTTGAACTCAGTAAAGAATTGGACTTGATCGATTGATTGAGGTTTTAATTAAGACTTAGTGATTTCATAACTTTTATTCCAAATAGAAAGTGAGGATAGCAATGCTTTTATCATTAAGAGTCTTTCCTATCATATTTCTTTTGCAATCCAAACCTTTTTCACACTATCAAAAATACAAAAATAGTTACTTTTATTGTACTTTTATTTCCATTGCACCCATGTTTGAACTAAACAAAGAATCCATGCTTTTACTCAAGTTTTCAATGTTATTGTTTACCAATTGCTAGGATTTCACTTGAAAGGCTCCTTGAGAAGAACGATAGGGTTGTGCCTTATAATACATTATTTGGTTTAATCTTTATTTTGAAAAGCTCAGGATCACGACAATCCTGAGCCTTTTTAACCATTTTAGCTCTTGATTTTGTAGTAGTTGTATTCTTGAGCTTGGGTAGGAATTTTAATGCATTTTAAAGATTGAACTCTTGTGATATTTCTGCTATTTGAATCTGGAATTTTAAAAAGAGATAAGTATGATGATATATATATGTTTAAATGATAAAAAAGAGTAGGATTCAAGTGGTTGTAGCCTATAGTTGATTGAATTTTATGACTTGGTTGCCTAGCTGGTGCCATGGCCTTGACTAGTTCTATACCCTAGCATGTGATTTGATAATTCTAAGTCTTCCAATGGGTTCTACATGAAAAATTATGTGCAACTAAGTGCTAAGTGTGATTTTGATAAATAATTGGCACTAAGAAATGATAGCTCTCGGCCAAGTGCAGTTCTATGGGGAAGGAGTGTGAGTTTGATAAATCCAAGCTTATATGGGATTGGCCTATAAGAATAATTTTTAGAAAGTTAGAACACTAATCATAAAATTAAGAGAAAAAGGTTAGGACAACAAGTCCTTACTATGGTGTGAATTATTAGTCCTAATAAGTTGTATGATCGATGTTAATGTGTTTAGGACCTTTAGACATCTAAGAGGATGGTTTGATGAGGTTGAACGATAGTCCACATGGTCAGAAAAAGGAAGAAGCTTATAAACAAGGTAGTGGACTTACCCTTTATGTGCTCGATATGGTATGCTCATGTGTTTATATGTATAAATTGATTGAGTGATGTTGTGACATGATAATTGTTGCTAGAAATGTTGTTTATAATATGATTCCCATGGCCATGCATTGTTATACCAAGCATAAAGCATGATAGCATGTCACTAGCTAGCATAAGTTTAAGTAAAATTACATATCTTGTACATGTATGTGGTAATATTTGCAACTGAGATTCCCTAGAATCTCACCCCTCCCTTTTTTAGTTCTAGGCAGATAGGCTAGATCACCAAGAGGGGGAGGGTAAATTGGGTGTTTGATGGATTTTAAAACTTTTTGAAACTATTTTGAAATATGATCAGTGAAACAAATCAACTTGAAAAACTTTGATCATATATTGGAAATATATTATTGAAAATCAAAGAGTTAAGGAAGAAAGAAATTGCACGAAAAATTTATCCTGGTTCAGTTTTCCCTTGACCTACGTCCAGTTCTCAGCTCCCCACTGAGATTTCCAATCTACTATTTTCCAAGATTACAACAGACTCTTGGTAGCCTTTACAACTTTAATTTTTTATGGCTAATTGAGAACCACCTCAATCCTGAGGTTACACCACTCTCTGGTGGTAACACTCCCTCTTACAGAGACGAGCAAATCCCACCTTGAATCCTCGATTCCTAGGTTTGCTCTCAGACTTGGATAAAGATGATGAAATATAAAACCCTCTCAGATAGAGTAAATAATACATTGTAGTACATGATACTTTTCTCTCTCAAGATATGATGATGATAAATAATGAAGAATAGAGAGTTGGAGGCTTTCTTAGTCTAATGATATTTTAGAATTATGATGATGCATTCTTAGCTCCTTTCTTCTTGAATGCTTTATTATTTATAGATGAAGTTTGAGCTTTTGACCATTTAGCATAATCTCTTTCTCTGTTGAGCTTTTCTTCTTCTGTTAAGAATATGACCGTTGGAACTAGCCGTTGAAGCTTACAACACAAAGTGCCTTTTTACTGTTGTGAGTCTGTTGGCTTTAATCTTTGTCTAATATCATTCTAATCATGTCTTTGGATACCTTAAATGAAGTTTGACATAATCAAGAGAAGTTATGGGAATAATTGTTCAGCACTTAACTTTTTTCTATCTTTTTATTATCTTTGAGTGCAAGAACAATGATCATCTTTCAATTTTCATAATTTCCTCTATTTAACTCCAAACATAGCAAATGACCTATCCCCAGAAAGTTCTATATGTTTACTTTCCAATGAACTAAGTTTGAATTCAAAATTTATTGTATACAGAAAGATATGATCAATTTAGTGAGTAGAGGTTATGACCAAAGCGTTGATCCTATATTCCATATTGTAAATGGTATATCTCTCTCATATGAGACTCTTTGGTGATGAAATTGGTGCATTGAACCTCATTCTGAGTATAGTTTCACCTCAATCAGATAAGTATATCTTGAGATATGATCAAAATACTCAACATATGTCGAAGCAGAGCATAACAGCGTACTGAAAAATGAAGAATTAATCGATTAGTTAATCGATTAATTCAACAAAAATGGTAAATTTTAATCAATTAATTCAGCAAAAATGGTGAATTTAAGTTGTTTCATCGATTATTATCTTCTCCCTTTTCTATTCCTTCACTCCTTTGTTTAGTCGATCAAGAGTTTGATAAATTTCTTTATTCTTGAACTTGATTTCCTTCTTCTTCCAATGCCTTATTCATAGTTCCTCTATATTATAAAGATCAAGTTCTAATTAGATGTCTTTTCTAAAATATACTGTATTCAATTAATTATCATTAATTCAATCAATGATTCAATTAATAAGAGAAATAGAAAATAGAATATCACATTGATCAGAATTTTCAACCATATATAATATAATAAGTTTCTCAAAAGTTATATAATAAAGAATGTAGAGACAAATGTGTATATTTCAGGTTTGAATCAAACATATATGGTTCAGAGAGAGATTCAGTCATTTTCAATGTAAACAGAGAAAGATTCTTAAAATATATAAGTTAATCGAATAACTAATCGATTAATGTAAGTTAATCAAATACCTAGTTGATTAATGTGTGTGGAAGAATTAAATTAGAAAATATTTCAACACGGATTAATTGAACAGTTAATCTGTTAATGTAAATTAATGAATTAACTAATGAATCAATTGGTTTATATTTAAATTTCACAAAATTGATACTTCATTGATTAATCAAACAATTAATAGGTTAATATAAATTAATCGATTAATAGAAATATTTTTGTTCAATAGAAAATCTGTTCTCAAAAGATTAATCGATTAACTACAATTATTCTATTAACCAATCGATTAATTGACTTATCAATTCAATTCTAAAAGGTAAGCTCTTAACATTAATCGACCACTTAATCGATTAATGGTCACTCATTAATCGATTAATTTATTTTCCTCTTTAAAACAGAATGCTACCTTTACATAAATCAAACAACCAATTGATTAATTGATATTAATCGATTAACTCTATTAACTTATTCTTTTATCAACATTTACACATAGAAATATGTTTTGATTCTTTTAAATATCATTTGATATTTTACTGAAACACATTTTGCTATTTGTTATTTTTGCAGCATCAAAACATACTTTCCAACACCCTTAACTAACCAATATAGGTTAAGCAATATGAAAGATGTATGCATGAAGAAAAGGGTAACATCCCAAATTTCCCTTATCTGTATAAGACTGATACAGGAAAGACGTTATGAAGGGATTGGGATGGTAATTAGAAGAAAAGATAATGATTAAGATAAGTTTTAAGCTAAAGAAAGAGAAAAGATATAAAGTTGTAAAGAAAAATAGACTAAATTGCAATTAACGAAAGTTCTAAGGACATAATACTCATTTTGGAAAAGAAATGGACTAAAGTGAAAACTCTAAAAGTTCTGTGGTGCAAAATAGAAGTAGACTTAAACTTTAGGCCATTAAGTGTAATTATGAAAAGTTGAGGGCCTAAAGTTTAATTTTCAAAATTCAGGGGCAAAATGGTAATTATAGAAAGTTGAACTAGAAAATGCTAAAAGTTTTATTAGAAACATTTCAGTTTTAAATTTTACCATAAAATAGAGAAAAGTATTCTGATCAGCTTAACGCAACACGAAATTTTGATTTGAGGTCCCGATACATTGAAGTTAATTTCCAAAGTTGGGAGATTAGTACAATATTTTCTGGACCTCATAATCAGATAAAATTTGATAGTAAATTCTAATAATTAATATAAGAATTTATAAAACTAACAGAAGTTAAAAGGAGTCATGTAGAATTAATTATGGAATTTACGGTGAAAAATGACACCAATAAAGGATTTAAAGAAGATGTATAAAAATTTATCAGGACTTATAGGCCTCAGAAAGTTATGAGACTCTGTAAGAAATTCATTTTATATTAGAATGAATTTATAAAAATGTCATAACCATTAAAAGAGATTTATAGAATTTATCCCAAAAATTAGGGTAATTTAAGAATATCAGTATAAGGGAAGTGCCTTGGGATTTATGCCAATTAACTATTAGACCTAAAAGAGGCCCAATATGGTGTCACATTAAGAGTCCAATAAGCCCAAGAGCAAGCCTTGGAGCTTAAGTCAATTTTGTATACTCTTTTTAAAAAACAAAAAGAAAAGAAGACAATTCAAAAGATAATGTGAGGTGTCCTTGTGGGACCCAAAAGCCTTCCAAATGGTGCCAAGGAGGAGGAAGAAGCATTACCCCATATGATGATTTGCATTAAAATAATATAAGAATTTATGTAATTGTGATTAAGGTTAATTAATCAAAGAACAACCCAATAAGATTAAAGATTAAAAGGTTGTAATAATTAGGAATTTGGGGGACAAAGTGGTCCTAAAGACCTTGAAAATTATTTATAAATACCTCCCCCATTCTTCATTAAAACTGTGAGCTCTTAGGTGTCAAAGGGAAACTCTTGCAAAATGAAAACTCACCTAATCCAAGGCAATTCAAGGAGAAAGTTCAAGGGACTTTGATCGAAGGTAGCTAGAGCTTAAGACATGTAATGCTTCCTAATTTGTTCATAAGTGATTTGGAAGGATAAAACCTAAGTTTTAATGGTAGAAAAGTGAGATATTCTCTTGGTAACCTTGCTATCCAAATCTGGACAGAAATGAAGAAAGAAGAAAAGCAAGATAGAACCAAGTAGAAGACACTTAGACAAGCTAGTTTGATGATTGGTTATTGAATTGAGTTGATATTCTTGACTTTGCTCTTTCTTGAGGCCTTTCGACCAAGGCTATTCTGGATAGGAGGAGATGGAATTTCAATGATCTAATTGAATTTAAAAGATGATTTTGTGTAGGATTGGATAGGTTTGGAACCTTGGAAGCATTAGAATTGAAAGTTATAATTTTTTGAAGTCTTCTCTATACTGTTCACATGCATGAACAGTGATTGAAATTTCATGATTTTGATGCTTCCAATGGTTTTAAAATGAAAAATTGTGTGGAGTAAAGTAGAGAAACAGGTATTTGAAGCATTGGAATCAAAATGAGAATTTTTGAAAGAAAAAGAGAAGTTATGTAATTCTATCCAGAATAGTGTGCAGCTGCTGGAATTTGAGAATTATGAGTTCATAAATGGATTTAGAAGGCCAAATTATGTAGGGTAAAGTCAAGACACTAATTGATTCAAAGATCAAGCTAATTAACAAAGATTAAAGAAAGTTACTTTAGTAGATAAAATTCAATGTTCAAGGAAGTTAAATTGTAATGAGTTAATGGTAATGCAATGTTAGGAATTGGTTTGTGTGCTCAAAGAGGGTAGTTGTCACATCCTTATTTTTATACATCTTAGGGGCCATTCAGTAGCACTTAGAACCACTTTCAGGGTCATTGAGGTCTAAACACTTAATCTGGAATTTTATTCACATCGGGTACTGTTCACTGTGGCAAATTCCAGATGAGTGACCTGATTTTGAAAATTCATAACTAATCCTAGAAAAATAGAAATGAAGTGGTTCAAATTGGTACATGAATATAACTCAAATATATTTCAGGGAAAAATCATTGGTTGACCAATCCTTGACAAATTTAACGTGGGTCAACGCTTCAATCTTACTGTTCATCCAATAACCTTCTCGTGAATCCAGCATTCTGGTCCCAACTTTAACAATTTATATCTTTTCGTGTATACATCCAAATGAGGCATTCTATATATCAAATTAAAGATTAGTATGTCTACTTTGTACCCTAAACATTTAGTACATTAATTCAATTATTTGCTATTTTTAATTATTTATCAAACATGAACAGGTCTTCACGAGTTACTGTTCACTAAGCCTATTTTCAGCATTTAGTCTTTACATACACATGCATACAACCAACACATATCAATCATATATGCCAGATAACAATTAATATTAAATAATCAACTGTTATATATCAGTGCATGATTAACGCCCTCATATTTCTATTACATCTTTAACTGTCTAAAATCCGGCAGCATAACTGCTACAATTCTTCTTTAGAAAGTAACCGATGTTGTACCAATTCGGTAATTCCCTCATGAGAACTACCATTCTACGTAGTACCCAGGAAAGACTGGATGAACCTGCTGGGTCCACTCACTTCCAGCCTCCTTAGACAGCACTACGTACACAGTACGTATCAGTTCCTTTCCCTGTTCCTGCTTCCTTGCCATAATTTCGGCAGCATAACGGCGTCTCTTAAGATTTCCATATTTTATTTTGACAGAACCTCCCCTGTAATGTTATATTTGGGAATGAGATTCAAAAGAATCCCAGTAGCAATAATCATAACAATATATGTAATGCAGAGTGACGGTGCTTGCTTGTGATTGTGTACAGATAAGTATGCTGCATGCTTCATTGGAATAGAGCTACAAGCATAACATATAAGACAACAATCCAACCAAACAAAAGAACAACAAATCACAAAGACATTACATAAGAGCTAGGATTAGTTGCTACCTCAAAAGCAGAGCTTCAAAACTTCTCTACTACTCCCAACTCCACCAGAACTTCCTTACTTCTTTCTTTCTCTCACTTTCTCTCTCAAGAACTTCTTTCTTCCTCTCTTTCTTGCTTGTGCCGAAATGAAGAGCTAGGGGTATTTATAGTGTTGAGCAATGGCAATCTTGTAATTTGGAAGACTTATGATCCTGTGGTCCCGGTTTTTCCTGAATTTCCTATTTTCTTTTATTCCTTTTTATTGCATCATGCATGACATCACTCAATGCCAACTCATGGGACACCTAAGCACCCACATTCTTCACATGGCACAATTTGGAGAGAGCTAGAGCCTTCTGGAAGATTTCCGGTCCAATCCGGTATCGGCCCGGTCCGATTCCTCAAAAAACGCGCTGTTTTCTTAATCTGATTTTCTGAAAATCCTTTTTATGTCTACTGACCTCACATTTAGTATCTAGACCCTTTATATCATTAACTTTTTAATACTGGGTCCAGACTCAGTTACAGATCCCCTGCGAAATGACCAAAATGCCCTTGGTGCCCTATCTTGTCCTATTTTAACCCTAAGGGCAAAATCGCCATTTCATACCTTTTTTAACCTGGTCAAAGCATATACTGGCTCTAGTCAACCCTATTTAGATATGTCTTAGCCTCTAGGCCTGTCCAAAATGACCAGAATGCCCTCCATTCATCTGCTGCCCTTTTTGTACAACATAGGGGCATTTTCGTAATTTCGCACTTTTCCTGGGTTCTGCTGGACACTGGCCCACCTATCAGTCCAAGAGCCTTACTGGGCCTCTAATGGCACCATTTTTTGGCTTCCTGGGTCCATTACCTGTATAGCACGTATTACGAGGAATCTTCCTCTGCCACAATTTACCTAATATTTTTATTATTATTTACCGATTATACACTTTTCCGGACACCGGCTCCTTTTCCCAGATACAGTGTCTTACTGTGTTCAAGCATTCCTGTGGGTTATAACAGTCATCTGACTGAAGTCATCCGATCGCATTCAGCCCCTTTAAAAATACCGATAAATCTCCTACCCAGATTCCCGGAGGCCTCACACTCCGTCTGGATTTTTTTATTTTGTGAATAACTTTTCCTACAGACCTCCTATCGGTATTTTGTCAGTTTCCCGACATCTGCCCCATAAAGGCGCATCATCCTGTATTTTCTCACTTATACCTGAAATCTAGGGTATCCGGTATTAATTTTTATAAGTTTTAGACGATCAGTCCATTTCTGGCTATCTGGAGTCTTCAAAAATTCCGGTATTAGGCTGGGTTACCCGGCGCCACCTGCCCTATCTTCTGGTAAAATCTGGGACTGAAATGCTGTCGGGCGGTCCAAACCACTTCTGGTCTATTTTTCTTTAATTACACTTTAGCCCCAAGGAACTTTTTCTTCTTTGTAATTAAGTCCCTTTATTTGGCTAAAATTACACTTTAAGACCCCACATTTTTGTCTACCTTTCTTTCCTAACCTTAAGCTTTCCATAATTACATTTAGGTCCCTTAATTTCCTTTCTTTTGCAATTTAATCCTTTTCTTTACATAAAGGACCACATGTTTTTCCTGTAATAGAACTCATATATTCCGTTTAATCTGTACATAAGAACCAGTACAGAAAATTAAGGATATTATAGTAGTCACACATCAAGGAGAAGTAGGAAGCAAGAGGTAAAGGAAAAGGATAAGGAAGGCAATGAGTATGAGATAGTGAACTTACCTACTTGTATTCTTATGTTGTTTGTATGTTTTATATGATGTTTACTTACTTTGATGATGTGAAGCATGTATGATTAAGTGATGCTCTGTTTCTTTTTATGCTATGGCCATATTGTAATATCCCAATTTTTAGGCCCAGAGACTCAGAAAGTAGCCTGAAAAATATAGGCTACTAGACCCCTTTGAGCAGAAGTCCAGGAAACATACAGAGGGTTTTTAGGGACTAAACTGCAAATAAGTGAAAGTATATGGACTTATATGTAAATAGTGAAAGTCCCTAGGGGCATAATGTTCATTTTAGAAAAGAAAGGGACTAAAGTGAAAAGTTTAAAAGTTCCATGGTAAGAAATAAAAGTAGACATAAGTTGTGGGCCATTAAAGGTAATTATGAAAAGTTAAGGGACTTAATTGAAAAAAAGAAAAGTTTCCAGGGGCAAAATGGTAATTATAGAAAGTTGATTCGGAAGTGGCTTAAAATAGCCCAGAAGCATTTCAGTCCTAAATTTCACCAGTAGATAGAGGAAATGATGTTGGTTAGTCTAGCTTAATACAGAAATTTTATTAGAGTTTCAGATAGCTGAAATTTATCTGATAGTCAAAAAGTTATCTGAAATTTTTATCAGATATCCTAGACCTTATATATGAGTGAAAAGTTACAGGAATGTGCGTCCTGTGAAACTGGAGGTCAGGGAACTGACAGAATCCCGAAAGGAGTTCTATAGAAAAAGTTATTCACTTTTTAGTGAATTTAGATGGGGAGTTCGTGAACGCCCGATATCCAATTGGAAAATTAATTGGTAAGCAAACTAGGACTGAATGAGCCCAGATGAAGTCACATAGAGGCTCGTGATGATGCCAAGAGAGGCCCAGGTCCATGATATTAGTTCAGCTGTAAAAGGGGCAAATGTCTAGAAAATGTGCGAAATGATGAAAATACCTCTATGTTATAAAATAGTTAAAAAATGAGTAAAGGGTATTTTAGTCATTTGACTAAGGTTATACAGTCAAGAAAGGTTATCTGGATAGTTGACCAAGGTCAGGGAATACTCTAGTAAGGTGAGAAAAGACAATAATGCCCCTAGACTCATTAAAGTAAATAAAGAGGAACCAAGGGCATTTTGGTAGTTTACCAAGGGATGTTTCTTGGGAATTGAGCCATCAGAGTACTTGGAATGGATTAGAGACCCAAGATGACATTCCAAGAGCCCAAAACGTGGCCCAATGGTTATGTGAGTTAAAGTGGCATTAAAATAATATTTTAGTGAGTTTTTAACAAAGTAAAGTTACCCGGTCGAAGGGATAACCGGGAAATTGATCAAATAAAACTTTGGACTTATCTGGAAGCCATGAGGTGGCATGAAAGGTGTCCTCATGGGATCCATCAAGATGCCACATAGAACTAATCTAGAGGAAGAAGAAAAAGCTAAGGACACGTGGCAGGATCTCAGCCGTTCATTCTGGGACAAGACTCTATAATTCTCTGGAAACGCTGAGTCAGCTGGTGAAGTGTCCCGAGGGCCCCACCATTGGGACACCTAAGCATGTGAGGTGTCCCTTGATGATGTCACTTTTGATGAGCCATTATGGAAGATGATGTCATCACGATGATGCAGGCAAAGCTTCTTGAGGAAGCTAAGCGATTTGAGCCGTTCATCATGATTCGATCTGAGCAATCCATTCCACATCCCTCTGCCTATAAATACCCCTCACCCCTCACTTCATTCCACACACCACGGCCAAAGTAAGAAGAGAAGAGAAGAGAAGAGAGAGAGAGAGAAAGAGAGAAAGAAAGAAAGAAAGAAAGGAAGGAAGAGAAAGAAGGAGTTCTGGTGGAGTTAGAGCAATCTGAGGAGCTTAGGGACTCGACAAGTTTAGGAATAAGGTAAGTAATTTATTCTAGTCCCTGCTCTAATAAGTTAGAGGATTGTTCTTATAAATTAGATAGTTAGAATAGAGAAATATCTCTCTCTATAAGGTTAGCCGTGGATAGAAAGAAAGTTAGGAGATAGTCAAAATAAGGGTATTACCTCATGATAAGCTTGAGTTAAGTGGAGTTATGCTGGATAAGATAATAATAAGAATATTATTATGCTATGTATAGGCTCTAAACTCTATAAAGAAGGGATCTCAGAGCAAAGGCTAAGGACTAAAGGAAGGGCTACATGCCAGGTAGTAAACTTACCTAAACTTGTATGTGTTAAATGTATGGTTGATTGTGTTATGGCTTGATTGATTGATGTTAATATGTAATTGTTAAAGCTCTATGCTATGATTACCTTGGCCAATTGTATTTCATATGTTATGTGGAAGCATGCACATTACATTAAGTTGACACAATCACAAGCAAGCACTAATACCAATCATTGATACATATACTATTTAGTATCGTTTGCTACTGAGATTTCCCCCAAAATCTCACCCCTATCTTTTCCAAACATAACAAGGTACTGGTTTGGAGAAGATGAAGCTAGGAAAATGAAAATGTGACATTTTAGTATCAGCGCAAAGGGTTCTAGCTCAGAGCATAAGATTCTGGCACAGAACAGAAGGTTCTGGCTTAGTGATGCTCTGGTTTAGTTAGACTGACACCTTAAACAAGTTAGAAATTTGAACGGTTCTCTCCCTAGAGTACCATATAGGAATGGTGTTCACTGCTTAAAGAAAGATTCATATAAGAGATAGTGATACCCAGATAGATAAAACTATACCCCGAGCTTTACAGTCTTACGAAGGATATGATTACGATAGAGTAGTCTTAGTCAGCCGTTACCCCCGAGGTCTTGTGTTCCTTAACACGATGTGGCTGGACTAAGCAGGATAATGCCTGAGATGTAGTTTCCTCTATTAGTAGAGATAGAAGCTGACCAGTTCAAGGTTAGGGAAGCTGCAAGAGTAGCTCGAGGTATCATTCTATGACCAGACACTACAGTGAGGATGATGAGATGTCCAAGTTACGACGTAAAGGCGTGCAGGTCACGACTAGCTGCTATAGAGAAGTGAGGTTGCGATGAGTCAAGTCACAGGTCGCGACTATAATACCCAGAGGCCAGGTATGATGATAATGATGAGTTAAGATGAGATAGCTAGAATGAGATTTGCCTAGGAATGATCCTAGCACATAGCCTAAGGCTAGAGACGTGATAGTTAATAGATAAAGAACTAATGTTCCCTAAGCAGAGGGATTCCATCACGGAGAAGTAGTAGACCTAGGGTAGAGTACCCTAGAGAATATAAATGATAGTAAGAGATGGTGAATGAGATCCATGCGACTTAAGTTCGCTAGGATCAAGAGAAAGACCAATAAGGAACCACAGTCCGGTCAAGAACAGACTGGGACTGATAGACAGAAGAAGTTAAGAGATAGTAGAGACATATCCTAGCATGATGTATGTGTATATGTATGTAAGGATAGTTGATGAAATTTGTCATTGTGAACAATAACTCGTGAGGAGGCAATGACATATGAGATATAACTAAAAATAGTAAATGTTGGAATAAATGTATGAAATTTTTTTGACATTTATTTAACATGTCAAGCTTCATTTTGACACCAAGAATTCCTTATTCTGACATATATCCAAAGATAATGAATTTTTCAAATTTAGAGACCAGAAACTATTTTTTAGAAAATTTGACCAAATGAATAGTGATTTTCAATTTAAATTTCAGTATGTTAGCTTTGAGTATCCTTTTGAACCATTTTATTTTGATTTTTCTAGAATTAATTATGATTTTTTGAAGTTCGTCACTTAATCTAGAATTACCATATGAACAGTACTCGTAAAAAGTGAAATTCTAGATTTTGTAATTGAACTTTAATAGACTTATAAGTAGTTCTAAATGCTATTGAATAGTTCCTAATACATACAAAAGTAAGGTGTTATATTTTTTGTATAAGAGCAAAGTTTTAGCATCAGATAGGATAATTCCCATACCCTAAACCTAAGTAGTTAACATTATGTTAAGATTAGGTACTTAGTGAGAAGGTAATATATCTTAAGTCTGAATCTTAAGTGAACCACGAAGATTCCCTCCCTATAATTGGTTCACTGTTTAAAGTAGGATTTAGATAAGCAACCTTAGGAAGAGAATGTTTAGAAAAAGGTATGCTTAAGTTGCAATGAAAAGATGCTTAGGTTGTAACTTGTTTACACAAAGAAGTTAGGTCACGAAGAGTTAGGACATGGGTTGTGATGAATATCTACAAAGGAGTTCAGGTTGCTAAGAGGAAAGATCATTAGCTGTGACAAGAGAACACTGAGCGATCTAGTTGTGACGTGTCAAGTGAGTTAGTCATGATAAAAGTTCATAGAGAACATGAGTCGTGACTAGCTAATACTCAAGTCGCAATTGGGATACACAAAGGAGTTCAAGAATCTACGAGCTAGTATGATGGACAAAGCAACAGTAGATTGGTCTTAGTTAGCTAATACCTCAAGGGTCTCATGTTTTTTAACACGATGTGGCTAGACTAAGTGGAAGAGCGACAAGGAGCAGTTCCTTCTGCTGACAGAGATAGAAACTGACTTGTCTAAAGTCAAAGAAGTTGACCAGTCCCAGATCAAGAAAGCTAAGATACAAGAGTTAGTTCAAGATAACGTTAGGAGAATGAAACAGAATCATTCCGTGAACCTAAAATCCCTAAGAGTATAAGTTAGACATTATGAGAACGATGAGAACAAGGGCGCCAATTTTGCTAAAATTTATCAGCTAGAGGTATGGTATAGGGTGTAGGCAAGTCAGATGTATGAGGTGCTAGGACACCGAAGACCAGCTACAGAAGGTGTTCAAGAGTAGATTCTCCATAAGATAGTTAGGAGTAGATATACTCTATGAAAGACTTCGTTAAGTTAGTCTTTCCTAAATAAAAGGTTCAGAAATATGAGATCGAGACAAAAAGCTAATGTTCTTAAAGTAGAGAAACCCATCATGAAGAGACCAATAGACCCAATGAAGAACACTCTAGATAGCAGGAGTAACAACAACAGATGATAGATGGGATTTCCATAACTTATGTGCGCCAAGAACGAGAAAGAGATTTACTATCACAACAGCCATAACATCAGTTGTTGTTGATTTATGACGATTAGAAAGAGAAGTCATCAAGGAGTTATAGTCCAGGCAGGAACAGACCAGGACTAGCAAATGGTCAAGATCTGCTGAGGAAGAAGATAGTATCCAACTATAGAAAAGTATAGAAGTTACTCCATAAAGATAGAAATGATCAGCTTACCTGGGAAGTTTTTCTTGAGCAGTTTTATGATAAACATTTTCTTCAGTCAAATAGATATGGGCGTGAGGCTAAGTTAAAGTATTAAAGCAGGGTAAGAAGAACCCTCTAGAGGATACTTAGCCAAGTTCATCCACATGTATAGTGAGAGTTGAATGAGTGAGAAGTTAACTCACATATTGAATTCTGTGATGCAAGAAAGAATTTTTCCTAGGTAGTTACAGAGGTTTAATGAAGCGATATAGGCAAGCAAGATTACAAAGAAAAACTTGTAATGCCTAAAAAAGATAAAGGCAACTCTGAAAGATGAACCCTTTCAGTATTTCTGATAGGGATATTCTAGAGGGCCTTTAGTTTTCATAAAAGAGGTAATAAGAAGTAGTTAAGAAGGAGAATAATAAGCTAGGAGATGCAGACATACAATCAGAGCCTGACATAAATGAGAATCATGGTAGAGTCCACGGGAATAGGCTTTGATTGGCAGGTCGAGGAAGTTGCTACAGATATGGCAAGCTAGGATATTTTGCTAGGGAATGTTTATAGATTATGACAGGTAAGAGATTCCAGATGCAAAAGAAAGTTTTGCCCTGATATGAGAAGAGGCAAGAAAGTTGCCTGAGGTAATCTAAAGAAAGGACTAAGGGATAACAATCGCTAAGTAGATGTGATATGCGATTCAGGCACCAGTCATTTGTTAGTAGTAATGACTGTAGAGGCAATTACTCCCATTAGTTTAAGGGTAATAGCACCCTATGCATATTTAAATTATAATGTTCGGCATGCACACGGTAGAGCTATCCTAGACCTGGTATGTTTGCTCTATAAGATTAGAGAAATAGATAAGGTAGTTAGTGTTAATTAATCTTCAAGGATTAGGATTAAGAGTAGAATGAAAATTAAGATTAGGATCAGAGTTAGATTAAAGTTAGGAATAGGAATGAGAGTCAGTTAGATGAGTAACCTGAAATAGGTAAACAATAGGAATGTACCAGAATAACAGATAGTCCTAATAAGTGGGATAGTCAATTATAGTATGATTAAGGTTACTTAGATATTTCTACAAGCTTATGAATACAGTACTCAAGACCATTTATTATGGTAGGGTTACAGTAAGCACCAAGAGAGTGGTAGTGTTATAATTCTATCGAAAAAAATTGTATATAGAAAGAACAGTAAACAGCGGTAAAGTGATTATTTTTATATCACTCTTCAAATAAGAGTTAGATCTGAAATAGATGGCTCTAAAATATAGCTAGATTCAGACAAGAGTTAGATATTACTCTTCAGATAATAGCACAGTTCAGATACATGCTACTCGCAGTTAGAGCATAGATTCACATGAGAAATTATGAACGGTCGTAGTAACATAAAGAAAATGCCTAACATAAAGAAAATGCCTATGGCAATTACAAATGGTGATTTGCATATGGCTAAGTCATGATTACATACGGCAACAGCCCATGGCAAGCTACAAGAAAGAAAGAAAGTTGATAAGGAACTCCTGAATAAGAGAGAGAATAAGTAAAGTCTTCATAGATAATAAAGGCTACTGGATACACTTTTAAAAACAATTTTATGGGTTTGATTTATCAACATAAAGGGAGTAGCTAACCCTATAAGGTGTTGATTAGCTCATCCAAAGAAAGTACTTATAATGTTTTCCCCAAATAACCTCTATTATATACAGACTGAACTTAGTTTTCTCTTAAATGAAGATGGAGTCCAAAGTTCAAATCTGAGCACTAGAATTCAAAAGATTGTAGGAGTATGTCTGAGGAACAGAAAAGAGAACCCCATATGTCTTAAGAATAGACAAGTATGAGCAGATAGATCCTCTAGATGAGGATGAAGAGATTAAAAGGTCAAAGAGACCCAGAAAAGAGGGCTAAGGCAGAGTAAAGTTAGAACACATTTTATGAGAAAGAGAATGCTAGGGCTCAGAGCCATACGAAGTGTAACCTAGCCTTAACCCAATAGCACGCTTAACTGAAAAGTGCTCAGGCCAGAGTAGCCTAGAGATGGTGACCCACTAGGAAGCACAGTGTTGATTTACAAAGTTAGAAAGATGTTCTAGAACAATGAGAAAGAATATTGCTAGCTATCCTTAAAAAAAAGAAAGAATAGCATAAGTGCTCAGTAGAGAAAATAAGGGACTTCAGTATCCCTGGTACCAGGTCCAAATAACGGAACTGTAAAGAAAGAAAGAGATAGTTAAATGATGAGTATTTCCTTATACTAGTTCCAAAAAGAGAAACTATAGAAGGGAAAGAGACAGATAGATAGACAGAAAAGTTAAGAAAAGTTATAAAGAATTAGAAAAGGTAAGGGATTAGAACCCTTATGTCAAATCTAAGTAGAGAAAATCTGAAAGGAAAGATTCAAGTTACAGTTTTATATTAGGAGGAGGTTAGAAAGGCTTAAGAGCAAGATCCTCCCTAGAAGCCGGCAAAGCTATAAGTCAGAGCATTCCAGAATATGGAAAGAAAAATGTAATGAAAGAGTCACAATGCGTAATGAGAAATACGCAATACGCAAAAAAGATGCATAATAAGAGAAACGTAATGAGAAGTATGATGTATGACAGAGACTCAAAATTACATCAAATTTCTAGAAGATTATGTATGAAAAAAATGGACACTACTTACAAGTCCAATACAGTGAGTTATCCATAAACATATAGATAGATGACACGTTAGAATAGAAAGAAGCAGACTCCAACTATGATTGAGTTGACTAAAGACAAAAGAGCATAACAGCATGAGAAAGATATTAAGCTTCCCGGATGTTAAGAGTAATCCACTAGATACCAAGATAGAAGATAAAAGATAGATACCTCGAGCCTTATTCATAAAGCAAAAGAGGATAGAAAGAGAAGTTATATCCAAGGTTGTTTTAATTAAGGTACAAATTAAATTTTGAGAACGAAATTTATTTTAAGGGGTAGAAATATAACATTCCAAATTTCCCTTATCTGTATAAAACTGATAGAGGAAAAAGGTTATGAAGAGATTGGGATAGTAAACAGAAGAAAGGATAATGCTTAAGATAAGTTTTAAGCCAAAGAAAGAAAGAAGGTATAAATTTATAAAGAAAAAGGGATTAAATTGCAATTAACAAAAGTTCTAAGGACTTTTGGAAAAGAAAGGGACTAAAGTGAAAACTCTAAAAATTCCATGGTACAAAATGGAAGTAGACATAAACTTTAGGTCATTAAATGTAATTATAAAAAGTAGAGGGCCTAAACTGCAATTTCCAAAAGTTCATGGGCAAAATGGTAATTATAGAAAGTTGAGCCATAAAAGGCAAAAAATTGCCTAAAAGCATTTCAGTCCCAAATTTTACCATAAAATAGAGAAAAGTATTCTGATCAGTTTAATGCAACATGAAATTTTGATTTGAGGTCTCGATAAATTGATATTAATTTTTGAAATCGGGAGATTAGTATAGTATTTTTTGAATCTCAAAATCAGATAAAATTTGGTAGTAAATTCTTATAATTAATATAAGAGTTTATAAAATAGATAGAAGTCAAAAAGGAGTCATGTAGAATTAATTATAGAATTTACGATAAAAAATGACACCAATAAAGGATTTAAAGAAGATGTATGAATTTTTATCAGGACTTCTGAGTCTTAGAAAATTATGATACTTTGTAGAAAATTCATTTTATATTAGAATGAATTTCTAAAAATGTCATAACTATTAAAAGAGATTTATAGAATTTATCCCAAAAATTAGGGTAAGTTAAGAATATTGGTATAAGGGAAATGCCTTGAGATTTATGCTAATTAGCTATTAGACCTAAAAGAGATCCAATATGGCGTCACATTAAGATTCCAATAAGCCCAAGAGTAAGTATTGGAGCTTAAGTCAATTTTGGATTTTTTTTTAAAAAAAAAGGAAAGAAAATAAGATAATTCAAGAGATAATATGTGGTGTCTTGTGAGGGGTCCTTGTGAGACCCACAAGCCTTCCAAATGGCACCAAGGAGGAGGAAGAAGTATTACTTCATGTGATGATTTATATTAAAATAATATAAGAATTTATGTAATAGTGATTAAGGTTAATTAATCAAAGAACCAACTAATAAGATTCAAGATTAAGAGGTTGTAATAATTATAAATTTAGGGGACAAAGTGGTCCCAAGGACCTTGGAAATTCTCTATAAATACCTCCCCCATTCTTCATTAAAACCATGAGCTCTTAGGTGCCAATGGGAAACTCTTGCAAAACAAAAACTCACCTAATCCAAGGCAATTAAAGGAGGAATGTTCAAGGGACTTTGATCTAAGGTAGCTAGAGCTTAAGGTATATAATCCTTCCTAGTTTGTTTATAAGTGTTTTAGAAGGATAAAACCTAAATTTTATGCGTAGGAAAGTGAGATATTCTCTTGGTAACTTTGCTATCCAAATCTGGATAGAAATGAAGAAAGAAGAAAAGCAAGATAGAATTAAGTAGACACTTAGACAAGCTAGTTTGATGATTGGTTATTGAATTGAGTTGATATTCTTGACTTTGCTCTTTCTTGAGGCCTTTCGGCCAAGGCTATTCTGGATAGCAAGAGATGGAATTTCAATGATCTAATTGAATTTAAAAGATGATTTTGTGTAGGATTGGATAGGTTTGGAACCTTGGAAGCATTAGAATTGAAAGTTATAATTTTTTGAAGTCTTCTCTATACTGTTCACATGCATGAACAGTGATTGAAATTTCATGATTTTGATGCTTCCAATGGTTTTAAAATGAAAAATTGTGTGGAGTAAAGTAGAGAAATAGGTATTTGAAGCATTGGAATCAAAATGAGAATTTTTGAAAGAAAAAGAGAAGTTATGTAATTCTACCCAGAATAGTGTGCAGTTGCTGCAATTTAGGAATTATGAGTTCATAAATGGATTCAGAAGGTCACATTTTGTAAGGTAAAGTCAAGACATCAGTTGATTCAATAACCAAGCTAATTAACAAAGATAAAAGAAAGTTACTTTAGTAGATAAAGTTCAATGTTCAAGGAAGTTAAATTGTAATGAGTTAATGGTAATACAATATTAGGAATTAGTTTGTGTGCTAAAAAAGGGCAGTCACACATCAAGGAGAAGTAGGAAGCAAGATGTAAAGGAAAAGGATAAGGAAGGCAAGGAGTATGAGGTAGTGAACTTACCTACTTGTATGCTTATGTTGCTTGGATGTTTTATGTGATACTTACTTACTTTGATGACATGAAGAATGTATGATTACGTGATGCTCTGTTTCTTTTTATGCTATAGACATATGTTATAATTAAGAGATATGGAAGCATGTAAGTTATCATTATGCAAGCATGATCATAGTGCACATATAGTAACATCAAGCATATAGTTGCATACATTATATAATTTTTGCTTGCTACTGAGATTTCTCATGAAATCTCACCCCCTCCATGTCAACACCACAACCAAATTTTCACATGTGGAAGAAGATGAAGAGGCATGAATAAGAGATAGGAATTAATTGCATGATGTATGTGTATATGCATGTAAAGATAGTTGATGAAATTTGTCACTGTGAACAATAACTCGTGAGGAGGCAGTGACATATGAAATGTAATTAAAAATAGTAAATGTTAGAATAAATGTATAATTTTTTTTTTAAAATTTAGTTAACATGTCAAGCTTTATTTTAATACCAAGAATGCCTTATTTTGACATCTATACAAAGAGAACGAATTTTTCAAAGTTAGGGACCAAAAATTATTTTCTAGAAATTTTGACCAAATGAACAATGATCTTTGATGATTAAACTGTACTGATTAGCTTAGCATTTGGTCTAAAACTTATTTTTTATTTAAAGTTCATTATGTTAGCTTTGAGTATCCTTGTGAATCACTTCATTTCTATTTTTCTAGTATTAATTATGATTTTTTGAAATTCATTGCTTAATCTAGAATTACCATATGAACAATACTAGTAAAGAGTGAAATTCCAGATTTTGTAATTGAACTTTAATGGACTTGTAAGTGGTTCTAAATGCTATCGAATAATAGTTCTTAAGACGTACCAAAGTAAGGTGTTACAGAGATCCAATGATGGAAGAGGAAAAGTAGAGAATTTCATGTTTTAACATGATATGCTTAATTTTCTATTTATGTAAATGTTATGTAATATGACAAATTATGTAATAAAATTTTATAGAATAATTATGGAATGTTCATATGAATGTATTAATGTATGAGAAGCCAAGTTAATGTTTCAAACATGCTAGAATAATTAAAGAGAATTAAAGAAAGAACGTAATATGGCAGATTTGTAGGTTCTAGAGTAGTGATGTTCTAGCCCTGATTTGACCATGTTAATAGTTGAATCTGATAACGAAATTTGGTGAGCACGCAGCACACATCTAAAGATTTAAAAGAATAGGTAATTTGCCTTAATTAGATGTGTATGCTAGAAGATATGAATTTTCAAAGTTAAGGCATAAAAATTATAAGTTCTATAATTGACCAAATGAACAGTAAATTACGAATTAGTCAAGTAAATGTCCAGTTTAATATTTTTTTCTTTAAAAATCATTGAAATAGATTTAAGCATAACTTTGGAGAACCTCTATATGATTTTTGTAGAATGGGCTAAAACTTACAAGATGATATTTGTAAAAGTAACTTTAATGAAACTGATGAAATAGGTAGCAACTAATTAATTGTTAGGGTATTAATAAAAATATTATTAAAATTTTAATATATAATAGTATTTTTTTAATAACTCATGTTGTTTGGCTGCTAGCTACTAGTGGTTTCATGACCATACATCCAATTGATGGTCAAGGTCAAAGGTGAAATGTAGCCGTACTGCAGGTGATTCTTCATGCGTTAGAGATCATAAGACACACTAAATACACATAACTTATTTTTAATTTGATTTCGGAGATAAATACTCAATAAATACCTACAATCCAATCATAAGTTAAAAGTTCAAACCCAAATTCAATATTTTAAGGTAAAAATAATTCAAGATTTAAAATTCTATTAAAAATTAGATTTTCTTATGCGATATGATTTAAATAATCCTTAAATTATCCATTAGCTTATTTTTTAGATTATATTTAGATATTAATAATCCAATCTTCATATTATCATATATCTTTTATCCGTTCAATTATACTCAAATAAAACTCACTCTTAACATCAATTAGCCACTCATTCAATCATATTTCCTTAAGAGGGCATCATAAAAATAAGTCACGTTCTTTTTTATATTGCTAGGATAACTCTTATTTATTATAGATTATAATTTTCTTAATGATATATATAAGGGAAAATGACAAAAAAAGACCATTTGAAATTCAAAAGGACAAAAAGGGCCCATGAATTTTCAAAAAGACAGATTGGGCAGGAGGCCCAATCTGTCATTTTCAAATTACTGTGCACAGTTGTAAATACCATTATTCGAGTTGCAAATACCATTAGCATAGTTGCAAATACCATTATAGGAATTCAAATATAACTAGCAGAGTTGTAAATACCATAGAAAAAGTTGCAAATACCATTACAAGAATTGCAAATACCATTGACAGAGTTGTAAAAAATACAATTTTATTTTTTATTTGCAACTCTGCTAATGGTATTCGCAACTCCTATAATGATATTTGCAACTGTGAACAGTAATTTCTAAAATGACAGATTGGGCCTCCTGCCCAATCTGTCTTTTTCCAAATTCATGGGCCCTTTTTGTCCTTTTGAATTTCAAATGGTCTTTTTTTGTCATTTTCCCTATATATAAATATTTATTGACTTGGTCAAACATTAAAATTGTATAAAATACAGCGAAAAGGCATTTTCACTAAATTAAACTAAGTACGAGTGAGAGCAAAATCATCGTACAAGTCAAAAACCACTCACATCACTTAGGTTCATTTCTATAACGGTTGTTTATGCAGTTTAATATATTTTAAATAATCTAATCCTCTTATATTATCATGTCCTTTCATATAATTTATCACTTTAGTTAATTTTTGACCTAGTCAACCATTAAAATTATATATATAATTACAACAACTGTGGCATGAAAACTACTTTTGATGAATCAAACTCATAACAAGGTGAGATTAAAATCATCTACTACTATATAATTGTTCATACCTAACGGTTAATTTTGTTAATAGTTGACAGTTTAGAACTGTCATCTTTGCACGTGTCATATATTGTCTGGCATAAATTTTGACAATTCAGAATCATCAACTATAGTGTATCATATGTAACAGTTATTTTAACTAAATTGTCACCTATAGATGCCTCAAGCATGTTCTTTTAAGGCTTTCTTGGTTATTTACTTAACTATTTAGATTAAGAAACATCAACTAAGTTGAACAATATTTGATGTTTGTTAAAATGGAACCGTTATTTATTTGTCAAATATTAGATTGTTTTGTGTATTATCCATCAAGTATTTATGTGATTTTTTTATATGAGGCTATTGTATTTTCTAATAAGCATATACATGTTTATAGAATTAATGAAACCACAAACCAATTTAATCCAACAATGTAACTGCCTACCAAATGCACATCAAAGTATAACCATATTCCTACTTAATTAAACAAAAAAAAAAAAGCCTTATATAGGATTTTATAATAAGTACAAAACCAATTTATACTAACCATACAATTAATCCAATAAGTACATACAAATTAAGCCATTATATATAGCCACCCCTTTGACTTCTTTTAGCCATATTTTAGCGTGCATAATTCTTGCTTTAATTTGATAGGGGAACTTGAGCTTGACATGTGGGGTACAAAAAAATCTAGCTAATATGCATGAAAAAACAATAAAAAAGTATTATCAATTGTTACTCAAAACAATATTAATTTACACAAAGAATAATTAACTCAAGCAAAAGTAAGGAAATTACATGTTTAAGTTGTTCTTTTAGTTTTCTTAATTGAGTTTTTGAATGTTCTTTTTAACACTAATTATTTTCTTTTTCTTGATCTTGTTGCGAAGCAATTTCCCCCTCCTTGAAATTCATAGTCCTTTGTTGTGATTGTGCCTAACAAAGAAAGTATCATCATCATTGAAAGGTGTTTCAAATAATATCCTTTCAAATAGATCATCTCAACTGCCTTGGTCTTCATCATGATCAACAAGTGCCTCCTCATTTATTCTATTAGTTAACAAAACAATGGACCATTCTTCGTTAGCAGGATCAGGGACATAGAACACTTGTGTAGCCTAAGATGCAATAATGAAATGCTCTTCTTTCCACGCTTTCTTGTTCAAATTCAATTGTATCAATCCTAACTCATCAACTTTCACAGCATTATTATTGTCAACCCACTTGCACCCAAAAATTGGAACCTAGAATTCTATGTAATCTAACTCCCAAATGTGTTCAATCCCCTCAAAGTATGCATATTGGCATATATAGGATTCTTATTCTTCGTACTGGAAATATGCATGGTGCTTGCAACAATAGTGACATCATTTTTGCATTTGTCTCCTTTTATCTTGCTCTTTCATATAGAAAGTGAACCCGTTGATTAGGTAGCTTGTGTAAGAAAATAAGTGTTTGGTTGGGCCGTTTGTTAAGAACATTAATTTTGTAGGAACTAAACTAGGATCAACATTATATTTGCCATAATGTGCCCTTTCGATGGTGTTGTAAAGTGTTTATTGTGTTCTCTGACATACTAAATTTCTAATCTGATGGTGTTATCCCTCATAAGCTCAGCCTTATGCTTCTCCACATACTCATCAATATCTTAGGAGTTGTATAGCACATATAGGTGTGCTTGCTCCCACTCTTGGTTTGAGATGGTAACAAATTTTCTTGCCATCATCCATTCTCCACATGTCCTTTCTTCATGCTGAGACACTGGAAGCCAAATGGCACTGGCATTTTTCAAGTGCTTAGAACAAAATTCAGCAGCCCCTTCAACAATATATCATTCAACAATTAACCCTCTGGCTGACTCTGATTTTTCACATCACCTGTCAATATCTTCATATAATGCTCAATCGAGTACATCCATCTTAAATAGGTAAGTCCACACAACTGCACGTCTCTAACAAAATAGACAGTTATGTAAACCATGATGTCAAAGAATGATAGAGGAAAATACATCTCAAGCTCACATAAAGCGGTTACGATTCGGGTTTGCAACCTCAACAATTTGTTAGGGTTAATCACTTTACTACAAAGTGACTTGAAGAAGAAACATAGCTTAGTGATTGTTACTGGCAGCTCATTGGGTAAAATAGCTTGTATAGCCATCGAAATAAAGTTCTTCATCAACACATGGCAATCATGAGATTTCAAACCCTTTTTTTTGTAGTGCTATTGAAAGATTTTTTCAAGTGCCAATAAGGATGATCACAATGCAGAAATCTATGATATGCTATATAGTAATTCCTTATAACATGTTTTAACATTATCGAATGTGTACCATCTTCACAAATTGGGCATCCAAGATGGCCTTTAATGCTATACCCTCACAAATTATCATACGCAGGAAATGAAGGGAATTGGAAGACACGTAGCGGAAATTAACTTTAAAAATTTTTCCATTCCCAGCCAGATCTACCGAATGTGTTTAAGTCAAGGAGAAAGAAGTATTACCTTCGGTTTCAAGCTTTGGTCGCGACCTCAGTGTCCACTAGTCGCGACTCCTAGCCTCTGGAACTTGCAGTCGCGACCTCCTCATCTTCTAGTCGCGACCTGTCGCCTCTGGAGTTTTTAGTCACGACCTACTATTCTTCTCGTCGCGACCTGACTCTTCTTTTCGGATTTCTGACGTTCAGATGCTCGTATGGTCTCGACCTCAGCGTGTTCTGGTCGCGACCTGTCTTCGTGTCTGGTTCGATCACAAGAAGTCGACAGCTCAGATCGGCTTCCTCTACCGGTATCCACACGAACAGCGTTCCAATCGCGAACGACGTGCTAGCGCCTCTTGTCCCTCTAGGGCTTTCTAGAGATTCCGTCCTCACCGTCTCTATTTTGGCAGTTTCTTGTCTGCAAACCTTTTGCACTCTCCCTGCCCCTTTTTTTTCTCACGTCTGAATGTGTGTGTAGAGATGTATTGTGTGTAGAACCCTAGCTCCTAATGTCAAATATATAGGAAGCTATCGGGCTTCTAATAGGGCCGGGCTTCAGAATTAATCTTATATTAATTCTGAATTAATACAATATCATATATTGCATAATTTAATAAGAAACTAATTAAATAAATATGGTTTATATTAAATCCGTCCCACAGATTTAATTCACCTATTTATTTAATTTAAAATAAAGATAAGACAGAATTATATTTGATTTATTCTCATAAATCAAATTTGAGATATCTTATCAATTTGAATTTCAAATTCAAATAGATCATATCCATTTAAATTCAAATTCAAAAGTGATAGAGATTTAATTTATCCTTATAAATTAAATCTTACAAATATCTCTTATATTATATATATAATATATATATACTAATTTATATATATAAAAAATATATATCCACCCTAGATTATTCATTGAATCTAGACATCTCTTAGATTCAATGAATCTGGACATCATAGCTCGTATTGGGCTATTTTGTGTGCAACCCTGTAGGCCCATATGAAGTTGGCAGTGGGCCAGTTACTATACTAACCCATAAGTCGTAAGCGGTCTCTAGCAAGGCATTACGACTACCCAAAATATATGAGGATCGATAAACGATGTAACCTTTCATACAACCATATCACGTCCCTTTTGTCACACGATATTTCAGTCAAGGATGAGGCATGGAGAACGTCATCCTCCTGTTCCTGACCGTTACTTTCTCGATCCCTGAGTAGTCTGAATATAGAAATGGAACTACCCTTCCATTCCAGTATGGCCATACATTTCTCAGACTCACTCATCGAGGGGCCCAGTAATATCTCTCTACGAATGTGAGGGACAAATTCCATCTTGACCATTCACATTCCTCCGCATGAAAAACCACTAAGCCCGAACATAGCCTTTATGATCACTCAGTCAAAAGTGACTTTTGACTAGGTCAAAGCTGAGCATTCGTCATGTAGGAATCCATGATGATCTCAGGTCAAAGGGCATAGTGACATGGCTTGTATATGAGAGAAGCTTATGACTTGACCCATGCAGCTCTCTCATAGCGGGTCGATCCGACACCCTGTACTCTTACATGTGCCTATGACTTTGATTTATATCTCTATATATCTTCAAAGTCATACTGGTCTTATTTCATCTCTGCTTCCGCATAGATGACCGACCAGGGACATTTAGGATAAGATCACGAGTTATCCAAGGATTGTCATCATAGTAAACATGCAAATAATATGATAACATAATTAAGAAATTCATAAATCAACAATGTTCATAAGATAATGATTGGCCCCTGGGCACAATCTCCAACAGGAAAGTCATTGATCGTACCAAACATCATGGCCCTTAATTTGAATGTTTCTTCTTCATAAGCATCATATACATCCACCTCGTCCTCTCACAATATCTTCAAGTCTTCAATTAGTGGAGCCAAAGATACATCTATGTCATTCCCAGGTTGCTATACATCTATGATATTCCCAGGTTGATTGAGACATGAGATTAGCAAGGACAACATCATATACCTCCGCTTGTGTGAGAGCCATAGAAGAAGATTATAGATGAACAAAATAATTGGCCATGTACTACGAGTATTGCTTTGCATCCTATATGGGTTCATCCTATCGGTAGACAATACTAGGAGGAGGTTTCTATCTTCTACCTAGAGTTAGGGTACTCGAAATCAAACTTCTTCCACTATAGAGAATTAACAGGATATCAAAGTATGCCATCTTTAATCCTTTTAAAATCATGCCACCTTAAATTTTTCGCATCTGCTACATTGCTACTGAACCTAGGTACAATTAGAAAGTACCATAACGCAGTAGTGGACTTTCCCATTTATGTGCTTAATATGGTATGCTCATGTGCTTATATGTATAAGTTGATTGAATGATGTTGTGACATGATCATTGTTGATAAAAATGCTGTTTGTAATATGATTCCCATAGCCATGCATTTTTATACAAAGCATAAAGTATGATGGCATGTAGTGTTAGCATACTTTTAAGTAAAATTACAAATCATGTGTTACCATCCATCTTGAACATGTATATGGTAATGTTTGCTATTGAGATTTCCTAGAATCTCACCCCTCCCTTAACCAACCAATATAGGTCAAACAATATGAAAAATGTATGCATGAAGAAGAGCCAATGAATTGAAGAATAAAAGTAGAGAATTTCATGTTCTAGCATGACATGCTTAATTTTCCATTTATGTAAATGTAATATGACAAATTATGTAATGAAATTTTATAGAATAATTATGAAATGTTCATATGAGTGTATTAATGTATGAGAAACTAAGTTAATGTTTCAAGAATGATAGAATAATTAAAAAGAATTAAAGAAAGAAAGTAATAAGGCAAATTCGTAGGTTCTGGAGCAATAATGTTCTACCCCTGATTTGACTATGTTAATGGTTGAATCTAATAACAAAATTTGGTGATCATGTAGTATACATCTAAAGATTTAAAAGAATGGGTAATTTTCCTTAATTTCATGTGTATGCTAGGAGATATGAATTTTCAAAGTTGAGGTATAAAAATTAGAAGTTCTAGATTTGACCAAATGAACAGTAAAGTTTAATGAATTAACATTACGAATTAGTTAGGTAAATGTTTAGTTTGATATTTTTTCCTTAAAAATCATTGAAATAGCTTTAAGCATAAATTTGAAGCACCTCCATACGATTTTTATAGAATTAGTTATAATTTTTTAAAATTAGACTACCGAATCTGGAAAAATACATGATGAACAGTACCCAATGACCAATTTTTAAATTTTTAATTTTTGGGCCTAAGTAAAGCTTTCGTGCATCTAATCGCTTCCAAACGCATACTCTAGGAAGTAAAAGTAAGGATATTTCATGAAACGTCAGCTTTTACTTGGCAGTTATAATTATCGAATGTCAAGCATAATTATATGTAACGGTTCTTTAATTTAATAGTCAAATGTAAGAAAAATGATATTTGACGATCATTTATGTAGAGTCGTTAAGACTTTTATATTTTGCAATTAAAATGTAAGCATATTAGTTAACGGTTATTAACCTTAACCGTTAGTTATTTTTCTCATATACGTGACAAGTTTTAAGCTTAACCGTCAACTATAAGTTTAGTCAAGTTACTTATTTGTGCTTCTCTATAATTGTTATGTATTGGGTTTTATATATTTAAAATTGTGTAGTAGTGATTATATAAAAACGACTCATATCATGAAAGGTTAATTATCTTCTCTCAACATATCTAAAATTTATTAGGTTAATGGGCAAATTTATATTGGAAGTTTTCAGTTCACTTATTTTAGATATTTGTTTTCTCTATTCAAATCATTATATAGTAATAAATTCCTTTTAATCATCAAATATATTATTTAAATCTTATGGATGAAAATTGAGATGTTAGACTAATCTAAAATTTAGTTATTATTTTGTCCCATAAATGAAAGTGTGGTGCACGAACATGTTTAATACAAAGAAAGCAGTGGAATACCAAAAAACAAAGCTTTTATAAGAGACAACCAAAGTGAGTTTGCTCTCAGAAAAAGGATGAGTAGAGCAATGGCAACGAGGATGAACTTCATTGCAACAATGAAGACCTTCAGTGCGACAATGAAGATAAAGAGCTTCAAAAGCTTTAGTGTCGACAATAAAGAGTGTCTATGAGACGAGTATAATAGGTTCACCACGACAACATCACGTTCTCATTTCCCTATTATGACGGTGACTACAAAGAGCTTCACCGGATTTTCCTTCAATTGAGAGAGTAAAGAGATTAGAAGAGTACGATAGGTGAGTTAGGGTTAAGTGAGTGAACTTCAAATTAAGGGGACTTCCATATCATTAGTAGAGGCAAGGGTGTCATTTCACAATTCGAATTTGACACCCACAAATCCCTTGAGACTTTCCAATAGTTTGGACATGAGTAATAAAATGGTATCCGTATAATCTCTGAGCAATTCTTCCTTCATTAGTTGAGTTTTCCAGTCTTGTACATTCTATCAAACATAATACAATAGATCACATAATCCAGATCTAAATTTGGATTATCCAATGAATCAAATATTGATATTTCTTCATAATCAAGCCCGCATTTCCCTTGTCCATCCAACATTACAGCACATGGGCATCCTTCTAGTACTTGACGTCAGAGACACTATGAGTTGAGTGAGTTTGGGTCTAGATATGGGTCTCTGAAATTGGGGATTCTTCACTCACGAAACGAAGGAGGAAAGAATCAGGGGAGAGAGAAGGACATTTTCATTATTTAGGTCTGAAATTCAAAATTCCACTTCAGATTCTCACACCTATGTGGGATTACTAATATTCAGGTACTTATTTTGTCCTTTAGAAACTTTCAAATTCTTTTTGTGGGATATCCCCCTAATATCAATACGCATGATACTAACTACTGAAGTTAATATGTCATGTATATGGTGTGTGTATCCAACTTTTTAATATGGACCAAATAATTAATTATTCCTAAAATATTAATAGAGATTTGACAAACTAATAAAACTGGTGCTTCAAGGAGATTAGGATTTCATGCTATTTAAAATATATGATAAAAATATAAATATTATATCAAAATTAAAAATTGAACTATTCATATTTAATTCAATTTAATTCTTGTTATTTTGTTTTTAATAAAATAATGTAAATTAAAACAATTAATTATGAGTAAAAATCATCAATCAACTAATTTTATACTTAAAATCTTCTACCGGTTCAGGTCTAATAATTATATTTGTATTATACACTATAAGTTAGCGATGCATTAATATGTCATCATTCCTTTTCAAATATTCATATCCCAATTAATAATATCTTAATAGTTTCTTTTTTATATATATATTTCTAAAAATCTTTAATGCATTTGACAATTTATACACAAGGATAAATATTTTTAAGGGGTGGGGAGAAATGGATTTTTTAAGAATATGAGGGCAAAAAATATAACAAAACATTTCTAAAAACTCAATTATCTTGTAATAAACTTTAAATCTATGAAATAGTGTCATTTTTATATCAATAATTGAAATATTATATTTACCATCCTTGTACAGGAGAATAGATCCTAGTATAATTAAGAAGTTTAAAGTAGGATCACAATAGTTCAGATTCATAATTCAGATCTCATCTTAGTTCCAATCCCGTATTATTGAAATCTCAACGGTCCAGATTCAATGAAGTGATTTTGTCACGAGGCGGGCTAGGGCCCAAATAATTACTATTTGTGAAATAAATATAATAATTTCTCTCAACTAAAAAAATAATATGTGGATAATAATATCATACGGATGAGGAAACAATTCCAAGACGGCTAAAGGGGACACGGTTCATGAACTCGTGCGGGCCGAGGATCGTAGAGAAGAGAATTGCAAGGGAATCGTTGTGATATCACATCGTTATCAGCAACTTTTGTATTGACTGAATTTGAAAACCCAGAGATATGGCTATGCGTGATCTTGTTACCGGTTCAACCTCTTGCCCTGATCCATCTTCTTCTTCCTCTTCTTCTAATCCCTTCGGTGGTTTGGCCAACGCGCTTTTGGGAACTTCCTCTAAGACACAGGTGCAGTTGCGTTATTCTTCATTCACGTAATATCAATGAAGTGATTGTTTTCCGTTTTCAATTTGGCAACTTTAAGTAATTGCATGTTCATGATTTGAATATGGAGTCAATTGTTTTGATAGCAGTTGTTTTCAGTGACCTTATTTATATTTTATCTGGACTTTTTATTGAAATAGGAGAGGCTCAAGGAGATTCCTACGACTACTCCTACGAACTCTGGGCTTCAATTCTACTCAGAGGCTCGTGAAAGTTTGAATGAGCTTCCGGGATTGGAATCTGATAAACCGTTTGCTGATGGTAGCTCTCAGGTTTGATCTTCTTGCCTTTTTTAATTCTTAATTTTTTCTGTGTCTTCCTTTGGCTCTTGATGACCTTAAGTTTGTGAGCTGCTTATGATAGGGCTCACAGTTTTTCAATAGCTTCCGCTCAGCTGATCGGGCAGGCTTTGAGGATACATGGAATGAGATACAGCGTCATGGGCCTCCGGCTCAGGGTAGAGTTGGTCAATTCCCAATTCCTGAACTGGTCCCCTTCAACGATAGGGTGGATAATGTTCAACGACTTCAACCACCATTGGATGGTAATTCCACTTCATTAATCTCTTCCTTGAAAGCATGGACACGGGCACAGGGAAAAGTACTAATTTTGAAGTATCGCCAGGTGTCCAGACGACATGTGTCCATGCTTTATAGAACTCCAGTTGAGCTCTACTTTTATCACTAAAGCTACCCATATTTAGTATTCATTATTCTGGTAGTCAAAATTCCTCAACTTTAATGCTTCAATGGTGAATATAATTGCAACATGCCACATCTACCATGTAAATCTACTTGGAAAAAAATAATTTTGGTACTTTTGTAACATGCCACCATCTACCGTGTAAATTGTACTGGGTGTTTTGTGGTTGAAGTGCTGTAGTTGGTAGCATATAACCCACGTACTTTAATATTTTGCTTCGTGTCTTTGAAATAATCCTAAACAGTGCTGTATGGGAAATTGAAATTCCTCTTGTCACAATATCAGGGACACCACAGAGAGTTTTATCCAGCTTTTTGCACTCCTTTCTTGATAGCGGCCGTGGTGGAGTTCCTTTTCATCCTACTCCTCTTCCATTATTGGGTTTGTCAGAAGGTGATAAGCAATGCATACGTGATCGTAGCAGTATAATGGCCAGGCATATTTTTGCGGATAAAAGTGAAGAATTTATTAATGCCCAAGTAAGCAAGTTCATAATCATAAATGCCTTCATCTTCTTCTCCCTGACTTTTCTTTTGCTAATCTGGTTATAATATACATACCTATGTAGTTCTCCAAGTATTGAACTGTTTTCGTGAGGTAAAAGAGAGGTGATTAAAGGCTGGAGTTCAATGTTGTTAGAGTGTGCTTTCTTAGGAACTAAGGCAAGGTGCTCAAAAAGCTTATTGGAACAAACTATTGCAGCCTTTATCAGGCTTTTTATTGGAACCTTTTCAGTTCTAGTTGAATTTCATGCCTCAACGAATCACATCATGCTGATGATTTTATACGTCAGCAATCAAGTTATAGTTTTTTTATATGTTATTTTTTCTTGCCTATTCCTTACTTGGCAAGTGCTTTCTATACAATCTTCTATCTCAAGGAACCTTTTTGTTAAGGTCAACCTACTCCTTTGGCTACCTTGTTCAAGAATAAATTGTAGTTTGAGTTGATGTTGAGTAAAATTGGGAATGAACATTCATCAGAATTGAAATAATAAAGTAGCAGATCATTATTAGAAGTGCTTCAATTTGATGGAAATCAACTGCTTATGAATATTTAATTTGTAGAGTGGCCACTTCCTATGGAGCTAGTTATTTGGCATCTTGTTCGAGAATCAATTGTGGTTTGGGTTGTTGTTTAGTAAGACTGGGAATAAACATTCATCAGAATTAAAATAATAAAGAAGTAGCAGATCATTATTGGAAGTTCTTCTCTTTGATGGAAATCAACTGCTTATGAATATTTAATTTGTAGAGTGGCCACTTCCTGTGGAGTTAGTTATTTGGCATCTTTGGTAAAATTTGGGTTTATCCTGTGAATCTTGATCAGGTTGACGTGGTTTAGAGATATTGCAAATAAAGAGGAATTATTACACTACCTTTACCCTGCCATCTCTCTCCTTTAAAGAAAAAAATTAATTATTTGTTTGTTAAACTTTTCCATATATTGAGCAAACCTCTGGTGTTACCAAGTTGATTAACAATTTGTCGCACTTCATAGTTTGTATCCCTAATGAAATTTTTGCTCTTAGAATTGGGGAAACTCTCCCTTTGGAGTATGTGAACTTTCCATATTTAAAGCATGTCATGTTGTCTGAGGCACTAATCTCCATTGGCACTTTTTTGTTATTTTCCTACATTTGTGACACTATTATCCTGAAATGAAATGCGATTATCATGCCTTTCTCTTAATTTAATTGCTTGACTTTTATTTACTCATCATGAGTAATTACTTTTCAGTTAAATGCACTCCTTTGCTCGTTGGATATCGAAGCTAGCACTCATAATAAGGGACATGTGCCTGGAAGATTTCTGGAACTGCAGGACTACTGGAATGAGTCCCAAGGTAACTTGCAACCTGGTGCTCATGTGGCAGATGGATGGATTAATGAATTTCATCAACAAAGGGAAATTCATGCTAATCCGGATGCTTGGGCTCATTCTTTTGAGCAACAACATGGCGTAAATGGTTGGGTCTCTGAATTTGAGCAAGTGAGAAATTCTTGCGATTCTATTTTTAGCTTTAACTTATTCTTTCTTTCTTTCTTTCTTTTTTTTCATGTATAAGTATTCAACATGGCATCAAATCCTTATGCTTTATTCAACAACACTTGCATGCTACCAGTCTATATTGTATTGCTACACACTTTAAATTGTTAATTTAAACTAGTTTGAGATATAAAAACCCGTTGGCAGACCCTTACCTAACAGTTCAAGAATTCAATTTTAGAATGAGTATTTTATCAGGTTTTTGGTTATGATCACCTGTAATTGAGAAATTGAGAATCATTGATCTAGACATTGCATCAATACCTATGTAATCCCTCTGCCATCATGCATATGTTTAATTGATAATGCTTAGGTCTTCATCAGATGTTTTTGGCAAAAGAAGCAAGCAGAAGGCATAGAGCAAACACCCGGCAGATGTTAAATGCATAATGCTACCCCTCACAACATGAGCTGATGATTTTTTAACTTAGATTGATTCTAAACCGGTGAGATATATGGAGCAACATAAAGATAATGTTGACAAACTGACGAAAATTGAAAACAGAACAAAGACCAAGCAGGGGAGAAAGATTGGGAAAGAACACGTGCTTTCCAACACTCCTCTCAAACTGGGGAGTAAATATTGATCTTAACCATCTTGGAGCTTAATTATTGAAATTGAGTTCCTGACACTGCCTTAGTTATCCGATAAGCCTCATAGGAATTGATAAGAATAAAGAACAGCTCTGTCATACCTGATATAACCTTTGTGATGAAATAGCAATTAATTTCCCCATGCTTGTTTACTTGTAGATGAATAAGTTTTTTTGTTCTACTAGTATAACTATGTCATCACTCCTAAATCTTGATAGGCATTTCAGCACAGATTTCAATTCTTCAAGAATCCTCTGAGCAAGGATTCTGTTTGCAGATTCTTTGTGGTGTTTGGCTCTAGGATTTTATAATGGATTGTCTATTTTTTATATGGAGAAGCAATGGGCAGTATTTTGCTTGTTTAACTGACTTTTCTATCTGCCTTTTGTATCCTTGGAGGTTATTTGATCCTTCTCATTTGTACTTCTCTTCTAATAATGCTTCTGCTTTCTACAATGTAACCAGCTAAGCTAATATTCTGCCACCCTGATGATTCCACTTATTGGGGAAAAGTGATTCTACTTTCTGGCATTTGAACCTAAACCAAAGCAAAGTGTTCAAAACCTTCCAAGTTTGGGCATGTACTTAACTCCCAAAAAGTTTTTGTCATCCCATAGAAATCTAGAGATAACCAATCTAATTGAAACTAACCTATATTACATAGTTTTTCTCATCAAACTTTTGCAAATGATTCTACAGTTGGTGTTATTCTTCTTATTGCTGGCACTTGTTTTAAATGCTACATAGTGGAAACATAAGTCATTTTGGCTCTAATGATTTCATCTAGACTTTGTTAATATATGTTACATGTTAACTAGAAGCTGCCCCTTGCAATGTAGAGTAACTAAATATTATATGCACTTATTCCAAGAATATATATATCAGTACATGCACAGAAATTCAACAATATCCATCTGTTTTAATTATATATATATTTATTGTATATATTTTTCAGTTTAATATTTCTCGTGTTTTGGGATCAATCTAACATATAGCAGAACATCCTAAAAGGGTAGATTGAGTGCATGAAGTATGCAAATAAATATATCTTGATATGGGGCATCTTCAATAATATATAATATGCCTTTAAGTTTTGTTGCATTGAACAAACTATCTTGTTCAACTTCTCCCTCTTTTCTGCTAGTGTTGATATTAAAATTCAAAACTTTATATATGATTATGCTCAGTTAATCTTTCTAATTCATGTTCTCGTACTATTCATTCTGCAGTCTCAATTGTCGTCTGCAGATCAAATGGGAGGTGCAAATATTCCAAACTTCGCTGCAATGGAACAAACTCGTTTACTTGCAAATACACTGGCACAAAATAATGACCCTAAATTTCAGGTTCAATTGCTTCTCATGACTTTAATATTTTAGTATTTCTTGGGCATGAAAATCATGTTAGTGCAAACATTCAGACATCCTTTGACCCTAAATTTTTGTCAAATTGGGAAAGTTTATCTTAAATGAATCCTGTAGGCAGCATGGTCTTCTTTTCGATCATTGTTAAAGGTACTGTCTATTTTGATCGTCATTGAACATGTCACCCTGCCATTGATCATTGCCAAGCTCCTGCAATTTATTTCATCTAATAGTGTTTGACATCTTGTATGAGATTAAGATTGTAAGACTGGGAAAGTAATTGACCAACTCTTGACAAAAGAATAATTCATTAGAAAGTTTGAATCCGCTCTTACTGGTCTCATATCCGCTGCTCAAGTGAAAGTAGGAATGCCTGTCTCCTGTCTCTGGCCATACTAGACTCCGAATCCATAGTGACCGGCTTTGCTTGAGCTATTACATTTACAATTTCAATGATCTCATCAATACATCTATATATCTCTGAGATAGGGCTTAGGTCCCAAAGAAGATATCCTAACAATAATGGAGGAAGGAATTGTGGAAGGACATTCCCTACAAGATGTAGTTGTAGCAACTGGGAAGGGCTTTGCTGAGCAAGCATAACCCGGCTTCAATTATTTGATATACTTGTGGGTTGCAACTCATCATAAAAGTCTCTATTTCCTCAACTTTGAGTATTTTCTTCTTCCACAATTTTCTTTATTTTGAAAACATTGCAGCACTTGGGTGGGTCATATGAATTATTAGAAACTTGTTGAGTTTGGCTGGGTATTGGTCCTGCTTGGTCTAATGCAAGCCCCTTGAATTGGTGTTTGGGTTATTGGTTGGGCTGAATTTATTAATGTTGGTGGGTAAAACAAAGATTTTATGGAAGGTGTTTGTTCTTTGTTTGGTTGAAACAGTATTTGAAATACATAAAAAGTTGGACAATATAGCCTTCTTAAAGAAAACAGAGTGGGGGAAAAACACATTAGCATCTCTTGAATCTCCTTGCCCATGTGCTTGGAATATTCTTTAAGAAATCTTGTGCTGAAAGCATCACATAGATCTTTTATTGTGTTCTTGTGCTTATGAGTTTTCCTCTATCTATAGAATATCCTATGCCCTTTGGAACTAGTATCGTTTATTACCTCTTGTTTATAATATTTCTTCCTTGATCCTGATGGAAATATGTTATAAAAATTTCTAATTGTTTTACCGTCGTAAACATAAGTAGTTACGGTAATTCATTAGTGCACTTATGGCAATTCAGTTGTCTATAAATAGAAGGACTATACCTGATTATAGTTAGAGAACAATGACATTTCAGTGATATCCTTTTGCATCAGAACTCTTCGCAGCTCTTCTTTTCTTCTACTATCTCTTTTCTTCTCCTTCTTCTTCGAACTTCTTGATCTTTTCTTCCTTCTTCCTATATTTTCTGTTACATTCCATCAGGAAACACAACAAGTGGTATCAGAGCCGACTATCTTCGGACCCCTATCACGTAATGCTGAATGGTGGAGACCCGGAAGCAAGAAGGCGTCAAGAAAATGGATGTTTGGATGCAGAATGTCGAGCAACGCCTGCAGAATGTGGATGAGCTCCAGGAGACGGTTCTGGGGTTGCACGATGAATTGCAGAATATGGGACGTACTTTTCGGCAGGAATTGCAAAGTCTGACACAGGAAATGCGTAATATCACGCATGGCAATTCCAGTCGAAATGGGCATTAACGGACAATGGTGACCCAGACGATTGACGACGACCACACGGTCCAAGAATGGAATTTCCAAGGTATAACGGCAAGAACATACATTCTTGGATCCTGAAATGCGAAAGATATTTTTGTCTTGAGAATATTCCAGAGGAGGTGAAGGTGGACACTGCAGCAGTGAACCTCGACGGCGACTCCTTTGAGTGGCAGTTGGCGGTTGAGCGCCAGTGGGGGGATGACCGTCCCACATGGCCGAAGTATGCCGAGTTGTTGAGGAAAACTTTCGGACCCCCTTACAAATTAACACACGTCATGTGGGGCCGCTGTTGGAATTTAATGTTCGGTTTGACACGATCGCGGCCAGGCATGATATGTCTGAGGCGTATCTTGTGGACGTCTATGTTGGGGCCTTGAAGCAGGAGATTGCCGACTCAGTCTTGATATTTGACCCACAGACACTTGTAGAGGCTTGACGGTTGGCCAGGATCCGAGAAATAGCGATGGGTCATCAGGTGAATAAAGGGGTGAGTGAAAGAGCAGGGAAACAGGTTATGGGTCCCATGGCAACTGTAGCGAAGGAAAATTCTTACAAGAATGCCCTTCTGAATGGAGGGGGCTCTCAGCAAGTCAACCTAACCCCATTGTTGATTAAAGATACAGTTGCATCTTCTTCCAAGAATTCCGCACGTTATGGCAGACCTTTCAAGATGTTAACAGCGGAAGAGGAAGCCGAACATAGGGCAAAGAATTTGTATTTTTTGCCATGAACCATTCTCCCTTGATCATCGCCGTGCCCAACGGCAGAGAATGCAATTGCATTTCATTGCGGTTGATAGGGAAAGTGAAGAGTTCAGCTGCCCTGACGAAGATAGAGTTGACGATGCTATTCCGTTGATTTCTCTACATGCCATTAATGGAGATGATACAGGGAGGACTATGAAAATTGGAGCAAGCATAGGAACAAAGAATATCTATGTTTTGATAGATAATGGAAGTACCCATGACTTCCTTGATGTGGGATTGGCAAGAAGATTAGGGTGGAAGGAGCAGAGTATAGATCTTTCTACTATACAAGTAGTTGGGGGAGGTTAGTTGAAGGTTTATGGAGTCTGGGAAAGGTTCAAATGGAAGATGCAAGGATTGGAATTTGAGTGCGATCTTAGAATTATCGATTTGAACACTTATGATATTGTGCTTGGTTTACAGTGGCACAAATCCATCAAGAATGCCTATTTGGAGTATGATAAGATGATTATGCACTTTTGGTACAAAGGGAAATTATGCACGTTGCAAGCTGCTGGGCCTAAGACATTGGATGTGAGGCCTGTAACTAGGTTGCATGGATATTTGGGTGGTGACCAACGGATGTTTTTAGTGCAGCTCTTGCGGCCTTCCAGAGAAGATCAAGTTCAATGTTTTATAATGCAGGAAGAAGGAGAGAATGGACTAGGAGGAGTAAAGTTAACCTTGGAAGAATATGAAGATGTGTTTGGAGAGCCCAAGGAGTTACCACCATTAAGGACAGGTCATAATCATTCCATAGTATTGAGGGAGGGAACCAATCCCATAAATCTGAAGCCTTACAGATATTCTGCTGAACAAAAAGATGTCATTGAGCAGCAGATTAGGGAATTGTTACAGCATGGGGTGCTTCAAGAAAGTTCCTCACCTTTTTCCGCTCCTATTGTGCTGGTAAAAAAGAAGGATGGAACTTGGAGGATGTGCATCGATTATAGGGAGTTGAACAAACACACAATCAAAATCCAGTACCCCATTCCATTGGTAGAAGATCTGTTGGATGAGCTGCACTTGGCCAAATGGTTTACTAAGTTGGAATTAAGGGCTGGGTATCATCAGATAAGGATGGTTCCTGAAGATTGTTGTAAGATAGCATTTAAAACCCATTCAGGTCATTATAAATGGTTGGTTATGCCCTTTGGATTAACTAATGCTCCAGCTACTTTTTAGGGGACGATGAATGATATTTTTAGACCCTTTCTTCGCAAATTTGTGTTGGTATTTTTTGATGACATTCTTATCTATAGTTCTTCTATTGAGGAGCATGTTCATCACTTGGAGACTGTTCTGGGAGTGTTGCGGGCTCAGCAGTACTTTGGTAAGAAAAGTAAATGTACTTTCGCTGCCTAGAATGTTGAGTATCTGGGGCATATTATTGCTGCTAGCAAGGTATCAACTGACCCCAGAAAAATTCAGGCAATTATCGAATGGCCAGAACCCAAGAATGTGAGGCAGCTGAGGGGGTTCCTTGGGTTGGCAGGATATTACAGACGGTTTATTAAAGGATTTGGAGAAGTAGCTCGGCCATTAACTTTACTTACAAGCAAGGATGCCTTCTGATGGACAGAACAGGCCAGTAGCTCATTTCAAAAACTGAAGGATATATTAGTTTCAGCCCCAGTGCTTGCTCTGCAAGATTTCTCTAAGAAATTTGTGGTAGAAACTGATGCATGTGGAACTGGTGTTGGTGCTGTCCTCATGCAAGAAGGACAACCACTTGCTTTCTTCAGCAAGGCATTAGCTCCTCAACATGTAAAGCTTTCAATATATGAAAAGGAATTATTGGTTGTGGTGCTGGCTGTGGAAAATTGGCATCAGTATTTGGAAAGGGGTAGGTTCAGCATTAGAACTGATCAGCATAGCCTAGTTTTTGTTGGGGCAGAAGCTCAAAACACCTTTTCAGATGTACTGGATAGCTAGGTTGATGGGTTATGATTATGAGATACAGTATAAAAAGGGGAGTGACAATTCTGTAGCTGATAGCCTGTCAAGGTTGCACGGTCACAAATTTTGCAGATTACACTTGACACTAGTTCTCCAAAATTATTGGAATTGATTAAAGGTTCTTGGGAAATTGATTCTGGAATAGCAACAGTACTAACTGATATTAAACAGCAGGATGAAGGGGTCTTGGGGAAGTTTGCTTGGGATGGATCAGTATTGCAAAGGGATGGCAAAATTGTAATTGGTAATGTTGCTACTACAAAATAGAAGATTTTGGAATGGCTCCATTCTGGTGCTCAAGGGGGCCACTCAGGGATTAATGCTACTTATCAGAAAATCCGTAGCTTATTTTGGTGGAAAAATCTTCATAAAGAAGTAGAAGAGTTTGTGAAAGTGTGTGATACATGTGCTAGGTGTAAGTATGAAAGTGTAGCTTCTCCAGGGTTACTACAGCCCCTTCCTATTCCAAGTAAAGTTTGGGAAGGTATCTCCATGGATTTTATTGAAGGACTTCCTAAATCTAATGGGAAGGAGGTGATTTGGGTTGTAATTGATAGGATGAGTAAGTATGCTCACTTTATTAGCTTATCTCATCCTTTTTCAGCTTCTTCTCTTGCTCAGATCTTTCTTGAACAAGTATACAAACTTCATGGAGCACCTGTGGAAATCATAAGTGATCGAGATCCTATCTTTGTGAGCAATTTCTGGAAGGAGTTTATCAAAGTTCTAAAAATTGAACAAAAACTATCTTCTGCTTACCATCCTTAAAGTGATGGTCAAACTGAAGTTTTGAATAGATGTTTAGAGTCTTACTTGAGATGTATGTGTTGGGAGAATCCTAAGGGATGGGATCAGTGGATACCTTTAGCAGAATGGTGGTATAATACAACCTTCCACACATCCACTCAAATGACCCCATATGAATTATTGTATGGTCAGAAGCCCCCAATTTATTCTCCTTATATTCCCAGGACAGCTGTTATTGAAGCTGTTGATAGGAGTTTTGAAACCAGGGAAAGAATGTTAGCAGTTCTGAAATACCATCTGCATAAGGCCATCAACACTATGAAGCAGAGAACAGACCTTAAGAGGTCTGATTGGGAGTTCCAATTAGGCCAGTGGGTTTTCCTAAAATTGCAACCATACAGACAGGTGTCTGCAGCAACTAGAAGTACCCAGAAATTAGCTCCCAGGTTCTATGGACCATATAAGGTGATAGAAAAGATTGGATCTGTAGCGTACAGATTGGAGTTGCCGACTGAATCTAGAATTCATCCTACATTTCATGTATCCTTGCTTAAACTCTATCCTGATCCTAGAGTGAAGCAAAGACATCCTCCTATTGATTTTCCCTCTGTTCCTAGTTCTCAATATCCTCAGAAAATATTGGCTACTAGAGTAGGGAGGAAGAAGAAACGCATTATTACTGAGGTGTTGGTACAATGGAGGGGGTATCCAGAAGAAGAAGCTTCCTGGACTACTCTTTATAGTCTACAACAGCAGTAACCTGAGTTTTCGGTTCCCAACCCTTGCGGACAAGGGTTGTTTGAGGGGGGGTATTGTTATAAAAATTTCTAATTGTTTTACTGCCGTAAACATAAGTAGTTACGGTAATTCATTAGTGCACTTATGGTAATTCAGTTGTCTATAAATAGAAGGACTATACCTGATTATAGTTAGAGAACAATGACATTTCAGAGATATCCTTTTGCATCAGAACTCTTCGCAGCTCTTCTTTTCTTCTACTATCTCTTCCTTTTCTTCTTCTTCTTCGAACTTCTTGATCTTTTCTTCCTTCTTTCTATATTTTCTGTTACATTCCATCAGGAAACACAACACATGACTAACATGCTTCTGTGGCATACAGAACTCGAAGTTTCTGCAGTTTTTGTCAAAGATGAGCCGTGGTGAACTAATTATTGATGATAATCAAGTTAAAGAGACTACATTACCTGCATCTGGTGATTGGGCTGCAGAATACCAACGACATTTTGACAACCGACATACTTGGGCTGACGAATTTTTAAATACCAAGGCATGTATAAATATACTTGTGGTGCAGCCATTTTTTTCTTATCTCTTTTTGTTAGTAGTTTAGATCTTTGGCATATATTCAACTAGAAAAATTAGATTTATTAGGACTCAGGTAGGGTGGTTGTTAAACATGTTTTCATACACAATTTTCTTTTCTTTGGAACAACCACTATTCCTTTGCATGTAAACATGCACTTAATTTTTGGATCCTTTTCTTTCTTTTATATTGGCCTTTGTTAGAAGGAGATCAAGGAGGAAAGTAAACCAAGTTATGGTACGGGATTTTGTCGTAAATTATTTCTAAACGGTTATTTGTTGATAGAGTCCAATGACTGTACAATCTATTTAGCCAACCTCACTTAATGGGATGAACCTTATCATTGCTGTAGTACTGGTTATTTTTTATATGAAGTTGGTAATGGAAGAGGAAGTCTTGTGTTTGAGAATGTGAATAGTAATACCTAAACACAGTTATTGTTTGTATATAGAATTAAGAATGTGTGTAACAAATATTATAGAAAAATATGAATAACAAATATATAATAATATGTATTTAGAATTAAGAGTGTGTATAACAAATTTTATAGATATTTATGAATAACAAATATGACAGGTTTGTTTTCACTAGGGTACTACTCATGTTCACAATAAGACATAACTTCAAATATATTCTAATACTTCCCCTCAAGTAGTAGTATGCATGTCATAGTACCAAGCTTATTACAAATATAGTTAATGCAAGGACATCTAAAAGCCTTAATGAGATTGTTTTGCTAATTGATCATTGAGGTTGAAAATCTTGTTGCAATGCATCGAAGAAGTAGCTTCTCTTTGATAGGCTGACATTCAACTTCTACATTTTTAGTCCTCTCATGAAAAACTAGGTTAGAAGCAATGTGAAGTTGGTTGATTGACAAATAACTTACATCACTACTTCTCCAAATTCTCCTATTAAATTTTTCAACCAAATAAGTTCACAGGATGCCAAGTTCATGTTACAACACTCAGCTTCTACACTTGGCCGGGAAACAACATCCGGCCTTTTGCTTTTCCATGATACCAAGTTTCCACTAACAAGAATACTGTATCCTTAAGAGAGCATTCTGTTTGCATGAGAAACATCCCAATCTGTGTCTGAATAACTGACTAGTAGAGCATGCTTTTGATGCTCACATAGAAATCTCTTGCCAAGAGCTCCGTTTATGTATATCAGAATGCAATAGGGGTTGCGAAAATTGATTTGCCATATTCACAACAAATGAAATATTTGACCTAGTTGTGAGTAACTCAACCTTCCAAGATTTGAAAGAGGCTTCCTTGTGATGGGAGAAGTTTAAATATATGGTTCCCTGGTTCTATCCATAGTCTTACTAACTAGCACCTGTGCTTAGCCAAGCTTATGGATTTAGTTGACATTTTTAGTTCGTTTTAGTGCATTTCAAAATGTCTTTAGGTATTTTGAAACATTTCCCTTTCTAGTCTGTTATGAAAATAGGATACTAGGGCAGTTGTGTAATGTGTACAAATGCTAGTATTGGATCTTGGTGGGATGCTTAAGCTTGAAGTAGTTTTTATGAAGGAAGAGATGAGTTGGGGCAGGTACCTTATTTTAGGTGGGCTAGATGGGGATGGAATTTGGCTTTCTTGCTCAGGTTTGAGTAGGAGGCACAAAATGGGTTATGTTGTTTTTATGAGTTTTGGGGTTGTCTAGGATTCTATTTCTTTATGAAGAGATTGCTAACTCTTGTGAGCATCCTTATTTGCAGGATGATTTTCAGTAGGCCTTTTTGTTGATGTATTAGTTAGATTTGTGTGGTCCTTTTTGTGGAGAATGCTGGATGAATTGAGTGATCTTCTTGCATAGACCAGATAAAAATTGCTGTTTTTATGACAGATTACAATAATTCTGTGCGTAGAGGAGGTTTTATGATGTTCTCTTTCAGAGTAGTTTGTATGTCATCCAAGTGGATCATATCATAAGTTCTATTTTTGTCACTTTCATTCTCAGGAAGGGTCACTTTTGGGATTATCGTGTTTAAGGTCTTCACTAATTTAGTGTTGTGTTGGATGTTTTGAAAACCTTTGTGCTTTTATTAAACTTTTGGCATTCAATCATGCAAGTTCTTGGAAATTCATTTGATTACTACAATTATATGTTTTTTATTACAAATTTTACATGATAAAAAAGCTCAGCGCAAGCTATTTTAATTTAAATTAATTGGAATAGGAGATGGTACATTATTTGTAGTTATTGCTGTAGTTTTGACTGCCTACTTGTGTTTCAGGTTTCAAATGTACCTGAACAATGGGCAAATGAGTTTACAACAAATGAGAAGCACATATCGACTGATGATCAGTGGGTAAATGAATTCTCCAAGTTGCATGTTAATGATGATTGGGCAGAAGAATTTGGTGAGCAGGTTGGTAAAGGAGCTTTTGGGGAGAATTCTGCTGATGACTGGGCACAGGCATATGATGAGTAAGTTAAAATTACTCGCCAATATTTTCCCCCTTTAAAAGAGGGACTCAAGTATAAGTCACTCCCTCTTCTTCCAAGAGATGCCCAAATTACGTTGCCCTTTATTCTGGCTTGAAAATGTACATAAACTTTTCCTACAAAAGTACTCTCAAGAATAATATTGATTTATTTTATCATAACTTATCAAAAAATCTATATCTTAAAATTGTAATTCAATGTTATTTATTTATCATGGAGATTTTTCCCTTAAATTGATCAGAATTTGTTTTGGGGGTCATTTGAAGGTACGTGAGTGAGCAAGCTGCTGCTAGGCAACAGTCAGATAATTCAAGGGGCGTGTATGTCTTTTCAGATTTGAATCCTTATGTTGGCCATCCCAATCCATTTAAAGAAGGACAAGATCTATTCAGGAAAGGACTTTTAAGTGAAGCAGTGCTTGCGTTGGAAGCTGAAGTCTTGAAAAACTCTGAGAATGTAGAAGCATGGAGGTTACTTGGAATAGCACATGCTGAAAATGATGATGATCATCAGGTTATACCCTCATTAATGATAAACCACGAAATTTATGTTTATATTATGGCTTAAGCACATTTCCATCATTTTATTCCCACTTTGTTTCATTAATCTCTTATTCCCTCCGTTTACTATTATAGGGCATTTTGGACTAACTCACATAGGCGAATACAATAGTTAATGTCCCTAAAAAATTCCAATCTTTTAAATATACCCTTCATAAAACACAATTGACTCTCTTAATGAGGAATGAACCCAATTAATGGGGGCCAAGTAATTTTTTTATCTGGGGCATTTTTTTGGTATAAACACATTAATTAATTACTCTTAACATTCTCTAACCTGCCTTGTAAATTGAAACATAAAACCTTAAAAAATATGCCTTATATTCACTTCAAAAGGTAACTTACTGGTCAATTTTCCTCAGGCTATTGCAGCGATGATGCGTGCACAGGAAGCTGATCCAACAAATTTGGAAGTTCTTCTTGCTCTTGGTGTTAGTCATACAAATGGTCAGTGACTGCTTGTACCCTATTCCTGAATAAATAATGAACCATTGAGCAGAAAAGTTATCAAAGGCTCAAAGCTTGTTAATCAGTCATGCTTTTAGAGTAGACTACAATCATATTTCTAGGTTTCTAAACATGGTTTCTTACAGTGGCTTAAGGTTGAAAGTACAAAATATTAAATATTCTTTTTAATTCCATTTCTTTTTGTTTTACCTATTGAGGATAATTCCTTATTTTAAAGCTCATTGATGTTTCTATTAATTTTTAGTTGAAAGAGTAGATGAGAACAACTTGTAGACTTTTATATTATGATTTTTTAGGTCAAAAAAATTAAATTAATTCAACCACACTTGCAGAGCTGGAGCAAACTGCTGCTTTGAAATTTCTATATGGGTGGCTGTTTAATCATCCAAAGTATAGAACACTTGCACCACCAGAGCAACCAGATTCTTTGTATTATAATGATGTAAGTGAAATCTATTTCTTTCTGATGTTTTCTATTATTATTTTATCTATCTATTTATTCATTTATTTATTTTTGCAAATTGAGAAATCATCATACAGAACACAATAATAAGATATAAGCCTATTGTAAAGGTATAGCAGACAGGTGCTGTTTATGTAGTCGCATCATCAGATCTAAGCTCATTGGACTAATACTTGGCTGACTGCCACATGAGCATTTTAACAACATTGCAAAGCATGACGTCTGGTTTAGTCTGGAAAAGTCCATCTTTGTAGTTAGAATTTTGCAACTAGGATTATAGTTTCTGTTGTACTTATTTCTTCTCTATTTAGCTCCAACATGTAGGTTGCATGTTGGTTGTATAGCTAAGAAACCTTGATTAAACTATAAATATTGGTAACAAAAGCCTTCCGTATCGTGCTTTTCCTATGCATTTTTTTTAGGGTTAAAATGTATCTAGCACTCTAAAATATTTACCTAGTAGCACGCAGTATCCTAAACCAATTTGTGATTCATCCCACACTCTAAGGTACTTTTTCAGTAGCACCTAGTATCCTAAAGTATTTTTAGTATAATTTTGTTCTTAAAAGTATTTTTCTTAGTAGCAATGAGCACCCAAAATTTAGGATACTGAGTGTTACTACAAAATATTTTAGGGTGTTGGATGCAAAAACAATTTACTAGAAAAATACTTTAGGATAATATCTCATAAATTCATAATATTATTTCTCAAGACTTCAAAATAGTAGCTTTATTAGCTACATAATCATAGCCCACTAATCAAAGAATAAGTCAACCTAAATTTTAGATCTATTTACTCTCCGGTGCTTTCCAGTAGCACCAAGCTTGTTACAAATATGAAAAATTCATTAATGCATTAGTGAGAATATCATCTAGTTCATTAAAATTGATTTAGCTAGTGGTGTTGATCCTAGACTGGATAGCATCATTTCTCTATAAAATGACAACACATTTCTATGTTTGGTCCCCTCATGAAAGATTAGCTTCGAAGCAGTATGCAGGGGAGCTTGATTCTACATATTAATGCCCTTTTGCTTATTTGAAGTAATTGTTTCATCACTCAAGTTCCCAAGTTGCCAATATCATGGCATAGTATTCAGCTTCATTAGATATAGCTATTACTTTTTTCTCATTTTCTTCTTGTTTTTTTTTTTTTACTTTTTTCAAGATTCTATATTTCCTCCAAAGAAGATTCAATAACCAATAGTGGACTAGCCCTTTGCTAGATGCGTCAATGTCATTTGAGAATATATTTCATTCCATCCTAGTGATTGGGTTGTGGTGTTGGTAAGAATTGACTTGCTAATCTTAGGATGACCGCATTAGTTTTGGAGGGCTAGAGGAGGTGCGGATAATTGGAGATGTTAGAGCAGAGGCGATGGAGGGCACAAGAGTCATGCTTGGTGCTAAGTGGTTTCCTATATGCTCATGCATGACCACTGTTGAACCACAAAAGTTGAGAATACAATTAAGTGTTTGAATGACTTTACTAACAAAATTTTCGAAGGGAAAACTTAAAAGTACAACAAAAATTCAAGGTAAGAAAGAAGATATTGTGTTTGACCGATACCTTAGTAACTTTTGTGGTACCATTAACAAGAGTAATAGTAGGAAGTGAAAAAGAGAAGTATCAAATGTGAGGAGGATTGTGAAATGGAATTAGTGATGGTGTGCTTGGTCGCCTATTATTGCAAGAAGGTATTGTATGCAGCCCTTGATAAGGTGACTAAGGGAGGACCATTAACCTGAGCATTCGCTACTGATTAAGCTTAAGTTGTCATGAGACATCCATGTAAGGGGTGATATCTATCATAGGTATAACCAACCTTGTTGCAGTAGGTCTAATGAAGACATTTTTTGTGTCAACATTCTCCATGGTCCAGTCAACATGATCCCCACTATCATTGCAATCACTGTTTTGAGGCAAAATGGAGACTACAGATGGCACCATCTCATTCTATAGATTGGCCAGCTGTTGAAATCTTACAAGAAAATTATGTAGGAGTGGCTTGTTAGGGCTAGATAGTACTTGATCAACTGTGGTAGTGTGTGATGTTGCCGGGATGATGCTTAGAGCTACAATAAATGGTCAATGACTAGTTTGGATCGTCTAGGATGGTTAATGAGTCATGTTTGGCAAAATGAAATGAGAACTGTGGGTTGGAATGACACAAAATCACTAGGGAGGGAGGCTAGCCAAAAATAGTGAGGCTCTAATAGCATATAGAATATGGGGCAAGGAAAGAGTTTGAAATGTAGAGAGTAATGTCTCTCGTAAGTCATGATTATAGCTAATATCTCAATTACATAATAGTCACCTATTAATCAAAGAATAAGTCAACCTAACTTTTAGGCAATCTATTTACACTCCAATAGAAGGTTTTGGGAGAGATTTAAACTGTAGTGGCTGCATTGTCTAAAAGGTCAAGGCTTTTGCTCAATTCTTTTGGGGAGTTCTGGACCTGCATAATATCTCCATTACATAATAGTCACCTATTAATCAAAGACTAAGTCAACCTAACTTCTAGTCAATGTATTTACACTCCAATAGAAGTTTTGGGAGAGATTTAAACTGTAGTGGCTGCATAGTCTAAAAGGCCAATGCTTTTTCTCAATTCTTCTGGGGAGCTCTGGACCCTGCCCCTTTTGCTGATGTTTTGCCACATCTTTTACCCGTCCACCGTCCCTTCAGTGTATGTTCAGCCACGTTTCCAACCATCATTCATAGTTCTCTATCCACTTTTCTGGTAGAGCTTCATCAGCTGTTTTGGTGATTCTCCAGCTGCTTTGGTTTATTCATAGACTCCGCCTGTTTCCTTTGGCTGTGCATCATTCTAGTTTCTCTTTTCTCTGGCTGTAAACAATCTGTTATGAAGTGAATAAAAAATTGATCATCATGTTGCCCTTAGCCGACTTCTTTCATTTCCAGCTTGTGTTTTGTTGGTTAGAGTTAGAAAGATTTATTTTCTTTTCATGAGCAGGTTGTCAGATTATTCAATGAAGCTGCTGAAATTGCACCAGATGATGCAGATATTCACATAGTTCTCGGAGTTTTATACAACTTAACAAGGGATTATGACACAGCCATTCAATCATTCCAAAGAGCATTGAAACTTAAACCACAGGATTACTCTCTTTGGAACAAGCTTGGTGCAACTCAAGCAAACAGCGTTCAAAGTTCAGATGCTATAATGGCTTATCAACAGGTACTTTTTATAGAATTAGTCCCCATATGGCTATATCATTATCCTATGAATCGTTGAGTGAGGTACTCTTTTAGGGTAAATGACACTTATTCTAAAACACTTACATATCAGTTTCTCTCTCCACTTGTGCGCTAGACGACATAATTAGTTGTCATTAGATTAATACCCTGTCTGCCCTTTCTCTGCCAACTGAATCAGAACATCTTTTTGGTTCATATTTCCCTTTTTCTCACATGATTATCACTACTAGGTCCATCAGAAAACCTATTAAACAAGAGACTATGCGGTTTTAAATTTCAAATGTCTCAAATTAACTTTGGGTTTTATAAAGAAAAATGTTGAATTCCTTATTTTGCTTAATTATTTTTCAGTTTGAGTTATTTCGGTTTTTCTAAGTAAATATATATTAGTGCCCATCCTTTCCCTCTCTTATTTCTTCTTTGGTCAAGTGTAAGGAGGTTTTGACTTTCATGCTTCTAGGCTTCTAAATAGATTTGTCCAGGTTTCTTTTCTGTTTTTGATGGAATGAGTTTTCCCTTTTCTCCAGAAAAAGACGGGAGGAATGGTAGAATGAATTGAAATTGCACTCGTTTGTCTTTATATGCTAAATCCTCATATTGATTTCTATAATGAGTTATCTTGGTTTCCAGGCTTTAGATTTGAAGCCCAATTACGTGCGGGCATGGGCAAATATGGGTATCAGTTATGCAAACCAGGTGTGTACGCTACTTGGGTTTTCACTTGTTATCATTGTCAAATTTTATTATTCTGGAAGGAAATTCAAAATTGACTTTCCTCTTTAGGTTTTATTTGTTATTGGTGCATTAATATGTATGCTGAACATGCTAATGAAAATCCCTGGCGGCTATATTAGTTGAAAATATTCACTCTGATCTGTTTTAGTGCTAGATTTGAATGTTCACCATGAATCAAGAGGAAGTTGAGTATGTGAGAACTGTAGCACTACATTTGAATATTATATGCAGAGAGAGATGGTTCCCTATTATCTTCTTCTCTCCTTGTCCATTTTTCTATTTAATTGAATTCGGTAGCAAAGTGTTGCTCTGATTAGAGAAGCTATAAGTTTTATGAAACCTACAGTCGTATCAAAGAAATATGCTTGGTCCGAAAGACAGTCTTTCTGGTCTTTTATTTGAATGATTAGTCTTTATTTCCCATAGTAGGTAGTAGTCCTGAAGACTCAAACTTCAATATGAATTAGCCTAATAGTAATGATAAGCTTGGGAATATATTATATTTTCAATTTAGCATCATTATTATTATGAACAAATGCTTTTATGCAGTCTCTTATATCTTTACTACAAAGTTCAATTAAAACTTAAGTGTATGATTCTTTAGTAATTAAGATCACAAATATATGGATTTTGCAAATAGAGTGGTTTTCCTAAACTATAACCCTTGTCGTGGTAATATTGAAGAATCGTAAACTTGTGATTAGAGAATCTGATAGAAAAGATATTAGGAACTGCAAAGTTATCTATGATTAGGTGTTGAGTTGGCCGTATGCTAATGTTTGATGTGTTAAATAGTTAAAGCTTCTCATGTTAAATAAGGATTGATCAAACTCTTTCATCATGAGAACTTTGCAGTTGGATGAGGCTATGCAACGAGTAGAACAAATAGTTGAATATGTTTTTTCTAAAAATAACTCAAAATTCAACGTATTTAGTCGCATGAAATTTTGCTAACAATTTTTTTTCCGTTTTTTGGTGTGACTTTACCTTATGAATTTGGCTGAATGTGTTCTTCTCCTTCTTTAGAGCATGTATGATGAGTCCATTCGTTATTATGTTCGAGCACTCACCATGAATCCCAAAGCCGATAATGCATGGCAATATCTAAGAATCTCTCTAAGGTAAGATTTCCTTAATTCTTTTTAGCACCAAAAGTAAATTTGTAGATATGAAATGGATAGTGAGAGGAACTATTATCCCTGGTACTTCTTCCGTATCTTCCGTAATTTTCATTCCTTTTCTACTTTTTCAGTTGTGCTTCAAGGAATGACATGCTGGAAGCTTGTGATTCAAGAAACCTTGACCTTCTCCAGAAGGAGTTTCCACTACAGTAAATTTTGTTCCGAATTAATTCAGTTTTCAACTAGAGGTGGGGTTTAAAATATGGATTTTCTTTGGGGAAATTATACTCAAGTCCCAAGGAAAATAAATTATCATTATCATGTCCTATGAAATCATCAAATTGATATGAAGTCCAAGGGACTTGTTGAAGATTTATTAAAATTGTGAGAAGACAAGTTTACCTTAACTTATCATTAGTAGCATATTGACTTATCAATTAAGGTGCCCTAACTTATTATTGGTGGCATCGTGACTTGTAATTGATGACACCATAACTTGTCATTAGTGGCTTATTGACTTGTTAATTGACACGTAAGGATAAATTTGTCTTTTCAAAAATCCAGTAAATTGCCACAAGTCCCTTAGGAATTCATATCAATTTGAAGATTTTATAGAACCTGATAGTGATAATTTGTCTTCTTTCAGACCTCAATGTAATTCCCCCATTTTCTTTTGCTTTTAATTGTTTTGTAGAATATTATTTTATTTTACATTTTCTGAAATTGAATCCCCCACATCAATATCTGAATATGCAGAAATCTCCAAGAACACTGCACAATCAGTGACTACACTTACCAAGACTAGAAACTTGACACAATCTGTTACTCATGGAACATGGGATGAGATCTGAATCCAGTCAAGTGTGTGGTGGATCCATGAAGTAGTCCACTGTAGTAATACACTTAAAAAAGTTTGAATTCTTCTTTACATATTTTTATTTCAATTTAATAAAATTTTCTCAATCCCTTTAAAATATGTTTAAACGCAAACACTTGACGGATCCATGTGATAAAGACGGGCAGTGGGAAATGCTAATGCACATCATTGTATAGCGGATTTAGGTCAAATTACTTAGTCACTTCTGAATACTAAAACAAAAGTTAAAGCATTGAAGAACAGCTGCAGTTCTGAAATGTGCTAAATGTTGGGTGGTGATGTGGCAGTTCTGTGATTACGTTATACTGATTATTTATATAACGTGAGGTCTGTAATTTTACCTCTAATGGTATTTTAGTCAAGTAAATTATTCTCATGTGAGATAGAAGTTGTATAGGATGGCGAATTTTATTTGATGCAGGTTTTCATTAAGTTTTTTTTTTTAATTTTGCATTTTTTGTATTAATTTTGAGAGTCATTTACCTTTTTCGTTTGAGAAGTGTTTAAATTCCATAATTTTGTTTTGAAAATCCTAGGCGTGGGCATGTGAGGGCTCAGCTCACTAATTAATCCCAATTTCCCCTTCGGCCTTGTTCCAACCACTTCCAACGATGTCAAAGCTTTGGCGTAGCTTAGAATCTGCCACAAACAATGTTAATATTGGAGAATTTCACTATTTAGGCTGCTTATAGGCTAAATGGGGACAGACATTTTTTAAGAGATCTCAAATGGTTCGATAAAGGAAAGAGGCAAATTGAGCCATTTGCTTGGTGCAACAACTTAGAATTTAAAATCAAATTAAATCATTAAAACACCTCTTAAATCCGTGATTGCAATGAATTGCTAAAATTTGCACAATGAGGAACACTTAACTCATTTCGAAGAAGGAAAATTTAATCTGTTAAGTCTTTCTAGTTTATCTTAATTTTGAAATGAGTTTCTGCCATTTATTTTGTTTTAATTAGGTCATTATTATTTGATTCATTAATTTTAATTTATACTAGTGTTAAAATGGTGTAAAATAAAAAAAATCATAAAATTTATGAAAATCTATAAAGGATCATATTTATATCAAGTTCCTTGTATCTATTTCATCAAATTTTTTAATCATTTTTGGCCATGTGTACTACTTTTTTTTTTATGTGTGTTTAACTTAAATGAAAATATTAGAAAATAGAACTAAATTGAGATTGGAGAACTTGACGAAATTTATGTAAGAAATTTGATATAAGTTTTATCCTATAAATTGAATTTAACAGTTTTTATACTCAAAGGTGTGGATGTATATAATAGACTAATATATAATGGCTCAATACAGGGTGGTAGAATATGAAAATAATAACAAATATATATAAAATATTAACTTTCCATGACGGTTAAATAGAAATCTACGTAAAAAGAAGACATTCCATGGCTGTTAAGGTTCTAATAGCTGTAGAAAGTTACTCACAAATAACCATTAAAAAGCACTTGAGGAAGGACTTTCCTCTTCTTTTCACATCAAATAACTGCTGTTAAATCTTGCACTTATTATGTCGACAGAATTAAAGACGTACCTAAAATCGTCTAAAAAAGTCATTTTTAATTACGGTGAAAATCTTTCTCTTTAGTAGTTTCTATAAGATCCCACAAAATCATAAAATTATTGACAACTCCTATAGAACTTTAAGGGAGAGATTCTAATTGTGAAATGACCATATTACCCTCATTTATTAAAAGAAACAAGTGAGATGGCAAATTAGTTTGACAAAAAAGTGATAGATATGAGAGACAAAATGAATTAATCTCTTATATTTAATACTAAAATTAATTTTTCAACTAATTGTTATATTTAAGATCGATGAGTATTATACATTATGTTTGATGGGAGTTTTCTAATGGCAAATTTATCATGAACTATCAAACACGTTAAAAGAATTTTCTACCTCATTCATCCCTTTCAAAATTAAACTCCTATCCTTCTGACTAAACATGCCCTAATAATTTAACAATGTTTTCCCAATTGAGTAAAAAGATAATGACCGTTGATTGGGGAGAAAAAAAAAATGAGGAACGCTGTTTAAAAGACTCATAACAAAAAAATATAGTAACTAATGAGAGTTAAGTCTAGTGGAAGAAGGAGATCTCTCAAATGTGGAAGAGATCCCTATATATACTATCCAACCATACCTCAAATAGAATTATCTCTAATAGAAAGGAGATATGTGCTTTAGAATAAAAAATTACAGCATAATTTATTTTAATATTATTTACTTAATCTTATTATCAGGTATAGAGTTTTAAGATTCGTGGTTTCCCCATTAAGTAACTCCATAAGTTTATAACATTCACATTTTCATTGATACTCCATTAAATATTTAATAAAAATTATATTTGTTATAAAAATAAAAGAAAATGTAAGAGAGATTTGGGATGAAAGAAATGAAAAGGGCAAGAGAGAATTGAAGAGAAAGAGACCGTGATTCTCATTCATATTGTTATCCATAATGTGTGTACATTATCCTCTATTTATAGGACACCAATATTAAAAATTAATCCTAAAGAGTTACAAGTACATAAAGAAGAAAATTAAGCAACTTAATTGTACAATTAGATATTATAGAGAATGAATATTAGAGATCCTTCAATTTGAGAGTTATAAGCTATAAATGTCATTCAATATGAGATGGAATCACAAGAAACTATGAACATCCACACATAATGTAATATTTATAACAATCCCCCTTAGATGTTCATAGATAAATATTGTGCCTCATTAAAACCTTACCAGGAAAAATCCTACGGGACAAAAATCTAGTGAACAAAAAAGAATACATGATATATATTGAAACTGCCTCATTAAAAATCTTACTAGAAAAATTCAGTGGGACAAAACCTTACTTAAGGAAAAAAAAGTACAAAATGATTTTTACTCCCCCTAATGATAATATCACATTTCCCTCCCCTTATAACAACATCAATTTCACTCCCTTGATCACTATTCATCCTTTTATATGAACAGAATGCTCAAGCATATTATTTCAATATCTTTTGAGTATATCTTTTTTTTATCTAAGCTATTCATAATGCATTGTCATATTTTTTAAGTATATTCTTCTAACATATCTTTAGATATGTTGAATTATCAACATACTCTTTATCTGTCTTATGCACTGTGAAAATAATAGAAAATTACCTTGAAAATCACTAGGATATATCTTGTATTCACATGTTCAATTTATTCAGAACAAAAGGATATAATATAATGTTTCTTAGAACTCACTTTAAATATCAATTTTATTATCTATTTTTGTACTTATAGGAACTTAATTTTTCCAACAAAATTAAAACATGTAACATCAACACAATAGGTAAATATTATAATAGAATAAATATATAGGATTTTTGGTCCATTAAATTTAATATATTTTTATACAAAAAATAACTATAGCAAAAATCTAAAAATTATGAAATCACTAGATATTCAACTTTGGACTTTTTTTTATATGCTTCAGGCATTTTAAATTCTTAAAAGATTATCATATAAATTTTACTATCTAGTAAGCCATATGCATAGGCTATAACAATATCTATTATATATATATATATTTTTTTCACATACAACCAAACTATTAATATATGTAAAAATTATTGCATCAACTGCAAACTAATATTCCTTATCATATTTATCATTAGTTTTTGTGAAAATTTTTATTTTCACATAAATATTTATATATTTCATAATAACTTTATATCTCAAGTGTTTCGACTGCAGGTCTTGTTTGGACTGTAGATCCATAATTTTCACATATTAAAATAATATAATTCTATTTTTATTGTGTTTTTTGCCCTTTTACTTTTCCTTTTGTCCAAACACATTTTTCTGTCTACTTCACATGATAGATCAACACACAAGATCTTCATTTGATTACGTGATATTATTACCAAAATTGTTGTTGACAACTTTATTTTTTTTGTTCCATTTTTCTTGTTATCACATAACTTATCAAACTCTCTTTATTACTTTTTAGGCCTGAACCTCTTTTGAGGTTTTTGCAAGTAATTATGTCTTTGTCCTCTTCTAGAGCACTATCCTCCTCATTATGATCATTTTAATATATGCTCATATATTTTCAAGGTATTTATATTAAAAACCGATTTAGTCTTTCATGCTTCAAGTATGCCTCAATTTCATTTATATTAATTGAAGCATCTTCAAGTAGAATATGAGATTTGATAATTCTCATAGTTAATAGTTGCATCTGGCAGATATTTTGTAATATTCTATAAATGCAATATTTGATGAACTTCTAGTTCATATTATTATATTTGAGGATCTACATTTTATAGTAATAATATATTCCATGTGTTTCTCTTTTTTAGCTACTCAACTTCTCCTCCTTATATTGAGAAAATTTTGTCGAATGATAATCAACTAATATATAGTATAAGTATAATAAATCAATTTGTTTCCTTTATAAACATTAGTGTGTTTCATTTAAAGACATATAAGAAAAAGGAAATTCTTATCCAACTTTCTTTAATTATATATTTATATGTATTATAGTGGATCAATAGAAATAAACACTACACATTTAAAACAATAAAAAATATCTGACTCCTGATCAAAAGTCAATTTAATTGAGAGAATTTTGTTAGCATGACGTGCATTATAATATATCAAATCAAATATGTTAACACTGAACTAAAAATTTTGTTCTCATAAGTATTAATTTAGCAACTTATGGAGACATTAATAAATGATTTTATTGATATATAATCTCACTAATCACTAGCCTCATTAAGAGAATATTTTTAGGATCACATCTTTTAAAAATTGTGCACTTAACATAATGATTTATTCAAATAATCTTTTAAACTCATAATAATCACATATATAATCATCTTATAGATACTTCTATCTAATTTATTAAATACTTATATGGTTATATGCTAATTGAATGAGCCCATATATGAATTTAATAGATTTCCAAAAATATAGAGATTCATTCTAAATCATAATTAGTGATATTCTCATAATTAATTTTATTTAAGAACAAGCAGCACATGTTAATTTTTATATTGGTTATTCATAAAAAATATCTTGGTTCTTCAATAGATGTTAATTTATAATTTTTAATAATTTATTATATCATCTATACGATTCAGAATGATCAAACAAATCATGCCAACAGTAAATCTATTTGGATAAGTAAACTTTTGGTTTCCTATAACCAATAATAAATTTAATTTTCATAACATATATATCCATTTTTTTTAGATCAATTGGACTTATATGAAGATCTAATTGGACTTATATGAAGATCTGAGTAGAATTTTATCCAATATTAGCTCATACTTGTATTATAATAATCTCCCCTCAAGTGGGAGTCATATCAACATATTTTTCTTTTTCATGTATTTCACTAGGAAGTCTAGATGCTTCCTAACTTATATACAATCATGGATCTAATGTAGATCTATAGGTTATAATTTTTATTATCAATCATTCCTTAAGGAAAATATGTATTAGTTTTTCAGAAATTATTTCAATTTTTTGTCACATAAGTTCTTTAAAAACTATCATATATTATTACATCACTATATAATTTTAGTATTCATTAATAATATACTTCAACATATTCAAAGTATTATAATTATTTATGATGTTTAGGGGTACAATAAAATAAGATATAACATATCATCAATATTATAATACAAAATAATAAATGATTATGATATTTATATTTTTTTTAAATTATTTTAACTATTTTAACGTCCATAAATTTAACTACTATTAATCAATAATTAAATATCTAATATAAAAGATACCACGAATGAAGCGTCCGATATAGGAGAGTAGGAAGACCCACCCTCCAGCTCTCCTACTCATATCACTCATGTTTCGCTTGGAATGCGTTTGTCACTCTTAACTCATTAGATTTAGTTTATCTAAATTTAATTTAGATAGTTTAGATCTAATTTTTTTAAAAAAATAATTATTTTAATCGATAGAAGAATTAAAATAAAAATAATCTCCTAAATATTATTATTTAAAAAATAATTTTTTATTTAAAAAATATCAATTAAAATAAAATTTCTATATTAAATCTAGATGATACAGATGATAAGTTAAAGGTAGTCGCCCAGAAACGGGGTCCGTTTCACTTTCTTCCTCACCTCACTCATATCACCTATATGATTCACCATTCATTGGAAGCAAAAGTAGAGTCTCCATACAAAAAGTAATTAACTCAGCAATTGGTAAATAGAATGAAAAGATAAGGAAAATCCCTAAAACACACCTTTCCAATTCTATTTTTTTTTTAAAAAAATATTCTAATATGTAAAAGAATAAATTGGTATCAATTTAGGATTTTAAAATTTGGGAAAAAAAGAAAAAATTATCCTAAAAATAATTTAAGAAAAAGATAAAATTAAGTGAATTACTACTCATGTAATATGATTGATAATTTTTATAATAATTTTGACTACATTAGCGAAAATATTTATTACTCTATTTAACAACTTACAAGTAAGTACTTGGGTCAATTATTACTCGTGTAATAAGATTAGTAACTTTTGTAATAATTTTGACTACTTTAGTGAAGATATTTACTATTCTATTTAATAACTTAGTTAGAAGTAAATACTTTAGTCAATTACTACTCGTATAATATGATTCATAACTTTTGTAACGATTTTAACCACCTTATTGAAAATATTTGTTACTCTATTTAACAACTTAGTTGAAAGTAAATACTTGAGTCAATTACTACTCGTGAAATTGGATTGATAACTTTTGTAATAATTTTGATAATTTTATTAAAAATATTTACTACTCTTTTTAAAACTTAGTTGGAAGTAAGTATTTGAGTCAATTATTAGTCTTATAATAGGATTGCTAACTTTTATAATAATTTTGACCACTTTAATAAAGATATTTATCATTTTTTTAATAATTTAGTGACAAATATTTACTTCTTAAAATAGTTTTAAGAATAATTTTATCTTTTTTTTTAATTTTAAATTATATTATGATATTGTTTTTAGAATTTTAGAATTTAAAAAGTGAAACGAATTTTCTTAAAAAGACAAATGCAAAAGTTAACAGAAAATAGCAGGAGAGGCAGGAGAGGATCGCTGAGAGAGAAAATGTATCGTAATTATTTCACACCACATAACTTTTGTGCTTATTAGTATACATCACATCATCGGCCAATTGTTGCAATATCCACGATTTGCTGGTTTCCTTGCGGCCTTCTCGTGATACTCTATGAGTATTGCCACGGTTCGTATCCCAATACCTCGTTTGTTTGTGTGTGTACGTATGTTTTTTTTTTAATTTAAAAAATCATATCTTTTAAATCTCTAGCTCGTGTTGAGGTAGGTTTTTTTTACCCACCCTCGTGACAGGTTAATCTGGGTTGGTGGGTTAGCCTTTTCTTTTTTTTTTTTTATATATTTTTTTATCATTTATATTACATTTTATTAATTTCAGAGTCTCAGCCAAACTAATATTTATATTACACTTCATTTATACTAATTTTATCTCATTGAGTCATTTCTTTATATATATTATTTTATTATTATTTTACTTGTGACAGATTTATTTATAGATAGTGACAAAACTGACGAAATAAATATTTTAATAATTTCATATCAGTTTTAAATCCAATTAATATTGATACATTAAATAATTTGTTTTAAAAAATGATATATATAAATAATTTTTTTTAAAAGATAAAAAACTGGCGGGTTGGCACCATGGAGGACTCGGGTTGATATTATACCAACCCGCTTGAAAGCGGGCCTCTTAAAATAGGCCTGGTTCTAACTCAACTCACAACGAGCCAACCCGTATTCGACAGGTTAGCCTGCATTATCACCTATAATTCTATCGTTCATCATTGCTCGATGAAGTTATAGTTATTACTAATTATACATTTGTACACTAACAATCATATATAATTAAATAATAATCAACTAATAATAACTAAATGGCTTCAACTTCTTTTTAGTTGGTAGAAACTAGACAATATTTCCTAATCGATAGCTTAATAAACTTAATATTATGAAGTGTAGAGATTACCGAAATAATTTTTATATTTCCTAACAAAACATTTTTCCATGCACATGGTGTAGTTTGAACTAAGAATCATATTTAAGGGGCCATCTACTAGCTTTGTCAAACTTTATTTTTTGGTACACAAATTTTTGAAAAGGGGTTTGGCTCACCCACGATTCAAGGCAAAGTCTCCCTTTCTCCTAAACGATACCAATATCAAGTAAGGTGAGCCGTCTATTACTCTCAAGTATAAACTTAGGCACCTAAGAGTTAGGATGTCTCCCCAAGTATCGTGACTAGAATTACAATAAATTGATACTCCCTAAAAATTAAATACGCTCTAAATAATCGTATATCTCACCTCTTTGTTAGCTGAATCACGGATAATGACTAACTTTGTCAAACTGTTGGTCTTCTAACTTCAACTTACATTATCATGCACGTGCCTTGACTTGCTTAGTTGGGCTTTACTTTGGACCATCATATGGGCCCAGTTTCTTCAGGTCATGAACCTTCTACCCTTGTTTTGATTTCCCACTTAACCCATTTATGTTTTTCCAGGCCAATTTAGACACGTAGTTGATCCATTAGTCTATGTCTAATGGTTCATGTGTGATATGAAGTTAATACTCCTCTTATCATATTTATAAAATAGAGAGATAATATTTATTATAATTTTATTTATAAAATATTGAGATAAATTTTTATATGAATATAATATTTTATCATTTATTTATTTATATTAATTTTATTTTCTATTAGATCTAATATATATTAAATAAAGATAAAGGGTTAAATTTTATAGTATAATTAATGAAGTTTAAATTTTTTTAATATGTATAAAATATGCTGAAAATAACTTATATCAATCAAACTAAGAGTACATGAGTAGTCTAGCGATTTGTCTTGGTGTCCGTATTAACGTTTCATTGGGGGGAAAATCTGTGGAGGTCGGGACAACATTTATTTATGCCCTTTTCTATTATATTTTTATTTATGAGTTTAATGCAACATTCATGGTACACTGGTTTCTTTAATTTTTATTGATTATAAAATGAATAGTAAATGGCTAATTTGAAAATGTAACTGAAAGCCTCGAACATTAATTATGTTTGTTAATCTGTGTACACAATCTTTAAAAAGATTTATAGCCAATCTATGTGATGACATAACCCTTATGTTAATTTATATTAACTATAAAGATAAATAGAGTCTCCTAAATCTTTGTCAGAGTTCCCAAAACTACTCAAAATCTTAATCTCTTAGCTAAAAGGTGGAATCTAATTCATGATTACATATTATATCCACTGGATATTTAATCTAAACCATATTAACAATAATCTATCGTCAATCTATTATTTAGAAACCTAATTAATGACATATGTGTGTGTGTGTATTTAAAGTTTCTAAATTTCCATTTGAAATTCTCAAACATTCCATGATTCACGGTTAATCATTGTAAAACCAATTTCTATTTTTTTTTCTAAAATCTTAATCACACAATTAAATTAAATCCTTAATAAATCCCCAATTATTAACTTTAATGAGTCTCCAAAAATTTTCTCAAACCTAAGGTTACATTCAAAATTCCAACTTTTAATATAAATTGAAGAATTGCCCAATCCCTCACTCCCAGCAAAAAGAACGCGGTAGGTATAGAGTAAGAGTGGCGTACATCTAATGTATTCAAATGAGCATTAGGCCTGATATTGGTATCGCCTAGAACAGATGAGATATATGACTATTTAAAGCGTGTTCGAACTTTAGAGAATACTATTTTATTATAGTTCTAGTCGCGGCTCTTAGGGAGGCATCTTAACTCCTGTATGCCTCAGTTTACGCTTGAAGGTAATAGATGGCTCGCCTTACCTAACATTGGTATCACCTAAAAGGAAGGGAGATCTCGCTCTTCCTTTAGATCATGGATGAGCCTAACTTTTTTTCTAAAAATTTTTATACAAAAAAAAAAAAGTCTTTGGGCCCTTTCATGATTCCTTATTATTTATATACACACACACACACATTACTCCTTTTATTTAATTTTTAAATTTTCTTTATCCATTTTTATATCATTATTTTAGATTCCTATTCATTGTTTTTATTTTATAAATTTTGAATATTTGACCTAATAAATCTTCAAATCCTCTCCTATAATGTTTATAATTTTCTATAATTTCCCATAAAATCTAAAGACTTAACTAACAAACACATCCTTTAATATCTAAATAATTAGAACATTTAGAGTGAGAGGAATACTTTATTTATATTTTTACTCTATCTCACTTAACTTCAGTATCTTCTATCCTCTTCTAAAACTTAGACTTGAGATTACATTTATTATACCTTTGATATTTCACTTATTTTGAATAAAATCTCTTTATGAAATTTCATTTACCATGAAGTGATTCCTTCATGTTGTTGCTTAAATTTTAAGAATAAAAATTAGGATGTTCCAGAAAATTTAAACATAAAGCAATTGAGAATCACTATCCATTAAGGAGAATTGAGTAAAAGAATGAAACTGAGATATTGGGGGCCATTTAATGTTGTGGTTAGGAAGTAGTTGCATCACTTGTTAGGTAATATATAGATGATAACTCTGTTGCGCTATTAATGATGTGTAGTTAGCAAGTACTCATTTTGATCTTATTTATAAGAAATCTTCTAAAAGAAATTTTTTATTTTTTATATAATATGTTTTGATAATCATAAGAAACATTAAATATTTTTTTATATATGTCTATATTCATTAAGTATAGTGAGAGAAAATATAAATTAATATGATATTGAAGTTTAATGTAGTGAATAAGAGTAATATTGGAAACAACTTAAATTTTATAACAAATTTAATATTTTTAATTATTTTTATTGATAAGTCTGAATTAATTAAAGATCTCTCATAAAAAAGACAAGAGGAAGTAATTCCACATGCATGTATACTAGCAAATTCTAAAAAGTTATAGCATATATGATAAAAGTGTAGATTTACAAGTTATAGCAACAAAAGAAAGTTGTTTGTTGTCATTGAAGATTTTTGTGTCACATGTGTCTGATTTGAAAGACATGCTTCCATATGGCCTTTCACAATTTTACCATAATAAGTGTTTGAAAGCCTTAAAATAAAAAGCACTAAACTATTTTTACATATTTATCTTACACAGCAACATGTGCATTAATTTTTTTAGAAAAATATTTCTTTGGGTGGGTAAATTTAATCAAATGTGTTAATTCATCAAAAATATTTTGTCCATATTTTTTTGGAATAATAAGAAAATTCTGATAATTTAAAATATAGCATCATGTTGTGTTTTCTCTCTCTCCCCCCTTTTTAATGTAATAATTTACTTTAAAAATATCACTTAAACTTTATACTAAAATTATATTACCTCCTATTTTAATTATAAAAGCTAGTTGATTTTTTAGATAGATTAAGGAAGTTAAATAAATGAGTTAATTATAACTAATATAAGAACTAGTTGACTAATTTGGATAGATTGAAGAGTATATAATATGAATTCATCTTGAGATATTGAATTTGATCAAAATTAATTAATTTATTTAACTTCTTTAATCTATCAAAAAAGGTTAACAAGCTCTTTTATATTAAGGACAAGAAAGTATATTTTATTAAAAATAATAAATCTAATCTATTTGATTATTTTTCACTTAAAACAATATATTTGTTGATTTAATGTATATTTGATATAAATATGGTATTTAAAAAAGGAAAATTAAACAAGGACCTAAAAATAAATATTTATTGTAAACGAAAAAATTATAATTATTTAAAAGGATCAAATAACAAAATATAAATTTATAATTATTAAATTACATTTAGGGTCCTACATTATCTCTTACACTCTGAATTAAAAAAAACTAAAATTGCTTTTTTCTTTTGTTCATATTTTTTCACCAAGTGCCATATTTTTTTTTTGATAATAATACCGGGAAAAAGCCCAAGAAGATCAATACATAATAATGCTTCTTGGGCTAGTAATTTTAATTGGTCACCTGTTGACACAACTGATAGATAGATGGATCATTTAAACATGATGTCTTAAGTTTAAATTAGACTGTGTGTATAGAAAAATATTTTGTTAGGAGAAGAAAACATACTTCGGTGATTTCTATACTTCAAGAAAATTAGTCTCTAAGCTTTTGGGATAGTATTTAGTTTCTACCAAAAAGAATCTACTCATCCATCTGATGTTTTCTCCATTAGACAGACTTCATTGGTTTGAAGGAATCTCTGCTTGGCTAGACAATCAGCCACCATATTACCTTCTCTAGTAGTGTATCTCATTATCACTTCTCAACCATCATTCAGCAGACCATTGACTCTGCACATAAACCTGCTACTTCCCTCCCCTCTAAGTAGCATTGCTTCTAACTTGTCTATCCCAGCTTTCGAGTCTGACTCAATGATCACTTTATGCTGTGAAAACTTTTTCAGCATTAATACATCTTAGCATCTTCTGCACTAGATCGCCCTATTCTTCTCGCAAAACCCCCCCAACCATTTTTCTTCATGATCTCTGAAACACCAAGTACCATATTTATGTAATCAAAATGATTAACAACAATTGAACTCATGTTTTTATTTTAATTTTTCTCCAAGTTCTATATTCATATAATTAATATATTATTTAATTAATCAATATATCATCAAGTTCCCCTATTCATGATATCAATTAAATTCTTTTCATAAAAATAAAGAACTGAATTAATTTAATATCATTTGAGAATATAATATACTATCAGGATTTTGTTTTAAATTTTATTAACATTACATTGGTTTTTTTAACTCAATAAATTTCTTCTAAAATATAAATAAATCATATAAACTTTCTTTCAATTGTTTAACATTGCATAAATTTTATTTTTATTTTTTAGACATATATAACTTTTCTTAACATATAATAAATTATAAAAGATCTTGAGTTTTCTTAAAATAATATAATTTTTATTTTTAATCAAAGTGGTGTTGATTTTATAAATAAAATTATAATTTAAAAGCCTAAATATGTGTAATTGTTTTCATAGATATCTACGCATGTGGTAAAAATTGAGAAACATTTTGTTTAATTTAGTAAAATTTAAAATGTGGTATTAGTTTTAAAATTAGAATGTGGGAGAGAATATAGTAGGGAATGTAGAAGATTTCCTAAAGGGTTTTAGTATTTTAAATTTTATATATTTTTTATTTAGTCCTTCTAAATAATTACAATTTTTATTATCCTTCTAAATAAATATTAGTTCATCCAGGTCCTTCACTGTAATTTTTACTTTTTAAAGCTAAAATGGAGGACCCGTGCATTAAATAGAAAAAATATTGAAATATATAAATATCATACCATTAAAATGCAAATTATAAAGTTTGCATTAAATTTTTAGAGCAGGAATTATATAATACTTGTAAAATATTAAAAAACACTCAAGAGATCATAATAGTCCCTACAAATCCTCCAACTTTGGCATGTATATTATAAGAAGTAATCTTACTCTTGCCTCTTTGGGATAATCATGACCCCATGCTCCCTGGCTTCCTTGAATTTCAACGATCATACATTTAAGTGTGAGTCGTTATAGCTGGAATACCATACTCCTAAGTGAATCCTTGGGCCACCAAATGTGCCTTTCGTTGCTTAGGAAAACCATCCGAGTGAGTCTTATTCTTATATACCCATATACACCCAACTAGAGTCTTACCAGGGGAAAGATCAACAAGATCCTGAGTGTGTATTTTCTCCAAAGCCTATAATTCTTCAATCATATAGCTTGCTGGCAAATGGGATCAAGGGAGGCTTCTTTATAGGATTGGGGTACCTTAAGTCGATGTGTGACATCCCAATTTTTATTTTAACATTTAAACACAATTAAAAATATTATTTATCAATAATTTAAAAATATTATCTAATTAAATTATTATGACTTAATATTTTTATTATTTTCAATAAAGTAGGATATCTGGATTATCCTACCATTATTTTTACTTAAAATTTTATGATTTGATTGTTACTGCTAGTTATAGATTTATTAGGATTTGGGTTCAGATTTAGATATAGATATCAATATTATATACTAGATTAAAAATAAGATAATAAAATAAGGGGAGGGGATTACCGAAGGATCTCTGCAGAATTTTTCATAACTAGGACTATCATGGGCAGTTGAAGTTTTGGAAGAAAAAACCTATGGGTATTGAATTTGCAAAACACTTCAGATCCCATCTTGGGCCAATTGAAGGTCTAGCTGTTAGCGTCGATGGTATGCTTTGTTGTAATATCAAATTATCACTCTGAAAATATACGACGTAGTCAACTATGACATGATGGCCATGATTCGTTTGCCATATATTCCTGTTGCTGTTGAATGGGTTTACAAACAAGGAGATGCCAAAGCTAGACTTGCCATTAGTGATAGAAACTCATCTTTTATGCACATATATGATGCCCGAGCTGGTTTCAATGAACCTATAATCTCCAAAGAGATTTTCATTGGGGTTATAGAGTAACTCTGTTAAAGCACCAGATTGTTTGTGATTAATGTTGTACACAGGCCACTCAACTTGTAGTAATTATTCTTTACTTTAGCAAGAGGTAACCATTTTCTACTTGTGTGTGCTAATTGAATGTTTGTGAGTAATTTGATATATATAAATATATTGATATTGATATGATTATATTGAAAAAACTGATTGATGATTTCTATTGAAAATGTTTTGTGGGACTTAAAGTTTAAATTGAAAAGTTTGAATTGAGATTTAAAACTTGTTATATCTTGAGATTGAAAATTGAAGAAAGTTATTATATATCTTGAGAAAAATCCTATTGTGATATTTTTTGGTATTATTGGTTATTAAACTATTGAGATTTGATTAGTATGATTATCTTGAGAATTATGTATATAGTGATTGGGGATTGGTGATGATGAAGTTGTCTTTTTACTACGTGGTATAACCTCCATTAGAACTCGATAGTTGGCTTTTGTCCCATCAGTTTACCGACGGATTTGTCCCAACAGTTTATCGAGGGGCTTCCCCTAAGACACCCCCACATTTTACCAAGGGGAAATGAACCCTTGGTCCGGTCTTGTGCTATATGAATTTATGCTTATTCATAACACTTTACCAGTTAGCTCTTTGAGTGGCCAATCATATGGTGTTATCACTAGCCTATGGGTTCAGTCGGCGGGTATAAGGTATATCGGTAGGTTTGATTGGAGGAATTTATGTGGTTTATCCATTTGATTATATTACGATGATGTGTTATTTTCTATCTATTATACTTTGTTAACTATCCCACTTGATACCTCACGATCACATGTTAGTATACATAATGAGTAAGATTATTGGTTATCGAGACGTTTGTCTTAACCCCGTTGTTATTAACATTTTTATGTGATAGTCTAGTGCTAGGACCTAAGGGAAAGATTCGGAAGTTTGATTAGTGCTATATCATTGTATAGCCGCTCCCCTAGATTTATGTGTAGAATAGTCGTATATTTTCACAGTAGGTCTAATTCTGCATAATCTGATATGATATAATCTCTATTTGGATTTGATATTATAAATTATCAAATAATAACATGTTTTAATAATATTTTCATATAATTAATAATGGATTTGTAACATATTTAATTAATATTTCATAAAAGATTCTATAATTACTATTTTAATTAATATACATATTTATAGAAAAATATAATATTTATAATATAAAAATCAAGTCTACTCTAGTATCTTTCTAGTTATAATATAAAATTTATAAAATATTAAACAATTTATATGTTCTAAATAATTTGAATCATCTTATTCTATCATGATATTTGTCAATTAAGAAAGATCTTTTTTTATAACAATGGTAGGGTTTCTTTTGGATTTTAGCAAAGCTCTTTTCTACCATGGTTAACTCTTTTAAAATTAAGAAAATTTATTTATAACTATGGTTATATTATTATTGATTTATATTGTGAACAAAATGAGTCTAAATAATTAATAATAGTTATATTTTAGGAGGATTTTACTAAATGGATAGTGGAAAAACAATGGTAATAATTAAGGTAAGGAGGAGGATGCCTTACATAGGTGGGTCGAATGATGTCCGATGATATGGGCTCCATAAGCATAACCTTTGTAGGAGGGTTAGAGATAGTAGGCTCATTTGCAGTGGACATTGCATCATGCATGTGAATAAGCTTAGTAGGTGAGTATGCGCTCTCTATCTTTATATAGGGAATAGGGGAGTCACTTTATCTTTTAAACTGTGGCTACCTCTTTACTATCTCTTAACTTCTTCTGTCTATCTATTAGTCCCAGTCTGTTCTTGTCCAGACTGTGGTTCCTTATTGGTCTTTCTCTTGATCCTAGCGAACTTGAGGCGCATGGATCTTATTCATCATCTCTTACTATCACTTCTGTTCTCTAGGGTACTCTACCCTAGGTCTATCACTTCTCCGTGATGGAATCCCTCTGCTTAGGGAATATTAGCTCTTTATCTATTAACCATCACGTCTATATCCTTAGGCCACGTCTCTAGCCTTGGCCATGTGCTAGGATCATTCCTAGGCAAATCTCATTCTAGCTATCTCATTGTAACTCATTATTAGGTCTCTGTATATCCTAGTCACGACCTGAGTATTGGCTAGTCGCAACTCACATTCTCTGTGATCTTTTATCGCAACCTTCTCCATCTACTCGTCACGACTTGACATCTCTGTATCCTTTAGTTGCGACCTAACTCTTATACCATCGTAACCTGTACTTGACTTGTCACAACCTGGACATCTCATCATCCTCCCTATAGAGTCTGGTCACAGAATGATACCTCGAGCTACTCTTGCAGCTTCCTTGAACTGGTCCGCTTCTGTCTCTAGCCATAGAGAAAACTGCTTCTCAGATGTTATCATGCTTAGTCCAGCCACATCGTGTTAAGGAACACGAGACCTCGGCGGTAACAACTGACTAAGACTACTCTATCGTAATCATATCCTTTGTGAGACTATAAAGCTCAGGGTATAGTTTTATCTGTCTTTGTGTCTGTAGTATCCCTAATTTTCTGTACTGATTTGCATGTACAGTTTATATGTGAGATTTTCTAAGAAAAATGTGGCCATTTAGGTAAAGAAAGGGATTGAATTGAAAAAGGACGAAAATGCAAGGATTTAAGTGGAATTATAAAAGGTTTAAGGTCAAAAGAGAAAGTAGACAAAAATATGGGGTCTTTAAGTGTAATTTTAGCCAAATAAAAGGGACTTAATTGAAAAGAAGAAAAGTTCCAAGGGCAAAAGTGTAATTATGGAAAGATGAGCCAGAAATAGCTTAACATTGCCCGGAAGCATTTCAGTCCCAAATCTCGTCAGTAGATAGAGAAAATGATGCTGAGTAATCCAGCTTAATACAGGAATTTTATCAGGACTTCGGATAGCCAAAATTTATCTGATAGTCTAAAAGTATAAAAAATTCTTACCGAATATCCTAGACCTCAGATATGAGTGAAAATTTGCAGGAAGATGTGTCCTATAGAGAGGGATGTCGAGGAACTAACAGAATACCGAAAGGAAGTCTGTAGAAAAAGTTATTCACAAATTAGTGAATTCAGACGGGAGTTTGTGACCTCCGGGTATCCGATTGGGAAATTTATCGGTATTTAAACTGAGACTAAATGAGATAGATGACATCGGTCAGATGCTTGTTATGACCCAAAGGGATTCCTAGACTCAGTATATCAGTTTATCTGATAAAGGAGTCGGTGTCCGAAAAGGTGTAGAAACGGTGCACAATGACAGCGATACCGATGAATATCACCTAAAGAGGTGTCTCGGGATTCGTGCCATAAAGGTGGTAGACCTTATAAAGGCCTAAAAATGGTGCCAACCAAGGCCCAATAAGACACTTGGATTGATAGGTGGGCCAGTGTCCAGTGGAACCCCGAAAATATGCAAAATAACGAAAATACCCTTATGTTATAAAATAGCTAAAGAATGAGTAAAGGGTATTCTGGTCATTTGGCTAAGGTTAGACAGTCAAGAAAGGTTATTTGGATAGTTGACCAGGGTCAGAGAATACTCTGGTAAGGTATGAAAAGATAATAATGCCCTAGATTCATTAAAGTAAAGAAAGAGGAACCAAGGGCATTTTAGTAATTTACCAAGGGATGGTTCTTGGGAATTGAGCCATCAGAGTACTTGGGCTAGATCAGAGACCCAAGATGATATCCAAGGCCCAAAACGTATCCCATGAATTATGTGAGAAAAAGTGGCATTAAAATAATATTTTAGTGATTTTTCAATAAAGTAAAGTTACTCGGTTGGCATGATGACCGGGGGATTGATCAGATAAAGTTCTGGACTTATCTGGTAACCATGGGATGGCGTGAAAGGTGTCATCCAGACACCACATGGCACTGATATAGAGGGAGAAGAAAAGTTAATGACACGTGGCACGATCTCAGCCTCTTATTCCTGGATAAGACTCTGGAATTCTCTAGAAACGCTGAGTCAGCTGGTGAGGTGTCCTGTGAAGGGAATTGGAAGATACGCAGCGGAAAATAACTTTAAAAATTTTTCATTCCTAGCCAGGATCTACCGAATGTGTTTAAGTCAAGGAGAAAGAAGTGTTACCTTCGGTATTCAAACTGTGGTCGCGACCTCAGTGTCCACTAGTCGCGACTCTTCGCCTCTGGAGTTTTCAGTCGCGACCTCCTCAGCTTCTTGTCACGACCTATCGCCTCTGGAGTTTGCAGTCGCGACCTACTCAGCTTCTAGTCGCGACCTGTCATCTCTGGAGTTTGCAGTCGCGACCTACTCATCTTCTAGTCGCGACCTGTCGTATCTTTTCGGATTTCTGACGTTCAGATGCCAATTTAGTCGCGACCTCTGTGTCAACTGGTCGCGACTTTATCGTACCTTGTGCTCTTTTCTCGATCACAAGAAGTCGACAACTCAGATCGGCTTCCTCTACCGGTATCTACATGAATAGCGTTCCACCACGAATGACGTGCTAGCGCCTCTTATCCCTCTAGGGCTTTCTCAAGATTCTGTCCTCACCATCTCTATTTTGGCAGTTTCAAATCTGCAAACCTTTTACACTCTCCTTGCCCCCTTTTCTTGTGTGTAGAACCCTAGCCCCTAATGTTAAATATATAGGATGCTATCGGGCTTCTAATTGGGCTGAGCTTCAGAATTAATCTTATATTAATTCTGAAATTAATACAATATCATATATTGCATAATTTGATAAGAAACTAATTAAATAAATATGGATTTTATTAAATCCGTCCCACATATTTAATTCATCTATTTATTTAATTTAAAATAAAGATAAGACGGAATTATATTTGATTTATTCTTATAAATCAAATTTGAGATATCTTATCAATTTAAATTTTAAATTCAAATAGATCATATCAATTTAAATTCAAATTTAAAAGTGATAGAGATTTAATTTATCCTTACAAATTTAATCTTGCAAATATCTCTTATATTATATATAGTATATAAATACAAATTTATATATATATAAAATATATAAATTCACCCTAGATTATTCATTGAATCAAGACATGTCTTAGATTCAATGAACCTGGGCATCACAGCTCGAGTTGGGCTATTTTGTGTGCGACCCTGTAGGCCCATATGTAATTGGCAGTAGGCCAGTTAGCGGTCTCTAGCAAGACATTAAGACTACCCAAATCATATGAGGATCGATGAACGATATTACCTTTCATACAACCATATCACGTCCCTTTTGTCACACGATATTTTGGTCATGGATGAGGCATGGAGAACGTCATCCTCCTGTTCCTAACCGTTACTTTCTCGATCCCTGAGTAGTCTGACTATAGAAATGGAACTACCCTTCTATTACAGTATGGCCATACATTTCTCAGACTCACTCATCGAGGGGCCCAGTTATATCTCTCTACGAATGTGAGGGACAAATTCCATCTTGACCATTCACATTCCTCCGCATGAAAAACTACTAAGCCCGAACATAGCCCTTATGATCACTCGGTCAAAAGTAACTTTTTACTAGATCAAAGCTGAGCGTTTGTCATGTAGGAATCCATGATGATCTCATGTCAAAGGGCATAGTGATATGGCTTGTATATGAGAGAAGCTTATGACTTAACCCACGCAGCTCTCTCATAGCGGGTCGGTCCAACACCCTGTACTCTTACATGTGCCTATGACTTTGATTTATATCTCTATATATCTTCAAAGTCATACTGGTCTTATTTCATCTCTTCTCCCGCATGGATGACCGACCAGGGACATTTAGGATAAGATCATGAGTTATCCAAGGATGGTCATCACAGTAAACATGCAAACAATGTGATAACATAATTAAAAAATTCATAAAACAATAATGTTTATAAGACAATGATTGGCCCCTAGGGCACAATTTCCAACATCCTCCCACTTGCACTAGGTACAATCATTAATTTGCTTAATTCCCATTGATCTAACATGACACTTATGTTTTGCTTGCAAAAGCGGCTTTATTAGAGGATCAGCAACATTGTCTTCTCCTGCTACTTTGCATATTTTTTTATATCACCTCTATCATTGATTTCTCTGATGAGATAAAATTGCCTGAGAATATGCTTGGTCCTTTGATGTGACCAAGGCTCTTTGGCCTGTGCAATGTCACCACTATTGTCACAGAACAAAGTTATTGGATCTGAGATGATAGGTATCACCCCTAGTTCAGTAATGAACTTCCTGATCCAAATGGCCTCCTTAGCTGCATTAGATGCTGCTACATACTCGGCTTCCATTGCAAAATCTACTACAGTGCTCTACTTAGAGCTCTTCCAGCTTACTGCTCCATTATTCAGGAGGAATATGTATCTAGATTGCGATTTCTGTAATATCCTTAATTTTCTGTACTGATTTCTATGTACAGATTAAATGGAATATATGAGTTCTTTTTCAGGAAAAAGATGTGGTCCTTTATGTAAGGAAAATGATTAAATTGCAAAAGAAAGGAAATGAAAGGACTTAAGTGTAATTATGGAAAGTTTAAGGTTAGGAAAGAAAGGTAGACAAAAATGTGGGGTCTTAAAGTGTAATTTTAGCCAAATTTAAGGGACTTAATTGCAAAGAAGAAAAGTTCCCTGGGGCTAAAGTATAATTAAAGAAAAATAAGCCAGAAGTGGTTTGGACCGCCCGACAGCATTTCAGTCCCAGATTTCACCAATAGGTAGAGCAAGTGACGCCGGGTAATCCAGCCTAATACAAGAATTTTTCAAGACTCCAGATAGCCAGAAATGATCTGATAGTCCAAAAGTTATAAAAATTCCTACCAGATATCCTGGAATTCAGATATATGTGAGAAATTACAGGATGATGCGTCCTGATGGAATGGATATCTGGAAACTGACATAATACCGATAGGAGGCCTTAGAAAAAGTTATTCGCAAATTAGCAAATCCAGACGGGAGTATGAGGCCTCCAGGGATCCGATAGGGAGATTTATCGGTATTTAAACTAAGACTGAATGAGGTCGGGTAACAACAGTCAGATGCCCGTTATGACCCAAATGGCTGCCCAGACACAGTAGGGCAGTGTATCTGACAGAAGGAGCCGGTGTCCGGATATGTGTGGAAACGGTGTATAATAGCTAAAATACTCGGTGAACTTGGACAGAGGAGGATTCCTTGTAATGCGTGCCATGAAGGTGTTGGATCCAGAAAGGCCCAATAATGGCGCCAACAAAGGCCCAATAAGACTCTTGGACTGATAGGTGGGCCAGTGTCCGGCAAAACCCCGTAAAAGTGCAAAATTACGAAAATACCCCTGTGTAGTACTAAAGAGGTAGCAGGTGTGTGAAGGGCATTTTGGTCATTCTGGACAGGTCTAGAGGCCAAGACATATACAGGTGAAGTTAACCAGAGTCAGTATATGCCCTGATGAAGTACAGAAAGGTGTAAAATGACGATTTTGCCCTTAGGGTTAAGATAGTGCATGAAAGGGCACCCAGGGGTATTTTGGTCATTTCGCAGGGGATCTGTAATTGAGCTTAGACCCAGTATAAAAATATTAATGATATAAAGGATCCAGATACTGAGTTCAAGGCCAGAAGATATAATATGGATTTTCAGAAAAATTAGATTCAGAAAACGGTCCAGTTTTCGAGGCGACGGACCGGGCCGGTACCGGATTGGACCGGAAATCTTCCAGAAGGTTTCTAGATCCCTCCATTTGCTCCATGTGATAAATGCGTGAGGTGAGGTGTCCCATGAGGTGGCCTTAAATGATGTCATGGATGATGCAGTAAAAGGAATAAAGAAAAATAGGAAATTTCGGAAAAACCAGAACCACAGGATCAGATGGCTTCCAAATTACAAGAATGCCACTCATCAAAACTATAAATACCCCCTAGCTCTTCATTCTCACGGCCAAGGAGCACTTTAGAGAGGGAAAGAAGTTCTTGAGAGAGAAAGTGAGAAAAGAAAGAAGAAAGGAAGTTCTGGTGAAGTTGGAAGCAGTGTAGAAGTTCTGAAGTTCTGCTTTTAAGGTAGTAACTAATCCTAGCCTTTATGTAATGTCTTTGTGATTGGTTGTGCTATTGTTTGGTTGGATTGTTGTCTTATATGTTATGCTTGAAGCTCTATTACAATGCTATGATCATATGTTATTGAATATGGAAGCTCGCAGCTTACTTATCTGTACATAATCACAAGCAAGCACTGTCACTCTGCATTACATATATTGTTATGATTATTACTACTAAAATTCCCTCGAATCTCATCCCAAAAAATCCATTACAGGGGAGGATATGTCAAAATGAATTTTGGAAATCTTGAAGGACGCCGTTAGGCTGCCGAAATTTCGGCAAAGTGGTAAAGAAAGGAACTGATACGTACTGTGTACGTAGGTACTGTCTAAGGAGGCTAAAAGTGAGTGGACCTAGCTGGTTCATCCAGTCTTTCTTGGGTACTTACGTAGAATGGTAGTTCTTACGGGAATTACCGAATCGGTACAATATCGATTACTTTCTACAGACGAAGTATAGCTGTTATGCTGCCGGATTTCAGGAGGAAAGGATGTATTAGAAATATGAGAATTTTTTACCTGTCCTAATGAATAGCAACTATCCTTTAATAACAGATATTGTATAGCATGTTCTAAATATCTGATTGGCATGTTTAACTGATATGTGATGGATGTATTCATGTGCCTGTAAGAGTGAATGCTGAAAATTGGTTCTGTGACAGTAAATCCGAGGAGACCTATTGATGTTTGATAAATCATTAAAAATAGTAAATGGATGAATAAATGTCTGAAATTTTAATGGTAATTATTATACATAATAATATTTAATTTGATATATAATATGCCTCGTTTGGACGTCTATACATGGAGTTATAAATTGCCAAAGTTAGGACCAGAATGCTGGATTCAGAGGAAAAACATGGGATGAACAGTAAAGTTGTAACCTTGACCCACGTTGACTTGGTCAAATACTGGTTTCTGAGTGATTTTTACCTAAAATATAATTGATTTAGGTTAATGTATCAATTGGAACCACTTCATTTCGATTTTTCTATAATTAATTATGATTTTCTGAAGTCAGGTCACTCATCTGAAATTTACACAGTGAACAGTACCGAGAAGAGTAAAATTCCAGATTGAGATATTGGATTTCAATGACCTCGAAAGTGGTTCTAAATGCTACCAAATGATCCCTAAAATGTATGAAAATAAGGATGTTTCATTTTGGTATCAGAGCAAAGGATTCTGGCTTAGGAAATGCTCTGAATAGATGATTACTAGATAAATATACCCTAATAAACCGGACATAATTGACACTAAGTTAGTGTTTGCAGGATGGGTAGACATAGATCCGGGTCTGAAACTACAGTAAACCAATGGGAGTTTAGACCAGAGGTCTCTAGTTTGGATAGTTCAGAAGAGGAGATAATGAGCAATGATTTTGACCCCTGGACACCTCCAATAGCTGGTGATTCTGAAGAGGATAGTTCCTCGGTAGGATCAAATTTTTCGATTGATGATCAGGAGGAGATGGTGTTAAAAGGTCCTATCCCTGCCATTCCAATAAATGTAGCACCTCCAAATATAGCAGATATGTCAGGATCCAGGCCAGTACCTGATCAGATAAATGCACCAGGTCCCAGTAAACCTAGAGTAACATCAGTAGATATATCATTGGAAGATCTGATCATAAGAATGGTACCAGGGGAGAACCTGAGTAGAGAACAATTTGAGAGTTCGATAGTATTAGCCCAACAATTGTACAAGCTGAGACAAACCCTAGACAGAAACGTAGATCAAGATTATACGGTCTACTAGGAGTTTATTACGAGAGTAAAAGCGATATATCAGGCTTGGGACCCAAATATGTTAACCATGAGTCTTTGGGAAGAGATAATGAATGGCGTGTTACCAATAACCCCTACTTGGAGATCGGAGTTGGACCGGTATTTTGACGAAGAACCATACTGTACCATATCTGACTGGATCTACCTAGTAGGAGAGTTTATTAGAATAAAGTTTAAGAAGAATTAGGGTATGATAGAAAGAGTAATGTACACAATGTATGTAAGTGATGTATAAAAGATTAGTACAGTAGCATATGTATGACTGTGATATGTACACATACTTTGTATGTACATTATATTTGAAGTGAATTGAAAAAGGAATTATGTTAATTATCATATTCTCTTCTGCTTTTAAGCGTAACAAAATGGTACAAACAAGGAGAACGATTCCAGCTGAGGAACCCCGAGAGGCTGGAAATCTTAATCGAATGATTTTAGAACGGCTAGAACAACAACAAAAGATGATAGAAGAAATGAGAGCAGCTCAGGCACGAAATGAGCAGGAAAGAGATGCTACCATAGCCGCAGCAGTGGCAGCAGCTGTAAGTAATTTAAGATCGCCAGAGCCTTCAGGAGCAGCTGATAGAGAACCTGAAGGAGTACAACAGCAGGCGGTTCAGCCCCAGTGACGGGTTGAATCGAGGGAGGAGGCAGTAGGTATCCAATAATGGATGGTTCGATTTTGCAAACACAATCCTCCAGTGTTCGAAGGAACATTCGAAGTACAGATAGCAGAGAATTGGGTCAGCAGATTAGAAAAGATCTTTAAGGTCCTCGACTGCCCAACTGAAACCAAGGCCTAAATGGCCATCTATCAATTAGAAAAGGATGCGGATAGATGGTGGAAGAATACAGAGTTACTTCTCCAAGCAAGAGATATTCCAGTTACCTGGGAAGTGTTTCTTGAGCAGTTTTACGAGAAATATTTCCCTCAATCCGTCAGAGATGAAAGGGAGGCCGAATTCCTTGTACTGAGACAAGGAGAAGAAGAAGCTTTTGACGAATATCTGGCTAAGTTCATCCGGCTATCCCAGTATTCTACGTATCTACGTCAAGTGGATGACGAGCGCTGGATGACAGAAAGGATGATTCGGGGATTGAATTCCACGCTAAAGGAGAAGTTAACTCCGCAACAATACAACCAGTTTAATAAGGCTGTGGAAGCATGTCGAATTGTAGAAAACAGCATGAATCATCGAATGATGTCCAGATCCGGGAATAGGGATCAGGCGACCCCTGATAAGGCCGGTCAAAATCAAGAAGCTGCAGGTGGGAGCGGCTTTAAGAAGAGGAAGCGACCGTGGCAGGAAAAAAAGCCAAATCGAGGAAATTTTCGCGGCAAGTCCAACAACAGGGATTCAAAGGTCCCAGTATGTGTAAAGTGTGGAAAGAATTATGGTGATAGACCATGTTTAATGGGCCAGAATGTTTGTTACACCTGCGAAAAGCCCAGACATTTTTCCAGAGAATGTCCTCAAGCTATAACTGATCTAAGGCCAAGGACGGCAGGACGAGTGTTTGTCCTCAAGCTATAACTGATCCAAGGGCAAGAAAGAGAGAGAAAGAAGAGAGAGAAGGAGAAAGAAAGAAGAAAGGAAGTTCTGGCGGAGCTGGAAGCAGTATAGAGGTTCTGGAGTTCTGCTTTTGAGGTAGTAACTAATCCTAGCTTTTATGTAATGGCTTTGTGATTGGATGTGCTATTGTTTGGTTGGATTGTTGTCTTATATGTTATGTCTGAAGCTCTAATGCAATACTATGATCATATGTTATTGAGTATGGAAGCATGCAGCATACTTATCTGTACACAATCACAAGCAAGCACTGTCACACTGCATTACATATATTGTTATGATTATTTACTACTGAGATTCCCCCGAATCTCATTCCCCATATCTAACCCATTACAGGGAGATTATGTTGAAGTGAATTTTAAGAATGTTGAGAGACGCCGTTATGCTGCCGAATGTAAGACTGAACATCATAATATGATAAGTACTGTGTACATAGTGCTGTCTAAGGAGGCTGGAAGTGAGTGGACCTAGCTGGTTCATCCAGTCTTTCCTAGGACTACGTAGAATGGTAGTTCTCATGAGGGAATTACCGAATCAGTACGGTTAAGTTCTTTGTACAGATGAAGCCTAGCGGTTATGCTGCCGGATGTTAGGCAGGAAAAGATGTAATAGAAATATGACAATTTTGTGTATGACTTGTTGTTTGACATTTTATTATTTAATAATAAATATTGTTTGGCATGTTCAATTTGCGAATGAGAAATGAAAAGAGAAATTCGCAGGTCTTGAGGTAGCAGTGTTCTAGCCTCAGTTTGACCTAGTAAACGAAGGAGTTTGGCTACAAAATTTGGTGAGCCAGTTGTACACATCTGGGGCATTACGTGGATAGGTAATAAGCCTCATTTGGATGTGTAGAACGAGATAAATTAGTTTTCAAATTAAAGGTTCAGAATAAGAAACTTAAGAGTAAAATTTTAAATTTCTGGGCTTAAGTTAAGATATAATCAAGCTAATATTGCTTCCGCAAGTGTACTCTGAGGAGTCTAAGGGAGGATGTTTCACACACAAAATCTCATTTTAAGACCATTGGAAGTATCAAAATCATGAAATTCAAATCAATGTTCATGCGAGTGAACAGTAACCGAAAGGAATTTTCAACATTACAACCTTTAATTCCAATGGTTTCCAAGGTTCAAAACCTTTCCAATCCTACACAAAATCATCATATAAACTCAATGGAAGCATTAAATCATTGAAATTACATCTCTTTCTATCATGAACAGTGCAAACCGAAATGTTCTTCCATGGTAAAGTCAAGAACATCAACTTAATCCAACAACCAACCATGCAACTAGCTTGTTTAAGCTTGTCTAAACTATCTATGACATAAAACTCATGTTCCTCTCACATATACATAGAAATTCCAGCAGCATTTCCACAAGATTCAAGCCTAAAAACCAACTTAAACTCAAGAAGAAATCATAAGAACAAATTCTAGAAGCAAGGGAGCAACTTACCTTACAAGCTTCTCCAAGATCCTTGCTTTTTCCTTGCTTGAGAGAGAATTTTTCAAGAGCTTCCTAAGGTTCTTGCTCCATGGTTTTGAGCTTGCAAATGGGGGGTATTTATAGCAAAAGTCATGTGCCATTTGAAGGCCAAGATCACTTTGGGAACTATTTGATCTAATGGTTAAAGGTTTGATCTTGGAATGTCTTTTCACTTTTCACTCATGACCTTACCACCATGACATCACTAGCATGACCTATCTTGATATACCTAACCCTTCCTCTTTTTGGGTGCCATTTTGAAGTCCTTGTGGGTCCCACCATGTGCAACACCTAATTCTTACTTTATTATCTTTTTCTTTCTTTTCAAAAATCCATAAATTATTCATTATTGGACTTGGGCTCCAAGATAACTTTTGGGCCTTATTGGGCTGGCCTAGGATGAAATATTGGGCCTCTTTTAGATCCAATAGCTAATTGGCCCAAATTCCAATGTACTTTCCTCATACCGATATCCGTAAATTACCCTGATCTTAGCATAAATGCTAAACGCCTCTTTTAATTGTTCTAACATTTTTAGAAATTCATTCTAATATAAAATGAATTCTCTACAAAGTTTCATAATTTTCTGAGACCCAGAAGTCCTGATAAAAATTTTATACGTTTCCTTTAACCTTTTCTCGGTGTCCTTTTTCACCGTAAATTCCATAATTAATTCTACAGGACTCCTTTTTGACTTCTCTCAACTCCATAATTTCTCATATTAATTATAATAATTTACTATCAAATTTTCTCGGATATCCATCCATTGAGTGAAATGACCAAAATGCCCTCTATTCGCTTCTGGTTTCTTTTCTTATCCTTCATCTTAAGTTCTCGAAATTCTCTTTCAACAACTCATCCCCTGAATTCTTTGGGAGTTATTGTTAATTGAAAGGCTCGACAACCTGCCCATATCAGGTTATCTTACTCAGGAGCCAGCCCATATCTAGCTACCTGCAGAATTCCTAGGCTTAAGACTTAGGATATCCTTACATTCCTCTTTTTGAACCTAGGTGAACTGTCCCTATTTTGTAGGTCAAAGACTTAACTCATCTTTAAATCCTAAGAAACTTAGCTCATCCCATATCAGATTACTACCCTGGGACTACGGGTTTAACAGCCTGCCCATATCAGACCACCTCCCAGTTTTCTTAGACCCAAAAATCAGGATGTTACACCCAATAAATCAGTGGCCCTCTCACTGTGACCAGTGAAAGGTGACTTTGTCATCTTACCTAACAAACAAGATTCACAAGTATCATATGATTCAAAATTAAATGAGTTGAGAAATCCATCTTGATGGAGTTTAGAAATACGTTTATCATTTATGTGGCCTAGACGACAGTGCCAGAGGTATGTCGGATTCAAATCATTTGGTTTGACCCTTTTGGCGGTTATGCTATAGATATTTCCATGATTGGGTTGTTCCAAGTTTAATATGTAATGATCAACATGCAAATCACCATTAGCATATAAAACATCATTACGATAAATGGAACATCTACCATTCCCAGCAATGGAAGTGTAACCTTCCTTATCCAAATAAGAAAGAGAAACAATGTTACTACTCAAAGCAGGAACATAATAGCAATTGTTCAAAACTAACAAAAGCCCAGTGGGCAGAACTAATTCATAAGTGCCTACAGCTAGAGCAATAACCTTTGCTTTATTTCCAACTCGTAGGTCAAATTCGCCCTTCTTCAGATTTCTACTGTCCTTTAGGCCCTGCACATTTGTACAAATATGAGAACCACATGAGGTATCTAATACTCATGTAGTGGAAGTAGAGAGATGAATGTGTATAACATAAATACCTGAAGCGATAGCCCCGCTATCCTTCTTGTTCTTTTTTAGATCTTCAAGGTAGAGTTTGCAATTCCTCTTCCAATGACCCGGTTCATTGTAGAAGAAATAAACTCCTTCCTTTGGAGGTTTTGCCTTCTTTGGTGCAGGTTTGATTTCGGGCTTGCCTAACTCTTTGGTCTTACTAGATGAGCCATAACCCTTCCCCTTGCCCTTGCCTTTCTTTTTCATACCCTTTCCTTTCTGAACCATCAAAACTATACTGGGCTTCTTCTTAATAGTTGGCTCAGCAGTTTTAAGCATCCCATGCAATTCAGAAATAGATTTCTCCATGTTGTTCATATTATAGTTCATGACAAACTGGTCATAACTTTCCGGGAGTGAGTTCAAGATCAAATCTATAGCTAATTCCTAACTCATAGGAAATCCAAGCCTCTCAAGGTGATCAATATACCCTTTCATCTTTAAGACATGAGTACTGACTGATGCACCTTCAGCCATGTTGCAGTAATGTAAGGCCTTAGTGGTCTCATACCTCTCTTGCCTTGCCTGTTGCTGGAACATTTCCTTAAGATGCACAATTATCTCATAAGCCTCCATGTGTTCCAGATCTCTTTAGAGCTTCAGAACCATGGTGGCAAGCATCAAGCATCCCACATCGACAGAGTCTTCCTTATGCTTTGCATAAGAATCTCTCTAAGCTCTAGGAGCATTGGCTGCTGGCTCCTCAGGAATGGGTTGATCTAGGACATATGCCTTTCTTTCCTGCTTGAGAACAATTCTCAAGTTCCTGAACCAGTCAAGAAAGTTTGTCCCATTGAGTTTGTCCTTCTCAAGGACAGATCGTAATGATAATGCAGCAGTATTACTAGTCGTCATGATTCTACAATTAAAATATGCAATTGAATTAGCAATCTCCCACTAAATAAAATAACCCTCAATGTAATAATTAGTGGGCTAAGATCCATATTTGGCTTAAACTTAAGTCCACTTTGGCAGGACGCTTAACTTTAAGTTATTTAGGTAGGTAACAGCTTTACCAATTACATCAAATGTAACTCTTAGTGTTTATGGGATTCCATCATCATATGATCCAGCATGTTTTAATCCCATCTAATGCCTTGAGACCCAAAAATGTTTTGATAATCTCAATTAAGTCAAACAATAACAAACAATATGAGTAGCACCATTACTCTTTGCTTATCTCCCCAAGATAACTCAAATGCACCCACTTTGGTGGAGCCTACAAATGAGTGATCGAGGTTTTGATAAGTATTCATTAATTGACGGCATATGACTTAAGATTTCTTTTAGAGGGTTTAATTAACTATCCGGTTTGCATGTATCTCGATTGTATCTCATACCAGTATTATACATATAGAACATACATGCAGTGATATAATCATAAGATACATAATCTTAAACGTGATACAATATGGCTTACCTATCCTAAGTCCCCTCAAGCCAATGAGAGGAGTTGTCTAATTAGAATAGGAAAATTACATAAGCAAACCTCGTTTTAACATTCGAGGGGAGTGAGATGAGAAGAGTATGTACAACGAGAGTAATTAGAGGAAGGCACGACACGCAGGCCGTATTTAGAAAAATTATAACACTTGTAATCTAGAGCCATATTGTTCACCATACCCAAACATTCAAGAATCAAAATTCATATTATGTGAAGGGCAATAAATGTTTCAAAACATTCATACATCAGGAAAGTCAGTACATATTACGATTATGTTGCGCTACGATCAGGTAGCTACGGCGGTCCCGCTAGCCGGTTAGCGGGTAGGGTCTGGGGGTAGTGCCCCAAGAATTTTTTTGATAAATGATCAAGAATCTTAATTCTATTTCCTTAGACCCCATCAATATCAATTGATCAAATCAATTAACATACACCACCGATTTCAGTTTCCTTTCGGATTCCTTATATGTCATACATAAAACGGATTCCATGTCAAACATAACTCGCATGTTATCATATAATTGGCTAAGAAGTCTAACATACATCACATGTATCAACAATCAAACTTGACTTAAACACAAAACAGCATGGCTTTGATACCACTGAAGGGAATTGGAAGAACACAGCGGAAAAAAACTTTAAAATTTTTTCATTCCCAGCCAGGATCTACCGAATGTGTTTAAGTCAAGGAGAAAGAAGTGTTACCTTCAGTATTCAAGCTGTGGTCGCGACCTCAGTGTCCACTAGTCGCGACTCTTCACCTCTGGAATTTTCAGTCGCGACCTCCTCAGCTTCTTGTCAAAACCTGTCACCTCTGGAGTTTGCAGTCGTGACCTCCTCAGCTTCTTGTCATGACCTGTCGCCTCTGGAGTTTGTAGTTGTGACCTACTCAGCTTTTAGTCATGACCTGTCATCTCTGGAGTTTGCAGTCATGACCTATCATCTCTTTTTAGATTTCTGATGTTCAAATGCCAATTTAGTCGCGACCTAAAACATCCTCTTTTATATCTCTCAAAGTACTCTTGCTATAGCTCTCTTGAAGTGGATTATATCTCTCTTGCCGAAAATTCTGGTAGAAAATAACTGTACTGATTCGGTAATTCCCCATGAGAACTACCATTCTATGCAAGTACCCAGGAAAGACTGGATGAACCGGCTAGGTCCACTCACTTCCAGCCTCCTTAGACAGCACCTACGTACACAGTACTTTGTATAGTCTACCAGCACAACGGTATTTTCTAACAAATATCTTTAAGTCTTAACCTTAAAACCTTAAACTTAGATTTTAAACTTAATCCTTAACCTTACTTATACTCAATTGGAACTATTTTAGAACATTGAAATACCTCTTAACCTCAAAAGTATGAGTTTCCAAGAGTTGGGCTTACGGTTACTGTTCACTGCCACTATTCACTGGGTAATTCCAGATTACAACCTGAACTTTGGAAATTCATAACTAAATCTAGAAAAATCGTTTTAAGGTGATTGAAATTTATAATGAAATATATTTCTTTTAACTTTGAGAGAAAAATATGAAAATGAGATCTTCTTGTCCAGATCAAATCAGTTTATTTGTTGAACTTTACTGTTCAATTGGTAAATCTGGAAGTTCCAATTTCTTTGCCCCATTTCAAAAATTCATTTCTCCTTGTATACTTATCCAATTGAGTTGAATTACATATGGATTTAAATCTCCATATGTATACTTTAATCTCACAAAAGTTAGAGGAAAAACTCATTCGTTTACTATATGAAATTAGCGCATGAACCTCACTGCCTCTGAGTAGTCGTTTTACCTTATTCCAGATTTCAACTCCTAAGTTTGAAAACTCATAACAATTCGAGTTATTAACCAAATGAGGAGTTCTTGGTGTTCATTTAAAGCTCTAGATCTTATCTATTTTCATGCCAAATTTCATATGAAAACTCATCATATAAGTCAATCAAAATACCGATGGAAGTACACTACCTCAGATTGGATTCATGAGTAGCATGCATCATACAAACCAAAACATCATCTTGTAATTAAAGTGCACACTCTTTAAATTATGTACAGTCATCCATCAACATTTACCCTCTTGCCTTGAGAAGATCCAGCACCTAGAGCATGTTTAATTATATGGAAGGAATGAGATTTCATGGAAATCCCAATATCAAGTAATATAAACTATAAGGTTATGCATGTTTGATTGAATGCCTAACATGTTATCATGCAATGGGAGCTAATTCATGCTTATACATAAGCAAACTCTAACATGCATATTGTCATGACATATATTGCAAGGAGTATCACATACTCATATCACATCATCATCATCATCACACAACATTCCATGCTCAACCAAACCTTCATGCATAACAAGTAAGCAAAACAATCAAAGCACATAAGTTTATAGTTAGATATTCTTGCTACCTCTTGTAGATCCATGTTCCTTTCCTTCTTGTAATGGTCTTTCCTTCCCACAAATGTCAAAACCTAAACATTGCAATATGATTACCAAATTATAACTCTATTCCAAACAAATTCCAAGTCTAGTTTCAATAAGCTCCCTTTTTCCCAAAATTCCCATTTTGGTTCCAATGCTTCCCATACTTGTTCCTCCACTTTACCCCCACACAAAATCTCATTTTAAGACCATTGGAAGCATCAAAATTATGAAATTCAAATCACTGTTCACACGAGTGAATAGTACCCCGTGAGGATTTTTCAACATTATAACCTTTAATTCCAATGGTTTCCAAGGTTCAAAACCTTTCCAATCCTACACAAAATCATCATATAAACTCAATGGAAGCATTAAATCATTGAAATTCCATTTTCTTCTATCATGAACAGTGCATGAACAGTGCAAACCGAAATGGTAAAGTGAAGAATATCAACTTACCTTACTTGCTCTTTCAAGACACTTGCTTCTTCCTTGCTTTCTTCCACTTTCTTTCTCTAGAACTCACTTCTCTCTCTAAAGGAGCTCTTGGGTGTGAAGAATGAATGGAAAGGGGGGTATTTATAGCAAAAGTCATGTGCCATTTGAAGGCCAAAATCACTTTGGAAACTATTTGATCTAATGGTTAAAGGTTTGATCTTGGAATATCTTTTCACTTTGGCTCATGACCTCACCACCATGACCTCACTAGCATGACATCACTTGGGACACCTAAGCTCTCTTCTTGGCGCCATTTTTAGTCCATGTGGGTCCCACCATGTGTAAAACATAACTCTTACTTTATTCTCTTTTTCTTTATTTCCAAAAATCCATAAATTATTTATTTTTGGACTTGGGATCCAAGACAACTTTTGGGCCTTATTGGGCTTGCCTAGGATGACATGTTGGGTCTCTTTTAGGTCCAATAGCTATCTAGCACAAATCCCAATGTACTTTCCTTATACCGATGTCCTTAAATTGTCCTAATTTTAGCATAAATGCTAAACACCTCTTTTAATTATTCTAACATTTTTATAAATTTATTCTAATATAAAATGAATTCTCTACAAAGTTTCATAATTTTTTGAGACCCAGAAGTCTTGTCAAAAATTATATACGTTTCCTTTAACCCTTTATCGGTGTCCTTTTTCATCGTAAATTCCATAATTAATTCTACAAAACTCCTTTTTGACTTCTGTCAACTCCATAAATTCTCATATTATAATAATTTATTATCAAATTTCCTCTGATATCCATCCATTGTATGATATGACCAAAATGCCCTCCATTTACTTCTAGTTTCTTAGGGCATCACAGTGGCATTTTCATAATTTTATACTTTGGCTTTTAGACTTTCTTCCTCTTACAATTAATCCTTTTCTTTACATAAATATGGCCACATCTTTTCCAAAAATATCATATATTTCATTTAACCTGTACATACAACTTAGTACCAAAATTAGGGATGTTACACGACCTCTATGTCAACTGGTTGCTACTTTGTCGTACCTGGTGCTCTTTTCTCGATCGTAAGAAGTCGACAACTTAGATCGGCTACCTCTACCGGTATCCACATGAATAGTGTTCCACCACGAACGACGTGCTAGCGCCTCTTCTCCCTCTAGGGCTTTCTCAAGATTTCGTCCTCACCGTCTCTATTTTGGCAGTTTCTTATCTGCAAACCTTTTACACTCTCCTTGCCCCCTTTTCTTGTGTGTAGAACCCTTGTAACATCCCAATTTTCAGGCCTAGAGATGCAGAGATAGCCTAAGATTAAGAGGCTACTAGACCCCTTTTTAGCAGAAGTCCCAGAAGATTGTAAAGAGTTTTAGGGACTGAGCTGCAAATAAGCGAAAGTACGGGGACTTATGTGTAAACAGTGAAAGTCCCAAGGGGTAAATGGCCATTTGGGGATGATGTAAAGGTCAAAGGTTCAAGACTTGACCAGTTAGGTCGGGATGATAAAGAAGTTGGTCGCGACGAGAGTATATTGTGGTCGCGACTAATATTGGCAGAGAGGATTGGTCGTGACGGATATGTATGTGGTGTCGCGACTAATGAGTAGAATAAGCCTGGTTGCGACTAAACAGTGATGTGGTCGCGACGAAAGACTGTTATGGTCGCGACTAAAGGATGTTATGGTCGCGACTAATGAACACAGAAGGTGTTATGTCGCGATGAGATGATGGCTAGGTCGCGACTAGTGACTATAAGTGGTGCTAGCCGTATGAGATCTAGTGGGCCAAGAATTGTGAAGGTCCAAAGGAGATAGTTACCCGGTTAGAGATACAATTGGGGAAGAAGGTCAGAGACAGGAAAGGTTATCTGGAAACCATGAGGTGGACTGATACACCCACAAGATGACACATGGCATTAGAGCAAGGTTCAGTGACCTTTCAGTAGAGTAAAGTTACTCAGTTGGCACAAAAACTGAGGAGGTGATCAGATAAGTATGGGACTTATCTGGATAGCATTGGGAAACATGCAAGGTCTCTTCCAGGCGCCACATGGCATTAGTCTGGAGAAAGCAGATAAAGCTGAGGACACGCTTTACAAGGCAGGACTCTGGACCGGTGAGTCAGCCTGATGAGTCAGCTGCTGAGGTGTCCAGGAATTGTGACATGCGATAAATGTGGTGCTGAGGTGTCCCGATGAGGTATCCCGATGATGCAGTAAAGGAGGAATAAAGGAAAATAGGAAATTCCAGGAAAAACCAGAACCACATATTCAGAGTTCCTGGAAATTATGGGATTGCCATTGAGAACAATTATAAATACCCCCTTCCCTCATTCATTCTGCATCACGCATGGATAGGAGAAGAGAGAGAAAGAAGATAGAAGGGGAGAAGGAGAGGAAGAGAGAAAAGAGAAAGGAAGAAAGGAAGTTCTGGCAGACCTGAAAGCAGAATAAGGATAGTGGAGTTCTGCTAAGCTAGCCAGGTAGTAACTAATCCTAGCTTTTATGTAATGACTTTGTGATTAGACGTGCTATTGTTTGGTTGGATTGTTGTCTTATATGATATGTCTGAAGCTCTACTGCAATGCTGTGATCATATATTATTAAGTATGGAAGCATGCAGCATACTTATCTGTACACAATCACAAGCAAGCACTGTCACACTGCATTACATATATTGTTATGATTGTTGCTACTGAGATTCCCCCGAATCTCATCGCCATACATAACCCATTACAGGGAGGTTATGTCGAAGTGGATTTTGAGAATTCTGAGAGACGCCGTTATGCTGCCGAAGTTAAGACTGAACATCAGTATATGATAAGTACTGTGTACGTAGTGCTGTCTACGGAGGCTAGAAGTGAGTGGACCTAGCCGGTTCATCTAGTCTTTCCTGGGTACTACGTAGAATGGTAGTTCTCATGAGGGAATTACCGAATCAGTACAGTTCAGTTCTTTGTACAGCTAAAGCATAGCGGTTATGCTGCCGGAGTTTAGGCAGAAAGAGATGTAATAGAAATACGTGAATTCTATGTATGCCTTGTTGTGTATGACATTTGATATTCAATGATCAATACTGTTTGGCATGTTCAATTTGTGAATGATGATTTAAGAGGGAAATTCGCAGGTCCTGAGGTAGCAATGTTCTAACCTCAGTTTGACCTAGTAAACGGAAGAGTCTGGCCACGAGATTTAGTGAGCCGATAGTACACATCTGGGGCATTCCGTGGATAGGTAACAAGCCTCATTTGGATGTGTAGAATGAGAGAAACCAATTCTCAAAGTAAAGGTTCAGAATAAGGAACTAAGAGTAAAAGTTCCATCTCTGGACTATAGTTAAGCTAATATTGCTTCCGCAAGTGTACTCTGAGGAGTATAAAGGAGGATGTTTTATTTTGGTATCAGAGCAAGAGGTTCTGGCACAGATCAGAAAGGACTCTGGTTCAGAGCATAAGATTCTGGTACAGAACAGAAGGTTCTGGCTCAGTGATGCTCTGATTTAGAAAGAGTATTTTCCCTTGAGTGCGAGAGAATGGCATTTGGGTCGCGACTAATATGGTTGTAGGTCGCGACAGGTAGCCTCAAGAGGGTTTTAGTCGCGATGAAGAAATGGAAATGTCGCGACAGTTATTTACAGAGAGATTAGGTCACGACGTGTATGTTACAATGTCGCGACGGTATTTTGCAAAAAGCTGATGTTGCGACGGGAAAGGTCTTGTGTCGCGACTGAAGAGTTAAGGTTGTGATGTGAGGAGGCCTATGGTCGTGACGAGTAACGAGGCAGTGCGTGGCTAGTGTGCAAAATGGTCCAGGTCGCGACTTGAGAGGAGTTAGGTCGCGACGAAAGGACAGAGATGTTAGGTCGTGATGAGTTGAGTGCAATGGTCGCGACGAAAGATCACAGAGGATGTGAGTCACGACTATCCAATACTCAGGTTGCGACAGACAGTTATTTACATAGAGGTTTAGAAAGCTCAGCGGAGATAAAGCTCCTAGATGAGATATGTGTTCATTTTTCTTTTTGAGAAGGAAAAAGATGGTGAACATAAGAAAAGAATATAGAGCTTGAGTGGAGGAGCCGTGCATAGAGAAAGCTGGCAACTCCAATGAGGTAGACCCTATGCGAGTCATCTGTGCTAGGCAGGATGAGCAGCAAAGGATGATGTAAAGAATGATGATGATGAGTTAAGATGAGCTAGCTAGATAGTTAGAATGAGTTTTGTCTAGGAATGATCCTAGGACATGGCCTAAGGCTAGAGACGTGATGGTTAATAGCTAAAGAGCTAATGTTCCCTAAGCAGAGGGATTCTGAAACATCCTCCTTTATACTCCTCAGAGTACACTTGCGGAAGCAATATTAGCTTAACTTAAGTCCAGAGTTTGAACTTTTACTCCTAAGTTCCTTATTCTGAACCTTTAATTTGAGAACTGATTTCTCACCTTCTACACATCCAAATGAGGCTTAATACCTATCCACGGAATACCCCAGATGTGTACTACCGGCTCACCAAATCTCGTGGCCAGACTCCTCCGTTTACTAGGTCAAACTGAGGTCAGAACACTGCTGCCTCAGGACCTGCGAATTTCCCTCTTAATTTAACATACATAAATTGAATATGCCAAACAATATTTATCATTGAATAACATAATGTCATACAGCATGGCATACACAACAAGACATATACATAATCTTTCTATCTTTATTACATCTCTTTCTGCCTAAACTCCGGCAGCACAACCGCTACGCTTCATCTGTACAAAGAACTGAACCGTACTGATTCGGTAATCCCCTCATGAGAAATACCATTCTACGTAGTACCCAGGAAAGACTAGATGAACCGGCTAGGTCCACTCACTTCTAGCCTCCTTAGACAGCACTACGTACACAGTACTTATCATATACTGATGTTCAGTCTTTACTTCGGCAGCATAACGGCGTCTCCTGACTTTCTCAAAATCTACTTCAGCATAACCTCCCTGTAATGGGTTATGTATGGGGATGAGATTCGGGGGAATCTCAGTAGCAGCAATCATAACAATATATGTAATGCAGTGTGACAGTGCTTGCTTGTGATTGTGTACAGATAAGTATGCTGCGTGCTTCCATGCTTAATAACATATGATCATAGCATTACAGCAGAGCTTCAGACATAACATATAAGACAACAATCCAACCAAACAATAGCACATCAAATCACAAAGCCATTACATAAAAGCTAGGATTAGTTACTACCTGGCTAGCTTAGCAGAACTCCACTATCCTTATTCTGCTTCCAGCTCCGCTAGAACTTCCTTTCTTCCTTTTATCCTTTCTCTCTTCCTTCCTTCTCCTTCTCTCTTTTCTTTCTCTCCGTACTCTAGCCATGCGTGAATGAAATGGAGGCAAGAGGGGTATTTATAATTGCCTTCAATGGCAATTCTGTAATTACCATGAACTTTGATCCTACGGTCCTGGTTTTTCCTGGATTTTCCTATTTTCCTGAATTCCCTTTTACTGCATTATCAGTGCCACCTCAGGGGACACCTCAGCAGCTGACTCATCGCCACATTTTCCACATGCTGAAATTCCTGGACACCTCAGTAGCTGACTCAGCATGCTGACTCATCGGTCCAGTCTCTTGCCTCATAATGCGTTTCCTCAGCTTTATCTGCTTTCTCCAGACTAGAGCCATATGGCACCTGGAAGAGACCTTGCACGCTTCCCAATGCTATCTAGATAAGTCCTAAACTTATATGATCACCTCCTTGGTTTTTGTGCCAACCGAGTAACTTTACTCTACTGAAAGGTTACTGAATCATGCTCTAATGCCATGTGGCATCTTGTGGGTCCCATGAGGATACCTTATCAGTCCACCTCATGGTTTCCAGATAACCTTTCCTGTATCTGGCCTCCTGCCTCTGGTCTATCTCTAACTGGGTAACTATCTCTTTTGGACCTTCACCACTCTTGGCCCATACGCTTGGCACTACTTTAGTCACTAGTCGCGACCTAGCCATCATCTCATCGTGACTTAACACCTTCTGTGTTCATTAGTCGCAACCACAGCACTCTCTAGTCGCGACCACAACATTCTTTAGTCGCGACCATAACAGTCTTTCGTCGCGACCACATCACTTTTTAGTCACAACCAGGCTTATTCTACTCATTAGTCGCGATACCACATACATATCCGTCACGACCAAGCCTCTCTGCCCATATTAGTCGCGACCATAATACACTCTCGTCGCGACCAACGTCTCTATCATCGCGACCTAACTGGTTAACTCTTGAACCTTTGACCTTTACATCATCCCCAAATGGCCATTTACCCCTTGGGACTTCCACTGTTTACACATAAGTCCCCGCACCTTTTCTTACTCGCAGCTCAGTCCCTGAAACTCTTTACGTTCCTCTGGGACTTCTGCTAAAAAAGGGTCTAGTAGCCTCTTAATCTTAGGCTATCTCTGCATCTCTAGGCCTGAAAATTGGGATGTTACAGATTCCATCACGGAGAAGTGATAGATCCAGGGTAGAGTACCCTAGAGAATGAAAATGATAGTAGAAGATGAGGAATGAGATCCATGAGACTGAAGTTCGCTAGGATCAAGAGAAAGACCGATCAGGAACCATAGTCCGGTCAAGAATAGACTGGAACTGATGGATAGACAGAAGAAGTTAAGAGATAGTAAAGAGGTAGCACAGTTTAAAAAGATAAAGTGACTCCCCTATTCCCTATGTAAGAAAGAGTGATGAAGGGTTGAGTCTATACCCTGGTAAGAGGGTAGTGAGGCAGCCTAAGTGAAATAGATAAATATTTCAGGATGACTGACCAAGATATGATAGGCAATATAATAAAGGAAATATGTTTTGAGGCTTACTTAGTCTGATGGATGGTTGAGCAAAGTATGATGATGATATGGCTTATGATGCCATAAGTTATGATAAATGGTTGCATCTCCTTGCAGTTGTCATATGATGACATGCATGTTAGAGTATGCCATGATGAATGAATACTCCCCTTTTGCATTATATGCAGGGTAGAGTGTATATGAGATTAAGAAATTATGAGGAAGTTATGTTGCTCCCATACCATATGACATGTAATAAGATATGTATTGAGGATGATAGATAGTCTCAGTTCATGGGATAATAAACTATGATATTTAGATATGATTTATGATTGAGGTTACTCAGGTAATTCTGCAGACTTGTGAATACAGTACTCAGGGCCACTTCTATTGAAAGAGATGGTATATAGAAAGAAAAGCAAATAAGAGTAAAAATATTGTTTCTAGATCACTCTTCAGATAAGAGTTGGATCTGAAATAGATGGCTCTCAGATAGAGCTAGATTCAGATGAGTACAGATCACTCTTCAGATAAGAGTTGGATCTGTATAGAATGCTCGCAGTTAGAGCATAGTTCAAATGGCTCGCAATTAGAGTACAGATTGAAATGGGAAGTATGATGAGGCCATGCAGTAGAATGCAATGGTAGGTGGTTAGACCACAGCCAATGGTAAACCATGTTAAGGTTGAAAGATGAGAAGGAACTCCTGAATAAGAGAGGAAGTAAGTAAAGTCTGGGTAAACGATATGAGGCTATAAAATTTTTATGGAGTTATCAACAGGTGGAAGCAGTTAACCTTATAACCTAGTCTGTTGGTTTAAGATCTTCGGGAGATATACAGTACAACAGAATCGCAGTTAGATTCTGGGGGGTCGCAGTTAGATCCTAGCATGGCTCCAGGGTCGCAGTTAGATCCTAACAGCTTCAGAGTCGCAGTTAGATTCTGAAGAGGCTAACGGTTGATCGCAGTTAGATCCCGAGGTCGCAGTTAGACCTAGCCTAAGGAAAGTAATGAACCATGAGTTATGAGTACAATTTAGTATCTCTTTGGGAAGATGAATGCCAAAGACGAAGTTAAGGTGAGGGAGCTTCACTAGTTGATAAACTCACCCAGAGAAATTGTTTTATAATGAGTTTTCTCAGATAAGCCTCTATTATATACTGACTAAACTTAGTTTTCCTTAAACGAAGATGGAGTCCAAGTTCAAATCTGAGTGCTGATATTCAAAGTTTTGTAGAAGTATGCCTGAGAAGCAGAGAAGAGAATCCTCTGTGTAATGAGAAGCAGAGAAGAAAATCCTCAGTGTAATGAGAACAGAAGAGTATGAGTAGATAGATTCCCCCAGATGAGGGTAAAGAGATTAAAAGGCTAGAGAAGACCTAGAGAAGAGGGTCTAAGGCAAAACAAAGATAGAACGCAGTTCTATGAGGAAGATAATGTTAGCCTTATGGTATCTCAGGATGAGGCATAATAAGGCAAGATAAGTTACGAAAGGGTGAATTACACTATAAGATAGCCAGAGTTGGCTAGATATGTCATGATAAAGTATCAAAAGCATGTAATGAGATATACTATGGTAAACGTGTAATATGATACGCACCGAGAAATGTGCATTTTATGAACAGATAGAGAGGCTTTCCTTTTGTAGGGATCATATGTTTAAATGTTATGTTATGAACGAAATAGAAAATGAGAGTTTTCCCTCGTTGCATGAGATGTCAGGCCATATGTTATGCTAGAACTGTGCAAGCTCCAAATGTTAGAGCTGTGCATAATTAAAACAGAAATGCTTGAGCTCCGATGTTAGAGCTTTGCATTCATAAGCAGGTAAGCAGTCCTGCAATATGTTGGCCAGACATTATGCATAGGTGCTCTTATTTAAGAGTAGGTGCTCTTATTCAACAACAAAGTAAAAAAAAGAATAGCTGCGTAAGTCCTCTCTCTGTATGAAGTTAAGTGCAAAGAAAGATGAAATGTTTCAGATTTTAAAGCAGTCTGCGAGATATCAAGAAAAGTAATAAGAGATAAATGCTTAAAGTATGATGCTGAAAGGGATATGATGAGTAGTTAGAAGAAATTCCCGAATACAGTAATATTCAAGAAAATTTACTATGAAAGAAATGGACATTGCTCATAAGTGCAGTAAGTGATCCATAAGGGAAAAGCAGATTTTAAACTTTGATTGAGTTGACCCAGAGAAAAGAAAAGCATGATATAAAGAGATGTAAAGTTTTATGATAAGGTATTCTGCCAGATATTGAGTAAATTTGGCTATGGTACTAATTAAATTTCGAGGACGAAATTTATTTAAAGGGGAGGAGAAATGTAACATCCCAATTTTCAGGTCTAGAGATGCAGAGATAGCCTAAGATTAAGAGGCTACTAGACCCCTTTTTAGCATAAGTCCCAGAAGAATGTAAAGAGTTTCAGGGACTGAGCTGCAAATAAGCGAAAGTACGGGGACTTATGTGTAAACAGTGAAAGTCCCAAGGGGTAAATGGCCATTTGGGGATGATGTAAAGGTCAAAGGTTCAAGACTTGACCAGTTAGGTCGCGATGATAAAGAAGTTGGTCGCGACGAGAGTATATTGTGGTCGCGACTAATATTGGCAGAGAGGATTGGTCGTGACGGATATGTATGTGGTGTCGCGACTAATGAGTTGAATAAGCCTGGTTGCGACTAAAAAGTGATGTGGTCGCGACGAAAGACTGTTATGGTCATGACTAAAGGATGTTGTGGTCGCGACTAATGAATACAGAAGGTGTTATGTCGCGATAAGATGATGGCTAGGTCGCGACTAGTGACTATAAGTGGTGCTAGCCGTATGAGATCTAGTGGGCCAAGAGTTGTGAAGGTCCAAAGGAGATAGTTACCCGGTTAGAGATACAATTGGGGAAGAAGGTCAGATACAGGAAAGGTTATCTGGAAACCATGAGGTGGACTGATACACCCACAAGATGACACATGGCATTAGAGCATGGTTCAGTGACCTTTCAGTAGAGTAAAGTTACTCGGTTGGCATGAAAACTGAGGAGGTGATCAAATAAGTCTGGGACTTATCTGGATAGCATTAGGAAGTGTGCAAGGTCTCTTCCAGGTGCCACATGGTATTAGTCTGGAGAAAGCAGATAAAGCTGAGGACACGCTTTACAAGGCAGGACTCTGGACCGGTGAGTCAGCCTGATGAGTCAGCTGCTCAGGTGTCCAGGAATTGTGACATGTGATAAATGTGGTGCTGAGGTGTCCCGGTGAGGTGTCCCGATGATGCAGTAAAGGAGGAATAAAGGAAAATAGGAAATTCCAGGAAAAACCAGAACCACATATTCAGAGTTCCTGGAAATTACGGGATTGCCATTGAGAACAATTATAAATACCCCCTTCCCTCATTCATTCTACATCACGCATGGAGAGGAGAAGAGAGAGAAAGAAGAGAGAAGGGGAGAAGGAAAGGAAGAGAGAAAAGAGAAAGGAAGAAAGGAAGTTCTGGCGGAGCTGGAAGCAGAATAAGGATAGTGGAGTTCTGCTAAGCTAGCCAGGTAGTAACTAATCCTAGCTTTTATGTAATGACTTTGTGATTAGACGTGCTATTGTTTGGTTGGATTGTTGTCTTATATGATATGTCTGAAGCTCTACTGCAATGCTATGATCATATGTTATTAAGTATGGAAGCATGCAGCATACTTATTTGTACACAATCACAAGCAAGCACTGTCACACTGCATTACATATATTGTTATGATTGTTGCTACTGAGATTCCCCCGAATCTTATCCCCATACATAACCCATTACAGGGAGGTTATGTCGAAGTGGATTTTGAGAATTCTAAGAGACGCCGTTATGCTGCCGAAGTTAAGACTGAACATCAATATATGATAAGTACTGTGTACGTAGTGCTGTCTAAGGAGGCTAGAAGTGAGTAGACCTAGCCGGTTCATCTAGTCTTTCCTGGGTACTATGTAGAATGGTAGTTCTCATGAGGGAATTACCGAATCAGTACAGTTCAGTTCTTTGTACAGCTGAAGCGTAGCGGTTATGCTGCCGGAGTTTAGGCAGAAAGAGATGTAATAGAAATACGAGAATTCTATGTATGCCTTGTTGTGTATGACATTTGATATTCAATGATGAATACTGTTTGGCATGTTCAATTTGTGAATGATGATTTAAGAGGGAAATTCGCAGGTCCTGAGGTAGCAGTGTTCTAACCTCAGTTTGACCTAGTAAACGGAAGAGTCTGGCCACGAGATTTAGTGAGCCGATAGTACACATCTGGGGCATTCCGTGGATAGGTAACAAGCCTCATTTGGATGTGTAGAATGAGAGAAACCAATTCTCAAAGTAAAGGTTCACAATAAGGAACTAAGAGTAAAAGTTCCATCTCTGGACTATAGTTAAGCTAATATTGCTTCCGCAAGTGTACTCTGAGGAGTATAAAGGAAGATGTTTTAACCCTAGCCCTTCATGTCAAATATATAGGATGCTATCGGGCTTCTAATTGGGCCGGGCTTAAGAATTAATCTTATATTATTTCTGAAATTAATACAATATCATATATTGCATAATTTGATAAGAAACTAATTAAATAAATATGGTTTTTATGAAATCCGTCCCACATATTTAATTCACCTATTTATTTAATTTAAAATAAAGATAAGACAGAATTATATTTGATTTATTCTGATAAATCAAAATTGAGATATCTTATCAATTTAAATTTTAAATTCAAATAGATCATATCAATTTAAATTCAAATTCAAAAGTGATAGAAATTTAATTTATCCTTATAAATTTAATCTTGCAAATATCTCTTATATTATATATAGTATATAAATACAAATTTATATATGTAAAAAATATATAAATCCATCCTAGATTATTCATTGAATCAAGACATGTCTTAGATTCAATGAACCTGGACATCACACCTCGAGTTGGGCTATTTTGTGTGCGACCCTGTAGGCCCATATGTAGTTAATTGGCAGTGGGCCAGTTACTATACTGATCCACAAGTCGTAAGCGGTCTCTAGCAAGACATTATGACTACCCAAATCATATGAGGATCGATGAACGATATTACCTTTCATACAACCATATCACGTCCCTTTTGTCACACGATATTTCGGTCATGGATGAGGCATGAAGAACATCATCCTCCTGTTCCTGACTGTTACTTTCTCGATCCCTGAGTAGTCTGACTATAGAAATGGAACTACCCTTCCATTACAGTATGGTCATACATTTCTCAGACTCACTCATCGAGGGGCCCAGTTATATCTCTCTACGAATGTGAGGGACAAATTCCATCTTGACCATTCATATTCCTCCGCATGAAAAACCACTAAGCCTGAACATAGCCTTTATGATCACTCGGTCAAAAGTAACTTTTGACTAGGTCAAAGTTAAGCGTTTGTCATGTAGGAATCCATGATGATCTCAGGTCAAAGGGCATAGTGACATGGCTTGTATATGAGAGAAGCTTATGACTTAACTTATGCAGCTCTCTCATAGCGGGTCGGTCCAACACCCTGTACTCTTACATGTGCCTATGACTTTGATTTATATCTCTATATATCTTCAAAGTCATACTGGTCTTATTTCATCTCTGCTCCCGCATGGATGACCGACCAGGGACATTTAGGATAAGATCATAAGTTATCCAAGAATGGTCATCACAGTAAACATGCAAACAATGTGATAACATAATTAAGAAATTCATAAAACAATAATATTTATAAGACAATGATTGGCCCCTAGGGCACAATTTCCAACATCTTGTGGGCCCCACCATTGCGCCACCTAGCCTATGAGGTATACCTTGATGATGTCATAAAGTGATGAGTCATAAGGATAATGATGTCATCCTGATGACATAAGCGAAACTTGGTGGCCAAGGAAAGCGATCTAAGCCACTCATTGAGAATTGATCTGGGCCACTCATTCTCCTTTGCCTCCACTATAAATACCCCCTCCCCTTGCCATTGTGACCCACGGCCAAGAGCCAAGAAAGAGAGAGAAGTGAGTTTTAGAGAGAGAATTTGAGAGAAAGAAAGAAAGAAGGAAGTTCTGACAGAGCTGGAAGCAGTATAGAGATAGTAGAGTTCTGCTAAGCTAGCCAGGTAGTAACTAATCCTAACTTTTATGTAATGGCTTTGTGATTTAATGTGCTATTGTTTGGTTGGATTGTTGTCTTATATGTTATGTTTGAACCTCTACTACAATGCTATGATCATATGTTATTGAGTATGGAAGCGCACAGCATACCTATCTGTACACAATCACAAGCAAGCACTATCACACTACATTACATACATTGTTATGATTATTACTACTAAGATTCCCCCGAATCTCATCCCCAACATATAACCCATTACAGGGAGGTTATGTCGAAGTAAATTTTGAGAATGCTAAGAGACGCCGTTATGCTGCCAAAATTAGGGCAAAATATCAGTAGTGAAGAAAGGAGATGATACGTACTGTGTACGTAGGTACTGTCTAAGGAGGCTGGAAGTGAGTGGATGTAATATCCCAAATTTTTTGTACTTATTTCTATGTACAGATTGAATGAAATATATGAATTATTTTTTAGGAAAAAGATGTGGTTATTTATGTAAAGAAAGGGATTAAATTGAAAAAGAAAGGAAATGAAAGGACTTGATTGCAATTATGGATAGTCTAAGGCTAAGAAGGAAAGGTAGACAAAAATGTGGGGTCTTAAAGTGTAATTTTAGCCAAATAAAGGGACTTAAGTGCAAAGAAGAAAAAGTTCCCTAGGGCTAAAGTGTAATTAAAGAAAATTAGGCCAGAAGTGGTTTGGACTGCCCGAAAGCATTTCAGTCCCAGATCTCACCAGTAGAGAGAGCAAGTGATGCTGGGTAATCCAGCTTAATACAGGAATTTTTCAAGACTCCAGATAGCCAAAATTGATCTGATAGTCTAAAAATTATAAAAATTCCTATCGGATATCTTAGATTTCAGATATAAGTGAGAAAATACAGGATGATGCGTCCTGATAGGGCGGATGTCAGGAAACTGACAGAATGCTGATAGGAGGACTGTAGGAAAAGTTATTCACAAATTAGCAAATACAAACGGGAGTGTGAGGCCTCCGGGCATCCGATTAGGAAATTTATCGGTATTTAAAAAGGGACTGAATGAGTTCGAATGACCTCAATCAGATGACTGTTATAACCCACAGGGATGCCTAAACACAGTAGGCCAGTGTATCTGGTAAAAGGACCCAGTGTCCGGGGATGTGTATTAACGGTGTATAATAGCTAAAATACTCGATAAACATGGGCAGGGGAAGATTCCTCGTAATGCATGCCATGAAGGTGATGGACCCTAAAAGGCCCAATAATGGCCCCATCAAAGGCCCAATAAGACTCTTGGACTGATAGGTGGGCCAGTGTTCAGCAGAACCCCGGAAAAGTGCGAAATTACGAAAATGCCTGTATAGTACTAAAGGGTAGTAGGTGTATGAAGGGCATTTTGGTCAGTCTGGACAGGCCTAGAAGCCAAGACATACACAGGTGAGGTTAACTAGGGTCAGTATATGCCCTGACAGTGTACAGAAAGGTGTAAAATGACGATTTTACCCTTAGGGTTAAGATAGTGCAAGAAAGGGCACCCAGGGGTATTTTGGTCATTTCGCAGGGGATATGTAATTGAGTTTAGACCCAGTATAAAAATGTTAATGATATAAAGGACCCAGCTACTAAATTTAAAGTCAGAAGACATATTATGGATTTTCAGAAAAATTGGATTCAGAAAATAATCCAGTTTTCGAGGAAACAGACCGGGCCGGTACCGTATTGGACTGAAAAGCTTCCAGAAGGCTTCTTGCTCCCTCAAATTTTACCATGTGAAGAATGTGAGGGGTGAGGTGTCCCCTTAGGTGTCCTTTGATGATGCAGTAAAAGGGAATAAAGAAAAATAGAAAATTCTGGAAAAACCAGGGCCACAGGTTCATAAGGCTTCAAAATTATGAAAATGCCATCCATCAAAAGTATAAATACCCCCCCTTGACTTCATTCATCACGGCCAAGAAGCATATTTAGATAGATAAGGAAGTTCTTGAGAGAGAAAGTGAGGAAAAGAAAGAAGAAAGGAAGTTCTGGCGGAGTTGAAAGCAGTACAGAGATTCTAGAGTTCTGCTAAGCTTTTAAGGTAGTAACTAATCCTAGCTTTTATGTAATGTCTTTGTGATTGGTTGTGCTAATGTTTGGTTGGATTGTTGTCTTATATGTTATGCTTGAAGCTCTATTACAATGCTATGATCATATGTTATTGAGTATGGAAGCACGCAGTATACTTATCTGTACACAATCACAAGCAAGCACTGTTACTCTGCATTACATATATTGTTATGATTATTACTACTGAGATTCCCCCGAATCTCATCCCAATAAATAACCCATTACAGGGGAGGTTATGCCAAAATAAATTTTGGGAATTTTAAGAGACGCCGTTATGCTGCCGAAATTATGAAAAGATGGCAATAGTAAAGAAAGGAGCTGATACGTACTGTGTACGTAGGTACTGTCTAAGGAGGCTGGAAGTGAGTGGACCTAGCCGGTTCATCCAGTCTTTCCTGGGTACTTACGTAGAATGGTAGTTCTCACGGGAATTACCGAATCGGTACAAGATCAGTTACTTTCTAAGGATGAAGCGTAGCGGTTATGCTGCTGAATTCCAGGCAAAAGAAGGTGTAATGGAAATATGGGGATTTTGTATATTCCCTGATGTATAACAACTTATTATTTAATGATAAGTATTTTTTGTCATGTTTGACTGATATGTGATGGATATCTGCATATGTGTGTAAAGTTGCTTGCTGGAAATTGCCACTATGAACAGTAACTCGTGGTGACCTAATGATGTTTGACCCATAATTAAAAATAGTAGATGGATGAATAAATGTATGAAATTTTTATGGTAAATAGTAGACATATTAATATTCGATTTGATATATAGTATGCTTCGTTTGGATGTCTACACATGGAGATATAAATTATCAAAGTTGGGACCAGAATGTTGGATTTAGGGGGAAAACGTTGGATGAGCAGTAACATTATAACGTTGACCTATGTTGACTTGGTCAAAGAATGAGCAACAAGTGATTTATACCTAAAAGACAATTGAGTTAGATTCATGTAGCAATTGGAACCACTTCATTTCGATTTTTCTATAATTAATTACGATTTTTCAAAATCAGGTCACTCGTCTGGAATTTACACAGTGAACAGTACACGAGAAGAGAAAAATTCCAGATTGAGAAATTGGACTTCAATGACCTTGAATGTGGTTCTAAATGCTACCAAATGATTCCTAAAATGTACGAAAGTAAGGACGTTTCAGTGGACCAAGCCGGTTCATCCAGTCTTTCCTGGGTACTTACGTAGAATGGTAGTTCTCACGGGAATTATCGAATCAGTACAAGATCAATTATTTGTAAAAATGAAGCCTAGTAGTTATACTGCCGGATTTCAGGCAGAAAAATATGTAATAGAGATATGAGGATTTTGTGCATGCCCTATTGTATAACAATTTATTATTTAATAATAAGTATTGGTGGGCATGTTTGATTGATATGAGATTGATGTATACATATGTATATAAAGATGATTGCTGGAATTTACCACCATGAACAGTAACTCATGACGACATAGGAATGTTTGATCTATAATTAAAAATAGTAAATGATTGAATAAATGTATGATATTTTTATGGTAAATATTAGACATACCAAGCTTTGATTTTATATATAAAATGCCTCATTTGAATGTCTACACATAAAGATATAAATTATCAAAGTTGGGACCAAAATACTAGATTAAGGAGAAAAACGCTGGATGAATAGTAAAGTTGTAACGTTGACTGATGTTTACTTGGTCAAGGAGTGGTCAACGAGTTATTTTTTCCTGAAAGATAATTGAGTTACCTTCATTTAGCAATTTGAACCACTTCATTTAAATTTTTCTAGAATTAGTTATGATTTTTTGAAGTCAGGTCACTCATCTGGAATTTACATAGTGAACAGTACTCGATAAGAATAAAACTCCAGATTGAAAATTTGACTTCAATGACATTGAGAGTGGTTCCAGATGCTACCAAATGGTCCCTAAGACATATGAAAGTAAGGATATTTCAGTGTCACTATCTCTTATCTGAATCTTTCCTTGAGTAGTGAACACAATCCCTATATTATACTCTAGGGAGAGTATCGTTCAAACTTCTAACTTGTTTAAGGGGTCAATCTAACTAAACCAGAGTATCACTGAGCCAAAACCTTCTGTTCTGTGCAAGAATCTCATGCTCTGAGCCAGAGCCCTTTCTGGTCTATGCCAGAACCTTTTGCTCTGATGCCAAAATATCACATCCTAATTTTCATACATCTTAGGGACCATTTGGTAACATCTGGAATCACTTTCAAGGTAATTGAAGTCAAATTTCTCAGTCTGGAGTTTTACTCTATCGAGTACTATTTACTGTGTAAATTCCAGATGAGTGACTCAACTTCAAAAAATCATAACTAATTCTAGAAAAATCAAAATGAAGTGGTTCAAATTTTTAAATGAAGCTAACTTAATCCTCTTTCAGGAAAAAATAACTCGTTGACCACGCATTGACCAAGTCAACATCAGTCAATGCTACAAATTTACTATTCATCCAACATTTTTCTCCTGAATCCAGCATTTTGGTCCCAACTTTGGTAAATTAAATATCCATGTGTAGACATTAAAATAAGGCATTCTATATATCAAATCGAATCTTTGTATGTCTACTATTTACTGTAAAAATATAATATATTTATTCAACTATTTGCTATTTTTAATTACAGATCAAACATCACTACGTCACCACGAGTTACTGTTCATGGTGGCAAATTTGTCACATCCTTAATTTTATACATCTTAGGAACCATTCAGTAGCATTTGGAACCACTTTCAGGGTCATAGAAGTCCAAACTCTCAATCTGGAATTTTACTCTTTTCGGTACTGTTCACTATAGCAAATTCCAGATGAGTGACTTGACTTTTAAAAATCATAACTAATTCTAGAAAAATTGAAACGAAGTGGTTCAAAGTGCTACATGAATATAACTCAATTATCTTTCAGGTAAAAATCATTGGTTGACCATTACTTGAACAATTTAACGTGGGTCAACATTTTAAAGTTACTGTTCATCCAGTGATTTTCTCCTGAATCCAGCATTTTGGTTCCATCTTTGGTAATTTATATCCTTCCGTACAGACATCCAAATGGGACATTCTATATATCAAATTAAATCTTAGTATGTCTACTTTTTACCATAAAAATTTCGTACATTAATTCAACCATTTACTATTTTTAATGATTTATCAAACATGCATAGGTCCTCACGAGTTACTGTTCACTGACCCTATTTTCAGCATTCAATCTTCACATGAGCATGCATACAACCATCACATATCAGTCATACATGCCAGATAACAATTATTATTAGATAATCAACTGTTATATATCAGTGTATGATCAATCCCCTCAAATTTCTATTACATCTTTTTCTGTCTAAAATCCGGCAGCATAACTGCTACAATCTTCCTCTAGAAAGTAACCGATGTTGTACCGATTCGGTAATTCCCTCGTGAGAACTACCATTCTACGTAGTACCCAGGAAAGACTGGATGAACCTGCTAGGTCCACTCACTTCCAGCCTCCTTAGACAGCACTACGTACACAGTACGTATCAGCTCCTTTCCCTGTTCCTGCTTTCTTGCCGGAATTTCGGCAGCATAACGGCGTCTCTTAAAATTTCCAAATTTCATTTTGACAGAACCTCCCCTGTAATGTTATGTATGGGAATGAGATTCAAAAGAATCCCAGTAGCAACAATCATAACAATATATGTAATGCAGAGTGACGGTGCTTGCTTGTGATTGTGTACAGATAAGTATGCTGCATGCTTCCATATTCAATAACATATGATCATAGCATTGGAATAGAGCTTCAAGCATAACATATAAGACAACAATCCAATCAAACAAAACAACACATCACAAAGACATTACATAAGAGCTAGGATTAGTTACTACCTCAAAAGCAGAGCTTCAGAACTTCCCTACTACTTCCAACTTCACCAGAACTTCCTTACTTCTTTCTTCCTCACACTTTCTCTCTCAAGAACTTCTTTCTTCCTCTCTTTCTTGCTTGCACCGAAATGAAGGAGTAAGGGGGGTATTTATAGTGTTGAGCAATGGCAATCTTGTAATTAGGAAGACTTATGATCCTGTGGTCCTGGTTTTTCCTGGAATTTCCTATTTTCTTTAATTCTCTTTTACTGCATCACCCTGGACACCTCATGGGACACCTCATAGGACACCTCACCACCCATATGCTTCATGTGACGAAATTTGGAGGTTCTGGAAGCTTTCCGGTCCAATCCGGTACCGGCCCGGTCCATCGCCTCGAAAAACGTGCCGTTTTCTGAATCTGATATTTCTGAAGATCCTTTTTATGTCTACTGAACTCATATTTAGTATCTAGACCCTTTATATCATTAACTTTTTAATACTAGGTCCAGACTCAGTTACAGATCCCCTGCGAAATGACCAAAATGCCCTTGGTGCCCTATCTTGTCCTATTTTAACCCTAAGGACAAAATCGTCATTTCACACCTTTCTGGACCTGGTCAAAGCTTATACTGGCTCTAGCCAACCTTATTTAGACATGTCTTGACCTCTGGGCCTGTCCAGAATGACCAGAATGCCCTTCATTCATCTACTGCCCTTTTTGTACAACACAGGGGCATTTTCGTAATTTCGCACTTTTCCGGGGTTCTGCTGGACACTGGCCCACCTATCAGTCCAAGAGCCTTATTGGGCCTCTAATGGCGCCATTTTTTGGGCTTCCTGGGTCCCTTACCTGTATGGCACGCATTACGAGGAATCTTCCTCTGTCACAGTTCACCAAATATTTTAATTATTATTTACCGATTATACACCTTTCCGGACACCGGCTCCTTTTCCCAGATACAGTGTCCTACTGTGTTCAGGCATCCCCGTGGGTCATAACGGTCATCTGACAGAAGTCATCTGATCACATTTAGCCCCTTTAAAAATATCGATAAATCTCCAACCCGGATCCCCGGAGGCCTCATACTCCCGTCTGAATTTGCTATTTTGTGAATAACTCCTTCTACAGACCTCCTATCGGTATTCTGTCAGTTTCCTGACATCCGCCCCATAAGGGCGCATCATCCTGTATTTTCTCACTTATATCTGAAATCTAGGGTATCCGGTATTAATTTTTATAACTTTTGGACGATCAGTCCATTTCTGGCTATCTGGAGTCTTCAAAAATTCCGGTATTAGGCTGGGTTACCGGGCGTCACCTGCCCTACCTTCTGGTAGAATCTGGGACTGAAATGCTGTCGGGCAGTGCGAACTACTTCCGGCCTAACTTTCTTTAATTATACTTTAGCCCCAGGGAACTTTTCTTCTTTATAATTAAATCCCTTTTATTTGGCTAAAATTACACTTAAGGACCCCACCTTTTTGTCTACTTTTCTTTTTGGCCTTGAACTTTTTCATAATTACATCTAAGTCCCTACATTTTCTTTCTTTTGCAATTTTAACCCCTTTCCTTGCATAAATGGCCACTATATTTCTAGGGACTTTCACTATTTACATATAAGTCCTTGATCTTTGACTTATTTGCAGTTTAATCCCTAAAAACCCTCTGTATGTTTCTGGGACTTCTGCTCAAAGGAGTCTGATAGTCTATCTATTTCAGGCTCACTTTCTGAGTCTCTAGGCCTGAAAATTGGGGTGTTACATTTCTACCCCCCTTAAAATAAATTTCGTCCTCGAAATTTACTTAGTTCCTTCGTCAACTATTCTGGATATATCTTCTCGGTATATCATTTCCTGGTTTATGACTAAGGCTTGGGGTATTCATCCATTCATCAATCTTCTACTTACCTACTTCTACTCAGGGACAACTTACTGGACTTATGAGTAGTGTCCATTTCTTTCATATTTTTCCTTTCATAATTTTAATGTAATTCTGGGGTCTACCTCAATCCTCTTACACTTTGCTAATCTCTTAGGAGAAACATTACCTTTGTTTCTCCTGATACAAGATTATAACCTAGATTCATCTATGCCAAACTTTTCGGGCAACCGTATTCTTTCTTATCCCTTCTTAGGGCTTTTCTATCGTTAAACTATTCTTGCCTTAGCACCTTTCGTGTTATTGAGTTAGGGCTTGGTTGTTCTGTTTATAGCTCTAGGCCTTAGTATTCTCTTCTCTGTTTTTTCAGGAATTCTTCTACAAACCTTTGAATATCAGTACTCAGATTTGATCTTGGACTCCGTCTTAATTTAAGGGAAAGTTAAGTTCAGTCTGTATATAATAGAGGCAATTTGAGAAAAAGTATTATAAATAATTTTTCTGGATGAGTTTATCAACTAGTGAAGCTTCCTTATCTTAACTTTGTCTTTGGCATTCATCTTCCCAAGGAGATACTACATTGTACTCATATCTCATGGCTCATCTTAGGCTAGGTCTAACTGCGACCTTGGGATCTAGCTGTGATCAACCGTTAGCCTCTTCAGAATCTAACTGCGACTCTAAACCTCTTAGGATCTAACTGCGACCCTGGAGCCATACTAGGATCTAACTGCGACCCTCCAGAATCTAACTGCGATTCTGTTGTACTGTATACGTCCCGAAGATCTTAAACCAACAGACTAAGTTATAAGGTTAACTGCTTCCACCTGTTGATAACTCAATAAAAATTTTAAAATTTTTTTATAGCCTCGTATTATTTACCTAGACTTTACTTATTTTCTCTCTTACTCAGGAGTTCCCTCTCATCTCAGCTTATTCTAATATGTGCTCTAACTGCGAGCATTCTGTATCAGATCTATCTCTTATCTAAAGAGTGATCTGAAAACAAATGCTTTATTGTTATCTGCTTCCCTTTTTATACTATTCCTTTCAATAGAAATGGCCCTGAGTACTGTATTCACAGTTTATAGAATGATCTGAGTAAAATATATCATATTCATTCCCACATAAAGGCAACATACTAGGTACAGGATAGCTCAATAGTGTGCATACTGGACAATATATACAGGACTTATTAGCTAATGGAAACAGAACACATATGGACTCGTATCTTAATTTGGTGCAGGAGACTTTCTTATCTCGTTGCCAGTCAGGGCATATACTCTTCCCTGAGTCGGATATCTTTCGCCTGTTGTGTTCTGTGGGCACTCTCTAGCATAATGTCCAGACTTTCCACACCTATAGCATAACCCTTGACCTGCTAGACAAGGCCTCGTACCATGGTCTCGACCACAATTCCCACATACATTAGGCCTTGGTTGCCTACTAACTTCTCTTGGAACACTACCTGGTCTACTCCCCTGTTTCTTATTAACTTCTGACTCATATACTGGCCCATTCCTCTTCTTACTGTTTCCTTTCGAGGAACCTGGGGGCGTCATTCTCAATGGTACTGATGTAGCAGGCTCACCCTTTTCTGGATATTGCACATTCTTTTCTGTGATCCTGCATACCTCTACTGCTTCATTAAACCTTCGTATCTGCCTAGGAAAAACTTTCTCTTTCAGTGTAGAATTTAATCCACGAGTTAATTTCTCAGTGGTCCATCTTTCATCATTCCTATATTTTAGGTACGTGGAGTATCGTGAAAGACGAATAAACTTAGTAAGATAATCGTCAAAGGATTCCTGCTCACCCTGCCTTAATATTAAAAATTCGGCTTCGTGCTCATCCTTTACTGACTGTGGAAAATATTTCTCGTTGAACTGCTCAAGAAATACTTCCCATGTGAGTGGAATATTTCTTGATTGCAGAATTACTTCTGTGTTCCTCCACCACCGATTGGCCTCCTTTTCTAGCTTGTAAACTGCCATTTGGGCCTTTCTTTCAGTGGGACATTCTAAAATCTTAAAGATTTTCTCTAACTGGCTAACCCAATCCTCGGCTACTTGAGTGTCAAAAGTTCCTTCAAACATAGGCGGATTAAACTTCTGGAATCGTTCCATCCATGTTTGAAGACTTTCCTGGTTATTGTTATTTCCTATAGACCCTTGATGTCTATTCATTCCAGTCTGTCCATGATCTGACTGAGGTTCAGGTTCTACATCATTTTCTGGTACTACCTCTTTCTCAGACTGCTGTAAGCTAGTAACTGCAGCAGCAACCGCCGTAGCGATAGCAGAATCTCGTTCTCGATCTTGGCGAACTTGTTCCGCCCTTATTTCTTCCATCATTCTCTGTTGCTGATCTAGCCTAGCAAGGATGACTTGCATAGGATCTACCTCATTGGAGTTGCCAGCTTCCTCTATGTGTGGCTCCTCCACTCTAGTTCTACGTCCTCGTCTTGTGTTCACCATCTTGCTCCTCGTCAATCTCAAAAGAAAAGTGAACATATTAATATCATACTACCTATTCATCTAAGAGCTTTACCTTTACTGGGCTTTTCTAAACCTTTAACTTTCCTATATATATTAGTCGTTACACAAGACCTATCTCATCACAACCTCAGCTTCCCGTGATCACTAACTTAGTGTCAATTATGACAGCTTTATGAGGGTATCTCTATAATTTATCTATTCATAGCATTTCCTAAGCCAGAATCCTTTGCTCTGATACCAAAATGTCACATCCTTAATTTTATACATCTTAGGAACCATTCAATAGCATTTGGAACCACTTTCAGGGTCATAGAAGTCCAAACTCTCAATCTGGAATTTTACTCTTTTCGGTACTGTTCACTATAGCAAATTCCAGATGAGTGACTTGACTTTTAAAAATCATAACTAATTCTAGAAAAATTGAAACGAAGTGGTTCAAAGTGATACATGAATATAACTCAATTATCTTTCAGGGAAAAATCATTGGTTGACCATTACTTGAACAATTTAACGTGGGTCAACATTTTAAAGTTACTGTTCATCCAGTGATTTTCTCCTGAATCCAGCATTTTGGTTCCATCTTTGGTAATTTATATACTTCCGTACAGACATCCAAATGGGACATTCTATATATCAAATTAAATCTTAGTATGTCTACTTTTTACCATAAAAATTTCGTACATTAATTCAACCATTTACTATTTTTAATGATTTATCAAACATGCATAGGTCCTCACGAGTTACTGTTCACTGACCCTATTTTCAGCATTCAATCTTCACATGAGCATGCATACAACCATCACATATCAGTCATACATGCCAGATAACAATTATTATTAGATAATCAACTGTTATATATCAGTGTATGATCAATCCCCTCAAATTTCTATTACATCTTTTTCTGTCTAAAATCCGGCAGCATAACTGCTACAATCTTCCTCTAGAAAGTAACCGATGTTGTACCGATTCGGTAATTCCCTCGTGAGAACTACCATTCTACGTAGTACCCAGGAAAGACTGGATGAACCTGCTAGGTCCACTCACTTCCAGCCTCCTTAGACAGCACTACGTACACAGTACGTATCAGCTCCTTTCCCTGTTCCTGCTTTCTTGCCGGAATTTCGGCAGCATAACGGCGTCTCTTAAAATTTCCAAATTTCATTTTGACAGAACCTCCCCTGTAATGTTATGTATGGGAATGAGATTCAAAAGAATCCCAGTAGCAACAATCATAACAATATATGTAATGCAGAGTGACGGTGCTTGCTTGTGATTGTGTACAGATAAGTATGCTGCATGCTTCCATATTCAATAACATATGATCATAGCATTGGAATAGAGCTTCAAGCATAACATATAAGACAACAATCCAATCAAACAAAACAACACATCACAAAGACATTACATAAGAGCTAGGATTAGTTACTACCTCAAAAGCAGAGCTTCAGAACTTCCCTACTACTTCCAACTTCACCAGAACTTCCTTACTTCTTTCTTCCTCACACTTTCTCTCTCAAGAACTTCTTTCTTCCTCTCTTTCTTGCTTGCACCGAAATGAAGGAGTAAGGGGGGGTATTTATAGTGTTGAGCAATGGCAATCTTGTAATTAGGAAGACTTATGATCCTGTGGTCCTGGTTTTTCCTGGAATTTCCTATTTTCTTTAATTCTCTTTTACTGCATCACCCTGGACACCTCATGGGACACCTCATAGGACACCTCACCACCCATATGCTTCATGTGACGAAATTTGGAGGTTCTGGAAGCTTTCCGGTCCAATCCGGTACCGGCCCGGTCCATCGCCTCGAAAAACGTGCCGTTTTCTGAATCTGATGTTTCTGAAGATCCTTTTTATGTCTACTGAACTCATATTTAGTATCTAGACCCTTTATATCATTAACTTTTTAATACTAGGTCCAGACTCAGTTACAGATCCCCTGCGAAATGACCAAAATGCCCTTGGTGCCCTATCTTGTCCTACTTTAACCCTAAGGGCAAAATCGTCATTTCACACCTTTCTGGACCTGGTCAAAGCTTATACTGGCTCTAGCCAACCTTATTTAGACATGTCTTGACCTCTGGGCCTGTCCAGAATGACCAGAATGCCCTTCATTCATCTACTGCCCTTTTTGTACAACACAGGGGCATTTTCGTAATTTCGCACTTTTCCGGGGTTCTGCTGGACACTGGCCCACCTATCAGTCCAAGAGCCTTATTGGGCCTCTAATGGCGCCATTTTTTGGGCTTCCTGGGTCCCTTACCTGTATGGCACGCATTACGAGGAATCTTCCTCTGTCACAGTTCACCAAATATTTTAATTATTATTTACCGATTATACACCTTTCCGGACACCGGCTCCTTTTCCCAGATACAGTGTCCTACTGTGTTCAGGCATCCCCGTGGGTCATAACGGTCATCTGACCGAAGTCATCTGATCGCATTTAGCCCCTTTAAAAATACCGATAAATCTCCAACCCGGATCCCCGGAGGCCTCATACTCCCGTCTGAATTTGCTATTTTGTGAATAACTCCTTCTACAGACCTCCTATCGGTATTCTGTCAGTTTCCTGACATCCGCCCCATAAGGGCGCATCATCCTGTATTTTCTCACTTATATCTGAAATCTAGGGTATCCGGTATTAATTTTTATAACTTTTGGACGATCAGTCCATTTCTGGCTATCTGGAGTCTTCAAAAATTCCGGTATTAGGCTGGGTTACCGGGCGTCACCTGCCCTACCTTCTGGTAGAATCTGGGACTGAAATGCTGTCGGGCAGTGCGAACCACTTCCGGCCTAACTTTCTTTAATTATACTTTAGCCCCAGGGAACTTTTCTTCTTTATAATTAAATCCCTTTTATTTGGCTAAAATTACACTTAAGGACCCCACCTTTTTGTCTACTTTTCTTTTTGGCCTTGAACTTTTTCATAATTACATCTAAGTCCCTACATTTTCTTTCTTTTGCAATTTTAACCCCTTTCCTTGCATAAATGGCCACTATATTTCTAGGGACTTTCACTATTTACATATAAGTCCTTGATCTTTGACTTATTTGCAGTTTAATCCCTAAAAACCCTCTGTATGTTTCTGGGACTTCTGCTCAAAGGAGTCTGATAGTCTATCTATTTCAGGCTCACTTTCTGAGTCTCTAGGCCTGAAAATTGGGGTGTTACAAAATTCCAGCAACCAACTTTACATACATAGGCATACATTAATCACATATCAATCATGCTAAATAATTCTTAACTTCTCTTCATGTATCTTTATCTCCTCCATCTTGAGAAGACCTGCTGTAATTAGATTGATATGGAAGGGGTGAGATTTCAGGAGAAATCTCAGTAGCAAACAGTACTAAACAAATGTATGCATCAATGATTGGTATTAGTGCTTGCTTGTGATTGTGTCAGCTTAATGTAATGTGCATGCTTCCATGTAACATATGAAATACAATTGGCCAGAGTAATCATAGCACAGAGCTTCAACAATTACATATTAACATCAATCAATCAAGCCATAACACAATCAACCATACATTCAACACATACTAGTTTAGGTAAGTTTACTACCTGGCATGTAGCCCTTTCTTTAGTCCTTAGCCTTTACTCTGAAGTTCTTTCTTTATAGATATTAGAGCCTATACATAGCATAATAATATTTTTATTATTATCCTATCCAGCATAACTCCACTTAACTCAAGCATATCTTAAGGTAATACCCCTATCCTGACAATCCCCTAGTTTTCTTTCTATCCACGGCTAACTTTATAGAGAGAGATATTTCTCTATTCTAACTATCTAATTTATAAGAACAATCCTCTAATTTATTAGAGCAGGGACTAGAATAAATTACTTACCTTATTTCTAAGCTTGCTGAGTCCCTAAGCTCCTTGGATTACTCCTAGATCCGCCAGAACTCCTTCTTTCTCTTCCTTTCTTTCTCTCTCTTCTTTCTCTTCCTTTCTTGTTGCTTGCCATGATAGAAATGGGAGGGGTGAGGGGTATTTATACTTGAGGCAAGGCGGAATGGACATCTCAGATCGAATCACGATGAACGGCTCAGATCGCTTACTTCCTCAAGAAGCTACGCCTGCATCATCGTGATGACATCATCCTCCATAATGACTCATCAAAAGTGACATCATCAAGGGACACCTCACACGCTTAGGTGGCACAATGATGACACCTCACCAGCTGACTCAGCGCTTCCAGAGAATTCCAGAGTCTTATACCGGAATCAACGACTGAGATCGTGCCACGTGTCCTTAGCTTTTTCTATTAGTGCCATGTGGCATCTTGATGGGTCCTATAAGGACACCTTTCATACCACCTCATGGCTTCCAGATAAGTCTAGGATATTATCTGATCAATTCCCCGGTTATCACGTCAACCGAGTAACCTTACTTTATCGAAAAAGCACTAAAATAGTATTTTAATGCCACTTTAACCAACATAATTCTTGGGCTACGTTTTTGCATTCTGGGAATGCTATCTTGGGTCTATGATCAAGCTCAAGTACTCTGATGGCTCGATTCCCAAGAAACATCCCTTGGCAAATTACCAAAATGCCCTTGGCTCCTCTTTCTTTACTTTAATGAGTCTAGGGGTATTACTGTCTTTTCACATCTTACCAGAGTATTCTCTGACCCTGGTTAACTATCCAAATAACCTTTCTTGACTGCCTAACTGATGAGAGCGTTGGATTGTCGCAGTCCGAGCCATCAAAATTAAGTGAATTGCACCCTAGTAATGTAGTATAAGGCACAACCCTATTGGATGTCAAATCCTAGCAAATTGGATGTCAAATTCAATGGTAAACCTGAGTAAAGAGTAAATGGTTTTGTGGTTTTGTGGGTGCAGTAAAATAAAGATGCAGTAAAATAGATGTTTTTGTGTTTTTGTTTAAGATGGAAAGTGTTTGGTTTGTGAAAGTAGTATATGATGATAGGCTCTTGATGATGACAAATATCTATCCTTGCTCTCAAAGTATACGAAGTTTGAAATCACTAAGTCTTGAATTTAACCTCAATCGATCGATTGAGTCCAGAACCCTAATTTCTTTAAACTCCTTTGATCAAAGCTAGTTTAAATACTATTATTGAACTGCTAAGGATCACTTAGTGTGTAATTTAAAACAGATGGAAGAATGCCCTCGAATTAGCGTCGATCGATTAACCCTAGAATTCAAGCAATCGAATCAATTAACAACGATCGTTGACAACCATTCAACTAACTTAAACTCAAAACTGAAATATTGTATTTAAACCAGCATTCAAAACATCCAAAGTAAATTACAATTGTCTAATATGAGAATAATCAATCGATATTCAAAACTTGTTCATATGATGAAAAACCCTAAATCTAGCAGTAATCATAATATGACAAGATGCAAATTAGAAGAGAAGAAACTCCCCGTTTCAGTCCGTGAGCTCAAGATAATAGATCCATCACCAAGAGACTAAAGGTCTAGCCTCTCATGACTTCTACTGCACTGCAATCGCTGTTCAGATGTGATGCCATGAAGAAACGATGAAGAGATGAAGGGGAGTGGTGTCGAACGATGGAAGTTGAGTGGAAAATCTGTGGAGAGCGCTCGAGTACTGCTTCTTAGCCTAATCAGGTCCAAAAATCCGCCTTCCCTCGACGACAGCCTCCCTCTCTTCTTATAACAGCATGATCTAATCCAAAACGCGCAGCTTCAGCAATTTCATACTATTAGTCGCGACCAGATAGATGTGTTGGTCGTGACATATAAATGGTGAGAATCTTCCAGAAGAATTATGGGTCGCGACCTTAGGACTCTTTGGTCGCGACTAAATAGCACAGAGGCGTGGTTCCACTTTCATTGTCTTTTGATTTCTTTCCTGGTCCTTGTTCTCTTCCAAAGTACCTGCAATTCAACATAAAAGCTCACTGTAAAAGTCCAGATCAGTAGATAACCGAATATATGCAGTTTAGAAGAGTTATTTTACCATTCTACCCTTTAATTAGCACATTGCCACGCACAATCATGTAATACACAAAAGTACAATTTAAGGCATGAAATAAATGGTAAAGTTATTATAAAGCTCTCAAAATTGTCATAGAAACCATATACAAAATATGTTTTATCAATTCCCCCACACTTGAACCTTTGTACTCCTGTACAAAGAAATGAATTGCACCTAGAGCAATCACTATTAAAGCCAAGATTAAAACATAATCCATAGTGTGACCTGAAAATAATTAATCCACCATCTTTTGGGAATGCAGAAGCGATAATGTGAGAAATGCCAAGTAATCAACTACTAAATAAAATCAACCTTAACAGTATGAGCCTAAAAGATCCTCTCAAAAGATATAAGTGTTTAGCTCTCTCTATCCTCTCATTGTTAGGGTTCTTTCACTCAAATTCAAATTGGAAAACATCCTACCATATGCTTGTAATGGCTCTAAATCTCAGCAACTATACAGCTCTTACGCAAAGAATCAAGAGGTCTTTTAGGGTTGTAGTGATGGAGATGGGCCACATGGAATGGAATATGAAGAATAGAAAGTACTGTATGCATTTAACAATAAATATGTAGCATAAATTCATGTCTCTAAAGATCTAGAAGTGATAATTGTGCTAATAAGAGTTAATAATAGTGCCTTCTTCATTTCTCTTTCCCTTTTTTTTCTTGCATCTTTTCTTGCACAGTCCTCCCTTTTTTTTTATTTGGCACCTCATGCACAAAATCTGTAGCACACATCACAACAATAATAAATTTTTTACATGAATAAAATTTTATTTCACAAATGAAGTTTATGCATATATGACTTTCCATATAAATAATGGATGAAAGAAAATGATGGGCTCAAAGGGGGTGACTAAGGATATGAATATAGTGGGTTTGTGTTTGGGATAAAAGGGTTTGGAAATGAATGCCTCTATCATGTTCAATTCATAAGTGTGCAAGTCATTCTCAACTCAGAGCCAAGACAAGTTCTAGAGGATATAAACCAATTGAATAATCACTCAATATATAAATTTAGGCCAAGAATCCTTCCAACTAGGGTTTTGGTCTAAATTGCTCATAAGCTAAAGTCCAAACAAAGTTAATCATTCAATAGGCATTAGAACACTTATCATAACTGAAAACCCTCTAAACGATAATTTAAAAGTTTCAAAGTAATCACTTGGAGTCATGTAATAATCCCAAATTCAATAGCAAAAGTTTAAGTGTTTCAAACTCAATTTCCAAGATTCTCAAAGAAAAATTCAAGTGTGGCAATGGTTTCGAAGGACTAAAAAGGATTTGAAATTAGGGGATAATGAATTATTTGTGAAAGCATCTTAGTAGTTCAAAAGGAATCCTTTTTTCCAGCATTGCACAAGGCAAAGAGAAGGTAATTGGACATTTTCCAAATATGGGTCGCGACTTAAAACATTTACGGTCTCGACCTATTTTCACAGGGGTGCATGCTCAGAAGTTTTCAAACATTGGTCGCGACTGGTGAAATAGCCTATCGCGACTCAAATACACAGAGAGGAACAGTCGCGACAAATAAGGTACTAAAGTCGCGACTCAAATAGACAGAGATGTATTATCGCGACCATACAGCACGTAGGTCGTGACTGTAGTTCACAGAGAGCATGTTAGTCCAAAATTCCATCACTGGTCGCGACCATAAATCACATATGTCGTGACCATTATTCACAGAGACTACCAAGTGATAGTTTTCAAAGTCCAAAAATGGTTTGCAAGCTTACCAATTAACAATTTTGTTTAAGGTGGAGGTCCAATTTTCAGCAATTCACCACATGTTAAGATCAAAAACAAAAATTTTGTGATGAAAGATTGGATTAATTACAAAAAAACAAGAGTAAAACATCCTCCCCCACACTTAAACTTGACAGTGTCCTCACTGTCAACAGAACCAGAAATGACAGCACTGTATGAAGTCAAACAAATCTAGCTCAAACATAGCAAATGATCTTATCATTCAATGCAAATTTTTCAATGAGGCATGCAGTCATATTCAAAGTCATACAAAGTAGTACAATTAAAGCAAAGATGACAGGATGGGTAAGCTAAAGTCATGCATGTGAGTGTGTGGATGGAAAGGTAACCTTTGAAGAGTGTACAACATATTGACAGTAACGGGGAAGTGGAACAAAGCAGAAATAAAACAAGAATAAATAGAAATAAATTGAAGACAAACAGAACTAAACTAAAAATGGAATCTAATCTACTGAATCATCCCTTTCCTAAGCTCAACCTATCATAGCAAACATCATATCGGAAAACTTGTAAACGGTGAGAGATAGGAAAGAGACAACCTGGGCTTAAGGTGGAGGGTGGAACTCAATAAACTTTGAGAGACAACTGTTCGATTGAACGATCTCCCCCATTGCTTTCTCTCTCCACTTTAAAGTGCCACTATCGTGCATTTTGTGCTGAGATTCGTCCAAGCTTGTCTTGAATCTTCCCTCTTTAAACTTGAACTTGCCCAACTGTGGTTGGCATGTAGCAGCAACAGAGTTGGGAGGTTTTCCCTTTGCATCCTTCGTATATTCCTTGCGGTTGCTCTTATCCAGCTTGTGTGGGTTCCCCAATTTGTCCTCTACTCCCTCAAGCGTCGCACCGAGCTGATGTTGGTCTATAATTGCAACAAGATTGGGGTCATGCTTTTCCATACCTACATCATTATTAGGGATCAATTCTTTCAAATATTTTAAGGTATGGGAAGTAATTTTGGAATAAGAACGAGGAGAAGTAGGGTTAGAATATATTGGCCCTTTAGCCAAAATAGTGGGAAGGTGATCTGAAGGGATTTTCAGTTCATTGGATGCGTCTGGTATATATGGTCGTGAGCTTTCATCATATTGTAGCGACTAAAGCATACAGGGTGTATCTCTGGAGCTATTAGTTGTGACTTTATATTCATCCTATCACGACTTGTGCTCTCTGGAGTTTTATGTCTTGACATGTAAACCATTTGGTCGCGACCCCTCTTCACAGATAGGCTATCCCTCAGCAGATTGAGGTTTAGTCGCGACACCTTTATCTTCGCATTACGACTGGTCGTCTCTGGAGTTTTATGTCGTGACCTTAAATTCATTTGGTCGAGACTCATCTTCACAGTGGACTACAGACTGATGTTGCGTCGTGACGTTAAGGTCATTGGGTTGCGACTTTTTATCACAGAAACTTGACCCTTCTTTGATTTTTGGTCTTTCAGCTTCCAGAATACCTTGGGATCCTGTAAAATCACTCAATAAACCTTTTGCAAGTGCATTATCTCTATCATCGTCATGCAAACTTAATTCATGTTCATCCCTAACTTCTTCAATAGCATAATCAATGGCATTTAAAGCAATAAACGTAGAGTTATCATGGGGATATCTCATCGCTTCATTCATGTTAAAACTTACCACATGTTCTCTAACTTCCATTGTAATGGAGCTATGCTTCATACTAATGATAGTTTTGGAAGTTTGGAGGAAAGGTCGGCCAAGGATCAAAGTGCTATCACTTACTAGCTCATTAGACATATCCAGAACATAGAAGTCAGCTGGGAATACTAAGTCTTTGACCTGCACTAGAATATCCTCAAGAATTCCCTTGGGATACCTAATTGACCTATCAGCTAGTTGGAGTACTACATTTATGTCTCTCAGATTGTTGACACCTAAAGCCTGATAAACTGACCAAGGCATTACATTAATGGCCGCCCCTAGATCTAGAAACGCTCCCTTAATAGGAACATTTCCTATAGTGCACGGGATTATATAAGAACCTGGGTCTTAGGACTTAACCGGTAGTTTAGCTTTAAAAAGGGATGACACATTAGCACTCATCTGAATTCTCTCAAGAGGCCTAAATTTCTTGTTATCAGCACACAAATCTTTTAAAAATTTTACATACTTAGGGTTTCTCTTGAGGAATTCAACCATAGGGATGTTTATTTCCAGTTTATTGAACAGATTGTAAGCATCTTTTGCAAAATCAGGATCAACTTTTTTCTTCCCAGCAAAATAAGAGTTAGGAAAAGGGAGATCTCTTATACTTACCTCCTTACCTGTATGCAAAAAGGCTCCTTGCTTGCTCGACTCCAGCTTCTCCTCAGGTTTCTTTCCTTTGTATGCTAGACTTGGAAATGTTGTTGCTTCTTCCTGCAGCTCTTGCATCTCCACTTGTGCTTGTGAGCACTCCTCTTGAGTTGCCTTCTTGCTCATTAGCCGATGTTCTCTAATGCTTTCAGAATTCCCAACTTTCATTTATGGCTGTGGTGAATTCTTAAAATCAGATTCTTCCTTATCCTCTTATGGTGCATCAGCTTCCTTAAAATGCACCTGTCTTCCACTTCTTAGAGATATGGCATTCACCCCTCTTGGATTAATAACAGTGTTCGAAGGTATGCTTCCATTGTTCTTTCCTTGGATGTCGCTCACTGTATTAGAAACTTGAGTTAAGTGGCTTGTGATATCTGTATTCTTACAACTTAACTTCTCAAGTTTTCTGTGTACATCTGCATTATCTTTCTGCATACTTTGGAGAATTGAAGCTATGGAGGTGAACTGACCATCATTCTCTTTGAGCTTGTGATCAATATTGGTCATTCTACCATCCATGTTACTCATTTGTGTTGCCATACTCTTTAATAATTGAGAGGTCTCTTCTGGTCTTGAAGGCACTAAAGCATTAGGTTGTGTGGGGACCATAGACCTTGGATTACTTTGGTAGTTGCTTGAGGAAGCACCACCTCCTTGAAATTGATTAGATCTATTTTCTCCACTCCCCCACCTAAAATTTGGGTGGTCTCTCCAGCCAGGATTATGTGTTAGAGTATGGATCTTTCTTCTGGAAGTTATTCTCTCTCCCTTGATACATAGCTGCAATTTCCTCATACTGTCTATCACATGTACTTGTAGCATGCATCATTGAACCACATGATTCACATCCTGTAACTAGGGCTTGCGAGGTATCCACTGCATGAACTTATTTTGTGGAGTGCAGCTCCCTTTCAATCAAACTCATCCTCTTGTCCATTCGATTTCCAAAGGCTGCTATCTCAGCTAAGATCGCATTAGAGCTACTTGAAGATGAGGGTGGTAATCTTCTTGGATCTCCAGTTTGATAGTCCTCATTAGCCATTTTCTGGAATAAATCCCAACTTGCTTGTGGGGTCTTATCTCTCAATGAATCGTTCGCAGCAGCATTCAAGGATACTTTATTGTGGGGTAGTAGACCATCAAAGAAGATGTCTACTAAATCAGCCTTAGTGATGTTATAGTGGGGGCATAGAGCCAAAAGGTTAATAAATCTCATCCAATACTCGTGCAAAGACTCCCCATCCTGTTGCATAACATTAGTGATCTCCTTCTTCATCCGAGTAGTCTTAGAGGCTGGGAAAAATTGCTCAAGATAAGTGGACTTCAGCTGATCCCATGTAAGAGTGGAGAAATGAGTTGGCAAATTGTATAGCCACTCCTTAGCCTTCCCTTCCAAAGTGAAGTGGAAGCACCTCCTCAAGACATCATCCAAAGTGGCCATTGGAGGTTTCATTGAAGAGCAGATCATGTGCATGGTTTATAAGTGCCTGTGAGGACATTCTCCTGCAAAACCATGAAATTTAGGTAAGGCTGCAATCAAAGCTCCTTTAATTTCAAAATTAGCCTCTTCAGCACAGAAACCATTAGGATCATAATTCACATGCGAATGATTAATTTCCCTAACACTTCTATTATCTTCAACGTTCATAGGTATTTCATTTTCTCCATTCCCATTATGTCCATTATGATCAGCCATATTTAATTCAATTTTAGATTCTAGAATACTAGAGGAGGAACTAGATTTTGCCTCTTCTTCTCTAAACTCCCTAAATTCTCTCCTTAGTTTCCTAAGTCTCCTTTTAATTTCAGGTTCAAAAGGTACTGATGTTTCCGTTCTCCTGCGCAAGCAATGTAGAAACAGTCAAGAGCAATTAATGCAAACAGTCAGATTTAGTTCAGAAGTTGCACAGCAAAAAATTTTCAGTAGGTCGCGACAAAAGTGTATGTTAGTCGCGACTCAAAATTACAGAGAGCAGCAGTCGTGCCGAAAAGGTTTAGATGTTAGACTGGTTTTCGCAGAGAGCGGTCGGATGTCACAGATAGCAATATGGTCGCTGTAACATCCCAATTTTTGGTCTAGGAGATCGGGACAGTTCATCTAGGTCCAAGATGAGGAATGTGAGAAATGTCCTAAGTCTCAAGCCTAGGAATTCTGCAGGTAGCTTGATATGGGCTGGCTCCTGTGTAAGATAACCTGATATGGGCGGGTTGTCGAGCCTTTCAATTAACGATGACTCCCGAAGAGTTTAAGGGATGAGTTATTGAAAGAGAATTTCTAGACCTTAAGATGAGGGATGAGAAGATGAGCAACGAGGCCAGAAAGAGAATGCAGGGGCAAAATCGTAATTATGGGAAAGATCGGGCTGGTAGCCGATGAGTACCATATTTTGCCAGAAAATAGAGAAAATTATGCTGATCATTTCACTGAACTGTGAAATGTGCATACGAGGTCTCTATGAGTATGAAAGAATTATGGAAAGTTTAAGGACAAAAAGGTGGGGTCCTTAAGTGTAATTTTAGCCAAATAAAAAGGGACTTAAATGAAAAGAAGAAAAGTTCCTTGGGGCTAAAGTGTAATTAAAGAAAGTCAGGCCGGAAGTGGTTTGGACTGTCCGACGGCATTTCAGTCCCAGATTTCACCGGTAGAGAGAGCAAGTGACGCTCGGTAATCTGGCTTAATACAGGAATTTTTGAAGACTCCAGATAGCCAGAAATGGACTGATCGTCCAAAAGTTATAAAAATTCCTACCGGATATCTTAGATTTCAGATCTATGTGAGAAAATACAGGATGATGCGTCCTTATGGGGCGGATGTCGGGAAACTGACAGAATACCGATAGGAGGCCTGTAGAAAAAGTTATTCGCAAATTAGAAAATCCAGACGGGAGTGTGAGGCCTCCGGGTATCCGATAGGGAAATTTATCGGTATTTCAAAAGGGACTGAATAAGTTCGGATAACCTCGGTCAGATGACTGATATGATTCACAGGGATGCCTAAACACCGCAGGCCAGTGTATCGGACAGAAGGAACAGGTGTCCGGATATGTGTATAAACGGTGATTAATAGATAAAATATTTAATAAACATTAACGGGGGAAGATTCCTCGTAATGTGTGCCATGAAGGTAATGGACCCTGAAAGGCCCAATAATGGCGCCAACAAAGGCCCAGTAAGACCCTTGGACTGATAGGTGGGCCAGTGTCCAGCAGAACCCGGGAAAAGTGCAAAATTACGAAAATGCCCCTGTGTTGTACTAAAGTGGTAGTAGATGAATGAGTGCATTTTGGTCATTCTGGACAGGCCCAGGAGCCAAGGCTCATACAGATAAAGTTACTTAGAGTCAGTATATATCCTGACAGAGTACAGAAGGGTGTGAAATGACGATTTTACCCTTAGGGTTAAAATAGTGCAAGAAAGGGCACCCAGGGGTATTTTGGTAATTTGCCGAGGGATGTTTCTTGGGAATCGAGCCATCAGAGTACTTGAGCTTGATCAGGATCCAAGATAACATACCCAGAGCCCAAAAACGTAGCCCATGGAGTATGTGGGAAAAAGTGGCATTAAAATACTATTTTAATGCTGTTTCAATAAAGTAAAGTTACTCGGTCGGCACGATAACCGAGGAGGTGATCAGATAAAGTCTGGGACTTATCTGGATAGCATTGGAAGGTGTGAAAGGTCCCTTCCAGGTGCCACATGGCGCAATCTTAGAGGCAGAAGAAAAGTTGAGGACACGTATTACGGTGCAAGACTCTGGACCGGTACTGGATTGGACTGAACTGCTGAGTCAGCTGATGAGGTGTCCAGGAATTGTGACATGTGAAGAATGTGGCAATGAGGTTTCCCGGTGAGGTGTCCTGGATGATGTCATGCATGATGCAGTAAAAAGGAATAAAAAAAAAATAGGAAAACCCAGGAAAAACCAGGACCACATGTTCAGATGGCTTCAAAATTACAGAAATGCCATCCATTAAAGCTATAAATACCCCCTTCCCCTCCCATTTTAGGCATCCCACATTTTTGGCAAGAAAAGAGAGAGAAAGAAGAGAGAGAAGGAGAAAGAAAGAAAGAAAGGAAGTTCTGGTGGAGTTGGAAGCAGTATAGAAGTTCTGGAGCTCTGCTTTTGAGGTAGTAACTAATCCTAACTCTTATGTAATGTCTTTGTGATTTGTTGTGCTATTGTTTGGTTGGATTGTTGTCTTATATGTTATGCTTGAAGCTCTATTACAATGCTATGATCATATGTTATTGAATATGGAAGCACGCAGCATACTTATCTATACACAATCACAAGCAAGCACCGTCACTCTGCATTACATATATTGTTATATTATTACTACTGAGATTCCCCCGAATCTCATTCCCAAAAATAACATTACAGGGGAGGTTCTGTCAAAATAAAATCTGGAAATTTTGAGAGACGCCGTTAGGCTGCCAAAATTCTGGCAACAGAGGAAGGAACAAAGAAAGGAACTGATACGTACTGTGTACGTAGGTGCTGTCTAAGGAGGCTGGAAGTGAGTGGACCTAGCCGGTTCATCCAATCTTTCCTGGGTACTTACGTAGAATGGTAGTTCCTACGGGAATTACCGAATCGGTACAAGATCGGTTACTTTCTACAGAAGGAATGTAGCAGTTATGCTGCCGAATTTTAGACAGGAAGAGATGTAATAGAAATAAGAGAATTTGGTGTATGATTTGTTGTATGACATTTTATTATTTAATAATAAATATTGTTTGGCATGTTCAATTTGTGGATGACGAATTAAGGGAGAAATTCGTAGGTCCTGAGGTAGCAGTATTTTGACCTCAGTTTGACCCAGTAAACGGAGGAGTTTGGCTATGAAATTTGGTGAGCCAATAGTACACATCTGGGGCATTACGTGGATAGGTAATAAGACTTGTTTGGATGTGTAGAATGAGATTAAGCAGTTTTCAAATTAAAAGTCCAGAATAAGGAACTTAAGAGTAAAATTTTGAATTTCTGGGCTTAAGTTAAGATATAATCAAGCTAATATTACTTCTGCAAGTGTACTCTGAGGGGTCTAAGGGAGGATGTTTCAGTCGCGACTCAAAGTGTTTTAGGTCGCGACTAAAATTGACAGAGAGTAATTGTCGCGACTCAATTCAGGTCAGGTCGCGACTCAAAGGCATAGAGACTAATCCTGCAGAAAGTCAAAAAAATGCAGTATGTAATGCAAGTTAAAAACTACGAACAACTAAAATGCAATGAAAAACAATGAAGAATGACTCAGGTAGGAAATGGAATTGACAAACTGTAATACCCCAATTTTCAGGCCCAGAGACTCAAAAAGTGAGCCTGAAATAGATAGACTATCAGACTCCTTTGAACAGAAGTCCTAAAAACATACAGAGGATTTTTAGGGACTAAACTGCAAATAAGTCAAAGATCAAGGACTTATAGGTAAATAGTGAAAGTCCCTAAAGATATGGTGGCTATTTATGCAAGGAAAGGGGTTAAATTACAAAAGAAAGAAAATGTAGGGACTTAGATGTAATTATGAAAAGTTTAAGGCCAAAAAGAAAAGTAGACAAAAAGGTGGGGTCCTTAAGTGTAATTTTTGCCAAATAAAAAGGGATTTAATTATAAAGAAGAAAAGTTTCCTGGGGCTAAAGTATAATTAAAGAAAGTCAGGCCGGAAGTGGTTTGCACTGCCCGACAGCATTTCAGTCCCAAATTCTACCAGAAGGTAGGGCAGGGGACGCCGGGTAACCCAGCCTAATACCAGAATTTTTGAAGACTCCAGATAGCCAGAAATGGACTGATCGTCCAAAACTTATAAAAATTCATACCGGATATCCTAGAATTCAGATCTAGGTGAGAAAATACAGGATGATACGTCCTTATGGGACGGATGTCGGGAAACTGACAGAATACCGATAGGAGGCCTGTAGAAAAAGTTATTCACAAAATAGCAAATACAGACGGGAGTGTGAGGCCTCCGGGGATCCGGGTAGGAGATTTATCGGTATTTTTAAAGGGGCTGAATGAGATCGGATGACCTCGGTCAGATGACCGTTATGACCCACAGGGATGCCTGAACACAGTAGGACACTGTATCTGGGAAAAGGAGCCGGTGTCCGGAAAGGTGTATAATCGGTAAATAATAATTAAAATATTTGGTGAACTGTGACAGAGGAAGATTCCTCGTAATACGTGCCATATAGTTAATGGACCCAGGAAGCCCAAAAAATGGTGCCATTAGAGTCCCAATAAGGCTCTTGGACTGATAGGTGGGCCAGTGTCCAGCAGAACCCCGGAAAAGTGCGAAATTACGAAAATGCCCCTGTGTTGTACAAAAAGGGCAGTAGATGAATGAAGGGCATTCTGGTCATTCTGGACAGGCCCAGAGGTCAAGACATGTCTAAATAAGGTTGACTATAGCCAGTATAAGCTTTGACCAGGTCCAGAAAGGTGTGAAATGACGATTTTGCCCTTAGGGTTAAAATAGGACAAGATAGGGCGCCAAGGGCATTTTGGTCATTTCGCAGGGGATCTGTAACTGAGTCTGGACCCAGTATTAAAAATTTAATGATATAAAGGGTCTAGATACTAAATGTGAGGTCAGTAGACATAAAAAGGATCTTCAGAAACATCAGATTCAGAAAACGGCACGTTTTTCGAGGCGATGGACCGGGCCGGTACCGGATGGGACCGGAAAGCTTCCAGAACCTCCAAATTTCGTCACATGAAGCATATGGGTGGTTAGGTGTCCTATGAGGTGTCCCATGAGGTGTCCAGGGTGATGCAGTAAAAGGAAATTAAAGGAAATAGGAAATTCCAGGAAAAACCAGGACCACAGGATCATAAGTCTTCCTAATTACAAGATTGCCATTGCTCAACACTATAAATACCCCCTAGCTCTTCATTTTCACGCCAAGAAGCATTCTTAGAGGTAGAAAGAAGTTCTTGAGAGAGAAAGTGTGAGGAAGAAAGAAGTAAGGAAGTTCTGGTGAAGTTGGAAGTAGTAGGGAAGTTCTGAAGCTCTGCTTTTGAGGTAGTAACTAATCCTAGCTCTTATGTAATGTCTTTGTGATGTGTTGTTTTGTTTGGTTGGATTTTTGTCTTATATGTTATGCTTGAAGCTCTATTCCAATGCTATGATCATATGTTATTGAATATGGAAGCATGCAGCATACTTATCTGTACACAATCACAAGCAAGCACCGTCACTCTGCATTACATATATTGTTATGATTGTTGCTACTGGGATTCTTTTGAATCTCATTCCCATACATAACATTACAGGGGAGGTTCTGTCAAAATGAAATTTGGAAATTTTAAGAGACGCCGTTATGCTGCCGAAATTCCGGCAAGAAAGCAGGAACAGGGAAAGGAACTGATACGTACTGTGTACGTAGTGCTGTCTAAGGAGGCTGGAAGTGAGTGGACCCAGCAGGTTCATCCAGTCTTTCCTGGGTACTACGTAGAATGGTAGTTCTCATGAGGGAATTACCGAATCGGTACAACATCGGTTACTTTCTAAAGAAGAATTGTAGCAGTTATGCTGCCGGATTTTAGACAGTGAAAAGATGTAATAGAAATTTGAGGGGATTGATCATACACTGATATACAACAGTTGATTATCTAATAATAATTGTTATCTGGCATGTATGACTAATATGTGATGGTTGTATGCATGTGTATGTGAAGATTGAATGATGAAAATAGGTTCAGTGAACAGTAACTCGTGAGGACCTATGCATGTTTGATAAATCATTAAAAATAGTAAATGATTGAATTAATGCACAAAATTTTTATGGTAAAAATTAGATATACTAAGCTTTAATTTGATATATAGAATGCCCCATTTGGATGTCTGTACGAAAGGATATAAATTACCAAAGATGAAACCAGAATGCTGGATTCAGGAGAAAATCACTGGATGAACAGTAACTTTGAAACTTTTACCCACGATGAATTGGTAAGTAATGGTCAACCAATGATTTTTCCCTGAAATATAATTGAGTTAGCTTCATGTATCACTTTGAACCACTTCGTTTTTATTTTTCTAGAATTAGTTATGATTTTTCAAAGTCAAGTCGCTCATCTGGAATTTGCCACAGTGAACAGTACCGAAAGAGTAGAATTCCAGATTGATGGTTTGGACTTCTATAACCCTGAAAGTGGTTCCAAATGCTACTGAATGGTTCCTAAGATGTATAAAAATAAGGATGTGACATTTTGGTATCAGAGCAAAGGATTCTGGCTTAGGAAATGCTCTGAATAGATAAATTATAGAGATACCCTGATAAAGCTGTCATAATTGACACTAAGTTAGTGATCACTGGAAGCTGAGGTTGTGACGAGATAGGTCTTGTGTAACGACTAATATATATAGGAAAGTTAAAGGTTTAGAAAAGCCCAGTAAAGGTAAAGCTCTTAGATGAATAGGTAGTATGATATTAATATGTTCACTTTTCTTTTGAGATTGACGAGGAGCAAGATGGTGAACACAAGACGAGGACGTAGAACTAGAGTGGAGGAGCCACACATAGAGGAAGCTGGTAACTCCAATGAGGTAGATCCTATGCAAGTCATCCTTGCTAGACTAGATCAGCAACAGATAATGATGGAAGAAATAAGGGTGGAACAAGTTCGCCAAGATCAAGAACGAGATTCTACTATCGCTACGGCGGTTGCTGCTGCAGTTGCTAGCTTACAACAGTCTGAGAAGGAGGTAGTACCAGAAAATGATGTAGAACCCGAACCTCAATCAAATCATGGGCAGATTGGAATGAATAGACATCAAGGGTCTATAGGAAATAACAATAGTCAGGAAAGTCTTCAAACATGGATGGAACGATTCCAGAAGTTTAATCCACCTATGTTTGAAGGAACTTTTGACACTCAAGTAGCCGAGGATTGGGTTAGCCAGTTAGAGAAAATCTTTAAGATTTTAGAATGTCCTACTGAAAGAAAGGCTCAGATGGCAGTTTACAAGCTAGAAAAGGAGGCCGATCGGTGGTGGAGGAACACAGAAGTAATTCTGCAATCAAGAAATATTCCACTCACATGGGAAGTATTTCTTGAGCAGTTCAACGAGAAATATTTTCCACAGTCAGTAAGGGATGAGCACGAAGCCGAATTTTTAATATTAAGGCAGGGTGAGCAGGAATCCTTTGACGATTATCTTGCTAAGTTTATTCGTCTTTCACGATACTCCACGTACCTAAAATATAGGAATGATGAAAGATGGACCACTGAGAAATTAACTCGTGGATTAAATTCTACACTGAAAGAGAAAGTTTTTCCTAGGCAGATACGAAGGTTTAATGAAGCAGTAGAGGTATGCAGGATCACAGAAAAGAATGTGCAATATCCAGAAAAGGGTGAGCCTGCTACATCAGTACCATTGAGAATGACGCCCCCAGGTTCCTCGAAAGGAAACAGTATGAAGAGAAATGGGCCAGTATATGAGTCAGAAGTTAATAAGAAACAGGGGAGTAGACCAAGTAGTGGGCCAAGAGAAGTTAGTAGGCAACCAAGGCCTAATGTATGTGGGAATTGTGGTCGAGACCATGGTACGAGGCCTTGTCTAGCAGGTCAAGGGTTATGCTATAGGTGTGGAAAGTCTGGACATTATGCTAGAGAGTGCCCACAGAACACAACAGGCGAAAGATATCCGACTCAGGGAAGAGTATATGCCCTGACTGGCAACGAGATAAGAAAGTCTCCTGCACCAAATTAAGATACGAGTCCATATGTGTTCTGTTTCCATTAGCTAATAAGTCCTGTATATATTGTCCAGTATGCACACTATTGAGCTATCCTGTACCTAGTATGTTGCCTTTATGTGGGAATGAATATGATATATTTTACTCAGATCATTCTATAAACTGTGAATACAGTACTCAGGGCCATTTCTATTGAAAGGAATGGTATAAAAAGGGAAGCAGATAACAATAAAGCATTTGTTTTCAGATCACTCTTTAGATAAGAGATAGATCTGATACAGAATGCTCGCAGCTAGAGCATAGTTTAATGGCTCGCAGTTAGAGCACAGATTAGAATAAGCTGAGATGAGAGGGAACTCCTGAGTAAGAGAGAAAATAAGTAAAGTCTGGGTAAATAATACGAGGCTATAAAAAAAATTTAAAATTTTTATTGAGTTATCAACAGATGGAAGCAGTTAACCTTATAACTTAGTCTGTTGGTTTAAGATCTTCGGGAGGTATACAGTACAACAGAATCGTAGTTAGATTCTGGAGGGTCGCAGTTAGATCCTAGTATGGCTCCAGGGTCGCAGTTAGATCCTAAGAGGTTCAAAGTCGCAGTTAGATTCTGAAGAGGCTAACGGTTGATCACAGCTAGATCCCGAGGTCGCAGTTAGACCTAGCCTAAGATGAGCCATGAGATATGAGTACAATGTAGTATCTCTTTGGGAAGATGAATGCCAAAGACAAAGTTAAGATAAGGAAGCTTCACTAGTTGATAAACTCATCCAGAAAAATTATTTATATTACTTTTTCTCAAATCGCCTCTATTATATACAGACTGAACTTAGCTTTCCCTTAAACTAAGATGGAGTCCAAGATCAAATCTGAGTACTGATATTCAAAGGTTTGTAGAAGAATTCCTGAAAAACAGAGAAGAGAATACTAAGGCTTAGAGCTATAAACAGAACAACCAAGCCCTAACTCAGTAACACGAAAGGTGCTAAGGCAAGAATAGTTTAACGATAGAAAAGCCCTAAGAAGGGATAAGAAGGAATGCGGTTGCAGAAAAGTGTGGCATAGATGTATCTGGGTTATGATCTTGTATTAGGAGAAAGAAAGGTGATATTTCTCCTAAGCGATTAGCAAAGTATAAGAGGACTGAGGTAGACCCCAGAATTACATTAAAATTATGAAAGGAAAAATATGAAAGAAATGGACACTACTAATAAGTCCAGTAAGTTGTCCATGAGTAGAAGTAGGTAAGTAGAAGATTGATGAATAGATGAATACCCCAAGCCTTAGACATAAACCAAGAAATGATATACCGAGAAGATATATCCAGAATAGTTGATGAAGGAACTAAGTAAATTTCGAGGACGAAATTTATTTTAAGGGGGGTAGAAATGTAATACCCCAATTTTCAGGCCCAGAGACTCAGAAAGTGAGCCTAAAATAGATAGACTATCAGACTCCTTTGAACAGAAGTCCTAAAAACATACAGAGGATTTTTAGGAACTAAACTGCAAATAAGTCAAAGATCAAGGACTTATAGGTAAATAGTAAAAGTCCCTAAAGATATAGTGGCTATTTATGCAAAGAAAGGGGTTAAATTACAAAAGAAAGAAAATATAGGGACTTAGATGTAATTATGAAAAGTTTAAGGCCAAAAAGAAAAGTAGACAAAAAGGTGGGGTCCTTAAGTGTAATTTTTGCCAAATAAAAAGGGATTTAATTATAAAGAAGAAAAGTTTCCTGGGGCTAAAGTATAATTAAAGAAAGTCAGGCCGGAAGTGGTTTGCACTGCCCGACAGCATTTCAGTCCCAAATTCTACCAGAAGGTAGGGCAGGGGACGCCGGGTAACCCAGCCTAATACCAGAATTTTTGAAGACTCCAGATAGCCAGAAATGGACTGATCGTCCAAAACTTATAAAAATTCATACCGGATATCCTAGAATTCAGATCTAGGTGAGAAAATACAGGATGATACGTCCTTATGGGACGGATGTCGGGAAACTGACAGAATACCGAAAGGAGGCCTGTAGAAAAAGTTATTGACAAAATAGCAAATACAGACGGGAGTGTGAGGCCTCCAGGGATCCGGGTAGGAGATTTATCGGTATTTTTAAAAGGGCTGAATGAGATCGGATGACCTCGGTCAGATGACCGTTATGACCCACAGGGATGCCTGAACACAGTAGGACACTGTATCTGGGAAAAGGAGCCGGTGTCCGGAAAGGTGTATAATCGGTAAATAATAATTAAAATATTTGGTGAACTGTGACAGAGGAAGATTCCTCGTAATACGTGCCATATAGTTAATGGACCCAGGAAGCCCAAAAAATGGTGCCATTAGAGTCCCAATAAGGCTCTTGGACTGATAGGTGGGCCAGTGTCCAGCAGAACCCCGGAAAAGTGCGAAATTACGAAAATGCCCCTGTGTTGTACAAAAAGGGCAGTAGATGAATGAAGGGCATTTTGGTCATTCTGGACAGGCCCAGAGGTCAATACATGTCTAAATAAGGTTGACTAGAGCCAGTATAAGCTTTGACCAGGTCCAGAAAGGTGTGAAATGACGATTTTGCCCTTAGGGTCAAAATAGGACAAGATAGGGCACCAAGGGCATTTTGGTCATTTCGCAGGGGATCTGTAACTGAGTCTGGACCCAGTATTAAAAATTTAATGATATAAAGGGTCTAGATACTAAATGTGAGGTCAGTAGACATAAAAAGGATCTTCAGAAACATCAGATTCAGAAAACGGCACGTTTTTCGAGGCGATGGACCGGGCTGGTACCGGATGGGACCGAAAAGCTTCCAGAACCTCCAAATTTCGTCACATGAAGCATATGGGTGGTTAGGTGTCCTATGAGGTGTCCCATGAGGTGTCCAGGGTGATGCAGTAAAAGGAAATTAAAGAAAATAGGAAATTCCAGGAAAAACTAGGACCACAGGATCATAAGTCTTCCTAATTACAAGATTGCCATTGCTCAACACTATAAATACCCCCTAGCTCTTCATTTTCATGCCAAGAAGCATTCTTAGAGGTAGAAAAAAGTTCTTGAGAGAGAAAGTGTGAGGAAGAAAGAAGTAAGGAAGTTCTGGTGAAGTTGGAAGTAGTAGGGAAGTTCTGAAGCTCTGCTTTTGAGGTAGTAACTAATCCTAGCTCTTATGTAATGTCTTTGTGATGTGTTGTTTTGTTTGGTTGGATTGTTGTCTTATATGTTATGCTTGAAGCTCTATTCCAATGCTATGATCATATGTTATTGAATATGGAAGCATGCAGCATACTTATCTGTACACAATCACAAGCAAGCACCGTCACTCTGCATTACATATATTGTTATGATTGTTGCTACTGGGATTCTTTTGAATCTCATTCCCATACATAACATTACAGGGGAGGTTCTGTCAAAATGAAATTTGGAAATTTTAAGAGACGCCGTTATGCTGCCAAAATTCCGGCAAGAAAGCAGGAACAGGGAAAGGAACTGATACGTACTGTGTACGTAGTGCTGTCTAAGGAGGCTGGAAGTGAGTGGACCCAGCAGGTTCATCCAGTCTTTCCTGGGTACTACGTAGAATGGTAGTTCTCATGAGGGAATTACCGAATTGGTACAACATCGGTTACTTTCTAAAGAAGAATTGTAGCAGTTATGCTGCCGGATTTTAGACAGTGAAAAGATGTAATAGAAATTTGAGGGGATTGATCATACACTGATATACAACAGTTGATTATCTAATAATAATTGTTATCTGGCATGTATGACTAATATGTGATGGTTGTATGCATGTGTATGTGAAGATTGAATGATGAAAATAGGTTCAGTGAACAGTAACTCGTGAGGACCTATGCATGTTTGATAAATCATTAAAAATAGTAAATGATTGAATTAATGCACTAAATTTTTATGGTAAAAATTAGATATACTAAGATTTAATTTGATATATAGAATGCCCCATTTGGATGTCTGTACGAAAGGATATAAATTACCAAAGATGAAACCAGAATGCTGGATTCAGGAGAAAATCACTGGATGAACAGTAACTTTGAAACGTTTACCCACGATGAATTGGTCAAGTAATGGTCAACCAATGATTTTTCCCTGAAATATAATTGAGTTAGCTTCATGTATCACTTTGAACCACTTCGTTTTTATTTTTCTAGAATTAGTTATGATTTTTCAAAGTCAAGTCGCTCATCTGGAATTTGCCACAGTGAACAGTACTGAAAGAGTAGAATTCCAGATTGATGGTTTGGACTTCTATAACCCTGAAAGTGGTTCCAAATGCTACTGAATGGTTCCTAAGATGTATAAAAATAAGGATGTGACACAAACAATTACTAGGGAACCAATTACTTGGCTCCCCGGCAACGGCGCCATTGACGAGAGCGTCGGATTGTCGCAATCCGAGCCATCAAAATTAGGTGAATTGCACCTTAGTAATATAGTATAAGGCACAACCTTATCGTTCTTCTCAAGGATCCTTTCTAAAGGAATCCTAGCAAATTGGATGTCAAATTCAACGGTAAACCTGAGTAAAGAGTAAATGGTTTTGTGGTTTTGTGGGTGCAGTAAAATAAAGATGCAGTAAAACAGATGTTTTTGTATTTTTGTTTAAGATGGAAAATGGTTGGTTTGTGAAAGTAGTATATGATGATAAGCTCTTGATGATGAAAAATATCTATCCTTGCTCTCAATGTATACGGAGTTTGAAATCACTAAGTCTTGAATTAAACCTCAATCGATCGATTGAGTCCAGAACCCTAATATTCTTTAAACTCCTTTGATCAAAGCTAGTTTAAATACTATTATTGAACTGCTAAGGATCACTTAGTGTGTAATTTAAAACAGATGGAAGAATGCCCTCGAATGAGCGTCGATCGACTAACCCTAGAATTCAAGCAATCGAATCAATTAGCAATGATCGTTGATAACCATTCAACTAACTTAAACTCAAAACTGAAATATTGTATTTAAACCAGCATTCAAAACATCCAAAGTAAATTACAATTGTCTAATATGAGAATAATCAATCGATATTCAAAACTTGTTCATATGATGAAAAACCCTAAATCTAGCAGTAATCATAATATGACAAGATGCAAATTAAAAGAGAAGAAACTCCCCGTTTCAGTCCGTGAGCTCAAGATAATAGATCCATCACCAAGAGACTAAAGGTCTAGCCTCTCATGACTTCTACTGCACTGCAATCGCTGTTCAGATGTGATGCCATGAAGAAACGATGAAGAGATGAAGGGGAGTGGTGTCGAACGATGGAAGCTGAGTGGAAAATCTGTGGAGAGCGCTCGAGTACTGCTTCTTAGCCTAATCAGGTCCAAAAATCCGCCTTCCCTCGACGACAGCCTCCCTCTCTTCTTATAACAGCATGACCTAATCCAAAACGCGCAGCTTCAGCAATTTCATACTATTAGTCGCGACCAGATAGATGTGTTGGTCGTGACATATAAATGGTGAGAATCTTCCAGAAGAATTATGGGTCGCGACCTTAGGACTCTTTGGTCGCGACTAAATAGCACAGAGGCGTGGTTCCACTTTCATTGTCTTTTGATTTCTTTCCTGGTCCTTGTTCTCTTCCAAAGTACCTGCAATTCAACATAAAAGCTCACTGTAAAAGTCCAGATCAGTAGATAACCGAATATATGCAGTTTGGAAGAGTTATTTTACCATTCTACCCTTTAATTAGCACATTGCCACGCACAATCATGTAATACACAAAAGTACAATTTAAGGCACGAAATAAATGGTAAAGTTATTATAAAACTCTCAAAATTGTCATAGAAACCATATACAAAATATGTCTTATCACTAACCTTAGTCAAATGACCAAAATATCCTTCACTCATTCTTTAATTATTTTATAACATAGGGGTATTTTCGTTATTTTGTACCTTTTTTCGGACACAGGCCCCTTTTACCCGCTGAACTGATATCCTGGGCCTGGGCCTTCCTTGGTGTCATTATGGGCTTCTACGTTACGTCATATGGGCTCATTTAGTCCCAATTTATTTACTGTTAAATCTTCTTATCAAATACCAGGACTTCACAAACTCCCGTCTAAATAATTCACTTTTTCTACAGAACTCCTTTCAGGATTCTGTCAGTTCTCTGACCTCCGTCTTCACAAGACGCATATTCCTGTAACTTTTCACTCATATCTGAGGTCTAGGAGATCTGATAAAAATTTCAGATAACTTTATGACTATCAGATAAATTTCAGCTATCTGGAACTTTAATAAAATTTCTGTATTAAGCAGATTAACTAGCATCATTTCCACTATCTACTGGTAAAATTTGGGACTGAAATGCTTCCGGGCAGTTCCAAGCCTCTTTCGGCTCAATTTTCTATAATTACCATTTTGCCCTTGGAAACTTTTCTCCTTTTCAATTAAGTCCCTTAACTTTTCATAATTACACTTAATGGCCCACAACTTGTGTCTACTTTTATTTCTTACCATGAAACTTTTAACCATTTCACTTTAGTCCCTTTTCTTTCTAAAATGACCATTATGCCCCTAGGGACTTTCACTATTTACATACAAGTCCCTGTACTTTCACTTATTTACAGTTTAGTCCCTAAAAACCCTCTGTATATTTCTGGGACTTCCGCTCAAAGGGGTCTAGTAGCCTATCTATTTCAGGCTACTTTCTGAGTCTCTGGGCCTGAAAATTGGGATATTACAAAGGACATATTCTTCTGTCAAAGTAATGTCAACTCCATGTTAACTACATCCCCATTTTACACAAATAGGATATCTTGCTCTATTTGGATCAATATCAACTCTAATTTGGAGGACTAATTCCCAATTCTTAAGAAAAACTAGGTGGCCAGAACTTTCATACATCAAGTCCCTTACTCATGAGCCTCTTAACCTAACCCCAAAACTATGTAGCTATAAACATCACCAGGAACATACTTATCTCTTATTATACTGGTTCCTCGTATCTATTTGTCTCATTATCTATCTCTTATAATCTCTTTCTATTAATCATCGAGAAATTACTGAGGCTATTTATCTTTAGCTTACTATCTGCAAGATCCTATTTATTAATTCATGAATCTAAGATAGCTATTATGTTAGGCCATCTTGCCTTAACTAGGTTATATTCATTCATTTAGCTTAGGTTGCCACTTTACTCTACTCTTGGGTATGGGGTACAAACCCAACCCTTAACTGCCTAATCTAACTCTCAAGTATTACTCTTTCTTAGACAGGGGACTCTCTTAATATGTGGCTACCTTTACCTTAACCACTGTTAGTCATACTTAGTTTCATTCCACCATAATATCTTCAGTCGCCTGTAAGACTTTTGTGTCCCTAGCCTAAAGGAATTATATGTCCTTGGCCTCACTGTAGTCTATAACTGAGTCAGCTGCTTCATTTTAGCTAACTGAGAAAGGGTCTGACTCACATCTCTATACTATTCATACTTTTAAGTTTCCCCTATCCTTAAGGATCACTATTAGGTGGGAAGCTATATATTAATATCAACTCTGCTTTAAACTTAACTAACTTAGGTTTAAACTTTATCTCAATTAACTGAGAAATCACTTTTATCTCTTATTAAACCTCAGTGTTCAATTTTCCTAGAGCATTAATCTCTAATCCATAATCTTAGTTGGACTATGAACAAGTAACCCATCACTAACCTCAATCTCAATTAGGCCTTAGCTAATCCGTTGAGTACTATATTTCCTAATCATAGCAGTTTTATCTTGTACCAGAACCTCTGTCCTCTATTAAAACTTTATTCTATACCTATACCAAAACATTTTGGTCTGATACCAAAATAAAACATCCTACTTTTAACACCTCACAATACGTATTCGGAAGCGTATTTAACTAGTGGAAGCATTACTTTGACCTAAAAATTAAAATTTTTAAATTTAAGTCTCAGGTATTGTTCATTTGGTAAATTCTAGATTGACAGTCCAATTTTAAAAATTCATAACTAATTCTAAAAAAAATTATGGAGGTGTTTCAAATTTTTACTTGAAGCTCTTTCATATATCTTTAAGGGAAAAATATAAATATAGACATTTACCTTGCAAATAATATAGTTAAATCGTTACTTTTTACTGTTCATGTGGTAAATTCTGGAAATTCTAGATTCTGTCCCTTAAATTTGGAAATTCATATCTCTTGCTTTACAAATCCAAATGAGGCTTATTACCTATCCATTCAAAGCTCTGGATGTGTAATATATGCTCAAAAAATTTTGTGAATTAATTCCTTCATTTGCTAGGTCAAACTGGAGTCACAACTGAACTGCTTTAAAACCTACGTTTTTGCTATTTGAATTTCTTTCATAAATCTCATAAATTATTCCAACATTTATAAATCATCAACTTGAATTCCCATACACTCATATACAACATGGAGTTATGCCATAATTATTTCATACATTTTTCTTTAGGTGTAATGGCATATTATATGACATGAACATAGTGGGCAATTTATATAATACATACTAAAACAAATAATTGCCACTTTCTTTCTTCCCTTCTTTAGCTCTTCTCCATACATACCTTTTCCATCATGCTTTACCTAAATTGGTTGGTTATTAGGGGGGGTGAGATTCTAGGGAATCTCAGTAGCAAATATTACCACTTAAATATGTAAGATGGATGCTAATGCATGATATGTAATTTCATTAAACTTTGTTTAATTAGTGACATGCCATCATGATAAATGCTTTGTATAAAAATGCATGGCCATGGAAAACATGTTATTCATAACATATTCAACATCATTTAACATGTCACAACATCACTCAATCATCATATACATGTGAACACATAAGCATACCACATCAAGCACATAAAGAGGTTAAAACTTTATTCTTTTCTCTTTGCTCCCAACCAAATATTGGTTACTTGCTCATCCTCTTTAACTTATTTCCTTTGACATATCATGGCCCTTGACTTGCTTCTAAGTTTGAGTACTTATTTTTGGCTCAAGTAGAAATTTTGGCAGAGGTTCCCTAAGGTTCATGAGGCTGTCGAAATGTGAACGGAAATGGGGGTTATCTATAGATAAAATTGGGTGAAAAATGAAAGGCCAAGATTACCTTAGTTACTATTTGATCTAATGGTCCATATTCAATCTTGAACTTGTCTTGCCCACCTAGCCACTTTATGACATCATCCATGACATCATTTAGGGCCTTGTTTGGCAAAACTTAGGGCTAGGATCTGATTAGAAAAATTCTAGTCTAATCTAGTACGAGCCCGGTCAAATTTCACAAAAACTAAACTGCTTAATAACTCTAATTTTTTGAGATTCCATTATGTATTTTCTGATATTAAATCAAGTATCCAAATTTTTCCTACCATTGACATTGTTGGACTGGGTATTTATCTACTTACCATACATTAGAAAATATAGAAATGCCCTTGGTTCACCATTTTACACTATATTAACCGTAAGGGCATAATTATCATTTCACACCTCTTTACACTTCATTAGGGCATATTTTAACTCTAATCAATCATTCTTGTCTCTCCCTCTACATTTTGACCTTTCCCAAATGACCAAATGCCCATCATTCATCTCTTGTTCAACATTACAACATAGGGGCATTTTTGTAATTTCATACTTTTCAGGGTTTCTCTAGACACTCGCTCACATGACTGTTCAGATATTTTACTAGATCTATGGGGCACCAACTTGGACCTTTAAATGGATCCAATGCCTCAATGAAATAATTCCCAAGAAAACCCACCCAAAAGTATTTATCACGTGTATTATTTCTCTGTAAATTATATTATAAATTCTACAGAACTCTTTTTTGAGTTATCTCAATTTTATACATTCTCATATTAATTATGGAAATTTCCTGCCAAATTTCATCTGATTAGGAAATCTAGAAGGTCCTGTAATAATATCTAGAATTTAAAAATTAATATCAATTATCTGGGGACTCAAATCAGAATTTTGAAAAATATGCCTGACCCAATTTTCATTCTCTATTTACTGATAAAATTTTGGGACTAGACCATTTTTGGGCAATTTTGGGCCTTCTCTAGTTCATCTTTCTATAATTACTATTTTACCCCTAAACTTTCAGAAGTTACACTTTAGGCTTTCAACTTTTTATAATTACACTTAATGGCCCAAAACTTATGTCTACTTCCATTTTTCACCATGTAACTTTGAAGGTTTTCACTTTAGTCCCTATTCTTTATAACTTTGTTTAATCATTTTTTTCTTTTCTATTTCTCATCACAATTCCTTCCAAACCTCTTTCCTCTATCAGTCTTATACAGATAGGGAAAAATTAATTATCTACAAATAATTAAAAAAAAAGGATGTGACATAACTCAAGTCTCCAATACTGTGAGTGATATTCAAACAAAGAGCAGTGGCAGCATACCTTCGAATACTATTATTAACCTGAGGGCTTTGAATGCTATTTCATTAAGAGGTAGAAAGGTTCATTTCAAGGAAGATGATGCAACCAAGGAAGATATTGAGGACTTTGAAGTTGAAAATCTATCACTGTCACTGATAAAAATTGGGAAATCTGAGAGTGCTATAGAGCAACAGCTCATGACAAAGAGAGCAAACTAAGAGGAGAATTCACAAGCACAAGAAAAAGTACAAGAAATTCAAGAAGAGGAAGAGATAATGCAAAGTCTAGCATACAAGGGGAAACAAATTGAAGAGAAAGTGGTGTCGAACAAGCAAGGAGCCTTTATGCCTATAGGTAAGGAGGTAAGTATTAAGGATCTCCCTATTCTATTTTGTGAAGTTTTCGATGTATGGGGAATAGACTTTATGAGACATTTTCCACCTTCACTAGTTTTCATTATATCTTATTAGCTATAGATTATTTGTTTAGGTGGGTAGAGGCTATTTCTATGAGACTAGATGATGCCTAGACGGTATCCAAACTTCTAAGGTCTTACATCTTTAGAAAATTTGGAGTACCAAAGGCATTAATTAGTGATCAAGGTACCCATTTTTGTGATAAGTTAATCAATAACTTATTGGCAAAATATGGTGTAACTTACAAGGTCTCAACCCCATACCACCCTCAAACCAATGGCCTAGCTGAGGTTTTTAATAGGGAAATAAAACACATCCTTGAAAAGATTGTTAAGCCATCCAATAAGGACTGAAACTTAAGATTAGATGATGTTTTATGGGCTTACATAACAACTTTTAAAATACCTCTAGGTATGTCCCCTTATAGGATATTTTTGGGAAAGCTTGTCATATTCCTATAGAACTAGAACATATAACATATTGGGCAGTGAAAGCTTGTAATAAGGATCTTACAGAAGCCAGTTCAAAAAGGTTATTGCAGATTCAAGAGCTGGAAGAGATTAGATTGGATGCTTACAGTAGCTTTGAGATTTATAAGCTGAGGACAAAATTAATCCATGATGCTCATATCTTGAGGAAGAGGTTTAAGGAAGGTGACAAAGTGTTGAGGTACCAAGCTCAGTTCAAGTTCAAACATGACAAATTTAAACTAGATGGGATGGCCTTTACACTGTTGTTAAAGTTCATGACTTCGGGATGATTAAGTTGAAAGAGGAAGTGATGGGCTAAGTCTTTTAGGCAAATGGCTACCTCTTGAAACTCTATGAGGAGTCTTCTCTACTTTCTTGAGGCCAGGTTGTCCCTTTCCTATCTCTCTTACCTTTTGTATGCTTATCTACTGTGATGTTATGTTTCATATGTTGGTTTCATGAGTTCGAAATGGATGATTAAGTAGGAATAGTGTTTATTTTTGTTTGAATAAAATTCCTCTATTGTCCATCTGTTGACTACTTATTATTGATTGTCTTTATCACCTATACACTCAATTGTATGCTATAGCTTACCCATCCTTTCATCTCTATTTTTCTCAAATTGCTTAGTATGATTGGAATATGATTGTGTGCTTGACTATGAAATTTGCATTGAGTTGTGTGATGATTTGCTATTGGGTAAGATTTAGGGTGATTTGGGCAAGTTAGCAAAAGGTTTAGAGTACATTATAGAGTGATTGTGCACTTTGGTCGTGACTATTTACTAATTTGGTTACCACTAATGTGGTTCTAGGGAAGAATTGAGCTCTCTGTGTAGATTAGTCACGACTTTAGATAATTTTAGTCGCGACTATAATCCATTCTTAAAAACTAACCTCTCTATGTATTAGAGTCATGACCTAAACCTTTTATGGTCATGACCAGTAACATATTCAACTATGCGTTTTGAGCATCAAACCTTTTAAACTCCATTGGCCCACTATACCCCATAACCTTAGTATTGCGCAAGCTCCTCTCTCGCATATACACCTTGCTACATGCACGCTTAACTTCTCTGTTTCTTCTTTCCTTCTTACTGCACCATTATTTTGTTCCCTCAACCTCTTCATTTTCCTTCCTCTTGCAAAAGCTTTCTCCTTCATGTTATCAAGGTTTTCCTTTCCCATTTTTGTGCCCTAAAAGTTTACATTTCCTCCTTGATAAAAGTTCAAAGCTTACCACACTTTTACTCCATTGATTCAAGGTAGTTCTCTATTCCCTCTGGATTTTCCTTTAGTTTTATTATCTCGTTATGTAGTTTCTAGGTTTTCTTTACTTTTTTTAGGGATATTTGGGAACTTGGAAATGATAGTGTAACAATGGATGAGTGATTTTTTAGGGTTCATATTTCTTTAGGCTGAACTTTGGCGAGTTTTGTTTAACATTGATAGACATTGGCTGAAATCTTGGTTGATTTGAAATTTTTGTCTTTTGGTCACTACCATTGAGTGTTTTAGTTGTGTCCAAAACTCACAGAGGTGCAAGCTCGTGACCTTAGTATCATTGAGTCAGACTATACATCTCAAACTAGAATTTTCGAACTAATTTTGTAAAAGATAACCTATGTCACCTCAATCTTAGTGAGAGGAATTTATCAAGGGTAGATGATATCTTTGTTTTGATTAGTTGTTTGTTTAATATGCTTGATTAGATGGCTCGTATAAAGAATTTGAAGTTAACAAGAGGTCCTGATCAAAAGCCCTTACAAAACTAACCAGGAAAATGGTAGAAGAATGTTCAATACAAGAGGCATTGTTTAAGAGAAGGAATTCTCAATATCTGATAAGGTGGATTTCTATAAATTAGCTATAGACCATGGATTTAAGGAGTTGATGAAAAGGAGTTCTAAAGTTAATGCCACTTTGGTCAGGGAATTTTATATAACTTTTACCTTGGAGGTGTCATTAGGACTAGGGTTTAGACACAAGGAATTTTTTATTAATGATTTCGACATTAAAGGTTTCTACAAATTGCCAACTTTATATGAGTGTTAATTTCATCATTTGAAAAATCATTTGGATGAGATCCCTTGGGATAAAGTTTTGGCTATTTTGGCAGGAGAAGGAGCTGAATGGAACATAAGGGGAAAATAAAGAGATATTTGGAGAGGAAGTTCATGAATGATTAATCATGAATTTGGCCAAATTTTATGACTTATAATGTGACGCCTCAGGCTCATATTTCAGATGTAAATGAAGAAAGGGCTATTCTGCTTTATCCATTGATTACCCAGCAGACAGTAGACGTTTCTCACATTGTCTATAACTCCATTTACCATTGCGTAAATTCTGCCACAACTCTTCTATTTTTTTACACCTGATATCAGATTTATGTAAGGTTCATATGATTCCTGAAACATCCTTACTTTCGTACGTCTTAGGGACCATTTGGTAGCATTTAAAACCCCTTTCAAGGTCATTGAAGTCCAATTTCTCAATCTGAAGTTTTACTCTTATCGAGTACTATTCACTGTGTAAATTCCATATGAGTGACCTGACTTCCAAAAATCATAATTAATTCTAAAAAACAGAAATAAAGTGGTTCAAATTGATACATGAAGCTAACTCAATTATCTTTCAGGGAAAAATAACTTGTTGACCCCTCCTTGACCAAGTCAACGTAGGTAAACGTTACAACTTTACTGTTCATTTAGCGTTTTTCCCCTGAATCCAGCATTTTTGGTCCCAACTTTGATAATTTATATATCCATGTGTAGACATCCAAATGATGCATTATATATATTAAATCGAAGCTTAGTATGCCTACTATTTACCATAAAAATATCATACATTTATTCATTCATTTACTATTTTTAATTATAGGTCAAACATCATTAAGTCACCACGAGTTACTGTTCATAGTGGCAAATTCCAGCACTCAACTTTACATACATATGTATACATCCATCACATATCAGTCAAACATGCCAAACAATATCTATTATTAAATAATAAGTCGTTATACATCAGGGTATGTACAAAATCCTCATATTTCTATTACATCTTTTCCTGCCTAAAATTCGGCAGCATAACCGCTACGCTTCATCTTTAGAAAGTAATTGATCTTGTACCGATTCGGTAATTCCCATGAGAACTACCATTCTACATAAGTACCCAGGAAAGACTGGATGAACCGGCTAGGTCCACTCACTTTCAGCCTCCTTAGACAGTACCTACGTACACAGTACGTATCAGCTCCTTTCTTTACTATTGCCATCTTGTCATAATTTTGGGAGCATAACGGTGTCTCTTAAAATTCCCAAAATTCACTTCGACATAACCTCCCCTGTAATGGGTTATTTATTGGGATGAGATTCGGGGGAATCTCAGTAGTAATAATCATAACAGTATATGTAATGCAGTGTGATAGTGCTTGCTTGTGATTGTGTATAGATAAGTATGCTGCGTGCTTCCATACTCAATAACATATGATCATAGCATTGTAATAAAGCTTCAAGCATAACATATAAGACAACAATCTAACCAAACAATAGCACAACAAATCACAAAGCCATTACATAAAAGCTAGGATTAGTTACTACCTCAAAAGCTTAGCATAACTCTAGAATCTCTATACTGCTTCCAGCTCAACCAGAACTTCCTTTCTTCTTTCTTCCTTGCACCTTCTCTATCTAGAACTTCCTTCTCTCTCTTAAATGGGCTCTTGTCCGTGATGAATGAATGGCAAGGGGGGTATTTATAGTTTTTATGCATGGCATTTCCATAATTTCCAAGAGCTCTGAACTTGTGGCCACCATTTTTTCTGCAATTTCTTATTTTCTTTTCCATTTATGACATCATCACCATGACATCATCCAAGGGACACCTCATGGGACACCTAATCCCTCACATGGCAAAAATGAAGGGCCAAGAAGCCTCTGGAGAAATTCCAGTCCAATCCAGTACCGGCCAGGTCCGATTCCTCGAAAACTGGACTGTTTTCTGAATCCAATTTTTCTGGAAATCCATATTATGTCTTCTGACCTTAAATTTAGTATCTGGGTCCTTTCTATCATTAACATTTTTATACTGGGTCTAAACTTAATTACAAATCCCTTGCAAAATGACCAAAATGCCCTTGGCGCCCTTTCTTGCACTATCTTAACCTTAAGGGCAAAATCATCATTTTACACCTCTCTGTACCCTGTCAGGGCATATACTGACTCTGAGTAACCTCACCTGTGTATGTCTTGGCTTGTGGGCCTGTCCAGAATGACCAAAATGCCCTCCATTCATCTATTATATTTTAGCACAACACAGGGGCATTTTCGTAATTTTACACTTTTCCGGGGTTCTGCTGGACACTGGCCCACCTATCAGTCCAAGGGTCTTACTGGGCCTTTGATGGCACCATTATTGGGCCTCCTAGGGTTTATTACCTTTATGGCACGTATCACGAGGAATCTTTCCCGGCAATATTTATCGGGTATTTCCGCCGTTGTACACCGTTTGTACATATTTCTGGACACCGGCTCCTTTTATCAGATGCACTGGCCTACTGTGTCTAGGCATCCCTTTGGGTCATAATAGGCATCTGAATGATGTCATCTGACCTCATTCAGTCTCAGTTTAAATACCGATAAATCTCCCTGTCGGATACCCGGAGGCCATACACTCCCGTCTAAATTTACTAATTTGTGAATAACTTCTTCTACAGACCTCCTATCGGTATTTTGTTAGTTCCCTGACATCCGCCTCATCAGGACGCATCATCCTGTAATTTTTCACATATATCTGAGGTCTAAGATATCCGGTAGGAATTTTTTATACTTTTAGATTATCAGATGAATTTTGGCTATCTGGAGTCCTGAGAAAATTCCTGTATTAAGCTGGATTACCCAGCATCACTTGCTCTATCTACTGGTGAAATCTGGGACTGGAATGCTTTCGAACAGTCCAAACCACTTTCGGGCTAACTTTCTTTAATTACACTTTGGCCCCAGAGAACTTTCCTTCTTTGCACTTAAGTCCCTTAAATTTGGCTAAAATTACACTTAAAGACCCCATATTTTTGTCTACTTTTCCTTCTTAGCTTTAAACTTTCCATAATTACACTTAAGTCCTTTCCTTTTCTTTCTTTTTCAATTTAATCCCTTTCTTTACATAAATGGCCACATCTTTTTCCTGAAAAATAACTCATATATTTCATTCAATCTGTACATACAAATCAGTACAGAATATTAGGGATATTACATTTGTCTCCCCCTTAAAATAAATTTTGTCCTCAAAATTTACATTATATATATTCTATGGAAATAACTCCGGATATTTCTCCCTCATCTTTTCTTCTGTTTCCCATGTAGCTTCATGTTCAGTCAAGCCTTTCCAAATCACTTTAACTAGAGGAATTTGCTTATTACGCAACTGCTTGACCTTTCGATCAGCAATTCGTATCGGTCCAACCTTATAGGTTAGGTCATGTCGCAGTGCGACTTTATCTTGCTAAATCACATGAGATGGATCTGGAACAACTTCTTTAACTGGGAAACATGAAACACATCATGTATCTGGCTGAGATTTAGAGGAAGAGCCAACCTGTAGGCTACTGTCCCTATCTTTGAGAGAATTTGGAATGGTCCGATGTATCTTGGATGTAACTTCTTCACTTTGATTGATCGTCCGGCTCCTGTAGTTGGAGTTAACTTAAGGAATACATGCTATCCTTCTTCAAACTCCAACGGCTTCCTTCTGACATCTGCATAGCTTTTCTGTCTGCTTTGAGCCATTAGCAATCTTTGTCTAATCATTGCAATTTGCTCTGCAGTTTGATCCACTAGATCAGGACCAAGCATTCTCCTCTCACTCAACTCTAGCCAGCATAAGGGGGATCTATATTTACGTCCATAGAGTACTTCAAAAGGTGCCATCTGAATGCTAGCCTGATAACTATTATTATACGCAAACTCTGAGTGGTAAATGGATATCCCAGCTGCCTTTGAAATCCAAAACATATGCTCTCAACATATCTTCTAGCGTTTGGATTGTTCTTTCAGATTGACCATATGTTTGAGGATGACAAGCTGTACTGAATCTGAGAGTAGTGCCCATTTTTTCCTGTAAAGCCCTCCAGAAATTAGAGGTAAATCGAGGGTCTCTATCGGACACAATGCTGCTTGGGATACCATGAAGCCTAACAATCTCTTTTATATACAACTTTGCCAGCTTCTCTAGAGAATCCCTCTTATTGATTGCCAGGAAATGTGCTAACTTCGTCAATCGATCAATTACTACCCATACTGTATCATGTTTACTTGGAGTCATGGGTAGTTCTTCCATAAAGTCCATGGCAATACCATCCCATTTCCACTCAGGGATATCTAGAGGCTGCAATGTTCCCGCTGGCTTTTGATGTTCAATTTTTACTTTCTGGCAGGTCAAGCACTTGGACACATAAGCCACTACATCCTTCTTTCATCCAGGCCACCAAAACAACCTTTTAACATCATGGTACATCTTGGTCATACCTGGATGTACTGTATATCGGCTTTTATGTGCATCCTCCAAAATCTTTTCTCTTAATCCCATAGCATTAGGGATATAGGGCCTTCTCCTGAACTGTAACAATCCATCCGGGGAAATCTCAAAATTCCTAGTCTTCCCCCTCTCCAGCTTATCTTTAAATATTGCTGTGAGCTTATCCTGCTTTTGAGCCTCTTTTATCTCATCTTCTATACAAGCTTCGAAATGAACTCCACCGTAAGGACTCTCTGTCATTTGCATTTGATACAAAGGGCTCCAATCTCGCACATCCTCTATCAATTCCAACTCTTTGATCATCAGATGTGCCACCTACACCATTTTTCTACTCAGAGCATCAGCCACCACATTGGCTTTCCCTGGATGGTATTTAATTTGGAAGTCATAATCCTTTAACAATTCCATCCATCGTCGTTGCCTCATATTAAGCTCTTTTTGATCCTGCAGATACTTCAGGCTTTTGTGGTCACAATACAACTCTATAGTTGCTCCATACAAATAATGTCTCCATATCTTCAGAGCATAAACCACCGCCGCAAGCTCCAGATCATGAGTGGGATAATTCTCTTCATGTGGCTTCAACTGCCGAGAGGCGTAGGCTACTACTCTACCTTGCTGCATTAGCACACATCCCAACCCCTGCTTACTAGCATCAGTGTAGACTACATAAGTCTGAGTTGGGTCTGGAATAATCAGCACGGGAGTAGTGGTTAATCTTTGCTTCAACTCTTGGAAGCTAGCCTCGCACTTCTCATCCTACTTAAACTGCTGATTCTTTCTGGTAAGCTTGGTAAGTGGAAAGGAAATTCGAGAAAAGTCTTGAATAAATCTTCTATAGTACCCTGCTAAGCCAAGAAAACTTCTGATCTCTGTCATTGTCTTCGACTGCTCCCAGCTCAAAACTGCTTCAACTTTGCTAGGATCCACAGCTACTGTAACACCCTAATTTTTAGGCCTAGAGATGCCAGGAAGAGAATTCAAGGGCATAATCGTAATTATGGGAAAGATCGGATTGGTGGCCGATGAGTACCATATTTTGCCAGAAAATAGAGAAAATTATGCTGATCATTTCACTGAACTGTGAAATGTGCATATGAGGTCTCTATGTGTATGAAAGAATTAGAAATATGACCAGGGGTAAAATGGTCATTTTGGAAAAGTGTGCGCGTGAGTGCTTTTTCAGGCCAAAACAGCCCGGTCCGGATAAAATATCTGAAAATACCGGGAGATAGAGAAAAGGATTCCGTATTGAATGAGGAGTCACAGAATTTTGATTTGAGGTCCCGATTTTTCTGTAAAAATTTCTGAAGATGGGAATTTACAGTTATAATCGGTAAAGGAAAGGCAGTCCGAATAGAGATGGTCGGACTATGGCCAGAGGCCATATAGTGGTTGTTAAGGCCCACAGTGACACCAGGGAAGGCCCAAGCCCATAATATCAGTTCAGGGGTAAGAGGGGCCGGTGTCCAGGAAAAATGTGCAAAATGACGAAAATGCCCTTATGTTATAGAATAACTGAAGAATGAGTAAAGGGTATTTTGGTCATTTGGCTAAGGTTAGACAGTCAAGAAGGGGTATCTGGATAGTTGACCAGGGCCAGAGAATACTCTGGTAAAATATGAAAAGACAATAATGCCCCTAGACCTAGTAAAGGAAATGAAAGGACTTAAGTGCAATTATGGAAAGTTTCAAGGCCAAGAAGGAAAGTAGACAAAAATGTGGGGTCCTTAAGTGTAATTTTAGCCAAGTAAAAAGGGACTTAAATGAAAAGAAGAAAAGTTCCCTGGGGCTAAATTGTAATTAAAGAAAGCCAGGCCGGAAGTGGTTTGGACTGTCCGAAAGCATTTTAGTCCCAGATTTCACCGGTAGAGAGAGCAAGTGACGCTCGGTAATTTGGCTTAATACAGGAATTTTTGAAGACTCCAGATAGCCAGAAATGGACTGATCGTCTAAAAGTTATAAAAATTCATACCGGATATCCTAGAATTCAGATCTAGGTGAGAAAATACAGGATGATACGCCCTTATGGGACGAATGTCGGGAAACTGACAGAATACCGATAGGAGGCCTGTAGAAAAAGTTATTCGCAGATTAGAAAATCCAGACGGGAGTGTGAGGCCTCCGGGTATCCGATAGGGAGATTTATCGGTATTTCAAAAGGGACTGAATAAGTTCGGATGACCTCAGTCAGATGACTGATATGACTCACAGGGATGCCTGAACACCGCAGGCCAATGTATCGGACAGAAGGAGCCGGTGTCCGGATAGGTGTATAAACGGTGAATAATAGATAAAATATTCAATAATTATTAACGGGGGAAGATTCCACGTAATACGTGCCATGAGGATATTGGACCCAGAAAGGCCCAATAATGGCGCCAACAGAGGCCCAGTAAGATACTTGGACTGATAGGTGGGCCAGTGTCCGGCAGAACCCCGGAAAAGTGCGAAATTATGAAAATGCCCCTGTGTTGTACAAAAGTGTAACAGATGAATGAAGGGCATTTTGGTAATTCTGGACAGGCCCAGAAGCCAAGGTACATACAGATAAAGTTACTGAGAGTCAGTATATACCCTGACAGAGTACAGAAGGGTATGAAATGACGATTTTACCCTTAGGGTTAAAAGAGTGCAAGAAAGGGCACCCAAGGGCATTTTGGTAATTTGCCAAGGGCTGTTTCTTGGGAATCGATCCATCAGAGTACTTGAGCTTGATCAGGATCCAAGACAACATTCCCAGAGCCCAAAAACGTAGCCTATGAAGTATGTGGGAAAAAGTGGCATTAAAATATTATTTTAATGTTGTTTCAATAAAGTAAAGTTACTCGGTCGGCACGATAACCAAGGAGACGATCAGATAAAGTCCTGGATTTATCTGGATAGCATTGAAAGGCGTGAAAGGTCCCTTCCAGGTGCCACATGGCGCAATCTTAAAGGCAGAAGAAAAAGTTGAGGACACGTATTACGAGGCAAGATACTGGACCGGTGAGTCAGCTGCTGAGGTGTCCAGGATTTCAGACATGTGATAAATGTGGCGCTGAGGTGTCCCAATGATGTCATGCATGATGCAGTAAAGGAGGAATTAAGAAAAATAGGAAAATCCAGGAAAAACCAGGACCGCAAGATCAAAGTTCATGGAAATTACGAGATTGCCATTGGAGGAGGTTATAAATACCCCCCTTTCATTCATGTGCTGCACGGCCAAGAGGCATTTTAGAGAGAGGAGGAGGTGCTAGAGAGAGAAAGTGAGAGGAAGAAAGAAAGAAAGGAAGTTCTGGCGGAGCTGGAAGCAGAATAGAGATAGTAGAGCTCTGCTGAGCCTTTGAGGTAGTAACTAATCCTAACTTTTATATAATGTCTTTGTGATTTGTTGTGCTATTGTTTGGATTGTTGTCTTATATGTTATGTCTGAAGCTCTGCTATAATGCTATGATCATATGTTATTAAGTATGGAAGCACGCGGCATACTTATCTGTACACAATCACAAGCAAGCACTGTCACTCTGCATTACATATATTGTTATGATTGTTGCTACTGAGATTCCCCCGAATCTCATCCCAATAAGTAAACCATTACAGGGGAGGTTATGTCAAAATGAATTCTGGGAATTTTAAGAGATGCCGTTATGCTGCCAAAATTATGACAAGATGGCAATAGTAGAGAAAGGAGCTGATACGTACTGTGTACGTAGGTACTGTCTAAGGAGGCTGGAAGTGAGTGGACCTAGCCGGTTCATCCAGTTTTTCCTGGGTACTTACGTAGAATGGTAGTTCTCATGGGAATTACCGAATCGGTACAAGATCAGTTACTTTCTGAAGATGAAGCGTAGCGGTTATGCTGCCGGATTTTAGGCAGAAAATGATGTAATAGAAATATGAGAATTTCATACATGCCCTGATGTATAATGACTTATTATTTAATAATAATTGTTGTTTGGTAAGTTTGACTGATATATGATGGATGTATGCCTATGTATGTAATGTTGGTTGCTGAAAATTAACGCTATGAACAGTAACCCGTGGGGACATGAGGATGTTGGATCCATAATTAAAAATAGTAAATGGATGAATAAATGTACGAAATTGTTATGGTAAATAGTAGACATACCAAGATTTAATTTGATATATAAAACGTCTCATTTGGATGTCTACACAAGGAGATATAAATTATCAAAGTTGGGACCAGAATGCTGGATTCAGGAGAAAAACGCTGGATGAACAGTAAAATAGAAACGTTGACTGACGTTGACTAGGTCAATGCATGGTCAACGAGTTATTTTTCCCTGAAATATAATTGAGTTAGCTTCATTTAGAAATTGGAACCAATTCATTTTGATTTTTCTATAATTAGTTATAATTTTTCGAATTCAGGTCACTCATCTGGAATTTTCAAGTGAACAGTATTCGATAAGAGTAAAATTCCAGATTGGGGAATCGGACTCCAATGACCTTGAAAGTGGTTCTAAATGCTACCAAATGGTCCCTAAGACATATGAAAGTAAGGATGTTTCAGCTACCCCTTCTCGGGATATGACATGACCGAGAAATTTGACTTCTGAATGCCAAAACTCGCACTTACTCAGCTTAGCATAGAGTCTCTTTTCTTTAAGGGTACTAAGAACGATTCTCAAATGCCTTTCATATTCCTCTACAGATTTGGAGTACACCAGGATATCATCAATGAAGACCACAACAAACTGATCTAAATAAGACCACACCATGTAATCCATGACAATAGCAGGTGCATTCGTTAGCCCTAAAGGCATCACAAGAAATTCAAAATGTCCATAGCGCGTCCTAAAAGCAGTCTTTGGAATATCATCTGACTTAACCCTTAGCTGATGATAGCCAGATCTCAAGTCAATCTTAGAGAACAAGGTCGCTCCTGCCAATTGGTCTAGCAGGTCATCGATTCTGGGAAGAGGGTATTTATTTTTAATTGTAATCTTATTTAACTCTTGGTAGTCAATGCATAGCCTTAGGCTGCCATCCTTCTTCTTGACAAATAGCACTGGAGCACCCCATGGTGATACACTGGGTCTTATGAAACCCTTATTTAATAGCTCCTCAATCTGCTTCTTTAGTTTAATCATTTTATTGGGAGCCATTCGGTATGGGGCTTTGGATACTGGTCCAGCTCCAGGTACAATATTAATCGTAAACTCTACTTCTCGTTCTGAAGGCAATCCCTGAATCTCCTTTGGAAAGACTTCTGAAAATTCATTGACTACTGGAATCTCATCAATTCCTTCTTCCATTTCTGTTTGAACAGAAAAGAATACCATATATCCTTGACATCCTTTCTGCAGATATTTATCTGCCTGAGCCTCTGTTATGAAATTCAATCTTACTTCTGAGCTCATATCAGTGACCTTTAGACCAAGAATTAAAGTCTTGTTCTTGCAGTCCAGCATTACATTATTGGAGGCTAACCAATTCAAACCAAGGATAACATCGATCTCTCGGAAAGGCATACATATCAAGTCTAGGGTGATACAGCAGTGCTCATAACACACAATACTATTCAAACCAGCATCAGACGCAACTACCCTAGCATTGGTGGGAGTTATCACGTGTATATCATAATGCAACTTGCTAATCAGAAGGCCTAGGCATTTAGCACACTCATAGGAAATAAAGGAATAACTTGCACCCGAATCAAATAGAGCAGTCACAGCATGATCATTGAGATAGATTGTACCTTGGATCATCTCAGGTGATCACTGAGCGTCCTCTCTGGTGAGTGTAAACACTCGTCCTGGTGTCCTTGGCCTTTGATTAGTTGCAGCTTGAGGGCATTCTCGGGAAAAATGTCCGGGTTTTTCGCAGGTATAACAAACATTCTGGCCCATTAAACATGGTCTATCACCATGATTCTTCCCACACTTGTCACATGCTCGGGCCTTTGAATCTCTGTTGTTGGACCTTCCACGGAAACTTCCTCTATTTGGCCTCCTGTTCTGCCATGGTCGCTTTCTTTTTCTGTAGCCACTACCACTTGCAGCTTCTTGGTTTCGACCGACTTTTTCAGGAGCTGCCTGATCCCTGTTCCCTGATTTGAATAGCATTCGGTGATTCATGCTATTTTCAACAATACGGCATGCCTCCACGGCCTTATTAAACTGGTTGTATTGTTGAGGAGTTAACTTGTCTTTCAGTGTGGAATTCAACCCTCGAATCATCCTTTCTGTCATCCAGCGCTCATCATCCACTTGGCGTAGATAAGTAGAATACTGAGATAGCCGGATAAACTTAGCAAGGTATTCATCAAAAGATTCTTTCTCTCCTTGTCTCAGTACAAGGAATTCCGCCTCTCTTTTATCTCTGACTAACTGGGGGAAATATTTTTCATAAAACTGTTCAAGAAATACTTCCCAGGTGATCGGAATGTCTCTTGCTTGCAAAAGTAATTCTGTGTTCTTCCACCACCTATCAGCATCCTTTTCTAACTGATAGATGGCCATTTGAGCTTTGGTTTCGGTCGGGCAATCAAGGACCTTGAAGATCTTTTCCAGTCTGCTAATCCAGTCCTCCGCTATCTGCACCTCGAACGTTCCTTCAAATACTGGAGGATTGTGCTTGCAGAACCTGATCATCCATTGTTGGATGCTAGTGAAACATCCTTCCTTAGACTCCTCAGAGTACACTTGCGGAAGCAATATTAGCTTGATTATAACTTAACTTAAGCCCAGAAATTCAAAATTTCACTCTTAAGTTCCTTATTCTGGACCTTTAATTTGAAAATTAATTTATCTCGTTCTACACATCCAAATAAGGCTTATTACCTATCCACGGAATGCCCCAGATGTGTACTACTGGCTCACCAAATTTCATAGCCAAACTCCTTCATTTACTAGGTCAAACTGAGGTCAAACCACTGCTACCTCAGGACCTGCGAATTTCTCTTTTAATTCATCATTCACAAATTGAACATGCCAAACAATATTTATTATTAAATAATAAAATGTCATACAACAGGGCATACACAAAATTTCTCATATTTCTATTACATCTTTCCCTGCCTAAACTCCGGCAGCACAACCGCTACATTCCTTCTGTAGAGAGTAACCATCTTGTACCGATTCGGTAATTCCCATAGGAACTGCCATTCTACGTAAGTACCCAGGAAAGACTGGATGAACCGGCTAGGTCCACTCACTTCCAGCCTCCTTAGATAGCACCTACGTACACAGTACGTATCAGTTCCTCTCTTTGTTCCTTCTTCGTTGCCAGCATTTTGGCAGCCTAACGGCGTCTCTTAAAATTTCCAGATTTTAATTTTGACAGAACCTCCCCTGTAATGTTATATATGGGAATGAGATTCGGGGGAATCTCAGTAGTAATAATCATAACAATATATGTAATGCAGAGTGACGGTGCTTGCTTGTGATTGTGTACAGATAAGTATGCTGCGTGTTTCCATATTCAATAACATATGATCATAGCATTGTAATAGAGCTTCAAGCATAACATATAAGACAACAATCTAACCAAACAATAGCACAACAAATCACAAAGACATTACATAAGAGCTAGGATTAGTTACTACCTCAAAAGCAGAACTCCAGAACTTCTATACTGCTTCCAACTCCACCAGAACTTCCTTTCTTTCTTTCTTTCTCCTTCTCTCTCTTCTTTCTCTCTCTTTTCTTGCCAAAAACGTGGGATGCATAAAATGGGAGGGGAAGGGGGTATTTATAGCTTTAATGGATGGCATTTCTGTAATTTTGAAGCCATCTGAACATGTGGTCCTGGTTTTTCCTGGATTTTCCTATTTTTCTTTATTCCTTTTTACTGCATCATGCATGACATCATCCAGGACACCTCACCGGGACACCTCATCGCCACATTCTTCACATGTCACAATTCCTGGACACCTCATCAGCTGACTCAGCAGTTTAGTCCAATCCAGTACCGGTCCAGAGTCTTGCACCGTAATACGTGTCCTCAACTTTTCTTCTGCCTCTAAGATTGCGCCATGTGGCACCTGGAAGGGACCTTTCACGCCTTCCAATGCTATCCAGATAAGTCCCGGACTTTATCTGATCACCTCCTCGGTTATCGTGCCGACCGAGTAACTTTACTTTATTGCAACAGCATTAAATTAGTATTTTAATGCCACTTTTTCTCACATATCACTGGGCCTACGTTTTTGGGCCTGGCAATATCATCTTGGGTCTCTGATCCAGCCCAAGTACTCTGATGGCATGATTCCCAAGAAACAGCCCTTTGTAAATTACCAATATACCCCTGGGCGCCCTTTCTTGCACTATTTTAACCCTAAGGGTAAAATCATCATTTTACACCCTTCTGTACTCTGTCAGGGCATATACTGACTCTAAGTAACTTTATCTGTATGTGCCCTGGCTTCTGGGCCTGTCCAGAATGAACAAAATGCCCTCATTCATCTCCTATCCCTTTAGTACAACACAGGGGCATTTTCGTAATTTCGCACTTTTCCGGGGTTCTGCTGGACACTGGCCCACCTATCAGTCCAAGTGTCTTACTGGGCCTTGTTGGCGCCATTATTGGGCCTCCAGGGTCCATTACCCTCATGGCACGCATTACGAGGAATCTCCCCCGTTAATGTTTATTGAATATTTAATCTATTTTTCACCGTTTATACACATATCCGGACACCGGCTCATTCTGTCCGATGCACTGGTCTGCGGTGTTCAGACATCCCTGTGAGTCATATCAGTCATCTGACTGAGGTCATCCGAACTCATTCAATCCCTTTTCAAATATCGATAAATCTCCCTATCGGATACCCGGAGGCCTCACACTCCCGTCTGGATTTTCTAATTTGCGAATAACTTTTTCTAAAGGCCTCCTATCGGTATTCTGTCAGTTTCCTGACATCCGCCCCATAAGGAGGTATCATCCTGTATTTTCTCACCTAGATCTGAAATCTAGGATATCTGGTATGAATTTTTATAACTTTTGGACGATCAGTCCATTTCTGGCTATCTGGAGTCTTCAAAAATTCCTGTATTAAGCCAGATTACCGAGCGTCCCTTGCTCTCTCTACCGGTGAAATCTGGGACTGAAATGCCGTCGGACAGTCCAAACCACTTCCGGCCTGACTTTCTTTAATTACATTTTAGCCCCAAGGAACTTTTCTTCTTTTCATTTAAGTCCCTTTTTATTTGGCTAAAATTACACTTAAGGACCCCACCTTTTTGTCCTTAAACTTTCCATAATTCTTTCATACTCATAGAGACCTCGTATGCTCATTTCACAGTTCAATGAAATGATCAGCATAATTTTCTCTATTTTCTGGCAAAATATGGTACTCATCGACTACTAGCTCGATCTTTCCCATAATTACGATTTTGCCCCTGCATTCTCTTTCTGGCCTCATTGCTCATCTTCTCATCCTTTATCTTAAGTTCTAGAAATTCTCTTTCAATAACTCATCCCTAAAACTCTTCGGGAGTCATCGTTAATTGAAAAGCTAGACAACCCGCCCATATCAGGTTATCTTACACAGGAGCCAGCCCATATCAAGCTACCTGCAGAATTCCTAGGCTTAAAACTTAGGATATTCCTCACATTCCTCATTTTGAACCTAGATGAACTGTCCCGATTCTGTAGGTTAAAGACTTAACTTATCTTTAAATCCTGAAAGACTTAGCTCATTCCTCGGATCCTACAAAATTTAGGTAAGTAATCCGCCCATATCAGATTACTACCCTAGGACTACGGGTTTAGCAGCCTGCCCATATCAGACTACCTCCCAGTTCAACTAGACCAAAAATTAGGATGTTACACTAGCTACATCCTCTCTAGAATCAACCCGTCTCTGGGGCTGTACCGGTTGCTGTTGTACTCTCTCTGGTTCTCTACTAGTATTCCTAAAGACTCAAGCAGTCTTACGTTACTTACTGCTTCTGCTACCGCTGCAACTATGGCGGCATCTCTCTCCCACTCACTGCGTGCCTGAGCTACCCGCATCTCCTCAATCATCTTTTGCTGTTGTTCTAATCGTTCTAAAATTATTTGATTAAGATTTCCAGCCTCTCGTGGTTCCTCTGCTGGAATAGTTCTTCTTGTCTGAACCATTTTGTTATACTATAAGGTAGAAAAAGAATGCGATAAATAACATTTAATTCAATTCCATTCCAAACATAGTATACATACAGGGTATGCGTATATGTCACAGTCATACATACACTACCATACTAGTCTTTCATACCTCACATACATACATTGAGAACATTACCCTTTCTAACACACCCTAATCCTTCTTAAACTTTATTCTAACAAACTCTCCTACCAGGTAAATCCAGTCGGATATGGTACAATATGGTTCTTCGTCAAAGTACTGATCCAACTCTGTTCTCCAGGTAGGGGTAGTCGACAACACATCATCCATAATCTCTGTCCAAAGCCTCAGGGTCAACACATTTGGATCCCATGCTTGATATATATCCTTTACCCTCGTGATAAAATCCTGATAAATTGTATAATCTTGATCCACATCTCTGACCAAGGTCTGCCTCAACTTATACAGCTGTCGGGCTAACATTACTGATCTCTCAAATTGTTCTCCACTCAGGTTCTTCCCTGGTACCATCCCTATGATCAGATCTCCCAAAGATATCTCTACCAGTGTCACTCTGGGTCTACTAGGACCTGGCATATCAGTCTGATCAGGTACTCGACTGGGTCCTGGAATGTTTGAAACATGTCCTACTACACCTCCCTGACCTGTCTCCAAACCAGTATCTGCTATACTCGGGGGTACCGAATTTATTGGAACAGTAGGAATAGGACCTTCTAACACAATCTCCTCCTGACCATCCTCCGATATTTCAATTATAAGGTTTGATCCTACTAAGGAACTAGTCATCTCAGAATCACTAACCATCATTTCCTCCTCTTCCTGGAATATCCCCTCAGCGCTGTCTGAACTATAGACCTCCGGTCTAGGATCTCCTTGGTTCACTGTGGTTTCAGATCTGGGTCTATATCTAGCCATCCTGCAAATACTAACTTAGTGTCAATTATGACAGCTTTATCATGGTATATCTATCTATAAATCATCTATTCAGAGCATTTCCTAAGCCATAATCCTTTGATCTTATACCAAAATGAAACATCCTTACTTTCGTACGTCTTAGGGACCATTTGGTAGCATTTAGAACCACTTTCAAGGTCATTAAAGTCCAATTTCTCAATTTGGAGTTTTACTCTTATCGAGTACTGTTTATTGTGTAAATTCCAGATGAGTGACCTGACTTCCAAAAATCATAATTAATTAATAAAGTGGTTCAAATTGCTACATGAAGATAACTCAATTATATTTCAGGGACAAATCACTCATTAACCCCTCCTTGACCAAGTCAATGTAAGTCAACGTTACAACATTACTGTTCATTCAGCGTTTTCCCCCTGAATTCAGCATTTTTGGTCCCAACTTTGATAATTTATATCTCCATGTGTAGACACCCAAATGAGGCATTATATATATCAAATTGAAGCTTAGTATGTCTACTATTTACCATAAAAATATCATATATTTATTCATTCATTTACTATTTTTAATTATAGGTCAAACATCATTCAGTCACCACGAGTTACTGTTTATAATGGCAAATTCCAGCACTCAACTTTACATATATATGCATACATCCATCACATATCAGCCAAACATGCCTAACAATATCTATTATTAAATAATAAGTCATTATACATCAGGGTATGTACAAAATCCGCATATTTCTATTACATCATTTCCTCCCTAAACTCCGGCAGCACAACGGCTATGCTTTGTCTTTAGAAAGTAATTGATCTTATACCGATTCAGTAATTCCCGTGAGAACTACCATTCTATGTAAGTACCCAGGAAAGACTGGATGAACCGGCTAGGTCCACTCACTTCCAGCCTCCTTTGACAGTACCTACGTACACAGTACGTATCAGTTCCTTTCTTTACTATTGCCATCTTGTCATAATTTCGGCAGCATAACGGCGTCTCTTAAGATCTCAAAATTCACTTCGACATAACCTCCCCTGTAATGGGTTATTTATTGGGATGAGATTCGGGGGAATCTCAGTAGTAATAATCATAACAGTATATGTAATGCAGTGTGATAGTGCTTACTTGTGATTGTGTACAGATAAGTATGCTGCGTGCTTCCATACTCAATAACATATGATCATAGCATTGTAATAGAGCTTCAAGCATAACATATAAGACAACAATCTAACCAAACAATAGCACAACAAATCACAAAGCCATTACATAAAAGCTAGGATTAGTTACTACCTCAAAAGCTTAGCAGAACTCTACTATCTCTATTATGCTTCCAGCTCCGCCAGAACTTCCTTTCTTCTTTCTTCCTTGCACCTTCTCTATCTAGAAATTCCTTCTCTCTCTTAAATGGGCTCTTGGCCATGATGAATGAATGGCAAGGGGGGTATTTATAGTTTTTATGGATGGCATTTCCGTAATTTCCAAGAGCTCTGAACTTGTGGCCACCGTTTTTCTGCAATTTCTTATTTTCTTTTCCATTTATGACATCATCACCATGACATTATCCAAGGGACACCTCATGGAACACCTAATCCCTCACATGGAAAAAATGAAGGGCCAAGAAGCCTCTGGAGAAATTCCAGTCTAATCCGGTACAGGCCCGGTCCGATTCCTCGAAAACTGGACTGTTTTCTGAATCCAATTTTTCTGGAAATCCATATTATGTCTTCTGACCTTAAATTTAGTATCTGGGTCCTTTATATCATTATCATTTTTATACTAGGTCTAAACTTAATTACAGATCCCTTGCGAAATGACCAAAATGCCCTTGGTGCCCTTTCTTGCACTATCTTAACCCTAAGGGCAAAATCATCATTTTACACCTCTCTGTACCCTGTCAGGGCATATACTGACTCTGAGTAACCTCACCTGTGTATGTCTTGGCTTGTGGGCCTGTCCAGAATGACCAAAATTCCCTCCATTCATCTATTACATTTTAGCACAACACAGGGGCATTTTCGTAATTTTGCACTCTTCCGGGGTTCTGCTGGATACTGGCCCACCTATCAGTCCAAGGGTCTTACTGGGCCTTTGATGGCGCCATTATTGGGCCTCCTAGGGTCCATTACCTTTATGGCACGCATCACGAGAAATCTTCCCCGGGAATGTTCATCGGGTATTTCCGCCGTTGTACACCGTTTATACATATTTCCGGTGTAATATCCTAATTTTCAGGCCTAGAGACTCAGAAAGTAAGCCTGAAATAGATAGACTACCCGACCCCTTTGAGCAGAAGTTCCCAAAATATACAAAGGGTTTTTAGGGTCTAAACAGCAAATAAGTGAAAGTCCGGGGACTTATATATAAATAGTGAAAGTCCCTAAAGACATGATGGCCATTTATGCAAAGAAAGGGATTAAATTACAAAAGAAAGAAAATGGAAGGACTTAGGTGCAATTATGAAAAGTGTAAAGCCAAAAAGGAAAAGTAGACAAAAAGGTGGGGTCTTTAAGTGTAATTTTAGCCAAATAAAAGGGACTTAATTGAAAAGAAGAAAAGTTCCTTGGGGCCAAAGTATAATTAAAGAAAATTAGGCCAGAAGTGGTTTGGACTGCCCGAAAGTATTTCAGTCCCAGATTTTACCAGTAGATAGAGCAAGTGATGCTCGGTAATTTGGCTTAATACATGAATTTTCTCCCGACTCCAGATAGTCAAAATTGATCTGATAATGAAAAAGTTATAAAAATTTCTACCGAATATCATAGATTTCAGATATGAGTGAGAAATTATAGGATGATGTGTCCTGATGGGGCGGATGTAAGAAAACTGACAGAATACTGATAGGAGGTCTGTAGAAAAAGTTATTCGCAAATCAGTAAATACAGACGGGAGTGTGAGGCCTCTGGGGATCTGATTAGGAGATTTATCGGTATTTAAAAAGACACTGAATGAGTACGGATGACCTCAGTCAGATGACTGTTATGACCCACAGGGATGCTAGAACACAGTAGGCCAGGGTATCTAGTAAAAGGAGCTGGTGTCCAGAGATGTGTATAAACGGTGTATAATAGTTAAAATATTCGATGAAGTGTGCCGGTCGAAAATTCCTCGTAATACGTGCCATGAAGGTAATGGACCTTAAGAGGCCTAATAATGGCGCCATCAAAGGCCCAATAAGACTCTTGGACTGATAGGTGGGCCATTATTCAGCAGAACCCCACAAAAGTGCGAAATTACGAAAATGCCCCTGTGTTATACTAAAGGGTAGTAGATGTATGAAGGGTATTTTGGTCATTCTGGACAGGCCCAGAAGCCAAGACATACACAGGAAAGGTTAACCAGGGTCAGTATATGCCCTGACAGGGTACAGAAAGGTGTAAAATGACAATTTTACCCTTAGAGTAAAAATAGTGCAAGAAAGGGCACCTAGGGGTATTTTGGTCATTTCGCAGGGGATCTGTAATTGAGTTTAGACCCAGTATAAAATGTTAATGATATAAAGGATCCAGATACTAAATTTAAGGTTAGAAGACACAATATGGATTTTTAGAAAAAATAGATTAAGAAAACAATCCAGTTTTTGAGGAGACGGACCGTACCGAATTGGACCGAAAAGCTTCCAGAAGGCTTCCTACTCTCCCAAATTGCGCCATGTGAAGAATGTGGGGGATGAGGTATCCCCTTAGGTGTCCCTTGATGATGCAGTAAAAGGGAATAAAGAAAAATAGGAAATTCCAGAAAAACCAGGGCCACAAGTTCAGATGGCTTCAAAATTATGAAAATGCCATCCATCAAAACTATAAATACCCCCTTGCCTTCATATGCATCACGGCCAAGAGCATTTAAGAGAGAGAAGGAAGTTCTAGAGAAAGTGAGAGGAAGAAAGAAAGGAAGAAAGTTCTGGCGGAGCTGAAAGCAGTATAGAGATTCTAGAGTTCTGCTAAGCTTTTCAAGTAGTAACTAATCCTAGCTTTTATGTAATAGCTTTGTGATTTGTTGTGCTATTGTTTGGTTGTATTTTTGTCTTATATGTTATGCTTGAAGCTCTGCTACAATGCTATGATCATATGTTATTGAGTATGGAAGCACGCAGCATACTTATCTGTACACAGTCACAAGCAAGCACTGTCACTCTGCATTACATATATTGTTATGATTATTACTATTGAGATTCCCCCGAATCTCGTCCCAATAAATAACCCATTACAGGGGAGGTTATGTCAATGTAAATTTTGAGAATTTTAAGAGACGCCATTATGCTGCCGAAATTATGACAAGATAGCAGTAGTGAAGAAAGGAGCTGATACGTACTGTGTACGTAGGTACTGTCTAAGGAGGCTGGAAGTGAGTGGACCTAGCCGGTTCATCCAATCTTTCCTGGGTACTTACGTAGAATGGTAGTTCTCACGGGAATTACCGAATTGGTACAAGATCAGTTACTTTCTGAAGGTGAAGCGTAGCGGTTATGCTGCCGGATTTCAGGCAGGAAAAGATGTAATAGAAATATGGGAAATTTTGTACATACCCAGATGTAAAACAACTTATTAATTAATAATGAGTATTGTTTGGCATGTTTGTATGATATATGATGGATGTATGCATATGTATGCAAAGTTGGGTGTTGAAATTTACCACTATAAACAGTAACACGTGGTGACCTAATCATATTTGATAAATAAGTAAAAATAGTAAATAGATGAATAAATGTATGATATTTTTATGGTAAATAGTAGACATATTAAGATTCGATTTGATATATAGAATGTCTCATTTGGATGTCTACACATGGAGATATAAATTATCAAAGTTGGGACCCGAATGCTGGATTCAGGTGAAAAACGTTGGATGAACAGTAAAGTTGAAACGTTGACTTATGTTGACTTGGTCAATGCGTGGTCAACAGGTTATTTTTCCATGAAATATAATTGAGTTATATTTAAGTATCAATTAGAACCACTTCAGTTCAATTTTTCTAGAATTAGTTATGATTTTTCAAAGTTAGGTCACTCATCTGGAATTTTCATAGTGAACAGTACTCGATAAGAGTAAAACTCCAGATTGAGAAATTAGACTTTAATGACCTTGAAAGTGGTTCTAAATGCTACCAAATGGTCCCTAAGACGTACGAAAGTAAGGATGTTTCATCCGGGCACCAGCTCCTTTTATCAGATACACTGGCCTACTGTGTCTAGGCATCCCTTTGGGTTATAACAGGCATCTGACTGATGTCATCTGACCTTATTCAGTCTCAGTTTAAATACCGATAAATCTCCCTATCGGATACCCGGAGGCCACACACTCCCTTTTGAATTTACTAATTTGTGAATAACTTTTTCTACAGACCTCCTATCAGTATTCTGCCAGTTCCTTAACATCCGCCTCATCAGGACGCATCATCCTGTAATTTTTCACATATATCTGAGGTCTAGGATATCCAGTAGGAATTTTTTATACTTTTAGACTATCAGATGAATTTCGGCTAGCCTGATAACTATTATTATACGCAAACTCTGAGTGGTAAATAGATATCCCAGCTGCCTTTGAAATGCAAAACATATGCTCTCAACATATCTTCTAGCATTTGGATTGTTCTCTCAGATTGACCATCTATTTGAGGATGATAAGTTGTACTGAATCTGAGAGTAGTGCCAATTTCTTCCTGTAAAGCCCTCCAGAAATTAGAGGTAAATCGAGGGTCTCTATCGGACACAATGCTGCTTGGGATACCATGAAGCCTAACAATCTCTTTTATATACAACTTTGCCAGCTTCTCTAGAGAATCCCTCTTATTGATTGCCAGGAAATGTGCTAACTTCGTCAATCGATCAATTACTACCCATACTGTATCATGTTTACTTGGAGTCATGGGTAGTCCTTCCATAAAGTCCATGGCAATACCATCCCATTTCCACTCAGGGATATCTAGAGGCTGCGATGTTCCCGCTGGCTTTTGATGTTCAATTTTTACTTTCTGGCAGGTCAAGTACTTGGATACATAAGCCACTACATCCTTTTTCAATCTAGGCCACCAAAACAACCTTTTAACATCATGGTATATCTTGGTCATACTTGGATGTACTGTATATCGGCTTTTATGTGCTTCCTCCAGAATCTTTTCTCTTAATCCCATAGCATTAGGGATATAGGGCCTTCTCCTGAACTGTAACAATCCATCCGGGAAAATCTCAAAATTTCTAGTCTTCCCCCTCTCTAGCTTATCTTTAAATATTGTTGTGAGCTTATCCTGCTTTTGAGCTTCTTTTATCTCATCTTCTATACAAGCTTCGAAATGAACTCCACCGTAAGGACTCTCTGTCATTTGCATTTGATACAAAGGGCTCCAATCTCGCACATCCTCTATCAATTCCAACTCTTTGATCATCATATGTGCCACCTGCACCACTTTTATACTCAGAGTATCAGCCACCAAATTGGCTTTCCCTGGATGGTATTTAATTTGGAAGTCATAATCCTTTAACAATTCCATCCATCGTCGTTGCCTCATATTAAGCTCTTTTTGATCCTGCAGATACTTCAGGCTTTTATAGGCACAATACAACTCTATAGTTGCTCCATACAAATAATGTCTCTATATCTTCAGAGCATAAACCACCACCGCATGCTCCAGATCATGAGTGGGATAATTCTCTTCATGTGGCTTCAACTGCCGAGAGGCGTAGGCTACTACTCTACCTTACTGCATCAGCACACATCCCAACCCCTGCTTACTAGCATCAGTGTAGACTATATAAGTCTGAGTTGGGTCTGGAATAATCAGCACGGGAGTAGTGGTTAATCTTTGCTTCAACTTTTGGAAGCTAGCCTCGCACTTCTCATCCCACTTAAACTGCTGATTCTTTCTGGTAAGCTTGGTAAGTGGCAAGGAAATTCAAGAAAAGTCTTGAATAAATATTCTATAGTACCCTGCTAAGCCAAGAAAACTTCTGATCTCAGTCACTGTCTTCGGCTGCTCCCAGCTCAAAACTACTTCAACTTTGCTAGGATTGAAACATCCTTACTTTCGTACGTCTTAGGGACCATTTGGTAGCATTTAGAACCACTTTCAAGGTCATTGAAGTCCAATTTCTCAATCTGGAGTTTTACTCTTATTGAGTACTGTTCATTGTGTAAATTCCAGATGAGTGACCTGACTTCCAAAAATCATAATTAATTCTAGAAAAATCGAAATAAAGTGGTTCAAATTGCTACATGAAGATAACTCAATTATCTTTCAGGAACAAATCACTCATTGAACCCTCCTTGACCAAGTCAATGTAAGTCAACGTTACAACATTACTGTTCATTCAACGTTTCCCCCCTGAATTCAGCATTTTTGGTCCCAAATTTGATAATTTATATCTCCATGTGTAGACACCCAAATGAGGCATTATATATATCAAATTGAAGCTTAGTATGTATACTATTTACCATAAAAATATCGTATATTTATTCATTCATTTACTATTTTTAATTATAGGTCAAACATCATTAAGTCACCACGAGTTACTGTTTATAATGGTAAATTCCAGCACTCAACTTTACATACATATTCATACATCCATCACATATCAGTCAAACATGCCTAACAATATCTATTATTAAATAATAAGTTGTTATACATCAGGGTATGTACAAAATCCGCATATTTCTATTACAACATTTCCTGCCTAAACTCCGGCAGCACAACGGCTATGCTTTGTCTTTAGAAAGTAATTGATCTTATACCGATTCGGTAATTCCCGTGAGAACTACCATTCTACGTAAGTACCCAGGAAAGACTGGATGAACTGGCTAGGTCCACTCACTTCCAGCCTCCTTAGACAGTACCTACGTACACAGTACGTATCAGTTCCTTTCTTTACTATTGCCATCTTGTCATAATTTTGGCAGCATAACGGCGTCTCTTAAGATTCTCAAAATTCACTTCGACATAACCTCCCCTGTAATGGGTTATTTATTGGGATGAGATTCGGGGGAATCTCAGTAGTAATAATCATAACAATATGTAATGCAGAGTGACGTTGCTTGCTTGTGATTGTGTACAGATAAGTATGCTGGGTGCTTCCATACTCAATGACATATGAACATAGCATTGTAGCAGAGCTTCAAGCATAACATATAAGACAACAATCCAACCAAACAATAGCACAACAAATCACAAAGTCATTACATAAAAGTTAGGATTAGTTACTACCTCAAAAGCTTAGCAGAACTCTACTATCTCTATTATGCTTCCAGCTCCGCCAGAACTTCCTTTCTTTCTTTCTTCCATTATCTCTTTCTTTCCTTCTCCTTTTCTCTCTTCTTTCTCTCTCTTTATCATGCTTGAGACGTGGGATGCAAATGAATGGGGGGTATTTATAGTTTCCTTCAATGGCATTCTTATAATTTTGAAGCCATATGAACTTGTGGTCCTGGTGTTTCCTGGATTTTCCTATTTTCTTTTATTCCCTTTTACTGCATCACCCAGGACACCTCAGTGGACACCTCAGCATGCACATTTCTCACATGTCACAATTCCTGGGACACCTCATCAGCTGACTCAGCATTTCCAGTCCAATCCAGTACCGGTCCGGTCCGATTTCCTACTAAATGGACTCACTGGCTAAGATTATGCCACATGTCCTTAACTTTTTCTTCCTCCTCTATGTTGGCGCCATGTGGCATCTTGCTGGTACCTTTCATGCCATCCAATGCTATTCAGATAAGTCCAGGACTTTATCTGATCACCTCCTAGGTTATCGTGACGACTGAGTAACTTTACTTTATTGAAACAGTATTAAAATAGTATTTTAATGCCACTTTTTCCCCATACTTCATGGGCTACGTTTTTGGGCTCTGCGAATGTTATCTTGGATCCTGATCAAGCTCAAGTACTCTGATGGCTCGATTCCAAAGAAATATCCCTTGGCAAATTACAAAAATACCCCTGGGTGCCCTTTCTTGCACTATTTTAACCCTAAGGGTAAAATCATCATTTTACACCCTTCTATACTCTGTCAGGGCATATACTGACCCTGGTTAACCTTATCTGTGTGTACCTTGGTTTCTGGGCCTGTCCAGAATGACCAAAATGCCCTCCATTCATCTACTGCTCTTTAGTACAACACAGGGGTATTTTCGTAATTTTGCACTTTTTCGGGGTTCTGCTGAACCCTGGCCCACCTATCAGTCCAAGTGTCTTATTGGGCCATTGATGGCGCCATTATTGGTCCTTTCAAGGTCCATTACCTTCAAGGCACGTATTACGAGGAATCTTCCCCTGCCCATGTTCATCGAGTACTTTAACTATTATGTACCGTTTATACACATCTCCGGACACCGGGTCCTTTTACCAGATACACTGGCCTACTGTGTTTTGTCATCCCTGTGGGTCATAACAGTCATCTGACTGATGTCATCCGAACTCATTCAGTCCCTTTTTAAATACCGATAAATCTCCCAACTGGATCCCCAGAGGCCTCACACTCCCGTCTGTATTTGCTAATTTGTGAATAACTTTTTCTACAGGCCTCCTATCGGTATTCTGTCAGTTTCCTGACCTCCGCCCCATCCGGACGTATCATCCTGTAATTTCTCACTTATATCTGAAATCTAGGATATCCGGTAGGAATTTTTATAACTTTTAGACTATCAGATCAATTCTGGCTATCTGGAGTCTAGAAAAATTCCTGTATTAAGCCAAATTATCGAGCATCACTTGCTCTATCTACAGGTGAAATCTGGGACCGAAATGCTTTCGGACAGTCCAAACCACTTCCGGCCTGACTCTTTAATTATACTTTAGCCCCAAGGAACTTTTCTTCTTTTCAATTAAGTCCCTTTTATTTGGCTAAAATTACACTTAAGGACCCCACCTTTTTGTCTACTTTTCCTTTTTAACCTTATACTTTTCATATTTACACTTAAGCCCCTTCATTTTCTTTCTTTTATAATTTAATCCCTTTCTTTGCATAAATGGCTATCATATCCCTAGGGACTTTCACTATTTACATATAAGTCCCTGGACTTTCACTTATTTGCAGTTTAGTCCCTAAAAACTCTCTATATGTTTCAGGGACTTCTGCTCAAAGGGATATATCTATTTCAGGCTACTTCCTAAGTCTCTGGCCCGAAAGTTGGGATGTCACATTTCTACCCCCTTAAAATAAATTTCATCCTCAAAATTTACTTAGTACCTTAGCCAACTATCCTAGATATATCTCCTCTGTATATCCTTTCCTAGTTTATGATTAAGGCTTGGTGTAATATGCTTAATTTTCCGTACTGATTTCTATGTACAGATTAGATGGAATATATGAGTTCTTTTTCAGGAAAAAGATGTGGTCCTTTATGTAAAGAAAATGATTAAATTGCAAAAGAAAGGGAATGAAAGGACTTAAATGCAATTATGGAAAGTTTAAGGTTAGGAAAGAAAGGTAGACAAAAATGTGGGGTCTCAAAGTGTAATTTTAGCCAAATTTAAGGGACTTAATTGCAAAGAAGAAAAGTTCCCTGGGGCTAAAGTATAATTAAAGAAAAATAGGCCAGGAGTGGTTTGGACCGCCCGACAGCATTTCAGTCCCAGATTTCACCAAAAGATAGGGCAAGTGACGCTGGGTAATCCAGCTTAATACCGGAATTTTTGAAGACTCCAGATAGTAAAAAATGGACTGATCGTCCAAAAGTTATAAATATTCCTACCGGATACCCTAGACTTCAGATATAAGTAAGAAATTACAGGATGATGCACCCTTATGGGGCGGATGTCAGGAAACTGACAGAATACCGATAGGAGGTCTGTAGAAAAAGTTATTCACAAATTAGCAAATCCAGACGGGAGTATGAGGCCTCCACGGATCCGATAGGGAGATTTATCGGTATTTAAACTAAGACTGAATGAGGTCGGGTAACAACAGTCAGATGCCCGTTATAACCCAAATGGCTGCCCAGACACAGTAGGGCAGTGTATCTGACAGAAGGAGCCGGTGTCCGGATATGTGTGTAAACGGTGCATAATAGCTAAAATATTCGGTGAACCTGGAACAGGGGAGGATTCCTTGTAATGTGTGCCATGAAGGTGTTGGACCCAGAAAGGCCTAAAAATGGGGCCATCAAAGGCCCAATAAGATACATGGACTGATAGGTGGGCCAGTGTCCAGCAGAACCCCGGAAAAATGCAAAATTATGAAAATGCCCCTTTGTCATACTAAAGGGGTTGTAGATGTATAAAGGGCATTTTGATCATTCTAGATAGGCCCAGGAGCTAAGGCACATACAAATAAAGTTACTCAGAGTCAGTATATGCCCTGACAGAGTACAGAAGGATGTAAAATGACGATTTTACCCTTAGGGTTAAAATAGTGCAAGAAAGGGCACCCAGGGGTATTTTGGTAATTTGCCAAGAGATGTTTCTTGGGAATCGAGCCATCAGAGTACTTGAGCTTGATCAGGATCCAAGATAACATTCCCAGAGCCCAAAAACGTAGGCCCAGTGATATGTGGGAAAAAGTGGCATTAAAATACTATTTTAATGCTGTTTCAATAAAATAAAGTTACTCGGTCGGCACGATAATCGAGGAGGTGATCAGATAAAGTCCTGGACTTATATGGATAGCATTGGATGGCATGACAGGTGCCAGTAAGATGCCACATGGCTCCAGTTTATGGGAAATCGGATCGGACCGGTACTGGATTAGACTGGAACTGCTGAGTCAGCTGATGAGGTGTCCCAGGAGCTTGCAATTTTGCCATGTGACATATGAGGTGCCCCATGAGGTGGCCTTGAGTTGATGTCATGCATGATGCAGTAAAAGGAATAAAAGAAAATAGGAAATTCTGGAAAAACCAGGACCACAAGTTCATATGGCTTCAAAATTAGAAGAATGCCATTGAAGGAAACTATAAATACCCCCCATGCCTCTCATTCTCACGGCCAAGGAGCTTTTTAGAGTGATAAGGAAGTGCTTGAGAGAGAAAGTGAGAAAAAGAAAGAAGAAAGGCAGTTCTGGTGAAGTTGGAAGCAGTAGAGAAATTCTAGAGTTCTGCTTTTAAGGTAGTAACTAATCCTAGCTTTTATGTAATGTCTTTATGAATTGTTGTGCTATTGTTTGGTCGGATTGTTGTCTTATATGTTATACTTGAAGCTCTATTACAATGCTATGATCATATGTTATTGAATATTGAAGCATGCAGCATACTTATCTGTACACAATCACAAGCAAGCACTGTCACACTGTATTACATATATTGTTATGATTGTTGCTACTGAGATTCTTTTGAATCTCATTACCATATATAACATTACAGGGGAAGTTCTGTCAAAATAAAATTTGGAAATTTTAAGAGACGCCGTTATGCTGCCGAAATTCTGGCAACAAAGCATGGACAAAGGAAGGAACTGATACGTACTGTGTACGTAGGTGCTGTCTAAGGAGGCTGGAAGTGAGTGGACCTAGCTGGTTCATCCAGTCTTTCCTGGGTACTTACGTAGAATAGTAGTTCCTACGGGAATTACCGAATCGGTACAAGATCGGTTACTTTCTACAGAAGGAGTGTAGCAGTTATGCTGCCGAATTTTAGACAACGAAAAATGTAATAGAAATATGAGGATGTTAATCATTCACTGATGTATAATAGTTGATTATTTAATAATGATTGTTATCTGGCATGTTTGACTGGTATGTGATGTATGTATGCATTAATATGTAAGGGTGGTTGCTGAAAAATGACTCTGTGAATAGTAATCCGTGGACACCAATTGATGTTTGGTAAATCATTAAAAATAGTAAATGGTTGAATAAATGTATGATATTTTTATGATAAATAGTAGACATACTAAGATCTAATTTGATATATAGAATGCTTCATTTGGATGTATACACGAAAAGATATAAATTGTTAAATTTGGGACCAGAATGCTGGATTCAGGAGAAAGTCATTAGATGAACTGTAAAGTTGAAACGTTGACCCACGTTGAATTTGTCAATTAATGGTCAACCAATGATTTTTTCCTGAAATATACTTAAGTTATCTTCATGTATCAATTTGAACCACTTCATTTAGATTTTTCTATAATTAGTTATGATTTTTCAAAGTCAGGTCACTCATATGGAATTTGCCACAGTGAACAGTACCCGATATGAATAAAATTCCAGATTAAGAGTTTAGACTTCAATGACCCTAAAAGTGGTTCTAAGTGCTACTGAATGGTCCTTAAGATATGTAAAAATAAGGATGTGACATTTTGGTATCATAGCAAAGGATTCTGGCTTAGGAAATGCTTTGAATAGATAAATATACCCTAATAAACCGGACATAATTGACACTAAGTTAGTGTTTGCAGGATGGCTAGATATAGATCCGGGTCTGAAACTACAGTAAACCAATGGGAGTTAAGACCAGAGGTTTCTAGTTCGGATAGTTCAGAAGAGGAGATAATGAGCAATGATTCTGATCCTTGGATATCTCCATGAGTGAGTGACTCAGAAGTGGATAGTTCTTCCGTAGGATCAAATCTTGTGGATGATCTGGAGGTGATGGAGATAGAAGGCCCGCCCTATTCCTGCCATTCCCATAAGTAAGGTACCTTTAAATATAACAGACAGTTTAGGATCCAACCAAGTACATGATCAGAGTAATGCGCCAGGTCCCAGTAGGCCCGAAGTGACCCTAGTAGAGATACGTTTGGGAAGTCTAATTGTAAGAATGATCCCAGGGAGGAACCTGAGTAGAGAACAATTTGAGAGCTCGGTAGCATTAGCCCGACAGCTATATTGGCTCAGGCAGACCCTGATCAGAAATGTAGATCAAGGCTATATGGTTTATCAGAATTTTATCACAAGGGTGAAAGCCATATATCAAGCCTGGGATCCAAACGTGTTAACCCTGGGGCTTTGGCTAGAAATTATGAATGATGTCTTGCCGACTACTCCTACCTGGAGATCGGAGTTGGATCAATATTTTGATAAAGAACCATATTGTACTGTATCTGACTGGATCTACTTGGTAGGAGAATATATTAGAATAAAGTTTAAGAAAAATTAGGGTAATATTTCCAATGTACAAAAGATCAGTACAGTAGCATATGTATGACTGTGATATGTACCTTGTATGCTATGCTTGAAATGAAATGAGAAATGTTGTTTATCGCATTCCTTTCTATGTTATAGCATAACAAAATGGTTCGAACAAGAAGAACGATTCCAGCAGAGGAACCACAAGAAGCTGGAAATCTTAATCAACTAATTTTAGAATGGTTAGAACAACAACAAAAGATGATAGAAGAAATGAGAGCAGCTCAGGCATGAAATGAGCAGGAAAGAGATGCTGCCATAGCCGCAGTAGTGGCAGCAGCTGTAAGTAATTTAAGACCACCAAAGCCTTCAGGAGCGGCTGATAGAGAACCTGAAGGAATACAACAGTAAGCAGTTCAGCCCTAGAGACGGGTTGAATCGAGGGAGGAGGCAGTGGGTATCCAACAATGGATGGTTTGATTTTGCAAACACAATCCTCCAGTGTTCAAAGGAACATTCAAAGTACAGATAGCAGAGAATTGGGTCAGCAGATTAGAGAAGATCTTTAAGGTCCTCCACTGTCCAACTGAAACCAAGGCCCAAATGGCCATCTATCAATTAGAAAAGGATGCGGATAGATGGTGGAAGAATACACAGTTACTTCTCCAAGCAAGAGATATTCCAGTTACCTGGGAAGTGTTTCTTGAGCAGTTTTACTAGAAATATTTCCCTCAATCCATCAGAGATGAAAGGGAGGCCGAATTCCTTGTATTGAGACAAGAAGAAAAAGAAGCTTTTGACGAATATCTGGCTAAGTTCATCCGGCTATCCCAGTATTCTACGTATCTACGTCAAGTGGATGACGAGCGCTGGATGACAGAAAGGATGATTCGGGGATTGAATTCCATGCTAAAGGAGAAGTTAACTCCGCAACAATACAGCCAGTTTAATAAGGCTGTGGAAGCATGTCGAATTGTAGAAAATAGCATGAATCATCGAATGCTATCCAGATTTAGGAATAGGGATCAGGCGACCCCTGACAAGGCCGGTCGAAATCAAGAAGCTGCAGGTGGGAGCTGCTATAAGAAGAGGAAGCGACCGTGGCAGAACAAAAAGCCAAATCGAGGAAATTTCCGCTGCAAGTCCAACAATAGGGATTCAAAGGTCCCAGTATGTGTAAAGTGTGGAAAGAATCATGGTGATAGACCATGTTTAATGGGCCAGAATGTTTGTTACACCTGCGGAAAGCCCAGACATTTTTCCAGAGAATGTCCTCAAGCTATAACTGATCCAAGGCCAAGGACGGCAGGACGAGTGTTTGCACTCACTAGAGAGGACGCTCAGCGATCACCTGAGATGATCCAAGGTACAATCTATCTCAATGATCATGCTGTGACTGCTCTATTTAATTCGGGTGCAAGTCATTCCTTTATATCTTATGAATGTGCTAAATGCCTAGGCCTTCTGATCAGTAAGTTGCGTTATGATATACAGGTGAAAACTCCCACCAACGCTAGAGTAATTACGTCTGATGCCTGTCTAAATAGTATTGTGCGTTATGAGCACTGCAGTACCACCCTAGACCTGATCTGTATGCCTTTTTGAGAGATTGATGTCATACGCGGCTTAAATTGGTTATCCTCCAATAATGTGATATTGGACTGCAGAAACAAGACCCTGGTTCTTGGTCCAAAGATCACTGATCGGAGCTAAGAAGTATGACTGAACTTCATGACAGAGGCTCAGGCAGAAAAATGTCTACGGAAAGGATGTTAAGGGTATGTGGTATTCTTTTCTGTTCAAACAGAAGTGGAAGAAGGCATCAAGGAGATTCCAGTAGTCAATGAATTTCCTGAAGTCTTCCCAAAGGAGATTCAGGGATTGCCTTCAGAACGGGAAGTGGAGTTTGCGATCGACATTATACCTGGAGCTGGACCAGTGTCAAAAGCCCCGTACAGGATGGCTCCCAATGAAATGATGGAACTGAAAAAGCAAATTGAGGAGCTATTGGAAAAGGGTTTCATATGACCCAGTCATGGGGTGCTCCAGTACTATTTGTCAAGAAGAAAGATGGCAGTTTAAGGCTATGCATTGACTACAGGGAATTAAATAAGCTTACAGTTAAGAATAAGTATCCTCTTCCCAGAATTGATGACCTGCTAGACCAATTGGCAGGAGCGAGCTTATTCTCCAAGATTGACTTGAGATCTAGCTACCATCAACTAAGGGTCAAGCCAGATGATATTCCAAAGACGGCATTCAGAACGCGCTACAGGCATTTTGAGTTCCTTGTGATGCCTTTTGGACTAACCAATGCACCTGCTATTTTCATGGACTACATGAATCGGATCTTCAGGCCTTATCTAGATCAGTTCGTTGTGGTCTTCATTGATGATATTCTGGTGTACTCCAAATCTCCAGAGGAGCATGAAAGGCATTTGAGGATTGTTCTTGGTACCCTTAAAGAAAAGAAGCTCTATGCTAAGCTGAGTAAATGCAAGTTTTAGCTGTCAGAAGTCAAATTTCTCGGTCATGTCATATCCCGAGACGGGGTAGCTGTGGATCCTAGCAAAGTTGAAGCAGTTTTGAGCTGGGAGCAGCCAAGGACAGTGACGGAGATCAGAAGTTTTCTCAGCCTAGCAGGGTACTACAGAAGATTTATTCAAGACTTTTCTCGAATTGCCTTACCACTTACCAAGCTAACCAGAAAGAATCAGCAGTTTAAGTGGGATGAGAAGTGCTAGGCTAGCTTCCAAGAGTTGAAGCAGAGATTAACCACTACTCCCGTGCTGATTATTCCAGACCCAACTCAGACTTACGTAGTCTACACTGATGCTAGCAAGCAGGGGTTGGGATGTGTGCTGATGCAGTAAGGTCAAGTAGTAGCCTAAGCCTTTCGGCAGTTCAAGCCACATGAAGAAAATTATCCCACTCATGATCTGGAGCTTGCGGCGGTGGTTTATGCCCTGAAGATATGGAGGCACTATTTATATGGAGCAACTATAGAGTTGTATTGCAACCACAAAAGCCTAAAGTATCTACAGGATCAAAAAGAGATGAATATGAGGCAACGGCGATGGATGGAGTTGTTGAAAGATTATGACTTTCAGATTAAATACCATCCAGGAAAAGCCAATGTGGTAGCTGATGCCCTAAGTAGAAAGGTGGTGCAGGTTGCATACATGATGATCAAGGAGTTGGAATTGATAGAAGATATGCGCGATTGGAGCCCTCTATATCAAATGCAACTGACGAAGAATCCTTTTGGAGGAGTTCATGTCAGAGCTTGCATAGAAGATGAGATAAAAGAGGCTCAAAAGCAGGATAAGCTCGCAGCGATATTCAAAGATAATCTGGAGAAGGGGAAGACAAGGAATTTTGAGATGTCCCCAGATGGATTACTATAGTTTCGGGGAAGACCCTATATCCCTAATGTTGTGGGATTAAGGGAAAGGATTCTGGAGGAAGCACATAAAAGTCGGTATATTGTACATCCAGGTATGACCAAGATGTACCATGATGTTAAAAGGTTATTTTGGTGGCATGGATTGAAGAAAGATGTTGTGACTTACGTATCTAAGTGCTTGACCTGCCAGAAAGTGAAAGTTGAACATCAAAAGCCAGCAGGAACATTGCAGCCTCTAGAAATCCCTAAGTGGAAATGGGATGGGATTGCTATGGACTTTGTGGAAGGACTACCCCTGACTCCAAGTAGACATGATGCAGTGTGGGTAGTAATTGATCGACTAACAAAGTCAGCATATTTTCTGGCAATCAATAAGAGAGATTCTCTTGAAAAGCTGGCAAAGTTGTATATAAAGGAGATCGTTAGGCTTCATGGTATCCCGAGCAGCATTGTGTCTGATAGAGACCCTCGATTTACTTCAAATTTCTAGAGGGCTTTACAGGAAGAAATGGGCACTACTCTCAGATTTAGTACAGCTTATCATCCTCAAACAGATGGTCAATCTGAAAGAACAATACAAACGTTAGAGGATATGCTGAGAGCATGTGTCTTAGATTTCAAAGGCAGCTGGGATATCCATTTACCCCTTAAAGAGTTTGCTTATAATAATAGTTATCAGGCCAGTATTCAGATGGCACCTTTTGAAGCACTCTATGGACGTAAATGTAGATCCCCCTTATGCTGGCTAGAGTTGAGTGAGAGAAGAATGCTTGGTCTGGATATAGTGGATCAAACTGCAGAACAAGTTGCGATAATTAGAAAATGACTATTGACGGCTCAAAGCAGACAGAAAAGCTATGCAGATGTCAGAAGGAAGCCGTTGGAGTTTGAAGAAGGAGAACATGTATTCCTTAAGTTAACTCCAACTACGGGAGCCGGACGATCGATTAAAGTGAAGAAGTTGCATCCAAGATACATTGGACCATTCCAGATTCTCTCAAAGATAGGAGCAGTAGCCTACAAGTTGGCTCTTCCTCCGAATCTAAGCCAGATACATGATGTGTTTCATGTTTCCCAATTAAAGAAGTATGTTCCAGATCCATCTCATGTGATTGAGCAAGATGAGGTCGCACTGCGAGATAACTTGACCTATGAGGTTGGACCGGCGCGAATTGTTGATAGAAAAATCAAGCAGTTGCGTAATAAACAAATTCCTTTAGTTAAAGTGATCTGGAACGGCTTGACTGAACAAGAAGCTACATGGGAAACAGAAGAAAAGATGAGAGAGAAGTATCCTGAATTGTTTCTATAGGATAAATATAATGTAAATTTCGAGGACGAAATTTATTTTAAGGGGGAGAGAAATGTAATATCCTTAATTTTCTGTACTGATTTCTATGTATAGATTAGATGAAATATATGAGTTCTTTTTTAGGAAAAAGATGTGGTCCTTTATGTAAAGAAAAGGATTAAATTGAAAAAGAAAGGAAATGAAAGGACTTAAATGCAATTATGGAAAGTTTAAGGTTAGGAAAGAAAGGTAGACAAAAATGTGGGGTCTCAAAGTGTAATTTTAGCCAAATTTAAGGGACTTAATTGCAAAGAAGAAAAGTTCCCTGGGGCTAAAGTATAATTAAAGAAAAATAGGCCAGGAGTGGTTTGGACCGCCCGACAGCATTTCAGTCCCAGATTTCACCAAAAGATAGGGCAAGTGACGCTGGGTAATCCAGCTTAATACCGGAATTTTTGAAGACTCCAGATAGTAAAAAATGGACTGATCGTCCAAAAGTTATAAATATTCCTACCGGATACCCTAGACTTCAGATATAAGTAAGAAATTACAGGATGATGCACCCTTATGGGGCGGATGTCAGGAAACTGACAGAATACCGATAGGAGGTCTGTAGAAAAAGTTATTCACAAATTAGCAAATCCAGACGGGAGTATGAGGCCTCCACGGATCCGATAGGGAGATTTATCAGTATTTAAACTAAGACTGAATGAGGTCGGATAACAACAATCAGATGCCCGTTATAACCCAAATGGCTGCCCAGATACAGTAGGGCAGTGTATCTGATAGAAGGAGCCGGTGTCCGGATATGTGTGTAAACGGTGCATAATAGCTAAAATATTCGGTGAACCTGGAACAGGGGAGGATTCCTCATAATGTGTGCCATGAAGGTGTTGGACCCAGAAAGACAAAAAAATGGGGCCATCAAAGGCCCAATAAGATACTTGGACTGATAGGTGGGCCAGTGTCCAGCAGAACCCCGGAAAAATGCAAAATTACGAAAATGCCCCTTTGTCGTACTAAAGGGGTAGTAGATGTATAAAGGGCATTTTGGTCATTCTGGATAGGCCCAAGAGCCAAGACACATACAAATAAAGTTACTCAGAGTCAGTATATGCCCTGACAGAGTACAGAAGGGTGTCAAATGATGATTTTACCCTTAGGGTTAAAATAGTGCAAGAAAGGGCACCCAGGGGTATTTTGATAATTTGTCAAGGGATGTTTCTTGGGAATCGAGCCATCAGAGTACTTGAGCTTGATCAGGATCCAAGATAACATTCCCAGAGCCCAAAAACGTAGGCCCAGTGATATGTGGGAAAAAGTTGCATTAAAATACTATTTTAATGCTGTTTCAATAAAGTAAAGTTACTCGGTCGGTACGATAATCGAGGTGGTGATCAGATAAAGTCTTGGACTTATCTGGATAGCATTGGATGGCGTGACAGGTGCCAGTAAGATACCACATGGTGCCAACATAGAGGAGAAAGAAAAAGTTAAGGACATGTGGCATAATCTTAGCCGGTGAGTCCAGTTTGTGGGAAATCGGACTGGACCGGTACTGGATTGGATTGGAACTACTGAGTCAGCTGATGAGGTGTCCCAGGAGCTTGTAATTTCGCCATGTGACATATGAGGTGTCCCATGAGGTGGCCTTGAGGTGATGTCATGCATGATGCAGTAAAAGGAATAAAAGAAAATAGAAAATTCTGGAAAAACCAGGACCACAAGTTCATATGGCTTCAAAATTAGAAGAATGCCATTGAAGAAAACTATAAATACCCCCCATGCCTCTCATTCTCACGGCCAAGGAGCTTTTTAGAGTGATAAGGAAGTGCTTGAGAGAGAAAGTGAGAAAAAGAAAGAAGAAAGAAAGTTTTGGTGAAGTTGGAAGCAGTAGAGAAATTCTAGAGTTCTGCTTTTAAGGTAGTAACTAATCCTAGCTTTTATGTAATGTCTTTGTGAATTGTTGTGCTAATGTTTGGTTGGATTGTTGTCTTATATGTTATGCTTGAAGCTCTATTACAATGCTATGATCATATGTTATTGAATATTGAAGTATGCAGCATACTTATCTATACATAATCACAAGCAAGTACTGTCACACAACATTACATATATTGTTATGATTGTTGCTACTGAGATTCTTTTAAATCTCATTACCATATATAACATTACAGGGGAAGTTCTGTCAAAATAAAATTTGGAAATTTTAAGAGACGCCGTTATGCTGCAGAAATTCTGGCAACAAAGCATGGACAAAGGAAGGAACTGATACGTACTGTGTACGTAGGTGCTGTCTAAGGAGGCTGGAAGTGAGTGGACCTAGCAGGTTCATCCAGTCTTTCCTGGGTACTTACGTAGAATGGTAGTTCCTACGGGAATTACCGAATCGGTACAAGATCGGTTACTTTCTACAGAAGGAGTGTAGCAGTTATGCTGCCGGATTTTAGACAACGAAAAATGTAATAGAAATATGAGGATGTTAATCATGCACTGATGTATAACAGTTGATTATTTAATAATGATTTTTATCTGGCATGTTTGACTGGTATGTGATGTATGTATGCATTAATATGTAAGGGTGGTTGCTGAAAAATGACTCTATGAACAATAATTCGTGGACACCAATTGATGTTTGGTAAATCATTAAAAATAGTAAATGGTTGAATAAATGTATGATATTTTTATGATAAATAGTAGACATACTAAGATCTAATTTGATATATAGAATGCTTCATTTGGATGTATACACGAAAAGATATAAATTGTTAAAGTTGGGACCAGAATGCTGGATTTAGGAGAAAGTCATTGGATGAACAGTAAAGTTGAAACGTTGACCCACGTTGAATTTGTCAAGGAATGGTCAACCAATGATTTTTCCCTGAAATATACTTAAGTTATCTTCATGTATCAATTTGAACCACTTCATTTATATTTTTCTAGAATTAGTTATGATTTTTCAAAATCAGGTCACTCGTCTGGAATTTGCCACAGTGAACAGTACCCGATATGAATAAAATTCTAGATTAAGAGTTTAGACTTCAATGACCCTGAAAGTGGTTCTAAGTGCTACTGAATGGTCCTTAAGATATGTAAAAATAAGGATGTGACACTTGGGGCATTTATCCTCTTATACTTATGGACAACCCATTGAACTTATGAGTAGTGTCCATTTCTTTCATATCTTATCCCTTAGAATTTTGATGTAATTCTGGGGTCTACATCACTCCTCTTACATTTTGCTAATCTCTTAGGAGAAATACTGTTCCTCTGACTTTCTTTCTCCTGATACAATATCATAATTTAGACAACTTCACAACTCTGTTCAGCCTCTTACATAACTTTATGCATCTATGCCAAACCTTTGTGGCATTTGCATTTCTTCTTATCCCTTCTTAGGGCTTATCTATCGTTAGGCTACTCTTGCCTTAGCATTTTTCGTACTACTGGGTTAGGGCTAGGTTACTATTCTTATAGCTCTAGGCCCTAGTATTTTCTTTCATAGAACTACGTTTCATCTTTGCTTTGCCTTAGACCCACTTCTCTAGGTCTTTCTGGCCTTTTAATCTCTTTACCCTCATCTGGGGAAATCTATCTGTTCATACTTTTCTATTCTCAATACACATGGAATTCTCTTCTCTGCTTCCCAGGCATACTTCTACAAAACTTTGAATATCAGTACTCAGATTTGGACTTGGACTCTGTTTTTGTTTAAGGGAAAACTAAGTTCAGTCTGTATATAATAGAGGCTATCTGAAGAAAGCCATTATAAATAATTTTTCTGGATGAGTTTATCAACTAGTGAAGCTTCCTCACCTTAACTTCGTCTTTGGCATTCATCTTCCCAAAGAGATACTACATTGTACTCATATCTCATGGCTCATTACTTTCCTCAGGCTAGGTCTAACTGCGACCTCGGGATCTAACTGCGATCAACCGTTAGCCTCTTCAGAATCTAACTGCGACTCTGAAGCTGTTAGGATCTAACTGTGATCCTGGAGCCATGCTAGGATCTAACTGCGACCCTCCAGAATCTAACTGTGATTCTGTTGTACTGCATATCTCCCGAAGATCTTAAACCAACAGACTAGGTTATAAGGTTAATTGCTTCCACCTGTTGATAACTCAATAAATAAAAATTTTAAAAATGTATTCAGTAGCCTCATATTATTTACCCAGACTTTACTTACTTCCTCTTGTACTCAGGAGTTCCTTCTCATCTTTCACCCTGTGCTCTAACTGCGAGCCATTTGAAATATGCTCTAACTGCGAGCATTCTATATCAAATCCAACTCTTATCTGAAGAGTGATCTATACTCATCTGAATCTAGCTCTATCTGAGAGCCATCTATTTCAGATCCAACTCTTATCTGAAGAGTGATCTAGAAATAATCCCTTTACTGTTATTTGTTACTCTTTTTGTACACCATTCATTTCAATAGAAATGGCCCTGAGTACTGTATTCACAAGCCTATAGAAATACCTGAGTAACCTCAATCATAAATCATATCTGAATATCATATCATAACTTATTGTCCCAAAAATTGAGACTATCTATCATCCTCAATACTATTACATGTCGTATGGTATGGGAGCAACATACTTTCTCATAACTTTCTCATCTCATATATGTACTCATATATACTCTACCCTGCATGAACTGCAAAAAGGGAGTATCCATTCATCATAGCATACTCTAACATGCATGTCATCATTTGACAACTGCAAGGAGATGCAACTATCACATCTTATGGCAACATAAGCCATATCATCTTCATATTTTGTTCAACCATCCATTAGACATCATAATAATCTAAGTAAGCCTCAAAACATATTTCCTTTATCATTTTGCCTATCATATCCTGATCATTCATCCTGAAACATCCATCTATTTCACTTAGGCTGCCATGCTACCCTCTTACTAGGGTATAGACTCAACCCTTTATTACTCTATCTTATATAGGGAATAGGGGAGTCACTTTATCTTTGAAACTGTGGCTACCTTTCTACTATGTCTTAACTTCTTCTGTCTATCTATCAGTCTCAGTCTATTCTTGACCAGACTATGGTTACTTATTGGTCTTTCTTTTGATCCTTAATCCTCATGGATCTCATTCATCATCCATTACCATTACTCCTACTTTCTAGGGTACTATACCCTAGGTCTATCACTTCTCTGTGATAGAATCCCTCTGCTTAGGGAACATTAAGCTCTTTATCTATTACCTATCACGTCTTTACCGTTAGGCCATGTACTAGGATCATTCCTGGCAAAACTCATTCTAGACATCTCATCGTAACTCCTCATTAGGTTTCTATTCTCTATTTCCCACTTTTAAAACCTGTAATCATATTCATTCTTATACAAAGGCAACATACTAGGTATAGGGTAGCTCAATAGTGTGCATACTGGACAATACAATCCAATCACATACAGGATTTATCTATTCATTAGCCAGTGGAAACAGAACACAAATAAACTCGTACCTTAATTTGGCGCAGGAGACTTTCTTATCTCGTTGCCAGTCAGGGCATATACCCTTCCCTGAGTCGGGTATCTTTTGCCTGTTGTGTTCTGTGGACACTCCCTGGCATAATGTACAGGCTTTCCACACCTATAGCATAACCCTTGACCTACTGGACAAGGCCTCGTACCATGGTCTCGACCACAGTTCCTACATATATTAGGCCTTGGTTGCCTACTAACTTCTGTTGGCCCACTACCTGGCCTACTTCCCTGCTTCTTATTAACTTCTGACCCATATGCTGGCCCATTTCTCTTCTTACTGTTCCCTCTCAAGGAACCTGGTGGCATCACTCTTGATGTAGCAGGCTCACTCTTTTTTGGATATTGCACATTCTTCTCCGTGATCCTGCATACCTCTACTGCTTCATTAAACCTTCGTATCTGTCTAGGAAAATCCTTCTCCTTTAGTGTAGGATTCAATCCATGAGTTAACTTCTCAGTGGTCCACCTCTCATCATTCACACAGTTTAGGTAAGTGGAATATCGTGAAAGACGAATGAACCTAGCAAGATAATCATCAAAGGGTTCTTGCTCACCCTGCTTTAATATTAAAAATTCTGCTTCACGTTCATCTCGTACCGACTGTGGAAAATATTTCTCGTTGAACTGCTCAAGAAATGTTTCCCATGTAAGTGGAATATTTCTTGAGTGCAGAATCACTTCTGTATTCTTCCACCACCTATCCGTATCTTTTTCTAGGTTGTAAACTGCCAGCTGGGCCTTTCTTTCAGTGGGACATTCTAAAATCTTAAAGATTTTCTCTAACTGACTTACCCAATCCTCAGCTATTTGAGTGTCAAAAGTCCCTTCAAACATGGGCGGATTAAACGTATGGAATCGTTCCATCCATGTTTGCAGACTTTCCTTGTTATTGTTATTTCCTATAGACCCCTGATGTCTATTCATTCCAGACTGCTCATGATCTGGCTGAGGTTCAGGTTCTACATTATTTTCTGGTACCACCTCCTTCTCTGACTGTTGTAATCTTGCAATTGCAGCAGCAACCGCCGTAGCGATAACAGAATCTCATTCTTGATCTTGGCGATCCTGGGTTGCCCGCATCTCATCTATTGCATGCTGTTGCTGTTCCAACCTATCTAGAATAATTTGCATAGGGTCTATCTGATTATTAGTACCCTCATCCTGAGGCTTTACCACCTCTGGTCTAACCGTTCTTCTTGTATTAACCATGACTTCTACTTCTTTTTCTAGAATTGGGAAATACAGTCATATATATGCACAACAATCTATGTACACATGTAAAACATTTAGAATAACCCATACCACATACCACACATCTTAACTATTTCAAAGCATCACTGAGCCAGAACCTTCTGTTCTGTGCCAGAATCTTATGCTCTGAACCAGAGCCCTTTCTGGTCTATGCCAGAACCTTCTGTTCTGATACCAAAATGAAACATCCTTACTTTTGTATGTCTTAGGAACCATTTGGTAACCACTTTCAAGGTCATTGAAGTCCAATTTCTCAATCTGGAGTTTTACTCTTATCGAGTACTGCTCACTGTGTAAATTCCAGATGAGTGACCTAACTTCAAAAAATCATAACTAATACTAGAAAAATTGAAATGAAGTAGTTCCAATTGCTACTTGAAGCTAGCTAAATTATATTTCAGGGAAAAATAACTCGTTGACCGTTCATTGACGGAGTCAACATCAGTCAACGTCACAACTTTACTGTTCATCCAACATTTTTCTCCTGAATCCAGTATTCTGGTCCCAAATTTGATAATTTATATCTCCATGTGTAGACATCCAAATGAAACATTTTATATATAAAATTGATGCTTGGTATGTCTACTATTTACCATAAAATTTTTATATATTTATTCATCCATTTACTATTTTTAACTATTTATCAAACATCATAATGTCACCACATGTTATTGTTCACAGTGGCAATTTTCAGCAAACAACTTTACACACATATGCAGATATCCATCACATATCAGTCACACATGCCAAACATTATCTATTATTAAATAATAAGTTGTTTTACATCTGGGTATGTACAAAATCCGTATATTTCTATTACAACATTTCCTGCCTAAACTCCGGTAGCACAACGGCTATGCTTTGCCTTTAGAAAGTAACTGATCTTGTACCGATTCAGTAATTCCCATGAGAACTACCATTCTACGTAAGTACCCAGGAAAGACTGGATGAACGGGCTAGGTCCACTCACTTTCAGCCTCCGTAGACAGTACCTACGTACACAGTACGTATCAGTTCCTTTCTTACTATTGCCATCTTGTCATAATTTCGGCAGCATAACGGCGTCTCTTAAGATTCTCAAAATTCACTTCGACATAACCTCCCCTGTAATGGGTTATTTATTGGGATGAGATTCGAGGGAATCTCAGTAGTAATAATCATAACAATATGTAATACAGAGTAACGGTGCTTGCTTGTGATTGTGTACAGATAAGTATGCTGCGTGCTTCCATACTCAATAACATATGAACATAGCATTGTAACAGAGCTTCAAGCAAAACATATAAGACAACAATCCAACCAAACAATAGCACAACAAATCACAAAGCCATTACATAAAAGTTAGGATGAGTTACTACCTCAAAAGCTTAGCAGAACTCTACTATCTCTATTCTGCTTCCAGCTTCGCCAGAACTTCCTTTCTTTCTTTCTTCCTTTCTCTCTTTCTTTCCTTCTCCTTTTCTCTCTTCTTTCTCTCTCTTTCTCATGCTTGAGCCGTGGGATGCAAATGAATGGGGGGGTATTTATAGTTTCCTTCAATGGCATTCTTGTAATTTTGAAGCCATATGAACTTGTGGTCCTGGTTTTTCCTGGATTTTCCTATTTTCTTTTATTCCCTTTTACTGCATCACCCAGGACACCTCAGTGGACACCTCAGTATGCACATTTCTCACATGTCACAATTCCTGGGACACCTCATCAGCTGACTTAGCATTTCCAGTCCAATCCAGTACCAGTCCGGTCCGATTTCCCACAAACTAGACTCACCGGCTAAGATTATGCCACATGTCCTTAACTTTTTCTTCCTCCTCTATGTTGGCACCATATGGCATCTTACTGGCACCTTTCACGCCATCCAATGCTATCCAGATAAGTCCAGGACTTTATCTGATCACCTCCTAGGTTATCGTGCCGACCGAGTAACTTTACTTTATTGAAACAGTATTTAAATAGTATTTTAATGCCACTTTTTCCCCATACTTCATGGGCTACATTTTCGGGCTCTGCGAATGTTATCTTGGTTCCTGATCAAGCTCAAGTACTCTGATGGCTCGATTCCCAAGAAACATCCCTTGGCAAATTACAAAAATACCCCTGGGGCCCTTTCTTGCACTATTTTAACCCTAAGGGTAAAATCATCATTTTACACCCTTCTGTACTCTGTCAGGGCATATACTAACCCTGGTTAACCTTATCTGTGTGTACCTTGGTTTCTGGGCCTGTCCAGAATGACCAAAATGCCCTCCATTCATCTACTGCTCTTTAGTACAACACAGGGGTATTTTTTCGGGGTTCTGCTGAACCCTGGCCCACCTATCAGTCCAAGTGTCTTATTGGGCCATTGATGGCGCCATTATTGGGCCTTTCAAGGTCCATTACCTTCAAGGCACGTATTACGAGGAATCTTCCCCTGCCCATGTTCATCGAGTACTTTAACTATTATGTACCGTTTATACACATCTCCGGACACCGGGTCCTTTTATCTGATACACTGGCCTACTGTGTTCTGTCATCCCTGTGGGTCACCTGTGGGTCATAACAGTCATCTGACTGATGTCATCCGAACTCATTCAGTCCCTTTTTAAATACCGATAAATCTCCCAATCGGATCCCAGGAGGCCTCACACTCCCATCTGTATTTGCTAATTTGTGAATAACTTTTTCTACAGGCCTCCTATCGGTATTCTATCAGTTTCCTGACCTCTGCCCCATCCGGACGCATCATCCTGTAACTTCTCACTTACATCTGAAATCTAGGATATCCGATAGGAATTTTTATAACTTTTAGACTATCAGATTAATTCTGGCTATCTGGAGTCTTGAAAAATTCCTGTATTAAGCCAGATTACCGAGCATCACTTGCTCTATCTACTGGTGAAATCTGGGACCAAAATGCTTTCGGACAGTCCAAATCACTTCCAGCCTGACTTTCTTTAATTATACTTTAGCCCCAAGGAACTTTTCTTCTTTTCAATTAAGTCCCTTTTATTTGGCTAAAATTACACTTAAGGACCCCACCTTTTTGTCTACTTTTCCTTTTAAACCTTATACTTTTCATATTTGCACTTAAGCCCCTTCATTTTCTTTCTTTTATAATTTAATCCCTTTCTTTGCATAAATGGCTATCATATCCCTAGGGACTTTCACTATTTATATATAAGTCCCTGGACTTTCACTTATTTACAGTTTAGTCCCTAAAAACTCTCTATATGTTTCGGGGACTTCTGCTCAAAGGGATATATCTATTTCAGGCTACTTCCTAAGTCTCTGGCCTAAAAGTTGGGATGTCACAAGGATCCACAGCTACCCCATCTCGGGATATGACATGACCGAGGAATTTGACTTCTGAACGCCAAAACTCGCACTTACTCAGCTTAGCATAGAGTCTCTTTTCTTTAAGGGTACTAAGAATGATTCTCAAATGCCTTTCATGTTCCTCTGCAGATTTGGAGTATACCAGGATATCATCAATGAAGACCACAACAAACTGATCTAAATAAGGCCTGAAGATCCGGTTCATGTAATCCATGAAAATAGCAGGTGCATTCGTTAACCCAAAAGGCATCACAAGAAATTCAAAATATCCATAGCGCGTCCTAAAAGCAGTCTTTGGAATATCATCTGACTTAACCCTTAGCTGATGATAGCCAGATCTCAAGTCAATCTTAGAGAATAAGCTCGCTCCTGCCAATTGGTCTAGCAGGTCATCGATTCTGGGAAGAGGATATTTATTTTTAATTGTAATCTTATTTAACTCTTGGTAGTCAATGCATAGCCTTAGGCTGCCATCCTTCTTCTTGACAAATAGCACTGGAGCACCCCATGGTGATACACTGGGTCTTATGAAACCCTTCTCTAATAACTCCTCAATCTGCTTCTTTAGTTTAATCATTTCATTGGGAGCCATTCGGTATGGGGCTTTGGATACTGGTCCAGCTCCAGGTACAATGTCAATCGTAAACTCTACTTCTCGTTCTGAAGGCAATCCCTGAATCTCCTTTGGAAAGACTTCTAAAAATTCATTGACTACTGGAATCTCATCAATTCCTTCTTCCACTTCTGTTTGAACAGAAAAGAATACCATATATCCTTGACATCCTTTCCGCAGACATTTATCTGCCTGAGCCTCTATTATGAAATTCAATCTTACTTCTGAGCTCAGATCAGTGACCTCTGGACCAAGAACTAAAGTCTTGTTCTTGCAGTCCAGTATTACATTATTGGAGGCTAACCAATTCAAACCAAGGATAACATCGATCTCTCGAAAAGGCATACATATCAAGTCTAGGGTGATACAGCAGTGCTCATAACACACAATACTATTCAAACAAGCATCAGACGCAACTACCCTAGCATTGGTGGGAGTTATCACGTGTATATCATAATGCAACTTTCTAATCAGAAGGCCTAGGCATTTAGCACACTCATAGGAAATAAAGGAATAACTTGCACCCGAATCAAATAGAGCAGTCACAGCATGATCATTGAGATAGATTATACCTTGGATCATCTCAGGTGATCGCTGAGCATCCTCTCTGGTGAGTGCAAACACTCGTCCTGGTGTCCTTGGCCTTTGATTAGTTGCAATTTGAGGACATTCTCGGGAAAAATATCCGGGTTTTTCGCAGGTATAACAAACATTATGGCCCATTAAACATGGTCTATCACCATGATTCTTCCCACACTTGTCACATGCTTGGGCCGTTGAATCTCTGTTGTTGGACCTTCCGCGGAAACTTCCTCTATTTGGCCTCCTATTCTGCCATGGTCGCTTTCTTTTTCTGTAGCCGCTACCACTTGCAGCTTCTTGGTTTCGACCGACTTTTTCAGGAGCTGCCTGATCCCTGTTCCCTGATCTGAACAGCATTCGGTGATTCATGCTATTTTCAACAATAAGGCATGCCTCCACGACCTTATTAAACTGGCTGTATTGTTGAGGAGTTAACTTCTCTTTCAGTGTGGAATTCAACCCTCGAATCATCCTTTCTGTCATCCAGCGCTCATCATCCACTTGGCGTAGATAAGTAGAATACTGAGATAGCCGGATAAACTTAGCAAGGTATTCATCAAAAGATTCTTTCTCTCCTTGTCTCAGTACAAGGAATTCCGCCTCTCTTTCATCTCTGACTGACTGGGGGAAATATTTTTCATAAAACTGTTCAAGAAATACTTCCCAGGTGATCGGAATGTCTCTTGCTTCAAAAGTAATTCTGTGTTCTTCCCCCACCTATCAGCAGCCTTTTCTAACTGATAGATGGCCATTTGAGCTTTGGTTTCGGTCGGGCAATCAAGGACCTTGAAGATCTTTTCCAGTCTGCTAATCCAGTCCTCCGCTATCTGCAGCTCGAACGTTCCTTCAAACACTGGAGGATTGTGCTTGCAAAACCTGATCATCTATTGTTGGATGCTAGCTACATCCTCTCTCGAATCAACCCGTCTCTGGGGCTGTAACGGCTACTGTTGTACTCTCTCCGATTCTCTACTAGCCGTTCCTGAAGACTCGAGCAGTCTTAGGTTACTTACTGCTTCTGCTACCGCTGCAGCTATGGCGGTATCTCTCTCCCGCTCATTGCGTGCCTGAGCTACTCGTATCTCCTCAATCATCTTTTGCTATTGTTCTAATCGTTATAAAATTATTTGATTAAGATTTCCAGCCTCTCGTGGTTCCTCTACTGGAATAGTTCTTCTCATCTGAACCATTTTGTTATACTATAAGGCAGAAAAATAATACGATAAATAACATAATTCCAATTCCATTCCATACATAGTATACATACAGGGTATGCGTATATGTCATAGTCATACATACACTACCATACTAGTCTTTCATACTTCACATACATACATTGAGAACATTACCCTTTCTAACACACCCTAATCCTTCTTAAACTTTATTCTAACAAACTCTCCTACCAGGTAAATCCCGTCGGATATGGTACAATATGGTTCTTCGTCAAAGTACTGATCCAACTTTGTTCTCCAGGTAGGGGTAGTCGGCAACACATCATCCATAATCGTCCAAAGCCTCAGGGTCAACACATTTGGATCCCAGGCTTGATATATATCCTTTACCCTCGTGATAAATTCCTGATAAACCTTATAATCTTGATCCACATCTCTGACCAAGGTCTGCCTCAACTTATACAGCTATCGGGCTAACATTACTGATCTCTCAAATTGTTCTCCACTCAGGTTCTTCCCTGGTACCATCCCTATGATCAGATCTCCCAAAGATATCTCTACCAGTGTCACTCTGGGTCTACTAGGACCTGGCATATCAGTCTGATCAGGTACTCGACTGGGTCCTGGAATGTTTGAAACATGTCCTACTACACCTCCCTGACCTGTCCCCATACTAGTATCTGCTATACTCGGGGGTATCGAATTTATTGGAATAGCAGGAATAGGACCTTCTAACACAATCTCCTCCTGACCATCCTCCGATATTTCAATTATAAGGTTTGATCCTATTGAGGAACTAGTTATCTCAGAATCACTAACCATCATTTCCTCCTTTTCCTGGAATATCCCCTCAGAGCTGTCTGAACTATAGACCTCCAGTCTAGGATCTCCTTGGTTCACTGTGGTTTCAGATCTGGGTCTATATCTAGCCATCCTGCAAATACTAACTTAGTGTCAATTATAACAGCTTTACCATGGTATATCTATCTATAAATCATCTATTCAGAGCATTTCCTAAGCCAGAATCCTTTGCTCTGATACCAAAATGAAATATCCTTACTTTCTTACATCTTAGGGACTATTTGGTAGCATTTAGAACCACTTTCAAGGTCATTGAAGTCTAATTTCTCAATCAGGAGTTTTACTCTTAGCGAGTACTGTTCACTATGTAAATTCCAGATGAGTGACCTGACTTCCAAAAATCATAATTAATTCTAGAAAAATCAAAATAAAGTGGTTCAAATTTCTACATGAAGATAACTCAATTATATTTCAGGAAAAAATCACTCATTGATCCCTCCTTGACCAAGTCAACGTAGGTCAACATTACAACTTTACTGTTCATTCAGCGTTTCCCCCCTAAATCTAGCATTTTTGGTCCCAACTTTGATAATTTATATCTCCATGTGTAGATATCTAAATGAGACATTATATATATCAAATTGAAGCTTAATATGTCTAATATTTACCATAAAAATATCATATATTTATTCAGTCATTTACTATTTTTAATTATAGGTCAAACATCATTAAGTCACCAAGAGTTACTGTTCATAGTGACAAATTCCAGCACTCAACTTTACACACATATGCATACATCCATCACATATCAGTCAAACATGCCTAACAATATATATTATTAAATAATAAGTCGTTATACATCAGGGTATGTATAAAATCCTCATATTTCTATTACATCTTTTCCTGCCTGAAATCCGGCAGCATAACCGCTACGCTTCGTCTTTAGAAAGTAACTGATCTTGTACTGATTCGGTAATTCCTGTGAGAACTACCATTCTACGTAAGTACCCAGGAAATACTGGATGAACCGGCTAGGTCCACTCACTTCCAGCCTCCTTAGACAGTACCTACGTACACAGTACGTATCAGCTCCTTTCTTTACTATTGCCATCTTGTCATAATTTCGGCAGCATAACGGCGTCTCTTAAAATTCCTAAAATTTACTTCGACATAACCTCCCCTGTAATGGGTTATTTATTGGGATGAGATTTGGGAGAATCTCAATAGTAATAATCATAACAGTATATGTAATGCAGTGTGATAGTGCTTGCTTGTGATTGTGTATAGATAAGTATGCTGCGTGCTTCCATACTCAATAACATATGATCATAGCATTGTAATAGAGCTTCAAGCATAACATATAAGACAACAATCTAACCAAATAATAGCAGAACAAATCACAAAGCTATTACATAAAAGTTAGGATTAGTTACTACCTCAAAAGCTTAGCATAACTCTAGAATCTCTATACTGCTTCCAGCTCCGCCAGAACTTCCTTTCATCTTTCTTCCTTGCACCTTCTCTATCTAGAACTTCCTTCTCTATCTTAAATGGGCTCTTGGCCGTGATGAATGAATGGCAAGGGGGTATTTATAGTTTTTATGGATGGCATTTCCGTAATTTCCAAGAGCTCTGAATTTGTGGCCACCGTTTTTTCTGCAATTTCTTATTTTCTTTTCCATTTATGACATCATCACCATGACATCATCCAAGGGACACCTCATGGGAAAACTAATCCCTCACATGGCAAAAATGAAGGTCCAAGAAGCCTCTGGAGAAATTCCAGTCCAATTCGGTACAGGCCCGGTCCGATTCCTCGAAAACTGGACTGTTTTCTGAATCCAATTTTTCTGGAAATCCATATTATGTCTTCTGACCTTAAATTTAGTATCTGGGTCCTTTATATCATTAACATTTTTATACTGGGTCTAAACTTAATTACAGATCCCTTGTAAAATGACCAAAATGCCCTGGGTGCCCTTTCTTGCACTATCTTAACCCTAAGGGTAAAATTATTATTTTACACCTCTCTGTACCCTGTCAGGGCATATACTGACTCTAAGTAACCTCACCTGTGTATGTCTTGGCTTGTGGGCCTGTCCAGAATGACCAAAATACCCTCCATTCATCTATTACATTTTAGCACAAAACAGGGGCATTTTCTTAATTTTGCACTTTTCCGGGGTTCTGCTGGACACTAGACCACCTATCAGTCCAAGGGTCTTACTGGGCCTTTGATGGCGCCATTATTGGGCCTCCTAGGGTCCATTACCTTTATGGCACGCATCACGATGAATCTTCACCGGCAATGTTCATATGGTATTTCCGCCATTGTACACCGTTTATACACATTTCCAGACACCGGCTCCTTTTATCAGATACACTGGCCTACTGTGTCTAGGCATCCCTTTGGGTCATAACAGGCATCTGACTGATATCATCTGACCTCATTCAGTCTCAGTTTAAATACCGATAAATCTCCCTATCAGATACCCGGAGGCCACACTCCCGTCTGAATTTACTAGTTTGTGAATAACTTTTTCTACAGACCTCCTATTAGTATTCTGTCAGTTCCCTGACATCCTCCTCATCAGGACGCATCATCCTGTAATTTTTCACATATATCTGAGGTCTAGGATATCCGGTAGAAATTTCTTATACTTTTAGACTATCAGATGAATTTCGGCTATCTGGAGTCCTGAGAAAATTCCTGTATTAAGCTGGATTTCCCAGCATCACTTGCTCTATCTACTGGTGAAATCTGGGACTGAAATGCTTTCGAGCAGTCCAAACCACTTTCGAGCTAACTTTCTTTAATTACACTTTGGCCCCAGAGAACTTTCCTTCTTTGCACTTAAGTCCCTTAAATTTGGCTAAAATTACACTTAAAGACCCCACATTTTTGTCTACTTTTCCTTCTTAGCTTTAAACTTTCCATAATTACACTTAAGTCCTTTCCTTTTCTTTCTTTTTCAATTTAATCCCTTTCTTTACATAAATGGCCATATCTTTTTCCTGAAAAATAACTCATATATTTCATTCAATCTGTACATACAAATCAGTACAGAAAATTAGGGATATTACAATTCTTGTCCTCAAAACTGACTTTTTTGTAAGCCCTTCTATCGCCAAGTGTTATAATGTATCTAAAGCGAACAAGAAAGCTAGTGAACTAAGGAGTACAAAAAGGGAAAAAAGGGTAGCAGAGGCTGACTTAGAAGAAGATTAAACTCCTAAGGAGGCAGCTGAGGGTGACTCTGCTTTCAGTGCATAACTGGAAGCTATATCTGATCAGCTTGTAGAGGTTACTTCATAGCTGCAAGAGCATAGGGCCATTATTATGAACCAAGAATTTATAAGGAAGCAATTTATGGATCCATTAGTTCTTAAGATAGCTAAATCCCTTCATAAAGCTTTGCCTCCAAGATTTGAAAAGGCTTTCTTTAAAAGTAATATTCCTACCTCTACTTTCTTTCAAGAGGGACTAGGTGAAATATCAGGTACAAGAGTTGTAGATATTAGAGATGATAATAGGGCTGATGCTAGAGCAAATATGGAAGAACGCGTTGCTGATGGAGTGGAAGAGCAGAGAAATGATTAGTCGAGAAGATGATTGCTTTGTACTTTTTGTTTTTATTTTTGATTATGTTGTATTTGAAAAGGATGTTAATTGATGACACTATCATTGTTGTTTATTGCTTTCAATCTATATATACCCTTGTTGTTCATTACTTCTCTATTGCAATGTTATTTTTATATCTTTGCTGATAGTGAGGACATTGTCGAGTTTAAGTGTGGGGGATATATTTTTCTTATTGTTTTGCTAACGAATGCAAACATTTTTCTATTAATCCAATCTTTCATCACAAAATTTTTAGTTTTTGATCATATTGTGTGATGAATTACTAAAAATTAGATCCCCATTTTAAACTACTTTGTTGTTTGCTAAAGAGGTTTGAGTGTAAAAACAATGTTTTAGGCTTTGAAAGTTGTCATTTGTTAGTCTCTATGATAACTGGTCACAACCTATGTGTTGTATGGTCACGTCTTAAGATGGAATTATGGACTAATGGGATCTCTGTGTTTTATGGTCGCGATCTATATGTCTTTTGGTCGCAACTAAATTTCTTAAGTTTAGAAGAGTTGTTTATTGTGAGAAATATAGTCATGACTTACACTATTTTTGGTCACGACTAGAGTGTGAAAATGTCCATCTTCCTTGTCTTTGCTCTGTGCAATGTTGTATAGAAGGATTTCTTTTAAGCTACCATTGTTCTGTTATAAGTGAATCATTACACTATTTTTTCTAACCTTTTTGTATAAATAGTTTTATGGAAACCATTTCTATACTTGAGTTTTTGAAAATCTTGAAAATTGAATTGGAAACAATTAATTTTTTACTGTTAAACTTGGGATTTATACATGATCTTGAGTGATTACTTTGGTATTTTTAATCATTATTTTAGAAGGTTTTCAATCATGATAAGTGTTCTAATGCCTAGTGAATGATGAGCGTTGTTTGAGACTTTAGTGTATGGACAATTTAGATGAAAACCTTAGTTAGAAGGATTCTCTTCCTTAATTCCTATATTGAGTGATTATTCATTTGGTTTGCATCCTGTAGAACTTGTCTTGGCTCTAAGTTGAAAATTCATTGTGCATTCATTCTTGTTACTGAATATGATAGAGGTATTCTTTTCTAAATCTTTGGGCTTAAACACAAGCCATAAATACTGATCCATTATTTACCTATTGGACCTTCATGTCTTCCATTATTATCCATTGTTTGTTCGTGTGTCTAACTGCATTAAAAATTAATTTAATTTCATCCTTCTATTTGAAATCATATAACCTTCAAGGAGCTTGTAGGAAGTATTGTATATACCACTGATTAATGATTTTTGTTTAAAAAAATGAATAAAGTTATAGCATTGTCAAGGAGCTATAGTAAATGAATAAAGTTGAAATAAGAATTTCTTTGTAATAGAAGGTTATGGTTTAAGCTGATTCAGATGAAATTTGACTTGCATTATTTTTAATTAAGCACTTAGCTACATTTCATTCCATTCCATTCCACTTGATATTTACATCATTTCAATACCAAAAGTCCTTTTGATTCTTTGCATGAGTGTTGTATAGTTGAGAAGATTCAGAGCCATTACAAGCATATGGTAGAGTGTTTGCAAAATTGAATTGGAGTGAAAGAACCCTAACAATAAGAGGTTAGAGAGCTAAACACTTGCATCCCTATAGAGAATCTATTGCTCTCATACATTAATGATTGATTTCATCGAGTAGTTAATTACTTGGCATTGCTCATGTTATCATTTTTGCATTCTTAAAAGATGGTTGATTAATTGTCTCGAGGTTTTTTGTTGATTATGTTGTTCTCTTGAATTTATAGGCTCTAGTTTAGGTTTGATTCACTTCTTTGTCCAGGAGTACAAAGGTTCAAGTATGGGGGAATTGATAAGATACAAATTGTATATGGTTTCTTCTGTTATGTTTAGACATGACCTTAAAGGCCACTAGTAGCAACCTTATTTTATTCTAGGAGATTCTCTGTGTTCTCAGGTTGTGACATAAATGTGGATCTAGTCGCGACTAGATAGCCAGCTAGTGAAGTACGTTTTCACTTAGGTTACTCTGCGATTAAGGAAAGGGGCAATAACCAGACGAAAGGGGCTGGATATTTTGCCAGTTTAGCCAAGTTGAAGATGCTCTCATTCTCTCAACATCCTTTCAAGAACCATCAATCAAATCCTTCATTTTTCTTGATCTTTCAACTTATTTTTCCATTTCTACCACCTCTCTCCTTATCTTTCCATAATCTTTTTTCTCATCTTACGGCATCACTTCTAGATAGCGATTTGCATATATATATCCCAGTTTGATTTCTGGTTAGTTAGTTTATTATTAGCAATTGTTAGTAATTAATTCAATTGATTAGAGTCTTTATCTATCGATTGGTAGTTAAAAGAGGGATTTTACATTATCCAATTCAATCTACATACTAAGTGGTTTTCAATAGTTCATTGAAGGGTTTTAATTCAGCTTTGATAAAAAGGAGTTTGAACTCAGTAATAAACTGGTCTTGATCGATTGATTGAGGTTTTATATAAGACTTAGTGGATTCATCACTCTCATTCCACATCAAGAGCAAGGATGGATATGTTTTTATCATCAAGAGTATTTCCTATCATATTTCTTTTACAACCTAAACCATTTTCACATTAATAAAAAATTCAAAAAAAGTTACTCTTACTATACTTTATTTCTATTGCACCAATGTTTGAACAAAAGCAAGAACCCATGTTTTTACTCAGGTTTTCAAAATTGTTCACTAATTGTTAGAACTCTACTTTAAGGCTCATTAAGAAGAATGATAAGGTTGTTCCTTATACTACATTATTTGGGTTCAATCTTTATTTTGAAAGGTCAAGATTGTGACAAAACCCCAATGCATATTATTTCAATGATATTATCTTCAGTGCTACTAATGAGGATCTTTGTTAAGAATTTGCCAAGTTAATGCAGGGAGAGTTTGAAATGTCATGGATAGGATAATTAAACTTTTTTCTTGGACTTCAAATCAAACAACGGAAGAATGGCATATTTATTTCACTGATAAAGTACTTGAAGGAGCTCTTGAAAACGTGAGTTGGATCAAGCCAAAAGTGTCTCAACCTCGATGAGTACAAGTGTCATGCTAGATAAGGATGAGAAGGGAAAAAACTTTAACATTACAAAATATCAAGGAATGATTGGATCTCTTTTATACCTTGAAATATCCTCCTTTATATCTCTCAGAGTACTCTTGCTATAACACTCTCAACTGGATTATATCTCTCTTGCCGGAAATTCTGGAAGAAAATAACTGTACTGATTTGGTAATTCCCCATGAGAACTACCATTCTACATAAGTACCCAAGAAAGACTGAATGAACCGGCTAGGTCTACTCACTTCCAGCCTCCTTAGACAGCACCTACGTACACATTACTCTGTATAGTCTACCAGCACAACGGTATTTTTCTAGTACACATCTTTAAATTTTAACCTTAACCTTAACCTTACATATACTCAATTTTAATTATCTTATATCATTGGAATACCTCTTAAATTTAAAAACATTAATTTCTAAGAGTTGGGCTTACGGGTACTGTTCACTGTCACTATTTACTGGGTAATTCCAGATTACAGCCTGAACTTTGAAAATTCATAATCAAATCTAGAAAAATCGTTTTGAGGTGATTCCAATTTATAATGAAATATATTTCATTCAAATTTGATAGAAAAATATCAAAATGAGGTTTTCTTGTCCAGATCAAATCAGTTTATTCGTTGAACTTTACTGTTCATTTGGTAAATCTGAAAGTTCCAGTTTCTTTGCCCCATTTTCAAAAATTCATTTCTACTTGTATAATTATCCAATTGAGTCAAATTACCTATAGATTTAAATATCAGAATTTGTACTTTAATATCATAAAATTTCGTGGAAAAAATCATTCATTTACTATATGAAATTAGCGCATGAACCTCACTGCCTCTGAGTAGTCGTATTATCTTATTCCAGATTTTAACTCCCGACTTTGAAAAATCATAAGAATTCGAGTTCTTAACAAAATGAGGCTTTCTTGGTGTCCAATTAAAGATATTGATCTTAGATATGTTCATACCAAATTTCACGTAAAAACTCACTGGATAAGCTGCTTAAACTATCGTTGGAAGTAGACTGACTCTCATTAGATCCAGTGCATGCATACAATATACATACCAATATATCATCACATAAATTAAAGGCATGCTTTCCAAGTCATACACCAATCATACATCCACCATTACCTCCTTCCTTGTGATGTTCCAACACCTAGATCATGGTTATGGGGGGTGAGATTCAGGGGAATCTCAGTAGCAAACAATACCAAACAATGCATGTATTAATGTAAAGACTTGTGCTTGCTTGTGAAAGTGTTATCATAGTGTGATGAGCATGCTTCCATGTATCATATGAAATACAATTGGCCAAAGAAATCATAAAATAACAGAGCTTCAATCATCTACCATATACACACAATTCAACCAAGCCATAGCACAATCAAGCATACATTACATACATACAAGTTTAAGGTAAGTCCACTACCTTGGATTTAAGCTTTCTTTCTTATGCTTGCACTTGCTTCCCAAGCTTTCCAATCATGAAGCTTTTTGGTAAATCATTCCCCAACACCTTCTTAGAGGTTTTAAGGTCCTAAACACATTCATATACATTACATAATCCATTAGGACCATGAACTCAAACACTACTCAAGATTACCTCTCTTGAACCTTTAACTTGCTTTAACTAACATAACTTTCTTTAATCTTTGCCAATTAACTTGGCCTTTGAACCAATTGATGTCTTGACCTTACCCTACACAATTTCACCTTTTGAATCCATTTATAAACTCAAAATAACCAAATTCCAGCAAGAATACACTGTTCTGTACAGATTTGGAAAAGCATACATAAATCTTCCAAAAATTCTCATTTTGATTCCAATGCTTCCCATACTTGTTTCTCCACTTTTCCCCCACACAAAATATCATTTTAAGACCATTGGAAGCATCAGAATCATGAAATTTAAATCACTGTTCATGCGAGTGAACAGTAACCGAAAGAAATTTTCAACATTATAACCTTTAATTCCAATGGTTTCCAAGGTTCAAAACCTTTCCAACCCTACACAAAATCATCATATAAACTCAATGGAAGCATTAAATCGTTGAAATTCCATTTCCTTCTATCATGAACAGTGCAAACCGAAATGGTAAAGTCAAGAACATCAACTTACTTCACAACCAAGCATGTAACTAACTTGTTTAAGCTTGTCTTAACTATCTATGACTTAAAACTCATATTCCTTTCACATATACACAAAAATTCCAGCAGCATCTCCCCAAGATTTAAGCCTAAAAAATCACTTAAACTCAAGCACAAACCATAAGAACAAAAGGTAGAAGCAAGGAGACAACTTACCTTACTTGCTCCTTCAAGACCCTTGCTTCTTCCTTGCTTTCTTCCACTTTCTTTCTCTAGAACTCACTTCTCTCTCTAAAGGAGCTCTTGGGTGTGAAGAATGAATGGAAAGGGGGGTATTTATAGCAAAAGTCATGTGCCATTTGAAGGCCAAGATCACTTTGGAAACTATTTGATCTATTGGTTAAAGGTTTGATCTTGGAATGTCTTTTCACTTTTCACTCTTCACTCAAGACCTTACCACCATGAAATCACTAGCATGGCCTCACTTGGTACACCTAACCCTTCCTCTTTGGCCCCATTTTGGTGTCCTTGTGGGTCCCACCATGTACAAAACCTAATTCTTACTTTATTCTCTTTTTCTTTCTTTTCAAAAATCCATAAATTATTCATTATTGGACTTGGGCTCCAAGATAACTTTTGGGCCTTATTGGGATGGACTAGGATAACATGTTGGGCATCTTTTAGGTCCAATAGCTAATTGGCCCAAATCCCAATGTACTTTCCTCATACCGATATCCGTAAATTACCCTGATCTTAGCATAAATGCTAAACACCTCTTTTAATTGTTCTAACATTTTTAGAAATTCATTATAATATAAAATGAATTCTCTACAAAGTTTCATAATTTTCTGAGACCCAGAAGTCCTGTTAAAAATTACATACATTTCCTTTAACCCTTTACCGGTGTCCTTTTTCACCGTAAATTCCATAATTAATTCTACAGGACTCCTTTTGACTTCTGTCAACTCCATAAATTCTCATATTAATTATAATAATTTACTATCAATTTTCATCTGATATCCTTCCATTGTATGAAATGACCAAAATGCCCTCCATTCACTTCTGGTTTCTTAGGGCATCACGGAGGCATTTTCGTAACTTTGCACTTTAGCTCTTACACTTTCTTCCTCTTCCAATTTAATCCCTTTCTTTACATAAATGGCCACATCTTTTCCTGATAAATCTCAGATATATTTCATTCAATCTGTACATACAACTCAGTACAGAAAATTAGGGATGTTACATACCTCACCGCAAGTAGACCAGACATATAATTCAGTGTAGGGAAGTGTGCAAGATATCAAGCTGCTCCAAAGGAATCTCATGCTAAAGCTGTAAAGAGAATATTCAGATATCTTGTGGGAACCATTGTCCTTGGAATATGGTTTCCCAAAGAGAAGCAGAATACTTAATAGCATACTCAGACTTTGACCATGAAGGATACAAAATAGATAGGAAAAGCACCAGTGGACAACGTAAATTCCTTGGTGATTGTCTGTCTCATGGTACAGTAAGAAGTAATAGACGGTGGCTATCTCATCAATAGAAGCTGAGTATGTAGCTGTTAGGAGTTGTTGTGCATAAGAACTATGGCTCAAACAACAAGTTCAAGATCTGGGAATATATTTGAACAGGATTCTAATTCTTTGCAACAACACAAGCACAATTAGTTTGTCAGAGAATCCCATACTTCATTCTCGGACAAAGCACATTGATATCAGACACCTTTTATAAGAGATCACGTACAGAAGAAAGATATAAAAGTTGAAACCATCCCAACTCATCTTCAACTAGCAGATATCTTCACTAAATCACTTGCTCATGATCAATTCAACTACATCAGGAGGAAATTGGGAATGGTAAATCCCAATGAGCTATAAGGATTGTACTCTTTATAATAAACTTACAAAGTTTTTGTTTTAAGCTTTCTTTAGCCTTCATCTTCTCAAAATAATTGTTCAATACTTATGTATTAATGTAAATACTTGTGCTTGCTTGTGAAAGTGTTAACACTGTGTCATGTGCATGCTTCCATGTAACATATGAAATATAATTGGCTAAAGTAATCATAGAAACAGAGTTTCAATCATATAAATATATGCAACACAATTCAACATAGTCATAGCACAACCAAGCATACATTCAATACATGCAAGTTTAGGATAAGTTTACTACCTTATTGCTTTACTTCCTTTCACTTTAATTTTGCTTCTTCCTTCTTACTTTTTGTTGATGTGTGGCAGCCTCTTTTGAGTCCACAATCAAATCCTAACATCACATAATCATCCATTCATTTCAATCTAACTTCTCTTGAACATTGAGCTTACTTAACTACATTAACTTTCCTTAATCTTTACTAATTGACTTGGCATTTGAATCAATTGATGTCTTGACTTTACCCTACACAATTTCACCTTTTGAATCAATTTATGAGCTTAGACTCATGAAATTTCAGCTCCCATGCACTATTCTGGACAGATTTACTTAACTCCCCTTTCTCTTTCAAAAATTCTCCTTTTGATTCCAATACTTGTTTCTCTACTTTATCCCACACAACTTTTCATTTTAAAACCATTGGAAGCATCAAAATCATGAAATTCTAATCACTGTTCATAAAAGTGAACAGTAATAGAGAAGAATTCCAAAATATTACAACTTTCAATTCCAATGCTTCCAAGGTTCAAAACCTATCCAATCCTACACAAAATCATCATATAAATTCAATGGAAGCATTAGATCATTAAAATTCATTCTTCTTCTATTATGAATAGTGTAGACCGATCTTTCATGGCAAAGTCAAGAATATCAATTTGATTCAATAACCAATCATTTAAACCAACTTATCTAAGCCCTAATCACATAGTTCTACCTTTATCTCCTTCTTCCTCCTTTAACTTAAGATTTGGACAGCAAGTATACTCTAGGTTTAATGGAATTTCCAACCACTTCTAAAACACATATATATAAACTAAGATGGATTGCTTACCTTAGGTACTTGCTTGGGTGGCTTCTCCTTGATCTTATTTTGAGTTCTTTCTTCATTTTGGCATGGTTTCCCCAAGGATACTCTAGGTGCACGAAATTATGAAGACAAGGGTGGGTATTTATAGCCAAAACTTTGGCACCATGGGTTCATAATGTCCTCACTTTTCCTAATTATTACAATAGCTTAATCTTGAATTTGATTGGTTAGTTTTTGGATTAATTAACCTTAATCATCATTAGGTTAATTCTTATATTATTTTATTGCATTTTAGCACATGGGATAACCTTCCTTTCTTCTTCTTGGTGCCAAGTGTACAGCTTGTGGAACCCACCATGTGCAAAACCCTAATTCTCCTTTATCCCCTTTTTTTTCAAAAATGCATAAATTATTCTTTATTGGACTTGGGCTCCAAGACAACTTTTGGGACTTATTGGGCTTCCCTAGGATGAAATCTTGAGCCTTCCTTAGGTCCAATTGCTAATTGGCACAAATCCCAAGGCACTTCCTTTATACCGATATCCTTAAATTACCCTGGTCTTGAAATAAATGCTAGACACCTATTTTAATGGTTCTAAAATTTTTAAAAATTCATTCTAAGATAAAATTAATTCCCTACAAAGTCTCATAATTTTTTGAGACCCAGAAGTCCTGATAAAAATTACATACATTTCCTTTAAACCCTTTATCGGTGTCCTTTTTCACCGTAAATTCTATAATTAATTTTACAGGACTCCTTTTTTACTTCTGTCAATTTCATAAATTCTCATATTAATTATAAGAATTTACTACCAAATTTTATCTGATTATGAGGTCCAAAAGATACTGTATTAATTTCTCTTTCTTTAAAAATTTATATCAATTTTTTAGGACCTCAAATCAAAATTATGTGTTGCGTCAAACTGATCAGAATAATTTTCTCTATTTAATGGGAAAATTTGGGACTGAACTAATTTTGAGCATTTTTGGCCTTTTACCGGCTCAACTTTCTCATAATTACCATTTTGCCCTATAACTTTTAAAAATTTTACTTTGGGCCCTCAACTTTTCATAATTACACTTAATGGCCTAAAGTTTATGTCTACTTTACATTTCATACCATAGAACTTTTAGACTTTTCATTTTAGTCTCTCTTTTTTATTCCTTTGTCTACTCATCTCTTTTCCTCTCATTTCATCATCATAATCCTTTCCAAATATCTTTCCTCTATCAGTCTTACATAGGTAGGAAAAATTAGGATATGACAGTTATAATGTCACATCTTAATTTTCTTACATCTTAGGGACCATTCGGTAGCATCTGGAACCACTTTTAAGGTCATTGAAGTTAAATTACACATATGGAATTTTACTCTATCAAGACTGTTCACTGTGTAAATTCTAGAGAAGCGACTTGATTTCAAAAAATCATAATTAATTCAAAAAAACTCAAAATGAAGTGATTCAAGTTGCTACACAATGCTAACTTAATCCTCTTCTAGGGAAAAATAACTCGTTGACCACGACTTAACCAAGTCAATGTAAGTCAATGCTCCAAGTTTACTATTCATCCAACGTTATTCCCCTGAATCAAGCATTTTGGTACCAGCTTTAAAAAATATATCTCCATGTAGAGACATCTAAATGAGGTGTTCTATATATCAAATCGAAGCTTTCTATATCTACTATTTACTGGTAAAATATCATATATTTATTTAACCATTTTCTATTTTTTATGACAACCCAAATGTCACTGCCTCACCACGAGTTATTGTTCACAATGACAATCTCCAGCAACCAATTATCCATACATCAATCCCATATCAATCATGCTAAATAATTATTAACTTATCTTCATGTATCTTTATCTCCTCCATATTAAGAAGACCTGCTATAATTGGATTGATATGGAAGGGGTGAGATTTCAAGGGAAATCTCAGTAGCAATCGGTACCATAAACAATGTATGCATTAATGTAAATACTTGTGCTTGCTTGTGAAAGTGTTAACATTATGTAAAGTGCATCTTCCATGTAACATATAAAATACAATTGGCCAAATTAATCATAGAAACAGAGCTTTAATCATATACACATATGCAACAAAATTCTGTTGGAAATTGTGCCCTAGGGGCCAATCATTGTATCAGGTTATCACATTATTTGCATGTTTACTGTGATGACTATCCTTGGATAACTCATGATCTTATCCTAAATGTCCCTGGTCGGTCATCTATGTGGGAGCAGAGATGAAATAAGACCAGTATGACTTTGAAGATATATAGAGATATAAATCAAAGTCATAAGCACATGTAAGAGTACAGGGTGTTGGACCGACCCGCTATGAGAGAGCTGCATGGGTTAAGTCATAAGTTTCTCTCATATACAAGCCATGTCACTATGCCCTTTGACCTGAGATCATCATGTATTCCTACATGACAAACGCTCAGCTTTGACCTAGTCAAAAGTCACTTTTGACCGAGTGATCATAAAGGCTATGCTCGGGCTTCGTGGTTTTTCATGCGGAGGAATGTGAATGGTCAAGATGGAATTTGTCCCTCACATTCGTAGAGAGATATTACTTGGCCCCTCGATGAGTGAGTCTGAGAAATGTATGGCCATACTGGAATGGAAGGGTAGTTCCATTTCTATATTCAGACTACTCAGGGATCGAGAAAGTAACGGTCAGGAACAGGAGGATGACGTTCACCATGCCTCATCCTTGACCGAAATATCATGTGACAAAAGGGACGTGATATGGTTGTATGAAAGGTTACATCGTTTAACGATCCTCATATGTTTTGGGTAGTCGTAATGCCTTGCTAGAGACCACTTACGACTTGTGGGTCAGTATAGTAACTGGCCCACTGCCAACTTCATATGGGCCTACAGGGTCGCACGCAAAACAGCCCAATGCGAGTTATGATGTCCAGATTCATTGAATCTAAGAGATGTCTAGATTCAATGAATAATCTATGGTGGATATATATTATATATATATATATATAAATTAGTATATATATATTATATATAATATAAGAGATATTTGCAAGATTTAATTTATAAGGATAAATTAAATTTTTATCACTTTTGAATTTGAATTTAAATGGATATGATCTATTTGAATTTGAAATTCAAATTGATAAGATATCTCAAATTTGATTTATAAGAATAAATCAAATATAATTCTGTCTTATCTTTATTTTAAATTAAATAAATAGGTGAATTAAATCTGTGGGACGGATTTAATATAAACCATATTTATTTAATCAGTTTCTTATTAAATTATGCAATATATGATATTGTATTAATTCAGAATTAATATAAGATTAATTCTGAAGCCCGGCCCTATTAGAAGCCCGATAGCTTCCTATATATTTGACATTAGGAGCTAGGGTTCTACAGACAATATAGATCTCTTCACACATATTCAGTCGTGAGAAAAGGGGGCAGGGAGAGTGCAAAAGGTTTGCAGATAAGAAACTGCCGAAATAGAGACGGTGAGGACGGAATCTCCAGAAAGCCCTAGAGGGACAAGAGGCGCTAGCACGTCGTTAAAAATTGGAACGCTGTTCGTGTGGATACCGGTAGAGGAAGCCGATCTGAGCTGTCGACTTCTACGATACGTCCAGACACGAAGAAAGGTCGCGACCAGAACACACTTAGGTTGCGACCAAACGGGCATCTGAACGTCAGAAATCCGAAAAGAGGAGACAGGTAGCGACGTGAAGTTGAAGAGGTCGCGACTAAAAGCTCCAGAGGCGACAGGTCGCGACTAGAAGCAGAGTAGGTCGCGACTACAAACTCCAGAGGCGACAGGTCGCGACTAGAAGCTGAGGAGGTCGCGACTGAAAGTTCCAGAGGCGAGGAGTCGCGACTAGTGGACACTGAGGTCGCGACCAAAGCTCGAGTACCGAAGGTAACACTTCTTTCTCCTTGACTTAAACACATTCGGTAGATCCTGGCTGGGAATGGAAAAATTTTTAAAGTTAATTTCCACTGCGTGTCTTCCAATTCCCTTCAAATTCAACATAGCCATAGTACAACCAAGTATAACATTCAATACATACAAGTTTAGGATAGTTTACTACTTATCGTGTAGCCTTTCCTAAAGGGAATTGGAAGACACGTAGCGGAAATTAACTTTAAAATTTTTTTTCATTCCCTGCCACGATCTACCGAATATGTTTAAGTCAAGGAGAAAGAAGTGTTACCTTCAGTATTCGAGCTGTAGTCGCGACCTCAGTATCCACTAGTCGCGACTCTTCGCCTCTGGAGTTTACAGTCGCGACCTCCTAAGCTTCTAGTCACGACCTGTCACCTCTGGAGTTTTCAGTCGTGACCTACTCAGCTTCTAGTCGCGACCTGTCATCTCTGGAGTTTTCAGTCGCGACTTCCTCTGCTACTAGTCACGACCTGTAGCCTCTGGAGTTGTCAGTCGCGACTTCCTCTGCTTCTAGTCGCGACCTGTCGTCTCTTTTTGGATTTCTAACGTTCAGATGCCTATTTAGTCGCGACCTATATGTCAACTGGTCGCGACTTTGTCATACCTGGTGCTCTTTTCTCGATCGCAAGAAGTCAACAACTCAGATCAGCTTCCTCTACCGGTATCCACACGAATAGCGTTCCAACCACGAACGACGTGCTAGCGCCTCTTGTCCCTCTAGGGCTTTCTCAAGAATCCATCCTCACCGTCTCTATTTTGGCAGTTTCTTATCTGAAAACCTTTTGCACTCTCCTTGCCCCTTTTTTTTCCGTATAGAACCCTAGCCCCTAATGTCAAACATATAGGATGCTATCGGGCTTCTTATTGGGATGGGTTTCAGAATTAATCTTATATTAATTCTAAAATTAATACAATATCATATATTGCATAATTTGATAAGAAACTAATTAAATAAATATGGTTTTTATTAAAACTGTCTCACAGATTTAATTCATCTAATTATTTAATTTAAAATAAAGATAAGACGGAATTGTATTTGATTTATTCTCATAAATCAAATTTGAGATATCTTATCAATTTAAATTTCAAATTCAAATAGATCATATTAATTTAAATTCAAATTCAAAAGTGATAGAGATTTAATTTATCCTTATAAATTAAATCTTACAAATATCTCTTATATTATATATAATATATATAAAATATATAAATCCACCCTAGATTATTCATTGAATCAAGACATGTCTTAGATTCAATGAACCTGGACATCACAGCTCGAGTTGGGCTATTTTGTGTGCGACCCTGCAGGCCCATATAAAGTTGGCAGTGGGCCAATTACTATACTGACCCACAAGTTGTAAGCGATCTCTAGCAAGACATTACGACTACTGTAACACCCTAATTTTTAGGCCTAGAGATGCCAGAAAGAGAAATCAAGGGCATAATCGTAATTATGGGAAAGATAGGGCTGGTAGCCGATGAGTACCATATTTTGCCAGAAAATAGAGAAAATTATGCTGATCATTTCACTGAACTGTGAAATGTGCATATGAGGTCTCTATGTGTATGAAAGAATTAGAAATGTGACCAGGGGTAAAATGGTCATTTTTGGAAAAGTGTGCGCGGGAGCGTACTTTCATGCCAAAATAGCCCGGTCCGGATAAAATATCTGAAAATACCAGGAGATAGAGAAAAGGATTCCGGATTGAATGACGTAACACAGAATTTTGATTTGAGGTCCCGATTTTTCTGTAAAAATTCTCGAAGATGGGAAATTACAGTTATAATCGGTAAAGGAAGAGCAGTCCGAATAGAGATGATCGGACTACGGCCAGAGGCCATACAGTGTTGTCTAAGGCCCGTAGTGACACCAGGGAAGGCCCAGGCCCATAATATCAGTTCAGTGGTAAGAGGGGCCGGTGTCCGGGAAAAATGTGCAAAATGACGAAAATGCCCTTATGTTATAGAATAACTGAAGAATGAGTAAAGGGTATTTTGGTCATTTGGCTAAGGTTAGACAGTCAACAAGGGGTATCTGGATAGTTGATCAGGGCCAGGGAATACTCTGGTAAGATATGAAAGACAATAATGCCCCTTGACCTAGAAAGGTAAAGAAAGGACTTAAGTGCAATTATGGAAAGTTTCAAGGCTAAAAAGAAAAGTAGACAAAAATGTGGGGTCCTTAAGTGTAATTTTAGCCAAATAAAAAGGGACTTAAATGAAAAGAAGAAAAGTTCCCTGGGGCTAAATTGTAATTAAAGAAAGTCAGCCCGGAAGTGGTTTGGACTGTCCGAAAGCATTTCAGTCCCAGATTTCACCGGTAGAGAGAGCAAGTGACGCTCGGTAATCTGGCTTAATACAGGAATTTTTGAAGACTCCAGATAGCCAGAAATGGACTGATCGTCGAAAAGTTACAAAAATTCATACCGGATATCCTAGACTTCGGATATAAGTGAGAAAATACAGGATGATGCGTCCTTATGGGGCGGATGTCAGGAAACTGACAGAATACCGATAGGAGGCCTGTAGAAAAAGTTATTCGCAAAATAGAAAATCCAGACGGAGTGTGAGGCCTCCGGTTATCCGATAGGGAGATTTATCGGTATTTAAAAAGGGACTGAATGAGTTCGGATGATCTCATTCAGATGACTAATATGACTCACAGGGATGCCTGAACACCGCAGGCCAGTGTATCGGACAGAAGGAGCCGGTGTCCGGATATGTGTATAAACTGTGAATAATAGATAAAATATTCAATAATCATTGACAAGGGAGGATTCCTCTTAATGCGTGCCATGAAGGTAATGGACCCTGAGAGGCCCAATAATGGCGCCAACAAAGGCCCAGTAAGACCCTTGGACTGATAGGTGGGCCAGTGTCCAGTAGAACTCCGAAAAAGTGCGAAATTACGAAAATGCCCCTGTGTTGTACTAAAGAGTAATAGATGAATGGAGGGCATTTTGGTCATTCTGGACAGGCCCAGGAGCCAAGGCACATACAGATAAAGTTACCTAGAGTCATTATATACCCTGACAGGGTACAGAAAGGTGTAAAATGACGATTTTACCCTTAGGGCTAAAATAGCGCAAGAAAGGGCACTTAGGGGTATTTTGGTAATTTGCCAAGGGCTGTTTCTTGGGAATCGAGCCATCAGAGTTCTTGAACCTGATCGGAGACCCAAGATAATATTCCAAGGCCCAAAAACGTAGCCCATGAAGTATGTGGGAAAAAGTGGCATTAAAATACTATTTTAATGCTGTTTCAATAAAGTAAAGTTACTCTGTCGGCACGATAACCGAGGAGGTGATCAGATAAAGTCCTGGACTTATCTGGATAGCATTGGAAGGCGTGACAGGTGCCAGTAAGATGCCACATGGCGCCAACATAGAGGAGAAAGAAAAAGTTGAGGACACGTGGCACAATCTTAGCCGGTGAGTCCAATTTGTGGGAATTCGGACCGGACCTGTACTGGATTAGACTGGAACTACTGAGTCAGCTGCTGAGGTGTCCAAGAAGGCTTCAATTTCGCCATGTGACATATGAGGTGTCCCATGAGGTGGCATGGAGATGATGTCATGCATGATGCAGTAAAAGGAATAAAAGAAAATAGGAAATTCCGGAAAAACCAGGACCACAGGATCAGATGGCTTCAAAATTACAAGAATGCCATTGACCAAAACTATAAATACCCCCCGTTGCTCTTCATATGCCACGGCCAAGGGCCTTTTAGAGAGAGGAGGAGGTGCTAGAGAGAGAAAGTGAGAGGAAGAAAGAAAGAAAGGAAGTTCTGGCGGAGCTGGAAGCAGAATAGAGATAGTAGAGTTCTGCTGAGCTCTTGAGGTAGTAACTAATCCTAGCTTTTATGTAATGGCTTTGTGATTTGTTGTGCTATTGTTTGGTTAGATTGTTGTCTTATATGTTATGTCTGAAGCTCTGTTGTAATGCTATGATATATGTTATTAAGCATGGAAGCACGCAGCATACTTATCTGTACACAATCACAAGCAAGCACTGTCACTCTGCATTACATATATTGTTATGATTGTTGCTACTGAGATTCTGTTGGAGATTGTGCCCTAGGGGCCAATCATTATCTTATGAATATTATTGATTTATGAATTTCTTAATTATGTTATCATATTATTTGCATGTTTACTATGATGACAATCCTTGGATAACTCGTGATCTTATCCTAAATGTCCCTGGTCGGTCATCTATGCGGGAGAAGAGATGAAATAAGACCAGTATGACTTTGAAGATATATAGAGATATAAATCAAAGTCATAAGCACATGTAAGAGTACAGGGTGTTGGACCGACCCGCTATGAGAGAGCTGCATGGGTTAAGTCATAAGCTTCTCTCATATACAAGCCATGTCACTATGCCCTTTGACCTGAGATCATCATGGATTCCTACATGACAAACGCTCAGCTTTGACCGAGTGATCATAAAGGCTATGTTCGGGCTCAGTGGTTTTTCATGCGGAGGAATGTGAATGGTCAAGATGGAATTTGTCCCTCACATTCGTAGAGAGATATTACTGGGCCCCTCGATGAGTGAGTCTGAGAAATGTATGGCCATACTGGAATGGAAGGGTAGTTCCATTTCTATATTCAGACTACTCAGGGATCGAGAAAGTAACGGTCAGGAACAGGAGGATGACGTTCTCCATGCCTCATCCTTGACCGAAATATCGTGTGACAAAAGGGACGTGATATGGTTGTATGAAAGGTTACATCGTTTATCGATCCTCATATGTTTTGGGTAGTTGTAATGCCTTGCTAGAGACCGCTTACGACTTATGGGTCAGTATAGTAACTGGGCCACTGCTAACTTTATATGGGCCTCCAGGTTCGCACACAAAATAGCCCAATACGAGCTATGATGTCCAGATTCATTGAATCTAAGAGATGTCTAGATTGAATGAATAATCTAGGGTGGATATATATTTTATATATATAAATTAGTATATATATATTATATATAATATAAGAGATATTTGTAAGATTTAGGGTGTGTTTGGATTAGCTTTTGGAGAATAGATTCTGGAGAATAGATTTTGGGTAGAATATATTTTGGGAAGAATAGATTTTGGGAATAAAGATGTTTGGATGATTAGTAGTAGAATCACTTTTTATATTAGTAAATTACTAAAAAGGGTATGATATGATTAAAAGTAAGAGAGATGAAAGATGATAGAGAAGAAAGAGGAGAGAGAAGAGAGTGTAGAGAGGAGAGAGGAGAGAGAAAAAGAGATAAGAGAGGAGAGAGGAAAGAGAAAAAGAGAGATAAGAGAAGAGAGAGGAGAGATAATAGAGAAAAGAGAGGAGAGAGGAGAGAGGAGAGAGGGTGTAAGAAAAAGTAAGGGTATAATAGTAATTGGATAATCCAAAACCTAGGTTTCAAAGAAAAAGCTATTTTCAGTAGCTTATTCAAAACCTAGGTTTCAAACCGAGGTTTTGTCCAAAATCAATTCTCAACAAAAATTGCTGTTTGTGTAAAAATTTTCCAAACCGCAGTTTTGGCCCTAAATTGATTCTGCACCGCTCACCCAAACACACACTTAATTTATAAGGATAAATTAAATCTCTATCACTTTTGAATTTGAATTTAAATGGATATGATCTATTTGAATTTGAAATTCAAATTGATAAGATATCTCAAATTTGATTTATGAGAATAAATCAAATATAATTTTGTCTTATCTTTATTTTAAATTAAATAAATAGGTGAATTAAATCTGTGGGACGGATTTAATATAAACCATATTTATTTAATTAGTTTCTTATCAACTTATGCAATATATGATATTGTATTAATTCAGAATTAATATAAGATTAATTCTGAAGCCTAGCCCTATTAGAAGCCCGATAGCTTCCTATATATTTGACATTAGGGGCTAGGGTTCTACATACAGAACATCTCTACACACACATTCAGACGTGAGAAAAGGGGCAGGGAGAGTACAAAAGGTTTGCAGATAAGAAACTGCCGAAATAGAGACGGTGAGGACAGAATCTCTAGAAAGCCCTAGAGGGACAAGAGGCGCTAGCACGTAGTTCGCGATTGGAACTCTGTTCGTGTGGATACCGGTAGAGGAAGCCGATCTGAACTGTCGACTTCTTGCGATCGACCAGACACGAAGCAAGGTCGCAACCTATTGACACTGAGGTCGCGACCATACGGGCATCTGAACGTCAGAAATCCGAAAAGAGGATACAGGTTGCGACTTGAAGCTGACGAGGTCGCGACTACAAACTCCAGAGACGTCGGTCGCGACGTGAAGCAGAGTAGGTCGCGACTAACAACTCCAGAGGCGACAGGTCGCGACTAGAAGCTGAGGAGGTCGCGACTGAAAGTTCCAGAGGCGAGGAGTCGCGACTAGAGGACACTGAGGTCGCGACCAAAGCTCGAATACCGAAGGTAACACTTCTTTCTCCTTGACTTAAATACATTCGGTAGATCCTGGCTGGGAATGGAAAAAAATTTTAAAGTTAATTTCCGCTGCGTGTCTTCCAATTCCCTACAGATTCCCCCAAATCTCATCCCAATAAGTAAACCATTACAAGGGAGGTTATGTCTAAGTGAATTTTGGGAATTTTAAGAGACGCCGTTATGCTGCCGAAATTATGATAAGATGGCAATAGTAGAGAAAGGAACTGATACGTACTGTGTACGTAGGTACTGTCTAAGGAGGCTGAAAGTGAGTGGACCTAGCCGGTTCATCCAGTCTTTCCTGGGTACTTACGTAGAATGGTAGTTCTCACGGGAATTACCGAATCGGTACAAGATCAGTTACTTTCTGAAGATGAAGCGTAGCGGTTATGCTGCCGGATTTCAGGCAGGAAAAGCTACAATAGAGATATGAGAATTTATGTACATGGCTAGATGTAAAACAACTTATTAATTAATAATAATTGTTGTTTGGCATGTTTGACTGATATATGATGGATGTATGCTTATGTATGTAATGTTGGTTGCTGAAAATTAACACTATGAACAGTAATCCGTGGGGACATGAGGATATTTGACCCACAATTAAAAATAGTAAATGGATGAATAAATGTATTATATTTTTAAGGTACATAGTAGACATACCAAGCTTCGATTTGACATATAGTATGACTCATTTGGATGTCTACACAAGGAGATATAAATTATCAAATTTGGGACCAGAATACTGGATTCAGGAGAAAAACGTTGGATGAACAGTAAAGTTTTAACATTGACTGACGTTGACTTGGTCAATGAATTGCCAACGAGTTATTTTTCCCTGAAAGATAATTGAGTTAGCTTCAATTATCAATTTTAACCACTTCATTTCAATTTTTTTAGAATTAGTTATGATTTTTCGAAGTTAGGTCACTCATATGGAATTTGTACAGTGAACAGTACTCGATAAGAGTAAAACTCCAGATTGAGAAATTGGACTTCAATGACCTTGTAAGTGGTTCTAAATGCTATCAAATGGTCCCTAAGACGTATGAAAGTAAGGATGTTTCATTTTGGTATCAGAGCAGAAGGTTCTGGATAGACCAGAAAGGGCTCTGGTTCAGAGCATAAGATTCTGGCACAGAATAGAAGGTTCTGGCTCAGTGATGCTCTGAAATAGTTAAGATGTGTGGTATGTGGTATGGGTTATCCTAAATGTTTTACATATGTACATATATTGTTGTGCATATATATGACTGGATTTCCCAATTCTAGAAAAAAAAAGTGGAAGTCATGGTTAATACAAGAAGAACGGTTAGACCAGAGGTAGTAGAGCCTCGGGAAGAGGGTACTAATAGTCAGATAGACCCTATGTAAGTTATTCTAGATAGGCTAGAAAAGCAACAACATGCAATAGATGAGATGCGGGCAACCCAGACTCGCCAAGATTAAGAACGAGATTCTGCTATCGCTAAGGCGGTTGCTGCTGCAGTTGCTAGCTTACAACAGTCTGAGAAGGAGGTAGTACCAGAGAATGATGTAGAACCTGAACCTCAGCCAGATCATGAGCAGACTAGAATGAATAGACATCAGGGGTCTATAGGAAATAACAATAACCAGGAAAGTCTGCGAACATGGATGGAACGATTCCATAAGTATAATCCGCCCATGTTTAAAGGGACTTTTGACACCCAAATAGTTGAGGATTGGGTGAGCCAGTTAGAGAAAATCTTTAAGATTTTAGAATGTCCCACTGAAAGAAAGGCCCAGCTGGCAGTTTACAACCTAGAAAAAGATACGGATAGGTGGTGGAAGAATACAGAAGTGATTCTGCACTCAAGAAATATTCCACTTACATGGGAAACATTTCTTGAGCAGTTCAACGAGAAATATTTTCCACAGTCGGTACGAGATGAACGTGAAGCAGAATTTTTAATATTAAAGCAGGGTGAGCAAGAACCCTTTGATGATTATCTTGCTAGGTTCATTCGTCTTTCACGATATTCCACTTACCTAAACTGTATGAATGATGAGAGGTGGATAACTGAGAAGTTAACTCGTGGGTTAAACCCTACATTAAAGGAGAAAGTTTTTCCTAGACAGATACGAAGGTTAATGAAGCAGTAGAGGTATGCAGGATCACAGAGAAGAATGTGAAATACCCAGAAAAGAGTGAGCCTGCTACATTAGTACCATTGAAAATGATGCCTCCAGGTTCCCTAAGAGGGAACAATAAGAAGAGAAATAGGCCAGCATATGGGTCAGAAGTTAATAAGGGACAGGGAAGTAGGCCAGGTAGTGGGCCAAGAGAAGTTAGTAGGCAACCAAGGCCTAATGAATGTAGGAACTGTGGTCGAGACCATGGTAGGAGGCCTTGTCCAGTAAGTCAAGGGTTATGCTATAGGTGTGGAAAGCCTGGACATTATGCCAGGGAGTGTCCACAGAACACAACAGGCGAAAGATACCCAACTCAGGGAAAAGTATATGCCCTGACTGGCAACGAGATAAGAAAGGTACGAGATTAATTGTGTTCTGTAGCCACTGGCTAATGAATGGATAGATCCTGTATGTGATTGGACTGTATTGTCCAGTATGCACACTATTGAGCTACCCTATACCTAGTATGTTGCCTTTGTATAAGAATGAGTATGATTACAGGTTTTAAAAGTAGGAAGTAGAGAAAACATATACAAGATAGTTTGGGGTAGTCAAACCCTTGAGTGTTAAAACTTATATTATGGCTGAAAGGAGTCCAGGTCACGATGTTATGAGAGATAGGTCGCGACTAAAGGACACAGAAATGCCAGGTCGTGACGAGTAGCATATGATAGTCGCGACTAAAAGTCGCAGAGCTTGTGAGTTACAACTATGAAGTTCTCAGGTCGCAACAAAGATAGCAGAGGCCATATGATAATGAAGGTAATAACCTTGCTGAAGTTCATCAGCTAGAGGATTGGAATAGCATATGGTAAGCCAGACAGTACAAAAGTACTGAGGTACGAAAGATCAGTTTAAGACATTGTGTAAAAGTAGATCCTCTATGTGATAACTAAGAGTAGATCTACGTTGCAGGGGTTTTATTCGGTTAATCTGAATAGAAGACCTGAAATCTAGAATGAGATTTGCCAGGAATGATCTTAGTGCATGGCCTAAAGGTAAAGACGTGGTGGTTAATAGATAAAGAGCTAAATGATTCCTGAGCAGAGGGATTCCATCACGGAGAAGTAGTAGACCTAGGGGAGAATACCCTAGAGAACAGAAGTAATAGTGAGAAATGATGAATGAGATCTGTGCGACTCAAGTTCGCTAGGATAAAAGAAAGACTAATAAGGAACCATAGTCCGGTCAAGAGTAGACTAGGACTGATGGATAGATAGAAGAAGTTAAGAGATAGTAAAGAGGTAGCCACAGTTAAAAGATAAAGTGACTCCCTAATTCCCTATATAAGATAGAGTAATGAAAGGTTGAGTCTATACCCTGCTAAGAGGGTAGCGTGGCAGCCTAAGTGAAATAGATGAATGATCAGAATATGATAGGCAATATGATAAAGGAAATACGTTTGAGGCTTACTTAGATTATTACAATGTCTGATGGATGATTGAGCAAAATATGATGATGATATGGCTTATGTTGCCATAAGTTATGATAGTTGCATCTCCTTGCAGTTGTCATATGATGACGTGCATGTTAGAGTATGCTATGATGAATGGATACTCCCCTTTTGCAGTGCATGCAGGGTAGAGTATATATGAGTACATATATGAGATGAGAAAGTTATGAGAAATTATGTTGCTCCCATACCATATGATATGAGGATGATATGATTGTATTGAGGATGATAGATAGTCTCAGTTATGGGACGATAAGTTATGATATGATACTCAGGGCCATTTCTATTGAAAGGAATGGTAGACAGAAAGTAGCAGATAACAGTAAACGGATTATTTCTAGATCACTCTTGAGATAAGAGTTGGATCTGGTATAAATGACTCGCAGTTAGAGCATAGTTTAAATGGCTCACAGTTAGAGCACAGGTTGAAAGATGAGAAGGAACTCCTGAGTAAAAAAGGAAGTAAGTAAAGTCTGGGTAAAGGATATGAGGCTATAAATGTTTAAAATATTTATTTATGGAGTTATCAACAGGTGGAAGCAGTTAACCTTATAACTTAGTCTGTTGGTTTAAAATCTTCAGGAGATATACAGTACAACAGAATCGCAGTTAGATTCTGGAGGGTCATAGTTAGATCCTAGTATGGCTCCAGGATCGCAGTTAGATCCTGACAGCTTCAGAGTCGCAGTTGGATTCTGAAGAGGCTAACGGTTGATCGCAGTTAGATCCCGAGGTCGCAGTTAGACCTAGCCTAAGGAAAGTAATGAGCCATGAGATATGAGTGCAATGTAATATCTCTTTGGGAAGATGAATGCCAAAGACGAAGTTAAGGTGAGGAAGCTTCACTAGTTGATAAACTCACCCAGAGAAATTATTTTACAATGATTTTCCTCAGGTAGCCTCTAGTATACAGTCTAAACTTAGTTTTCCTTAACAACGACGGAGTCTAAGTGCGAATCTGAGTACTGATATTCAAAGTTTTGTAGAAGTATGCCTGAGAAGCAGAAAAGAGAATTCCCTATGTATAGAGAATAGGAAAGTATTGGCTAAGAGCACTCTGGGAGGATAGTAATTATAGAATTAACTACATCAACTCGATACAATCAACTCTGAATTAAGGACGCAATGAACTCCCTATTTTAAATCAAGGATTCTGGTTCAGCATCATCTCCAAGAGAGCACAGCAACTTTAGCCTTCCATTGCTGTCAAGACTTCAATAGCAGCAGTAAAACCAGCAGTAGTCATGGTGAATGTAGAAAGAGAAGATGAAGATGGAATACAGGACTTTCCTCTAGTTTTATTGCCTAGAATAGAGGAAAGTTGCAGAGAAGACTCATCATCATTCTGCATGAAGATGGAGATGGCGTGAGAGAGAGATGGGAGTTACAGATGGAATGAATGGAGGAAGTGTGGAATTTGAAGGAGAGCTGTGATGCAGAATGATGTATGGCGTGTGATGGGATGATGTGAAGTAAATGATGGATATATAGGAGAAATGTGTGAATATTGTAACAGATCTGAAGTGATAGCTGTTGGTGTGAGTGATTCTATTCAGATGAAGTGTGTGTGCATAAACAGTGCAATAAGTGTTAATATGATGAGCTATTATGGAAGTGTGGAATATGTGAATTTAGTTATGAATTGGACTCCCTCTAGCTGTCAGCACATGCCCAATCTGTTACAGCACATGTGTGAATCTCCTTCCAATGTGATTCTGTTAGCCCACTTGTTGAATCCTATACATGCTTAAATCTTCTCTTGTCCAGCTGTCAACTAACCTCCACCTAATTTGTTGCTTGGTTACTGTAATGGAAATTTTATAGATTATTTATTTAATTAATCACTAAAATCATATCAATTAATTTTCACTTGTTCTATTTTTATTTTATTTATTAATTGCTCAACATATTGATAAATGGGGATAGAAATCAATAATAAAACTCTCTTTGAAAACAATAAAATCAATACAAATAAGAGTTTATTAAATGGTCCCTAAGATGTACGAAAGTAAGGATGTTACACATCTCCACCATTAAATGCCACAAGGGTTGTGAATCAAAGAGTCTTTATTAGGGTTATAATGTTGGAAAGGCTAAATGATGAAATGGAAATGCATGTCAATGATTAAAGAAATACTACACATGATCTTAGTTCTTAAAGATACTTCAACACTTAATCACAATTTCAACTGTGCAACTACAGAAAGTATCCGTCATAAGCTAACTGTAGGGAATTGGAAGACACGCAGCGGAAATTAACTTTAAATTTTTCTTTCATTCCCATCCAGGATCTACCGAATGTGTTTAAGTCAAGGAGAAAGAAGTGTTACCTTCGTATTCAAGCTTTAGTCGCGACCTCCGTATCCACTAGTCGCGACTCCTCGCCTCTGGAACTTTTAGTCGCGACCTACTCAGCTTCACGTCGCGACCTGTTGCCTCTGGAGTTGTTAGTCGCGACCTCCTCTTCTACTTGTCGTGACTGGACGTCTCTGGAGTTTGTAGTCGCGACCTCTTCAGCTTCAAGTCGCGACCTGTCTCCTCTTTTCAGATTTCTGACGTTCAGATGCCCGTATGGCCGCAACCTCAGTGTCAATAAGTCGCGACTTATCTTCGTGTCTGGTTTCTTTTCTCAATCGCAAGAAGTCGACAGCTCAGATCGGCTTCCTCTACCGGTATCCACACGAACAACGTTCCAATCACGAATGACGTGCTAGCGCCTCTTGTCCCTCTAGGGCTTTCTAGAGATTCTGTCCTCACTGTCTCTATTTCGGCAGTTTCTTATCTGCAAACCTTTTGCACTCTCCCTGCCCCCTTTTCTCACGTCTGTATAGATGTATAGATGTGTGTTGAACCCTAGCTCCTAATGTCAAATATATAGGATGCTATCGGGCTTCTAATTGGGCCGGGCTTCAGAATTAATCTTATATTAATTCTAAAATTAATACAATATCATATATTGCATAATTTAATAAGAAACTAATTAAATAAATATGGTTTATATTAAATCCGTCCCACATATTTAATTCACCTATTTATTTAATTTAAAATAAATATAAGACGGAATTATATTTGATTTATTCTCATAAATCAAATTTGAGATATCTTATCAATTTGAATTTCAAATTCAAATAGATCATATCCATTTAAATTCAAATTTAAAAGTGATAGAGATTTAATTTATCCTTATAAATTAAATCTTACAAATATCTCTTATATTATATATAATATATATATACAAATTTATATATATAAAATATATATATAACCACCCTAGACTATTCATTGAATCTAGACATCTCTTAGATTCAATGAATCTGGACATCATAGCTCGTATTGGGCTATTTTGTGTGCGACCCTGTAGGCCCATATGAAGTTGGCAGTGGGCTAGTTACTATACTAACCCACAAGTCGTAAGCGGTCTCTAGCAAGGCATTACGACTACCCAAAACATATGAGGATCGATGAATGATGTTACCTTTCATACAACCATATCACGTCCTTTGTGTCACACGATATTTCGGTCATAGATGAGGCATGGTGAACGTCATCCTCCTATTCCTGACCGTTACTTTCTCGATCCCTGAGTAGTCTGAATATAGAAATGGAACTACCCTTCCATTCCAGTATGACCATACATTTCTCAGACTCACTCATCGAGGGGCCCAGTAATATCTCTCTACGAATGTGAGGGACAAATTCCATCTTGACCATTCACATTCCTCTGCATGAAAAACCATTAAGCCCGAACATAGCCTTTATGATCACTCGGTCAAAAGTGACTTTTGACTAGGTCAAAACTGAGCGTTTGTCATGTAGGAATCCATGATGATCTCAGGTCAGAGGGCATAGTGACATGGCTTGTATATGAGAGAAGCTATGACTTAACCCATGCAGCTCTCTCATAGCGGGTCGGTCCAACACCTTGTACTCTTACATGTGCCTATGACTTTGATTTATATCTCTATATATCTTCAAAGTTATACTGGTCTTATTTCATCTCTGCTCCCGCATAGATGACCGACCAGGGACATTTAGGATAAGATCATAAGTTATCCAAGGATGGTCATCACAGTAAACATGCAAATAATGTGATAACATAATTAAGAAATTCATAAAACAATAATGTTTATAAGACAATGATTGGCCCCTAGGGCACAATTTCCAACACTAACTTCCTTTTATTCAAGCTGAATATCACATCTTGTTAATTGGTCTATCTCTTCTTTCTCTCTTCTCTCTTTTTTTTTTTTCTTTTCTATACTTTTGCTTTGTTTTTCTTTTTCTTTCAACTATTTAACCAGATAACAAATATATTAGAGTTCAGAGATTCAGCAAGTAGTGCAACTTAACAATTATTTCACAATTAAAACATTACTGTAGCAACAACTATCTTGTACAATATTCATTAATCAAGGATGGAATTTTAAAAGAAAGTAAAGGTCTCAAAGTGTTTAAGCAGATGATTTGATATTTATGTGGCTACTGTTTGGTTAAAAAAAGGTTGAATACCCTTATCATATTCACAATTCAAAGAAGCTAATGTGGTTTTGAATTAAGGATTGAGACAAGCTCTGCAAAGTTACCAAAGCTAATGTGGCTCAAAATCCTTCCATCTCTATTACTCACCTTAATTAACTCACCATGACTAGATTGCATAAATATCAAACTAAATACATAAGACTAATAATTCATGATGCACAATTTCTAGTAGTAAATCAATGAAACAAGTAACTCACACTTCATCAAGTTTTCCAATATTCAAAAGTATATGTTCAAAGTTCAATTTGAGTCCATGACAATAAATTCAAAAGACCAAGCAACAATAAGAATGAAATAGGAGAAGTTTTTAGCAAAAGATCACTTTTAGTCGTGACAAAAATGATATCAGGTGGCGACTGTTTTACACAGAGAAGACATTTTTATAAACAAAGAATATTGGTCACGACAGAAATGGACACTAGTCACAACTCATAATCACAAAAAGTAAACTTGATAACCATATATGCTCTGGTCACAACCCAAGCGTCAAACCAGTCATGCCCATAATTAATAGAGAGTTACAGTCACGACAAAGATAAAGCACAGTTCATGAATAAACATCACATATAGGTAAACATAAGAAAATATGACTTCTGGTCATGACAAAATAGGTAAAGTTTGCGACTAATTTTCACAAAAAAGAAACTTGACATATTCGCACACATTAGTCGCGACAAGAGCAATATAAGGTCACGACCAAAAGATACAGAATCACAGCACTTATCTGATTTTTATTCACCTATTTCACACATTAAAGTTCATTCTCCCTCACACTTAATTTCTACATTGTCCTCAATGTGAAGAAGTAATGAAGCACATGCAAAGGCAGAAATAATGAGGACAAAACTGAACCAAAATCTAAGATGAATTTATTAGAGTTTATATCTACCCCTACTAACTTGGTTTCCTCCCCCACACTTCATCAACAAATAATAGCTCAAGTATATAAGAAAACTGATTAAAGTAGACTATTGTAAGTGGGGAAACAAGGAAGGAGACAACCTGAATGTTATAGGGGTTTGAAGTTCTCCTTGTATAGCCTCCATAAATGGCCATTGACCTGAAATGTTGTACTATCTGCTTTATCCTTCCTCATTGGTATAGTCTCCACCCATCTTGAGAGATAATCCATATCTAGCAGAATATATGCATATCCTTCAAACACTTTGCATATTCTGGCACTCTTTGAATCCTCTCCAGCATAGGCACATTTACTTCAATCTTGCTGAAAAAATCAATTACTTCCTTGTGCTGCTCCTTTAAGGCTTTCTTCTTACAACTCATGAATTCCTTTGGGAAAGCCTTCACATTCACTTCCTTCTTAGCTGAACTAGAAGTTGTTTCTTTCTACTTGAGCTCTAAATTTACTGCTAATTGTATTTCTTTAGTTGTGTCCACTCTAGAATATCTTAACTCATAATCCATAGCCTTAAGTAGCTCAGTTTCATTACTGTTTGGCTGTCCATATTCATAATCTTGTGCAGAATTGATTTGACTTTCTGTAAGATCAAATGTAACCTCTTCCCAAGGAATTGTGCTTCCATCTTGCTTTCAGATTTCTCAATGCTATTCCTCATTAGACTGCTAGAATTAGTTTCTACCTCACATTCATCTTCATTTTTAGCATTCGTAACTTGCTCCCCAACTTGCTCTCCACTTTTCAAACTTATAGCATTCATAGATTTAGGGTTAACAATTATATTTGAAGGTAGATTTCCACTGAACCTTGCCTAAACATCACTTACTGAATTGGCTAACTGTTATACATAGCCATTCATGTTAGAAGCTTTGGCTTCCCACTGTTCTATTTTACTCTCCAAGGCAGTTAATTTAGAATATGTCATTGCTAGGGTACTCTCCGCTATAGATCTCAAATCCTTGAAGTTAGAGCTAAAGTTTGTGTTTATGGAATTTATATTTGAGTTTATCACATTAATGCTATTGAGTATCTCAGATATTCAAGCATCTTTTACAGTAGTAGGTATTTTCATAGCTATAGAGGATTTGGCTAATTGCTTGTCATTGTTGAATCTATTTTGCTCAAAATTCCTTTCTCCATCTTTATCCCTCCATCTAAAATTTGGATAATCTCTCCATCCTTTATTATATGTGTTGGAGTATGGATTCCTTTGTGGATACTAGTTTAGTTTGCCTTGATAGATGGCCTATATATCTTCACAGTGTGTAGGAAAATTGACTTTGGTATGCATATGAGAAGAACAAAGCGAACAACTAGGAGCAACTAGAGCTTGAGAGTTGGGCTTTGAACATGTGAATTGCTCAATTGAGCAGCTAAATTGTTGATCTGAGAAATCATATCAGCAACTTGAGAAGATAAGCTATTATAATCTTGAGAAGACCTTGTAGAAACCTCATGAACTTGTTTAGCATCATAGCCCCCATGTTGCTGGTCATTATTTACTATCTTCTCAATCAAATTCCATACTTCATCAGGAGTTAAATCATCAATAGAACCTCCAGTAGCTGCATCTAAATTCTTTTTGCATGCAAAGCGTAATCTAGAATAAAAATATTACACCAAATACTCACTTGGAATCTGGTGGTATGGACATCTAGCTAGCAGCTCTTGAAACCTTCCCCAAAACTCATAGAAAGACTCTTCAACATACTGTTTTGCAGCAAAAATTTTCTTCCTTAATGTAGTAGTCTTTGATGTAGGGAAGTATCTTTCCAAGAAAGTATTCCTCAAGTTCTTCCAGGAGTCCAAGGCTTAAGGTGTATGATGTGGCAACATATAAAACCATTCATTTGCTTTTCCTTCAAGTGTAAAATGGAACACTTATCTCTGCATAGCATCCATATCAGCACCTATAGGTTTCATGGATAAGCAAACCCACTGCATAGTCTTCAAGTGCTTGAAAGGATCCTCACTTACCAATCCATAAAATTTGGGGAAGTTACTTAATAAAGGACCTTTCAGCTCAAAATTAACATCTAAAGCAGGAAGAGTGTGAAAAGGATCAAAGTTTGCACTAGAAGAAGTGAGTTCTCTTATGCTCCTATGTGCCATTATATTATTCATGTTATTCTCTCCACGTTGCTCATTTTGATTATTCTAGTTATGAGTATGAGCTTCACCCTTATTAATATGCTCTATGACAAAATGATTATCTAAGATATCACAAAATGTAAATTCAGTCTCAGCTACAATAGATTCACCAGAATAACTAAGCTTAACAACAGATACAACACTAGCTTGATTTAAGATTTTAGCCTTCTTAATTTGACTAAGTGTTCTATTGATTTCTCTATCCAATGGAAATAATTCAAATCTTTTGTTCATGCAAAGCATACTCAACAATGATGCAGGATATCACAGTGCAGCAATTTTAGAAATTGAGATCAAGTAATCGCAGTTTCAAAATATCAGGTCACAACACAAAGGACATTAGGTCGCAACTAAATAGTACAAAGAGCAGATATCGTGACAAAAATGAACTTCAAGTCGTGACTGACAGTTACAAGAGCAAAAGTTTTGAATCAGGAGTTTTGGTCATGACCAAATGTCACTGATGAGCTCTAGTTGTCATCGTTCGATCCATCAAAAATAATAAGTATACCCGATAATATAGTATAAGGCATAACCCTATCGTTCTTCTCAATGAGCACTTTTTATTGGAGTCCTAGCAAATTAGGTAACAAAACCATTGAAAACCTGAGTGAAAATAACATGGGTTTAGGGTTTGATTGATCTTTGATGCAATAAAATAAGGGTACAGTAAAATATATATTTTTGTATTTTTGATTAAGAGAAAAATGAGTTAGATTGTGAAATAAATATGTTGAGAAAGACTCTTGATGATGAAAACATATCTATCCTTGCTTTTAATTTGATATGGGAGTTTTGAAATCACTAAGTCTGAAATAAAAACCTCAATCAATCGATTGAGTCTAGAGCATTAATAGTTCTTGAACTCCTTTGATCAAAGCTAGTTTAAAAACTTTTAATGCACTATTAAAACCCAATTAGTGTGTAATTAAATTAGATGATGAAAATGCCCTCAAATGATCATCAATCGACAACCATAGACTTCAAGCAATTGAATTAAAAATCAACAATCATTGATAATAGTCCAACTATCCAGAAATTAAAACTGAAATATTCATATTAAAATTCAACATCCACATCATCTAATGTCAATTACAAATATCTAATCTGAGAATAATCAATCGACATTCTATCCCTACTCATACAATAAAATCCCTAAATCTAGAAATTTTAGAACATGAAACAGGTGCAGATTAAGATAGAAAACTTCCAGTGTAATCCATGAGCTCAAGATATGCTATCGTTGCCCAGAAGTGATGCCATGAAGAAAGCAGCAAAAGGTGATGGGAAGGTCAAGAGAAAGGTGGTGGAAGTGGATTAATCGATGTGGAAAGGTGAAAATCTGTGAAAAGATCCAAAAAGATGGAAGATGTGTGTGTAGGTTGTAAAGAGAGTGTTCAGAGAGAGTTAAGTACTACTTCTTAGCTAAATTAGACAAAAATTAGCCTCCCTTTCATTTGCAGCTCCCCCTTCCTTTTAATTACAGAATGACCTAATCCAAAACTCGTAGTTTCACTAACTGTCTCCTTTGGTCACGACCTGTAAAAGCAGAAAAACTTTCCAGAAGAAATGAGGTCGTGACCTGTTGACACTTTTGGTCTCGACTAAAGAGGACAGAAGATGCCTTCCTTATTTGATTCTCTTGGTCTTGTAATTTCTTTTCTACTCACATTAGTCCTTGATTCTCCTCCAAAGTACCTGCAATTTAAAATCAAAGCTCACTGTAAAAGTCCCACCAACAAAAGAACAAACATATATGCAGTTTGGAGGAGTTAATTTACCATTTTACCCTTTAATCAATACATTGCCAAGCACAATCATATATTACCACAAAAGCACAATTACATTCATAAAATGAATAGTAAAGTTGTCACATAACCCTTAAAATATCACAGAAACTATACACAATTTTTATCCTATCAGTATCTTATTGATAAAGACTTTGATAAATCAATCAAATTTTAGTTGAGAAAATTATGAGTCGCGCTATTATGATTCAAAACTCTATTTGATAAGTGAATTTATTGAATAAGCCTTCGATAAGTTTTGTAAAGACTCAATTTCTGAAATGCTTTGTGAAAAGATTTTATAAAAATTTTTATCGAAGAATTGATCTAACAATAGATTTATAGATAAGATATTCAATCAATCAACTTTGATTTTTAAAAGAAGATATTATGTTCTCAAAGAATCATTTATCGAAGGAATATTCGATAAGGAGATTTATCGAATAACTCTTTGATAAATAAGGAATTTTTTTTTAGTTTTTCAAAAGCAATGATAAATGATTTTTCATATATTTTAGTTTACCACTTTGCTTTTGATATTATGTTTTGTAAAATCTTATGATCAGAAATTTGGAAGATTTACAAGTTTAAAATCTAAACAATAAAAATGTTTTTAATTGTCTAGATCACTAAGTTTGAGTTTTCTGATAAATAATCTTTACAGTGATCTAATCAAATTGAATTGTTCTCTTCTCAAAATTGATCTTTGGAACTTTAAGTTAAAATTATATAAGATTGAGTTTGAGAAAGAAAAAATAAGTTGTTTCAAACCACTAGAATCTTAATATTGATTAATGCTCTTGATGTGGTTTGATTGTTTGAAATATTTTGATGATGATTCATTTCTTATAATACTTGATTGATTTGTTTGAATATTCTATGGATTGATTAGACTTGAAATTATCAAGGTTAGATTATTCATGAAAGATTCAAAGTCTAATTCACTATGATCTTATAAGTGAACTATTCAATCAGATTATTTACCCAAGAGATCTTAACAAACTAAACTGAATATCTGATTAATAGTCTATGAATACATTTGTGATCTTATGAATTACCTGGATTTGATTGAATGAATTACCTTCATGAATTCTATAGTCTTATCTTAATTGATGAAAGATATATGCTGATGACTAATATGATAAACCTTTCAAGTCATGCTTTGATCTCTGGTTTAATCTATTGTGCTAAAATGATAAATCCTGTTATCTATATTTGTAAATGATCTTATGAACTATTATTTCCAAATATGATATATGATTTGAGAAAAGATCAGATTGATTGAAAGTCTATTTGAAAAGTTTGAAAAAGGAGATATTTTAGCATTTATAGATAAGTTATTCAAAAAGCTTATTTATCGAAGACACTTCAATAAATAACATATTGTGAAATATATCGATAAGCCTAAAAGCACATGTTTTGAAAGAATATTTTTCAAAAAGTTTATTGATAATGACATTTATCAAAGAACTATTCGATAAATCATGAACTATATCTTTACAATTTATTGAATATTTATCAAAGTCCTTTTCGATAAGGCTGATTATCAAAGAATTACTCGATAAGGTTTTAACTGTTTCAAATGTAATTCTTCAGCAATTTATCAAAGACCTTTTTGATAAGGGTATTCTTTGATAAGCTCTTCGATAAGTCAAGATATTTTGCGAAAAGAATTTTTAATCAAACTTTATTAGATTTTGATCTCTAATACTAAATCATTTGGAAATACTTACTATATGCTTACACTGATTATATATCTTCATTAAAGCATGTTTCAAGATCATTTACATGATAAAATAGGATTAAATGAAGAAATCAATAAATAGTCAAAAGCATCAGATTGTCCACATCCGCAATAACGACTATATTCAATAACAACTATATTAATGGCTACTTCAACAGATTTATGAAGAACAAAATATAAATGAAGAAGAAGCCAAAATGAGAAAGAAGAAGTTGGGAGACTTAAGAAAATAAGAGATGCTTACAATGCACTAGAATCATACAAAGCAATAGTCTCTATTTTACTCTATTTCCTCTTATTGGATTCAGAGCATACATATTCTTGTAAGAAAGAAACTTAGAGAGTTGAGCTTAGGTGATTATCTTATCTCCTCTACAGAGAGTGCTTTGTATGTATAAATCATATATTTTCTAAATTGCTCAGGTAGGATTCTTGAGTGAATTATTACCCTATGAGTGTAAGGGAGAGTAGAGGGATTCTCACTAGAGATACCTTACAGGTTGTAAGGGGGTGAGAGGGTTTCTCACATAAATATATTGAGGCACCAAGAGTCCACATAATCTTAGAGAAAGTGGAACACTCATAGGAACTCTTTGGGGATTGGATGTAGGCAAAGTGGATTAGGCCGAACCAGTATAAATCTTTCTGTGCAATCTTCCTTATCAATTTCTTCTTTCGGTGATATCTCCCTGAACTCTACTCTTTAAATTCATTCAAATATCTTTAGAGTTTTAAAATTTTAAAATCACCCAATTCACCTTCTCTTGGATGAAACAACCATTCTAACAGAAGATACCACAACACTTTTTGCAAGAGTGGTCTTTGATTTGTACCTTGTTGTCTTACATATTGAACACTTCTCCTCATCTTCAAACTCTTTTATGAACATTATGCAATCATTGGGCATGCATGTATCTTTGTATACTTCATGCCCAGTAGACATATTACTTTCTTTGCATCATAGTAGCAAGTTGGTAGCACATTTTCTTCTGGAAACATGTCTTGCAAACACTCAAGCATTATGTAAAACTAATATCAATCCAACTATGTCGTGCTTTTAGGCTTACCAAACATTGCATTCAATAGTTGGTATTTTTTACAACCTGCGTATAGAGGCTTACCTGCACCATTCCACATATTACCATACGCATGTGACTACATAAAGACATCTTCTCCAAGATCACTGATCATGTCCTCTACCCAATCATTGGTAGCATCCAAATCATCATCAAAGACCTCTTCCCCTTGTTGAGATGCACCCGACTTTTCCACATCTTCACCATACCATACCCATAATGTATAACTCTTGCAAAATCCCTTACAAATTGAGTAGGTGTATATATGTTCAAGAGTTAGTTTTCTCTCAATCAAACATTCCACGTAAGGACAATAAAATCTCCTATTGTCACCATAAGCATTTATTTTAGCAAAGTCTAAAAACTCCTTCACCCCATTAGAATACTCATCACTTGTTCATTTAGCATTTATCCAACTATAATTCATATATATTTGAACCCCTAATTATTTGAAAAAGAGACAAGTTTAGGGATTATTACTAATTAATTTGCAATTCAAGCTAAAAAGTTACTACATAGAAAACTACTAGCCAACACACTATTCAATCAATCAGAACCAACCAAAAAGTTATGCAAAAATTTCAGCAGTCTCCCCTAAAACTTTGACCTCCCAATATTTTTACAAAGAAAAAATAACAACTTGTAGCCTTGCCAATCAATTTCAATAGCAAAATTTACAAAAAAAAACAAGTCCTAACCAACTGAATTTACAAGAATAATCAATCAATGAGTTATTATTCACACCTATTTATTCAAATCCAATCCCCACAATTTCAAAAGTCTAAACAAACTGATATCTAGAGGAAGTCATTTTCATAACGGACTCCAATTATTCAAATCCAGAGGAACACATAAGCTTAAGAAAAGTCCAACTCCAATTATTCAAATCCAGAGGAACACATAAGCTTAAGAAAAGTCCAACTCCAATTATTCAAAACCAATACCACATTTTCAAAACTTGGAAAGTTCGTCCCACAAGCTGTCCCAATTCGTTTTTAGTGGTGCATTGGCATATATTACCAGAGTATATGATATTACTTTGAAAAAAAATAAAAAAACAAATATCTAGAATCTGCACGAGATGAAGAACACAAGAACAACCAACAACGGTGTTGATGAAGGTAAAGGACCAGAAGCTGAGGACCAGAAACACCATGAAGTTGAGGACGGGAAAGCACCACGACGAAAAGCACCAAAAGCCAGAAGCACCACGAAGTTGAGGACAGCAAAGCACTATGACAGCACACCAACAAGCAACGGCAATGACAGTGTACCCAAAAAGAACAGCGGCAACTACGAAAAGATTGAGAGATTGAGGCTGAATGAGTTAGGGCAACGAAGAGCATGAGACTGAGAGGTTTAGAGAGACTGAGAAAAACTGAAGATTCAAGAAGATTGAAGCTCTAGACGTCAACGCAAAGAGAGCTCGAAGGAAAGAACGGCCAAAATGCGAAGAGCGCGAGTGATCAAAACAGTTTTAGAAACATATTCTACGTTGGCCCTATAAAGTACCGGTGTAGAAAATGTCATCTACGCCAGACATACAGGTAGCCAGAAACAAATATAAAATTATTTAAAATATCATTTTATAAATTGATTTAACTACTTTCTAGGGTGGTCGCCTGGATACCTTATTTAGATATTATAGTCTACACAGGACCTAAGAGAAACCGGTGTAAATATTTTAATTTATTTATAAAAGTGTCACTAGTCATATTTTTTAAACCATATGCACTAGGAACAGTTTAGAATGCGTGGTCTAAATAGCTTTTTTTTTTTTCTACTAGTGTTTGTTGGTATTTAAGTGTTCTTTTCTTTTTGTTCTTTTTTTAAACAAAAAATTGACCCAAAAAAACTTATTGTTGGCTCCGACTTTAATTGCGACGCTATTGTTTAATCAAAAATTAATTTTAGTAATTCTACATGGAGAATAACTAATTAAGTATTTTCTGTGTGATTTCCCAAAAAAAATATATCTTTAGTGGCCATAATACTTCATTTGTTAAAGAATCGCTTTTAAAAACCTAATATATACTGTTAGCCATAATTATAAATATCAGTCTAAAAACTTGCACTCTATAAATAATTACATTATTTATTAGATATGAATATGTAAAGTTCATTTTTTAAGTTTCATACCCAACTATAAATAACTAACTTAACTCACCCATCTATGTGTATAAAGTTTGTTGGAAGTCATTGTTGCAAAGAAGCTTTCATTGAGCTTCCTGTATATCATCATAGGAGACAATTATAATTATTATAATGACTACAATAAAACCTTTTAGTAATTGTCATTGAAAATTATTAATGCAACAATTATTATCTTTGCTCGCTCTAATGAACAAATTATACAATTCGGTAAAATATTTTTCGGTATAGTGTTCGATAGAGATAAAGGCAAGTTGTGGAATCATCAAAACAGTTAATGTTTCTAGCAACCGAACTTGTTAGGTAAAAAACAGACACACTAATTTCATACAAATTTCACAAAATTTGGACTCTATAATTATGCTCTAAAGAGAAGCGCAAATTTGAGATATGGGACACAAATTAAATCGATCAGACTTGAAGTTCATAGTATGTAAAAGTATAACTACAGTTAGAAGTAATAAAAATACCACACAAAAGGAAAGCCATTTCATCATCTTGCTATGAACAATTTTTAAGTAAACTTGATTGGTAAATCAAGCTAATTATATGAAGATATATAAGTAATGCAATGATGTGTTTATGTTGAACACATATTTGGCATACTTATTTATCTCCTCATAATTAACTCGATATATTTATAGTCTTTGCTTTGTAAAGCAAGTCTACTTAAAAATTTTATCATTTTTGTTTCATGAAGGAAAAGAAAGCGAAGCAACTATGTGAAAGAACTGAAGTTGCTCTAATAGCTCTTTGGCATGAGCTGTTGCTCGTTGCTCCACTCTAAGGAACAGCTTCTCACTAAGCTTGTCACCAATGTGGGCATCGACGAGGACGCTGGACACGCTCCGGCAACTGTTTGCCAGAGCCCTCCCGACTTCGGTTTCATCATCTGGTTGGTTAACCACAAGAGGGCTTCCTCCTTTGAATACCTCAAGCTTGTTTATAGCAAATGAGCCATCTTCTTCTACCACTTCTTTGAAGTCTTGTAGGCTAGGAGCATAAATTGGGATATTGAAATTGTCTCTTTTCTCACTGCTAATCAGCCCCTTTCGTTAAAACAAAAAAAAAAAAAGAACTTTTTCACTAAACAGTTAAAACTCTAAAATATTAATTTCAATCTTCTCCACATGAAAGAGGGTTAAGTTAACAAGGAAATAATTATACGATAAGGAAATTAATAGGATTAAAGATAAAAAAATTATTTTTCTATTAGAAGTAAAATAAGAAAAGGAAATGAACGCACTTAATAATAATTGAAAGCACGCACACGTACATTCCATTCCTATTTGCGGTAAGTTCAATACAAATTTAGCCTCAATTATTTTAATATGCAAGAAATATATTTTTTTAAATTAAAAACACTTTTTCAACTTGATAAACTACAAAAAATATTACATGCATACTTCATGAGAAGTTTATAATAAACTGATAAAATTGTACAAGGATCACTTTAATTAAGGTTAAATTGTTAATTGAATTATTTCCAATTTTATATATATCAATCCATAAAGGGGTCCTTCTTTGCAACTTTTTAGGGGGTAGAGGTCAAAGTGATGGAACCTAGACTTTGATTGGCTAGAAAGCATGAAGGAGGAAATTGATTATTCCAAACCAATGTTAAAATACTGAAATACCATGAGCCTGAAAAGGAGTTTGCTTCTATGATGATAGAGAGGTTGGTTAACCAAACAAAAGTGTGCTTTGTAAGTACCAATCTACAAAAGAGTCTTTATGTTTATGACAAATGTGCCCCATAAATACTTGAAAATTTCTAAATTCTTAAAACCACCCTATATATTATGTTCATTATTAATTATAGTACATATTGAATTAATGTGTCGCATGTTAAGGTAGTACAGGACGATGGGGTACTTAATTAATTATATGCTTCTAGCTTTGTTAGAAGACAATGTTATTGGGTCCTATATTCCCACAATCATCATACCAAGAAAATGATCAAATGAATGCAAGATGGGATTTAAATCTAATACAGTTAATCCACAAATGGCATTTAGTTGCTTTTGATTTGATAGAGATCCTCGCATTATGTTATCTCCTCGACCCTAAATATAGAAGTTAATTAAAAAATTTATTTTCATCCTAAATTATAAAAGATATCAATCCCTTTATCTCTCGAATTTATATTTTTTTCAAATTGTTATTATTGATTGTATTTATTAAAGGGTTTATATATAACTCCTAAAAAGGGTACACTAAGGACTTGAAACAATTTTATTAAAACTTAAAAATGAATGATGAGAATTGTTAATAAATCAGAATAAACAAATATTTTTTTTGGGGACTAAATTGGATTGGATATCTCTTATAATACAGAATCCAAGTCTTAGACACGCAAAATGGTGACACCATCCAGCAAGTAGAAGGACACTATTTTGAAACCTATTTATAACAAATGATTTGGTGTGATGATAATTAATTAACGGCCATATAAAAATAAATAAGCAAACAAGATTTTCTTGACTAGATATTATAAGACATGAGGATATAATACAATCGGACGTAATGAATGAATCAAAATCCATACTAATCTATCTTTTGGCTTTGTTGGAAGACATTGATATATTCCCACAATGATGAGATAAAAAAGAATGATGAGATGAAAACAAGAAGAGAGTGTCGTAACCATCCAAAACCTAATAATTGGTCAATATTTCAGACCACCCCCTACCTACCCGGCACGCATACTTGATCATATTCTTTCGTGGGTGGGAACTCATCAAAATGTATCAAATTTGACTAAGTGAAGGAGGATGGGTCATATATATAATACTGACCTGTTGGACAAGATCATTCCAAGCATCCTGAAAGTGGGTCCCGAAGAGGAGGCCGGCCCCACCCTGGTCGGTGGGGTCCAGAGAGGTGCGACCAAGGCAAACCAAGAACATGGACCCACCTTTCTTCATCTCCAGGGCTCTTGCCCCCAGGAAAGCCGCCAGATCTGTCTGAAACTGTTTCCTGTATGCATTCGCTGTGTTCTCACTCGCTCCGTGTATGAATACTCTTCCTTTGTTGTATCCACTTCCCCTTTTGTCCAACACACTCTCTGGTACCTGCATCATGCACCCATGTACGTCATCTTCATCATTTCTCATATATATATATATATATATGAGAGTAGGGTTAAGTTTGGAACATCTTCTCTATAAGACGGAACCATATTGTTCGTGCCATCAAACATCTACTATTTTAAAAGTCACATTGGACTCTATAAGATGGACTCTGACTATTTTGAAAGTATTTTAAATTTTAATCCTAAATATAAGATTATTTATCATATTTATTAATTTTTTTCTTAAATTATTCTTATTGATACTCCCTCAATGATAATTAAATAATTAAATACAACAATAATTTGGTAATGCACCTATGTTCTATAAAGTGAATAATGCTTGCTACTCATTAATACAACAAACACATCAATTAACTAATGTGAAGTAGTAATTTTTAAACAAATATAATTGATAATCAACAAATCATTGTATGTATAGGTATTTTATAAAAAACACATGATATTTATTATAATTAACTAATTTAACTAATTTTTTACCTTATTAAATTAATTAAATAGATCTTAAACTAAGGATTATTGAAGTATTATTAACTCTATATGTTTAGGAGCGATCTCATAGTATATATTTAGGAAAATGCTTCCATGAAACATGCATTTATTATATATGTGTAACGAAATGCCCTATCAATTAATATTTGTCCAAAGTAAAAGAGTGACAAGAAAAAAATAGAGCTTCTTATTTTGATTTCTTGAATCGAAAGATCAAGAAAGTGAGATTCTAAAAAGTCAATTTTTTTAAAAGTTTATTTACTATTTGTTAAATAATCAAACTTAGTTATTGTTCGTTAAAAATTACAAACTTTTAATAGAAAAATACTTAACTTTGTTTAAGGTTTATAAAATACCTAACGCACTTTAGTGTGTTAGAGGCTGTCACAGACAACACATAGTTATATTACAATACATAATTCATAATTTCATAATTAACATAATAATAAACCTCCCTCCCTCATCAAACCAATTTTTCCCTCAGATACAGAGACGACCTTAAATAGCAATCAAATCCTGTGGGCCCCATTAAGATTAAAAAATACAGAAAAAGAGAAACATTATTATGTTCTTGCTATGCTTGCATTCAAAATCACACTCCAACTTACGTCACTTTGTCCCTTAAATCTTCTTTATTGTATTTTCTTTCAACCCTAATGACCGTAGATTCGTTGTATTAACCTTCTTATTCTATCGCTAGGATCAAAATATTCAATGTATCATTTAAATTGTCATTGGGAAGTGGCATATTGAATTCTTTTGTTCACGGAGAAAAAGGTACTGCTTTGAACCCCATTGAGATTCATTGAGTGTTTTGCGGGGTGAAACTACAAGAAAGTCATAAAAGGAGTGAATTGCTTTAAAGTGCCATGCAAAAAAAAAAAAAGTTTTTATGAAAGTGGGAGTTTCTAATCAAAAATTTTCATCAGTGAAAGATAAGAAAAAGACGAAGCAGAAAGCTAAAAAATCTGTGGAATGAATAAGTTTATCTGACTGAAAAGACAAACACTAGAAAAGCAGACAATTACGGACCGACTTTTTCAAAGGGAAATAAACTAATAATAAAATAATGTCTCATAATCTAAAAAGGTATATCATATATACGATGTAAGAAAGAAAAGAACCAAGAATTGGTTAAAGGCCTAACCTGAGACAACCAATGCAAAGAAAAGGCAGAGTGAAAAATATCGATGGACCTCATAGGAAAAAGCCTCCGGTAGAAGGAGCCGGGGACTCCGGCAGCAAAGTAGGAGCGGTGGTTGTTGGCGGCAAGGCATTCCTCCATGCTAACACCATAATTGGTGGTAAGCATAGGAGGAAGTAACTGGAAGAGAGTGTTGAAGTCGTTGCTGGGAAGATCAGAGAAGAAAGCCGAAAACTCTGGCGGGTCAAGGCCTAAGGTATCGTAACGCTTGATGATGTGGTTGATGATGACGTCCACCACATAGATGGTGTTGTTGCCACAGGAACAGCCCAAGTCCACAACCACAAAGGGAATATCAGGATTACTCAATTGAACTCTGTCTAGGGTTTCTTTTAGAAGATGAAGCATGGAACGAGCATGAATAGCCTACATGAATAAACAGAATCATGTGTATCAACATGTATACTGTGTACTATCTATTAAAAAGAAGCATTATTTTTAATTAAAGAATAAACTTAGAGACGATATATTAATTAAGCAATCAATGTATTATAATTGATTCTTAGATATACACACACACACATAATTTTAATTCTTCAAAAGAAAAATTAAAACTAATTGTTTAAATGTACAGAAAATTATATTTGTGCAAGGTCAGTGAACATTTAAAAATTATTCCCAGACGAATTTTAGTTTGAAAAGCCAAGGACACTTTAAGAGGTTATATTTTGTTAAATCTAACATGTTTCTCTTATATAATAACAACGAAAGATTGGATTGGATTTGCTTTTCCTAATACTCTCTCCCCATCTCTTAATTTTAATATCATTCTGTGTTGGCCAAAATTTGTCAGGTTATTGAAGAAAGATGAATTCATCTGTTTAAATTTTAAAACAGCTAATAAAATGAAAAATCGGCTTAAAATAACCCCCCATCTCACACAAATTAATTTATCTTGACACAGTCACAGAGATATATATGTATATATATATATAGAGAGAGAGAGAGAGAGAGTTCAGTTTAAGACCTGAGCTTGTGAATTATTGGCGTAGCTGCCTTCATCTTTGCCTCCCTTCATGCTAAGAAGTCTCTCAAGCTCCATATTTGTCACAACTACTTGTCTCTCTTAAGAGCCATATCTTCTGCCACCTCTCTTGCTCCAAGAATCAATACATATATATATATTGTGTGTGTGTGTGTGTCTATAGCTCTTGTTTCAATCAAACATAGCAAAAATGGCAGACATAGTTCATATTTTTATTGACAAAGCACGACAGCATGTTCGCTTCTATAGGCAGATGCGAAGAACCAGCAAGTTGAAAGTAATTATGGTTGTTGTTGTCGTTATTATTATTAGTATTATTATTATTATTACGAAAATCCATTTGGAGAAAAACTAAAGTAAAAATATTTAACAAACAAGAAGGAAAAAAAACTAAAAAATGTCAAGACAAGAGAATATAGGCTTGGCATGCAACAAACGACGGGCCCAAGATTTGCGCCGGATTTTTATTTCTTCTTTACTACACAAGGAAAAAATTCTTCAAATATTCACGCTATGATGTGTGTTGCGGCTGCTTTTTTTTAGGGAGGCGACATCATGAATTAAAACATTTTACTTATATTAGAGATGTAACGGTGGATAATTTCTATTTTAAAACAATCTCAAACCCGAAACTTCATGTTTAATTGTTTGTTTTATAATGAATATTTAAATTATATGTTATATTATTTTGATAAAAAAACTATCATCACAAATTTTTTAAAAAAATCAGTGTATTTTCCTACTTTTTAGGGTGTGTTTAGCTCATTGAAAATGGGAGAAAAGGGAAAATATTTTATTATTACCTTATTTAAATTGATTAGAGGGGAGGAGGGATGAGAGATTTTGATATTACCTTATTTAGCTTAAGAGGGGAGGGGATCAAGGAAATATATTTTTATTTAGATAATTTTACTATCATCAAAATTAATTAGATATAATAATAATAATATATAATTAAAATATTTTATTAGTGTAACAGTCACATCGTACTAAAATATTAACCTTTCCCTCCAAATTTCCCCTTTTGAGGGAGGGTTATGGGGGAGGGGAGGAAAATTTAAAAAAAAAAATTCTCTCCCCTCCTACAATTTTTTAGAATAAGGGAAAATTAGTAAAATCCCTTCCCTCTCTTTCCCTCCCTCCATTTTCCTCATTACCAAACACATCCTTAATGTGATATAAAATAGTAGTTTCTGAAAAATAGGTTAATGAAGTAAAAAAGGGTAAGTGAGATATATGTATATATATATCCATAATCATAACCTATTCTTATTTAGCATCAATTACAGACAGGGTAAAGTGATTTTAAAAAAGAAATTGAGATAATAAAAATAAAGGCTTCAAACATATCCAAAGGTTATAATATTTGTGGGTCCAAACCAAATAATATTGTCTTTGTAGTTTGTATAGTACTGTGTTTTGGATTCAAGATATGAATACATTTTAGCAATATCGCCGTTAACCGAGTATTATTAGCTTGAATTCCATCTTCCCCACAAAAAAGAGACAAAATTACTTAAAACGGTTTAAATTTGAAAAACTTAATAACTAGTGAAAGATATAATAAAAAATTAAGTTATTCTCTGCAGCGAGTCCGTTTTTTTTCTCCGGAGCCAAAAGAAGTCCTTATTATTTGAGACTTAAAACCATGAAATTGTAACTTTCTAACTTTTATTTTGGCCAAAACAAATTTTGTAACTTTTAATTATAATCTGATTTTTTTTAATTTTTTAAAAAATTTTGTATTTGAAAAGCATGTACCAATTAAATAACTTCTAATGGCGAGAGTTGGGAAGAAAGTGACAATAAATTAAACTAACAACTTGATAATCTTAATCTCAAAAGTCTCTTTAATAAAGCGAAACAGAGAGAGGGAGAGTGGGGAGAGAAAAAGAGAGATGAGGAGCTATTGATTGATCGAAGCTGTTTTTGTTCACTAAAACAAAATCTGAAAGAGAATAATTTGAGTTCTAAGATCATTCATTGTAAATTTCATCAAGTTTGGGCTCTTAAATGTAATTTTCTCTAAATGAAAGCTCAATATTAATGTATCTATCATTGATATAATTAATATAACTATCCAATGCGAGATCGAGGGATTTAGATGATTAATATACTATAGGAATTATTGAGTAATGATACGTATTAAGTCGTCAATTATGTGAAAAAACTTAAGGTGACAATAATTAATTATGATAATCTAAGGCTACGTAAGTTTTCTTAAACCCTTTAAAGTTTAAACTACACTTTGGTAATAGAAATTAAAAAGCCTGATAACTCTTTAACAAACAACTTTAACATTATACTAATATTTTGCTGGGGAAAGATTAATTACACTTGTTGGCATTATTTGGTTTTATTATAAAATAATAGAGAAGTCAAAGTGATCCATAAAAGCCAAATGATGATTAATTATTTATTACTTAATTAAATGATCACCCAGAATTCATGGTTCTGTTTGTTACCTAACTACTCCGTCTAAGTCTATTTGAGGGGTTAAATTAGTAATAAAAAAATACTTTTGGCCAAAAGTTAGTTTAAAATATTGCTACTACACCACACAAATTAAATCACTTTTCCAACTACAGCCCCGAGTTAATTATTGTTGTATTACGTACACTGATATCACATCTCAAGTTACTCATTTAGTCCTCTTATAGGGCAAAAAGAAAAAAAATTTAGTCATATTTAAAAGCCACACCATTAAATTTTTTATATGAATATATAATTTTATCCTTAATTTATTATTATATTAATTATAATATATATTAAATAGGCATAAAGTTAAAAAATTATTAAATTTTAAAGTAGAGTTAATGAAGTTTAAAATTTTTTTTAATCTTACTAAAAGTAACTTATAAATAAGATTAGAGCAGTATATAATTAAATGGAGGAAAAACAAAAAATATAATATAATAATAGACATAAGCTTGCTGTTTTATCATTTTCCCCTGGCGACGGGTATAATCGTTAGTTACTTTCCAAAGCAGGACGCTCAAAAGATTAAGTTTGAAAAAAAATAATTAATTTAACTATCTTATGGAATTAAACAATCAAATCTTTATATTAGTAACAGATATTCATAATTGTACTAAATTAGTAAAAAGATCAAAATATTTTTCCAAACAAAAATTATAATATATAGAGTGATTCATGCACATGTAAAAAATCTTAAAATACTATGAAATAAGCTTTTAATTACGCATATAAATGTTTTCATTTATTATGTAATAAAAAAGAGAGAATTTCTTAAAATCATCCAATGACACAATTTATCGTGTCAAACGGGATTAAGGATCCAAATCTTTAAGTACGTACAAATTATTTTTAGCAAGTATAACTCATTTTCAATTAGTACAACTCTTTTTTAACAACATATTTTTAGTTATATATAAATATATTATGTTTTACATATAGTTAAAAATATATTGTATACAATTAAAGAATAGTATAATACACTAAAGATAGGTTGTGCTTAGGTTCTTAAACAAATTTCAAATACCATTATATAATAATTTTGCAATGAGGGATTTTTTACAAATGTTTCTAATAAAAACTTATAATATAAATAATCATGTAGTTTTACTTATAAAAATAAATTTTTTATCATGTCAGAGGTTTTGTTATAACATAAATAATATAAAATAATATATACAAAATATATATTTTAATACTCCCTCCATTCAATATATAAGACGTTAAACAATTCAATTAGACTAAAGTCATTTAATGTGTTTTAAATTGATAGAATTGATATATTTTACCCTTATTAAATAATGTGATTTTTAAATATGCATTTATTATATGCCACATCTTTCTCTTTTGTAAAGAGTAAACGTAGAAAATATTCATTAAATACCCTATCAACCTCTTCTATTCTAGACCAAAGTTTCCTTCTAGAAGACTTTATATTGGACCACAAGAAGTAATGTATTAATATATATTATATAATATATCAAAAATATTTTAATTTAAATATGTCTATAATTGAATTACATATATATAGATTAAATTTTACATATTAAGATATGAAGATAATGTAAATTAGTGACGGATTTGTCTGCAATTAATTCCATTTTGTGTGTGAGTAAGGTTTTCTACTTTTTTATATTCATATCGTATACTCTGTTTTTCTTGCCGCATGTTATATGAAATTTGATAAATGAATCACATTTCTCATAACTAGATTGATTTTTTTATAGATTTTATTTTACATATATATTGAAAATATTGATATATAGAAAAATCAAACTAATGATTTTCTTTCATTATGATGGTTATTAAAAATCCATACTGCGCACACTCATTGGCATTCATTCACAAAAGCGGGTTGCTCTGATCTTTTTCATTTGTTGAATCATGATGGTAGTTGCAATTAAGTGATCTATTAAAGTCACTGTAAGATACTTGCACCGGTCCTATATAAAAAAAGAATACTTTTAAGAAATGACATGTTTCAACTATGAACCTCCAATAAAAACTCAATTTTACGGTGGTTTTATGTAAAGTTCAAAATCCCTTACACAAAGTGTAGTTTCAGTTTCACTTTTCACACCTTTGTTTGTTCTGTTGCTCAGCCAAACGATAACAGACTTGCCCAAATATCATTTCCTAGTATTTTTCTCCTATTTTTGGTACCTATCCCCGTCGATAAAGTCATTCTCCTTGTCTCATTCGTCGTTCTATGTCACCAATGCCGTAAGTCACTGTTTAACTTTGTTATTTACTCATTTTTCTTGCTGTTTCAGATGTTTGTTGTTTAAAGTTGTAATACATCTTATGGGCTATCATCCTCGTATTGAAGACATGATCTTTATATTTTTAGTTTGTTATATTAGTTCCTATTTGTTTGTGGGTATGTGTTTCAAAATTTTTGAATATATTTGTGTTTTTGTCAATTGTTCTGTTGTTTTATTTATTTGTTACAATCTTATAAAAAATATTGGTTTCTATTTATTTCCTATTTGATGGATTTGGTTACCATTTGAGATTATTTATATTTAAGGGAATAATGGATCGTAGATGAAAGTTAAGAGAAGTACTAAGGAATATGAAGATGTGGTAGAAAGGTTTCTTGAATTTGGTCAGAGGAATGCTTTGAAGAAAAAGGATGAGTTGTTCTACTGTCCTTGTGTCAAATGTTTTAACTGTAACAGATTTTCTATTTCTAATATAATAGAGCATCTTATATGTGATGTGATAAGTTTAATATATACAAATTAGATTTGGCACGGTAATATATACAAAGTTGTGAACGACAACTTTGTGGATAAAATTTTGGATATGTTTCGTGATATTGGAGCCGAATCCTTTCCAAAGTACTCTCCTATACATGAAAGTTTGCTAACTGATGTCGAGACGCCATTGTACTTGGGGAGTAAAGATGAGTATACAAGGTTGAAATTTGTGTTACGATTGATGAATTTGAAATCGAAAAATAGTTGGACTGATTCTAGTTTGATGAAATTGCTCAAGTTGTTGAGTGATGCACTTCTTGTAAGCAATACACTACCAATATCAATGTACGAGGCAAAGAAAGTATCGTGTCCAATGGGTTTGTCATATATGAAGATACATGCGTGTCCTAACGACTGTATATTGTACATAAATGAGTACAAAGGGCTGAATAAGTGCCCAAAATATGGCACTTCAAGATACAAAGTGAAGAAAGATGGTGATGATTGTGATGAGATTACCAAAGGCTTTCCTTTGAAGGTGTTATGGTATCTTCCAAGAATACCATGATTTAAACGTTTGTTTGCTAACGCCACAGATGCAAAGAACTTAAGATGTCATTCTGATGGGAATATAAACGATGGACAACTTTGTCACCCAGCTGATTCTCCTCAATGGAAGACAATAGATTAGAAATTTTTTGAATTTGGTTCTGAGCCTAGAAATCTTTGGCTTGGGCTATATACGAATGAAATCAATCTGTATGGTAATCTTAATAGCACGCATAGTGCTTGGCCATTTCTCCTTTTGATTTATAACTTGCTCCCTCATTAAGTATGAAATGAAAGTACATCATGATGTTTTTGATGATCTTAGGGCCAAAGTAGTTAGAAAACGATATAGATGTGTACTTAATTGGCACCTTTGATTGATGATTTGAAGAAAATGTGGGAGGATGGTGTTGATGTCTTTGATGGATACAAGAGACCTTTACATCCACGTTATGATCTTCACCACAATAAATGACTTTTCGGCATATGGAAATTTGTCAGGCTATAGTGTTAAGGGGCATAAAGCATATCTCATATGTGAAGAAGGTACTAACTACATGAAACTCAAGCATGATAGAAGACAGTCTACCTTTCCTATAGAAGGTTTCTTAGCAAACACCACCCTTACCGCAGGTTGAAGAAGGAATTTAATGGCTAACAGGAATATGAAATGGCTTATGTTCCTTCAACTGGAGAAGAAGTGTAACAACGTTTATAGGGTGTTCATGTTACCTTGGGTAAAAGTAATAAGAAAAAGGTACTTGAAAGGAATATATGGGAAAAGAGATCAATCTTCTTTGATCTTCCATATTGGCAGAGTCTTGAAGTGAGACATAGTCTAGATGTCATGCATGTGAAGAAGAATGTGTGTGAAAGCCTTGTTGGCATGCTCCTGCATATCAATGGAAAAAGTAAGGATGGGGTCAATGATAAACGAAACTTAATTGAAATAGGAATAAGAACATCTCTACATCCACAACAAAGAGCAGGTAGTAAGAGAGTTTGTTTGTACCCAGCGGCACACATGTTATCCAAATATGAAAAAACAAGCCTATGTGAGTGATTGCATGGTATTAAGGTGTCACAAGGGTATTTATCAAATTTTAGGAAGCTTGCATGGTATTAAGATGCCACAAGGGTATCCCACCTGAGGACTTTTACTGTGGCTTTTATAAAAACTGTCGTTAAAAGTTTTAAAACTGAACTTAAGAAAATACCACCTCCTTTTTTTTCATGGCAATTTTTCTTATAACCATCGTGAAGTAGCGCTGTTATAAGTGGTTTTTCTAGTAGTGTTATATCAATGCAAGGTTTTAAGATAACGGGCATAAAGTTCCACGATTGCCACATGTTGATGCAATAATTACTGCCAGTGGCTATTAAAGGCATTATGAAAGATGATGTGAGAAGCACTATTACTAGACTTTGTATGTTCTATAATTCTATTTGAAGAAAATTGATTGATCATATTGAGTTGGATGAATTGGAGAATGAAGGTTATGTTATCCTCTCCCAGTTGGAGATGTACTTCCGTCCATCATTTTTTGACATCATGGTCTATTGATTGCTCACCTGGTATGTGAGATTAGACTTTGTGGCCCTGTGTGTGTGAGATGGATGTACCTTTTTGAGAGATACATAAAAATCCTTAAAGGGTATTTTAAAAATCCTTATTGACCTGAGGCATCAATTGTTGAGACCTATATAGCTGAGGAGGTAGTTGAGTTTTGTAACTCTATCTTGCTGGGGTAAAGGCAATTGGACTTCTTCAATCTCGAAATGACCAAGGGAGAAAAAGAAGGGGAACTCGTGGTGCTAAAGTGAAGTACATATTGTTGGAGATTGTGCCCTAAGGGCCAATCATTATATTATGAACATTGTTAATTTATGAATTTCTTAATTATGTTATCACACTATTTGCATGTTTACTGTGATGACCATCCTTGGATAACTCATGATCTTATCCTAAATGTCCCTGGTCGGTTATCTATGCGGGAGCAGAGATGAAATAAGACCAATATGACTTTGAAGATATATAGAGATATAAATCAAATTCATAGGCACATGTAAGAGTACAAGGTGTTGGACTGACCCGCTATGAGAGAGCTGCATGGGTTAAGTTACAAGCTTCTCTCATATACAAACTATGTCACTATGCCCTTTAACCTGAGATCATCATGGATTCCTACATGACAAATGAAACATCCTTACCTTCGTACGTCTTAGGGACCAATTGGCATCATTTAGAACCACTTTCAAGGTCATTGAAATCCAATTTCTTAATCTGGAGTTTTACTCTTATCGAGTACTGTTCACTGTGTAAATTCCAGATGAGTGACCTGACTTCGAAAAATCATAACTAATTATAGAAAAATTGAAATGAAGTGGTTCAAATTGCTAAATGAAGCCAACTCAATACTATTTCAAGAAAAAATAACTCGTTGACCACGCCTTGACCAAGTCAACGTCAGTCAATATTACAACTTTACTGTTCATCCAGCGTTTTTCTCCTGAATCCAACATTTTGGTCCCAACTTTGATAATTTATATCTCCAAGTGTAGACATCCAAATGAGGCATTCTATATATAAAATCTAATCTTGGTATGTCTACTATTTACCATAAAAATATTATACATTTATTCAATCATTTACTATTTTTAATTATAGATCAAACATCACTATGTTACCACGGGTACTGTTCACGCCAGCAATCAACTTTGCATATTCTTATGCATACATTAATCACATATCAATCAAACATGCCAAACAATATTTATTATCAAAGAATAAATTGTTGTACATGAGGCATGCACAAAATTATTATATTTCTATTACATCTTTCCTACCTGAAATCCGGCAGTATAACATTTCTTACATCATCTTTTCTGAGTAACTGATTTTGTACTGATTCCGTAATTCCCTTGAGAACTACCATTCTACGTAAGTACCAGGAAAGACTGGATGAACCGACTAGGTCCACTCACTTCCAGACTCCTTAGACAGTACCTACGTACACAGTACGTATCATCCTCCCTTCATAACTGATATTTTGCCATAATTTTGGCAGCACAACGACATCTCTTAGCATTCTTAAAATTCACTTTGACATAACCTCCCTGTAATGGCTTATACATTGGGGATGAGATTCGGGGAAATCTCAGTAGTAATAATCATAACAATATATGTAATGCAGTGTGACAGTGCTTGCTTGTGACTGTGTACAGATAAGTATGTTGCGTGCTTCCATACTCAATAATAACATATGATCATAGCATTATGTAGTAGAGCTTCAAACATAACATATAAGACAACAATCCAACCAAACAATAGCACAACAAATTACAAAGCCATTATATAAAAGCTAGGATTAGTTACTACCTGGCTAGCTTAGCAGAACTCTACTATCTCTATATTGCTTCCAACTCCGCCAGAACTTCCTTCCTTCTTTCTTTCTTCCACTTTCTCTCTCTAGAACTCACTTCTCTCTCTAAGGGGGCTCTTGGCCATGAAGAATGAATGGCAAGGGGGTATTTATAGTTTTTATGGATGTCATTCTTGTAATTAGTAAGAACTTTAACTTGTGGCCATCATTTTTCCAAGAATTTCCTATATTCTTTACTCTCTTTATTGCATCATCATGGTGATGTCATCATGGGACACTTCACTATGGTGACTCCCCACCCCTCATAATTACATGCTGACTCATCCTGCTGACTCACTACCCTTCATAATTACTTGCTGACTCAGCCTGCTGACTCGCTGGTTCTGGAGAATTCCAGAGTCTTGCACCGAAATATCAGTGCCATGTGGCATCAAGGTAGGTCCCACAAGATACCTTTTCATGCCAACCAATACTATCCAGATAAGTCCAGGACTTTATCTGATCACTTTCTCGGTTATTGTGCTGACCGAGTAACTTCTACTTTTTTTTTTATAAAGCATTAAAATATTATTTTAATGGCACTTTTCCCCATGTATCACTGGGCCTACGTTTTTGGGCCTCTAATAAATCCCAAGTACTCAGATGGCACGTTTCCGAGAACATCTCTATTTGGACCGCTTTTCGATTATAACTGTAAATTCCCATCTTTAGGAATTTTTTACAGAAAAATCGGGACCTCAAATCAAAATTTTATGACTCCTCATTCAACCCGAAATTCTTTTCTCTATCTCTCGGTATTTTTCAGATATTTTATCCAGATCGGGGCTATTTTGGCCTGAAAGTACGCTCACGTGCGGTTTTCAACAAGACCATTTTACCCTTGATTATTTTTCAATACTCTTAGGGACCTCATATGCATATTTCACAGTTCAGTGAAATGATCAGCATAATTTTCTCTATTTATCAGTAAAATATGGTACTCATCGGCTACCAGCCTGATCTTTCCCATAATTAAGGTTATGTCCCTACATTCTCTTTCTGGCCTCTTTACTTATCTTTTTATCCTTCATCTTAAGTTCTTGAAATTCTCTTCCAACAACTCATCCCCTGAACTCTTTGGGAGTCATCGTTAATTGAAAGGCTCGACGACCCGCCCATATCAGGTTATCTTACTTAGGAGCCAGCCCATATCTAGCTACCTACAAAATTCCTAGGCTTAAGACTTAGGATATTCCTTACATTCCTCTTTTTGAACCTAGGTGAATTGTCCCTATTTTGTAGGTCAAAGACTTAACTCATCTTTAAATCCTGAGGAACTTAGCTCATCCCTCGGATTCCTACCAAATATAGGTAAGTGATCTGCCCATATCAGATTACTACCCTGGGACTACGGGTTTAGCAGCCTGCTCATATCAAACTACCTCCCAGTTCTCCTAGACTCAAAAATCATGATGTTACAACAAACGCTCAGCTTTGACCTAGTCAAAAGTCACTTTTGACCAAGTGATCATAAAAGCTATGTTCGAGCTTGGTAGTTTTTCATGAGGAGAAATGTGAATGGTCAAGATAGAATTTGTCCCTCATATTTGTAGAGAGATATTACTGGCCCCCTCGATAAGTGAGTCTGAGAAATGTATGGCCATACTGTAATGGAAGGGTAGTTCCATTTCTATAGTCAGACTACTCAGGGATCGAGAAAGTAACGGTCAGGAACAGGAGGATGCCGTTCTCCATGCCTCATCCATGACCGAAATATCGTGTGATAAAAGGGACGTGATATGGTTGTATGAAAGGTTACATCGTTTATCGATCCTCATATGATTTGGGTAGTCGTAATTTCTTGCTAGAGACCGCTTACGACTTATGGGTCAGTATAGTAACTGGCCCACTGCCAACTTCATATGGGCCTACAGGGTCGAACACAAAATAGCCCAACACGAGCTATGATGTCCAGATTCATTGAATCTAAGACATGTCTAGATTCAATGAATAATCTATGGTGGATTTATATATTTTATATATATAAATTTGTATATATATTATATATATTTTTTATATATATATAAATTTGTATATATATTATATATAATATAAGAGATATTTGCAAGATTTAATTTATAAGGATAAATTAAATCTCTATCACTTTTGAATTTGAATTTAAATTGATATGATCTATTTGAATTTGAAATTTAAATTGATAAGATATCTCAAATTTGATTTATGAGAATAAATCAAATATAACTCTGTCTTATCTTTATTTTAAATGAAATAAATAGATGAATTAAATCTGTGGGACGGATTTAATAAAAACCATATTTATTTAATTAGTTTCTTATCAAATTATGTACTATATGATATTGTATTCATTTCAAAATTAATATAAGATTAATTCTAAAACTCAGCCCAATTAGAAGTCCGATAGCATCCTATATATTTGACATTAGGGGCTAGGGTTCTACACAAGAAAAAAGGGGCAAGGAGAGTGCAAAAGGTTTACAGATAAGAAACTGCCAAAATAGAGACGGTGAGGACGGAATCTTGAGAAAGCCCTAGAGAGACAAGAGGCGCTAGCACGTCATTTGTGATTGGAACGTTGTTCGTGTGGATACCGGTAGAGAAAGTCGATATGAGTTGTGGACTTCTTGCGATCGAGAAAAGAGCACCAGGTACGACAAAGTCGTTACCAGTTGACACATAGGTCGCGACTAAATAGGCATCTGAACGTCAGAAATCTGAATAGAGACGACAGGTCGCGACTAGAAGCAGAGGAAGTCGCTACTGACAACTCCAGAGGCTACAGGTCGCAACTAGTAGCATAGGAGGTCGTGACTGAAAACTCCAGAGACGACAGGTCGCGACTAGAAGCTGAGGAGGTCGCGACTGAAAACTCCAGAGGCAAAGAGTCGCAACTAGTGGATACTGAGGTCGTGATTGCAGCTCGAATACCGAAGGTAACACTTCTTTCTCCTTGACTTAAACACATTCGGTAGATCCTGACAGGGAATGGAAAAATTTTTAAAGTTATTTTCCGCTGTGTGTCTTCCAATTCCCTTCACATATCCGCGAATTGGTGATGCAATCACATCTTTATATTTTGAACAATAAAGATGAAGTTCTGCCATACTTGGATTCTCAGAAGAATATGCTCAGGACCATGAACCCAAGGAAAGAGCGATATGCAACTAGCTAATGAGTACAACATGTCTTTTGTATAATGGTTCAAGCAAGAAGGGATTCGTTTTGATATTGTGTGTTGGAAAGGATATGACATAAGTGGCTACTTTTTTTTACACAAAATCCCAAGATGACAAAAGTACAATGCAGAACCGTGGGGTTATGGTTGTGGTGAAGTGATGCATTTTACTAGTTCAAAAGATAAAATGCCAACATTGGCATCCATGCCTGTCTTTAAATGGGGTTATGGAGTGATTGAAGATATATGGGAGGTTAGTTACTCCAGGTTTAAAGCGTCAGTCTTTAAATGTAAGTGAGTTAATAGTAATTCTATCCAAGTAGATATGAAATTTAGATTTGTTTCAGTCGATCTTCAGAGAGTTGGATACCTAGATAAGCCATTCATCTTAGCAAGTAAAGCAATTCAAGTGTTTTATGTCACCGATCCTGCAAATAAAGATTTTTCTATTGTGCTCTAAGGTAAAAGGAAAGTGATTGGTGATGACAGTAACTTAGGTTCAGCCTCAATGAAATCCCACCTTTCACAACTGCTCGACCTATAACAACAACAGAATTTGATTTGGAAGATAATGAATATACTATTAGTGATGATCATTATGAAGGAATTTGGGTGGATAAAAACAAGTAGAAAATTAGTTTATTTTGTTGTAATAAATGTCTCTTTGATTACTTAATTCATTGCATGATTAATATTCTTGGTTCTTACATTTACTTATTGTTTTGTAAACGTGATGAAGTAAATTTTTGGTTAATATTTTGATACTTGGAATTGTCTTTTAACTTGTTTAAGATTCATCTTCAACCATTTCCTTCTTTTATATATGATGTACAAATATATAGGTTCATTGAAAGTTTACCAATTCAGATGATTGTATGGCCATTTGTATTTTAGGATTGCTAACTTCATACTTTGATACATGAAATTAATTGGTATGTCTTGACTATACTAAATGCAAGGTGGCATAAAATGACAAATAAAAGAAATTATTCAAAAAAAGTTTTCCACAACAATTTTAAGGAAAACCGATATGTAAAGGTTATAAATAAAAAAATGACTACTAACGCTCGTGGGAAAGTTATACATTAACGGCTGTTAATTTAATCGCCGTTAATGTATTACACTATAACGTCAGTTTTAATATCAAAAATTCCGTTGCAAGTCTACCATTTAATGGCGGTTTTGAAACCGCCGTTAAATGTTAGACTTACAATGGCGGTACAATTCATGCCTCTCGTATAACTGCTGTGAAATATCACTTTTAACCACCGTTAAAAATTTTTTTTCTAGTAGTGTATGTATAAGATACACTAATAGTTTATCTAAAACTTTTTAGTTTTATTTTTCATTTTTTGGACATTAATTATTAGTTAGTCTCACTATATTAATTGACTATTTGCTCATGCTCATAGTCTCTCATTAAATAAGGATATTTTTAAAACATAAGTTATATTTTTAGTACATATTTATTACCTGCAATCAATTTCAACTAATATTTTTGTGTACATAAATCGGTTATTTAATTTGTATTTTATAAAAAATATTGGAGGGAGTGTGTGATACGAGTGCTGAAACACATGTTGATCAAAAGAATGGTGAAACACACAAGAGAAGTGATCTAAAAATTAGGAATCATTTCATCTAAAATGAAATAAAGGCCTATGTTGCAGTAGGCTAAAGTCCCCCACGGTGTTTTCTTCCTTTTCAAAGTACAACCATCGTGATAGTCGCCGGTTCACGTGAAACTAGGTTGGGGGGTGCTTTCTCTTCGTTTCTTCCTCTTCTTCATTGTCTTTTTCACACCGACCTAATTATACAATTCAAGCCCATACTTATTTCCGTTCACTAATTAATTATGTTTTGACGTTTGTAATTAATTAATTCTTGATAACTTTTTAAAGTACTTGAAATTTTTATGAGCTTTGTTAATGTTTTATGAACATATTTTTTAATCTTCAAACTAGTATAAACCTTTTACTAGTAGAAAAAAATGATTTTTTACCACATCTTTTCTATACAGGTTGCTGTGGAGACAGTGTAGAATTAAAGTGTGATCAAGGGCAATTTGTAAATAAATAGCGAGGATATTGATTGTTTATGTTGGTTGCATAGAAAAACTCACTCTAGAACGTACCTTTCAACTTCTAAAAATCTCAAAATATAAGAAAGAAAGGTAGGCATCAAGTTAGAAACATGAATACTCAATCTACTTGGCAATTTAAACAAAACATAGCATCATAAAACTATGGAGAGTGGTCACCAACGATGTGACCTGGCGCTTCTATGAACTACTAACAAATAAACTTTCTAAAGCCCCATTTTTAAATAGGTTCTTGTGAAAACTATTTAAAAACATGAGCGGTGATATTTTTGTAAATAAGAGTAAAATATTTACACTTGATGTACAAATGACTAGTGTAAAAGATGAAATATTCTACACCTGATGGAATGACATCCGGTGTATAATATCTTTGCTATTAAAAATTTAACAAAAAGTTTAGTTTTTTGCGTTTACCTATCTTCACAAATCACATCATCATCCATGGAGAAAATCAAACAATGGAGAACACATGGTGACAAGAAGCTCCGCCTTCGTAACACACCGTCTAAAGCTCATTGAAGAAGAAGACCTAGATATGCGATAACCCATACCTTTGCTCTTCGTTGTCTATTGTTAAAGTCTGTCGTTCTTGCCTTTAAAGCTTACCAAAGAAGAAGACTCAAATCTTGTATACATTGAGCATTTATATGCAGGGAATTGGAAGACACGCAGCGGAAATTAATTTTAAAAATTTTTCCATTCCCAGCCAGGATCTACCGAATGTGTTTAAGTCAAGGAGAAAGAAGTGTTACCTTCGGTTTCAAGCTTTGGTCGCGACCTCAGTGTCCACTAGTCGCGACTCTTCGCCTCTGGAACATTTTAGTCGCGACCTCCTCTGTTTCTCGTCGCGACCTGAAGTCTCTGGAGTTTGTAGTCGCGACCTCGTCAGCTTCAAGTCGCTACCTGCCTCTTCTTTTCGGATTTCTGACGTTCAGATGCCCGTATGGTCGCGACCTCAGCGTGTTCTAGTCGCGACCTTGCTTCGTGTCTGGTCGTATCGTAGAAGTCGACAGCTCAGATCGGCTTCCTCTACCGGTATCCACACGAACAGCGTTCCAATCGCGAACGACGTGCTAGCGCCTCTTGTCCCTCTAGGGCTTTCTAGAGATTCCGTCCTCACCATCTCTATCTCGGCAGTTTCTTATGTGCAAATCTTTTGCACTCTCCCTGCCCCCTTTTCTCACGACTGAATGTGTGTGAAGAGATCTATTTTTTCTGTAGAACCCTAGCTCCTAATGTCAAATATATAGGAAGCTATCGGGCTTCTAATAGGGCCGGGCTTCAGAATTAATCTTATATTAATTCTGAATTAATACAATATCATATATTGCATAATTTAATAAGAAACTGATTAAATAAATATGGTTTATATTAAATCCGTCCCACAGATTTAATTTACCTATTTATTTAATTTAAAATAAAGATAAGACAGAATTATATTTGATTTATTCTCATAAATCAAATTTGAGATATCTTATCAATTTGAATTTCAAATTCAAATAGATCATATCTATTTAAATTCAAATTCAAAAATGATAGAGATTTAATTTATCCTTATAAATTAAATCTTACAAATATCTCTTATATTATATATATAATATATATAAACTAATTTATATATATATAAAATATATATCCACCCTAGATTATTCATTGAATCTAGACATCTCTTAGATTCAATGAATCTGGACATCATAGCTCGCATTGGGCTGTTTTGTGTGCGACCCTGTAGGCCCATATGAAGTTGGCAGTGGCCCAGTTACTGTACTGACCCACAAGTCGTAAGCGGTCTCTAGCAAGGCATTACGACTACCCAAAACATATGAGGATCGATAAACGATGTAACCTTTCATACAACCATATCACGTCCCTTTTGTCACATGATATTTCAGTCAAGGATGAGGCATGGAGAACGTCATCCTCCTATTCCTGACCATTACTTTCTCGATCCCTGAGTAGTCTGAATATAGAAATGGAACTACCCTTCCATTCCAGTATGGCCATACATTTCTCAGACTCACTCATCGAGGGGCCCAGTAATATCTCTCTACGAATGTGAGGGACAAATTCCATCTTGACCATTCACATTCCTCCGCATGAAAAACCACTAAGCCCGAGCATAGCCTTTATGATCACTCGTTCAAAAGTGACTTTTGACTAGGTCAAAGCTGAGCGTTTGTCATGTAGGAATCCATGATGATCTCAGGTCAAAGGGCATAGTGACATGGCTTGTATATGAGAGAAGCTTATGACTTGACCCATGCAGCTCTCTCATAGCGGGTCGGTCCAACACCCTGTACTCTTACATGTGCTTATGACTTTGATTTATATCTCTATATATCTTCAAAGTCATACTGGTCTTATTTCATCTCTGCTCCCACATAGATGACCGACCAGGGACATTTAGGATAAGATCACGAGTTATCCAAGGATTGTCATCATAGTAAACATGCAAATAATATGATAACATAATTAAGAAATTCATAAATTAACAATGTTAATAAGATAATGATTGGCCCCTAGGGCACAATCTCCAACATTATAGGCATCGAGCATGAAAGTATGCAAATGGAAGCTAAGGAAAGATAAAGGAAACACATGTCATGCACTTGTATTCATCTTGTATACGTTGAATGGTACAGTTTACTACTGAGATTTACCCCGAAATCTCACCCCTATCTTTTCCAAACATAACAGGGTACTATTTTGGAGAAGATGAAGTTAGGAAAGTGAGGATGTGACAAATCTTCAAAATTCTAGAAACTCAGGAAATCTTAGAACTTGAAAGTAAAATTTAAACCTTAGCAAAAACTATTACAACTCCTAAACAATAAGAACATAGAGAGCTCAATTCTACAACCTCAATCCTCAAGAAAGAGGAGAACTAGCCACTCATGTGGCTAGATAACACCATGATGAATAATATAAGCAAGAGAACAATGGAGGAGACAAGAGATGGAATGATTGTGAGTGAGATGGTGTGTCTAATGGAGAAGCTTTGGGGTTCTTTATATAGCCTTAGGTTGTGGCCTTAGTATCTTCCTTGTTGATATGGAACTCTTCACTGATTGGTTCTTCAAAAGATGATAATTTATCCTTGATTTATCTTCCATGATCTTTAACTATCTCCAAGTTGTCATCTTTTCTAATATCTCCAAAGATAATTCTTTTAACTCAAATATCCTAAAAACAATTCAAATAAAAAGTAATAGGATAAAGAAGATAAAATAATTAATAAGAAAATAGGAAAAGATTGTTAGTTGCGACAGTTACTCCTAAAAGGGGGTGAATTGGGTGATATTTAAGAATTTAAAACATCAGTGAAATTAAATAGATAAGTAAAGAAAAATTTTACCAAAAGAAGATGAAGAAAAAAGATTGCACAGTAGAGTTATACTGGGTCAGCCTATCCACTTAGCCTATGTCCTATCCTCATATCCCCTCTAAGTATTTCATTATTCTTTCAAGATTATCTGAGCTCTTGGTGCCTCAGTACATCAACCAATGAGTTTGTCTCTCACTCCCCCTTACAACCCGTAAGGTCATAACCCACTCAAGAGACCCATTTTTTAATATCCCAGTAAATGAATAAAAATTTACAAAGCTCTCTTGACTAAAGGGGCTGTATTAAACATAGTATAACGACAGTCAAAATCAAAGCTTGAATGAATGCATTTGATCATGGTAGTTGAGCTTTTTAACTCCGGTATTCAATTTGTCTTTTATTTATAGTTGAGCTCCTCAAAAATTTGTTAGACACATTGATTATAGCCATTGAAGAGATAAAGTCATTAATAGTTGGTCATTACATTTAATGCTTCTGATAGACATTACTTTTTTACGCAACTTCTCTGATGTTCTCTTTATTTGAAAATGATATAGAAAGACGTTGTTAAAGTGATATACAAAGAGTTTAATCATCTAACAATGAATTGCATTTATTGAGATTAAAAACATTAGATTATGTCAAAGTATGGTTTAAAAATCTTTTTGAAGATCAGTTTGATTAATCGAAGTGTTTATTGAAAAGATGACTTCAATAAATACATTGAAAATAGTTTAAGATCTGATCGAACATAACTTTGATAAATAGCATGATTGAATAGCTCTTCAAAAAATATCATTTTTTTATAACATGGTATTTTAGACTCATCGAAAACAATATTCATTTCAAAATTTGTTACAACAACCAATTTATCAGTGTTCTTCTATAAATAGACTTATCAAATATATTATCAAAAAATATATGAAGAACTAAACTTAGTCTTTACATCATGAAACTCAGAATTTATTTATCAATTTAATACTTCAATTCTTTGTAAACATGAAATGTTATTTGATAAATTCCCTTATCGAATAATACTTCGATAAATGAGTCTTCAAATATACTTCAATTAAAAGACTTGATATTTAATAGATACTTTATTGATAAACTGATAAGTTCTTTGAAAATATAGAGAAACAAAATGGTTGACTTTATTTATCGAATGCCTTATCGATAATTCCATTTATCGATCAACGCTATCTAAAAAACAAGTTTCACAAAGTTTACTAATCAAAACCTTTATTGATAAATATCTTGATTGATTAATACGATAAATCTTTTTATATGAGTATTGAGTCCTTATCTTATTTATCGAAGACTTCTTCGATAAACAACCTTATTGAATAAGTCTTCGAAGAATTATAGTTTAAAAACAATGACTCAGACTTTTCATAAACTAAGTTTGTATTCATTTATTGAAGTCTTTATCGATAAGTATCCTTATCGAATAAGGCTTCAAAAAATGACTTTTAGAAATCAGATTTTCTTTACACATTTCTTTCTCATCTATCAAAGAGCTTATCGATCAATACTTTTATCGAAAAATAAGCTAAGTTAAAATAGTTCTTTGAAAATCATTTGTCATCATCAAAATATTGGAGTCTATAAATATAACACCCTTATCTATTATCCTTTAATTAAATTTAAATATTGGATATTGAGGAATTATCTTTAAATTAATTCAAATGATATTAAATTAATATAATATAACATTATATTAAAGCAATAAATTAATATAATATTATTGTAGGTATTTTGATTTTCTCTAATTAGATATTATAATTTTCTCCCTCAGTTTGGCAATTCCTCAATTAACCTTCCTTATATAATATAATTGTATAGTAGACTATTTGGGTTCTAGTCAACATATATTTATTTTTTCTAATTTATACAAAAGACATGTTGTGCTCATTGGCTAGTTGCATATCGCTCTTTCCTTGGGTTCATGGTCCTGAGCATATTCTTGTGAGCATCCAAGTATGGCAGAACTTCATCTTTATTGTTCAAAATATAAAGATGTGATTGCATCACCAATTCGCGAGATATGTTAAGGGAATTGGAAGACACACAGCGGAAAATAACTTTAAAAATTTTTCCATTCCCTGCCAGGATCTACCGAATGTGTTTAAGCCAAGGAGAAAGAAGTGTTACCTTCGGTATTCGAGCTGCAATCGCGACCTCAGTATCCACTAGTCGTGAAATATCCTTACGTTCGTATGTCTTAGGGACCATTCAGTAGCATTTAGAACCACTTTCAAGGTCATTGAAGTCCAATTTCTCAATCTGGAGTTTTACTCTTATCGAGTACTGTTCACTGTGTAAATTCCAGATGAGTGACCCGACTTCGAAAAATCATAACTAATTCTAGAAAAATAGAAATGAAGTGGTTCCAATTTATAAATGAAGCTAACTCAATTATCTTTCAGGGAAAAATAACTAGTTGACCATGCATTGACCGAGTCAACGTCAATAAACGTTTATATTTTACTGTTCATCCAGCGTTTTTCTCCTGAATCCAGCATTCTGGTCCCAACTTTGATAATTTATATCTCCTTGTCCAGACATCTAAATGATACGTTTTATATATAAAATTAAAGCTTGGTATGTCTACTATCTACCATAAAAATTTCATAAATTTATTCATACATTTACTATTTTTAATTATGGGTCAAACATCCTCATGTCCCCACGGGTTACTGTTCATAGTGGTAATTTCCAGCATTTCTACTTTGCATACATATACATACATCCATCATATGTCAGTCAAACATGCCAAACAACAATTATTATTAATTAATAAGTTGTTTTACATCTGGCCATGTACATAAATTCTCATATCTCTATTGCATCTTTTCCTGCCTGAATTCCGGCAGCATAACCGCTACGCTTCATCTGTACAAAGAACTGAACCGTACTGATTCGGTAATCCCCTCATGAGAACTACCATTCTACGTAGTACCCAGGAAAGACTAGATGAACCGGCTAGGTCCACTCACTTCTAGCCTCCTTAGACAGCACTACGTACACAGCACTTATCATATACTCATGTTCAGTCTTTACTTCGGCAGCATAACGGCGTCTCTTAAAATTCCCAGAATTCATTTTGACATAACCTCCCCTGTAATGGTTTACTTATTGGGATGAGATTCGGGGGAATCTCAGTAGCAACAATCATAACAATATATGTAATGCAGAGTGACAGTGCTTGCTTGTGATTGTGTACAGATAAGTATGCTGCGTGCTTCCATGCTTAATAACATATGATCATAGCATTACAGCAGAGCTTCAGACATAACATATAAGACAACAATCCAACCAAACAATAGCACAATGAATCACAAAGCCATTACAATAAAGCTAGGATTAGTTACTACCTCAAAGGCTCAGCAGAGCTCTACTATCTCTATTCTGCTTCCAGCTCCGCCAGAACTTCCTTTCTTTCTTTCTTCCTCTCACTTTCTCTCTCTAGAACCTCCTCCTCTCTCTAAAATGGCCCTTGGCCGTGGCATATGAAGGCAAAGGGGGGGGTATTTATAACCTCCTCCAATGGCAATCTCGTAATTACCATGAACTTTGATCCTGCGGTCCTGGTTTTTCCTGGATTTTCCTATTTTCTTTAATTCCTCCTTTACTGCATCATGCATGACATCATCGGGACACCTCACTGGGACACCTCAGCGCCACATTTATCACATGTCTGAAATCCTGGACACCTCAGCAGCTGACTCAGCATGCTGACTCACCGGTCCAGTCTCTTGCCTCGTAATACGTGTCCTCAACTTTTTCTTCTGCCTTTATTTTGGCGCCATGTGTCATCTTACTGGCACCTGTCACGCCTTCCAATGCTATCCAGATAAATCCAGGACTTTATCTGATCACCTCCTCGGTTATCGTGCCGACCGAGTAACTTTACTTTATTGAAACAACATTAAAATAATATTTTAATGCCACTTTTTCCCACACATTACTGGGCCTACGTTTTTGGGCTCTGGGAATGTTGTCTTGGATCCTGATCAAGCTCAAGTACTCTGATGGCTCGATTCCCAAGAAACAACCTCGGCAAATTACCAAAATGCCCTTGGGTGCCCTTTCTTGCACTATTTTAACCCTAAGGGTAAAATCGTCATTTTACACCCTTCTGTACTCTGTCAGGGCATATACTGACTCTAAGTAGCTTTATCTGTATATACCTTGGCTTCTGGGCCTGTCCAGAATTACCAAAATGCCCTTTATTCATCTGTTCCCCTTTTGTACAACACAGGGGCATTTTCGTAATTTCGCACTTTTCCGGGGTTCTGCCGGACACTGGCCCACCTATCAGTCCAAGTGTCTTACTGGCCTCTGTTGGCGCCATTATTGGGCCTTTCTGGGTCCAATATCCTCACGGCACGCATTACGAGGAATCTTCCCCTTTTAATAATTATTGAATATTTTATCTATTATTCACCGTTTATACACATATCCGGACACCGGCTCCTTCTGTCCGAAACACTAGCCTGCGGTGTTCAGGCATCCCTGTGAGTCATATCAGTCATCTGACTGAGGTCATCCGAACTCATTCAGTCCCTTTTTAAATACCGATAAATCTCCCTATCGGATCCCCCGAGGCCTCACACTCCCGTCTGGATTTTCTGATTTGCGAATAACTTTTTCTACAGGCCTCCTATCGGTATTCTGTCAGTTTCCCGACATCCGCCCCATAAGGACGTATCATCCTGTATTTTCTCACCTAGATCTGAATTCTAGGATACCCGGTATGAATTTTTATAACTTTTGGACTATCAGTCCATTTCTGGCTATCTGGAATCTTCAAAAATTCCTGTATTAAGCCAGATTACCGAGCGTCACTTGCTCTCTCTACCGGTGAAATCTGGGACTGAAATGCTGTCGGACAGTCCAAATCACTTCCGGCCTGACTTTCTTTAATTACAATTTAGCCCCAGGGAACTTTTCTTCTTTTCATTTAAGTCCCTTTTTATTTGGTTAAAATTACACTTAAGGACCCCATATTTTTGTCTACTTTCCTTTTTGGCCTTGAAACTTTCCATAATTGCACTTAAGTCCTTTCATTTCCTTTGCTAGGTCTAGGGGCATTATTGTCTCTTCATATTTTACCAGAGTATTCTCTGGCCCTGGTCAACTATCCAGATACCCCTTCTTGACTGTCTAACCTTAGCCAAATGACCAAAATACCCTTTACTCATTCTTCAGTTATTCTATAACATAAGGGCATTTTCGTCATTTTGCACATTTTTCCCGGACACCGGCCCCCTTACCACTGAACTGGTATTATGGGCTTGGGCCTTCCCTGGTGTCACTACGGGCCTTAGACAACACTGTATGGCCTCTAGCCATTGTCCGATCATTTCTATTCGGACTGTCTTTCCTTTACCGATTATAACTGTAAATTCCCATCTTCAGGAATTTTTACAGAAAAATCGGGACCTCAAATCAAAATTCTGTGACTCCTCATTCAATCCGGAATCCTTTCCTCTATCTCCCGGTATTTTCAGATATTTTATCCGGACCGGGCTGTTTTGGCCTGAAAAAGCACTCGCGCACATTTTTCCAAAATGACCATTTTACCCCTGGTCATATTTCTAATTCTTTCATACACCTAGAGACCTCATATGCACATTTCACAGTTCAGTGAAATGATCAGCATAATTTTCTCTATTTTCTGGCAAAATATGGTACTCATCGGCTACCAGCCCGATCTTTCCCAAAATTACGATTTTGCCCCTGAATTCTCCTTACGGCATCTCTAGGCCTAAAAATTGGGGTGTTACATTTCTACCCCCCTTAAAATAAATTTCGTCCTCGAAATTTACTTGGCATCTTAGTCAACGATCCTGGATATAGCTCTTCTGTATATCCTTTCCTGGTTTATGACTAAGGCTTGGGGCATTCATCCTCTTATACTTATGGACAACTCATTACACTTGTGAGTAGTGTCCATTTCTTTCATATCTTATTCCGCAGAATTCTGATGTAATTCTGGGGTCTACCTCACTCCTCTTATACTTTGCTAATCTCTTAGGAGAAATATTGTTCTTCTGACTTTCTTTCTCCTGATACGAGATCATAACCCAGATAACTTCTCTGACTTTTCTTGACTATTCTCATAACTTCATGCACCTATGCCAAACCTTTGTGGCATTTGCACTTTCTTATCCCTTCTTAGGGCTTACATATCATTAGGCTACTCTTGCCTTAGCACCTTTCAATTTAACGTGCTACTGGGTTAGGGCTAGATTACTCTTTATATAGCTTTAGGCCCTAGCAATCTCTTTCTTATAGAACTACGTTCTATCTTTGCTTTGCCTTAGACCCTCTTCTCTAGGTCTCTCTGGCCTTTTAAACTCTCATGACTTGTTATCATGATCACTTTCTTTAGATCCGAAAAGAACTCTTCATTATCCATATCATCATTTAGGCATATAGTTCCTTACAGCTCAGTCGCCCTTACAGCTATGGTTCTTCTTAACCATTCTTAGGGTCGACCTTAGGGAATATTGAAGACTGTGTCTAGGGTAAGAGCAAATACCTTTCCTAGGGATGTCCGCATTCTTAGGGCAACCTCTTGCAAAGTGGCCTTTCTTACCACAACTGCTTTGCCCTGCTCGACACTCCCATGTGCCATGGCTCTTTCCACCACATTGACATCTCTGCTCTCCAATTTGATCATTACCTTGATCAGTCCCTTGTCTGAATATCGCCTCTTTCTCTTGCTATTGGCTTTATAACTTGAGCTACCTCCCAGAGTGCTCTTAGCCAATGCTTTTCTATTCTCTATACACATAGAAAATTCTGTTCTTTTCTGCTTCTCAGGTATACTTCTACAAAACTTTGAATATCAGTACTCATCTTTGGACTTGAACTCCGTCTTTGCTAAGGAAAAGCTAAGTTTAGTCTGTATACTAGAGGCTATCTGAGAAAACCATTATAAAATAATTTCTCTGGGTGAGTTTATCAACTAGTGAAGCTTCCTCACCTTAACTTCGTCTTTGGCATTCATCTTCCCAAAGAGATACTACATTGTACTCATGTCTCATGGCTCATTACTTTCCTTAGGCTAGGTCTAACTGCGACCTCGGGATCTAACTGCGATCAACCGTTAGCCTCTTCAGAATCTAACTGCGACTCTGAAGCTGTTAGGATCTAACTGCGACCCTGGAGCCATGTTAGGATCTAACTGTGACCCTTCAGAATCTAACTGTGATTCTGTTGTACTGTATATCTCCCGAAGATTTTAAACCAACAGACTAAGTTATAAGGTTAACTGCTTCCACCTGTTGATAACTCCATAAATATTTGAAAAATTTTATAGCCTCATATCATTTACCCAGACTTTACTTACTTTCTCTCTTACTCAGGAGTTCCTTCTCATCTTTCAACCTGTGCTCTAACTACGAGCCATTTGAATTATGCTCTAACTGCGAGCATTCTACATCAGATCCAACTCTTATCTGAAGAGTGATCTAGAAACAATTCCTTTACCGTTATCTGTATACCATTCCGCTCAATAGAAATGGCCCTGAGTACTATATTCACAAGCTTATAGAAATACCTGAGTAACCTCAATCATACATCATATCTAAATATCATATCATAACTTATTGTCCCATAAACTGAGACTATCTATCATCCTCAATACATGTCGTATGGTATGGGAGCAACATACTTTCTCATAACTTTCTCATCTCATATTTGTACTCATATATACTCTACCCTGCATGCACTGCAAAAGGGAAGTATTCATTCATCATAGCATACTCTAACATGCATGTCATCATATGACAACTGCAAGGAGATGCAACTATCATAACTTATGGCACATAAGCCATATCATCATCATATTTTGCTCAACCATCCATTAGATATCGTAACAATCTAAGTAAGCCTCAAAACATATTTCCTTTATCATATTATTTGTCAGATCATCATCTGATCATACTATCAATCGCCTTATCTGTCAGATTATCAATCACATGATCAGGATCTGACAGGCACCTCTGTCTATCTTACTTAGGCTGCCACACTACCCTCTTACCAGGGTATAGACTCAACCCTTCATTACTCTATCTCATATAGGATATAGGGGAGTCACTTTATCTCTTAACTGTGGCTACCTCTTTACTATCTCTCAACTTCTTCTATCTTTCCATCAGTCCCTATCAGTCCTGGTCTATTCTTGACCGGACTATGGTTCCTTATTGGTCTTTCTCTTTATCTTAGCGAACTTGAGTCGCATGGATCTCGTTCATCATCTTTTACTATTATTTCTACTTTCTAGGGTACTATGCCCTAGGTCTATCACTTCTCCGTGATGGAATCCCTCTGCTCAGGGAACATTAAGCTCTTTATCTATTACCCATCACGTCTCTTACCTTAGGCCATATGCTAGGATCATTCCTGGGCAAATCTCATCCCAGCTTTTAGGTCTTCTATTCAGAGCAGCTGAATAAAACCCCTACAGCGTAGATCTACTCTTAGTTATCACATAGAGGATCTACTTTTTCACATTGTCTTAAACTGATCTTTCGTACCTCAGTACCTTTGTACTGTCTAGCTTATCATATGTTATACCAATCCTCTAGCTGGTAGACTTCAGCGAGTTTGGTACCTTCATTCTCTTCATCATATTGCCTCTGCCAATTATAGTCGCGACTTGAGAACTTCATAGTCGCAACTCACATGCTCTGTGACTTTTAGTCGCGACCGTCTCACACTACTCGTCACCACCTGGCAGCTCTGCGTCCTTTAGTCGCAACCTATAACATCACTACCTGAACTCCTTTATACACTGGTCGCGTACTGCAATATTACTCATCGTGACCTGAGGTCTTCTCACGTCGCAACATCAACTTATCTGTACATATTAGTCGCGACATAAGACCCCTCTTCTCTACTTCCTACTTTTAAAACATGTAGTCATACTCATCCTCATACAATGGCAACATACTAGGTATAGGGTAGCTCAATAGTGTGCATACTGGACAATACAATCCAATCACATACAGGATTTATCCGTTCATTAGCCAGTGGAAACAGAACACAAATAAACTCGTACCTTAGTTTGGTACAGGAGACTTTCTTATCTCATTGCCAGTCAGGGTATATATTCTTCCCTAAGTCAGGTATCTTTCTCCTGTTGTATTCTGTGGACACTCCCTGGCATAATGTCCATACTTTCCACACCTATAGCGTAACCCTTGATCTACTGGACAAGGCCTCATACCATGGTCTCGACCACAGTTCCTATATTCATTAGGCCTTGGTTGCCTACTAACTTCTTTTGGCCCACTACCTAGCCTACTTCCTTGTTTCTTATTAACTTTTGACCCATATACTGGCTTATTTCTCTTCTTACTGTTCCTTCTCAGGGAACCTGGTGGCATCACTTTCAGTGGTACTGATGGAGTAAGCTCACTCTTTTCTGGTTATTGCACATTCTTTTCTAGCTTGTAAACTGCCAGCTGGGTCTTTCTTTCAGTGGGACATTCTAAAATTTTAAAGATTTTCTCTAACTAGCTTACCCAATCCTCAGCTGTTTGAGTGTCAAAAGTCCCTTCAACATGGGCGGATCAAATTTATGGAATCATTCCATCCATGTTTACAGACTTTCCTGGTCATTATTATTTCTTATAGACCCCTGATATCTATTCATTCCAGTCTGCTCATGATCTGGCTGAGGTTCAGGTTCTATATCATTCTCTGGTACTACCTCCTTCCCAGACTGCTGTAATCTTGCAACCGCAGCAGCAACCGCCGTAGTGATAGCAGAATCTCGCTCTTGATCTTGGCGAGCCTGGGTTGCCCACATCTCATCGTGACTTATGACTTAACTTGTTGTAACTTGGATATCTGGCGTCCTCACCATAGTATCTGGTTACAACATGATACCTCGAGCTACTCTTGCAGCTTCCTTAGTCGTGAACTGATCAAATTCCGTCTCTATCCATAGAGGAAACTGCTTCTTAAACCTTGTTCTGCTTAGTCCAGCCATATTGTGTTAATAAACACGAGACCTCGACTGTGTCGGCTGACTAAGATTAGCCCATCATAATCATATCCTTCGTAAGACTATAGAGCTCGGGGTCCAGCCTCATACATCTGGGTGTCACTGTCTTCTGTCTAAACCTTTCCAAGCAGTGAACACCATCCCTATATCCTACTCTAGGGAGAGGACCACTCAAACTTCTCATTTGTTTAAGGAATTAAACTAACTAAACCAGAGCATCATTGAGCCAGAACCTTCTGTTCTATGCCAAAATCTTATGCTCTGAGTCAGAACCCTTTGTTCTGTGCTAACCTTATTCTGTACTAACACCATAAATTATCTGTTCAGAGCATTTCCTAAGCCAGAATCCTTTGCTCTGATACCAAAATGAAACATCCTTACGTTCGTATGTCTTAGGGACCATTCAGTAGCATTTAGAACCACTTTCAAGGTCATTGAAGTCCAATTTCTCAATCTGGAGTTTTACTCTTATCGAGTACTGTTCACTGTGTAAATTCCAGATGAGTGACCCGAATTCGAAAAATCATAACTAATTCTAGACAAATAGAAATGAAGTGGTTCCAATTGATAAATGAAGCTAACTCAATTATCTTTCAGGGAAAAATAACTAGTTGACCATGCATTGACCGAGTCAACGTCAATAAACGTTTATATTTTACTGTTCATCCAGCGTTTTTCTCCTGAATCCAGCATTCTGGTCCCAACTTTGATAATTTATATCTCCTTGTGCAGACATCTAAATGATACGTTTTATATATAAAATTAAAGCTTGGTATGTCTACTATCTACCATAAAAATTTCATAAATTTATTCATACATTTACTATTTTTAATTATGGGTCAAACATCCTCATGTCCCCACGGGTTACTGTTCATAGTGGTAATTTCCAGCATTTCTACTTTGCATACATATACATACATCCATCATATGTCAGTCAAACATGCCAAACAACAATTATTATTAATTAATAAGTTGTTTTACATCTGGCCATGTACATAAATTCTCATATCTCTATTGCATCTTTTCCTGCCTGAATTCCGGCAGCATAACCGCTACGCTTCATCTGTACAAAGAACTGAACCGTACTGATTCGGTAATCCCCTCATGAGAACTACCATTCTACGTAGTACCCAGGAAAGACTAGATGAACCGGCTAGGTCCACTCACTTCTAGCCTCCTTAGACAGCACTACGTACACAGCACTTATCATATACTCATGTTCAGTCTTTACTTCGGCAGCATAACGGCGTCTCTTAAAATTCCCAGAATTCATTTTGACATAACCTCCCCTGTAATGGTTTACTTATTGGGATGAGATTCGGGGGAATCTCAGTAGCAACAATCATAACAATATATGTAATGCAGAGTGACAGTGCTTGCTTGTGATTGTGTACAGATAAGTATGCTGCGTGCTTCCATGCTTAATAACATATGATCATAGCATTACAGCAGAGCTTCAGACATAACATATAAGACAACAATCCAACCAAACAATAGCACAATGAATCACAAAGCCATTACAATAAAGCTAGGATTAGTTACTACCTCAAAGGCTCAGCAGAGCTCTACTATCTCTATTCTGCTTCCAGCTCCGCCAGAACTTCCTTTCTTTCTTTCTTCCTCTCACTTTCTCTCTCTAGCACCTCCTCCTCTCTCTAAAATGGCCCTTGGCCGTGGCATATGAAGGCAAAGGGGGGGGTATTTATAACCTCCTCCAATGGCAATCTCGTAATTACCATGAACTTTGATCCTGCGGTCCTGGTTTTTCCTGGATTTTCCTATTTTCTTTAATTCCTCCTTTACTGCATCATGCATGACATCATCGGGACACCTCACTGGGACACCTCAGCGCCACATTTATCACATGTCTGAAATCCTGGACACCTCAGCAGCTGACTCAGCATGCTGACTCACCGGTCCAGTCTCTTGCCTCGTAATACGTGTCCTCAACTTTTTCTTCTGCCTTTATTTTGGCGCCATGTGTCATCTTACTGGCACCTGTCACGCCTTCCAATGCTATCCAGATAAATCCAGGACTTTATCTGATCACCTCCTCGGTTATCGTGCCGACCGAGTAACTTTACTTTATTGAAACAACATTAAAATAATATTTTAATGCCACTTTTTCCCACACATTACTGGGCCTACGTTTTTGGGCTCTGGGAATGTTGTCTTGGATCCTGATCAAGCTCAAGTACTCTGATGGCTCGATTCCCAAGAAACAACCTCGGCAAATTACCAAAATGCCCTTGGGTGCCCTTTCTTGCACTATTTTAACCCTAAGGGTAAAATCGTCATTTTACACCCTTCTGTACTCTGTCAGGGCATATACTGACTCTAAGTAGCTTTATCTGTATATACCTTGGCTTCTGGGCCTGTCCAGAATTACCAAAATGCCCTTTATTCATCTGTTCCCCTTTTGTACAACACAGGGGCATTTTCGTAATTTCGCACTTTTCCGGGGTTCTGCCGGACACTGGCCCACCTATCAGTCCAAGTGTCTTACTGGCCTCTGTTGGCGCCATTATTGGGCCTTTCTGGGTCCAATATCCTCACGGCACGCATTACGAGGAATCTTCCCCTTTTAATAATTATTGAATATTTTATCTATTATTCACCGTTTATACACATATCCGGACACCGGCTCCTTCTGTCCGAAACACTAGCCTGCGGTGTTCAGGCATCCCTGTGAGTCATATCAGTCATCTGACTGAGGTCATCCGAACTCATTCAGTCCCTTTTTAAATACCGATAAATCTCCCTATCGGATCCCCCGAGGCCTCACACTCCCGTCTGGATTTTCTGATTTGCGAATAACTTTTTCTACAGGCCTCCTATCGGTATTCTGTCAGTTTCCCGACATCCGCCCCATAAGGACGTATCATCCTGTATTTTCTCACCTAGATCTGAATTCTAGGATACCCGGTATGAATTTTTATAACTTTTGGACTATCAGTCCATTTCTGGCTATCTGGAATCTTCAAAAATTCCTGTATTAAGCCAGATTACCGAGCGTCACTTGCTCTCTCTACCGGTGAAATCTGGGACTGAAATGCTGTCGGACAGTCCAAATCACTTCCGGCCTGACTTTCTTTAATTACAATTTAGCCCCAGGGAACTTTTCTTCTTTTCATTTAAGTCCCTTTTTATTTGGTTAAAATTACACTTAAGGACCCCATATTTTTGTCTACTTTCCTTTTTGGCCTTGAAACTTTCCATAATTGCACTTAAGTCCTTTCATTTCCTTTGCTAGGTCTAGGGGCATTATTGTCTCTTCATATTTTACCAGAGTATTCTCTGGCCCTGGTCAACTATCCAGATACCCCTTCTTGACTGTCTAACCTTAGCCAAATGACCAAAATACCCTTTACTCATTCTTCAGTTATTCTATAACATAAGGGCATTTTCGTCATTTTGCACATTTTTCCCGGACACCGGCCCCCTTACCACTGAACTGGTATTATGGGCTTGGGCCTTCCCTGGTGTCACTACGGGCCTTAGACAACACTGTATGGCCTCTAGCCATTGTCCGATCATTTCTATTCGGACTGCCTTTCCTTTACCGATTATAACTGTAAATTCCCATCTTCAGGAATTTTTACAGAAAAATCGGGACCTCAAATCAAAATTCTGTGACTCCTCATTCAATCCGGAATCCTTTCCTCTATCTCCCGGTATTTTCAGATATTTTATCCGGACCGGGCTATTTTGGCCTGAAAAAGCACTCACGCGCACATTTTTCCAAAATGACCATTTTACCCCTGGTCATATTTCTAATTCTTTCATACACCTAGAGACCTCATATGCACATTTCACAGTTCAGTGAAATGATCAGCATAATTTTCTCTATTTTCTGGCAAAATATGGTACTCATCGGCTACCAGCCCGATCTTTCCCAAAATTACGATTTTGCCCCTGAATTCTCCTTACGGCATCTCTAGGCCTAAAAATTGGGGTGTTACAAGTCGCGACTCTTCGCCTCTGGAGTTTTCAATCGCGACCTCCTCAGCTTCTAGTCCCGACCTATCGTCTCTGGAGTTTTCAGTCGCGACCTCCTATGCTACTAGTCGCGACCTGTAGCCTCTGGAGTTGTCAGTAGCGACTTCCTCTGCTTCTAGTCGCGACCTGTCGTCTCTTTTCAGATTTCTGACGTTCAGATGCCTATTTAGTCGTGACCTATGTGTCAACTGGTCACGACTTCGTCGTACCTGGTGCTCTTTTCTTGATCGCAAGAAGTCCACAACTCAGATCGACTTTCTTTACCGGTATCCACACGAACAGCGTTCCAATCACGAATGACGTGCTAGCGCCTCTTGTCTATCTAGGGCTTTCTCAAGATTCCGTCCTCACCGTCTCTATTTTTGCAGTTTCTTATCTGTAAACCTTTTGCACTCACCTTGCCCCTTTTTTCTTGTGTAGAACCCTAGCCCCTAATGTCAAATATATAGGATGCTATCGGACTTCTAATTCGGCTGAGTTTTAGAATTAATCTTATATTAATTTTGAAATGAATACAATATCATATAGTACATAATTTGATAAGAAACTAATTAAATAAATATGGTTTTTATTAAATCCGTCCCACAGATTTAATTCACCTATTTATTTAATTTAAAATAAAGATAAGACAGAGTTATATTTGATTTATTCTCATAAATCAAATTTGAGATATCTTATCAATTTAAATTTCAAATTCAAATAGATCATATCCACTTAAATTCAAATTTAAAAGTGATAGAGATTTAATTTATCCTTATAAATTAAATCTTGCAAATATCTCTTATATTATATATAATATATATACACTAATTTATATATATATAATATATATATCCACCCTAGATTATTCATTGAATCAAGACATGTCTTAGATTCAATGAACTTGGACATCACAGCTCGAGTTGGGCTATTTTGTGTGCGACCCTGTAGGCCCATATGAAGTTGGCAGTGGGCCAGTTACTATACTGATCCACAAGTCGTAAGCGGTCTCTAGCAAGACATTATGACTACCCAAATCATATGAGGATCGATGAACGATATTACCTGTCATACAACCATATCACGTCCATTTTGTCACACGATATTTCGGTCATGGATGAGGCATGGAGAACGTCATCCTCCTGTTCCTGACCTTTACTTTCTTGATCCCTGAGTAGTCTGACTATAGAAATGGAACTACCCTTCCATTACAGTATGGCCATACATTTCTCAGACCCACTCATCGAGGGGCCCAGTAATATCTCTCTACGAATGTGAGGGACAAATTCCATCTTGACCATTCATATTCCTCCGCATGAAAAACCACTGAGCCCAAACATAGCCTTTATGATCACTTGGTCAAAAGTGACTTTTGAATAGGTCAAAGCTGAGCGTTTATCATGTAGGAATCCATGATGATCTCAGATCAAAGGACATAGTGACATGGCTTATATATGAGAGAAGCTTATGACTTAACCCATGCAGCTCTCTCATAGCGGGTCGGTCTAACACCTTGTACTCTTACATGTGCCTATGACTTTGATTTATTTTTGTATATATCTTCAAAGTCATACTGGTCTTATTTCATCTCTGCTCCTGCATAGATGACTGACCAGGGATATTTAGGATAAGATCATGAGTTATCCAAGGATGGTCATCACAGTAAACATGCAAATAATGTGATAACATAATTAAGAAATTCATAAATCAATAATGTTCATAACATAATGATTGGCCCCTAGGGCACAATCTCCAACAATAACCCCACACAATTTTCCATTTTAAACTCATTGGAAGCATCAAAATCATAAAATTTCAACATATGAATAGTGATTCATACAGTACCAGAACATAACACAATCTTCCATTCACATGCATACTTTGATTTCCAAGCTATTACCACTTGATTCTAGATTGTTTAAGCTTGTCTAAACAATCCATAAAATAAAACTCATATTCCTTTCATATCCAAGTAGAATGTCCAGAAGCACCCTCAAGAGAAGTATGCCCCAAAAACCCCTTAAAACCAAGAGCAAACTTACTAGAACAAAGGCTAGGATCAAAGGGGATTAATTACCTTACTAGTTCTTCCAAGGTGCTTGCTTCTTTCTAGCTTGAATGGAAATTTTGCAAGAGTTTCCCCAAGGTTGCCAAGCATTCCAAAATGAATCTAATTTGAGGGGGTATTTATAGGCAAACTTGGGTGAAAATGAAAGGCCAAGATCATTTTGTGCACTATTTGATCTAATGGCTTAGATTTAATCTTGGATTTTCTTATCTTTAATAATTATGATATCACCTTCATGACATCATCAAAGGGGACACCTCATAAGTCACATGGCACAATTCCAAGGGAGAAGAAGTCTCTGGAAAAATTCCAGTCTAATCCGGTATCAGCTCAGTTCGATTCCCCAAAAATCAGACTGTTTTCTGAATCTAATTTTTCTGAGATTCCATAATATGTTTTCTGACCTTAAATCCAATATCCGGATTCTTTCTATCATTGACATTCTTATACTGGGTCTAAACTTAATTATAGATCCCTTGAAAAATGACCAAAATACCCTTGGTGCCCTTTCTTGCACTATATTAACCCTAAGGGCATAATCGTCATTTCACACCTCTTTGTACCTTGTCAGGGCATATACTAACTTTGAATAACCCTTCCTATACCTGCCTTGGCATTTTGGCCTGTCCAAAATGACTAAAATGCCCTCCATTCATCTATTACTCCTTAGTGCAACACAGGGGCATTTTCGTGATTTTACACTTTTCCGGCAAATTTCTGCACACTGGCCCTTTTCCCCGATGAAATAATATCATGGGTCTAGCCTTGGTTGTTGTCATTTTGGGCCTCTGAGTGATGCCAACTGGGCTCATTCAGTCCTAGTTTGCTTACCGATTAATTTCCCAATCGGATATCGGGTGTCCACAAACTCCGTCAAAATTCACTAAAAAGTGAATAACTTTTTCTACATATCTCCTTTCGAGATTCTGTCAGTTCCCTGACCACTGGCTTCACAGAATGCATATTCCTGTAACTTTTCACTCATATCTGAGGTCCAGGAGATCTAATAAAAATTTTAGATCACTTTCAGACTATCAGATAAATTTTAGCTATCTAAAACTCTAATAAAATTTTTGTATTAAGCTAGATTAACCAACATCATTTTCTCTATCTACTGATAAAATCTAGGACTAAAATGCTTCCGGGCAGTTCTAAGCCACTTACAGCTCAACTTTCCATAATTACCATTTTGCCCCTTGAACTTTTGATAACTTACATTTATGTTCTCAAACTTTTTGCAATTACACTTAATGACCCCACACTTTTATCTACTTTCTCTTTTGGCCTTAAAACTTTTATAATTTTACTTAAGTCCTTGCATTTTCTTCATTTTTCAATTCAATCCATTTCTTTACATAAATGGCCACATATTTCTTAGAAAATCTCACATATATTACTACAAACTGTACATACTAATCAGTACAAAAAATTTAGGATATTACACGAAGAGACCCAGAGAATAGGGTCTAAGGCAGAGTAAAGTTAGAACACAGTTATATGAGGAAAAGAATGCTAGGGCTCTGAGCCATATGAAGTGTAACCTAGTCCTAACCCTGTAGCATGCTTAATTGAAAGGTGCTCAGGTTAGAGTAGCCTAGAGATGGGTGACCCACTGGGAAATACAGTGTTGAGTCACAAAGTTAGAAAGATATTCTAGAACAATGGGAAAGAAAATTGCTAGCTAGCATTGAAAGAAAAAAATAGCATAATAAAATGAAAGAATAGCATAAGCAGAGAATAATATAAGTGCTCTATAGAGAGAAAATAAGGGATACTGTTATTCCCTTGTACCAATTCCAAGTAACAGAACTGTAAATAAAGAAAGAGATAGTTAGATGAAGAGTATTTCCTTATACCAGTTCCAAGAAGAGGAATTGTGGAAAGGAAAGATATAGATAGATAGACAAAAAAGTTAAAAAAAAATTAGAAAGAGTCATGAGAGGTAAGGGATTAGCTCCCTTATATCATATCTAAGTAGAGAAGATCTGAAATAAAAGATTCAAGTTACAGTTTTATATTAGGAGGAGGTTAGAAACGCTTAAGAGCAAGATCCTCCTAAGAGGCCGGCAAAGCTATAAGTCAAAGATTATTCCATAATGCAAAAAGAAAAGTGTGAAGAAAGATTCACAATGCGTAATGAGAAATACGCAATACGTAAGAAAAGATACGTAATGAGAAGGGCGATATATGATAAAGACTTCAGAATTACATCAAATTTCTGAAAGATTATGTATGAAAGAAATGGACACTACTCACAAGTCTAGTACAGTGAGTTATCCATAAGTATGTGTAGATAGATAGATGACAAGATAGAAGATAAGAGATATATACTCGGATCCTTAGTCTTAAAGCAGAAAAGGATATAAAGAGGAGATATATCCAAGGTAGTTGACTAAGGTACCAAGTAAATTTCAAGGACGAAATTTATTTTAAGGGGGTGGAAATGTCATATCCCAATTTTTCCCTATCTGTATAAGACTGATAGAGGAAAGAGGTTTGGAAGGGATTGTGACGCTAAATAGAAAGAAAAGATAATAATTAGACAAGGGTGTAAAGAAGAGGGACTAAAGTGAAAATTCTAAAATTTCCATGGTATAAAATAGAAGTAGACATAAACTTTGGGCCATTAAGTGTAATTATGAAAAGTTAAGGGACTTAATTGAAAAGAGGAAAAGTTTCCAGGGGAAAAATGGTAATTATAGAAAGTTGAGCCGGAAGTGGCTTAGAACTACTCGGAAGCATTTCAGTCCCAAATTTTATCAATAGATAGAGAAAATGATGCTGGTTAATCTAGCTTATTACAGAAATTTTATTAGAGTTTCAGATAGCTAAAATTGATCTGATAGTCTGAAAGTTATTTGAAATTTTTATCAGATCTCTTGGACCTCAGATATAAGTAAAAAGTTATAGGATAATACGTCCTATGAAGCCAGAGGTCAGGGAACTGACAGAATCTCAAAAGGAGTTCTATAGAAAAAGTTATTCACATATTAGTGAATTTTGATGGGAGTTCGTGAACGCCTAATATCCGATAGGAACCTTAAGTAGTAAGTAAACTAGGACTGAATGAGCCCAGATGGCATCACAAAGAGGCCCATGATGACGCTAAGGGAGGCCCAGATCCATGATATCAGTTTATCAGAAAAAGGGGCTAGTGTCCAGAAAAATGTGTAAAATGACAAAAATACCCCTGTGTTATAAAATAATTAAAGAATGAGTGAAGGGTATTTTGGTCATTTGATTAAGGTTAGACAGTCAAGGAGTGTTCCCAGAATAGTTGACCAAAGTCAAGGAATACTCTGATGAGGTGTAAAAAGATGATAATGCCCTTTAGATATTAAAGTAAATAAAGAAGAACCAAGGGGCATTTTGGTAATTTGCCAAAGGATCTGTGCTTAAGTTTAGACCCAGTACAAGAATATCAATGGTAGGAAGAATCTGGATACTGGATTTAAAGTCAGAAAGCATATTATGGAATCTCAGAAAAATTAGATTCATAAAACAGTCTAGTTTTTGGGGAATCGAACTGAGCCTGTATTGAATTGGACTGAAATTTTTTCAGATGTTTCCTGTCATATCCTAATTTTTCCTTATATGTATGAAATAGACAGTGGAATTGTAAGGGACCGATAGAGGAAAGAGTTTTGAAAGGGATTATGACGAAGATTAGAATGAATGATAAATGTTAGATGAGTTTTGAAGAAAGAGAGAGACTAAAATGAAAATTTTGAAAGGTATGGTACAAAATAAAATGTAGAGATAAAGTTTGGGTCATTAAGTGTAATTTCAAAAAATTAGGGACTTAAATGTAATTTATTAAAAGTTTAAAGGGCAAAAGTGTAATTATGAAGAAATTGATCTGCAAAAGGTCCAAAACTGCCCGGAAGCAGATTAGTCCCAAATTTTACAAGTAAATAGAGAAAATTATTCTGGTCAATTTTACGCAACACATAATTTTGATTTGAGATCCTTATTAATTGATATAAATTTTTAAAGTCAAAAAAAATTATTACAATATTTTATGGACCTCAAAATTAGATGAAATTTTACAGTAAATTCTTATAATTAATATGAGAATTTATAAAACTGACAGAGTCAGAAAAGGAGTCCCGTAGAATTTTTAATGGAATTTACAGTGGAATAAAACACCTGATAAATACTTCGGGAGAGGTTTCTTGGGAATCATGCCATAAAGGTAGTGGACCCATATAAAAGCCCAAAATGGGGTCCCAAGGGCCTATTAAGGTAACTAAACAGTTATGTGGGCCAGTGTCCGGAGGAACCCTAAAAATATGCGAAATTATGAAAATACCCCTATGTTGTAAGAATGTACAAGAGATGAATGGAGGGCATTTTGGTCATTTGGAAAGGGTAAAAAATGCCAAGGTAGGTACAGGGATGAATAATCAGAGTCAGTATATGCCCTGATAAGAGGTAAAGAGGTGTGAAATGACAATTATGCCATTAGGGTTAATATAGTGCAAGAAAGTACACCAAGGGCATTTTGGTCATTTTTAAAGGAATGGTAAGCAGATAAATACTCAGTATAACATTGTCAATGGTAGGAAAAATCCGGATACTAGATTTAAGGCCAGAATACATATTCTAGAATATTACAAAAATTAGGAACATAAAACAGTCTGGTTTTTATGAAACTGATTGGATCAGTACCAGACTAGACTGGAATTTTTCCTATCAGTATTTTCCCATTATTTGTGCCAAACATAACCTTGATGATGTCATGGATGATGTCATTAATGAAGCTTTTAGGGCAAGTTTTATGGAAGGTGGATTGTGGACCATTAGATCAAATAGTAACCAAAGCAATTTTGGCCTTCCATTTCAACCCAAGATTTTCTATATATATCCTCCACTTTTAGCAGCATTCACGCCAAGTTTGAGAGACCATGGGGAACCTCTTGCAAAATGAAAACTCAACCCAAGATCAAGGCAACTCAAGAGGCAAATAAGCAAGCATCCAAGGTAATCTTTCTCCCTAAGTGTGTAAGCTTCTAGTTGGGATGATTAGTTGTTAGATTTAATGGTTAGAAAATGTTTTATTCCTCCCTATATGCTGCTGGACAAAATGCTAAATGATGGGGAAAGGATGAATTTTATGTTATACATAGCTTAGACAAGTAGAAGCAAACTAGACTTACTTGGTTTAAGCTTGGAAAATCAATATATGCTTGCAATTCCACTACTTCTGTCACTGTTCATGCACCTGGAAGGAGTTAGAATTTCATGATTTTGATGCTTCCAATGGTTTTAAAATGAAGAATTGTGTAGGATAAAGTAGAGAAACAAGTATTGGAAGCATTAGAATCCAAATGAGAATTTTTGGATTTCTTGGAGGGTACCCACGGTTTCTGTCCAGTTCATGGGGAAGGAGCTTGATTTTCATAAATCTAAGCTCATATTTATATTCCTCATGAAAAATTATGTGGGATTGACCCATGAAAATAATTTTTAGAAATATGTATAGAAATCCCTAAAGTTAAAGTAAAGAGTTTAAGAGGTTATGAAGGGTAGTCTTGAACATTGTTTGAGTTCATGGTCCTAATGAATTATGTGATGAATATGAATGTGTTTAGGACCTTGAAATATCCAAGAAGATGTTGAGAAGTGATTGACCGAAAGGCTTCATGGTTGGAAAGCTTAAGGATTAAGTGCAAGGATAATAAAGAAAGCTTAAGTTCAAGGTAGTGGACTTACCTCTTTATGTGCTTGATGTGGTATGCTTATGTGTTGACATGTATATGATGCTTAAATGATGTTGTGACATGATAAATGATGTTGAATATGTTATGAATAACATGTTTTCCATGGCCATGCATTTTTATGCAAAGTATATAGCATGATGGCATGTCACTAATTAAAGAAAGTTTAATGAAATTACATATCATGCATTAGCATCCATATTGCATATTTAAGTGGTAATGTTTGCTACTAAGATTCCCTGGAATCTCACCCTCCCACAATCAAACAATATAGGTCATTTATGATTAGAGACATATGTATGAAGGGAAGCTACAATATGGAAGAAAGGAAGTGAAGTGATTGATGTCCTAGCATATGCTATGAATTTCCATGATGTATGTAATATGCCATTATATGTCAATAAATGTATGAAATAATTATGGCATAACCCCATGATGTATATGAATGTATAAGATGCCAAAGAAATGGTTTATACATGCTGGAACAATTATTGGGAATTAAAGAAAGGAAACTGAAATGGTAAAAATGTAGGTCCTGAAGCAGTTGTGTTGTGGCTTCAGTTTGACATAGCAAATGAAGGAATTAATGTACGAAATTTTATGAGCAATTAGAACACATCCATAGGTTTAAATTCATAGGTAACATGCCTCAATTGGATGTGTATATTAATATAAATGAATTTCTAAAGTTAAGAGACAGAATCTGGAATTTCCAGAATTTGCCATATGAACCGTAAAAAGTAATGATTTAACTGTGTCGATTGGCAAGGTAAATGTCCAGATTTATATTTTTCCCTTAAATATATATGAAATAGATTCAATTATAAATTTGGATCACCTCCATACGATTTTTCTACAATTAATTATGAATTTTTAAAGTTGGACTGCAAATCTGGAAATTACCTAATGAACAGTACCCTAAAAGTAGGTTTTAAAATTTTAATTTTTGGGCCAACGTAATGCTTCTGCTAATCAAATACGCTTCCGAATACGTACTCTGAGAGGTTAAAAGTAGGATGTTTCATCTCCTCCCTCTACAATTTCGCCACATGGACATATGAGGTGTCCTTTGATGATGTCATGGATGATGTCATAAAGAGGCTTCTAGGGCAAGCTAATCCAAGAGCAAATGTGAGCCATTAGATCAAATAATGCACAAAGTGATCTTGGACATCTATTTTCCATGGATTTTTTCTATAAATACCCCCATATTTTCTGCATAAACTGTAGCTCATGGAATGCTTGGGGAGGCTATGTCAAAATGGAAACTCAAGACAAGACAAAGAAGAATCCTAGGTTCAAAGTTCAAGCTAGCTAGAGATTAAAGGTAAGCAATCTATCCTAGCTTAATTTCCTCTAATTTGGGAGGTTGAACTTAGGGTTTTCATGGAAGAAAGTTGAGTTTTCTCTAAGGTGTATATGCTGTCCAAAACCTTAGATGAAGGAAGAAAGAAGAAATTAAAGTTAGAGTTATGAGATTAAAGTTTAAACAAGCTAGTTAGATGATTGGTTGTTGAATCAAGTTGATATTCTTGACTTTGCCAAGAAGGAAACCTTCTGGTCTGCACTGTTCATGATAGATGGAGATGGAATTTCAATGATCTAATGCTTCCATTGAATTTATATGATGATTTTATGTAGGATTGGATAGATTTTGAATCTTGGAAGCATTGGAATTGAAAGTTGTAGTTTTTAGAATTCTTCTCTGTTACTATTCACATGCATGAACAGTGATTCGATTTCATGATTTTTATGCTTCCAATGGTTTTAAAATGAAAAATTGTGTGGGATAAAGTAGAGGAATAAGTATTGGAAGCATTGGAATCAAAATGAGAATTTTTTAAAGAGTAATATGTTTCTTTTCGGTTCTATCCAGACTTGATGAAGAAGCTTGAATTTCAACATTCTAAGTCTATAAATGGATTCAAAAGGCAAAATTGTGTAGGGTAAAGTTAAGATGTAAGTTAGTTTAAAGAATAAGGCAATTAACCACAAATAGAGAAAGTTAGGGGTTGAGTGGTTAATTGAGTTTAAAGTTATAAAATGTTAGTGAATTGAGATTGTAATGAATGAATGATAATGCAATTTTAGGATTTGGTTTGTGTACTCAAAGAGGGAAGCTACACATCAAAGAGAAGTAGAAAGCAAGAGGTAAAGGAAAAGGATAAGGAAGCCAAGGAGTATGAGGTAGTGAACTTACCTACTTGTATGCTTATGTTGCTTAGATGTTTTATGTGATGTTTGCTTACTTTGATGATGTGAAGCATTTATGATTAAGTGATGCTCTATTTCTTTTTATGCTATGGCCATATGTTATAATTAAGGGACATGGAAGCATGTAAGTTATTATTATGCAAGCATGATCATTAAGTGCACACATAGTAACATCAAGCATGTAGTGGCATACATTGTATGGTTTTCGTTTGCTACTGAGATTTCCCCAGAAATCTCACCCCCTCCATGTCACCCCAACACCAACAGGTTCTTCAAAGATGGAAGAAGATGAAGATGCAAAAAGAGGAGTTAGGGGATGGATGGCATGATTGATTGTAATTTATGTTGCGACATGACTTATGTGATGTATGTATGTAAGGTGTGCTTAAAATGTAGTACAATTGTAGCTGTTCATAAAAATAGTAAATGATCAAATAAATGTATGAAATTTTGTAGACATTTAGTAACATGTCAAGCTTCATTTTGACACCAAGAATGCCTTATTCTGACGTCAATATAAAGAGAATGAATTTTTCAAAGTTAGGGAACCAAATCTGAAAACTGTGAAATTGACCAAATAAATAGTAATTTCAACGACAAAACTGTATTAATTGGTCCAGAGTTTGGTCAGATTCATATGTTTCCTTTAAATAGGCTTATGTTAGCTTCGTATAGCAACTTGAACCACTTCATTTCAATTTTTATAGAATTAGTTATGATTTTTCGAGGTTGAGTCTCTGGTTTGGAATTTTACCACATGAACAGTAACTCGTGGTCATAAATTTCAGATTGTGCCATTTGACTTTATTGATCATATAAGTGGTTCCAGATGCTATTGTTTGGTCCCTAAGACGTACGAAAGTAAGGATGTTACATTGCCTGAGAAGCCAAAAGTGACATCATCCATGACATCATCAAGAGACACTTCATAGCCACATGTGACAAAATTCTAAGGGGAGGAAGCATCTGGAAAAATTCTAGTCTAATCCGATACTAGCTCAGTCCAATTTTCCAAAAACCATACTATTTTATAAATCTAACTTTTTTGAGGTTCCATAGTATCCTTTCTAATCTTAAATCCAGTATCTAGATTCTTTCTACCATTGACATTTTTGGACTAGGTCTAAACTTAATTACTAATCCCTTGGCAAATTACCAAAATACCCGTTGGTACTTATTTATTTACTTTAATATCTCTAGGGTATTATCGTCTTTTCACACATCACTAGAGTATTCCCTGAACCTGGTCAACTATTTAAATAACTCTCCTTGACTGTCTAACTTTATTCAAATGACCAAATTGTCCTCCATCTATCTCTTGCTCAATGGCACAACACAGTGGCATTTTTGTAATTTTACATTTTTTGGTCTTTATTAGCACTAGCCCACATACCTATCTAAAAATATTATTGGGCCTATAAGGTGGCATTTTGGGCCTTCTATGTGGTCTCCTGCCTTTGTGGACTCAACTCCCAAGAAATTATCCCGAAAAGTCTTTATCGGTGTTTTATTCTACTATAAATTCTATTATAAATTCCACATAACTTCTTTTTGAGTTCTGTCAGTTTCATAAATTTTTATATTAAGTATAAAAATTTACTACCAAATTGCATCTGATTCTGAAGTTCAGAAGATACTATAATAATTTCTCAATCTTCAAAAATTCATATAAATTTATCGGGACCTCAAATCAAAATTATGTGTTACGTTAATCTTATTTGAATAATTTTCTCTATTTACTAGGAAAATTTAGGACTAAACCATTTTTGGGCATTTTTGGGACTTTTTCAGCTCAACTTTCTCATAATTACCATTTTGCCCTTGAACTTTTGAAAATTACGCTTTAGGCCCTTAACTTTTCATAATTATACTTAATGGCCCAAAGATTATGTCTACTTTCATTTCATACCATGGAACTTTTAGACTTTTCAGTTTACTCCCTCTTCTTTTCCAAATGACCATTATCCCCTTGGGACTTTTCTAAAATTATGATTTTACCCTTGCTTAGGCTTAACATCGTAAATCATCCCTTTGAGATCTCTATCTCAACCTTAGGCCTCTAACTAACCTCTTTTCTCTTTCTACACCCAGAAGACTCTTCTGAAGTCTCTAACTTATTTATATATTTTCTCTAAGGAACTTTCAATATTTACAACTTAGTCCCTAAACTTTTATTATTTGTAGTTTAGTCCTTGCACATCATCTGTATATTTTTGGGATTTCTACTCAACAGGGCTTGGTAGCCTAACTATTTTAGGCTACATACTGGGCTTCTAGGCCTAAACATCTAGATATGACATTTCTCCTTCCCTTAAAATAAATTTTGTCCTCGAAATTTACTTAGTACCTTAGTCAACTATCTTGGATATATATCCTCTTTATATCCTTTTTTGTTTTATGACTAAAGATTAGGTTATCTATCTCTTATCTTCTATCTTGACATCTAGTGAAGTGCTTTCAATATCTACTTCATGTCTTTGCTGTCATTACTCTGCTTTTTTTAATCAACTCAATCAGAGTTAAACTCTAGTTTATTCTGTTGCTTAATTACTCGTTATGCATCTATTCATTTATGGATGACTCACTATATTAGACTTATGAGTAGTGTCCATTTCTTTCATATCAAACTTTCTCGAATATTACCATATTTTGGAGTTTTCGTCAACTACTCATCATACTTTTTTGCACATATCTTTTATGACTTATCTGAGTATCTAGCGAAGTTTCTTAACATCAGTAGAGCTTTAATTCCATATCATCGTACTTCTTCCTCCTTAGAAACTCTATCACTCTATTAGTTGATCTTATCATTTTTAATAATTTAGCATAATACAGAGTGAGGAATTATGTAATTATTCTTTCTTTGCTTAATTTCTGTGTAGAAACTTGTACTCTAACATGTATAATGCCTGGCCAACATATTGTAGGTCTATGTACTTGCTTATGAATGCATAGCTATAACATTAGAGCTTAAGCATTTATTCCCTTATTATGCGTAACTTTAACATCCGGAGCTTTAGCATATTCTTATAAATGCAACATAGTGCTTGGCATTTAATACAAGGAGTGTAAGTTCTTACTAACTACTATCTTGTTATCATTTTATTTAATCATTCTATCCCTCTTAGAGGGAGCCTCTCTATCTGTTTATAAAATTAGCTATAAAGTCGCTTCATATTATACTTCTCAATACATATTTCTTATTATGTACTACATTACATGTTTCTCACACCATATTATAGCATATCTTGCCGTATTTGGCTGTATCATGACATATCTGCCTTATCATGACATATCCTGAGATACCATAAGTCTAACATTCTCTTTAACTATAACTTTGCTGGTTTTTGAGAAAGATCCTGCTTTTAAGTTTTTCTAACTTTCTCCTGACATAAAATTGTAATATGAATCTTTCCTTTCAAATCCACTCTATTTGGACTTGACATAAGGGTTATAATCCCTTACCATTCATAACCCTTTCTAACTGTTCATAACTCTTTCTATCATTTTACTTAACTTTGTGCATCTATGATAAACTTCTATAGCATTTACACCCTTTCTCATTAGTTCCTAGGGGTCACCCATCATTAAGCTACTCTTGCTGAGCACGCTTAACTGAAAAGTGCCGATAAACATTTGAACCACTGGTGCTAATAGGCTCCAATCCTGGTACTTTACAATCTTAGACCCTTCTCATACTGTATTTCTTGGGTCTATCTTAGTCTTATTCTTATTCTTTATACCCTTATTTTAGGGATCTCTTTATTCTTATTGACCCCTTTTCATATCTTATAAGATATTGTTCCTCTCTTCCTTAGGCATATTACTTACAAACTTATAAATACCTAGTACTCAGGACTGGAAACTTTAACTTTGGTAACTTTACTTCATTCTTCATGTAAGAAGATTCTGAGTTCAGTCCATAATAATAAGGCTATCTAAAATTAACGTCATGGGTACTCTCTCTATTATGATTTAACTAACTTGTGAGGCTTTCCTACCTTAACCTTTTCCTTGGTATTCATCTTCTAAAGAAATATTGTACTTATGGATCATTACTTTCCTCTTTTTGGGCTAGGTCTACTATGACCCTCGAGATCTACTGCGATAAATCATAATCCTCTTCAGGATCTAACTATAACCCTAGAATTATATTCTCTATGAGCCATGTGAGGATCTAACTATGATCCTTTGAAATCTACTGCGATTCTGTTGTACTGTATCATTATCTCTAGAAGACCTAAAACCAACAGATTAAGTTACAAGGTTAGCTACTTTCACTTAGTTGCTAACTAAACTGATAATTTGAAACATGCTTCCTTTCATACATCTTAGGGACCATTTGTAGCATTTAGAACCACTTTTAAGGTCATTGAAGTCCAATACCTCATTCTAGAGTTTTACTCTTATCGAGTACTGTTCACTATAAAAATTCCAGATGAGTGACCTAACTTCAAAAAATCATAAATAATTCTAGAAAAATAGAAATGAAGTGGTTCCAATTTCTAATTGAAGCTAACTCAATTATATTTCAGGGAAAAATAACCTGTTGACCACTCATTGATCAAGTCAATGTCAGTCAACATTTCAACTTTACTGTTCGTCCAACATTTTTCTCCTGAATCCAGCATTCTGGTCCCAACTTTGATAATTTATATCTCCATGTGTAGACATTCAAATGAGGCATTCTATATATCAAATCGAACCTTGGTATGTCTACTATTTATATTAAAAATATCATACATTTATTCATCCATTTACTATTTTTAATTATGGATCAAACATCATTAGGTTACCACATGTTACTGTTCATAGTGGTAAATTCTAGCACTCAACTTTGCATCCATATGCATACATTCATCACATATCAGTCAAGTATGCCAAACAGTATTTATTATTAATTAATAAGTTGTTTTACATCAGGGCATGTACAAAATCTTCATATTTCTATTACATCTTTTCCTGCCTAAAATCCGGCAGCATAACCGCTATGCTTCATCTTTAGAAAGTAACTGATCTTGTACCGATTCAGTAATTCCCATGAGAACTACCATTCTACGTAAGTACCCAGGAAAGACTAGATGAACCGGCTAGGTCCACTCACTTCCAGCCTCCTTAGACAGTACCTACGTAAACAGTACTTGTCAGTTCCTTTCTTCGTTACTGCCACTTTGCCATAATTTCGGCAGCATAACGGCATCTCTTAAGATTCTCAAAATTTACTTTGGCATAACCTCCCCTGTAATGGGTTATTTATTGGGATGAGATTCGGGGGAATCTCAGTAGTAATAATCATAACAATATATGTAATGCAGAGTGACAGTGCTTGCTTGTGATTGTGTACAGATAAGTATGCTGCGTGCTTCCATACTCAATAACATATGAACATAGCATTGTAGCAGAGCTTCAAGCATAACATATAAGATAACAATCCAACCAAACAATAGCACAACAAATCATAAAGCTATTACATAAAAGCTAGGATTAGTTACTACCTCAAAAGCTTAGCAGAACTCTAGAATCTCTATCTTGCTTCCAGCTCCGCCAGAACTTCCTTTCTTTCTTTCTTCCTCTCACTTTCTCTCTCTAGTACTTCCTTCTATCTCTTGAATGCTCTTGGCCGTGGAGAATGAAGAGCAAGGGGGGGTATTTATAGTTTTGATGGATGGCATTTTTGTAATTTTGAAGCCATCTGAACTTGTGGTCCTGGTTTTTCCAGAATTTCCTATTTTTCTTTATTCCCTTTTACTGCATCATCAAGGGACACCTAAGGGGACACCTCATCCCCCACATTCTTCACATGGCGCAATTTGGGAGAGGAAGAAGCCTTCTGGAAGCTTTCTGGTCCAATCCGGTACCGACCCGGTCCGTCTCCTCGAAAACTGGACTTTTTTCTTAGTCTAATTTTTCTAAAAATCCATATTATGTCTTCTGACCTTAAACTTAGTATCTGGATCCTTTATATCATTAACATTCTTATACTGGGTCTAAACTCAATTACAGATCCCTTGTGAAATGACCAAAATACCCCTGGGTTCCCTTTCTTGCATTATCTTGACCCTAAGGGTAAAATCATCATTTTACACCTTTCTGTCCCTGTCAGGGCATATACTGACCCTGGTTAACCTTTCCTGTGTATGTCTTGGCTTCTGGGCCTGTCCAGAATGACCAAAATGCCCTTCATACATCTACTACCCTTTAGTACAACACAAGGGCATTTTCGTAATTTCGCATTTTTCTGGGGTTCTGCTGGACACTGGCCCACCTATCAGTCCAAGTGTCTTATTGGGCCTTTGATGGCGCCATTATTGGGCCTTTCAGGGTCCATTACCTTCATGGCACATATTACGAGGAATCTTCCCCCGTCCATGTTCATCGAGTGTTTTAGCTATTTTATACCGTTTATACACATCCCCGGACACCGGGTCCTTCTACCAGATACACTGGCCTGTTGTGTTTAGGCATCCCTGTGAGTCATAATAGTCATCTGACTGAGGTCATCCGAACTCATTCAGTCTCTTTTTAAATACCGATAAATTTCCTAATCGGATCCCCGGAGGCCTCACACTCCCATCTGTATTTGCTAATTTGTGAATAACTTTTCCCACAGACCTCCTATCGGTATTCTATCAGTTTCCTGACATCCGCCCCATCAGGACGCATCATCCTGTAATTTCTCACTTATATATGAAATCTAGAATATCCTGTAGGAATTTTTATAACTTTTGGACTATCAGATCAATTTTGGCTATCTGGAGTCCGGAGAAAATTCCTGTATTAAGCCAGATTACCGAGCATCACTTGCTCTCTCTACTGGTGAAATCTGGGACTGAAATGCTTTCGGGCAGTCCAAACCACTTCTGGCCTAATTTCCTTTAATTATACTTTAGCCCCAGAGAACTTTTCTTCTTTTCATTTAAGTCCCTTTCATTTAGCTAAAATTACACTTAAGGACCCCACCTTTTTGTCTACTTTTCCCTTTTAGCCTTATACTTTTCATATTTGCACTTAAGCCCCTTTATTTTCTTTCTTTTACAATTTAATCCCTTTCTTTGCATAAATGACCACTATATCCCTAGGGACTTTCACTATTTACATATAAGTCCCTGAACTTTTACTTATCTGCAGTTTAGTCTCTAAAAACCTTCTGTATGTTTTTGGAACTTCTGCTCAAAGGGATATATCTATTTTAGGCTACTTTCTATGTCTTGGGCCTAAAAATTGGGATGTCACATAATTCCCCTATATTGATCATAGAAGCCAATATTATCTATTAAGACTTTTATTCATTTCCTCTATCTCTCAAGAATTTCTCATATCATTCTCATTTTTCATAACTTTGCTATATACAGTACTGCAGAGAGCTACACAGACTCTATCATGTATGTAACTGTTATAATATGTACATCTTATTTGGTGGGCATGACTCTAATATGAGCTGCACTGTCTATTTTCTTGGCTCTACTTAAGAGCAATCTGACTCTATCATAAGAGCAATCTAGCTCCATTGCAAGTGTTAACTTTTATTATATAGACGTTGCTCCCTCTCAGAGCTACATCATCTTTCATAACTGCATCTTATTTAATTTCATGTTCATGGTACACCATTCATGTATCTTATCCCTACCAAAGAGATATGTCCTGAGTACTGTAATCGTATATCTATAGGTTTACAACTAACATTCATCTCTAATCTTGTTCTCTATCTAATTGACTATCATTGTCTGTCTTAAATTCTCATTCTAAAATTTGGGGATTAACTGGCTAACTATCTCATTTATCACTTTTCTATTGCTTTATTATCATTACCAAGTTAAATTATCTAATTGCATGTCATATGGTATGGGAGCAACATAACTTTCTCATCATATATACTCTACTTGCATGTAATACAAAAGGGAAGTATCATTCGTCATAGCATACTCTAACATGCATAATATGCAAGGATATGTAATCATTTAAGCATACTCTAACATGCGTGTCATCATATGACAATTGAAAGTGCTCTTTCCTCTATCATATTATCTGCCAGATCCTAATCATTTATTCAAGAACCTGAGATAACTACTCATTTACTTAGGCTGCCACATTACCCTCTTGCTAGGGTATAGACTCGACCCTTCATTACTCTATCTAACTCTTGATCATTACTCTTTCTTAAATATGGAAGTCTTTTAATTTTTTAAACTGTGGCTACCTTCCTTTTTCTAGACATCATAAAATTCTTTTTCTAATCTTGCATATCTTTACCGCTCTGTTAAACTTTTGCAACTACCTGAGAAAAATTCTTTCTTTGTAACATAGAATTCAATTCTTGAATTAATTTTTCAGTCATTCAACTCTCACTATTCATGTGGATGAACTAAGCTAAGTATTCATCAAAGGGTTTCTCTTTCCTTGCTTTAACACTTAGCCTCATGCTTATCTCTATCTAACCGAGAGAATGCTTCTCACAAAACTATTGAGAAAAACTTCTCAGGTGAGCGGATCAATCTCCATCTCTATGGAGTACTTCTACATATTTTTCTACTATCTCTTAACTTCTTCTATCTAGATATAAGTCCCAGTCTGTCCCAGTCTGTTCTTGACTGGGCTGTGTTTCGTTGCTGGTCTTTTTTTATCCTGGAGAACTTGAGTCGTATGGATCTCATTTATCATCTACTACTACTACTACTTATGTTTTATAGGGTGCTTTGCCCTTGGTCTGCTAGGTTACTGTTTCTTCGTGATGGAGTTCTTTTGTTTTGAGAATATTAGTTCTTTATCTATCAACCAACACGTCTCTAACCTTAAGCCATGTGTTATCTTCATTCCTAGAAAAATGTCAATATAATTTTTGATTATTCTGTTCAGTAAAAACAAGCTGAACAAAGTCTTTCATAACTTAGATTGACTCCCAGTGATCACATGGAGGATCTACTTCTAAACATCTTCTTAAACTGATCTTTTGTATCTCAGTACCTCATAGTGTTTGGCTTGCTTGCACCCTATGCTAAACCTCTAACTGATAAACTTCAGTGAGGTTGGCATCTTCATTCTTGTTATCAGGTCTTTGTGCATCCTAGTCGTGACCTAAGTATTGACAAGTCATGAATCGTATGCTCTGTGAACTTTAGTCACGACCATCTCAATCTACTCGTCATGACTTGATAGCTATGTGTCTTTCAGTTGTAACCAAAGGTCTTCTCCTGTTGTGACCTAAACTTCTCTGTGCACATTAGTTACGTCCTTTGACTTGACTCATCGCGACCTGATAGCTCTATGACTTTCTGTTGCGGCCAATGGTCTTTACTCATCATGACCAAAACACCTCTATGAATATTTATCGCGACCCATGTCTTGTCACAACTTCACTTCTCTGTGACTACTAGTCGCAATCTGTAACATCCTAATTTTTGGGTCTAGTTGAGCAGGGAGGTAGTCTGATATGGGCAGGCTGCTAAACCCGTAGTCCTATGGTGGTAATCTGATATGGGCGGATTATTTACCTGTATTTTGTAGGATCCGAGGGATGAGCTAAGTCCTTCAGGATGTAAAGATGAGTTAAGTCTTTAACCTACAGAGTTGGGACAGTTCACCTAGGTTCAAAATGAGGAATGTAAGAATGTCCTAAGTCTTAAGCCTAGGAATTCTGCAGGTAGCTTGATATAGGCTGGCTCCTGTGTAAGATAACCTGATATGGGCGGGTTATCGAGCCTTTCAATTAATGAGGACTCCCGAAGAGTTAAGGGATGAGTTATTGAAAGAGAATTTCTAGAACTTAAGATGAAGGATAAGAAGAAAGTGAGATAAGATAGACCCCAGAATTATACTAAGATTGTGTGTGGAAAGATATGAAAGAAATGGACACTACTTATGAGAGAAGTAGAGTTGTCCATGGGAAAGATGTAAAGTGACTTTTGGTCGCGACGAGGAAGTGTCTTGGTCGCGACTCATATTGGTAGAGAGGATTGGTCGCGACGGAAATATGTGTGGTGTCGTGACTAATAAGTAAATGAGTTTGGTTGCGACTAAAATGTACTGAGGTCGCGACTGAAAAGTGATATGGTCGCGACGAGAAGATGTTATAGTCGCGGCTAGTGTACACAAAGATGTTAGGTCGCGACAATATGATGATTAGGTCGCGACTAGTGACCATAAGTGGTGCTAGCGCATGGGCCAAGAGTGGTGAAGGTCCAAGGGAGATAGTTACTCGGTCGGCACAAAAACCGAGGAAGTGATCAGATAAGTCTGGGACTTTCTGGAAAGCATTGGGAAGCGTGCAAGGTCTCTTCCAGGCGCCACATGGCTCTGGTCTGGAGAAAGCAGATAAAGCTGAGGGCACGCATTACGAGGTAGGAGACTGGACCGGTGAGTCAGCATGCTGAGTCAACTGCTGAGGTGTCCAGGAATTTCAGCATGTGGAAAATGTGGTGATGAGTCAGCTGCTGAGGTGTCCCCTGAGGTGGCACTGATGATGCAGTAAAAGGGAATTAAGGAAAATAGGAAATTCCAGGAAAAACCAGGACCGCAGGATCAGATGGCATAGAAATTACGAAATTGCCATTGAGGATGTATATAAATACCCCCTTGCTTCATTTCCATTCACGCATGGTGAAGGGAAAGAGAGAGAAAGAAGAGAGAAAGGGAGAAGGAAAGGAAGAGAGAAAGGAAGTAAGGAAGTTCTGGCGGAGCTGGAAGCAGAATAAGGATAGTAGAGTTCTGTTGAGCTAGCCAGGTAGTAACTAATCCTAGCTTTTATGTAATGGCTTTGTGATTGATGTGCTATTGTTTGGTTGGATTGTTGTCTTATATGTTATGTCTGAAGCTCTACTGTAATGCTATGATCATATGTTATTGAGTATGGAAGCACGCGGCATGCTTATCTGTACACAATCACAAGCAAGCACTGTCACACTACATTACATATACTGTTATGATTATTACTACTGAGATTCCCCCGAATCTCATCCCCCTTGTATAACCATTTCAGGGAGGTTATATCAAGGTAGATTTTGAGAATTTTGAGAGACGCCGTTATGCTGCTGAAATTTCGGCAGAGATAGCAGTAGTGGAGAAAGGATATGATGCGTACTGTGTACGTAGGTACTATCTAAGGAGGCTGGTAGTGAGTGGACCTAGCCGGTTCATCCAGTCTTTCCTGGGTACTTACGTAGAATAGTAGTTCTAATGAGAGAATTACCGAATCAGTACAGCTAGTATAGCTTCTGCAGGTGTGCTCTGAGGAGTCTAAGGTAGGATGTTTCACAATCTAAACACCTTCACATCGTAACTTGGACATAGCTTTCTCTTCTAATGTTCTTTGTCCAGTCTTAACTCTAGCAATGGTCGATTCTTATTCTTGACTAGATGAGTTTGAGTCACTTGAAAATCATTTATATGTATCTACCATAATTACATTAAATAGGGAACATATTCACATAGATGTTCAATCAACTCTCATTTCATTAATCATATCAAAACTCATACTTCATGTCATCATAATATTTGTACATACATTACATACATGTCAACTATATATACGGGGTATGTCGTAACTATTATACATCTATGTAATTACTTTACTTTACACTGTTTACATATTTATATTACCCCTCAACTCAATTTAAATTATTTTCTAGGGGATAGTGAACTGCAAGTACTTCTGCATATGGAAATGCCACCACTGTATATCAATTGGTAGATCATTTGCCAAAAACTCACTTGGCTCTACATGCCACGTAGGGGTATATGGTAGTGTCTGACTTACTACCATCTCATGACAATCTTCTAAAATGTAAATTTGATTCAGATCCATGCCCTTCATTGAATATCTGTCTATCATCCCTACTACAGTATTGAGAAAATACAAGTAGACTGACTGCTCTTGATCTCTACTTCTATCCATCCTTTGACCTAGACTGAGTAATTCACTCTGCACAGCTTTCTTGAGATTGATATAGTCAAAATTATCTGCCTTTGACAAAGAAGGTTGGGGTTAACTTGGAATAGGAATATCCCACTGATATTTATCTATAAAATCATATATTCCTAGCCTACAAGAATATGAAGGAACTGTCATAGACTGTAGTGGGTCTTTGGTGGGGGTGTAACAATATCTGGTTTACCTGTAATCCAGTACCAGTAATCAGCTTCCTCAGTCGTAATCTGTCCTCTCATTAAAGGAATAAAGTTTACATCAGGCAAAGGGCACTCCTATAAACTCTACCGTATAGAATTACTAGACTCAATATCATCTGGCGCATGCACAACATCAGGCTGAATCTCTACATAATCTCCAGACTATAGGTTTGAATCTAAAGAATTATCTATAGGATATTCTACTATGACCTTCCTGACTGATCACCTATACTATCATTTGAACTGTCTTCACTGTCTGAAGAAGGATCAAAATTTGGATGTACATCATCTTCATAAATCATTACTGGCCGGGGATCTCCCTTATTAACTAATAACTCTGAATTAACTTTATGAAATCCCATATGCAATGCTAACTAGTCCAATAATTACGTTAACAAAGTACTTACTACTTAGAGTTAGAGTCTGGGAACTATCCTATCTGATGCCAGAAACTTCTGCTCTGATACCAAAATGTAGCATCCTTACTTTTGTACATCTTAGGGACTATTTGGTAGCATTTAGAACTACTTACATGGCCTTTGAAGTCCATTAGCAAAATCTAGAATTTCACTTTTCACGAGTTACTATTCATATGATATTTTAGATTTACGATAAATTAAAAAAATCATAATTAATTAGACAAAAATCAAAATAAAGTAGTTCAAAAATCTGTAAGAAGATAAAATCTTGAAATTTAAGGAAAAAATAAATTCTTGACCAAATGTTTAGTGAATCAATACAATTTAATCGTCAAATATTACTGTTCATTTGGTCAAAACTTTGAAAAACAGATTCTGGTCCCTGATTTTGGAAAATTTATTCTCATTGTACAAACATCGAAATAAGGCATACTTAGTGTCAAAATAAAGCTTGACATGTTAACTAAGTGTTTGGAAAATTTCATACATTTATTCCATCATTTACTATTTTTAATTACATCATGAACATTGCTGCTCCAACATGCCATATAACATTATTAATAGCAAAAATTTATATATTCATCATATAACATTTACATTATCCAATCCCTAACTTCTCTTCATGTTTCTTCATCCTCTTTCATCATTCATGAACCTATTGGGATCTGGATTACATGGATGGGGTGAGATTTCTGGGAAAATCTCAGTAGCAAACGGTACTAAACAATGTATACATTAATGTAAATACTTGTTCTTGTTTGTGAAAGTGTTAACATTATGTAATGTGCATGCTTCCATATAACATATGAAATACAATTGGCCAAAGTAATCATAGAAACAGAGCTTCAATCATAAACACATATGTAACACAATTCAACATAGCCATAGCACAACCAAGCATAACATCCAATACATACAAGTTTAGGATAGTTTACTACCTCACATACTTGACTTTCTTTTACTTTATCTTTGCTTCTTCCTTCTTACTTCTCCTTGATGTGTGGCTGCCCTCTTTTGAGCACACCAATCAATTCCTAACATAGCATTACCATCCATTCATTACAATCTAACTCTCTTGAACATTGAACTTACTTTAACTAACATAACTTTCTCTAATCTTTACTAATTGACTTGACCTTTACATCAATTGATGTATTGACTTTACCCTACATAATTTATCCTTCTGAATCCATTTATGAACTTAGAATTCCCAAATTCCAGGAACTACATATTGTTCTAGATAGAATTGCATAACTCCCTTTTTTGTTTCAACAATCCTCATTTTGATTCCAATGCTTCCAATACTTGTTTCTCTACTTTATCCCACATAACTTTTTATTTTAAAACCGTTAGAAGCATCAAAATCATGAAATTATAATCACTGTTCATTCATGTGAACAGTAATAGAGAAGGCTTCCAAAAATTACATCTTTCAATTTCAATGCTTCCAAGGTTCAAGACCTATCCAATTCTACACAAAATCATTATATAAATTCAATGGAAGCATTAGATCATTGAAATTCCATCTCAATCTATCATGAATAGTATAGACCGAAAGGTCTCTTCCATGGCAAAGTCAAGAATATCAACTTGATTTAATAACTAATCATCTAACTAGCTTGTTTAAGCATTATTCACATAGCTCTAACTTTAATTTCATCTTTCTTCTTTCATCTAGGGTTTTGTACATCATATATACCCTAGGTAAATCTCAACTTTCTTCTATAAAAACTCTAAGTTCAAGCCCCCAAATTAAAGGAAAATAAGCTAGGATAGATTGCTTACCTTAATCCCTAGCTAGCTTGAACTTTGAATCTTGGATTCTTCTTTGTCTTGGCTCGAGTTTACATTTGGGTAGCACCACCCCAAGGGTTCCAAGAGTCACAGATTTGGGTAGAAAAATGGGAGGTATTTATATAAAAATCCTATGGAAAATGAAAGGCCAAGATCACTTTGTGAACTATTTGATCTAATGGCTTATATTTGCTCTTGGATTAAGCTTGCCCGAGAAGTCAAAAATGACATCATCGATGACATCATTAAGAGACACTTGTAATATCCCTGATTTTCTGTACTGGATGGTATGTACAGTTTGTACATAATATATGTGAGATTTTATGGAAAATTGGTGGCCATTTATGCAAAGAAAGGGATTAAATTGCAAAAGAAAGAAAATGTAAGGACTTAAGTGCAATTATGAAAAGTTTAAGGCTAAAAGGAAAAAGTAGACAAAAATATGGGGTCTTTAAGTGTAATTTTAGCCAAATTTAAAGGACTTATTTGAAAAGAAGAAAAGTTTCTAGGGGCTAAAGTGTAATTAAAGAAAGTTAGGCCAGAAATGGTTTGGACTGCTCAAAAGCATTTCAGTCCCAGATTTCACCAGTAGATAGAGCAAATGATGCTGGGTAATCCAGCCTAATACAAGAATTTTCTTAGGATTCTAGATAGCCAAAATTTATCTGATAATGAAAAAGTTATAAAAATTATTATCGGATATCCTAGATCTCAGATAAACGTAAAAAATTACAGGATGATGCATCCAGTGAAGACGGAGGTCAGGAAACTGACAGAATACCGAAAGGAGGTCTGTGGAAAAAGTTATTCACAAATTAGTAAGTTCAGACGGGAGTGTGTGACCTCCGGAGATCCAATTAGGAGATTTATCGGTAGTCAAACTGAGACTGAATGAGGTCAGATGACATCGATCAGATGCCTGTTATGACCCAAAGGGATGCCTGGACGCAGTATGCTAGTCTATCTGAAAAAGGAGCCGGTGTCCAGAGACGTTAGAAACGGTGTATAATGGCAAAAGTACCCGATGAATATCGTCGGGAGAGATTTCTCGTGAAACGTGCTAGAAAGGTAATGGACCCTAAAAGGCGAAAAAATGGCGCAATCAAAGGCCCAATAAGACTCCTGGACTGATAGGTGGGCCAGTGTCCAGTGGAACCCTGGAAAAGCGTGAAATTATGAAAATGCCCCTGTGTTGTCTTAAGGAGAAATAGATGAATGGAGGCCATTTTAGTCATTTTGGACAGGCCAAAATGCCAAGGCATACACAGGTGAGGTTAGTCAGAGTTAGTATATGCTCTGACAAGGTACAAAGAGGTGTGAAATGACGATTTTGCCCTTAGGGTTAATATAGAGCAAGAAAGGGCACCAAGGGTATTTTGGTCATTTTGCAAGGGATCTGTAATTAAGTTCAGACCCAGTATAAAAATGTCAATGATATAAAGAACCCAGATAATGAATTTAAGGTTAGAAGACATATTATGGAATCTCAGAAAAATTAGATGTAGAAAATAGTCCAGTTTTCGAGGAATCGGGCCGGGCCGGTACCAGATTGGACTGGAAATTTTCCAGAGGCTTCTTGGCTCTTCCATTTGCGTCACATGGATGATTAGGTGGCCCATGAGTTGTACCTTCAGTGATGTCATCAAGGTGATGCAATAATTCAAAAAAGAAAAGAAATTCCAAGATTAAATCTAAGCCACAAGATCAAATAGTAACCAAAATGATCTTGGCCTTTCATTTCCACCCAAATTTGTCTATAAATACCCCCCATTTCAGATTCATTTCGGCATGCATGAGGAACCTAGGGAAAACTTTTGCAAATTGAAAACTCAAGCCAAGAGGAAGCAAGCACTTTGAAAGAAACATCAAGGTAATTAATCCTCTTGATCCTAGACTATGTTCTAGTAGATTTGCTCTTGAGTTTAAGTAGTTTTTTAGGCTTAAATCTTGTGGAGGTGCTGCTGGAATTTCTGTGTATGTGTGAAAAGAACATGAGTTTTATGTTATGGATAGTTTAGATAAGCTTAAACAAGCTAGAATCAAGTGGTAATGGCTTAGGAATTCAAGTATGTTTGTGAATCCAAGATCAAGTTCTGTTCTGTATAGTATGCAATAACTGTTCATATGTTGGAATTTAATCATTTTGATGCTTTCAATGAGTTTAAAATGGAAAATTATGTGGGGTTATAGTAAGGAAACAAGTATTGGAAGCACTGGAATCAAAATGAGAATTTTTGGAAAACAAGATATCACTTTTTGGTTCTGTACAGAAGTGTAATATGCAATTTAATTCTGGAATTTTTGAATGCATATTTGGATTCTACATGAAAAATTATGTGGAAATGAACCATGAGAGTTTAGTTTGGAAGGATGTAAACCTAAGTCACAATGTAGAGAAAGAAAGGGACTTAATGAAACCCTAGTCTTGAGAATGGTTTGAATTGAGTTGTAACTTGGTAATTGTTTGATTATGCCTAGGTTTTGACATTTGTGGGAAGTAAGGATCAAGCCAAGAAGGAACTTACAAAGATACATAAGAGGTAGCAAGAATTCTTAACTATAAACTTATGTTGTTTGATTAATATGCTTGCTTGTTATGCATGAAGTTTGGTTGAGCATGATATGTTATGTGATGATGATTATGATGATGATGATGAGTTATGAATATGTGCAACTCCTTGCAACCTATGTCATGACAATATGCATGTTAGACTTTGCTTATGTATGATCATGAATTAGCTCCCATTGCATGATAACATGTTAGGCATTTAATCAAGCATGCATAACCTTATAGTTTGTATGACTTGCTATTGAGATTTCCATGAAATCTCATTCCTTCCAAATAAATAACCATGCTCTAGGTGCTGGATATTCTCAAGACAAAAGGGTAAATGTAGATGGATGACTGTATATAACTTAAAGAGTGTGCACTTTCCTTACAAGTTGATGTTTTGGTGTGTAAAACGTATGCACTCACTGGATCCGATCCGAGGTAGTGTACTTCCAACGATAGTTTAAGTGACCTATCCGACGATTTTTCATATGAAATTTGGTATGAACATAGATAAGATCTAGATATTTAAATGGACACCTAGAACACCTCATTTGGTTAAGAACTCGAATTGTTATGATTTTTCAAAGTCGGGATTTAAAATATGGAATAAGATAATAAGACTACTCAGAGGCAGTGAGGTTCATGCGCTAATTTTATATAGTAAATGAATGAGTTTTTCCACGAAATTTTATGAGCTTAAAGTAAACATATGGATATTTAAATCCATGTGTAACACGAATCATTTGGATAAGTACCCAAAGAGAAATGAATTTTTGAAAATGAGGTAAGAAAACTGGAACTTCCAGATTTAACAAATGAACAGTGTTCTTCAACGAATAAACTGATTTCATTTGGACAAGGAAATCTCATTTTCATATTTTTCCCTCAAATTTTAACGAAATATTTTTCATTATAAATTGGAACCACCTCATTTCTATTTTTCTATATTTAATTATGAATTTCCAAAGTTCATCGTGTAATCTGAAATTACCAAGTGAACAGTACCAGATAGCCTAACTCTTGGAAATTCATGTTTCTAAGGTAAAATGGTGTTCCAATGATTTAAGATACTTCCAATTGAGTATATGTAAGCATGAGATTAAGGATGTTTCAACACTCAAAGCCACATGTGACGAAATTCCAAGGGGAAGAAGTATCTGGAAAAATTCTAGTCAAATCCGATACTGGCTCAGTCCAATTTCCCCAAAACCACACTGTTTTATAAATCTAATTTTTATGAGATTCCATAATATGCTTTTTGATCTTAAATCCAGTATCTAGATTCTTCCGACCATTAACATTCTTGGACTGGGTCCAAACTTAATTACTGATCCCTTGGCAAATTACCAAAATACCCTTTGGTTCATCTTTATTTACTTTAATATCTCTAAGGCATTATCATCTTTTCACACATCACCTTTAACCCTGGTCAACTATTCAGATAACTCTTCTTAAGAATCTAACCTTAGTCAAATAACAAAATACCCTCCATCTATCTCTTGCTCAATGGCATAACATAGTGGCATACCAGTGGCATTTTTGTAAGTTTATATTTTTTCGGGTCTTTATTAGCACTAACCCACATACTTATCTAAAAATATTATTAGGCCTATAAGGCACCATTTTGGGCCTTCTATGCCGTCCCCTGCCTTCGTGGGCTCAACTCCCAAGAAATTTTCCTGAAAAATATTTATTGGTTATTTTATTTCACTATAAATTCCATTATAAATTCCACATAACTCCTTTTTTATTTCTGTCAGATTCATAAATTTTTATATTAATTATAAGAATTTAATACCAAATTGCATCTGATTTTGAGGTCCAGAAGATACTGTACTAATTTTCTAATCTTTAGAAATTCATATAAATTTATGGGACCTCAAATCAAAATTCTGTATTATGTTAAACTGATCAGACTAATTTTTTCTATTTACTAGAAAAATTTAGGACTAAACCACTTTCAGGTATTTTTGGGCTTTTTCTGGCTCAACTTTCTCATAATTACCATTTTACCCCTGAACTTTTAAAAATTACTCTTTAGGCCCTCAACTTTTCATAATTATACTTAATGGCCCAAAGATTATGTCTACTTTCATTTCATACCATGAAACTTTTAGACTTTTCAGTTTAGTCCCCTCTTCTTTTCAAAATGACCATCATGCCTTTGGAACCTTTCTAAAATTACGATTTTACCCTTGCTTAGGCTTAACATCGTAAATCATCCCTTTGAGATCTTTATCTCAACCTTAGTCCTCTAACTAACCTCTTTTCTTATCTACGCCCAGGAGACTCTTATAAAGTCTTTAACTTATTTATATATTTGCCCTAAGGAACTTTCACTATTTATAACTTAGTCCCTGAACTTTCATTATTTGTAATTTAGTCTCTGCACATCATCTATATATTTTTAGGACTTTTGTTCAACAGGGCCTAGTAGCCTAGTTATTTTAGGCTACATACTGGGCTTCTAGGCCTAAACATTAGGATATGATAATATGACTACGATAGATTAGTCTTAGTTAGCCATTATTGTCGAGGTCTCATATTTCTTGGCACGATATAGCAGGACTAAGCAGGATAACATCTGAGGAGCAATTTCCTCTATTGATAGAGATAGAAGCTGTCCAGTCTCAAGTCAAGGAAGCTATAATAGTATTTGAGGTATCTTTTCTGTGTACACAGAAGCAGCGATCAAACATTACAGTAATTATGATAATGAAGGTATGTCCAAGTCGCAATGTGAAAGTGTTTAGGCCGCGACTAGTAGTCACAGAGAAGTGAAGTTATGACGAGTTAGGTCATAGGTCACGACTAATATACACAAAGGAGTTTAGATAACGATAGGACAAGGCCTTTGGTCGCAATAGAAGAACACAGAGATATCTAGTCATGACGAGTAGATTGAGATGATCGCCACAAAAGTTCACAGAGAAAGTGAGTCGCAACTAGCCAATACTGAGGTCATGACTGGGATACACAGAGCCCAGATGTTATGACAATGATAAGAATGATGGTGCCAACCTCTAGATAATAAGGATAGTAATGGGGTGCCGACAAGGTAGATGATGCAGAGATATAAAATATTAGTTTAAGAAGGTGTTCAGAAGTATATCCTCCATGTGATAACTAGGAGTAAATCTACATTACAGAAGGTTTTATTCAGTTAGTCTGAACAGAATAATCAGGAGTTAGATTGACACTTGCCTAGGAATAATCATAGCATATGGCCTAAAGTTAGAGACGTGATGGTTAATAGATAAAGAGCTGATGTTCTCAAAATAAAGGAAGCCCATAACGAAGAAACAGTAACTTAATAGATATAGGGTAGAGCACCCCCAGAGCATAAGTAATAATAGTAAATGATGAATGAGATCTATGCGACTTAAGTTTGCCAGGATAAAGGAAAAGACTAGAAAGAAATCACAATTCAGTGAAGAATAGACTAGGATTGATATCTAGATAGAAGAAGTTAAGAGATAGTAGAGAAATATAGCAGTTACTCTATAGAGATGGAGATTGATCCGTTCACCTGAGAAGTTTTTCTCAAGTAGTTTTATGAGAAGCATTCCTCTTAGATAGATAGAGATGAGCCTGAGGCTAAGTGTTAAGGCAGGGAAAGAGGAACCCTTTCATGAATACTTGTCCAAGTTCACCCACATGAACAGGGAGAGTTGAATGACTGAGAAGTTAATTCATAAATTGAATTCCGTATTACAAAGCAAGAATTTTCTCAGGTAGTTGTAAAAGTTTAATAGAGCGGTAGATATATGCAATATTAGAAAAAGAAGTTTATGATGTCTAGAGAGAAAAAGGTAGCCATAGTTTAAAAGATAAAGAGACTCCCCTATGTAAGAAAAAGTAATGATTAAGAGTTTGAGAGAGTAACAAAGGGTTGAGTCTTTAACCTGGTAGGAGGGTAACGTGGCAGCCTAAGTTAGATGAGTGGTTATTTCATGTTCCTGAATAAATGATCCGGATCTGACAGATAATGTGAGAAAGGAAAAGAATGCTTTAAAATTTATCTGGTTAGTTGTATGATAGATGGTTGAGCAAATTATGTGATGATGATATGGCTTATGTTGCTATAAGTTATGATGAATAATTTAATCTCATTGTAGTTGTCATATGATGACACGTATGTTAGAGTATGTATGATGAATGAATACTCCCCTTTCACAGTACATGTAGGGTAGAATATATAAGATGAGAAAGTTATGTTGCTCCTATACCATACAACATGCAATAGGAATATGTCGCATCCTTATTTTTATACATCTTAAGCACCATTCAGTAGCACTTAGAACCACTTTCAGGGTCATTGAAGTCTAAACTCTTAATCTGGAATTTTATTCATATCCGGTACTGTTCACGGTGGCAAATTCCAGATGAGTGACCTGACTTTAAAAATTCATAACTAATTCTAGAAAAATCTAAATGAAGTGGTTCAAATTGATACATGAATATAACTTAAGTATATTTCAGGGAAAAATCATTGGTTGACCATTCCTTGACAAATTCAACGTGGGTCAACGTTTCAATTTTATTGTTCATCCAATGACTTTCTTCTGAATCCAGCATTCTGGTCCCAACTTTAACAATTTATACCTTTTCGTGTATACATCCAAATGAGGCACTCTATATATCAAATTAAAGCTTAGGATGTCTACTATTTACCATAAAAATATCATACATCACATATCAGTCAAACATGCCAGATAACAATTATTATTAAATAATCTACTGTTATACATCAGTGCATGATTAACATCCTTATATTTCTGTTACACTTTTCGTTGTCTAAAATCCGGCAGCATAACTGCTACATTCCGTCTGTAGAAAGTAACCGATCTTGTACCGATTCGGTAATTCCCGTAGGAGCTACCATTCTACGTAAGTACCCAGGAAAGACTGGATGAACCTGCTAGGTCCACTCACTTCCAGCCTCCTTAGACAGCACCTACGTACACAGTACGTATCAGTTCCTTTCTTTGTTCCTGCTTTGTTGCCATAATTTCGGCAGCCTACCGGTGTCTCCTAAAATTTCCAAATTCTATTTTGACAGAACCTCCCCTGTAATGTTATATATGGGAATGAGATTCAAAAGAATCCCAGTAGCAACAATCATAACAATTTATGTAATGCAGTGTGATAGTGCCTGCTTGTGATTGTGTACAGATAAGTATGCTGCATGCTTCAATATTCAATAACATATGATCATAGCATTGTAATAGAGCTTCAAGCATAACATATAAGACAATAATCCAACCAAACAATAGCACAACAATTCACAAAGACATTACATAAAAGCTAAGATTAGTTACTACCTTGAAAGCAGAACTTCAGAACTTCTTACTGCTTCCCACTTCACCAGAACTTCCTTTCTTCTTTCTTTTTCCCACTTTCTCTCTCAAGCACTTCCTTATCTCTCTAAATGCTCCTTAGGCCGTGGGAATGAAGAGCTAGGGTGTATTTATAGTTTCCTTCAATGGCATTCCTATAATTTTGAAGCCATCTGATCCTGTGGTCCTGGTTTTTCCGAAATTTCCTATTTTTCTTTATTCCTTTTACTGCATCATGCATGACATCACCTTAATGCCAACTCATGGGACACCTCACCTCCCACATTCTTCACATGGCAAAATTGCAAGCTCTTGGGATACCTCATCAGCTGACTCAGCAGTTCCAGTCCAATCCAGTACCGGTCCGGTCCGATTTCCCATAAACTGGACTCACCGGCTAAGATTATGCCACATGTCCTTAACTTTTTCTTTCCCCTCTACGTTGGCGCCATGTGTCATCTTTCTGGCACCTATCACGCCATCCAATGCTATCCAGATAAGTCCAGGATTTTATCTGATCACCTCCTCGGTTATCGTGCCGACCGAGTAACTGTACTTCATTGAAACAACATTAAAATAGTATTTTAATGCCACTTTTTCCCACATACTCCATGGGCTACGTTTTTGGGCCTTGGAATATTATCTTGGGTCTCTGATCAAGCTCAAGTACTCTGATGGCTCATTTCCCAAGAAACAGTCCTTGGCAAATTACCAAAATACCCCTGGGTGCCCTTTCTTGTACTATTTTAACCCTAAGGGCAAAACTATCATTTTACACCTTTCTATACTTTATCAGAGCATATACTGACTCTGATTAACTTCATCTGTATATGTCTTGGCCTCTAGGCCTGTCCAGAATGACCAAAATGCCCTTCATACGCCTATTACCCCTTTGGTACAACACAGGGGCATTTTCGTAATTTCGCACTTTTTCGGGGTTCTGCCAGACACTGGCCCACCTATCAGTCCAAGAGTCTTCTTGGGCCCTTGTTGGCTCCATTATTGGGCCTTTCTGGGTCCATTACCTTTATGGCACGTATTTCGAGGAATCTTCCTCTGGCACAGTTCACTGAATACTTTATTATTATTTACCATTTATACACATTTTCGGACACCAGCTCCTTTTGTCAGATACACTGCCCTACTGTGTTTGGGCAGCCATTTGGGTCATAACAGGCATCTGACTATTGTTACCCGACCTCATTCAGTCTATGTTTAAATACCGATAAATCTCCCTATCGGATCCCTGGAGGCCTCATACCCCGTCTGGATTTTCTAATTCGCGGATAACTTTTCCTACAGACCTCCTATCGGTATTCTGTCAGTTTCCTGACATCCGTCCCATAAGGATGCATCATCCTGTAATTTCTTACTTATATCTGAAATCTAGGGTATCCAGTAGGAATTTTTATAACTTTTGGACGATCAGTCCAGTTCTGGCTATCTGGAGTCTTCAAAAATTCCTGTATTAGGCTGGATTACCCGGCGTCACTTGCTCTACCTACTGGTGAAATATGGGGCTGATCGGAGTACGATCACTGTTTTGCCTATTTTCGGTCCAAGTTTTCATAATTACACTTTTACCCCAAAAACTTTTCTTCTTTTCATCTAAGTCCCTTTATTTGGCTAAAATTACACTTAAGGACCCCACATTTTTGTCTATCTTTCTTTCCTAGCCTTAAACTTTCCATAATTGCATTTAAGTCCTTTCATTTCCTTTCTTTTGCAATTTAATCCTTTTCTTTACATAAAGGACCACATCTTTTTCCTGAAAAAGAACTCATATATTCCATTTAATCTGTAATAGAAATCAGTACAGAAAATTAAGGATATTACAGAATGCACCCAGGATGATAGACAGTCTCAGTAAGTGGGATAATCATTACAGTATGATTGGGGTTACTCGGATATCTTTACAGACTTGTGAATGTAGTACTCAGGGCTATTTCTTATGCTAGGGTTACAATAAGTACCAAGAGGGTGGTAGTGTTATAACTCTATCAAAAGAAATAGTATACAGAAAAAATAGCATATAACAGTAAAAATATTGTTCTCATATCACTCTTCAGATAAGAATTGGATTTGAAATAGATGGCTCTCAGATAGTGCTAGATTCAGATGAGTTCATATCAATCTTTAGATAAGAGTTAGATCTTATACAAATTACTCTTCATATAAGAGTACAGTTCAGATACAAATTGCTAGCAGTTAGATCATAATTGAAATGAGAAGTTATGATATGGCCAAAGTAACAGAATGCAATGGCAGGTGATTAGACCATGATTGCATAAGGCAATAGCCCATGGTAAGCCATAACAAAGTAAGAAAGTAGAGGAGGAACTCCTGAGTAAGAAAGAAAATAAGTAAAGTCTTGGTAAATAATATGGCCTACTGGATGTATTTCTTAAAAAATTTTATTAACTGAGTTATCAACAAGTGAAAGTAGTTAACCTTATAACTTAGTCTATTGGTTTTAAGATCTTTCAAAGATGATGATTGTAATATCCCAATTTTCAGGCCCAGAGACTCAGAAAGTAGCCTAAAATAAATAGGCTACCAGACCCCTTTGAGCAGAAGTCCCAGAAATATATAGAGGTTTTTAGGGACTAAACTGCAAATAAGTGAAAGTACAGGGACTTATATGTAAATTGTGAAAGTTTCTAGGGTCATAATAGTCATTTTAGAAAAGAAATGGACTAAAGTGAAAAGTTTAAAAGTTCCATGGTAAGAAATAAAAGTAGACACAAGTTGTGGGCCATTAAAGGTAATTATGAAAAGTTAAGGGACTTAATTGAAAAGGAGAAAAGTTTCCAAGGGCAAAATGGTAATTATAGAAAATTGAGCCGAACGTGGCTTGGAACTGTCCAGAAGCATTTTAGTCCCAAATTTCACCAGTAGATAGAGGAAATGATGCTGGTTAATCTGGCTTAATAAAGGAATTTTATTAAAGGTCCAGATAGCTAAAATTTATTTGATAGTAAAAAAGTTATCTGAAATTTTTATCAGATCTCCTGGACCTCAGATATGAGTAAAAAGTTACAGGAATGTGCGTCCTGTGAAGACGAAGGTCAGAGAACTGACAGAATCCCAAAAGGAGTTTTGTAGAAAAAGCTATTCACTTTTTAGTGAATTTAGACGGGAGTTTGTGAGCTCCTGGTATCCGATAGGGAAATTTAGCATTAAATAAACTGGGACTGAATGAGCCCAGATGACATCACTCAGAGGTCCATAATGACACCAAGGAAGGCCCAGGCCCAGGATATCAGTTCAGCGGTAAAAGGGGCCGGTGTCCAGAAAAATATGCAAAATGACGAAAATACCCCTATGTTATAAAATAATTAAAGAATGAGTGAAGGGTATTTTGATCATTTGACTAAGGATAGACAGTCAAGAAAGGTTATCTGAATAGATGACTAGGGTTAGAGAATACTATGACAAAGTGTGAAAAGATAGTAATGCCCCTTGACTTATTAAAGTAAATAAAGAGGAACCAAGGGCATTTTGGTAATTTCCGAAGGGATATTTCTTGGGAATCGAGACATCAGAGTAGTTGAGCTTGATCAAAAACCCAAGATAGCATTCCCAGAGTGCAAAAATGTAGCCCAAGAATTATATGGTTTAAAGTAGGGGTGTTCATAAAGCCCACGGCCCGGTATGCCCACCCGAGCTCACGAAAAAAAGGCCCTGCCCAGGCCGATAAATATAGGGCAGGGCTGGGCATCGGGCTGCAAAATGTAGCCCCTGCTTTTTTCGGGCTGGGCACCGGGCAGGAGGGTTGCCCTGCCCATGAGCACCCCTTTTTTTATTTTTTTTACTTTTCTCCCTAGATGCTACACTTGGAAGGGAGAATATGATAATTACTGGTGACTAAAGGGTCATTTTAGAAATATAAGTAGTTAAGTAAGTAAGTTACATCTTTTAGTATTTATAACTATATTGATTTTTTTTTATCTTTACTAATCATAATATGATTATATTATAAATTATAATTATTTATTTTATTTTTTTTAGATACTTCATCCTTATCAACATTTGGAAAATTGATGTAAAGTTGTAATTACAAACTACTTAGACTTCAAGACTTTTTTTTATATGTAATGAATTTTAAGACTTTAATTATTATCTTTTTGCTACTTTATTTTTAGTGAATTATAGATATTATTTAACTCTAGAAGACATATAAATAAAGTATTATTTTAGAAGTTTATAATTGTAGATTTTTTTCCACAAAATGAGCATGGCATTACAACTTGGGCATGCCCAGCCCGCCCACGCCCAGCCCACCCATGCCCAGCCCAGCCCAAAATGGTTAGGGCTTTTACCGGGCAGGGCAGGGCATCGGGCTGCAAAATGTAGCCCATACTTTTTTTGAGCAGTGAACCGGGCAGGGGGGTTGCCCTGCCCAGCCCTGCCCATGAACACCCCTAGTTTAAAGTGGCATTAAAATACTATTTTAGTACTTTTTCAATAAAGTAAGGTTACTCGGTTGACGTGGTAACTGGGGAATTGATCAGATAAAGTCCTGGACTTATCTGAAAGCCATGAGGTGGCATGAAAGGTGTCCTCATGGGGCCCATCAAGACGCCACATGGCACTAATGTAGAGGGAGAAGAAAAAGCTAAGGACACGTGGCACGATCTCAGCCTTTAACTTCGGTATAAGACTCTGAAATTCTCTGGAAGCGCTGAGTCAGCTGGTGAGGTGTCACCATTATGCCACCTAAGCGTGTGAGGTGTCCCTTGATGATGTCACTTTTGATGAGTCATCATGGTGGATGATGTCATCATAGTGAATAAGCAAGACTTGGTGAGAAAGCTAAGCGATCTGAGCCATCCATTTCACTTTTCTCCACCTATAAATACCCCACCCCCTTTCCATTTCATTCACACCACCCACAGAAATAACAAGAAGAGAGAGAAAAGAAGAGAGAGAAAGAGAAAGAGAGAAAGAAAGGAAGGAAGAGAAAGAAGGAGTTCTGGCGAAGCTAGGAGCAATCCAAGGAGCTTAGGGACTCAGCAAGCTTAGGAATAAGGTAAGTAATTTATTCTAGTCCCTGCTCTAATAAATTAGAGGATTGTTCTTACATATTAGATAGTTAGAATAGAGAAATATCTCTCTCTATAAGGATAGCCGTGGATAGGAAGAAAGTCAGGGGATTGTCAGGATAGGGGTATTACCTTAAGATATGCTTGAGTTAAGTAGAGTTATGCTGGATAGGATAATAATAAAAATATTATTATGCTATGTATAGGCTCTGACATCTATAAAGAAGGAACTTTAAAGCAGAAGCTAAGGACTAAAGGAAAGGCTACATGCCAGGTAGTAAACTTACCTAAACTTGTATGTGTTGAATATATGATGATTGTGTTATGGCTTGATTGATTGATGTTAATATGTAATTGTTGAAGCTCTGTGCTATGATTACTTTGGCCAATTGTATTTCATATGTTACATGGAAGCATGCACATTACATTATGCTGACACAATCACAAGCAAGCACTAATATCAATCATTGATGCATACATTGTTTAGTACTGTTTACTACTGAGATTTCCCCCAAAATCTCACCCTGTCCATATCAATCTAATTACAGTAGGTCTTCTCAAGATGGAGGATATGAGGATACATGAAGAGAAGTTAAGAATTATTTAGCATGATTGATATGTGATTGATGTATGCATGTGTATGTAAAGTTGGTATGTTGGAATTTGCCACCATGAACAGTAACTCGTGATGATATAGTGATGTTTGATCTGTAATTAAAGGTAGTAAATGGTTGAATAAATGTATGATATTTTTACGGTAAATAGTAGACATACGAAGATTCGATTTGATATATAGAATGCCTTATTTGGATGTCTACACATGGAGATATAATTCACCAAAGTTGGGACCAAAATGCTGGATTCAGGGAAAAATGTTGGATGAACAGTAAAGTTGTAGCGTTGACTGATGTAACATCCCAATTTTTAGGCCTTGAGACACGGAAATAGCCTGAGAATGAGAGGCTACCAGACCCCTTTTGAGCAGAAGTCCCAGAGACATAAGAGAGTTTTTAGGGACTAAGCTGCGAGTAAGTAAAGGTACGGGAACTTATGTGCAAACAGTGGAAGTCCCAAGGGGTAGAATGGCCATTTGGGATGATGTAAAGGTCAAAGGTTGAAGAGTTACGAGCTGATCGTTCTGGTCGCGACTAGAGTAAAGAATGGTCGCGACTAGTGGTTACAGAAAGAGCTATACGCGACAAGAAAGCATTATGGTCGCGACGTAAAAGAAGTATGGTCGCGACTAGAAAGCAGTGATATCGCGACTAATAGTGGCAGAAAGCCTTAGACGCGACTAAAATGTGTTGTGGTCGCGACGATAGAATGTTGTGGTCGCGACGATAGAATGTTTTGGTCGCGACGAGAAGATGTTTTGGTCACGACAAATGTACACAGAATTGTAAGGTCGCGACAAGATGATGTTGAGGTCGCGACTAGTGACTAAAGTGGCGCTAAGCGTACGGGCCAAGAGTGGTGAAGGTCCAAGAGAGATAGTTACCCGGTTGGAGATAGACCGGAGGCAGAATATCAGATATACAGGAAAGGTTATCTGGAAACCATGAAGCAAACTGATAAGGTATACTCATGGGTCCCACAAGATGCCACATGGCATTAAAGTAATAATTCAGTAAAGTAAGGATACTCGGTTGGCACGATAACCGAGGAGGCACGGAAACCGAGGAGGTGATCAGATAAGTCTGGGACTTATCTGGATGGCATTGGGAAGCGTGCAAGGTCTTTTCCAGTCGCCACATGGCATTAGTCTGCAGAAAGCAGATAAAGTTGATGGCACGCATTACGAGGCAGGAGACTGGACCGGTGAGTCAGCATGGTGAGTCAGCATGCTGAGGTGTCCTGGGAATTCAAGCATGTGAAAAATGAGGCGCTGAGTCAGCATGGTGAGTTGGCATGATGATGCAGTAAATGAGGAATTAAAGAAAATAGGAAAATCCAGGAAAAACCAGGACCGCAGGATCAAAGTTCCTGGAAATTACGATTGTGCCATTGAGCCCCATTATAAATACCCCCTTCCCCCATTCCATTTGCATCCCGCGGAGGAGAGGAGAATGAGAGAGAAAGAAGAGAGAAGGGAAGGAAAGGAAGAGAGAAAGGAGAAAGGAAGGAAGGAAGTTCTGGCGGAGCTGGAAGCAGAATAGAGATAGTAAGGTTCTGCTGAGCTAGCCAGGTAGTAACTAATCCTAGCTTCTATGTAATGGCTTTGTGATTTGATGTGCTATTGTTTGGTTGGATTGTTGTCTTATATATTATGTCTGAAGCTCTGCTGTAATGCTATGGTCATATGTTATTAAGCATGGAAGCACGCAGCATACTTATCTGTACACAATCACAAGCAAGCACTGTCACACTGCATTACATATATTGTTATGATTGTTGCTACTGAGATTCCCCCGAATCTCATCCCCATCCATAACCAATTACAGGGAGGTTATGTTGAAGTAGATTTTGAGAAAGCCAGGAGACGCCGTTATGCTGCCCAAGTTAAGACTGAACGTCATAGTATATGATAAGTACTGTGTACGTAGTGCTGTCTAAGGAGGCTAGAAGTGAGTGGACCTAGCCGGTTCATCTAGTCTTTCCTGGGTACTACGTAGAATGGTAGTCCTCATGAGGAGATTACCGAATCAGTACAGTTCAGTTCTTTATACAGCTGAAGCGTAGCGGTTATGCTGCCGGAGTTTAGGCAGAAAGAGATGTAATAGGAATAAGAGAATTATGTATATGTCTTGTTGTATATGCCATATTGTATGACATTTTATGATTCAATGATAATATGGTTTGGCATATTCAAATTATGAATGATGAAATTAAGCTATGTTAAGCTAATATTGCTTCCGCTAGTGTACTCTGAGGGCTGTAAGGGAGGATGTTTCAACTGACGTTGAGTTGTTCAAGGCGTGGTCAACAAGTTATTTTTCTCTGAAAGAGAATTTATTTAAATTCATGTAACAATTTGAACCACTTCATTCTAATTTTTCTAGAATTAGTTATGATTTTTTAAAGTCAGGTCACTCGTCTGGAATTTACACAGTGGACAGTACTCGATAAGAGTAAACTCTAGATTGAGAAATTTGACTTAATACAGGAATTTTATGAGAGCTGTAGATAGCTGAAAATTATCTGATAATGAAAAAGTATAAAAAATTCTTATCGGATATCCTAGACCTCAGATATGAGTGGAAAACTACAGGAATATGCGTTCTGTAGATACGGATGTCAGGGAACTGACAGAATACCAAAAGGAGGTTTGTAGAAAAAGTTATTCATAAATTAGTGAATTGAGACGGGAGTTTGTGACCTCCGGGTATCTGATTGGGAGATTTATCGGTATTCAAATTGAGACTGAATGAGCCCAGATGACATCAATCAGAGGCTCGTAATGACACAAAGGGATGTCTAGAGTCAATATGGCAATCTATATGATAAAAGGGGTCGGCGTCCGGAAAAAGGTGTAAAATGACAAAAATGCCCTTATGTTATAAAATAAGGAAAGAATGAGTAAAGGGTATTTTGGTCATTTGGCTAAGGTTAAACAGTCAAGAAAGGTTATCTGGATAGTTGACAATAATGCCCCTAGACTCATTAAAGTAAATAAAGATGAACCAAGGGCATTTTGGTAATTTACCAAGGGATGGTTCTTGGGAATTGAGCCATCAGAGTACTTGGGCTGGATCAGAGACCCAAGATAGTATTCCCAAGGCCCAAAAATGTAGCCCAAGGAATATGAGTTAAAGTGGCATTAAAATAATATTTTAGTGACTTTTCAATAAAGTAAAGTTACTCGGTTGACGTGATAACCGGGGGATTGATCAGATAAAGCTTTAAACTTATCTGGAAGTCATGGGATGGCGTGAAAGGTGCCATCAAGACACCATATGGCACTAATCTAGAGGGAGAGGAAAAGCTGAGGACACGTGGCACGATCTCAGCCGTGTATTTCAGTGCAAGACTCTGGAATTCTCTGAAAACACTGAGTCAGCAGGTAATTATGAAAGGCCATGAGTCATCATGATGAGTCATCAAGATGACATCACCATGATGATGCAATAAGTTGGATTAAAGAAAATAGGAAATTCCAGGAAAATCGGTGGCTACAAGATCAAAGTTATTGAGAATTACATAAATGCCATCCATGAAAACTATAAATACCCCCTCCCCCTCCCATTTTCATTCATCCCACGGCATACAAAAAGAAAGGAAGAGAAAGAAGAGAGAGAAATAGAAAGAAAGAAAGAAAGAAGGAAGTTCTAGCGGAACTGGGAGCAGTATAGAGATAGTAGAGTTCTACTAAGCTTGTGAGGTAGTAACTAATCTTAGCTTTTATGTAATGACTTTGTGATTTGATGTGCTATTGTTTGGTTGGATTGTTGTCTTATATGTTATGTATGAAGCTCTACTACATAATGCAATGATCATATGTTATTATTGAGTATGGAAGCACGCGGTATACTTATCTGTACACAATCACAAGCAAGCACTATCTCACTGCATTACATATATTGTTATGGTTGTTACTACTAAGATTCCCCCGAATCTCATTCCTATGTATAACCCATTACAAGGAAGTTATGTCAAAGTGAATTTTAAGAATGCTAAGAGACGCCGTTATGCTGCCAAGATTATGGCAAAATATCAGTTATGAAGGAAGGAGATGATACGTACTGTGTACATAGGTACTGTCTAAGGAGTCTGGAAGTGAGTGGACCTAGCCGGTTCATCCAGTCTTTCCTGGGTACTTACGTAGAATGGTAGTTCTCACGGGAATTACCGAATCAATACAAGATCAGTTATTTTTAAAGATAAAGTATAGTAGTTATACTGCCGGATTTCAGGTAGGAAAGATGTAATAGAGATATGAGGATTTTGTTTATGCCTTTTTGTATAACACTTTATTATTTAATAATAAGTACTGTTTGGCATGTTCAACTTGTGTATAAGAAATTAAGAGAGAAATTCGTAGGTCCTGAGGCAGCGGTGTTCTGACCTCAGTTTGACCTAGCAAACGAAAGAGTTTGGCCACGAGATTTGGTGAGCCAGTAGCACTGGGCCATTACGTGGATAGGTAATAAGCCTCATTTGGATGTGTAGAATGAGATAAATCAGTTCTCAAAGTAAAGGCTCAGAACAAGGAACTTAAGAGTAAAATTTTAAGTTCTGGGCTTAAGTTGAGATACAATCGAGTCGATACCGCTTCCGTAAGTGTACTCTGAGGGGTCTAAGGGAGGATGTTTCAGTCACAGTAGACCTAACCTAAGGAAAGTAATGAGTCACAGTATAATGTAGTATCTCTCTAGAAAGACAATTACGAAGGACAAAGTTAAAACAAGGAAGCTTCACGAGTTGATTAACTCATTTAGTGAAAGTATTTATAATGGTTTTTCCCAGATAGGCTCTATTATATATAGACTAAAATTAGTTTTCTCTTAAACGAAGACAGAGCCCAAGTTCAAATCTGAGTGCTGATATTTAAAGTTCTATAGAAGTATATGATGATGCTCTCAGATTGTCGCAGTCCGAGCCATCAAAATAAAGTTAATTGCACCCAATAATATAGTATAAGGCATAACCCTATCGTTCTTCTCAATGAGCCGTTTTAAAGGAAACCTAGTAAATTGGATGTCAAAAATAATGAAAACCTGAGTAGAGATAAAATGGTTTTGGGGTTTGGTTTTCAATAAAATAAGGGTGCAGAAAAGTAGATATTTTTTGGATTTTTTATTAAGATGAAAAATCGTTGGTTTGTTGAAAGAATATGTTATGAAAGGCTCTTGATGATGAAAACGTATCTATCCTTGCTCTTAAGTTTAAATTGGAGTTTGAAATCACTAAGTCTCAAATAAAACCTCAATCGATTGATTGAGTCCAGAACTTTAATATTCCTTAAACTCCTTTGATCAAAGCTAGTTTAAAGACTATTAGCGAACTGCTAGAAACCACTTAGCGTGCAATTAACCCTAGATGATGAGACCGCCCTCGAATGGTCGTTAATCAAAAACCCTAGATTTTAAGCAATTGAATTGATTTGCAACGATCGCTGAAAAACAACCCAACTTTCTTAAAATCAAAACTGAAATATTAAATTAAAATCCAGCGTTCAAACATCCAGAATCAAATTACAATAGCCTAATCTGAGAATGATCAATCGATATTCAAAACTTGTTCATATGATGAAAACCCTAGATCTAGCAGCAACCATAACATGACAAGATGCAAATTAGAAAAGAAAAAACTCCCCGGTTTAGTCCATGAGCTCAAGATGTCAGATCTATCACCAAGAGACTAAGGGTTTAGCCTCTCATGACTTCTGCTAACTACAATCGCTGTTTAGGTGTGATGCCATGAAGAAACGATGGATAGATGGTAGATTGATGGTGTAGAGATGTGTAGAAATCTGTGGAAAGGTGTAGAAGGATGGAATATGTGGAGAAGGTGATTAGAGAGTGCTCGAGTACTGCTTCTTAGCCTAATTAGGTCTAAAACTAGCCTCCCCTTTTGACGGCAGCTTGCCTCACCTTTTAAAAGCAGCTTGACCTAACCAGAAATACGCAGCTTCATGACTGTCTTCTCTAGTTGCGACCAGGTCCTTGTTTTGGTCGTGACCTGTAAACGTAGAGAAGCTTCCAGAAGAATCAAGGTCGCGACAGGATGACACTTTGGTCATGACAAAAAAGTGCAGAAACATGATTTGACTTTCATTGACTTGTGATTTCTTTCTTGGTCCTTTATCTCTTCTAAAATACCTGCAATTCAACATAAAAGCTCACTGTAAAAGTCCAAATCAGTAAATAACAGTATATGTGCAGTTTGGAAGAGTTATTTTACCATTTTACCCTTTAATTAGCACATTGCCACGCACAATCATGTAATACACAAAAGTACAATTTAAGGCATGAAATGAATGGTAAAGTTACAACAAAACCCTTAAAAATGTCGTAGAAACCATGTACAAAATGTGTCTTATCAGTATACCTGAGGAACAAAGAAGATAACACATATGTTTTGAAAATAGAGAAGTATGAGCAGATAGATCCTCCATATTAGGATAAAGAGATTAAAGGCTAAAGAGACCAAAAAAAGAGTGTCTAAGGCAGAGAAAAGATAGAACACAATTCTATGAGAAAGAATATGCTAGGGCTTAGATCTATATGAAGAGTAACATAGCCTTAATCCTGTAGCACATTCCAGTTAGGCATGCTCAGGTTAGAAAAGTCTAAAGATAGGTTACCCCTGGGAAGTGATGAGAAAGGGTGCGAATGCCACAAAGGTTTGGCATAGATGCATAAAGTTATGTAAGATGATAAGAAAAGTTAAGAAGAATTAGAAAAGTTAAAAAAATTAAGAGAATAGAACCCCTTATTGTAACATCCCAATTTTCAGGCCTAGAGATGCAGAAATAGCCTAAGATTGAGAGGCTACTAGACCCCCTTTGAGCATAAGTCCCAGAGACACGCAGAGAGTTTCAGGGACTAAGTTGCAAATAAGTGAAAGTACAGGAACTTATGTGTCAACAGTGAAAGTCCCAAGGGGTAGAATGGCCATTTGAGATGATGTAAAGGTCAAAGGATGTGGAGTTGATAGCTGACCATTTAGGTCGCGACAAGAGATAGGTATGGTCGCGACTAATGGTTACAGAAAGAGTTATACGCGACGAGAAAGCAGTGTGGTCGAGACTAGGAAGTAGTTACGTCGCGACTAATAATGGAAGAAAGGTTTAGACGCGACTGAATGATGTGTGTGTCGCGACTAATAGGTAAAATGGGCTGGTTGCGACTAGAAAATGTTATGGTTGCGACTAGATTGTGTTGTGGTCGCGACTAAAGAATGTTGTGGTCGCGACGAAAGAATGTTGTGGTCGCGACTAGAGGAAGCTGTGGTCGCAACTAATGAGCACAGAGGGTGTTAAGTCGCGATGAGATGATGGCTAGGTCGCGACTAGTGACTAAGAAGTGCCAAGCGTATGGGCCATGTGTTGTGAAGGTCCAAATGAGATAGTTACCCGGTTAGAGATAGACCGGAGGCAGGAGACCAGATACAGGAAAGGTTATCTGAAGACCATGAGGTAGACTGATAAGGTATCCTCATGGGACCCACAAGATGCCACATGGCATTAAAGTAATGGTTCAGTAGAGTAAAGTTACTCGGTTGACACAAAAACCGAGGAGGTGATCAGATAAGTCTGGGACTTATCTGGGTGGCATTGGGAAGCGTGCAAGGTCTCTTCCAGTCGCCACATGGCATTAGTCTGCAGAAAGCAGATAAAGTTGAGGGCACGCATTACGAGGTAGGAGACTGGACCGGTGAGTCAGCATGCTGAGTCAGCTGCTGAGGTGTCCAGGAATTTCAGCATGTGGAAAATATGGCGCTGAGGTATCCCGATGAGGTGTCCCGATGATGTCATGCATGATGCAGTAAATGAGGAATTAAAGAAAATAGGAAAATCCAGGAAAAACTAGGACCGTAGGATCAAAGTTCATGGTAATTACGGAATTGCCATTGGAGGCAATTATAAATACCCCCCCTTGGCTCATTCTTGCATTCACTCATGGGCAAGGGAGAAGGGAGAGAAAGAAGAGAGAGAAGGAGAAGGAAGGAAGAGAGAAAGGAGAAAAAGAAGTAAGGAAGTTCTGGCGGAACTGGAAGCAGAATAGAGATAGTAAGGTTCTGCTGAGCTAGCCAGGTAGTAACTAATCCTAGCTTTATGTAATGGCTTTGTGATTTGATGTGCTATTGTTTGGTTGGATTGTTGTCTTATATGTTATGTCTGAAGCTCTGCTATAATGCTATGATCATATGTTATTAAGCATGGAAGCACGCAGCATACTTATCTGCACACAATCACAAACAAGCACTGTCACTCTGCATTACGTATATTGTTATGATTGTTGCTACTGAGATTCCCCCGAATCTCATCCCCATACATAACCCATTACAGGGAGGTTATGCTGAAGTAGATTTTAAGAAAGCCAGGAGACGCCGTTATGCTGCCGAAGTAAAGACTGAACATCATTATATGATAAGTACTGTGTACGTAGTGCTGTCTAAGGAGGCTAGAAGTGAGTGGACCTAGCCGGTTCATCTAGTCTTTCCTGGGTACTACGTAGAATGGTAGTTCTTTTGAGGGGATTACCGAATCAGTACGGTTCAGTTCTTTGTACAGATGAAGCGTAGCGGTTATGCTACCGGAGTTTAGGCAGAAAGAGATGTAATAGAGATAGCAGGATTATGTATATGTCTTGTTGTGTATGCCTTGTTGTATGACATGATGTTATTTAATGATAAATGTTGTTTGGCATATGCAATTTATGTATGTTAAATTAAGAGGGAAATTCGCAGGTCCTGAGGCAGCAGTGTTCTGACCTCAGTTTGACCTAGTGAGTGAAGGAGTCTGGCCACGAGATTTGGTGAGCCGGTAGTACATATCTGGGGCATTCCGTGGATAGGTATTAAGCCTCATTTGGATGTGTAGAAGGTGAGAAATCAGTTCTCAAAGTACAGGTTCAGAATAAGAAACTTAGGAGTAAAAGTTCAATCTCTGGACTTAGGTACAGCTATTATAGCTTCCGCAAGTGTACTCTGAGGAGTATAAAGGAGGATGTTTCACTTATGTTAGTTCCAAATACAGGATCTAAAATGAAAGATTTAGATTACAATTTTGTATTAGGAGAAAGAAAGGCAAAAGAACACTATTTCTCGAGAGGCTAGCGAAGTGTGAGAGAAATGAAGTAGACCCTAGAATTATATCAAAATTCTGAAGGGTAAGATATAAAAGAAATAGACACTACTCACAAGTCCAGTAAGTTGTCCATAAGCATAAGCAGGTAAATAGATGATAACAAATGGATGAGTAATAGAAAGAAGTAGATTTCAACTCTGATTGAGTTAATTCAGAAAAAAAGTAGCACAACGGAGATGTAAAGTTTTTATGGCTGATAAGAACACTCCGCCAGATGTTAAGATAATTTGGCTAAGGTACTAATTAAATTTTAAGGATGAAATTTATTTTAAGAGGGGGAGAATTGTAATATCCTAATTTATAGGCCCAGAGACTTAGAAAGTAGCCTAAAATAGATAGGCTACTAAACCCCTTTGAATATAAGTCCCATAAACATACAGAGGGTTTTCAGGGACTAAATTGTAAATAATTGAAAGTATAGGGACTTATATGTAAATAGTGAAAGTCCCTAAGGGCATAATGGTCATTTTAGAAAAGAAAGGGACTAAAGTGAAAGTCTAAAAGTTCCATGATGCAAAATGGAAGTAGACATAAGTTATGAGCCATTAAGTGTAATTATGAAAAGTTGAGGGGCTAAAGTGTAATTTTCAAAAGTTTAGGGGCAAAAATGGTAATTAAGGGAAATTGAGCCCAAAAAGGCCAAAAATTGGCCGAAAACATTTCAGTCCCAAATAAATTGATTTGAGATAAAGTATTTCAGTCATAAAATAGATAAAGTTATAAAATAAACATTTCAGTCATAAAATAGATAAAGTTATTCTGATCAGTTTAACGTAACACAGAATTTTGATTTGAGATCCAAATAAATTGATGTTAATTTATGAAGTCTGGCAATTATTATAGTGTCTTTCAGACCTCATAATCAGATAAAATTTTGTAATAAATTATTATAATTAATATAACAATTTATGGAACTGACATAAGTAAAAAAGGAGTCATGTAGAATTAATTATGAAATTTATGGTGAAAAAGGACACCAAAAAAGTGTTTAGAAGAAATGTATGTAATTTTTATCAGAACTTTTAGGTCTCAAAAAATTATGAGACTTTACAGAAAATTTATTTTATGTTAGAATAAATTTCTAAAAATGATAGAAGCAATAAAAGAGTTACATAGAATTTACTTCATAAATCAGGGTAATTCAAGGATATCGGTATAAGGGAAGTTTCTTGGGAATTGAGCCATTAGAGTATTTGAGCTTGATCAGAGACCCAAGATGGCATTCCAAGAAGTCCAAAAATGTAGCCCAAGAGTTATGTGGATTCGAGTGAAATTAAAATAATATTTTAAAATTTTTTAGTAAAGTATAATTACCTGGTTGAAGTTATAACTAGAGAATTGATGAGATAAAGCTTTGGACTTATCCAGAAGCCATGACATGGCATGAAAGGTGTCCTCATGGGACACACAAAAATGCCACATGGCACTAAATTAGGGAAGAAGAAAACTCAAGAAAAAGCTAAGAACACGTTGCACAATCTTAGCCGTTTATTACGAGATAAAATTCCGGAATTCTCTAGAAGCTCTGAATCAGTAGCTGAGGTATCTTCAAGGACCCCACCATAGCACCACCTAGTATGCAATGTGTCCCCTTAATGATGTCATATTGATGATGTCATAGGGACACATGGCTAGTTTTGGAGGCTCCGTAAATATTATTACCTTGGAGGGTAAAATGGTAATTTGGCCACTAAGCCTACCCTATAAATACCTCCACCCCCTCCATTTGATTCCATCCATGGTAAGGGTAGTAAGAAGAGAAAGAGAGAAAAAAAGAAAGAGAGAAAGTAAGGAAGAAAAATGAGGAGGTCTGACTGAGCTAGGAGTAATCCAAGGAGCTTAGGGACTTGGCAAGCTTAGGAACAGGGTAAGTAATTTATCCTAGTCCCTACTCTAATAAATTAGAGGATTGTTCTTATGAATTTGATATTTATAATAGAGGAATGTCTCTCTCTTGATAAGGTTAGCCGTGGATAGAAAGAAAGTTAGGGCATTGTCAGATTAAGGGTATTATCTTAACTTAAACTTGAGTTAAGTAGAGCTATACTTAATAGGGTAATAATGAAAATATTATTATGCTATGTATAGGCTCTGACCTATATAAATAAGAAATCTCAAAGCAAAGGCTAAGGACTAAGAAAAAGCTACCTGACAGGTAGTGAACTTATACCTAAACTTGTATGCTTATTGCTTGAGTGTTGTTAATATGTTGTGGACTTATCTTGATTATATGAAGCATGTATGATTGAGAATGCTTTTTTTTTATGCTTTAGCCATTTGTAATAAGTAAGAACTATGAAAGCATGTATATGTCATTATGCAAACATGATCATAATAAAACAAATGTTTAACACTAAGAATATACTTGCATACATTGTTTATAGTACAGTTTGCTATTGAGATTTTCCCAGAAATCTCACCCCTATCTTTTCCAAACATAACAGGATACTGTTTTGGAGAAGATGGAGTCTAGGAAAGTGAGGTATGACATTATTCGATAAATAGACTTTCTAAATAGCTTATTGATAAATACTGAACAACATGTTTTTAAATAATCATATAATATATTTGGAAAATCATATAATATATTTTTGGGAAAATCTCAGCAGCATACGGATATTATACAATTTATGTAACTACATGTTTGATGTTAATATGTGTGCACTTAATGATTATACTTGCATAATGATAACTTTACATACTTCCATATTTCCATAATTATAACATATGGCCATAGCATAAAAATAACCAGAGCATTACTCAATCATACATGCTTCACATAATCAAAGTAAGCATTCAAAACATAAAACATCCGAGTCATATAAGCATACAAGTAGGTAAGTTCACTACCTCTATTCCTTCCTTTTCCTTACTCTTTTCCTTCGTCACTTGTTCTTGATGTGTGGTTGCCTTCTTGAGCACAAAAATCAAGCCTAGATACTGCATAATCATACATTCATCATGATTTAATTCAATTATCATTTCAAGAACATTAATACTCATTTAACCACTTAACCCCTAAATTTCTTTATTTGTGGGTAATTGCCTTGTCCTTTGAATTAATTTGTGCCTTGACTTTATCTATACAACTTTGCCTTTTGAATCCATTTATGAGTTTAGAATTATAAAATTCTAGCTCCTTCATGGCTTGCTGGGCAAAACCTAAAGAAGTGCATTTTCTTTCAAAATGACTCATTTTGATTCCAATGCTTCCAATACTTGTTCTCTATTTTATCTATCCCACACAATTTTTCATTTTAAATCCAATGGAAACATCAAAACTATGAAATTCTCATAACTGTTCACACGTATGAACAGTAACAGAAAGGGTTTCAAAATTTTTCTTTTCAATTTCAATGATTCCAAGGTTCCAATCTTATTCAAACCTACACAAAATCATCATCTAAATTCAATGGAAGCATTAGAACCATGAAATTCAATTTCCTTGGTCCAGAATAGCCCTAGGCCGAATGACCTCCATAGTGGCAAAATCAAGAACATAATTTAATTCATAAATAAATCATCACTACTTGCTTGTCTAAGTATCTTCTACATGGTTCTAACTTGATTTTCTTCCTTCCTATTTTACTCAACATTTTGGCCAGCAAGAGTTCCAAGGGAATAATCCAATTTCCAATCACTAAAACTTAGTTTATATGCCATATCCTTATTTTCACCCTCATTTATACTAAATTGGAAGTAGCTTGTATCAATTAAATATCTCTTTAACTTAACAACATGAATTTTCAAGAAAAGGAATCTCAGGTACTGTTCATTCAGTATTCCAGATTATATACCCAATTTTGAAAATTCATAATTAAGTCTAAAAAAATTGAAATGGAGTAGTTTCAATTTCCAATGAAAGCTTGTTCATTGAAATTTGAAGGAAAAATATAAAAATGTGATTTCATTGTCCAAACAAATTCAGTTTATTCATTAAAAACACTGTTCATTTGGCAAATCTTGAAGTTCCAGTTTCCTTACCTTTTTTCAAAAATTGATTTCTCCTTGTTCACTTATCCAAATCAAACGTGTTAACTATGGATTTAAATCTCAAGATGTGTTCTTTAAGCTCATAAAATTTTGTGGAAAAATTCATTTGTTTGATATTTAAAATTTGCGCTTGCACCTAACAGCCTTTGGTTACTCATTTTATCTCATTTCATATTTTATCTCCAATTTGGAAAACTCATTAAATCAAAAACTTAACCAATTGAGGCATTCTTGGTATCTAGTTAGAGCTCTGTATCTTAGCTACTTTCATGCCAAATTTCACGTCAAAAATCATTTGGTAAGTCACAAAAAAATATCGTCACAAGAGTACTGCCTCAAAATACATACACACTATCATGTACTATGCATCACATAATGTCAAGTAGTCATTTTAACTTATTATACAATTTCATTCACCCACATTTACTCTTTTTCCTTGGGAGGTTCCAACACCTATAACGGAAATCTCGATAGCAAGTTATACAAACTATAATATCATGCATGTTTGAATAAATGCCTAACATGTTATCATGATATGGGAGCTACTTCATGGTCATATATCAGCAAACTCTAACATGCATATTGTCATAACATTAGTTGCATGGAGTTGCATTCATTCATACTTCATCATCATCATCATAGCATCATCTTAAGCTCAACCAAACATTACAACTAACAAGCAAGCATAAAGTCAAACAAACATAAGATTATAGTTAGGTATTCTCGCTACCTCTTAAGTTATCCTTGTCAAACTCTTCTTGAGAAAGTCTTCTTCCAAAACAAATGTCAAAATCTAACCATTAGAAAGTAATATCAAGTTACAACTCAACTTCAAAACAATTCCAATACTAGGTTCTAACTAGATTCCACTCTTTGTCTATTTTATGTCATATACTTCCATCCTTCTAAAATAAATTCTCATGGTTCATTTCCACATAATTTCTCATGTAGAATCCAAATATGAAATCAGAATTTCCAAAATCAAACTACTTCCCTGGCTACGGTATAGAACCAAAATGCCTCCTTTATTTTCCCAAAAATTCTCATTTTGATTCCAATGCTTCCACTACTTGTTTCTCTACTTCCCCACAAAATTTTCCATTTTAAACACATTGAAAGTATCAAAATCATGAAATTCTCACATAAGAATAGTGACTCATACAGTGGCAGCCAAAAACACAAAATCCTAATTACATGCACACTTGAATTTACAAGCCAATACCACTTGATTCTGGGTTATTTAAGCTTATATAAACTATCCATAACATAAAATTCATATTCTCACCACATATGAATAGCATGTCCAGCAGCAACATCAAAGGGAAATTTTCATAAAAACTATTTAAAACCAAGAGCAAACTTTCTAGAATAAAGTCCAAGATCAAAGGAACTAATTACCTTTATTTTTGCTCCAAGTTGTATGCTTCTTCCTAGCTCCAAAATAAACTTTGGCAGAGTTTCCCTAAGGTTCTCTAAGCTGCCAATATGTGCTACAAGGGGTATTTATAGAAAAATTTGTGTGAAAATGGAAAGCCAATATTACTTTAGTTACTATTTGATCTAATGGTCCATAATTCACCTTCCATAAAGCTCGCCCTAGAAGCTTTAGAATGACATCATCCATGACATCATATAGGGCTGTGGTTGGAGTAAGAAAGGGAGGAATACTGATAGGAAAAATTTTAGTCCAATCCGGTACTGATCAGTCAGTTTCATGAAAACTAGACTGTTTTATGTTTCTAATTTTTATAATATTCCAGAATATGTATTCTGTCATGAAAACTAGTGTTTAGATTTTTCCTACCATTGACATTGTTAGAATGAGTATTTATCTGCTTACTATCCCTTAAAATGATCAAAATTCTGTTGGTGCACTTTCTTGCATTATATTAAACCTAAGGGCATAATTATCATTTCAAATCTCTTTACCTCTTATCAGGGCATATACTGACTCTGATTAATCGTCCCTGTACTTGCCTTGGCATTTTCACCTATCTAAAATGACCAAAATGCTCTCCATCTGAAACATCCTTACTTTCGTACGTCTTAGGGACCATTCGGTAGGATTTAGAACCACTTACAAGACTTTGGAAGTCCATTAGCAAAATCTGAAATTTTTACTCTTGGCGAGTTACTGTTCATATGGTATTCCAGATTAGGTGATGAACTTTGAAAAATCATAATTAATTCTAGCCAAATCAAAATGAAGTGGTTCAAAATTATACTTGAAGATAACATCTTGAAGTTTAAGGGAAAAATAATTTCATGACCAAATGCTTATCCAATTGATACAGTTTATTCGTTAGATATTACTGTTCATTTGGTCAAAAATTCTGAAAACAGATTCTGGTCCCCATCTTTGGAAAATCGGTTCTCTTTGTACAGACATCGAAATAAGGTGATCTTGGTGTCAAAATAAAATTTAACATCTTAATTAAATGTCTACCAAATTTCATACATTTATTCCATCGTTTGCTATTTTTCCTTACATCATAGACATTATTGCTTAAACTAGCCATACAGCATCATTACTTGTAAGAATGCTTTATACAACATCATATAACATTTACATTGACCAATCCCTAATTCCTCTTCATGCTTCTTCATCCTCTTTCCTCATTCATAAACTTGTTAGGATTGTGATTACATGGATGGGGTGAGATTTCGGGGGAAATCTCAGTAGTAAACAATACCAAACAATGCATGTATTAATATAATTGCTTGTGCTTGCTTGTGAATGTGTTACCATAGTGTAATGAGTATGCTTCCATGTATCATATGAAATACAATTGGCCAAAATAATCATAGAAACAGAGCTTCAATCATATACACATATGCACACAATTCAACAAAGTCATAGCACAATCAAGCATAACATTCAATACATACAAGTTTAAGGTAAGTTTACTATCTTATTGCTTTACTTCTTTCCACTTTAACTTTGCTACTTCTTTCCACTTTTCCTTGGTGTGTGGCTGCCACTTTGGAGAATCAAACCCTAACATCAAATAATCATCCATTCATTATAATCTAACTTTCTTTAACATCAAACTTACTTTAACTTAACTTCCTTTAATCATTACCAATTGACTTGGCCTTTGAATCAATTGATGTCTTGACCTTACCCTACACAATTTGGCATTTTGAATCCATTTATGAACTCAAAACAACCAAATTTCAGCAACTATGCGCTGTTCTAGACAGAATTTGCAAAACACACATAATTCCTTCAAAACTTCCAATCTTAGTTCCATTGCTTCCCATACTTGTTTCTCTACTTTACCCCACACAACTTTTCATTTTAAAATCATTGGAAGCATCAAAATCATGAAATTCAAATCACTGTCATATGAGTGAACAGTAACAGAGAAGAATTCCAAACATTACAACTTTCAATTCCAATGCTTCCAAGGTTCAAAACCTATCCAATCCTACACATAATCATCATATAAATTCAATCGAAGCATTAGATCATTGAAATTCCATCTCCTTCTATCATAAACAGTGCATGAACAGTGCAAACCGAAATGTTTAATCCATGGCAAAGTCAAGAATATCAACTTGATTCAACAACCAATCATCTAGCTAGCTTGTTTAAGCTTTAATCTCATAACTCTAACTTTAATCTCTTCTTTCTCCTTTCATCTAAGGTTTTGTACAGCATATAAACCTTAGAGAAAACTCATCTTTCTTCCATGAAAACCCTAAGTTCAAGCTCCCAAATCAAAGGAAAATAAGCTAGGATAGATTGCTTACCTTTAATCTCTAGCTTGCTTGAACTTTGGCCTTTGAATTCTTCTTTGTCTTGGCTTGAGTTTTCATTTTGCAAGAGGTACCCCAAGGTTGCCAAGAGCCACAGTTTTTGAGCTGAATTGGTGGGGTATTTATAGGCAAATTCCATGGAAAATGAATGGCCAATATTACTTTGTGCACTATTTGATCTAATGGCTAAGGTTTAATCTTTGATTTTCTTTTCTTTCTTAATTATGACATCACCATCATGACATCATCAAAGGAACACCTCAAGGGACACATGGAGAAATTGAAGGGAGAAGAAGTCTCTAGAAAAATTCTAGTCCAGTCCGGTACCGGCTCAGTCCGATTCCCTGAAAACCAGACTAGTTTCTAAATCTAATTTTTCTGAGATTCCATAATATGTTTTCTGACCTTAAATCCAGTACCCAGATTCTTTATATCATTGACATTCTTATACTGGGTCTAAACTTAATTATAGATCCCTTGAAAAATGACCAAAATACCCTTGGTGCCCTTTCTTGCACTACATTAACCCTAAGGGCATAATCGTCATTTTACACCTCTTTGTACCCTGTTAGGGCATATACTGACTTGGACTAACCCTTCCTGTACCTTCCCTGGCATTTTGGCCTGTCCAAAATGACCAAAATGCCCTCCATTCATCTCTTGCTCCTTAGTACAACACAAGGGCATTTTCATAATTTCACACTTTTCCAGCAAATTTCTGGACACTGGCCCTTTTCCCCGATGAACTAATATCATGGGCCTACCCTCAGTTGGTGTCCTTTTGGGCCTCTGAGTGACGCCATCTGGGCTCATTCAGTCCCAGTTTATTTACTGCTAAATCTCCATATCGGATCTCAAGAGCTCACAAACTCCAGTCTAAATTCACTAAAAAGTGAATAACTTTTCCTACGAAACTCCTTTCAGGATTCTGTCAGTTTCCTGACCTTCGTCTTCATAGGATGCATCATCCTGTAACTTTGCACTTATATCTGTGGTCTAGGAGATCTGATAAAAATTTTAGATAACTTTTTCACTATCATATAAATTTCAGCTATCTAGAACTTTAATAAAATTTTTATATTAAGCCAGATTATCCTGCATCACTTACTCTATCTACTGGTAGAATTTGGGACTGAAATGCTTTCGGGCAGTCTAAACCACTTCTGGCTCAACTTTCTTTAATTAACATTTGGCCCCTGGAAACTTTTCTTCTTTTTAATTAAGTCCTTCAAATTTGACTAAAATTACACTTAAAGCCCCAACACCACATTTTTGTCTACTTTCTCTTTTGACCTTAAAACTTTTATAATTTCACTTAAGTCCTTGCATTTTCTTCCTTTTTCAATTCAACCCCTTTCTGTAATAAATGGCCACACTTTTCTTATAAAATCTCACATATATTACGTACAAACTGTACATACAAATCAGTACAGAAAATTAGGGATATTACACCATCCATCTCTTGTTCATTATTACAACACATAGGCATTTTCATAATTTCATATTTTCAGGGTCCCTCCACATGACTGCTTAAATATCTTTCTGGGCCTTTGGGATGCCAACTTGGGCCTTTATATGGGTTTAATACCTTTATGGCTTAATTCCCAAGAAACATCACCCAAAAATATTTTGTCAGGTGTTTTATTCCACTTTAAATTCCATTTAAAATTCTACATAACTCCTTTTTAGACTTTGTCATTTTTATAAATTCTCATATTAATTATAAGAATTTATTGTAAAATTTTATATGATTATGAGGTCATGAAGATACTATAATAAGTTTTCCATATTTCAAAAATTCATATCAATTCATCGGGACCTCAAATCAAAATTTTATGTAATGTTAAACTGATCAGAATAATTTTCTCTATTTACTGGTAAAATTTGGGATTGAATTGCTTCCGAACAGTTTTTGGCCTTTTTTGGCTCAACTTTCTCATAATTACAATTTTTCCCTTCAACTTTTGATAAATTACATCTAAGTCCCTTTAACTTTTTATAATTACACTTATTGGCCCAATATTTATCTCTTCCTTTTATTTTGGCCCAGGACTTTTCCAAATTTTACTTAGGTCCTTGAACTTTCCATTATTTATAATTTAATCCCTTTCTTCCTTAATCTGCAACATTTTCCTTAGAGAATCTCATGTATATTACGTACAAACTGTACATATATATCAGATAAAAAAATTGGGGATATGACAAATGGCCCTGAGTACTGTATTCATAATCTTGTAGAAATACCTGAGTAACCCCAATCATATGGTAAACGACTATCCCACTTGTTGAAACTGTCTGCTATTCTGGATACTTTATATTACTATCCTGCTTTAGGTTTCTCTTCTAACTGGCTCTCATCATCTGATCTCAAAATCTTATCCCTATTCCTAACTTTAATCTAACTCTAATCTTGGTCCTAGTTTCCATTTTAATCTTAATTTTATTCCTTGAGGATTAACTACCATTAACTATCTCATCTATTTCTCTAATTGTAATATCCTTAATTTCTGTACTGATTTCCATGTACAGATTAAATGGAATATATGAGTCATGTTTCAGGAAAAAGATGTGGTCCTTTATGTAAAGAAAAGGATTAAATTGCAAAAGAAAGGAAAAGAAAGGACTTAAATGCAAATATGGAAAGTTTAAGGTAAGGAAGGAAAGGTAGACAAAAATGTGGGGTCTTAAAGTGTAATTTTAGCCAAATAAAGGGACTTAAGTGCAAAGAAGGAAAAGTTCCCTGGGGCTAAAGTATAATTAAAGAAAATTAGGCCCGAAGTGGTTTGGACTGACCGGTGGCATTTCAGTCCCAGATTTTACCAGAAGATAGGGCAAGTGATGCTGGGTAATCCAGCCTAATACTGGAATTTTTGAAGACTCCAGATAGCCGAAAATGGACTGATCGTCCGGAAGTTATAAAAATTTATACCGGATACCCTAGATTTCAGATATAAGTAAGAAATTACAGGATGATGCACCCTTATGGGACGGATGTCGGGAAACTGACAGAATACCGATAGGAGGTCTGTAGGAAAAGTTATCTGCAAATTAGAAAATCCAGACGGGAGTGTGAGGCCTCCAGGGATTCGGGTAGGAGATTTATCGGTATTTTTAAAGGGGCTGAATACGATCGGATGACTTCAGTCAGATGACTGTTATAACTCACAAGGATGCCTGAACACAGTAGGACACTATATCTGGGAAAAGGAGCCGGTGTCCGGAAAGGTGTATAAACGGTTAAAAAATAATTAAAATATTAGGTAAACTAGGGCAGAGGAAGATTCCTCGTAATGCGTGCCATACAGGTAATGGACCCAGGAAGCCAAAAAATGGTGCCATTAGAGGCCCAATAAGACTCTTGGACTGATAGGTGGGCCAGTGTCCAGCGGAACCCCGGAAAAGTGCGAAATTACGGAAATGCCCCTGTGTTGTACAAAAAGGGCAGCAGATGAATGGAGGGCATTCTGGTCATTCTGGACAGGCCTAGATGCTAATACATATCTAAATAAGGTTGAATAGATCCAGTATATGCTTTGACCAGGTTCAGAAAGGTGTGAAATGACAATTTTGCCCTTAGGGTTAAAATAGGACAAGATAGGGCACCAAGGGCATTTTGGTCATTTCGCAATGGATCTGTAACGGAGCCTGGACCCAGTATTAAAAAGTTAATGATATAAAGGGTCTAGATACTAAATGTGAGGTCAGTAGACATAAAAAGGATTTTCAGAAAAATCAGATTCGGAAAACAGCATATTTTTCGAGGAAGCGGACCGGGCCGGTACCGGATTGGACCGAAAAGCTTCCGGAAGGCTCTAGCTTCCTCTCAATTTCACCATGTGAAGAATGTGGGAGGTGAGGTGTCCCATGAGTTGGCATTGAGTGATGTCATGCATGATGCAGTAAAAGGAATAAAGAAAAATAGGAAATTCAGGAAAAACCAGGACCACAGGATCATAAGTCTTCAAAATTATGAGATTGCCATTGCTCAACACTATAAATACCCCCCCTAGCTCTTCATTTTGGCACAAGAAAGAAAGAGAGGAAGAAAGAAGTTCTTGAGAGAAAAAGTGAGAGAAAGAAAGAAGTAAGGAAGTTCTGGTGAAGTTGGAAGTAGTAGGGAAGTTCTGAAGCTCTGCTTTTGAGGTAGCAACTAATCCTAGCTCTTATGTAATGTCTTTGTGATTTGTTGTGCTTTCGTTTGGTTGGATTGTTGTCTTGTATGTTATGCTTGAAGCGATATTCCAATTCTATGATCATATGTTATTGAATATGGAAGCATGCAGCATACTTATCTGTACACAATCATAAGCAAGCACCGTCACTCTGCATTACATATATTGTTATGATTATTGCTATTGGGATTCTTTTGAATCTCATTCCCAAATATAACATTACAGGGAAGGTTCTGTCAAAATAAAATTTGGAAATCTTAAGAGACGCCGGTAGGCTGCCGAAATTCCGGCAACGAAGACGGAACAAAGAAAGGAACTGATACGTACTGTGTACGTAGGTGCTGTTTAAGGAGGCCGGAAGTGAGTGGACGTAGCAGGTTCATCTAGTCTTTCCTGGGTACTTACATAGAATGGTAGCTCCTACGGGAATTACCGAATCGGTACAAGATCGGTTACTTTCTACAGACATATTGTAGCAGTTATGCTGTTGGAATTTTAGACAACGGAAAGTGTAACAGAAATAGGAGAATGTCAATCATGCACTAATATATAACAATTGATTATTTAATATTAATTGTTATCTAGCCTGTATAACTGATATGTGTTGGTTGTATACATGTGTATGTACTGACTAAATGCTGAAAATAGGCTCAGTGAACAGTAACTCGTGAGGACCTATTTATGTTTGATAAAATATTAAAAATAGTAAATGATTGAATTAATGTACTAATTTTTTAGGGTAAAAATTAGACATACTAAGATTTAATTTGATATATATAGTGCCTAATTTGGATGTATACACGAAAAGATATAAATTGTTAAAGTTGGGACCAGAATGCTGGATTCAGGAGAAAGTCAATGGATGAACAGTAAAATTGAAACGTTGACTCACGTTGAATTTGTCAAGGATTGGTCAACAAATTATTTTTAACTGAAATATACTTAAGTTATCTTCATGTAGCAATTTGAACCACTTCATTTAGATTTTTCTATAATTAGTTATGAATTTTCAAAGTCAGGTCACTCATCTGGAATTTGCCACAGTGAACAGTACCCGATATGAATAAAATTCTAGATTTAGAGTTTAGACCTCAATGACTCTGAAAGTGGTTCTAAATGCTACTGAATGGTCCCTAAGATGTATAAAAATAAGTATGTGACACTAATCATGAGGAGAAAACATACTAGGTCTGGGGTATCTCTACTGTGTGCATGCCGGACATTACCATTTAAATATATATGGTGTTATCGCCCTTAAGCTAATGGGAATGATGGCAGAAAACTAATAGGAAAATTCAATTGCCCTATATAGTCATTGCTATAAATGAATGACTGGCACCTGAATCACATATTGCATCTACTTAGCGATCATTTATCCATAGTCTCTTGGATCATCTCAGGAAACTTTCTTGTCTCTTCCCCGATTAGGGCAAACTTTCCCCTGTATCTGGAATCTCTCACCTATCATATTTTGCAAACATTCCCTGGCAAAATATCTCGGCTTGCCGCATCTATAGCAATTTCCTCGACCTGCCAATCAAAGCCTCTCCCCATGGTCTTTACCACAACTCTTATATATTTTAGGATCTGATTGCATGTCTGCATCTCCTAGCTTACTACTCTTATATTTTAAATCTTTTGCACATATTCTAACTTTTCCTACTTCTTATTACCTCTTCTAAAAACTAAAGGTCCTCTGGAATATCACTATCAGAACACCGAAAGGAGTTCATCTCTTAAAGTTGCCTTTATCTTTTCTTGATATCGCAAGTCTCTCTTTATAAGCTTGCATCTTGCATACCTCTACTATTATGTTGAACCTTTGCAACTACCTGGGAAAAATTCTTTCTTGCTACATGGAATTCAATCTGTGAGCTAACTTCTCAGTCATTCAACTCTCACTATTCATATGATTGAACTTGACTAAGTATCCATCAAATAGTTCCTCTTACCCTTCTTTAACACTTTAACTTAGCCTCACACTCATCTATATCTAACTGAGAAGAAATCTTCTTGTAAAACTGCTCAAGAAAATATTACCAGGTGAATGGTCATTGTCTGCCTGTATAGTAACTTTTGTACTCTTCACTATCTCTTAACATCTTCCTTTGGTTGATACTTGGCTATCGGTGCCTTCTATTTTGTAAGACACTTTGACGCTTTGGAAATCTCTTCCAAGTGATTGACCCAATTATTTACAGTTTAGACAGTTAATATACCTTTGTATGCAAGCAGAATATGCTTATGGATTTGTATATTCTATAGTTGGATACTATCTCCTTCCCCAGTAAATCCTAATTATCTACTAGTCTTATTCTATTCCTGTCCAGACTGTGACTCCTCAATAACTTCTCTCTCTAATCATCGTAAATTAATAACAACTGCTAATATGGCTGTCGTGATAATAATATGTCTTTCTTGTCCTTGGAAAACCTAAGTTACCAGGATCCTATCTATCATCTGCTGTTGTTACTCTTGCCATCTGCTGTTGTTCCCCTAACATTATCTTAAACTAACTCTTATATCTAGGTTTCTTGATCTTGGACTGGTCAACTTCTTTAACCTTAGACTAATCAACTCCTGTCTCAGTCAGTAGAGGGAACTACTTCCCAGTCATTGTTCCACTTAGTCCAGCCATATCATCTTAAGAAACATGAGACCCCTAAGATATTAGCTGACTAAGACTAGTCAACTGTAACTGTATCCTTGAAGATTGTCTCGTAAGGCTGCAAGGCTAGGGTATAATGTAACTGATAGGCTCAGATTATCATCATCCGACCATCAAAATAATGATTGCACCCGATAATATAGTATAAGACACAATCCTATCATTCTTCTCCAGGAGACTCTTTATTGAAAACCTGAGTAAAAATATGGGTTTTAGGTTTGATCGAACATTGATGCAATAAAATAAGGGTGCAGTAAAGTAAATGCTTTTGTATTTTTGATTAAGAAAAAAATGAGTTGGATTGTGAAAGAAATATGTTAAGAAAGACTCTTAATGATGAAAACATATCTATCCTTGCCCATAATTTGATATGGGAGTTTTGAAATCACTAAGTTTTAAATAAAACCTCAACCAATCGATTGAGTCCAGTGCATTAATGGTTCTTGAACTCCTTTGATCAAAGCTAGTTTAAAAACTTCTTAATGCAATGTTGAAAGCCACTTAGTGTGTAATTAAATTAGATGATGATAATGCCCTCAAATGGTCATCAATCAACAACCATACACTTCAAGCAATTAAATTAAACATCAACAATCGTTGATAATAGTCCAACTATCCAGAAATCAAAACTAAAATATATATATTAAAATCAATAATCATATCATCCAATGTCAATACAAATATCTAATCTGAGAATAATCAGTTGATATTCAATCCCTATTCATGCAATAAAATCCTTAAATCTAGAAATGTCAAAACATGAAATAGGTGCATATTAAGATAGGAAACTCCCCAGTGTAGTCTATGAACTCAATATATGCTATCCATAACCAAGAGACTAAAGATTTAGTCTCTTATAGCTCCTACTGTATAGCCATCGCTGTCCAGAAATGATGCCATGAAGTGTGCAAAAAATGGTGAAGGAAAGGTAATAAAAAAGATGGTAGAAGTGGATTAATTGGTATAGAAATATGGAAATATGTGGAAAGATGAAGAAAAATGGAAGGTGTGTGTGGAGGTTGTAGAGAGAATGAGCAACTGCTTCTTAGCCAAATCTGGCAAAAATCAAGCCTCCCTCGTCTGACTACCCTCCCATTGCCCTAATTGCAGAGTAACCTAAATGAAAACACACAACTTCACTAACTGACCATTTTAGTTGTAACATCCCTAACTTCTGTACTAAGTTGTATGTACAGGTTGAATAAAATATAGGAGATTTTTAGGAAAAGATGTGACCATATTTATGTAAAGAAAAGGATTAATTGGAAGAGGAAGAAAGTCTAAGAACCAAAGTGCAAAGTTATGAAAATGCCACTGTGATGCCCTAAGAAACCAGAAGTAAATGGAGGGCATTTTGGTCATTTCACACAATGGATGGATATCAGAGAAAATTTGGTAGTAAATTATTATAATTAATATGAGAATTTATGGAGTTGAACGAAGTCAAAAAGGAGTTCTGTAGAATTAATTATGGAATTTACGGTGAAAAAGGGCACCGATAAAAGGTTAAAGGAAACGTATGAAATTTTTATCAAGACTTCTGGATCTCAGAAAATTATGAAACTTTGTAAAGAATTCATTTTATATTAGAATGAATTTCTAAAAATGTTAGAACAATTAAAGGAGGTGTTTAGAACTTTGGGATTTGTGCCAAATAGCTATTAGACCTAAAAGAGGCCCAACATTTTTGTCCTAGGCCAGCCCAATAAGACTCAAAAGTTATCTTGGAGCTCAAGCCCAATAAGGAATAATTTATGGATTTTGAAAAGAAAAATAAAAGAGAGTAAAGTAAGAATTGGGTTTGCACATGGTGGGACCCACAAGGACTCAAAAATGGCGCCAAGAAGAGGAGGTTAGGTGTCCCAAGTGATGTCATGCTAGTGATGTCATGGTGGTGAAGTCATGAGCCAAAGAGAAAAGATATTCCAAGATCAAACCTTTAACCATTAGATCAAATAGTTTCCAAGGTGATATTGGCCTTCAATTTTCCCAATACTTTTGCTATAAATACCCCCTCATTTGCAAGCCAAAACCGTAAGCAAGAAAGGGAAAGGAAGCTCTTGCAAAATATTTCTCAAGCAAGGAAGAAGCAAGGATCTTGAAGAAGCTTGTAAGGTAAGTTGCTCCCTTGCTTCTAGACTTTGTTCTTATGATTTCTTCTTGAGTTTAAGCTAGTTTTGAGGCTTGAATCTTGGGGAAATACTGCTGAAATTTCTTTGGATATGTGATAGGAACATGTGTTTATGTTCTAGATAGCTTGCACAAGCTTAAACAAGCTTGAATCACATGATAATGGCTTAGGAATCCATGTGTGTTTGTGAATCCATAAAGGTGTTCTTTTCTTTATAGTACGAAATTACTGTTCATATGTTGGAATTTCATGGTTTTGATGCTTCCAATGGGTTTAGAATGGAATTTTGTGTGGGGTTATAGTAGGAAAACAAGCATTGGAACCAAAATGGAAATTTTTGGAGAAAGGGAGCTTCTTTTTGGTACTATGCAGAACTTTGTGAAGCAAATGGATTATGGAATTTTTGAATACATATTTGGATTCTACATGAAAAATTATGTGGAAATGAACCATGAGAGTTTAGTTTGGAAAGATATAAACATGTCACAAAGTAGAGAAAGAAAGGGGTATATTGAAGCCTAGACTTGGAATGTGTTTGGAATGGAGTTGTAATTTGGTAATTGTCTTATAATGTCTAGGTTTTGACATTTGTGGCAAGGAAAGGCCATTTCAAGAAGGGAAGGATAAGGATCTACAAGAGGTAGCAAGAATACTTAACTATAAACTTGTGTTCTTTGATTGATTTGCTTACTTGTTATGCATGAAGGTTTGGTTGAGCATGGAATATTATGTGATGATGTTTATGATGATGATGTGCTATAAGTATGTGCCACTCCTTGCAATATATGTCATGACAATATGCATGTTAGAGTTTGCTTATGTATAAGCATGAATTAGCTCCCATTGCATGATAACATGTTAGGCATTTAATCAAACATGCATAACCTTATAGTTTGTATTACTTGCTATTGAGATTTCCATGAAATCTCATTCCTTCCATATCAATAAATATTGCTCTAGGTGCTGGATCTTCTCAAGGCAAGAGGGTAAATATAGATGGATGACTGTATATAACTTAAAAGAGTGTGTACTTTACTTACAAGATGATGTTTTGGTATGTATATTGCATGCTACTTCCAAATCCAATCTGAGGTAGGGTACTTCCATCGATAGTTTGATTGACTTATCCGACGATTTTTCATATGAAATTTGGCATGAATATATTTAAGATCAAGATATTTAAATGGACACCAAGAAATCCTCATTTGGTTAAGAATTCGAATTGTTATGATTTTTCAAAATCGGGAGATAAAAACTGGAATAAGATAATACGGCTACTCAGATGCAGTGAGGTTCATGCGCTAATTTCATATAGTAAATGAATGATTTTTTCCGTGATTTTTGGTGAGCTTAAATTAAACATTCTGATCTTTAAATCCATAGGTAATTCGACTCAATTGGACAAGTATACAAGGAGAAATGAATTTTTGAAAATGGGGCAAAGAAACTGGAACTTCCAAATTTACCAAATGAACAGTAAAGTTCAAAGAATAAACTGATTTGATCTGGACAAGGAATCCTAATTTTCATATTTTTCTCTCAAAGTTAAATGAAAGAGCTTTCATTAGAAATTGGAATCACCTCAATATGATTTTTTCTAGATTTAATTATGAATTTCCAAAGTTTAGGCTGTAATCTGAAATTACCAAGTGAACAGTAGTGATGAACAGTACCTGTAAGCCCAACTCTTGGAAATTCATGTTCTTAAGGTATTCCAATGATCTAAGATATTTCCAATTGAGTATATGTAAGGATAGGATTTAAGGTCAATATTTAAGGTTAAGATTTTAAAGATATTTGCTAGAAAATGCCGTTGTGCTGGTAGACTATACAGAGTACTGTGTACGTAGGTGCTATCTAAGGAGGCTGGAAGTGAGTGGACCTAGCCAGTTCATCCAGTCTTTCCTTGGTACTTACGTAGAATGGTAGTTCTCATGGGGAATTACCGAATCAGTACAGTTATTTTCTACCAGGATTTCAAGCAAGAGAGATATAATCCACTTTGAGAGTGCTATAGCAAGGGTACTCTGAGAGATATAAGGAAGGATGTTTCATTAGTGGTGACCAGTTCCTATTTTTGGTCGTGACCTGAGAACATAGAGAACATTCTAGGACAAAATATGTCACGACAAGTAGACTTGGAGGTCACGACTAAATATCACAGAAGCTGACTTTCACGTTTCAGGCCTTCTTTATTTAGTGATTCCTTCTCTGCTTCATATTGGATCCTTGATTCTCCTCTAAAACACCTGCAATTCAAAATCAAGGCTCACTGTAAAAGTGATAACTATCATTTTAATTATCAAACAAAACTAAGCTAACTAATAGTAAAGTGAAGCTAACCTAGGTCTATTCACAAGTTGATTAAATGGATGCTAAAGTTACTAATTAATCTAATGAGCCATAAATTAACAAATTAATCAGATGAATTATGAGATAAGATGTTTGAACTAATTCTGATTATTTATGTAAATCCTATTCTACTATTTATGATTTTAAGTAAATGATGATGAAATGAACTAATGTCAAGTGTGTTCCCTTAGAGATTATCTTACCTTCATTATCCACAGAATATTTGGAGTTAATTAGTTGAATTAGAATGTGTTTGCTAACAACTCGCTAGCTAAATCTCTACCAAAGCTACAACTCACAGACATTGAATAGAGAAATAAGAATCATTCAACTCAAGAGATAGAAAAAGATGAATTAAACAGATACAACTGTACTCTATTATAAAATTACTCTAATTAATCACAACCATGTCCAACTAGATCAAGGATGAGTATCAATTAAAGCATTAATTATGTAAAAATAAGAAATCCAACTGGGTTCCCTAATCATTAATCATCTACTAACTCTAATTGCATTAGTAATTATAGAATTGACTACATTAACTCGATACAATTAAATATGAATTAAGAACACAATGAAACTCCCTGTTTCATCTCAAGGATTATGGTTCAGCATCATCTCCAAAAGAGCACAGCAACTCTAGCCTTCTATTATTGTAAAGACTTCAACAACAGTAGTAAAACTAGCAACAGTCATGGTGAACATAGGAAGAGAAGATGAAGATGAAAGCATGACTTTCCTTTGGTTCTATTGCTTAGAATAGAGGAAAGTTGCAGAGAAGAATGAAGATAGAGATGGGGTGAGAGAGAGATGGGAGGGAGATAGATGACATCAAATGGAATGAATAGATCTGAGGTGAGGTGAGGTATACTATGTGCGATAGATGCGTGAGGTGAGTGAATTGGAATGTATGAGGTAATCAGAGAGAAGGTCCCCTCAATTTGCTATGTGTCTGCGTGATATATAAAAGTATGGATGAGTGAAATGGAATGAATCTCAGATTAAGTGGAGTTATGTTGTATGCATGATTAGAGCTCCTCTATGTGCCAGCACATGCATTCAACCAACTGTAGCCCACTTGTTCCTTTTAGCCACTTGCTTAATCTGTTATCAGCTTCTTCAGTCCAGCACATGCCTAATCTCCTTTTGTCCAGCTACCAAAACCCATCTAACTGATTCTCCTTCTCATTCTATTATAGCAGTAGGTTGACTTGGTGCTTTAATGAACATTTTCTTGAAATGGAAAATTAAAAGAAACATATTATTTATCCAATTAATCACTAAAATCACATCAATTAATTCCTAATTGTTCCAATTTTATTTTACTAATTAATTGCTCATCATATTGGTAAATTGGGACAAAATTAATAATAAAACTCTCTTTAAAAACTCTCAAAATTAATACAAATATGAGTTTATCAATTCTCCCACACTTAGCTTTTACACTCTGAGCAAAATTATGGATCAAAACTGAAATTCAAACACACATGTTCTGCAAAATTGGCAAAATAAGTAGATTCAGCATAAGCACTTGCAATCATCAATCTTTTTCTTCAATTGGCAACAATCCATACTAATCTCATATCAATCAAAGAATCTAACTCATACAATTAAATCATAGTAAGCAGCTAGGTTGATATTTCCTCATAAGGTATGGTTTTTCACTCCCTCTCTTATCAAGATAATTTTCACTCAATCATATAGCTTAGGCTTTCCATAGACTTGTAACCATCCTACATCTCCACCACTAAATGCCACAAGGGTTATGAATCAAAGCGTCTTTATTAAGGTTGTAATGTTGGAAAGGCTAGATGATGAAATGGAAATACATGTTAATGATTAATGAAATACTGCACATGTTCTTACTTCTTCAAGCTATTTCAATTTTTAATCACAGTTCCAATAGTGCAACTGTAGAAAATAACAAGTCACAAACTATCTTCCTTTCATACAAGTTAAATAGCACATTTGTCATCTGGTCTCTCTTTTCTTTCTTCTTTTTTTTCCTTCCTTTCTCTTTTCTTTTTCTTTTCTCTGTACTTTTTCTTTATTTTCACTATTGAACCAGATAACAATACATTGAGCTTTAGACATTCAATAAGTGGTTGTAACTTAACAATCATTCATAATTAAAGAATTACTGCAGCAGCAACTATCTGGTATAATATTCATCAATCAATGATGGAATTTTAAAAGAAAGTGAAGGTCTCAAAGGGTTAAAGCAAAGGATTTAATATTTATGTGGGTTCTATTTAGTCAAAAGGGTTTTGAAAGAAATACCCTTATCATTTTCATAATTCCATGGAGCTAATATGGTTTTGAATCAAGGATTGAGAGAAATTCTGCAAAAGTACCAAACTAGATAGTGTCTGTAACATCCCGATTTTTGGGTCTAGCAGAACTAAGAGGTAGTCTGATATGGGCAGGCTGCTAAATCTATAGTCCCAGGATAGTAATCTGATATGGGCAGATCACTTACCTATATTTTGTAGGAATCCGAGGGACGAGCTAAGTCCCTCAGGATTTAAAGATGAGTTAAGTCTTTGACCTACAAAATAGGGACAGTTCATCTAGGTTCAAAAAGAGGAATGTAAGAAATATCATAAGTCTTAAGCCTAGAAATTCTGCAGGTAGCTAGATATGGGCTGGCTCCTCAGTAAGATAACCTGATATGGGCAGGTTGTCGAGCCTTTCAATTAAAAATGACTCCCGAAGAGTTCAGGGGATGAGTTGTTGAAAGAGAATTTTGAGAACTTAAGATAAAGGATAAGAAGATAAGTAAAGATGTCAGAAAGAGAATATAGGGGCATAATTGTAATTATGGGAAAGATCGGGCTGGTAGCCGATGAGTACCATATTTTACCATAAAATAGAGAAAATTATGCTGATCATTTCACTAAACTGTGAAATATGCATATGAGGTCTCATGAGTATGCAAAAATTATGAAAAGTTAGGGATTTAATTAAAAAGAAGAAAAGTTTCCTAGGGCAAAATGGTAATTATAGAAAATTGAGGCAAAATTGGCTTGGAACTGCCTGGAAGTATTTCAGTCCCACACTTCACTAGTAGATAGAGGAAATGATTATGGTTAATCTGGCTTAATACAGGAATTTTATCATATGATACTTGCGAATCTTGTTTGTTAGGTAAGATGACAAAGTCACCTTTCACTGGGAACAGTGAGAGGGCCACTGATTTGTTGGGCCTCATACATACAGATGTGTGTGGACCGATGAATACAAATGCTAGAGGAGGTTATTCGTACTTCATCACATTCATAGATGATTTCAGTAGATATGGCTACGTCTATCTAATGAAACATAAATCCGAATCTTTTGAAATGTTCAAGATATTTCAAAATGAAGTACAAAACCAGCTTGGCAAAACAATTAAAGCCCTTCGATCTGATCGAGGTGGTGAATATTTGAGCCAAGAGTTCATCGATCATCTTAGGAATTGTGGGATAGTCTCACAATTGACTCCTCCAGGAACACCACAATGGAATGGGGTTTCTGAACGGAGGAATCGAACACTATTAGATATGGTTCGATCCATGATGAGTCGAACAGATCTTCCACCATCCTTTTGGGGCCACGCCCTAGAGACAGCTGCGTTCACACCGAATCGTGTTCCATCTAAGGCAGTTGAAAAGACTCCGTATAAGATATGGACTGGGAGGAAACCTAGTTTGTCTTTTCTCAAGATTTGGGGATGTGAGGTCTATGTTAAGCAACAAGCCTCAGATAAGTTAGCGCCCAAATCCTCAAAGTGCCTTTTTGTGGGATATCCTAAGGAAACCAAGGGATATTATGTCTACTACCCAACTGATAACAAAGTGTTTGCTGTCAGAAATGGTATCTTTCTAGAACGAGAATTTATCTCTAAAAGAACCAGTGGGAGTAAGGTACACCTCGAAGAAGTTCGAGAGCCACAAGACACCACAGAACCACAGATAGAAAATAGAGAAGACTCACAACAAGTTGTTGAGACTCCTCAGGTCACGCAAGGCCCACGGCGATCTAATAGGGCACGACTTCAGCCTCAGAGATATGGATTTCTGATTTCTGACAGTCGTGATGTGTTGCTCATTGAGCATAATGAGCCGACTACCTATCGAGAAGCTATAGTGGGACCAAACTCTGAAAAATGGCTTAGTGCCATAAAGTCTGAGATGCAATCCATGTACGACAATAAGGTATGGACCTTAGTTGACCCGCCTGAAGGTGTAAAAACCGTCGGGTGCAAGTGGGTTTTTAAAGAGAAAACCGACATGGATGGCAATGTAAATGTCTTCAAGGCACGACTGGTTGCAAAAGGATTTACTCAAACTCATGGTATGGACTATGATGAGACCTTTTCCCCAGTAGCAATGGCCAAATCAATCAGAATCCTCCTTGCCATTGCAGCATATTACGACTATGAAATATGGCAGATGGACGTCAAGACAGCCTTCCTTAATGGAAAGCTCCTTGAGGATGTGTACATGACACAACCTGAAGGATTTGTGCGTTCCGAGGACTCTGGTAAGGTGTGCAAGCTTCAAAGGTCCATTTATGGACTGAAGCAAGCATCTCGGAGTTGGAATCATCGTTTTGATGAAGTAGTCAAAGAGTTTGGATTTCTTCAAAACATTGATGAACCTTGTGTGTACAAGAAGGTTAGTGGGAGCAGAGTTGTATTTTTTGTACTCTATGTCGATGACATCCTACTCATTGGGAATGACATTCCTACCTTGCAGATTGTCAAGTCTTGGTTAGGAAAATCTTTCTCGATGAAAGACTTGGGTGAAGCCACCTACATCCTAGGAATTAGGATCTATAGAGATAGATCTAAAAGGCTTCTAGGACTGAGTCAGAGCACATATATAGACAAGATACTGCATAGGTTCAGTATGCAGGAATCAAAGAGGGGTTTCATGCCCATGTCTCATAGTGTTCACCTCAGCAAGGATTTGTGTCCTAGTACACCAGATCAGCGAGGTCGCATGAGTAAGGTTCCATATGCTTCGGCCATAGGATCTATCATGTACGCCATGTTACGTACTCGACCGGATGTCTCATTTGCCTTAAGTATGACTAGCAGATATCAACAGGACCCCGGTGAGGGCCATTGGATTGCTGTCAAGATATCCTTAAGTACTTAAGAAGGACTAAGGACTTATTCTTGGTCTATGGTGGATTTGAAGACGAGCTCTATGTAACTGGTTACACAGATGCAAGTTTCCAAACTGACCAGGATGACCAGAAATCGCAATCTGGATACATATTCCTCCTGAATAATGGAGCAGTAAGCTGGAAGAGCACTAAGCAGAGCACTGTAGCAGATTCTGCAACAGAAGCTGAGCATATAGCAGCATCTGATGCAGCTAAGGAGGCCGTTTGGATCAGGAAGTTCATTACTGAACTAGGGGTGATACCTATCATCTCTGATCCAATAACTTTGTTCTGTGGCAATAGTGGTGACATTGCACAGGCCAAAGAGCCTGGGTCACATCAAAGGACCAAGCATATACTCAGGCGATTTCATCTCATCAGAGAAATCAATGATAGAGGTGATATAAAAATATGCAAGGTAGCAGGAGAAGACAATGTTGCTGATCCTCTAACAAAGCCGCTTGTGCAGGCAAAACATGAGCGTCATGTTTGGTCAATAAGATTGAGACAAATTAATGATTGTTCCTAGTGCAAGTGGGAGGATGTTGGAAATTGTGCCCTAGGGGCCAATCATTGTATCAAGTTATCACATTATTTGCATATTTACTGTGATGACAATCCTTGGATAACTCGTGATCTTATCCTAAATGTCCCTGGTCGGTCATCTATGCGGGAGCAGAGATGAAATAAGATCAGTATGACTTTGAAGATATATATAGATATAAATCAAAGTCATAGGCACATGTAAGAGTACAGGGTGTCAGACCGACCCGCTATAAGAGAGCTGCATGGGTTAAGTCATAAGATTCTCTCATATACAAGTCATGTCACTATGCCCTTTGACCTGAGATCATCATGGATTCCTACATGACGAACGCTCAGCTTTGACCTAGTCAAAAGTCACTTTTGACCGAGTGATCATAAAGGCTATGTTCGGGCTTAGTGGTTTTTCATGAGGAGGAATGCGAATGGTCAAGATGGAATTTGTCCCTCACATTCGTAGAGAGATATTACTGGGCCCCTCGATGAGTGAGTCTGAGAAATGTATGGCCATACTGGAATGGAAAGGTAGTTCCATTTCTATATTCAGACTACTAAGGGATCGAGAAAGTAACGGTCAGGAACAGGAGGATGACGTTCTCCATGCCTCATCCTTGACCGAAATATCGTGTGACAAAAGGGACGTGATATGGTTGTATGAAAGGTTACATCATTTATCGATCCTCATATGTTTTGGGTAGTCGTAATGCCTTGCTAGAGACCGCTTACGACTTGTGGGTCAGCATAGTAACTGGCCCACTGCCAACTTCATATGGGCCTACAGGGTCGCACACAAAACAGCCCAATACGAGCTATGATGTCCAGATTCATTGAATCTAAGAGATGTCTATATTCAATGAATAGTCTAGGGTGAATTTATATATTTTATATATATATTTGTATATATATATTATATATATAATGTAAGAGATATTTGCAAGATTTAATTTATAAGGATAAATTAAATTTCTATCACTTTTGAATTTGAATTTAAATGGATATGATCTATTTAAATTTGAAATTCAAATTGATAAGATATCTCAAATTTGATTTATGAGAATAAATCAAATATAATTCTGTCTTATCTTTATTTTAAATTAAATAAATAGGTGAATTAAATCTGTGGGACGGATTTAATATAAACCATATTTATTTAATTAGTTTCTTATTAAATTATACAATATATGATATTGTATTAATTTAGAAATTAATATAAGATTAATTCTGAAGCCCGGCCCTATTAGAAGCCCGATAGCTTCCTATATATTTGACATTAGGGGCTAGGGTTCTAGACATCTCTACACACACATTCAGACGTGAGAAAAGGGGGTAGGGAGAGTGCAAAAGGTTTGCAGACAAGAAACTGCCGAAATAGAGACGGTGAGGACGGAATCTCTAGAAAGCCCTAGAGGGACAAGAGGCGCTAGCACGTCGTTCGTGATTGGAACGTTGTTCGTGTGGATACCGGTAGAGGAAGCCGATCTGAGCTGTCGACTTCTTGTGATCGAACCAGACACGAAGACAGGTCGCGACCAGAACACGCTGAGGTCGCCACCATACGGGCATCTGAACGTCAGAAATTCGAAAAGAAGAGGCAGGTCGCGACTTGAAGCTGACGAGGTCGCGACTACAAACTCCAGAGACGTCAGGTCGAGATGAGAAGCAGAGTAGGTCGCGACTAAAAACTCCAGAGGCTACAGGTCACGACTAGAAGCTGAGGAGGTCGGGACTGAAAGTTCCAGAGGCGAAGAGTCGCGACTAGTGGACACTGAGGTCGCGACCAAAGCTTAAAACCGAAGGTAACACTTCTTTCTCCTTGACTTAAACACATTCGGTAGATACTGGCTGGGAATGGAAAAATTTTGTAAAGTTAATTTCCGCTGCGTGTCTTCCAATCTCCTACAACTCACCGGTCCAGTCTCTTGCCTCGTAATGCATGCCCTCAGCTTTATCTGCTTTCTGCAGACTAATGCCATGTGGCGTCTGGAAGAGACCTTGCACGCTTCCCAATGCTATCTAGATAAGTCCCAGACTTATCTGATCACCTCCTCGGTTTTCGTGCCAATCGAGTAACTTTACTCTACTGAAAGGTTACTGAATCACTAATCTAATGCCATGTGGCATCTTGTGGGTCCCATGAGGATACCTTATCAGTCCACCTCATGGTTTCCAGATAACCTTTCCTGTATCTGGCCTCCCGCCTCCGGTCTATCTCTAACCGGGTAACTATCTCATTTGGACCTTCACCACTCTTGGCCCATACGCTTGGCACCACTTTAGCCACTAGTCGCGACCTATCCATCATCTCGTCGCGACTTAACACCTTCTGGTTCATTAGTCGCGACCATAGCTTTCTCTAGTCGCGACCACAACATTCTCCAGTCGCGACCAAAATGGTCAGCTCTCAACTCTACAACCTTTAACTTTTACATTATCCCAAAATGGCCATTCTTCCCCTTAGGACTTCAACACATGAGTCCCCGTACCTTTACTTACTCGTAGCTCAGTCCCTAAAACTCTTTACGTTCCTCTGGGACTTCTGCTAGAAAGGGGTCTAGTAGCCTCTTAATCTTAGGCTATCTCTGCATCTCTAGGCCTGAAAATTGGGATGTTACATTTCTCCTCCCCTTTAAATAAATTTCGTCCTCGAAATTTAATCAGTACCATAGCCAAATTAGCTTAACATCTGGCAAAGTACTCATCATAACTTTACATCTCTTCGTAATATGCTTATCTTTTCTCTAGATCAACTCAATTAGAGCTGAAATCTACTTTTCTCCTATGATCACTCACTGCACTTATGAGCAGTGTCCATTTCTTTCATAGGAAATTCCCTCGAATATTACTGTATTCGGGAATTTCTTCTAACTACTCATCATACTTTTAGCATCTATCTGGTATTACCTCTCTTAATATCTCGTAGAATGCTTTAATATCTGCAACATTTCATCTTTCTTTTCATATGATCAAACATTCTCATCATTCTTAGCAACTTAACTTCCTACAGAGAGAGGACTTACGCAGCTATTCTTTCTTTACTTTGCTGCTAAACAAGAGCACCTACTCTAACATGCATAATGCCTGGCCAACATACTGCAGGACTGCATACCTGCTTATGAATGCAAAGCTCTAACATCGGAGCTCAAGCATTCCTGTTCTAACTAGGCACAGCTCTAACACTCAGAGCTTGCATAGTTTTAGCATAATATAAGGCCTAGCATCTCATGCAAGGAGTGAAAACTCTCATTTTCTATTCTCTTTCATAGCATAACATTTAATCACATGATCCCTACTAAAAAGGGAACCTCTCTGTCTGTTCATAAAATGTACATCTCTAGGTGCGTGTCATATTACACGTTTACTACCGTGTATCTCATTACATGCCTTTGATACTTTATCATAGCATATCTAGCCAACTCTGGCTATCTCATGGTGTATATCACCCTTTCATAACTTATCTTGAGATACCATAAGGCTAACATTATCTTCCTCATAGAACTGCGTTCTATCTTTGCTTTGTCTTAGACCCTCTTTTCTAGGTCTTCTCTAGCCCTTTAATCTCTTTACCCTCATCTGGGGGAATCTATCTACTCATACTCTTCTATTCTCATTATACTAAGGATTTTCTCCTCTGCTTCTCATTACACAGAGAATTCTCTTCTCTACTTCTCATTACACAGAGGATTCTTTTCTCTGCTTCTCAGGCATACTTCTACGAAACTTTGAATCCCAGTACTCAGATTTGAACTTGGACTCCATCTTCGTTTAAGGGAAAGCTAAGTTCAGTCTGTATACTAAAGGCTACCTGAGGAAAATCTTTATAAAACAATTTCTCTGGGTGAGTTTATCAACTAGTGAAGCTTCCTCACCTTAACTTCGTCTTTGGCCTTCATCTTCTCAAAGAAATACTATATCGTACTCATGTCTCATGGCTCATTACTTTCCTTAGGCTAGGTCTAACTGCGACCTCGGGATCTAACTGCGATCAACCGTTAGCCTCTTCAGAATCTAACTGCGACTCTGAAACTGTTAGGATTTAACTGCGACCCTGGAGCCATGTTAGGATCTAACTACGACCCTCCAGAATCTAACTGCGATTCTGTTGTACTGTATATCTCCGGAAGATCTTAAACCAACAGACTAAGTTATAAGGTTAACTACTTCCACCTGTTGATAACTCCATAAATAAAAATTTTATAGCCTCATATCATTTACCCAGACTTTACTTACTTCCTCTCTTACTCAGGAGTTCCTTCTCATCTTTCTTACTTTACTGTGGCTTACCATTGGCTTGTGTCATTATGGTCTAACCACCTGCCATTGCATTCTACTGCATGGCCTCATCATACTTCTCATTTCAATCTGTGCTCTAACTGCGAGCCATTTGAACCATGCTCTAACTATGAGCATTCTGTATCAGATCCAACTCTTATCTGAAGAGTGATCTATACTCATCTGGATCTAGCTCTATCTGAGAGCCATCTGTTTCAGATCCCACTCTTATCTGAAGAGTGATCTAGAAACAATATCTTTACTCTTATCTGCTTTCTTCTTGTCTACCATTCCTTTCAACAGAAATGGCTCTGAGTACTGTATTCACAAGTCTGCAGAATTACCCGAGTAACCTCAATCATAACATATCTGAATATCATAGCTTATTGTCCCATAAACTGAGACTATCTATCATCCTCAATACATATCTCATTACATGTCATATGGTATGGGAGCAACATACTTTCTCATAACTTTCTCATCTCATATACACTCTACCCTGCATATATTGCAAAAGGGGAGTATCATAGCATACTCTAACATGCATGTCATCATTTGACAACTGCAAGGAGATGCAATCATTCATCATAACTTATGGCATCATAAGCCATATCATCATCATACTTTGCTCACCCATCCATCAGACTAACTAAACCTCAAGGCATATTTTCTTTATCATATTGCCTATCATATCTTGGTCAGTCATCCTGAACACTTACTTAGGCTGCCATACTACCCTCTTACCAGGGTATAGACTCATCCCTTCATCACTCCCTCTTACATAGGGAATAAGGGAGTCACTTTATCTCTCAACTGTGGCTACCTCTTTACCATCTCTTTACTTCTTCTGTCTATCTATCAGTCCCAGTCTATTCTTGACCGGACTGTGGTTCCTAATCGGTCTTTCTTGCTCTTGATCCTAGCGAACTTCAGTCGCATAGATCTCATTCATTATCTCTACTATCACTTCTACTTTCTAGGGTACTCTACCCTAGGTCTATCATTTCTCTGTGATGGAATTCCTCTGCTTAGGGAATATTAGCTCTTTAGCTATTAACCATCACATCTCTAGCCTTAGGTCATGTCCTAGGCTCATTCCTAGGCAAACCTCATACTAACTATCTGGCTAGCTCATCTTAACTCATCAGCATCATCCTTTACATCATCCTTTGCTGCTCATCTCGCCTAGCACGGATGACTCGCATAGGGTCTACCTCATTGGAGTTGCCAGCTTCCTCTATGCATAGCTCCTCCACTCAAGCTCTACGTTCTTGTCTTATGTTCACCATCTTTTTTCTTCAAAAAGAAAAATGAACACATCTCATCCCATCTAAGAGCTCATATCTCCGTTGAGTTTTCTAAACCTCTATATGAATAACTGTCTGTCACAACCTGAGTATTGAATAGTCGTGACTCACATCCTCTGTGATCTTTAGTCAGTGACCATCATACTCAACATTTCTGTTCATAAATCGCGACCTGAGTATTGGATAGTTGTGACTTTATGATCTTGCGTCGCGACCATCATACTCAACTCATCATAACCTAACATTTCTATCCTTAGTTGCGACCTAAATCTTTTGTCGTCGCGACCTAAACCTAACTCGTCGCGACCTAGGCCTCCTTACGTCGCAACCTTAACTTTTTGCAATATACCGTCGTGACCTTGTAACATACACGTTGCGACCTAATCTCTCTGCAAATAACAGTCGCGACCTCTACACTTCTCCGTCACGACCAAAACTCTCTTTGAGCTACTTGTCGCGACCTAAAACCATACTAGTCGCGACTCAATGCCATTTTCTCGCAAGGGAAAAATACTCTATCAGAGCATCACTGAGCCAGAACCTTCTGTTCTGTACCAAAATCTTATGCTCTGAACTAGAGTCCTTTCTGGTCTATGCCAGAACCTCTTGCTCTGATACCAAAATGAAACATCCTCCTTTATACTCCTCAGAGTACACTTGCGGAAGCTATTTTAGCTGTACTGAAGTCCAGAGATTGAACTTTTACTCCTAAGTTACTTATTCTGAACCTATACTTTGAGAACTGGTTTCTATCATTATACACATCCGAATGAGGCTTATTACCTATTCATGGAATGCCCCAGATGTGTACTACCGGCTCACCAAATCTTGTGGCCAGACTCCTCCGTTTACTAGGTCAAACTGAGGTCAGAACACTGCTGCCTCAGGACCTACGAATTTCCCTCTTAATTTAACATACATAAATTGAATATGCCAAACAACATTTATCATTTGAATAACAGAATGTCATACAGCATGGCATATACAACAAGCATGTACATAATCTTGCTATCTCTATTACATCTCTTTCTGCCTAAATTTCGGCAGCATAACCGCTACGCTTCATCTCTACAAAGAACTGAATTGTACTGATTCGGTAATCCCCTCATGAGAACTACCATTCTACGTAGTACCCAGGAAAGACTAGATGAACCGGCTAGGTCCACTCACTTCTAGCCTCCTTAGACAGCACATACGTACACAGTACTTATCATATACTGATGTTCAGTCTTTACTTCGGCAGCATAACCGCGTCTCCTGGCTTTCTCAAAATCCAATTCAGCATAACCTCCCTGTAATGGGTTATGTATATATAGGGATGAGATTCGGGGGAATCTCAGTAGCAACAATCATAACAATATATGTAATACGGAGTGACAGTGCTTGCTTGTGATTGTGTACAGATAAGTATGTTGTGTGCTTCCATGCTTAATAACATATGATCATAGCATTACAGCAGAGCTTCAGACATAACATATAAGACAACAATCCAACCAAACAATAGCACATTAAATCACAAAGCCATTACATAAAAGCTAGGATTAGTTACTACCTGGCTAGCTGAGCAGAACCTTACTATCTCTATTCTGCTTCCAGCTCTGCCAGAACTTCCTTACTTCCTTTTCTCCTTTTCTCTCTTCCTTTCCTTCTCCCTTTCTCTCTTCTTTCTCTCTCTTCTCCTCTCCATGCGTGGAGCAAATGAAGACCATGGGGGTATTTATAACCTCCTCCAATGGCATTTCTGTAATTACCATGAACTTTGATCCTGCGGTCCTGGTTTTTCCTGGATTTTCCTATTTTCTTTAATTCCTCCTTTACTGCATCATGCATGACATCATCGGGACACCTCAGTAGGACACCTCAGCGCCATATTTTCCACATGCTGAAATTCCTGGACACCTCAGTAGGCTGACTCACCGGTCCAGTCTCTTGCCTCGTAATACGTGCCCTCAGCTTTATCTGCTTTCTACAGACTAATGCCATATGGCGACTGGAAGAGACCTTGCACGCTTCCCAATGCTATCCAGATAAGTCTCAGACTTATCTGATTACCTCCTCGGTTTTCGTGCCAACCGAGTAACTTTACTCTACTGAAAGGTTACTGAATCACTAATCTAATACCATGTGGCATCTTGTGGGTCCCATGAGGATACCTTATCAGTCCACCTCATGGTTTCCAGATAACCTTCTTGTATCTGGCCTCCCGCCTCCGGTCTATCTCTAACCAGGTAACTATCTCATTTGGACCTTCACCACTCTTGGCCCATACGCTTGGCACCACTTTAGCCACTAGTCGCGACCTATCCATCATCTCGTCGCGACTTAACACCTTCTGGTTCATTAGTCGCGACCATAGCTTTCTCTAGTCGCGACCACAACATTCTCCAGTCGAGACCAAAATGGTCAGCTCTCAACTCTACAACCTTTAACTTTTACATTATCCCAAAATGGCCATTCTTCCCCTTAGGACTTCAACACATGAGTCCCCGACCTTTACTTACTCGTAGCTCAGTTCCTAAAACTCTTTACGTTCCTCTGGGACTTCTGCTAGAAAGGGGTCTAGTAGCCTCTTAATCTTAGGCTATCTCTGCATCTCTAGGCCTGAAAATTGGGATGTTACAGGACCCACCAAGGTGCCACCTAGCATGCAAGGTATCCTTGATGATGTCATCATGATGATGTAAGCGAAGCTTCTTGAGAAAGCTAAGCAATCTGAGCCTTTCATTGCTATTCGATTTGGACCGTCCATTTCACCTCCTTTCACCTATAAATACCCCACCCCCTCCATTCCATTTCCATAACACGGCAAGTAAGAGAAAGAAGAGATAGAGAGAAAGGAAGAGAAAGGAAGGAAGGAAACAGGAAGAGGTCTGACAGAGTTAAGAGCAATCCAAGGAGCTTAGGGACTCAGCAAGCTTAAGAATAAGGTAAGTAATTTATCCTAGTCCCTACTCTAATAAATTAGAGTATTGTTCTTATGAATTTAATAGTTAGAATAAATAAGTGTCTCTCTCATGATAAGGTTAGCCGTAAATAGAAAGAAAGTTAGAGGATTGTTAGATTAAGGAGATTACCTCAAGTTAAACTTGAGTTAAGTAGAGCTATAATGGATAGGTTAATAATGAAAATATTATTATGTTATATATAGGCTCTAACCTATGTAAAGAAGAAACCTCAAAGTAAAGGCTAAGGACTAAGGAAAAGCTACCAAATGGTAGTGAACTTACCTACTTATATGCTTATATTGCTTACTTTGATGATGTGAAACATGTATGATTAAGTGATGCTCTGTTTCTTTTTAGGCTATGGCAATATTTTATAATTAAGGGACATGAAAGCATGTAAGATATCAATATGCAAGCATGATCATTAAGTGCACACATATTAACATCAAGCATGTAGTTGTATACATTGTATGGTTTCCGTTTACTACTGAGATTTCCCTAGAAATCTCACCCCTCCATGTCACCACACAGCAGGGATATCATGAGGAATAAGATGAAGAGGAATGAAGAAGAGATAGGAATTAGTTGCATGATTTATGTGTAAATGTATGTAAAGTTAAATGATGAAATTGTCATTGTGAACAGTAACTCGTGAGGAGGCAGTGACAATTAAGTTGTAATTAAAAATAGTAAATGTTAGAACAAATATATATGAAATTTTACATATATTTAGTTAACATGTCAAGCTTCGATTTGACACTAAGAATGCCTTACTCTGATGTCTATACAAGAGAATGAATTTTTTAAAGTTTGGGAACATAAACTATTATCCAGAAATTTGGCCTAATAAACAGTAAACTTGATGTCATAGTTGACTCAGTTAACTGGTCAATTGGTCCAAGGAAGTATTTTTACCTTAAATTTCAAGATGTTATCTTCGTGTAGAATTTTGAGCCACTTTATTTTTATTTTTGTAGAATTAATTATAATTTTTTGAAGTTCATCGTTGAATCTGGAAATATCATACGAACAGTAACTTGTTAGAATGAAATTCTAGATTTTGTAATTGAACTTCAATGGATGTTTAAGTGGTTCTAAATGCTACTAAATGGTGCCTAAGACGTACGAAAATAAGGTGTTACATTAGCTGTTCTAAGGAATGGCCTCCCCAAAATAATAGGACCCTCTAAGGTTGACTCGTGTGACATATCTAAGACATAGAAATCTGCAGGTATAATCAAGTCTTTGACCTTCACTAATATATCCTCTAGTAGTCCCTCAGGTTTTCTAGTAGTTTGATCAGCAAGTTGAACTATCATAGAGGTTTCCTTAAGTAAGCCTATACCTATGCCTAATGATGTATAAATAGAAGTTGGCATTACATTAATGGCTGCACCAAGATCTAACAAAGCACTAGCACACTGAAACTTACTAATGGTGATTGGAATTATAAAGGAACTTGGATCATCATATTTTATAGGATGTTGTGGCTTAAGTAAAGCTGACACACAAGATCTTACTTGAACCCTTTCATTTGGCTTACAAATTCTTTTATTAGTACAAAATTCTTTCATGAATTTCACATACTTAGGTATACTTCTAATTAGATCCATAAGTGGCACATTAACTTCCAATTTTCCTAACAGATTCAGAATATCTTGTTCCAGTTTATCTTTCAAAAACTTCTTTGGACACATGTATGCACTAGGGAAAGGTAGGTGTTTTGTACTTACCTCTCTATCCTTATGTGTTGTATCTTCATGCTCCTTTCATTCTGGTTTCTGTTAGATTTCTGACTTGCAGCTGCTTCATGTATATCATATGGTTGTGCAGCATCCTTCAATCCAATCTGCTCATTCTTCTGCTGCAACACCTTTTTCTCATTGCTGCTTTCTGATTCTGGAATTAATAAAGATTTTTCTTCAATAAACTTTTCAGTTCTAGATCTATTTTGCTTCTTATTTGCTTCATTATCCTTCTTATCATTATCAGCATATGCTTTCCACACTATTTTTTCACTTCTCAAGCTAATAGCATCCATAGATTTGGCATTAACAACTATGTTTAAAGGTAAATTCCCACCAATTATGGCTTGAACATCACTTACTGAATTGGCTAACTGTGATACATAGCCATTCATGCTTGTAGTTTTTGCTTCCCACTGTTCTATTTTACTCTCCAAGCCAGCAAACTTGGAATCTATCATGGCTAGGTTGTTCTCCATAGTAGATCTCAAGTCCTTGAAGTTAGAGCTGAAGTTTGTGTTTTTAAAGTTTATATTTGAGTTCATCACATTAATTCTCTTGAGTATCTAAGATATTCTATCATCCTTTACAGTAGCAGGTACTTCCATAGCTCTAGAGGATTAGCCACTTACTTGTCGTTGTTAAATCTGTTTGGTCCAAAATTCTTGTCTCCATCTCCATCCCTCCATCTAAAATTGGGATGATCTCTCCATCCTTTATTATGTGTTGGAGTATGGATTCCTTTGTGGATACTGGTTTAGTTTGCTTTGATAGATGGTTGATACATCATCATATTATGTAGGACAATTGACACTGGTGTGCATAGAAGAATAATAAAGCTGACCACTAGGAGCAACTAGAGCTTGGGAGTATGGGCTTTGAACATGTATATTACTCAGTTGAGCTGCTAAATTGTTGATCTGAGTATTTATAGTAGCAACTTGAGAAGATAAGCTGTTATAATCTTGAGAAGAAGACTTGGCAGAAATCTCATGAACTTGCCTAGCATCATAGCCCCCATACTACTGGTCATTATTTGCTATCTTCTTAATCAAGTTCCATGCTTCATCAGGAGTTAAATCATCAATAGAACCCCTAGCAGCTGCATGCAAAGCACAATCCTGAATGAAAATACTATACCAAATACTTACTTGGAATCTGGTGGTATGGACATCTAGCTAGCGGCTCTTAAAGCCTTCCCTAAAACTCATAGAAAGACTCTTCAACATACTATTTTGCAGCAAAGATTTTCTTTCTCAATGTAATAGTCTTAGATATAGGGAAGTCTCTTTCTAAGAAAGTATTCCTCAAGTTATTCCAGGAGTCTAAGGCTTGAGGTGTATGATGTGGCAGCATATAAAACCATTCCTTTTCCTTTCCTTCAAGTGTAAAATAGAATACTTGTCTCTGCACATCATCCATATCAGCACCTACAAGTTTCATGGATGAACAAACCTACTGCATAGTCTTCAAATGCTTGAAAGGATCCTCACTTGCCAATCCATAAAACTTTGGTAAGTGAACAAATGACCTTTTAGCTCAAAATTAACATCTAAAGCAGGACAAGTACGAAAAGGATCAAAGTTTGCAATAGAAGAAAACAATTCTCTTATGCTCTTACGTTCCCTTCTATTATTCATTTTGTTCTCTCCATGTTGCTCATTTTGATTATTGATGTTGTTCAGTGATGAGGGTGCTGTAAGAGGAGTTAAGACATAGGTAGCTGTAAGCAACTAAAATGAGAGATGTAAGTTGCTAAGTACCATGTGGAAGGTCATGAGGGACCAAGCTGTTGCTCCTCTAGACCATCACTGGAATGAGGATAAGACAAAGAGTGATGATCTTACTTGTTGTATATGACTGCGTTATAAGAACCTTATAGTTGTATAGATCAGTAAGAAGTTCTCTTCAGGAACAATGAGGTATCCCTTAAAATTTTGAGGACAAAATTTTTAAAAAGGGGAGGAGAATTGTAACATCCCAATTTTTGGGTCTAGGAGAACTGGGAGGTAGTCTGATATAGGCAGGCTGCTAAATTCGTAGTCCCAAGGTAGTAATCTTATATGGGCAGATCACTTACCTATATTTTGTAGGAATCCGAGGGATGAGCTAAGTCCCTTAGGATTTAAAGATGAGTTAAGTCTTTGACCTACAAAATAGGGACAGTTCACCTAGGTTCAACATGAGGAATATAAGGAATATCCTAAGTCTTAAGCCTAGAAATTCTGCAGGTAGCTACATATGGGCTGGCTCTTGAGTAAGATAACCTGATATGGGCGGGTTGTCGAGTCTTTCAATTAATAATGACTCCTAAAGAGTTCAGGGGATGAGTTGTTGAAAGAGAATTTTGAGAACTTAAGATGAAGGATAAGAAGGTGAGTAAAGAGGCCAGAAAGAGAGTATAGGGATCTAAGTCCCAAGGGGTAGAATGGCTATTTTGGGAAATGTGAAGGGCAAAGATTGTAGAGTTAAGAGTTGACCAGTTTGGTCGCGACTATAAAGCAGTTTGGTCGCGACTAAGTTTTACAGAAAGGTCTAGACGCGACTGGAAGATATGTGGGTATCGACGAATAGACAAAATGAGTCTGGTTACGACTAAAAAGTGATGAGGTCGTGACTAATGAACACAGAAGGTATTAAGTTGCGACGGAAGGATAGTTAAGTCACGACTATTGAATATAAAAGATGTTAGACGCCAGGAACCAAGTGGGCCAAGAGTTGTGAAGGTCTAAGGAAGATTGAAATGATATTTTAATAAAGTATAGTTACCCGGTTAGAGAGAGAACTGGGAAAGGGTCAGACAAAGTAAAGGTTATCCAGAACCATGAGGTGGCATGAAAAGGTGTCCTCATGGGACCCACAAGATGCCACGTGGCATTAAGTTAAAGGAAAGAGAAAAATGTAAAGGACACGTGGCACGATTTCAGCCACTCATTCCAGGAAAAGACTCTGGAATTCTCTGGAAGCACTGAGTCAGCATGCGAGATATCCCAAAGGCCCCACCAAGGCACCACCTAAGCATGTGAGGTGTCCCTTGATGATGTCATAAGTGATGAGTCATTGGGGATGGTGATGTCATCATGATGAGGTACGCAAAGCTTGTTGAGGAAGCAAGCGATCTGAGCCATTCATCGTCATTCAATCTAGACCATCCATTCCACTTTATCTCCACTATAAATAGAGGCACTCCCCCTCCATTGCATTCACAATTCGGTGGAGAGGAGAAGTAGAGAGAGAAAGAGAAAGAAAGAGAGAGAGGAAGGAAGAAGTTCTGATCAAGCTAGGAGCAGTCCTAAGATCTTGGGAATAAGGTTAGCTCTGGATAGAGAGGCGGTCAGAGGATTGTCAGAGTAAGGATTAAGGCTCAAGGAGAGGCTGCTTGCCAGGTAGTAAACTCACCTAAACTTGTATGTGTTGAATGTATGATTGATTGTGTTGTGATTTGATTGATTGCTGTTAATCTGTAATTGTTAAAGCTCTGTACTATGATTACCTTGGCCAATTGTATTTCATATCATACATGGAAGCATGCACATTATGAAACATCCTTACTTTTGTACGTCTTAGGGACCATTTGGTAGCATTTAGAACCACTTTCAAGGTTATTGAAGTCCAATTTCTCAATCTGGAGTTTTACTCTTATCGAGTACTGTTCACTGGTAAATTCTAGATGAGTAACCTGACTTCAAAAAATCATAACTAATTATAGAAAAATCGAAATGAAGTGGTTCAAATTGATACATGAATCTAACTCAATTATCTTTCAGGGAAAAATAACTCGTTGACCATGCCTTGACCAAGTCAACTTCAGTAAACATTACAACTTTACTGTTCATCCAGCGTTTTCCCCCTGAATCCAGCATTTTGATCCCAACTTTGATAATTTATATCTCCATGTGCAGACATCCAAATGAGGCATTCTATACATCAAATTGAATCTTAGTATGTCTACTATTTACCATAAAAATATCATGCATTTATTTAATCATTTACTATTTTTAATTACAGATCAAACATTACTGTGTCACCACGAGTACTGTTCATGCCAGCAATCAACTTTACATACATATGCATAACATCTCTTAATTCCTCATACACAAGCCGAGCATACCAAATAATATTTATTATTAAATAACAAATGGTTATACAAAAGGGCATGAACAAAATCCCCATATCTTTATTACATCTTTCCTGCCTGAAATCTGGCAATATAACTGCTATACTTCATCTTTTAAAATAACTGATCTGTACTGATTCGGTAATTCCCATGAGAACTACCATTCTACGTAAGTACCCAAGAAAGACTGGATGAACCGGCTAGATCCACTCACTTCCAGACTCCTTAGATAGTACCTACTTACACAGTACGTATCATCTCCTTCCTTCATAACTAATATTTTGCCATAATTTTGGCAGCATAATGGCGTCTCTTAGCATTCTTAAAATTAAGTTTGACATAACCTCCCTGTAATGGGTTATATATTGGGGATGATATTTGGGGGAATCTCAGCAGTAATAATCATAACAATATATGTAATGCAGTGTATAGTGCTTGCTTGTGATTGTGTAAAGATAAGTATGCTACGTGCTTACATACTCAATAACATATGATCATAGCATTGTAGTAGAGCTTCAAACATAACATATAAGACAACAATCCAACCAAACAATAGCACATCATATCACAAAGCCATTACATAAAAGCTAGGATTAGTTACTACCTGGCTAGCTTAGCAGAACTCTACTTTCTCTATACTGCTTCCAGCTCCGCCAGAACTTCCTTCTTTCTTTCTTTCTCTCACTTTCTCTCTCTAGAACTAACTTCTCCTCTTTCTTGGCTCTTGGCCGTGGGTCACAATGGCAAAGGGGAGGTGGTATTTATAGTGGAAGCAAAGGAGAATGAGTGGCCCAGATCAATTCTCAATGAGTGGCTCAGATTGCTTGCTTCCTCAGGAAGCTTTGCTTACCTTATCATGGTGACATCATCACTCCCATGACTCACCACTTATGACATCATCCAAGGGACACCTCACATGCTAGGTGGCGCAATGGTGGGGCCCTTGGGACACCTCACCAGCTCACTCAGCGTTTCCAGAGAATTCCAGAGTCTTGCACCGGAATACACGGCTGAGATCGTGCCACGTGACCTCAGCTTTTTCTTCTTCCTCTATGTTGGCACCATGTGGCGCCTTGTGGGTCCCATGAGGACACCTTTTTTGCCACCTCATGGCCTCGTGATAAGTTCAGGACTTTATCTGATCACCTCCCCGGTCATCACGTTAACCGAGTAACTTTACTTTATTGAAAAGTCACTAAAATATTATTTTAATGTCACTTTTTCCCACATATATGTTGGGCTACGTTTTTGGGCTTTGGAATGCATCTTGGATCTCTGATCAAGCTTAAGTACTCTAATGGCTCGATTCCCAAGAAACATCCCTTGGCAAATTACCAAAATGCCCTTGGTTCCTCTTTATTTACTTTAACGAGTCTAGGGGCATTATTGTCTTTTCACACCTCACCAGAGTATTCTCTGACCCTGGTCAACTATCCAGATAACCTTTCTTGACTGTCTCACCTTAGCCAAATGACCAAAATACCCTTTACTCATTCTTTTACTATTTTATAACATAAGGGTATTTTCGTCATTTTACACCTCTTTCCGGACACCGACTCCTTTATCAGATAAACTGACATACTGAGTCTAGGCATCCCTTTGGGTCATAACAAGAACCTGACTGATGTCATCTGAGCTCATTCAGTCTCAGTTTGAATACCGATAAATCTCCCAATCGGATACTCGGATGTCACAAACTCCCGTCTCCATTCACTAATTTGTGAATAACTTTTTCTACAGACCTCCTTTCGGTATTCTGTCAGTTCCCTGACATCCGTCTCCACTGGATGTATCATCCTATAATTTTTCATGTATATCTGAGGTCCAGGAGATCCGATAATAATTTTTATAACTTTTTTATTATCAGATAAATTTAAGCTATCTAGAGTCCTGAGAAAATTCTTGTATTAAGCTGGATTACTCATCATCCTTTGCTCTATCTACTGATGAGAGTTGGGACTGAAATGCTTCCGGGAAATGCTAAGCCATTTCTGGCTCATCTTTCTATAATTACACTTTTGCCCCTGGAATTTTTCTTCTTTTCAATTAAGTCCCTTTTTATTTGGCTAAAATTACACTTAAATACCCCACATTTTTATCTACTTTCTCTTTTAACTCTAAAGCTTTCATAATTTCACTTAAGTCCTTGGATTTTCTTCCTTTTTCAATTTAATCCCTTTCTTTACTAAAATCAATATTATACCCCTAGGACTTTTACTATTTACATATAAGTCCTTATACTTTCACTTATTTGCAGTTTAGTCCCTAAAAACCCTCTGTATGTTTCTGGGACTTCTGCTCAAAGGAGCCTGGTAGTCTATCTATTTCAGGATACTTCCTGAGTCTCTAGGCCTGAAATTGGGATGTTACACATTACATTATGTTGACACAATCATAAGCAAGCACAAATATCAATCATTGATGTATAAATATCAATCACAAGCAAGCAATCACACTCATTTTAGTGTATGCATCAATGATTGATATTTGTGCTTGCTTGTGATTGTGTCAACTGTAATACCTCAATTTTCAGGCCCAGAGACTCAGAAAGTGAGCCTGAAATAGATAGACTATCAGACTCCTTTGAACAGAAGTCCTAAAAACATACAGAGGGTTTTTAGGGACTAAACTGCAAATAAGTCAAAGATCAAGGACTTATAGGTAAATAGTGAAAGTCCCTAAAGATATAGTGGCTATTTATGCAAGGAAAGGGGTTAAATTACAAAAGAAAGAAAATGTAGGGACTTAGATGTAATTATGAAAAAGTTCAAGGCCAAAAAGAAAAGTAGACAAAAAGGTGGGGTCCTTAAGTGTAATTTTAGCCAAATAAAAGGGATTTAATTATAAAGAAGAAAAGTTTCCTGGGGCTAAAGTATAATTAAAGAAAGTCAGGCCGGAAGTGGTTTGCACTGCCCGACAGTATTTCAGTCCCAGATTCTACCAGAAGGTAGGGCAGGTGACGCCGGGTAACCCAGCCTAATACCGGAATTTTTGAAGACTCCAGATAGCCAGAAATGGACTGATCGTCCAAAACTTATAAAAATTCCTACCGGATATCCTAGATCTCAGATATAAGTGAGAAAATACAGGATGATGCGCCTTTATGGGGCGGATGTCAGGAAACTGACAGAATACCGATAGGAGGTCTGTAGAAAGATTTATTCACAAAATAGCAAATACAGACGGGAGTGTGAGGCCTCCGGGGATCCGGGTAGGAGATTTATCGGTATCTTTAAAGGGGCTGAATGAGATCGGATGACCTCGGTCAGATGACCGTTATGACCCACAGGGATGCCTGAACACAGTAGGACACTGTATCTGGGAAAAGGAGCCGGTGTCCGGAAAGGTGTATAATCGGTAAATAATAATTAAAATATTTGGTGAACTGTGACAGAGGAAGATTCCTCGTAATGCGTGCCATATAGTTAATGGACCCAGGAAGCCCAAAAAATGGCGCCATTAGAGTCCCAATAAGACTCTTGGACTGATAGGTGGGCCAGTGTCCAGCAGAACCCCGGAAAAGTGCGAAATTACGAAAATGCCCCTGTGTTGTACAAAAAGGGCAGCAGATGAATGGAGGGCATTCTGGTCATTCTGGATAGGCCCAGAGGTCAAGACATGTCTAACTAAGGTTGACTAGAGCCAGTATAAGCTTTGACCAGGTCCAGAAAGGTGTGAAATGATGATTTTGCCCTTAGGGTTAAAATAGGAAGAGATAGGGCACCAAGGGCATTTTGGTCATTTCGCAAGGGATCTGTAACTGAGTCTGGACCCAGTATTAAAAAGTTAATGATATAAAGGGACTAGATACTAAATGTGAGGTTAGTAGACATAAAAAGGATCTTCAGAAACATCAGATTCAGAAAACGGCACGTTTTTCGAGGCGATGGACCGGGCCGGTACCGGATTGGACCGGAAAGCTTCCAGAACCTCCAAATTTCGTCACATGAAGCATATGGGTGGTGAGGTGTCCTATGAGGTGTCCCATGAGGTGTCCAGGGTGATGCAGTAAAAGAGAATTAAAGAAAATAGGAAATTCCAGGAAAAACCAGGACCACAGGATCATAAGTCTTCCTAATTACAAGATTGCCATTGCTCAACACTATAAATACCCCCCCTTACTCCTTCATTTCGGTGCAAGCAAGAAAGAGAGGAAGAAAGAAGTTCTTGAGAGAGAAAGTGAGAGAAAGAAAGAAGTAAGGAAGTTCTGGTGGAGTTGGAAGTAATAGAGAGGTTCTGAAGCTCTGCTTTTGAGGTAGTAACTAATCCTAGCTCTTATGTAATGTCTTTGTGATGTGTTGTTTTGTTTGGTTGGATTGTTGTCTTATATGTTATGCTTGAAGCTCTATTCCAATGCTATGATCATATGTTATTGAATATGGAAGCATGCAGCATACTTATCTGTACACAATCACAAGCAAGCACCGTCACTCTGCATTACATATATTGTTATGATTGTTGCTACTGGGATTCTTTTGAATCTCATTCCCATACATAACATTACAGGGGAGGTTCTGTCAAAATGAAATTTGGAAATTTTAAGAGACGCCGTTATGCTGCCGAAATTCCGGCAAGAAAGCAGGAACAGGGAAAGGAACTGATACGTACTGTGTACGTAGTGCTGTCTAAGGAGGCTGGAAGTGAGTGGACCCAGCAGGTTCATCCAGTCTTTCCTGGGTACTACGTAGAATGGTAGTTCTCATGAGGGAATTACCGAATCGGTATAACATCGGTTACTTTCTAAAGAAGAATTGTAGCAGTTATGCTGCCGGATTTTAGACAGTGAAAAGATGTAATAGAAATTTGAGGGGATTGATCATACACTAATATACAACAGTTGATTATCTAATAATAATTGTTATCTGGCATGTATGACTAATATGTGATGGTTGTATGCATGTGTATGTGAAGATTGAATGCTGAAAATAGGTTCAGTGAACAGTAACTCGTGAGGACCTATGCATGTTTGATAAATCATTAAAAATAGTAAATGATTGAATTAAGGCACTAAATTTTTATGGTAAAAACTAGATATACTAAGATTTAATTTTATATATAGAATGCCCCATTTGGATGTCTGTACGAAAGGATATAAATTACCAAAGATGAAATCAGAATGCTAGATTCAGGAGAAAATCACTGGATGAACAGTAACTTTGAAACGTTTACCCACGATAAATTGGTCAAGTAATGGTCAACCAATGATTTTTTCCTGAAATATAATTGAGTTAGCTTCATGTATCACTTTGAACCACTTCGTTTTGATTTTTCTAGAATTAGTTATGATTTTTTCAAAGTCAAGTCGCTCATCTGGAATTTGCCACAGTGAACAGTACCGAAAGAGTAGAATTCCAGATTGATAGTTTGGACTTCTACAACCCTGAAAGTGGTTCCAAATGCTACTGAATGGTTCCTAAGATGTATAAAAATAAGGATGTGACATCAACATAATGTAATGTGCATGCTTCCATGTACGATATGAAATACAATTAGCCAAGGTAATCATAGTACGAAGCTTCAACAATTACAGATTAACAGCAATCAATCAAGTCACAACATAATCAATCATACATTCAACACATACAAGTTTAGGTGAGTTTACTACCTGGCAAGCAGCTCTCCTTTATTCTTAATCCTTACTCTGACAATCCTCTGACCGCCTCTCTATCTAGAGCTAACCTTATTCCCAAGCTCTTATGACTGCTCCTAGCTTGATCAAAACTTCTTCCTTCCTTCCTCTCTCTCTTTCTTTCTCTTTCTCTCTCTACTTCTCCATCGAATTGTGAATGGAATTGAGGGGGAGTGCCTCTATTTATAGTAGAGACAAAGTGGAATGGATGGTCCAAATTGAATCACGATGAATGGCTCAGATCGCTTGCTTCCTCAAGAAGCTTTGCTTACCTCATCAAGATGACATCACCATCCCCAATGACTCATCACTTATGACATCATCAAGGGACACCTCACATGCTTAGGTGGCGCCTTAGTGGGGTCCTTGGGACACCTCGCATGCTGACTCAGCGCTTTCAGAGAATTCCAGAGTCTTTTCCTTGAATGAGCGGCTAAAATCGTGCCACGTGTCCTTTACCTTTCTTACTTTTTCTCTTTCCTTTAACTTAATGCCATGTGGCATCTTATGGGTCCCATGAGGACACCTTTTCATGCCACCTCATGGTTCTGGATAACCTTTACTTTATCTGACCCTTTCCCAGTTCTATCTCCAACCGGGTACATATCATTCCAATCTCTCTTGAACCTTCATAACTCTTGGACCACTTGATTTCATACGTCTCAACATCTTTTATATTCCATAGTCACAACTTAACTATCCTTCCGTCACAACTTAACACCTTCTGTGTTAATTAGTCGTGACCTCAATATCACTTAGTCGCGACCTCATCACTTTTTAGTCGCAACCCACATATCTTCTAGTCGCGTCTAGACCTTTATATAAAACTTAGTCGCGACCATATTACTTTCTAGTCGTGACCAAACTGGTCAAATCTTAACTTTACAACCTTTTCCCTTCATATTTCCCAAAATGGCCATTCTACCCCTTGGAACTTAGATCCTTATACTCTCTTTCTGGCCTCTTTGCTCATCTTCTTATCCTTCATCTTAAGTTCTCAAAATTTTCTTTCAACAACTCATGCCCTGAACTCTTCGGGAGTCATTGTTAATTGAAAGGCTTGACAACCCGCCCATATCAGGTTATCTTACTCAGGAGCCAGCCCATATCTAGCTACCTGCAGAATTCCCAGGCTTAAGACTTAGGATATTCCTTACATTCCTTTTTTGAACCTAGGTGAACTGTCCCTATTTTTTAGGTCAAAGACTTAACTCATCTTTAAATCCTGAGGGACTTAGCTCATTCCTCGAATTCCTACAAAATATAGGTAAGTGATCTGCCCATATCATATTATTATCCTAGGACTACGGGTTTAGCAGCCTGCCCATATCAGACTACCTCCCAGTTCTCCTAGACCCCAAAATAGGGATATTACAAGCTTTACCCTCATTAACAAAATGATTATCTAAGATATCAAATGCAAAATCAGTTTCAGCTACAACAGATTCACCAGAATAACTGAGCTCAATAACAGATGGAGCACTAGCTTGATTTAAGAATTTAGCTTTCTTAATGTGCTTAAGTGTTCTATTGATTTCTCTGTCCAAAAAAAAGATTTCAAATCTTCTGTTCATGCAAATCATACTCAACAATTATGTTGGATATCAAGTACATCAAGGATGTAGCAATTTTAGCAGATGAGATCAAGTAATCGCAGTTCAAAAATATCAGGTCGCGATGCAAATGACACCAAGTCGCGACTAAAATGTACAGAGAGCAGATATCGACACAAAAATAAACTTCAAGTCACGACTAATAGTTACAAAGAGTAAAATTTTTTAATCAAGATTTTTGGTCGCGACCATATGTCACTTTATTGAGACTAACAATCATAGAGAGCAAATGTTTGAAATTGAAATTTTTTGGTTGCGACAAAAAACCACTCCGGTCGATTCTAAAAGTTACAAAGAGAAACTATAAGTTAAACAATGATTGCAGGTTACAACCAAAAGCACTCTAGTAGCGACTAGAAATCACAGAGACTCTCAAAAATGAATTTTTGCACTATTATCACGACTAGAGAGGTAATTGGTAGCGACTCAAAAAGACAAAACACTAAATTCACATAAAAACTAAACACCTTTATTCTTTTTATGTTTTTTAGCCTAGTAGATTTCTTAGGAAGCCTTAACAAGTAAGGCTCCCCGGAAATTATACCATTTTGATAACTATCATTTTAATAATCAAACAAAACTAAGCTAACCAATAGTAAAGTGAAGCTAACCTAGGTCGATCCACAAGGAGCCTACATGGATACTAAAGTTCCTAATTAATCTAATGAGCCACAAATTAACAAATTAATCATATGACTTGTGAGATGAGATGTTTGAACTAATTATGAGTATAAATCTTATTATACTATTTATGATTTTAAGTATTAATGATAAGGAAATGAACCAATGACAAGTCTATTCCCTTGGAGATTACCTTACCTTCATTATCTACAGAATATTTAGAGTTAATTAGTTGAATTAGAATGTGTTAGCTAACAACTTGCTAGCTAAATCTCTACCAAAGCTAGAACTCGCAGACACTGAATAGAGAAATAAGAATCATTCAACTCAAGAGATAGAAGAAGATGAATTAAACAGATACAATTGTACTATGTTATAACATTACTCTAATTAATCACATCCATGTCCAACTAGTTCAAGGATGAGAATCAATTAAAGCATCAATTATGTAGAAATAGGAAATTCAACTGCGTTCCCTAATCATTAATCATCTACTAACTCTAATTGCATCAGTAATTACATAATTAACTACATCAACTCGATACAATTAAATATGAATTAAGAACACAATGAAACCCCCTGTTTCAGCTCAAGGATTTTTGTTTAACATTATCTCTAAGATAGCACAACAACTCTAGCCTTCCATTACTGTCAAGACTTTAATAGCAACAGTAAAACCAGCAACATTCATGGTGAATGTAGGAAGAGAAGATGAAGATGGAAGTAGGACTTTCCTCTTGTTCTATTGCCTATAACAGAGGAAAGTTTTAGAGAAGAATAAAGATGGAGATGGCGTGAGATAAAGATGGGAGGGAGATGGATGACGTTAGATGGAATGAATGGATCTGAGGTAAGGTGAGGTAAGGTGAGGTGAGGTGAGGTGTTCTGTGTGAGATAGATGTGTGAGGTGAGTGAAGTGGAATGTATGAGGTAATCAGAGAAAAGGTCCCCTCAATCTACTGTGTGTCTGCGTGATATATAGAAGTATGGATGAGTGAAGTGGAATAAATCTCAGATTGAGTGGAGCTGTGCTGTATGCATGATTGGAGCTCCTCCATGTGCTAGGACATGCATTCAACCAACTGTAGCCCACTTGCTCCTATTAGCCATGTGCTTAATCTATTATCAGCTTCTTCAGTGCAGCACATGCCTAATATCCTTTTGTCCAGCTATCAAAACCCATCTAACTGATTCTACTTCTCATTATGATATAGCGTAGGTTGACTTGGTGTTTTAATGAATATTTTCTTGAAATGGGAAATTGTAATATCCCTAGTTTTCTATACTGGATAGTATATACAGTTTGTATGTAATATATGCGAGATTCTCTAAGAAAAATATGGTCATTTATGTAAAGAAAGGGATTAAATTAAAAAAGGAAGGAAAGACAAGGACTAAAGTGAAAATATAAAAGGTTTAAGGCTAAAAGAGAAAGTAGACAAAAATGTGGGGTCTTTAAGTGTAATTTTAGCCAAATCTGAGGGACTTAATTAAAAAGAAGAAAAGTTTCTAGGGGCCAAAGGGTAATTAAAGAAAGTTGAGCCAAAAGTGGTTTAAACTGCCCGAAAGCATTTAGTCCCAAACTCTACCAGTAGATAGAGAAAGTGATGCAGGATAATCTGGCTTAATACAGAAATTTCATTAAAGTTCTAGATAGTTGAAATTTATCTGATAATGAAAAAGTTATCCAAATTTTTTATCAGATATTCTGAAACTCAGATATAAGTGAAAAGTTATAGGATGATGCATTTTGTGAAGACGGAGGTCAGGAAACTGACTGAATCCTGAAAGGAGTCCTGTAGAAAAAGTTATTCACTTTTTAGTGAATTGAGACTGGAGTTTGTGAGGTTTTGGGATCCGATAGGGAGATTTAGCAGTAAATAAACTGGGACTAAATGAGCCTAGATGACTTAACTCAGAGACCCAAAAGAACAAGTGGCGTTAAGAAGGCCCAGTAAAATCATTGGACTGATAGGTGGGCTAGTGTCTGGAGAAACCCCAGAAATGTGTAAAATTACGAAAATGCCCCTGTGTTGCCCTAAGGAGTAATAGGTGAATGAAGGGCATTTTGGTCATTTTGGACAGGACAAAACACTAGGGCAGGTACAGGAAGGGTTAGTCAAAATCAGTAGATGCCCTGACAGGGTACAAAGAGGTATGAAATGACGATTATGCCCTTAGGGGTAATATAGTACAAGAAAGGGCACCAAGGGTATTTTGGTCTTTTCCAAGGGATCTGTAATTAAGGTTAGACCCAGTATAAGAATGCCAATGATAGAAAGAATCTAAATACAGGATTTAAGGTCAGAATACATATTATGGAATCTCAGAAAAATTAGATTTAGAAAACAATATGGTTTTTAAGGAATTGGACCGAGCCGGTACCGGACTGGACTGGAATTTTTCCAGAGGCTTCTACACCCTTGGAATTTTGCCATGTGCATGTTGAGGTGTCCCTTTGATGATGTCATGAAGGTGATGTCATAATTAAGAAAGAAAAGAAAATCAAAGATTAAATCTTAGCCATTAGATCAAATAGTGCACAAAATGATCTTGGCCTTCCATTTCCACTCAAGTTTGCCTATAAATATCCCCAAACTAGATTCATTTCGGCATATTAGGAAACCTTGGGAAAACTCTTGCAAAATTTTCATTCAAGCCAAAAAGAAGCAAGCACCTTGGAAGAACTAACAAGGTAATTAGTTCCCTTGATCCTAGACTTTGTTCTAGTGAATTTGCTCTTGGTTTTAAGAGGTTTTTGGGACATATTCCTCTTGATGGTACTGCTGTTCATTCTGTTTTGATGTGAAAGGAAGATGAGTTTTATGTTATAGATAGTTCAGCTAAGCTTAAACAAGCTAGAATCAAGTGGTAATAGCTTGGAAATACAAATATGCTTGTGAATCAAAGATTGTGTTCTGTTCTAGTACTGTATGTATCACTGTTCATATGATAGAATTTCATGATTTTGATGCTTCCAATGAGTTTAAAATGGAAAATTATGTGGGGTTATAGTAGAGAAACAAGTATTGGAAGCATTGGAATCAAAATGAGAATTTTTGGAAAACAAGGGTAGCTTTTCGGTTCTGTACAGTAGGTTATGATGCAATTGGAGTTTAGAAATTCTGAATACATATTTGAATTCTACATGAAAAATTATGTGGAAGTGAACCATGAGAATTTGTTTTAGAAAGATGAAAGCATAAGTCATAAGTTAAGGAAAGAATGGAACCTAGTTGAAACCCTAGTCTTGGAATTGTATTGGAAGTGAATTGTAACTTGATGTTACTTTGTAATGGCTGGGTTTTTACATTTGTGAGAAGGGAAGATCATACAAGAAGGAATTAACAAGGACATCTAAGAGGTAGCAAGAATACTTAACTATAATCTTATGCTTGTTGCTTGTATACTTGCTTGTTATGTATGATTATTGGTTGAGCATGGGATGATTTATGATGATGATGATGAGATATGCATGGTTGCAACTCCTTGCAATGAATGTCATGACAATATGCATGTTAGAGGTTGCTTATGTATGTTCATGAAGTAGCTCCCATGTCATTATAACATGTTAAGCATTTAACAAAGCATGCATGTTATTATAGTTTGTATGACTTGCTATTGAGATTTCCATGAAATCTCATTCCTTCCATATAAATAACCATGCTATAGGTGCTGGATCTTCTCAAGGCAAGAGGGTAAATATGGATGGATAATTGTATATGACTTAAAGGGTGTGCACCTAACTTAGAAGATGATGTTTAAATGGACACCAAGAACGCCTCAATTGGTTAAGAATTCAAATTGTTATTATTTTTCAAAGTCGAGATTAAAATCTGGATCAAGATAAAATGAGAACCCAGAGATAGTGAGGTTCATGCGCGTATTTCAAATAGTAAATGAGCGAATTTTTCCTCGAAATTTTATGAGCTTAAAATATACATATGGATATTTAAACCCATATGTAATACACCTCATTTGGGTAAGTACACAAGGAGAAATAAATTTTTGAAAATAAGGTAAAGAAATTGGAACTTCCAGACTTACCAAATGAATAATATTTTTCAATGATTAAACTGATTTCATTTGGACAAGGAAACCTCAGTTCATATTTTTACTTCAAAATTCAATGAAATATCTTTCATTAGGAATTAGAACCACCTTATTTCGATTTTTCTAGATTTAATTATAAATTTTCAAAGTTCATGATGTGATCTGGATTTACCAAATGTACAGTAACATGAACAGTACCCGATAACCTAATTCTTGGAAATTCATGTTTTTAACCAAAAATGGTGTCCCATTGGTCTAAGATACTTCCTATTGAGTATATGTAAGAATGAAATTAAGGATACAGCAGAAATTAAAAGAAACTGATTATTTATCCAATTAATCACTAAAATCACATCAATTAATTCCCAACTGTTCAGCAATAGTTTGGGCAGCTTATCCAGTGTTTTTTTACGTAAAATTGGGTATCAGTATAGCTAAGATCCAGAGCTTTAATTGGACACCAATAACACCTAATTTGGTTAAGTTTTCAAATTGATATGATTTTTCAAATTTGGACTTAAACTCTGGATCAAGATAAAACTAGTCCTGTGATATAGTGAGGTTCCAACGAGGTTTTTATATAGTAAATGAATGAGTTTTTCCGAGATATTTGGTGAGATTAAAGTAAACATTTTGAGATTTAAATCCATAGGTAATTTGACTCAATTGGATAAGTATACAAGGAGAAATGAATTTTTGAAAATGGGGTAAAGAAACTGGAACTTCCAGATTTACCAAATGAACAGTACAGTTCAACGAATAAACTGATTTGATCTGGACAAGGAAACCTCATTTTGATATTTTTCTATTAAATTTGAATGAAAGATATTTCATTAGAAATTGGAGTCACCTCAAAATAATTTTTCTAGATTTGATTATGAATTTTCAAAGTTTAGGCTGTAATCTGGAATTACCTAGTGAATAGTGATAGTGAACAGTACCGTAAGCCCAACTCTTGAAAATTAATGTTTTTAAACTTAAGAGGTATTCCAATGATCTATAAGATAATTCCAATTGAGTATATGTAAGGTTAAGGTTAAGGGAAAGATTTAAGGTTAAAATTTAAAGATGTGTACTAGAAAAATGCCGTTGTGCTGGTAGACTACACAAAGTACTGTGTACGTAGGTGCTGTCTAAGGAGGCTGGAAGTGAGTGGACCTAGCCAGTTCATCCAGTCTTTCCTGGGTAATTATGTAGAATGGTAGTTCTCATGGAGAATTACCGAATCAGTACAGTTATTTTCTACCAGAATTTTTGGCAAAAGAGATATAATCCAATTGAGAGTGCTATAGCAAGAGTACTCTGTGAGAATTAAAGGAGGATGTTTCATTTTGGTATCAGAGCAAAGGATTCTGGCTTATGAAATGCTCTGAACAGATGATTTTTGGCGTTAGTACAGAATAAAGTTAGCACAGAACAAAGGGTTCTGGCTCAGAGTATAAGATTCTGGCATATAACAGAAGGTTCTGGCTCAATGATGCTCTGGTTTAGTTAGACTGATCCCTTAGAAAAATGAGAAATTTGAATGGTTCCCTCCCTAGAGTATGATATAGGGATGGTGTTCACTACTTGGAAAGGTTTAGACAAAAGACAGTGACACCCAGATAAATAAGACTGTACCCCGGGCTTTACAGTCTTACGAAGGATATAATTATGATGGGCTAATCTTAGTCAGCCGATACAGCCAAGGTCTCGTTTTTATTAACACAATGTGGCTAGACTAAGAAGAATAATGTTTAAGAAGCAGTTTCCTCTATGGATAGAGACAGAAGATGATCAGTTCATGACTAAGAAAGCTATAAAAGTAGCTCGAAGTATCATGTTGTGAGCAGATACTATAGTAAGGATGCCAGATGTCCAAGTTGCGACAAGTTAGGTCATAAGTCACGATGAAAGAAGACTTTTGGTCACAACGACAGAACATAGAGCAAATGTTGTAGCACTAGACATAGGGATTCATAAAGTTAAGCTTGAAACATCAGTTAATCAGTGAGACCCCCAACCAGTAATGCTGTATAAAGATGAGGTACACCTAGACTTTGACTCGTCAGGTAGTGAAGAGAGTTAAGATAACAACATAAGGGAATCAATCAGGAAGGTTTATAGTAAGGTACCCCATGCATATTTTTATAGACTCAAATTTACAGTCTGGAGATTATGAGAAATTCAGTCAGATGTTGTGTATGCACCAGATAATGTTGCACTAGATAATGATGGGTCTAGTAATTATGTATAGGATGAGTTTGATAGAGTGCTCTCTAATCCTGAGGTAAGCTCTCTTCCTTCGATAAGAGGATAGATTATGGCTGAGGAAGCTGAGAACTGATATCGGATTATAAGTAGGCCAGATATTATTCCTCCTCTACTAGAGTTTGAGGATAAGTTTGATATGAGTAGCCTAAGAACCAGTTACAATGAAACATCCTTACTTTCATATGTCTTAGGGACCATTCAGTAGCATTTAGAACCACTTTCAAGGTCATTGAAGTCCAATTCCCCAAATCTGAAATTTTACTCTTATCGAGTACTATTCACTTGAAAATTCCAGATGAGTGACCTGACTTCGAAAAATCATAACTAATTCTAAACAAATCAAAATGAAGCGGTTCCAATTTATAAATGAAGCTAACTCAATTATCTTTCAGGTAAAAATAACTCGTTGACCATTCGTTGACCAAGTCAACGTCAGTCAACGTGTCAACTTTACTGTTCATCCCACGTTTTTCTCCCTGAATCCAGCATTCTGGTCCCAACTTTGATAATTTATATCTTCTTGTGTAGACATCCAAATGATACATTTTATATATCAAATTACATATTGGTATGTCTAATATCTACCATAAAAATTTCATACATTTATTCATCCATTTACTATTTTTAATCATTTATCAAACATGACCTTGTCACCACGTGTTACTGTTCACAGTGGTATATTTCAGCATTTCTACTTTGCATACATCCCTCATACATCAGTCAAACATGCCAAACAACAATTATTATTAATTAATAAGTTGTTTTACATCTGGACATGTACATAAATTCTCATATCTCTATTACATCTCTTTCTGCCTAAACTCCGGCAGCATAACCGCTACGCTTCATCTGTACAAAGAACTGAACTGTACTGATTCGGTAATCCCCTCATGAGAACTACCATTCTACGTAGTACCCAGGAAAGACTAGATGAACCGGCTAGGTCCACTCACTTCTAGCCTCCTTAGACAGCACTACGTACACAGTACTTATCATATACTGATGTTCAGTCTTTACTTCGGCAGCATAACGGCGTCTCCTGGCTTTCTCAAAATCCACTTCAGCATAACCTCCCTGTAATGGGTTATGTATATATAGGGATGAGATTCGGGGTAATCTCAGTAGCAACAATCATAACAATATATGTAATTCAGTGTGACAGTGCTTGCTTGTGATTGTGTACAGATAAGTATGCTGCGTGCTTCCATACTTAATAACATATGATCATATCATTACAGCAGAGCTTCAGACATAACATATAAGACAACAATCCAACCAAACAATAGCACAACAAATCACAAAGTCATTACATAAAAGCTACGATTAGTTACTACCTGGCTAGCTCAGCAGAACCTTACTATCCTTATTCTGCTTCCAGCTCCGCCAGAACTTCCTTTCTCTCCTTTCTCTCTTCCCTTCCTTCTCCTTCTCTCTCTTCTTTCTCTCCCTTACCCTAGCCATGCGTGAATGCAAATGAGGGGGGGTATTTATAACCTCTTCCACTGGCATTTCTGTAATTACCATGAACTTTGATCCTGCGGTCCTGGTTTTTCCTGGATTTTCCTATTTTCTTTAATTCCTCCTTTACTGCATCATGCATGACAACATCGGGACACCTCAGCATGCCACCTCAGCGCCACATTTATCACATGTCTCAATTCCTGGACACCTCAGCATGCTGACTCACCGGTCTAGTCTCCTGCCTCGGAATGCGTGCCCTCAGCTTTATCTGCTTTCTCCAGACTAATGCCATGTGGCGACTGGAAGAGACCTTGCATGCTTCCCAATGCTATTCAGATAAGTCCCAGACTTATCTGATTACTTCCTCGGTTTCTGTGCCAACCGGGTAACTTTACTCTACTGAAAGGTTACTGAATCCTGCTCTAATGCCATGTGGCATCTTGTGGGTCCCATGAGGATACCTTATCAGTCCACCTCATGGTTTCCAGATAACCTTTCCTGTATCTGACCTCCTGCCTCTGGTCTATCTCTAACCGGGTGACTATCTCTTTTGGACCTTCTCAACTCATGGCCCATACGCTTGGCACTACTTTAGTCACTAGTCGCGAGGTAGCCATCATCTCATCGCGACTTAACACCTTCTGGTTCATTAGTCGCGACCACAGCATTCTCTAGTCGCGACCACAACATTCTTTAGTCACGACCATAACAGTCTTTCGTCACGACCACATCACTTTTTAGTCGCAACCAGGCTTATTCTACTCATTAGTCGCGACACTACATACATATCCGTCACGACCAAGCCTCTCTGCCAATATTAGTCGCGACCATAATACACTATCGTCGCGACCAAAGTCTCTATCATCGCGACCTAACTGGTCAACTCTTGAACCTTTGACCTTTACATCATCCCCAAATGGCCATTTGCCCCTTGGGACTTCCACTGTTTACACATAAGTCACTGTACCTTTACTTACTCGCAACTCAATCCCTGAAACTCTTTACGTTCCTCTGGGACTTCTGCTAAAAAGGGGTCTAGTAGCCTCTTAATCTTAGGCCACCTCTGCATCTCTAGGCCTGAAAATTGGGATATTACATTGACCAGTTAGGTCGCGATGATAAAGAAGTTGGTCGCGACGAGAGTGTATTATGGTCGCGACTAATATTGGCAGAGAGGATTGGTCGTGACGGATATGTTGTGGTGTCGCGACTAATGAATAGAATGAGCTTGGTTGCGACTAAAAAGTGATGTGGTCCCGACGAAAGACTGTTATGGTCGTGACTAAAGGATGTTGTGGTCGCGACTAATGAACCAAAAGATGTTATGTCGCGATAAGGTGATGATGAGGTCGTGACTAGTGGCTAAAGTGGTGCCAAGCGTATGGGCCAAGAGTTATGAAGGTCCAAAGGAGATAATTACCCGGTTAGAGATAAAACTGGGGATGAGGGCCAGATACAGGAAAGGTTATCTAGAAACCATGAGGTAGACTGATAAGGTATCCTCATGGGACCCACAAGATGCCACATGGCATTAGAGCATGATTCGGTGACCTTTCAGTAGAGTAAAGTTACTCGGTTGGCATGAAAACTGAGGAAGTGATCAGATAAGTCTGGGACTTATCTGGATAGCATTGGGAAGCGTGCAAGGTCTCTTCCAGGCACCACATGGCATTGATCTGGAGGAAGCAGATAAAGCTGAGGATACGTATTACGAGGCAGGACTCTGGACCGGTGAGTCAGCATGCTGAGGTATCCAGGAGTTTCAGCATGTGATAAATATGACGCTGAGGTGGCAGGCTGAGGTGTCCCGATGATGCAGTAAAGGAGGAATTAAGGAAAATAGGAAAATCCAGGAAAAACTAGGACCACAGGATCAGAGTTTATAGAAATTACGAAAATACCATTGGAGGAGGTTATAAATACCCTCCCTTGCCTTCATTTGCATCACGCATGGAGAGGAGAAGAGAGAGAAAGAAGAGAGAAGGGGAGAAGGAAAGGAAGAGAGAAAGGAGGAAAGGAAGAAAGGAAGTTCTGGCTGAGCTGGAAGCAGAATAAAGATAGTAGGGTTCTGCTGAGCTAGCCAGGTAGTAACTAATCCTAGCTTTTATGTAATGGCTTTGTGATTTGATGTGCTATTGTTTGGTTGGATTGTTGTCTTATATGTTATGTCTGAAGCTCTACTGCAATGCTATGATCATATGTTATTGAGTATGGAAGCACGCAGCATACTTATCTGTACACAATCACAAGCAAGCACTGTCACACTGCATTACATATATTGTTATGATTGTTGCTACTGAGATTCCCCCGAATCTCATCCCTATATATACATAACCCATTACAGGGAGGTTATGCTGAAGTGGATTTTGAGAATGCTAAGAGACGCCGTTATGCTGCCGACGTAAAGACTCAATATCAGTATATGATAAGTACTGTGTATGTAGAGCTGGCTAAGGAGGCTAGAAGTGAGTGGACCTAGCCGGTTCATCTAGTCTTTCCTGGGTACTACGTAGAATGGTAGTTCTCATGAGGGGATTACCGAATCAGTACAGTTCAGTTCTTTGTAGAGATGAAGCGTAGCGGTTGTGCTGCTGGAGTTTTTGGCAGAAAGAGATGTAATAGAGATAGAGAGATTATGTATATGTCTTGTTGTGTATGCCTTGCTGTATGACATTCTGTTATTCAATGATAAATATTGTTTGGCATATTCAATTTATGTATGGTAAATTAAAGGGAAATTCGCAGGTCCTGAGGCAGCAGTGTTCTGACCTCAGTTTGACCTAGTAAACAGAGGAGTCTGGCCACGAGATTTAGTGAGCCAGTAGTACACATCTGGGGCATTCCGTGGATAGGTATTAAGCCTCATTTGGATGTGTAGAAGGTGAGAAACCAGTTCTCAAAGTAAAGGTTCAGAATAAGGAACTTAAGAGTTAAAAGTTCAACTGCTGGCCTTAAGTTAAGAGGTAATCAAGCTAAAAATTGCTTCGCAAGTGTACTCTGAGGAGTTTAAAGGAGGATGTTTCACTCATGGGCAGGGCAGGGTAATACAACCCCCCTGCCCGGTGCCCAGCCCGAAAAAAACATGAGCTACATTTTGCAGCCCGATGCCCAGCCCTGCCCTATATTTGTCGGGTTGGGCAGGGCCATTTTTTCGTGGGCTCAGGTGGGCATACCGGGCCGCGGACTTTATGAACACCCCTAATATCTATATGGAAAGGTGCTGTGCTATTAGAGAACACAAGTAATGGTGCTAGATAATGAATGAGATTTATATGATCTAAGTTGGTCAGGATCAAGAAAAAGACCAGGAATGAACCATAGTCCGGACAAGAGTAGACTGAAACTAATGTATACACGCGGAAAGAGTTAAGAGATAGTAGAAAGACACCAATATTACTCCAGAGAAATGGAGACTGTTTTGCTCACCTGAGAAGTAATTATTGAGTAAGATTATGAAAAGTATTCCTCTCAGTTAAATAGAAATGAGCGTGAGGCTAAGGGTTAAAAAAAGAAAGAGGAACCCTTTGATGAAATATGTAGCCGAGTTCATCCACATGAGCAATGAGAGTTGAATGACTAAGAAGTCAGTTAATGGGTTGAATTCCGTGTTATAACGAAAAAGTTTTTGTCAGGTAGTCAGAGAAGTTCAATAGAGCGGTAGCTGTAAGCAAGATTAGAAAAAGAAAGATAGCCACAGTTCTAAAGATAAAGTAACTCCCCTATTCGATAGAAGGGTCGAGTCTATACCCTGATAAGTGGGTAGCATGGCAGCCTAAGTAAAATAGATAGATATTTTAGGATGAATGATCAAGATATGATAGGCAATATGATAAAGGAAATATGTTTTGAGGCTTACTTAGTTTATTACAATGTCTGATGGATGGTTGAGCAAATTATGATGATAAATAGTTGCATCTCCTTGCAGTTGTCATATAATGACATGCATGTTAGAGTATGCCATGATGAATACTCCCATTTCGTAGTATATGGAGGGTAGAGTATATATGGTGAGGAAGTTATGGGAAAATTATGTTGCTCCCATACCATATGATATGCAATAAGGAATGTATTGAGGATGATAGATAGTCTCAGTTTATGGGACGATAAGTTATGATATGATATTCTGATATGATTTATGATTGGGGTGATTCAGGTTTTCCTATAGGCTTGCAAATGCAGTACTCAGAGCCATTTCTATTGAAAGGAATGGTATACAGAAAGAGTTAGATTTGAAACAGATGACTCTGAGATAGAGACTAGATTCAGATGAGTACAGATCACTCTTCAGATAAGAGTTGGATCTGATGCAGTCTGCTCGTAGTTAGAGCATAGTTCAAATGGCTAGCAGTTAGAACACAGATTTACATGAGAAGTTATGATGAGGCGATAGCAGCAGAATGCAATGGCAGGTGGTTAAACCATGATTGCACAAGGCATGGTAAGCCACAGTAAGAGAAAGATGAGAAGGAACTCCTGAGTAAGAGAGGAAATAAGTAAAGTCCTGGGAAATAATATGGGCTACTGAACATAATATTTCTAAATTTTTATTGAATTATCAACAAGTAGAAGCGGTGAACCCTATAACTTAGTCTGTTGGTTTAAGATCTTCGGGAGATATACAGAATCGTAGTTAGATTCTGGAGGGTCACAGTTAGATCCTAGCATGGCTCCAGGGTCACAGTTAGATCCTAACAGTTCCAGAGTCGCAGTTAGATTCTGAAGAGGCTGACGGTTGATCACAGTTAGATCCCGAGGTCGCAGTTAGACCTAGCCTAAGGAAAGTAATGAGCCATGAGATATGAGTACAATGTAGTATCTCTTTGGGAACATAAATGCCAAAGATGAAGTTAAGGTAAGGAAGCTTCACTAGTTAATAAACTCATCCAGAAAAATTATTTATAATGATTTTCCTCAGATAGCCTATATTATACAGACTCAACTTAGTTTTCTTTAAACAAAGACGGAGTTCAAGTTAAAGTCTGAGTGCTGATATTCAAAAGTTTTATAGAAGTATGCCTGAGGAATAAAGAAGAGAACCCCATATGTTTTGAGAACAGAAAAGTATGAGCAGATAAATCCTCCAGATGAGGATAAAAAGATTAAAAGGCTAGAGAGACTTAGAGAAGAAGGTCTAAAGTAAAGATAGAACCTAGTAGTTCTATGAGATAGAGAATGCTAAGGCTTAGAAGAGTAATGTAGCCTTCATCCAGAAAGATGTTTAGGCAAAGTAGTCTAAGAAAGAGTAATGAAAAAGGGTCCAGTTGTCACAGAAGTTGGTATAGATGGACAAGGTAAGAAAAGTAAAAAGTTAAAGTAAGATAGACCCCAGAGCTATACCAAGATGTTAAGGAGTAAGATACGCCATGATATAGCCAGACCTGGCTAGATATGCTATGATACAGCATAAGAAGTATGTAATGAGATACACTATGATAACTGTGTAAGGTGGAACGCAATGAGAAATGTGAATTTTATGAACAAATAAAGAGGCCCCTTATTGAAAAAGGGATAAGATGATGAATGTTATGCTACAGATAGAGATGAGAGCTTTCACTCCTTGCATAAAATGCCAGGCATTATGTTATGTTTGAAAATACGCTAAAGCTCCAAATGTTAGAGCTGTGTAAGCTCCAAGTGTTAGAGCTGTGCATATTCAGAAAATGAATACTTGAGCTCCGATATTAGAGCTTTGCCTTCATGAGCAGGTATACAGTCCTGCAAGATATTGGCCAGGCATTATACATGTTAGAGTATGTGGTCCTACTTAGCATTAAAGTAAAGAAAAGAATAACTGTATAAGTTCTCTCTCTGTATGATGTTGAATCATTAAAGATGATAAGAGCAACAATAGAGTTATAAGAGTTTCTATACGAAAAGAGGATGAAGCTTTTCGGATGTTAAAGAATTTCGCGAGATGCTAAGAGAAGTAATAAGGAATAAGTGTTAGAAAGTGTGATGAGTGAGTGAGGGAAACTTCCGAATACAGTAATATTTGAAAGAGTTTGATATGAAAGAAATGGACACTACTCACAAGTCTAGTACAATGAGTTGTCCATAAGCAAATGGATGCATAGCAAGTGAGTAAGTAGAAACATGAAGTAATATTCAACTCTAAATGAGTTGATTCATATAAGAAAAGTAATGATAGCATGAACAGGAAGCTGATAGTGAAAGTACTCCGCTAGATAATAAGGTAAAAGATAAGAGATGGATACCCCGATTCTTAGTCATAAAGCAGAAAGAGATTTAAAGAGGATGTATATTTAAGATTGTTGACTAAGGTGATGAATAAATTTCGAGGATGAAATTTATTTTAAGGAGGATTTTGAAAGAAATGCCCTTATCATATTCATAATTCCAAGAAGCTAATGTGGTTTTGAATCAAGGATTGAGACAAGTTCTGCAAAGTTACCAAACTAGATGGTGTCACACAATATAAAGGAGTATATGTTGGAGGCTCAAAATCCTTCTATTTGGCTTACTCACCCTAATTTACTCACTATGACTAGACTACATGAATATTAAACTAAATACATGAGATCAATCATTCATGATGCACAATTTCCACTAGTAAATGAATGAAACAAGTAACTTACACTTTATCAAGTTTGCAAATATTCAAAAGTATATGTTTAAAATTCAATTTGATTCCATGACATTAAATTCCACTAGACCAAGCAACAATTAGAATGAAATAGAAGAATTTTTTAGCAAAGGATCAATTCTAGTAGTGACAAAAGGACATCAGGTCGCGACTATTTTATACGGAGAAGAGATTTTCAGAAAACAACAAATATTGGTCACGATAGAAATAGACAATGGTCACGATGCATAATCATAGATAGTAAACTTGTTAAATACATATGCTCTAGTCGCAACCCAAGAGTCAATCCAGTCATGACCAAAATTCACAGAGAGTTACAGTCGTAACAAAGATAAAGCATAGTTCACGACTAAACATCACAGATAGGTAAACATCAGAAAATATGAACTGTTGGTCACAATAAAAATAGGTAAAGGTCGCGACTAAGTTTCAAAGAAAAGAAACTTAACATATTCTCACACATTAGTCAAGATACGAACAACATAAGGTTGTGACCAAAAGACACAGAATCACAGCAATCCTCCCCATACTTATTTTGTACATTGTCCTCCTTAATGTGAAGAACTAATAAAGCATATGCAAAGGCAGAAGTATTGAGGACAAAACTGAACCAAAATCTAAGATGAATTCATGAGAGTATTTATCTACCCTACTGACTTGGTCTCCTCACCTACACTTAATCAACAATTAAAAGCTTAAGTATACAAGTAAAACTGTGTATAACAAACTATTATAAGTTGGAAAATAAGAAAGGAGACAACCTGAATATTTTGGGGGTTTGAAGTTCTCTTTGTACAGCTTCAATAAATGGCCATTGACCTGAAATGTTGTACCATCCATTTCATCCTTTCTTATTGGTATAGCCTCCACCCATCTTGAGAGATAACCCATAACTAACAAAATATAGGCATAGCCAAAAGATAGTAGAAATGGTCTTAATGTAACTGTTGCATTATCCAGGTCTATCCCTGTAGTGATATTCTGTCGATGTTGGTAATATCCTTCAATTTCTGCATCCCTTAAATGTCTAAAAAATTCCAAGTTAAAACCCTTATAAACAGGGTTAAAATGCAGGATATTATAACTATTAAATTGAGAGCTCCCTAGCTCTGAGATTCTAGCTTCTTGTCTCTCAAAGTCTGCTATAATGTCATTGCCCTACAAGTCTGTTAAATCTGTCACAAACCTTCTTGGACATTGTTCATTACTTGAAACAGAGTTGTTAGTTCCAAAGAAAGAAATAGTAGATAAAGATAAAGAAAAATCACCCATAGTGGGAAGCCAGCCATCAATTTGAGAATTAATGCATAACACATCACCATTGGATTAAGAAAAAGAAGAAAAATCAGTGGAGGAGTAAGAAATGGAAAGTTCTTCAACTTTATCATCATTATCAAGCTCACAAATATCATCACACCTATTTTCAAGTAATGCATCAATCATGTTGAGTCATAGGAGAGAATAATCCTGATGTGGGTTTCTATACATGTTAAATTGAATTATGTGCCCACCAAATTCCATTTTAATAATTCCATCTTTCATTTAAATCATGGTGTTAGCTGTCCTCAAGAATAACCTTCCTAGAATAAGAGTACTATCATCAAGAGACTCATTTGTCATATCCAGAATATAAAAGTCCACAGGAAAATCAAGGTCCTTAACTTGAACTAAAATGTCTTTTAAGATTCCCTTAGGATTTATAATACTCTTATCAGCCAATTGAGCTAACACACTAGTTGGTTTAATCAAATTCACTCATAGAGCATGATAAACTGAACTAGGCATCATAAACAATTATCTTACCAATTGTACAAGGAATAGAAAATGCACCTGGATCTTGACACTTCACTGGAAGTTGAGCTTTAAAAAGTGCAAAAGCTTTAGGTCCCACTTACACCAATTCCTTATGTTTGTATCTTTTCTTGTGGTTGCAACTGTCCTTCAAACATTTTGCATATTCTGGCACTCTTTGAACCTTCTTCAGCATAGGCACATTTACTTCAATCTTGCTAAAAAAATAAGTACTTCCTTATCCTGCTCCTCTAAGGCTTTCTTCTTACTACTCATGAATTCCCTTGTCACAGGTAAATCCTTCATATTTACTTCTTTCTCAACTAAACCACAATTTTGTTTCTTTCTGCTTGAGCTATGAATTTACTACTAGTTATGTTTCTTCAGTTGTGTCTACTATAAGATTTCATAACTCATAACCGATAGCCTCAAGTAACTCAGTTTCCTTACTATTTGACTGTCCATAACCTTCAGAATCTTGTGCATAATAGATTTAACTTTCTGTAAGATCAAATATAACCTTTTTCTTCCTAAGGAGTTGTGCTTCCTTCTTGGTTTCAGACTTCATCATGTTATTCCTCATTAGACTGCTAGAAATAGTGTCTACATCATATTCCTCTTTATTTTTAGCATCTGTAACTTGCTCCCCAACTTGCTTCCCACTTTTCAAACTTATAGCATTCATAGATTTGGGGTTAACAACTATATTTGAAGGTAGATTTTCACTAATTTTGGCCTGAACATCACTTACTAAATTGGCTAACTATGATACATAGCCATTCATGTTTGCAACTTTTGTTTCTCACTGTTCTATTTTACTCTCTAAGGTAGTAAACTTGGAATATGTAATTGCTAGGTTGTTCTCCACCGTAGATCTCAAGTCATTGAAGTTAGAGCTAAAGTTTATGTTTATAGAGTTTACATTTTAGTTTATCACATTAATGCTCTTGAGTATCTCAGATATTCCAGCATCTTTTATAGCAGTAGGTATTCTATAGCTCTAGAGGATTCAGCCAATTGCTTGTCATTATTGAATCTATTTGGCCCAAAATTCTTATCTCCACCTCCATCCCTCCATCGAAAATTGGGATGATCTCTCAATCCTTCATTATATATGTTAGAGTATGGATTCCTTTGTGGATACTAGTTTGGTTTGCCTTGATAGATGGCTGAAACCTCCTTATAGTGTGTAGGATAATTAACACTAGTATGCATTGGAGAAGAACAATGCTGACAACTATGAGCAACTAGAGCTTGAGAGTATGGGCTTTGAACATGTGAATTGTTCAATTGAGCAGCTAAATTGTAGATCTGAGAACTCAGCAGAAACTTAAGAAGATAAGCTATTATAATCTTGAGAAGACCTTGTAGAAACCTCATGAACTCGTCTAGCATCATAGCCCCTATACTGCTGGTCATTATTTGTTATCTTCTCAATCAAATTCTATGCTTAATCAGGAGTTAAATCATCAATAGAACCCCCAGCAGCTACATCTAAATTCTTTCTACATGCAAAGCGCAATCCTGAATGAAAATATTAAACCAAATGTTCACTTGGAATTTGGTGGTATGGACATCTAGCTAGTAGCTCTTGAAAACTTCCCCAAAACTCATAGAAACACTATTTAGCAGAATGTTATGCAGCAAAGATTTCCTTCCTCAATGTAGCAGTCTTTGATGTAGGGAAGTATCTTTCCAAGAAAGCATTCCTCAAGTTATTCCAGGAGTCCAAGTCTTGATTTGTATGATGTGGCAAGATATAAAACCATTATTTTGCCTTTCCTTTAAGTGTAAAATTGAATACTTGTCTCTATACATCATCCATATTAGAACCTATAGGTTTCATGGATGACCAAACCCACTGTAAAGTCTTCAAGTGCTTGAAAGGATCCTTACCTGCCAATACATCAAACTTTGGTAAGTTACTTAACAAAGGACCTTTCAACTCAAAATTAACATCCAAAGCAGGGCAAGTGCGAAAAGGATCAAAGTTTGTATTAGAAGAAGTCAGTTATTTTATGTTCCTACATGCCCTTATATTATTCATGTTATTCTCTGCATGTTGCTCATTTTGATTATTCTGCTTATGAGTATGAGCTTTACCCTTATTAACATGCTCTTTGACAAAATGATTATCTAAGATATCACTAGATGCCAATTTAGTTTCAGTTACAACAGATTCACCAGAAGAACTAGGCTCAATAACAGATGCAACACTAACTTGATTTAAGATTTTAGTGTTCTTAATTTGCCTAAGTATTCTATTGATTTCTCTATCCAAAGGAAAGAATTTAGAGCTTCTGTTCATGCAAATCTCACTCAACAATTATGCAAGATATCAAGTACATCAATATTGTAGCAATTTTAGCAAATGAGATCCAATTATCGCAGTTCAAAAATATCAGGTTGTGATGTAAAGGAAACTAGGTCATGACTATAAAGATAGAGAGCAGATATCGTGACAAAACTAAACTTTAAGTCGCGACTGTTAGTCACAGAGAGTAAAATTTTTGAATTAGGATTTTTGGTCACGACCAAATGTCCCTTTGGTTGTGACTAAAAATCATATTGAAGATGTAATATCCCAATTTTCAGGCCCAGAGACTCAGAAAGTAGCATAAAATAGATAAGCTACCAGAACCCTTTGAGCAGAAGTCCCAGAAACATATAGAAGGTTTTTAAGGACTAGACTGTAAATAAGTGAAAGTTGTAATATCCCAATTTTCAGGCCTAGAGACTCAGAAAGTAGCCTAAAATAGATAGGCTACCAGACCCCTTTGAGCAGAAGTCCCAGAAATATACAGAGGATTTTTAGGGACTAAACTGTAAATAAGTAAAAGCACAGGGACTTATATATAAATAGTGAAAGTCCCTATGGGCGTAATGGTCATTTTAGAAAAGGAAGGGACTAAAGTGAAAAGTTTAAAAGTTCTATGGTAAGAAATAAAGGTAGACACAAGTTATGGGCTATTAAAGGTAATTATGAAAAGTTAAGGTACTTAATTGAAAAGAAGAAAAGTTTCTAAGGGCAAAATGGTAATTATAGAAAATTGAACCACAAGTGGGTTGGAACTGCCCGGAATCATTTCAGTCCCAAAATTCACCAGTAGATAGAGGAAATGATGCTGGTTAATCTGGCTTAATACATGAATTTTATTAAAGGTCCAGATAGCTGAAATTTATTTGATAGTCAAAAAGTTATCTGAAATTTTTATTAGATCTCCTGGACCTCAGATATGAGTGAAAAATTACAGGAATATGCGTCCTGTGAAGACGGAGGTCAAAGAACTGACAGAATCTTGAAAGGAGTTCTCTAGAAAAAATTATTCACTTTTTAGTGAATTTAGATGGGAGTTTATGAGTTCCTGGTATCCGATAGGAAAATTTAGCAGTAAATAAACTAGGACTGAATGAGCCTAGATGACATCACTCAGAGGCCCATAATGACACCAATGAAGGCCCAGGCCCAGGATATCAGTTCAGCGATAAAAGGGGCCAGTGTCCGGAGAAAGGTGCAAAATGACGAAAATACCCCTATTTTATAAAATAATTAAAGAATAAACGAAGGGTATTTTGGTCATTTGACTAAGGATAGATAGTCAAGAAAGGTTATCTGGATAGTTGACCAGGGTCAGAGAATACTCTGGTAAAGTGTGAAAAGACAGTAATGCCCCTTGACTTATTAAAGTAAATAAAGAGGAACCAAGGGCATTTTGGTAATTTACCAAGGGATATTTCTTGGGAATTGAGCCATCAGAGTACTTGAGCTTGATCAGAGACCCAAGATAGCATTCCCAGAGTGCAAAAACGTAGCCCAAGGAATATATGAATTAAAATGGCATTAAAATAATATTTTAGAGAGTTTCCAATAAAGTAAGGTTACTCGGTTGACGTGATAATCGGGGAATTGATCAGATAAAGTCCTGAGCTTATCCGGAAGCCATGACATGGCAATAAAGGTACCCATAAGGTACCACATGTCATTAATCTAGAGGGTGAAGAAAAAGATGAGGACACATGGCACGATCTCAGCCGTTGATTCCGGTATAAAACTCTGAAATTCTTTGGAAGCGCTGAGTCAGCTGGTGAGGTATCCTGAGGGCCCCACCATTACGCCACCTAAGCATGTGAGGTGTCCCTTGATGATGTCACTTTTGATGAGTCATTATGGAGGATGATGTCATCACGATGATGTAGGCAAAGCTTCTTGAGGAAGCTAAGCGATCTGAGCCGTTCATAGTGATTCGATCTGAGCCATCCATTTCACTTTTCTCCACCTATAAATACCCCACCCCCTTGCCATTTCATTCCATGGCCAAGAGCCAAGAAAGAAGAGAAAAGAAGATAGAGAAATAGAAAGAGAGAAAGAGAGAAAGAAAGAGAAAGAGAGGAAGAGAAAGAAGGAGTTCTAGTGGAGCTAGGAGCAATCCAAGGAGCTTAGGGACTCAGCAAGCTTAGAAATAAGGTAAGTAATTTATTCTAGTCCTTGCTCTAATAAATTAGAGGATTGTTCTTATAAATGAGATAGTTAGAATAGAGAAATATCTCTCTCTATAAGGTTAGCTGTGGATAGAAAGAAAGTTAGGGGATTGACAGGATAGGATAATAATAAAAATATTATTATGCTATGTATAGGCTCTGACATCTATAAAGAAGGAATTTTAGAGCAGAAGCTAAGGACTAAAGGAAAGGCTACACGCCAGGTAGTAAACTTACCTAAACTTGTATGTGTTAAATATATGATTGATTGTGTTATGTCTTGATTGATTGATGTTAATATGTAATTATTGAAGCTCTGTGCTATGATTACTTTGGCCAATTGTATTTCATATGTTACATGGAAGCATGCACATTACCTTAATGTGACACAATCACAAGCAAGCACTAATACCAATCATTGATGCATACATTATTTAGTAATGTTTGCTACCGAGATTTCCCCCGAAATCTCACCCTGTCCATATCAATCTAATTACATCAGGTCTTCTCAAGATGGAGAAGATGAGGATACATGAAGAGAAGTTAAGAATTATTTAGCACGATTGATATGTGATTGATGTATGCATATGTATGTAAAGTTGGTATGCTGGAATATGACACCATAAACAGTAACTCGTGATGATATAGTGATGTTTGATCTATAATTAAGGATAGTAAATGGTTGAATAAATATATAACATTTTTACAATAAATAGTAGACATACCAAGCTTCGATTTGATATATAGAATGCCTTATTTGGATGTCTACACATGGAGATATAATTTACCAAAGTTGGGACCAAAATGCTAGATTCAGGGGAAAAATATTTGATGAACAGTAAAGTTGTAGCATTGACTAACATTGGCTTGGTTAATTCTTGGTCAAAAAGTTATTTTCCCTGAAAGAGGATTAAGTTAGCTTCATGTAGCAATTTGAACCACTTTATTCTGATTTTTCTAGCATTAGTTATGATTTTTTGAAGTCAGGTCACTCGTCTGGAATTTTCACAGTAAACAGTACTCGATAGAGTAAAACTCCAGACTGAAAAATTTGACTTCAATGACCTTGAAAGTGGTTTCAAATGCTACCAAATGGTCCCTAAGACATATAAAAATTAAGATGTGACAAAAGTATAGGGAATTATATGTAAATAGTAAAAGTCCCTAGGGGCGTAATGGTCATTTTAGAAAAGAAAGGGACTAAAGTGAAAGTCTAAAAGTTTCATGGTGCAAAAGTGAAAGTAGACATAAATTGTGGGCCATTAAGTGTAATTATGAAAAGTTAAGGGACTTAATTGAAAAGAGGAAAAGTTTCTAGGGGCAAAATGGTAATTATAGAAAGTTGAGCCAGAAGTGGCTTAGAACTGCCCGGAAGTATTTTAGTCCCAAATTTTATCAGTAGATAGAGGAAATGATGCTGGTTAATCTAGCTTAATATAGAAATTTTATCAGAGTTTCAGATAGCTAAAATTTATCTGATAGTATAAAAGTTATCTAAATTTTTTATCAAATCTTCTGGACCTCAGATATAAGTGAAAAGTTACAGGAAGATGCATCCTGTGAAGATAGAGGTCAGGGAATTGACGGAGTCCCAAAACGAGATCTGTAAGAAAAGTTATTCACATATTAGTGAATTTTGATGGGAGTTCGTGAACGCCCGATATCCGATTGGGCGATTAAGCATTAAGAAAACTAGGACTAAATGAGCCCAGATGATGTCACATAGAGGCCCATGATGATGCCAAGGGAGGCCCAGATCCATGATATCAGCTCATCGAAAAAAGGGGCCAGTGTCTAGAAAAAGGTCCAAAATGACAAAAATACCCATGTGTTATAAAATAATTAAAGAATGAGTGAAAGGTATTTTGGTCATTTGACTAAGGTTAGACAGTCAAGAAAGGTTATCTGGATAGTTGATCAGGTTAGGGAATAGTCTGGTAAGGTGTGAAAAGACAATAATGCCCCTAGACTCATTAAAGTAAATAAGAGGAACCAAGGGCATTTTGGTAATTTTGCCAAGGGATGTTTCTTGGGAATTGAGCCATCAGAGTACTTGAGCTTGATCAGAGACCTAGGATGACATTCCAAGAGTCCAAAAATATAGCCCAAGAAATATGTGGGTTAAAGTGGCATTAAAATAATATTTTAGTGAGTTTTCAATAAAGTAGAGTTACCCGGTTGAAGTGATAACCGGGGAATTGATCAGATAAAGCTCTGGACTTATCCGGAAGCCATGAGGTGGCATGAAAGGTACCCAGCAAGATGCCACATGGCACTGATCTAGAGGAAGAAGAAAAAGCTAGGGACACGTGGCACGATCTCAGCCGTTTATTCCGGGATAAGACTCTGGAATTCTCTAGAAGCGCTGAATCAACTGATGAGGTGTCCTGAGGGCCCCACCATTGCACCACCTAAGCATGTGAGGTGTCCATGGATGATGTCATTTTGATGAGTCATCTAGGATGATGATGTCATCACGATGACGTAGGCGAAGCTTCTTGACGAAGCTAAGCGATCTGGGCTGTTTATCATGATTCGATCTGAGCCATCCATTCCACCTCCCTCCACCTATAAATACCCCTCACCCACCTCCCATTCCATTCATGTCCAAGCAAGGCAAGGAGGAGAGAGAGAGAGAAAGAAAGAATGAGAAAGAAAGCAAGAGAAAGAAGGGGTTCTAGCTGAGCTAGGAGCAATCTAAGGAGCTTAGGGACTCGGCAAGCTTAGGAATAAGGTAAGTAATTTATTCTAGTCCCTGCTCTAATAAATTAGAGGATTGTTCTTATGAATTTAATAGTTAGAATAGAGAAATATCTCTCTATATAAGGTTAGTCGTGGATAGAAAGAAAGCTAGGGGATTGTCAGAATAGGGGTATTAGCTCAAGATAAGCTTGAGTTAAGTGCAGTTATGCTAGATAGGATAATAATAAGAATATTATTATGCTATGTATAGGCTCTGACCACTATAAAGAAGGGATCTCAAAGCAAAGGCTAAGGACTAAAGGAAAGGTTGCTTGCCAGGTAGTAAACTTACCCATTCTTGTATGCTTGATGAACATTTCTTGTGTGTTAATATGATTATGATATGTGATGATGATGATGAATGATATATGCTCTGCCCTTTATGAGTTTATGGTTATGCATAATAGTGATAGGCATGGAGCATGAAAGTATGCAAATGGAAGTTAAAGGAAGATAAAGGAAACACATGTCATGCACTTGCATAAATCTTGTATGCATTGAATTGTACCGTTTACTATTGAGATTTCCCCTGAAATCCCACCCCTATCTTTTCCAAACATAATAGGGTACTGGTTTGGAGAAAATGAAGCTAGGAAAGGGAGGATGTGACAAAAGATGACTTGATGAAAAAAAAAGTTTGGTTGCGACCAAAATGCACTCCGGTCACGACTAAAAGTTATAGAGAGCAAATCTGAGTTAAAAACTACTTTTAGGTTGTGACCAAAAAGTAGTCAGGTCTCAACTAAAAATCTCATAGACTCTCAGAAATGAATTTTTGCACTTTAGTCGCGACTAAACAGGCAATTGGTCGTGACTCACAAAGACAAAACACTAAATCCGTGGAAAAACTAAAATACCTATATTCTTTTTATGTTTTCTTAGGCCGAGCAGATTGCTTAGGAAACCTTAACAAGTAAGGATCCCCAGCAACGGTGCCATTTTGATAACTGTCATTTCAATTCTTGTAAAATCCTTACTTTTGTACGTCTTAGAGACCATTCGGTAGCATTTAGAACCACTCACATGACCTTTGAAGTCCATTACCTAAATCTGGAATTTTTATTCTTGGCGAGTTACTGTTCATATGGTACTCCAGATTAGGTGATGAACTTTGAAAAATTATAATTAATTCTAGAAACATCAAAATGAAGTGGTTCAAAATTCTACTCAAAGATACATCTTAAATTTTAAGGGAAAAATAATTTCCTGACCAAATGCTTAGCCAATTAATATAGTTTATTCGTTAAAGTTTACTGTTCATTTGGTCAAAAATTCTGAAAAGAGATTCTGGTCCCCATCTTTGGAAAATTAGTTCTCTTTGTACAGACATCGAAATAAGGTGTTCTTGGTGTCAAAACGAAGCTTAACATGTTAATTAAATGTCTGTAAAATTTCATACATGTATTCCATCATTTACTATTTTTCCTCACATCATAAACATTGTTGCTTAAACTAGCCATATAGCATCATTACTTGCAAGAATTCTTTACATACCATCATATAACATTTACATTGACCAATCCCTAACTCCTCTTCATGCTTGTTCATCCTCTTTCCTCATTCATAAACCTGTTGGGATTGGGATTACATGGATAGGGTGAGATTTATGGGAAAATCTCAGTAGTAAACAATATTAAACAATGCATGTATTAATATAATTGCTTGTGCTTGCTTGTGAAAGTGTTACTATAGTGTAATGAGCATGCTTACATGTATCATATGAAATACAATTGGCCAAGGTAATCATAGAAATAGAGATTTAATCATCTACACATATGAATACAATTCAATAAAGCCATAGCACAATCAAGCATAACATTCAATACCTACAAGTTTAGGGTAAGTTTACTACCTCATATACTTGACTTTCTTTCACTTTAACTTTGATCTTTCTTCTTACTTCTCCTTGGTGTGTGGTTGCCTCTTTGGAGTCCACAATCACACCCTGTCATCACATAATCATCCATTCATTACAATCTAACTTCTCTTGAACATTAAACTTACTTAACTACATTAACTTCCTTTAATCTTTACCAATTGACTTGGCCTTTGAATCAATTGATGTCTTGACCTTACCCTACACAATTTGGCCTTTTGAATCTATGTATGAACTCAAAATACCCAAATTCCAGAAACTATGCACTGTTCTATACAGAATTTGCAAAATATACATAATTCTTCCAAAAATTCCCATCTTAATTCCATTGCTTCCCATACTTGTTTCTCTACTTTACCCCACACAACTTTTCATTTTAAAATCATTGGAATCATCAAAATCATGAAAATCCAATCACTGTTCATACGAGTAAACAGTAATAGAAAAGAACTTCAAACATTACAACTTTCAATTCTAATGCTTCCAAGGTTTGAAACCTATCCAATCCTACACAAAATCATCATATAAATTCAATGGTAGCATTAGATCATTGAAATTCTATCTCCTTCTATCATGAACAGTGCAACCTGAAATATTTCCTCCATGGCAAAGTCAAGAATATCAACTTGATTCAACAACCAATCGTCTAACTAGCTTGTTTAAGCTTTAATCTCATAACCCTAACTTTAATCTCTTCTTTCTCCTTTCATCTAAGGTTTTGGACAGCATATGCACCTTAGAGAAAACTCAAGTTTCTTCCATGAAAACCCTAAGTTCAAGCTCCCAAATCAAAGGAAAATAAGCTAGGATAGATTGCTTACCTTTAATCTCTAGCTTGCTTGAACTTTGGACCTTGGATTCTTCTTTGTCTTGGCTTGAGTTGGCATTTGGGAGCACCTCCCCAAGGGTTCTTCAAGCCACGGTTTTGGGCAGAAAAATGGGGGTATCTATAGAAAAAATCCATGGAAAATAGATGGCCAAGATTGCTTTGGTTACTATTTGATCTAATGGCCAAGATTGCACATTGAATCTTGTCTTGCCCACCAAGCGAAGTTGAGATAAAATCACATGACAAAATCTTCTCTTCCCCTTGCCTTGGACGCCATGTGTGAAGCCTTGTGGGTCCCACCATGTGCAAATCATAATTCTTACTTTTTTCCTTTTTTTCTTTTCAAAAATCCATAAATTATTCTTTATTGGACTTGGGCTCCAAGACAACTTTTGGGACTTTTTGGGCTGCCCTAGAATGAAATATTGGGCCTCTTTTAGGTCTAATAGCTACTTGGCGCAAATCCCAATGCACTTCCTTATACTAATATCCTTAAATTACCCTGATCTTGGAATAAATGCTAAACACCTCTTTTAATGGCTCTAATATTTTTATAAATTCATTCTAATATAAAATGAATTCTCTGTAAAGTTTTATAATTTTATAAGACCCAGAAGTCCTAATAAAACTTACATACATTTCCTTTAAGCCCTTTATCGGTGTCCTTTTTCATCGTAAATTTCATAATTAATTCTACAAGACTTCTTTTTTACTTCTGTCAGTTTCATAAATTCTCATATTAATTATAAGAATTTACTGCCAAATTTCATCTGATATCCATCCATTGTGAAATGACCAAAATACCCTTGGTGCCCTTCTTTGCACTATATTAACCCTAAGCGCATAATTGTCATTTCACACCTCTTTATACCTTATCAGGGCGTATACTAACTCTGAGTACTCATTCTTGCACTTGCTTTGGCATTTTGGCCTATCCAAAATGACCAAAATGTCCTCCATTCATCTCTTGCTCCTTGGTACAACACAGGGGCATTTTCGTAATTTCACACTTTTTTGGCAAATTTTTGGACACTGGCCCTTTTCCCCGATGAACTGATATCATGGGCCTAGCCTCAATTGGTGTCATTATGGGCCTCTGAGTGACGCCATCTGGGCTCATTTGAACTACAATCGGAGCCAGAATCTTTTGCTCTGATACCAAAATATCGTATCCTTACTTTAATACCCATATATGATCCATTAGTAGCCTTTGGAACCACTTTAGGATCAATTAAAGTTGAAATCAAATATCTGAAATTGTTGAAAATCTCTCTCGGGTACTGTTCATATAGCACTTTTCAGATTTTTTTCCCAAACTTTGGAAATTCATATTTAAATCTAGAAAACTACAAATGAGGTGATTCCAATTCCTACTGAAATATATTTAAAACCTATTTATGGGAAAAATAATGAATAGGTTCAAGCGCAACTACAACGTTCCAAAAAAATTCACAAACATCACTGTTCATATGGTAATTTTCCAGTTTTCCAGAATCCAACTCTTAACTTTGAAAATTCACCATAAATTCGTTTTTTATCCAAATTGGACGTACTTGGTGTCTATTTAAAGCTTAAGATGTCAACTTTAAGCATACTAAATTTCAGTATTTAATGTATACAATACCATATCCAAAATATGTTGTAAATCTTACTGCCTTCTAACAGAACTTACATTAAGTACTCTTTGTTCCATATTTACATAATATAAGTGTATCTAACACAACCAAGCATACTTCAAACACCATCAATTAGCTCTTTACCTCTTCATTTCTCAGCACCTACCATGGTTTAATATGAAAAAGAGTGAGATTTCCAAAGAAATCCCAATAGCATTCAACACAACTTTAACATCATCAAGTAATTATTTAAAGCATGTTATATGATATGGGAGCCACACATTCATTCTCATATTTTTGGCATTCTCTAACATGCATTTGTCATGACATCTTAGCAAGGAGATTACCGCATAATCAAGCCCATCAAGCTTGCACATCATCACATAATATCATGCTCAACCAAACATCATAAACAACAAGACCAATAAATAATTACAAGACAATGATAAAGTTAGAGTTGTTGCTACCTCTTGGAGATCCTTGTGTTTCCTTGTTGACTTGAAGTTCTTTAGGTGCACAAATGTCAAATCCTAATTATTGAACAACAATTTCATGTCATTACACTTCTCAAACATAATCCAAACTTAAAAATCCTAACTACCCTTTCTTGAATGCAATTAGGGTTTTATTTATCCCAAGCACTAACATTAACTCTTGGGATCCTATCCTACATAATTTTGGCTAAGGAATCCAATGGTGTGATCCAAATTTTGAAATTGCTTCATCTCCTATACTTTCCGTACGGACAAAAACGAAAATTGCAACTAAGGGTTTTGTAGAACTTCCATTTTGATGTTTAAGGCTTCCACTTAGGGTCTCCCTACTATGCCCTACACAAAATTGCATTTTGAACACCTTGGAGGCCTTAAAATCATCATATCTTAACCCTAGAACAAAGTGCATAAATCTGGACAGCAAGGTAGTTCAAGAACAATTCCAAGAAACCATTGATTCCATGAACTAAAACATGTTAAATCTTTTCCTTTTCAACTTGTCTTTGCTATCCTTATCATGACTTTCATCTTTTCCTAATTTGGGCAGCATCTCCCCTTATAAATTCATGGTTCCCAACCCTTAAAAACCATAAATCAAACTTCCAAACAAATCATTAAAAGCTTGGAAGTATGCTTACCTTAGTATCCTTGAACTTTGGGAGGTTGGAAGCTTTGTTTTTGGCTTGAGTTTTGAATTGACAAGAGTTTCTCCTATGTAAGAGGGCTGCAAGAAATTAAAGTCTTTGGAGGGGGTATTTATAGGAAAAATTGAGGGGAAACAAGGGCTAAGATCCAATTCCTAAAAACTTGATCCAAGGGTTAGAATTTAACCTCCTTTTTCAATGTAATTATGACAACTTTTGAGTTGTCATCTCCTTTTTCCTTCTCCCTCACCATTTGGCGCCAAATCAATAAGTCTTGAGGCTTCATGGAGTTTCTTGGACCTTCTTGGAGCTTCAAGGATTTTTCTTCAATTTTTCGGTATTAACCGGTACCGATTCGGGTGATTTTCGGGAAAAATAAATTATTTAATGGCATGATATTTTCTAGAACACCCTCTGACCCTGTATTACATATCTAAAATCATTATTGACCCTTTAAATATTTATCTCCATTTTCTCATATTTTTCTGAGGTCTTTTTATAGTCCTAATACTTAATTTTTCCGGATACCTTAAAAGAAACTATAATACGATAAAAATTCATATAGGGGTATTTTTGTCATTTCCCCTTTATAAAAATGTCTTATAACCTCATTTTTCATTTTATGGAATTTATTGGGATTTTTCTGAATATTTTTCAAAACTGCCATTTCCGGCCCGAAATTTCCCGAAATTACAATTTTGCCCCCATTTTAGTTTGGGCTCATACTGGCTATTGGACTTTGACTTGGCCCATAATAACCCATCTAAATTTATTCTAAGCCTCCTGGTAAAATTTCATGGTCTTCAGTTTAGATTTGGTCCTTCAACAAATAAAATCCTAATTTTTAGAGCCGGTACACAAGCTCCTAAAATTCCTTTAAAAATCTATTTAAAATTATCTGGACCTCTTTTAGAGGTGTGGTCTTTTTTACAATCTCCCATAATTCACAAAGTATCTTTTATCATAATCTCACAGAATTCTGAAGTCCAGTCAGTCTCCTAAAAATTCCAGGTTATTTTCCCAGACTTACCGAATTTTTATCAATTAATCGGGACCTCAGATCAAAATTCTGATGTCTCTCATTCAACCCGAAATTTTGTGCTTTATCTCCCAGTATTTTCATATCCTAAATCCGTACCGGGCTGTTTTGGGCTGAAAGTACAGTTTTTGTGAATTTTCACAAATCACATTTAGGTCCCTTGACCTTTTTCATATTTGCAGTTTAGTCCCTGAAGTTTTGTCTACTTTGGACTTTTGGCCATAATACTTTCTAACTTTACAATTTGATCCTTTATTTAATCAGTCATACCATTTACATTTCTCTAATCATTTCCTTAGCTAAAAACTTAGGGTTTTCGGCTAGGGAAATTCTAGGATGTTACACGGCTCAACTTTCTATAATTACCATTTTGCCCCTTGAACTTTCCTTAAATTACATTTAGGTCCTTAAACTTTTTGAAATTATACTTAATGGCCCAAAGTTTATGTCTACTTTACATTTTGCTCCATGGAACTTTTATACTTTTCAATTTAATCCCTTTTCTTTAAATCTTTATCTAATCATTCTTTTCTTTTTCATTCAGCATCACAATCCTTTCTAAACCTCTTTCCTCTATCTGTATTATATAAATAGGAAAAAATTAGGATATGACAATTATTAAACAAAACTAAGCTAACCAATAGTAGAGTGAAGTTAACCTAGGTCGATTCACAATGAGCCTAAATGGATGCTAAAGTTTCCTAACAAATCTAATGAGCCATAAATTAACAAATTAATCAGAGGAACTGTGAAATGACATGTTGAATAATTTCAAAATATAAATTCTATGCTACTATTTATGATTTGAGGTGTTTAATGATGATGATATGAATCAATAACAAGTGTGTTCCCTTGGAGATTACCTTACCTTCATTATCCATAGAATATGAGGATTTAGTTGAATTAGTATATGTTAGCTAACAACTTGCCAGCTAAATCTCAATCAAAGCTACAACTCGCAGACATTGAATAGATAAACAAGAATAATTCAACTCAAAAGATAGAAGAAGATAAATAAAATAGATATAATTGTTCTAATTAACCATAACCATGTCCAACTAGTTCAAAGATGAGAATCAATCAAAGCATCAATTATGTAGAAATAGGAAATCCAACTCAGTTACCTAATCATTAATCATCTACTAACTCTAATTATATCAGTAATTACAGACTTAACTACATCAACTCGATACAATTAAATCTGAATGAAAAACATAATGAACTCCCTATTCAGATCCAGAATTCTGGTTCAACATTATATCCAAGAGAGCACAGCAACTCTAGCCTTCCATTGTTGTCAAGACTTCAACAGCAGTAGTAAAACTAGCAGTAGTCATGATAAGTTCAAAAGGAGAAGATGAAGATGAAGACTGAACTTTCCTCTGGTTCTATTGCCTAGAACAGAGGAAAGTTACATATGAAAGAGAGAGAGAACATAGATGGAGAGGGAAGGAATGACGTGTGTGAATCTGAGGTACGTGATGTGTGAATCTAAGAGAAGTGTGGAATGAGTGATTTGGTCTGAATAAAGTGAATGGCAGCTGGAATAAATGTGTGTGTGAACAGTGAAATAAGTGTTGATATGATGAACTATTATCGAAATGTGGAATGTGTGAAGTAGAATGAATCTGAAGTAAGGTGTGTGTCATACATGAATCAATCTTCTCTCACGTGCCAGCACATGCCTTCTACCAACTGTTAACCCACTTGTTTCTGTTAGCCCACTTGTTCAGTCCAGCATATTCTTAATCTTCTCTTGTCCAGCTGTTAAGTAACCTCCATATAATCTGTTGATTGATTACTGCATTCCTGTAATGGAAATTTAATAAATTATTTATCCAATTAATCACTAAAATCATATCAATTAATTTCCACTGGTTCCATTTTTATTTTATTTATTAATTGCTCAACATATTGATAAATGGGGATAAAAATCAATAATAAAACTCTCTTTAAACACTCTAAAATCAATACAAATATGAGTTTATCAGTGGGAACTCATAAAATTTTGAGAGATGGCTGTTTGATTGGAAAATCTTCCCCATTGCCTTCTATCTCTACTCTAGCATCCAAAATCATGCACTTTGACAGCATTATGAAGTCCATCCAAGCTTGTCTTGAATTTTCCCTATTTAAACTTGAACTTGTCCAATTGTGGTTGGTATATAGTAGCAATAAACTTGGGTGGTGTTCGCTTCATATCCTTTGTATATTCTTGTAATCTAATCTTATCCAGCTTGTTAAAATTCTCCAAGTTATTGTCTACTTCCTCAAGTGTTGTACCAAGCTATGGTTGGTCTACAACTACAACATAATTAGGATTACTCTACTTCATAACTGCATCATTATTAGAGATCAAATCATTCAAAAATATTAGGTATGCGATGGAATTTTGGAATGAGAGTGAGGAAAATTAGAGTTAGGATATGTTGGTCCTTTAACCAAAACACTCGACTGTTGAATTGAAAATTTTTGAAATTCAATTGTATCTAACATTACAAGTCATGACCTCTCTGTCATGCCTTCAAATTCTCATCACGGCCCAAATTGATAGAGAGCGTCTCTGAAATTTTTGGTCGCCACTTGATCATCCGCGGGTCGTGACACAATCTTAGGAGTTTATGGTCGTGACAATACAATCATCTTGTTGCGACTCCTTTTCATAGAGAGTCTCTCCCTCAGCAAGTTTATATATAGTCACGACATAAGGATCTTCATGTCGTGACTTGGGATCACATAAGCTCAACCCTTCTTTATTTGTTCCACTTCCCACAATGTCTTGTATTCCTATAAAGTCACTCAACAATTCCTTTGCAAAAGCATTATCACTTGCAAATGACAAAATCGAATCAAAATTTTATGAGAATGAGAAATCTTGAGAAACTGAAAGCATGCTTTTATATCTAAGCAATTGAAACATGATGCATTGCTTTCACAAGAACAAGAAAAAGAATAAACAGAAGAACCACGATGCATGCTCTTACGTCTTAGGGAGCATTCAATAGCATTTAGAACCACTTAAACATCTATTGAAGTTCACCTACAAAATCTGGAATTTCAAGTACTGCTCATATGGTGATTCCAGATTAAGTGACGAACTTCAAAAAATCATAATTAATTCTAGAAGAATCGAAATGAAGTGGTTTAAAAGGCTACTCGAAGCTAACAAATTGAAATTTAAGAGAAAAATAATTCCTTGGACCAATTGAATAGTTAACTAAGTCAACTCCTATGTCAAAATTTACCGTTCATTTGATGAAATTTCTAGAAAATAGTTTATGGTCCCAAACTTTAAAAATTTAATTGTCCTTGTATAGACGTCAAAATAAGACATTCTTGGTGTCAAAACGAAGCTTGACATGTTAACTAAATACTACTAAAATATTATACATTTATTTGCTTATTTACTATTTTTAATTACAGCAACTACTGTACTACATCTCATGCATATATTACATGCATACATCATATAAGTCATATATTTTAGGGAAAATCTCAGTAGCAAACAGAAACCATACAATGTATGCAACTATATGCTTGATGCTAATACGTATGCACTTAATGATCATGCTTGCATAATGATAACTTACATACTTCAATGTCCCTTAATTATAACATATGGCCATAGAATAAAAATAAATGAAGCATCACTTAATCATACATGCTTCACATTATCAAAGTAAGTAAACATCACATAAAACATCCAAGCAACATAAGCATACAAGTAGGTAAGTTCACTACCTTTTACTCCTTGCTTCCCTTGTCCTTTCTCTTTACCTCTTGTTTCTTACTTCTCTTTGATGTGTGGCTTCCCTCTTTGAGCACACAAACCAAATCCTAACATTGCATTATCATTCCTTCATTACAATCTCAATTCACTAACATTTTATAACTTTAAACTCAATTAACCACTTAACCCTTAACTTTCTCTATTTGTGGTTAATTGTCTTATCCTTCAAACTAACTTACATCTTAACTTTACCCTACACAATTTTGTATTTTGAATCCATTTATGGACTTAGAATGTTGAAATTCTATCCGCTTCATCAAATCTAGATAGAACCGAAAAGAAGCATATTATTCTTTCAAAAATTCTCATTTTAATTCCAATGCTTCCAATACTTGTTCCTCTACTTTATCCCACACAATTTTTCATTTTAAAACCATTGGAAGCATAAAAATCATGAAATTCCAATCACTGTTCATATATGTGAACAGTAATAGAGAAGACTCTAAAATTTCATCTTTCAATTCCAATGCTTCCAAGGTTCCAAACTTATTCAATCCTGTACAAAATCATCATATAAATCCAATGGAAGCATTAGATTATTAAAATTCAAACTCCTCCTTTCAATTCTGTTCTTGGCCAAAAGCTCTCTTCAATGTGCAAAGCAAGGAATTTCAATCTAATTTCATAACTAGCGATTAAATCTAGCTTATCTAAGTGTTAATTGCTTAGTTCTTACTTCAATTTCTTCTTTCTCCAATATTGTAAATTTTTGGACAGCATCACCACATAGGTAATATCTCACTTTCCTTCCATTAAAACCCTAAGTTCAAGCCCCCAAATTAAGGGAAAATAATCTAGGATAGATTGCTTACCTTAATCTATAGCTAGCTTAAACTTTGGTCCTTGGGTTATTCTTTGTCTTGACTTGAGTTTTCAATTGGACATAGCTTCCCCAAGGGTTCCTCATCCACGGTTTTGAGCAGAAAATGGTGGGGTATTTATAGAAAAATCCTATGGAAAATGAATGGCCAATATCACTTTGTGCACTATTTGATCTAATAGCTTATATTTGCTCTTGATAAAGCTTACCCTAGAAGCCTCTTTATGACATCATTCATGACATCATCAGGGACACCTCATAGGCACATGTGGTAAAATTTCCAAGGGAAGAAGCATCTAGAAAAAATTTTAGTCCAATCCGGTACCAGCTCAGTTCGATTCCCCAAAAACCAGACTGTTTTATAAATCTAATTTTGCTGAGATTCCATAATATGCTTTATGATCTTAAATCCAGTATCCAGATTTTTCCTACCATTGACATTCTTGAACTAGGTCTAAACTTAATTACAGATCCCTTGGTAAATTACCAAAATGCCCCTTGGTTCTTCTTTATTTACTTTAATATCTCTAGGGCATTATCGTCTTTTTATACATCATCAGAGTATTCCTTGACCTTAGTCAACTATTTTGGAAACTCTCCTTGATCTTCTAACCTTAGTCAAATGACCTAAACACCCTTCATCTATCTGTTGCTCAATGGCATAACACAGTGGCATACTTAGTGATATTTTCATAATTTTACATTTTTTCGGGTCTTTATTAGCACTGGCCCACATACTTATCTAAAAATATTATTGGGCCTATAAGACACTATTTTGGACCTTCTACATGATCCACTGCCTTCGTGAGCTCAACTCACAAGAAATTCCCCTAAAATCACTTATCGGGTATTTTAATCTACTGTAAATTCTATTATAAATTCCACATAACTACTTTTTGAGTTTTGCCAGTTTCATGAATTCTTATATTAATTATAAGAATTTACTACAAAATTTTATCTAATTTTGAGATCCAAAAGATACAGTACTAATTTCCCTTTTTTCAAAAATTTATATCAATTTATCGGGATCTCAAATCAAAATTCTGTGTTACGTTAAACTGATCAAAATAATTTACTCTATTTATTGGAAAAATTTGGGACTAAATTGATTCCTGGCATTTTTGGGCCTTTTTCAGCTCAACTTTCCATATTTACCATTTTGCCCTTGAACTTTTGAAAATCACACTTTAGGCCCTCAACTTTTTATAATTACACTCAATGGCCCAAACCTTGTCTACTTTCATTTTTATGCCATAGAACTTTTAAACTTTTCATTTTAGTCCCTCCTTTCCCAAAATGACCATTTTGTCCTTGGAATTTTTATTAATTACAATTTAGTCCCTAGACTTTCACTAAATTGTAATTTAGCCCCTTTTGCTTTACAACTTTGTACCTTCTCTCTTTCTTTGGCTTAGAACTTATCTTAATCATTATCTTTTCTTCTAATTACCATCTCAATCCTTTCATAATCTCTTTCATCTATTAGTCTTATACATATAGGAAAACCTTGGGATATTACATCATTTAAGCCAGTAAAAGCAGAATTATCAAAAGGATACTTCATTGCTTCATTCATATTTAAAGTGACTATATGTTCCCCAACTTTCATTATAATGGAACTATGCTTCATACTAATGATTGTCTTGGAAGTTTGGAGGAAAGGTCTTCCTAGGATTAAAGTTCTCTTATACACTGGCTTACTGGACATGTCCAAAACATAAAAATCAGCTAGAAACACTAAATCCTTGACCTGCACTAGAATATCCTCAAGAATTTCCTTAGGATACCTAATTGATCTATCAGCTAGTTGGAGCACTACACTTGGGTCTCTAAGATTATTAATACCTAAGGCTAAGTATACTGACTAAGGCATTACATTAATGGTAGCCCCTAGATCTAATAACGCTCCCTTAATATGAACCTTTCTTATTGTGCATGGGATAATGTAAGATCCTGGGTCTTGGCACTTAACCGGTAATTCAGCTTTAAAAAGAGATGACATATTAGCACTCACCTAAATTCTCTCAAGAGGCCTAAACTTCTTCTTATCAGCACACAATTCTTTTAAAAATTTAGCATACTTAGGATTTCTCTTGAGGAATTCAACCATAGGAATACTTATTCTGTGTTTATTGAAAAGATTATAAGCATCTTTTGTAAATTTAGAGTCAATCTTTTTCTTTTCAATAAAGTAAACTTTTGGAAAAGGGAGATCCTTTATACTTACCTCCTTACTATAGGCGTAAAGGCTCCTTACTTGTTTGACTCCCCCTTCTTCTCAGTTTTCTTCCCTTTGTATGTTGGGCTTCTTATTATCACTTACTCTTCTTGTACCTCTTGTATTTCCTCTTGTGCTTATGAGTTCTCCTCTTGGTTTGCTCTCTTTGTCATGAGCTGCTTCTTTTCCAATCTTTATCTATGAAAAGATGTATTTTTAACTTTAAAATCTTCCATCTCCTTCTTTGGTGTATCATCTTCCTTAAAATGAACTTTTTTCTCGCTTCTAAGTGATATAGCATTCAGACCCTTCAGATTAATAATAATATTCAAAGTTATATTGCCATTGCTCTTTGTTTAGATATCACTTACTGTATTGGAAACTTGAATTAAATGAATTGTAATATCCACATTCTTAGAACTTAACTCCTCAAGTTTCCTATGCACATATGCATTATCCTTCTGCATACTTTGAAGATTTGAAGCTGTGGAGGTGAATTTACTGTAATCTCTTTGAGCTTGTTATCTATATTAGTCATTCTACTATCTATGTTGTTCATTTGTGCATCCATACTCTTCAATAATTGAGAAGTATCATCTAGTCTTAATGCTGCTAAAGCATTATGTTGAGTAGGAACCATAGACCTTGTATTACTTTAGTAGTTACTTGAAGAAGCACCACCTCCTTAAAATTGGTTTAGCCTATTTTTACCACTCCCCCACCTAAAATTTTTGGTGGTCTCTTCAACCAGGATTATATGTGTTGAAGTATGAATCTCTCTTCTGGTATTGATTGTCTCTCCCGTGATACATTGCTACCACTTCTTCATATTGTCTATCACATATATTTGTAAGATGCATCATTGAATCTCATGACTCATATCATGTAACTAGTGCTTATGAGGTTCCCACTACATGAACTTGCTTTGTAGAATACTGAAACATCCTTAATCTCATGCTTACATATACTCAATTGGAAGTATCTTAGATCATTGGAACACCATTTCACCTTAGAAACATGAATTTCCAAGAGTTAGGCTATCGGGTAATGTTCACTTTTACTGTTCACTTGGTAATTTCAGATTACACCATAAACTTTGGAAATTCATAATTAAATCTAGAAAAAATTAAATGAGGTGGTTCCAAATTCTAATGAAAGTTCTTTCGTTAAAATTTGATATAAAAATATGAAAATGAGATTTCTTGTCCAAACGAAATCAGTTTATTCGTTGAAAGTCACTGTTTATTTGGTAAATCTGGAAGTTCCAGTTTTCTTGCCTCATTTTCAAAAATTCATTTCTCTTTGGTTACTTATCCAAATGAGTCATGTTACATATGGATTTAAATATCCATATGTGTACTTTAAGCTCATAAAATTTTGTGGAAAAACTCATTCATTTACTATATGAAATTAGCGCATGAACCTCACTGCCTCTGAGTAGTCGTATTATCTTATTCCAGATTTTAAATCCCGACTTTGAAAACTCATAACAATTCAATTTCTTAACCAAATGAGGCATTCTTGGTTTCCATTTAAAGATCTTGATCTTAGCTATGTTCATGCCAAATTTCATATGAAAACTCATCGGATAAGTCACTCAAACTATCATTGGAAGTACACTACCTCGGATCGGATTTGTGAGTAGCATACATCATACACACCAAAATATCATCTTGTAAGTAAAGTGCACACTCTTTAAGTTATATACAGTCATCCATCTACATTTACCCTTTTGTCTTGAGAAGATCCAGCACCTAGAGCATGGTTATGAAGGGAATTGGAAGACACGCAGCGGAAATTAACTTTAAAAATTTTTCCATTCCCAGCCAGGATCTACCTAATGTGTTTAAGTCAAGGAGAAAGAAGTGTTACCTTCGGTATTTGAGCTTTGGTCGCGACCTCAGTGTCCACTAGTCGCGACTCCTCGCCTCTGGAACTTTTAGTCGCGACCTCCTCATCTTCTAGTCGCGACCTGTAGCCTCTGGAGTTTTTAGTCGCGACCTCCTCTTCCTCTAGTCGCGACCGGACGTCTCTGGAGTTTTAGTCGCGACCTCGTCAGCTTCACGTCGCGACCTGTCTCCTCTTTTCGGATTTCTGACGTTCAGACGCCCGTGTGGTCGCGACCTGAGTATGTTCTGGTCGCGACCTTTCTTCGTGTCTGGCCGTATCGTAGAAGTCGACAGCTCAGATCGGCTTCCTCTACCGGTATCCACACGAACAGCGTTCCAATCGCGAACGACGTGCTAGCGCCTCTTGTCCCTCTAAGGCTTTCTGGAGATTCCGTCCTCACCGTCTCTATTTTGGGAGTTTCTTATCTGCAAACCTTTTGCACTCTCCCTGCCCCCTTTTCTCACGACTGAATGTGTGTGTGTAGAGATCTCTAGAACCCTAGCCCCTAATGTCAAATATATAGGAAGCTATCGGGCTTCTAATAGGGCCGGGCTTCAGAATTAATCTTATATTAATTCTAAAATTAATACAATATCATATATTGCATAATTTAATAAGAAACTAATTAAATAAATATGGTTTATATTAAATCCGTCCCACAGATTTAATTCACCTATTTATTTAATTTAAAATAAAGATAAGATGGAATTATATTTGATTTATTCTTATAAATCAAATTTGAGATATCTTATCAATTTGAATTTCAAATTCAAATAGATCATATCCATTTAAATTCAAATTCAAAAGTGATAGAGATTTAATTTATCCTTATAAATTAAATCTTACAAATATCTCTTATATTATATATAATATATATATACTAATTTATATATATATAAAATATATATATTCACCCTAGATAATTCATTGAATCTAGACATCTCTTAGATTCAATGAATCTGGACATCATAGCTCGTATTGGGCTGTTTTGTGTGCGACCCTGTAGGCCCATATGAAGTTGGCAGTGGCCCAGTTACTATACTGACCCACAAGTCGTAAGCGGTCTCTAGCAAGGCATTACGACTACCCAAAACATATGAGGATCGATAAACGATGTAACCTTTCATACAACCATATCACGTCCCTTTTGTCACATGATATTTCGGTCAAGGATGAGGCATGGAGAACGTCATCCTCCTATTCCTGACCATTACTTTCTCGATCCCTGAGTAGTCTGAATATAGAAATGGAACTACCCTTCCATTCCAGTATGGCCATACATTTCTCAGACTCATTCATCGAGGGGCCTAGTAATATCTCTCTACGAATGTGAGGGACAAATTCCATCTTGACCATTCACATTCCTCCGCATAAAAAACCACTAAGCCCGAGCATAGCCTTTATGATCACTCGATCAAAAGTGACTTTTGACTAGGTCAAAGCTGAGCGTTTGTCATGTAGGAATCCATGATGATCTCAGGTCAAAGGGCATAGCGACATGGCTTGTATATGAGAGAAGCTTATGACTTGACCCATGCAGCTCTCTCATAGCGGGTCGGTCCAACACCCTGTACTCTTACATGTGCTTATGACTTTGATTTATATCTCTATATATCTTCAAAGTCATACTGGTCTTATTTCATCTCTGCTCCCGCATAGATGACCGACCAGGGACATTTAGGATAAGATCACGAGTTATCCAAGGATTGTCATCATAGTAAACATGCAAATAATATGATAACCTGATACAATGATTAGCCCCTAGGGCATAATTTCCAATAGGTTATTTATATGGAAGGAATGAGATTTCATTGAAATCTCAATAGCAAGTCATACAAACTATAAGGTTATGCATATTTGATTAAATGCCTAACATGTTACCATGCAATGGGAGCTAATTCATGATCATACATAAGCAAACTCTAACATGCATATTGTCATGACATAGGTTGCAAGGAGTTGCACATATTCATAACTCATCATCATCATCATAATCATCATCACATAACATATCATGCTCAACCAAACTTCATGCATAACAAGCAAGCATATTAATCAAACAACATAAGTTTATAGTTAAGTATTCTTGCTACCTCTTATGTATCTTTGACAATTCCTTCTTGAATTGATCCTTCCTTCCCACAAATGTCAAAACCTAGGCATAACAAAGCAATTATCAAGTTACAACGCAATTCCAATCCAAATTCAAGGCTAAGGTTCCATTAAGTCCCTTTCTTTCTCTAATTTGTGACTTATGCTTACATCTTTCTAAACTAAACTCTCATGGTCCATTTCCATATAATTTTTCATGTAGAATCCAAATATGCATTCAAAAATTCCAGAATCCAATTGCATCTCATGCTGCTGTACAGAACCGAAAGTGGCCTATGTTTTTCTAAAAATTCTCATTTTGATTCTAATGCTTCCAATATTGGTTTCTCTACTATATCCCCACACAATTTTCCATTCTAAACCCATTGGAAGCATCAAAACCATGAAATTCCAACATATGAACAGTAATTTCGCACTGTACAGAACAGACCACAATCTTGGATTCACAAACATACTTGGATTCCCAAGCCATTACCACTTGATTCTAGCTTGTTTAAGCTTGTCTAAACTATCCATAACATAAAACTCATGTTCTTTTCACACATACACAGAAATTCCAGAAGAACCTCCCCAAGATTTATGCCTCAAAAACCACTTAAACTCAAGAGCAAATCTACTAGAACATAGTCTAGGATCAAGGGGATTAATTACCTTGATAGTTCTTCCAAGATGCTTGCTTTCTCTTGGCTTGAATGGAAATTTTGCAAGAATTTCCCTATGGTTCTTGTGCCCACTGTTTTTAGCAGAATTGGTGGGGTATTTATAGGCAAACTTGAGTGGAAATGAAAGTCTAAGATCATTTTGTACACTATTTGATCTAAAGGCCAAGACTTAATCTTGGATTTTCTTTTCTTTTTCATTTATGACATCATCCAAGGGACACCTCATGGGACACCTAATCAGCATGTGGAGAAATTCTAAGGTTCAAGAACCCTCTGGAAAATTTCCAGTCCAATTCGGTACCGGCTCAGTCCGATTCCCCAAAAACCCGACTGTTTTCTAAACCTAATTTTTTCGAGATTCCATAATATACTTTTTGACCTTAAATCCAGTATCCGGATTCTTTCTATCATAGACATTCTTATACTGGGTCTGAACTTAATTACAGATCCCTTGCACAATGACCAAAATACCCTTGGTGCCCTTTCTTGCACTATATTAACCCTAAGGGCAAAATCGTCATTTCACACCTCTTTAAACCATATCAGAGCATATACTGACTCTGACTAACTCTTCCTGTGTATGTATTGGCATTTTGGCCTGTCCAAAATGACCAAAATACCCTCTATTCATCTATTACTCCTTAAGACAACACAAGGGCATTTTCATAATTTTGCACTTTCCCTGTACATTGGCCCACCTATCAGTCCAAGTGTCTTATTGGGCCTTGGTTGGCACCATTTTTGGGCCTTTATAAAGTCCACTACCTTTATGGCACGAATCCTAAGAAATCTCTCCCGGCGATATTCATCGAGTATTGCTATCACTTACACCGTTTCTACACCTTTCCGGACACCGACTCCTTTTATCAGATAAACTGATATACCGAGTCTAGGCATCCCTTTGGGTCATAATAGGCATTTGACCGATGTCATCTTAGCTTATTCAGTCCCAATTTGAATACCGATAAATCTCCCAATTGGATACCTGGAGGTTACAAACTTCCGTCTGAATTCACTAATAAGTGAATAACTTTTTCTACAGACCTCCTTTCAGTATTCTGTCAGTTCCCTGACCTCGATCTCTGTAGGACTCGTTATCCTGTAATTTTTCACTCATATCTGAGGCCCAGGACATCCGATAAGAATTTTTTATACTTTTAGACTATCAGATAAATTTTGGCTATCTGGAGTTCTGATAAAATTCCTGTATTAAGCTGGATTACCCAGCATCATTTGCTCTATCTACTGGTAAAATCTGGGACTAAAATGCTTTCGGGCAGTCTAAACCACTTCTAGCTCAACTTTCCTTAATTACACTTTAGCCCCTAGAAACTTTTCTTCTTTTCAATTAAGTCCCTTTAATTTGGCTAAAATTACACTTAAAGACCCCATATTTTTGTCTACCTTTCTTTTTAGCCTTATACCTTTTATATTTTCACTTTAGTCCTTGCCTTTTCTTCCTTTTTCAATTTAATCCCTTTCCTTACATAAATGGACACATCTTTCCTGAAAAATCTCACATACATTATCACAAACTGTAACATCCTTAATTTTTTGTACTGAGTTGTATGTATAGATTGAATGAAATATATATGAGATTTATCAGGAAAAGATGTGGCCATTTATGTAAAGAAAGGAATTAAATTGGAAGAGGAAGAAAGTGTAAGAGCCAAAGTGCAAAGTTATGAAAATGCCTCCGTGATGCTCTAAGAAACCAGAAGTGAATGGAGGGCATTTTGGTCATTTCATACAATGGATGGATATCAGATGAAAATTTATAGTAAATTATTATAATTAATATGAGAATTTATGGAGTTGACAGAAGTCAAAAAGGAGTCCTGTAGAATTAATTATGGAATTTACGGTGAAAAAGGACACCGATAAAGGGTTAAAGGAAATGTATGTAATTTTTATCAGGACTTCTGGGTCTCATAAAATTATGAAACTTTGTAGAGAATTCATTTTATATTAGAATGAATTCCAAAAATGTTAGAGCAATTAAAAGAGGTGTTTAGCATTTATTCTAATATCAGGATAATTTAAGGATATCGGTATAAGGAAAGTACATTGAGAATTGTGCCAATTAGGTATTGGACCTAAAAGAGGACCAACTTTTCGTCCAAGGCCAGTCCAATAAGTCCCAAAAGTTATCTTGGAGCCCAAGCCCAATAATGAATAATTTATGGATTTTTGAAAAGAAAGAAAAAGAGAAAGAAAGAGAATAAAGTAAGAATTAGGGTTTGCACATGGTGGGGCCCACAAGGACTTAAAAATGGCTCCAAAAAGGGGGATTAGGTGTACCAAGTAGGCCATGCTAGTGATGTCATGGCGGTAAGGTCATGAGTGTGAAGAGAAAAGACATTTCAAGATCAAACCTTTAACCATTAGATCAAATAATTTCCAATGTGATCTTGTCCTTCAAATGGCCCATGACTTTTGATATAAATACCCCCTCATTTGCAAGCCAAAACCATGAGCAAGAAAGGGGAAGGAAGCTCTTGAAAAATATTTCTCAAGCAAGGAAGAAGCAAGGATCTTGAAGAAGCTTGTAAGGTAAGTTGCTCCCTTACTTCTAGGCTTTGTTCTTATGGTTTGTGCTTGAGTTTAAATGGTTTTTGAGGCTTAAATCTTGGGGAGATGCTGCTGGAATTTTTGTGTATATGTGAAAGGAATATGAGTTTTAAGTCATAGATAGTTAAGACAAGCTTAAACAAGCTAGTTATATGCTTGGTTGTGAAGTAAGTTGATGTTCTTAACTTTACTATTTCGGGTTGCACTGTTCATGATAGAAGGAAATGGAATTTCAATAATTTAATGCTTCCATTAAGTTTATATGATGATTTTGTGTAGGATTGGAAAGGTTTTGAACCTTGGAAAACATTGGAATTAAAGGTTATAATGTTGAAAATTCCTTTGGGTACTGTTCACTCCCGTGAACAGTGATTTGAATTTCATGATTTTGATGCTTCCAATAGTCTTAAAATGAGATTTTGTGTGGGGGAAAAGTGGAGGAACAAGTATGGGAAGCATTGGAATCAAAATGAGAATTTTTGGAAGATTTATGTATGCTTTTCCAAATCTATACAGAACAGTGTATTCTTGCTGGAATTTGGTTATTTTGAGTTCATAAATGGATTCAAAAGGTGAAATTGTGAAGGGTAAGGTCAAGACATCAATTGGTTCAAAGGCCAAGTTAATTGGCAAAGATTAAAGAAAGTTATGTTAGTTAAAGCAAGTTAAAGGTTCAAGAGAGGTAGTCTCTAAGAAGGTGTTGGGGAATGATTGACCAAAAAGCTTCATGATTGGAAAGCTTGGGAAGCAAGTGCAAGCATAAGAAAGAAAGCTTAAATCCAAGGTAGTGGACTTACCCTAAACTTGTATGTATGTAATGTATGCTTGATTGTGCTATGGCTTGGTTGAATTGTGTGTATATGGTAGATGATTGAAGCTTTGTTATGTTATGATTACTTTGGCCAATTGTATTTCATATGATACATGGAAGCATGCTCATCATGCTATGATAACACTTTCACAAGCAAGCACATGTCTTTACATTAATACATGCATTGTTTGGTATTGTTTGCTACTGAGATTCTCCCGAATCTCACCCCCCATAACCATGATCTAGGTGCTGGAACATCACAAGGAAGGAGATAATGGTGGATGTATGAATGGTGTATGACTTGGAAAGCATGCCTTTAATTTATGTGATGATATATTGGTATGTATATTGTATGCATGCATTGGATCCGATGAGAGTCAGTCTACTTCCAGCGATAGTTTGAGCAGCTTATCCAGTGAGTTTTTATGTGAAATTTGGTATGAACATAGCTAAGATCCAGATATTTAATTGGACACCAAGAACGTCTCATTTGGTTAAGAACTCGAATTGTTATGATTTTTTAAAGTCAGGAGTTAAAATCTGGAATAAGATAATACGACTACTCAGAGGCAGTGAGGTTCATGCGCTAATTTCATATAGTAAATGAATGCGTTTTTCCACAAAATTTTATGAAATTAAAGTACACATTCTGAGATTTAAATCCATAGGTAATTAGACTCAATTGGATAAGTATACAAGGAGAAATGAATTTTTGAAAATGGGACAAAGAAACTGGAACTTCCAGATTTACCAAATGAACAGTAAAGTTCAACGAATAAACTGATTTGATCTGGACAAGGAAACCTCATTTTCATATTTTTCTATCAAAGTTTAATGAAATATATTTCATTATAAATTGGAATCACCTCAAAATGATTTGTCTAGATTTGATTATGAATTATCAAAGTTCAGGCTGTAATCTGGAATTACCCAGTGAATAGTGATAGTGAACAGTACCCGTAAGCCCAACTCTTGGAAATTAATGTTTTTAAGTTCAAGAGGTATTCCAATGATCTAAGATAATTCCAATTGAGTATATGTAAGGTTACGGTTAAGGTCAAGATTTAAGGTTAAGATTTAAAGATGTGTACTAGAAAAATGCCGTTGTGCTGGTAGACTATACAGAGTACTGTGTACATAGGTGCTGTCTAAGGAGGCTGGAAGTGAGTGGACCTAGCTAGTTCATCCAGTCTTTCCTGGGTACTTACGTAGAATGGTAGTTCTCATGGGGAATTACCGAATCAGTACAGTTATTTTCTACCAGAATTTACGGTAAGAGAGATATAATCCAGTTGAGAGTGCTATAGCAAGAGTACTCTTAGAGATATAAAGAAGGATGTTTCATTTTAGTATCAGAGCAAAGGATTCTGGCTTAGGAAATGCTCTAAACAGATGGTTTCTAGCGTTAGTACAGAATAAAGTTAGCACAGAACAAAGGATTCTGGCTCAGAGCATAAGATTCTGGTACAGAACAGAAGGTTCTGGCTCAGTGATACTCTGGTTTAGTTAGACTGATCCCTTAGACAAATGAGAAATATGAATGGTTCTCTCCCTAGAGTATGATATGGGGATAGTGTTCACTGCTTGGAAAGGTTTAGACAGAAGACAGTGACACCCAGATGAATGAGGCTGTACCCCGAGCTTTACAGTCTTACGAAGGATATAATTACGATGGGCTAATCTTAGTCAGCCGATACAGCCGAGGTCTCGTGTTTATTAACACAATATGGCTGGACTAAGCAGAATAATATTTAAGAAGCAGTTTCCTCTATGGATAGAGACAGAAGCTGATCAGTTCATGACTAAGGAAGCTATAAAAGTAGCTCAAAGTATCATGTTCTGACCAGATACTACAGTAAGGATGCCAGATGTCCAAGTTGCGACAAGTTAAGTCATAAGTCACGATGAAAGAAGACTTTTGGTCGCAACGACAAAACACAAAGTAAATGTTACAGCAGTAGACATGGGGATTCATAAAGTTAAGCTTGAAACATCAGTTAATCAGTGAGACCCCCAACCTGTAATGCTATATAAAGATGAGGTACACCCAGACTTTGACTCTTCAGGTAGTGAAGAGAGTTAAGATAACAGCATAAGGGAATCAATCAGGAAGGTTTATAGTAAGGTACCCCATGCATATTTTTATAGACTCAAATTTACAGTCTAGAGATTATGAGAAATTCAGTCAGATGTTGTGTATGTACCAGATAATGCTGCACTAGATAATGAGGGGTCTAGTAATTATGTACAGGATGAGTTTGATAGAGGGCTCTCTAACCCTGAGGTAAGCTCTCTTCCTTTGATAAGAGGACAAATTACGGCTGAGAAAGATGAGAACTGATACTGAATTATAGGTAGGCCAGATATTATTCCTCCTCTACTAGAGTTTGAGGATAAGTTTGATATGAGTAGCCTAAGATCCAGTTACAATCTATGACATCCCTTCCTATTATCGCAGTCCAGGAATATATGAGGTTATAGATAAAGATTAAAGGGATGTTCCTAGCCCTAATCCACCCTAGCCTTCTTTATGAAAGATAGACAATGTGACTATACTAGTCTCAAGAAAGGCTGTGGGAAGTGAACTACTTAGTTTAGGTTAAGGGATGAAAGGAAGTAGAAATCAAGAGCAGTCAGTTTAGCTGTAGTTCCTCAATGCCGTCGCAAGGATGATAAACAGAGATGTGATAGAGGGCATTGACCTGGATTAAGTTTTCATGTTAGTAGCATGATATGAGATGGACATAAGCCAGATATTGCCATATACCCTACGTGGCATGTAAAGCTAAGTGAGCTTTTGGCAAATGGTTCATAACTGATGTGTAAGGATCAACCATTACTAGGGTAAAGACTGGACAAGAACATTATAAGGGAATGTTTAAAGCAAGTTAGATCTAGGTCAGATGTAAAGCATTTCTGGACACAGCTAAAAGTCCTCGAGAAGTTAGGCCATGACGAAAGGTGACCCGAGGTCGTGACTAAAGAATGTAGAGCTGTCTAGTCATGACAAGTAGAATGAGATGGTCACAACTAAAGTTCATGGATGCGTTGCACCTAGTTCATACTCAGGTCACGATGAAGATGCGCAGGGACCTGATGAAGGATGAAGATGCCAACCTCACTGAAGGTTATCAGTTAGAGGTTTAGCACATGATGTAGGCAAGCTGAACAGTATGAGAAATAGAGATACATGCTAGTCTAAGATGATGTTGAGAAGTAGATCCTCTATATGACTATCAAGAGTAGATCTACATTTGGAAAGACTTTGTTCAGGTAGTCTTTTATGAACAAAAGAATCAAAAGTTAGGATAAGGCTTGCGCAAGAAATGAGCCTAACATATGGCTTCAAGTTCTCAAAAGTTAAAGTCCCTGAAACAGGATATTAGTCCCACATCGGTTGGGGAGGTGAATGAAGCATGCCTTATAAGGGTGTGGATACCTCTCCCTCATGAACGCATTTCCAGTACTCACCAAGCGCCCTTGTCACCAAGCACCCCAGTGGGGGTAGGCAGGCACGAGTGGTAGGCAGGTAGTACTGGGAAACAAAACCCTAACCTCGTGTGGGCCCAGAGGTGCCTGCCTAAGGGGAGAAGGGACAATATTATTCGCTGCGTAGCTCTGATACCCAGAGGACGTGTTTTCAGGTGCCTAAGGGGTTAAAGTCCTCATGTGCCAGGAGAATAAAACTGTGCTCTCTTGTGGTCTCAAGGCTGCCTAAGGGAAAAGCGGACAATATCTATGTGTAAGGGTGCTGGGCTGTTAGAGAACACAAGTAATGGTGCTAGATGATGAATGAGATTTATATGATCTAAGTTAGTCAGGATCAAGAAAAAGACCAGGAAGGAACCATAGTCCGGTCAAGAGTAGACTGAGACTGATGTATACGCGTGGAAAGAGTTAAGAGATAGTAGAAAGACACCAATATTACTCCACAGAAATAGAGACTGTTTCGCTCACCTGAGAAGTAATTCTTGAGTAAGATTATGAAAAATATTCCTCTCAGTTAAATAGAGATGAGCGTGAGGCTAAGGGTTAAAAAGAGAAAGAGGAACCCTTTGATAAAATATGTAGCCGAGTTTATCCACATAAGAAATGAGAGTTGAATGACTAAGAAGTCAGTTAATGGGTTGAATTCCGTGTTATAAGGAAAAAGTTTTTCTCAGGTAGTCACAGAAGTCCAATAGAGCGATAGCTGTAAGCAAGATTAGAAAAAGAAAGATAGCCACAGTTCTAAAGATAAAGTAACTCCCCTATGCAAGGGTCGAGTCTATACCCTGATAAGAGGGTAGCATGGCAGCCTAAGTGAAATAGATAGATGTTTTAGGATGAATGATCAGGATATGATAGGCAATATGATAAAGGAAATATGTTTTGAGGCTTACTTAGTTTATTACAATGTCTGATGGATGGTTGAGCAAATTATGATGATGAATAGTTACATCTCCTTACAGTTATCATATAATGACATGCATGTTAGAGTATGCCATGATGAATACTACCATTTCACAGTATATGCAGGGTAGAGTATATATGGTGAGGAAGTTATGAGAAAGTTATATTGCTCCCATACCATATGATATGCAATAAGGAATGTATTGAGGATGATAGATAGTCTCAGTTTATGGGACGATAAGTTATGATATGATATTCTGATATGATTTATGATTGGGGTGATTCAGGTTTTTCTATAGGCTTGCGAATACAGTACTCAGAGCCATTTCTATTGAAAGGAATGGTATACAGAAAGAGTTAGATTTGAAACAAATGACTCTCAAATAGAGACTAGATTCAGATGAGTACAGATCACTCTTCAGATAAGAGTTAGATCTGATGCAGTCTGCTCGCAGTTAGAGCATGATTCAAATGGCTCGCAGTTAGAGCACAGATTTACATGAGAAGTTATGATGAAGCCATAGCAGCAGAATGCAATGGCAGGTGGTTAAACCATGATTGCACAAGGCATGGTAAGCCACAGTAAGGTAAGAAAGATGAGAAGGAACTCCTGAGTAAGAGAGGAAATAAGTAAAGTCTTGGGAAATAATATGGGCTACTGAACATAATATTTTTAAATTTTTATTGAGTTATCAACAAGTAGAAGCGGTGAACCCTATAACTTAGTCTGTTGGTTTAAGATCTTCGGGAGATATACAGAATCGCAGTTAGATTCTGGAGGGTCGCAGTTAGATCCTAGCATGGCTCCAGGGTCGCAGTTAGATCCTAACAGTACCAGAGTCGCAGTTAGATTCTGAAGAGGCTGACGGTTGATCGCAGTTAGATCCTGAGGTCACAGTTAGACCTAGCCTAAGGAAAGTAATGAGCCATAAGATATGAGTACAATGTAGTATCTCTTTGGGAAGATGAATACCAAAGACGAAGTTAAGGTAAGGAAGCTTCACTAGTTGATAAACTCATCCAAAAAAATTATTTATAATGATTTTCCTCAGATAGCCTATATTATACAGACTGAACTTAGTTTTCTTTAAACAAAGACGGAGTCCAAGTTAAAGTATGAGTGCTGATATTTAAAAGTTTTATAGAAGTATGCCTGAGGAACAAAGAAGATAACCCCATATGTTTTGAGAACATAAAAGTATGAGCAAATAAATCCTCCAGATGAGGATAAAAAGATTAAAAGGCTCTAGAGACCTAGAGAAGAAGGTATAAAGTAAAGATAGAACCCAGTAGTTCTATGAGATAGAGAATGCTAAGGCTTAGAAGAGTAATGTAGCCTTCATCCAGAAAGATGTTTAGGAAAGAGTAGTCTAAGAAAGAGTTAGGAAAAAGGGTCCAGTTGTCACAAAAATTGGTATAGATGGACAAGGTAAGAAAAGTGAAAAGTTAAAGTAAGATAGACCCCGGAGCTACACCAAGATGTTAAGGAGTTAGATACGCCATGATGTAGCCAGACCTAGCTAGATATGCTATGATACAGCATAAGAAGTATGTAATGGGATACACTATGATAACTGTGTAAGGTGGAACGCAATGAGAAATGTGCATTTTATGAGCAAATAGAGAGGCCCCTTATTGAAAAAGGGATAAGATGACGAATGTTATGCTACAGATAGAGATGAGAGCTTTTACTCCTTGCATAAAATGCCAGGCATTATGTTATGTTTGTAAATATGCTTGAGCTCCAATGTTAGAGCTGTGTAAGCTCCAAGTATTAGAGCTGTGTATATTCAAAAAAGGAATGCTTCAGCTCCAATGTTAGAGCTTCACATTTATGAGCAGGTATGCAGTCCTGCAATTTGGGGGCCAGGCATTATGCATGATAGAGTATGTGCTCCTATTTAGTAGCAAAAGTAAAGAATGAATTGTTACATACGTTCTCTCTGTATGATGTTAAGTGAGTAACGATGATGAGAACATATAATGATATGAAAAGAGAGACGAAATGCTGTAGATGTTAAGACAGTCTGCGAGATGCTAAGGAGAGTAACAAGAGATAAATGCTAGAAGTATGATGAGTAATTAATGAAAACTCCCGAATACAGTAATATTCGAGAGAGTTTGATATGATAGAAATGGACATTACTCACAAGCCTAGTACAATGAGTTGTCCATAAGCAAATGGATGCATAGCAGGTGAGTAAGTAGCACCATAAAGTAATATTTAACTCTAAATGAGTTGATTCAGCAAAAAAAAAAAAAGAGAGAGTAATGATAGAATGGACATAAAGCGGATAATGAAAGTACTCCGCTAGATGAGAAGATAGAAGATAAGAGATGGATACCCCTCTTAGTCATAAAGCAGAAAGAGATTTAAAGAGGATGTCTATTTAAGATTGTTGACTAAGGTACTAAGTAAATTTCGAGGACGAAATTTATTTTAAGGGGGAGAGAAATGTAACATCCCTAATTTTCTGTACTGAGTTGTATATACAGATTGAATGAAATATATGAGATTTATCAGGAAAAGATGTGGCCATTTATGTAAAGAAAGGAATTAAATTGGAAGAGGAAGAAAGTGTAAGAGCCAAAGTGCAAAGTTACGAAAATGCCTCCGTGATGCTCTAAGAAACCATAAGTGAATGGAGGGCATTTTGGTCATTTCATACAATGGATGGATATCAGATGAAAATTTATAGTAAATTATTATAATTAATATGAGAATTTATGGAGTTGACAGAAGTCAAAAAGGAGTCCTGTAGAATTAATTATGGAATTTACGGTGAAAAAGGACACCGATAAAGGGTTAAAGGAAATGTATGTAATTTTTATCAGGACTTCTGGGTCTCATAAAATTATGAAACTTTGTAGAGAATTCATTTTATATTAGAATGAATTTCAAAAATGTTAGAGCAATTAAAAGAGGTGTTTAGCATTTATTCTAATATCAGGATAATTTAAGGATATCGGTATAAGGAAAGTACATTGGGATTTGTGCCAATTAGGTATTGGACCTAAAAGAGGCCCAACTTTTCGTCCAAGGCCAGCCCAATAAGTCCCAAAAGTTATCTTGGAGCCCAAGCCCAATAATGAATAATTTATGGATTTTTGAAAAGAAAGAAAAAGAGAAAGAAAGAGAATAAAGTAAGAATTAGGGTTTGCACATGGTGGGACCCACAAGGACTTAAAAATGGCTCCAAAAAGGGGGATTAGGTGTACCAAGTAGGCCATGTAGTGATGTCATGGTGGTAAGGTCATGAGTGTGAAGAGAAAAGACATTTCAAGATCAAACCTTTAACCATTAGATCAAATAGTTTCCAATGTGATCTTGGCCTTCAAATGGCCCATGACTTTTGCTATAAATACCCCCTCATTTGCAAGCCAAAACCATGAGCAAGAAAGGGGAAGGAAGCTCTTGAAAAATATTTCTCAAGCAAGGAAGAAGCAAGGATCTTGAAAAGGCTTGTAAGGTAAGTTGCTCCCTTACTTCTAGGCTTTGTTCTTATGGTTTGTGCTTGAGTTTAAATGGTTTTTGAGGCTTAAATCTTGGGGAGATGCTGCTGGAATTTTTGTGTATATGTGAAAGGAATATGAGTTTTAAGTCATAGATAGTTAAGACAAGCTTAAACAAGCTAGTTATATGCTTGGTTGTGAAGTAAGTTGATGTTCTTGACTTTACCATTTCGGGTTGCACTGTTCATGATAGAAGGAAATGGAATTTCAATGATTTAATGCTTCCATTGAGTTTATATGATGATTTTGTGTAGGATTGGAAAGGTTTTGAACCTTGGAAACCATTGGAATTAAAGGTTATAATGTTGAAAATTCCTTTGGGTTACTGTTCACTCCCATGAACAGTGATTTGAATTTCATGATTTTGATGATTCCAATTGTCTTAAAATGGGATTTTGTGTGGGGGAAAAGTGGAGGAACAAGTATGGGAAGCATTGGAATCAAAATGAGAATTTTTGGAAGATTTATGTATGCTTTTCCAAATCTGTACAGAACAGTGTATTCTTGCTGGAATTTGGTTATTTTTAGTTCATAAATGGATTCTAAAGGTGAAATTGTGTAGGGTAAGGTCAAGACATCAATTGGTTCAAAGGACAAGTTAATTGGCAAAGATTAAAGAAAGTTATGTTAGTTAAAGCAAGTTAAAGGTTCAAGAGAGGTAGTCTTGAGTAGTGTTTGAGTTCATGGTCCTAAAGGATTATGTAATGAATATGAATGTGTTTAGGACCTTGAAACCTCTAAGAAGGTGTTGGGGAATGATTGACCAAAAAGCTTCATGATTGGAAAGCTTGGGAAGCAAGTGCAAGCATAAGAAAGAAAGCTTAAATCCAAGGTAGTGGACTTACCCTAAACTTGTATGTATGTAATGTATGCTTGATTGTGTTATGGCTTGGTTGAATTATGTGTATATGGTAGATGATTGAAGCTCTGTTATGTTATGATTACTTTGGCCAATTGTATTTCATATGATACATGGAAGCATGCTCATCATACTATGATAACACTTTCACAAGCAAGCACAAGTCTTTACATTAATACATGCATTGTTTGGTATTGTTTGCTACTGAGATTCCCCCGAATCTCACCCCCCCCCATAACCATGATCTAGGTGCTGGAACATCACAAGGAAGGAGGTAATGGTGGATGTATGAATGGTGTATGACTTGGAAAGCATGCCTTTAATTTATGTGATGATATATTGGTATGTATATTGCATGCAAGCACTGGATCCGATGAGAGTTAGTCTACTTCCAGTTATAGTTTGATCAGCTTATCCAATGAGTTTTTATGTGAAATTTGGTATTAACATAGCTAAGATCAATATATTTAATTGGACACCAAGAACACCTCATTTGGTTAAGAACTCAAATTGTTATGATTTTTTAAAGTCGGGAGTTAAAATCTGGAATAAGATAATACAACTACTCAGAGGCAGTGAGGTTCATGCGCTAATTTCATATAGTGAATGAATGCTTTTTTCCACAAAATTTTATGAGATTAAAGTACACATTCTGAGATTTAAATCCATAGGTAATTAGACTCAATTGGATAAGTATACAAGGAGAAATGAATTTTTGAAAATGGGGCAAAGAAACTGGAACTTCCAGATTTACCAAATGAACAGTAAAGCTCAACGAATAAAATGATTTGATATGGACAAGGAAACCTCATTTTGATATTTTTATATCAAATTTTAATGAAAGATATTTCATTATAAATTGGAATCACCTCAAAAAAAATTTTCTAGATTTGATTATGAATTATCAAAGTTCAGGCTGTAATCTGGAATTACCCAGTGAATAGTGACAGTGAACAGTACCCGTAAGCCCAACTCTTGGAAATTAATGTTTTTAAGTTTAAGAGGTATTCCAATGATCTACGATAATTCCAATTGAGTATATGTAAGGTTAAGGTTAAGGTCAAGATTTAAGGTTAAGATTTAAAGATGTGTACTAGAAAAATACAATTGTGCTGGTAGACTATACAGATTACTGTGTACATAGGTGCTGTCTAAGGAGGCTGGAAGTGAGTGGACCTAGCCGGTTCATCCAGTCTTTCCTGGGTACTTACATAGAATGGTAGTTCTCATGAGAAATTATCAAATTAGTACAGTTATTTTCTACCAGAATTTCCGGCAAGAGAGATATAATCCAGTTGAGAGTGCTATAGCAAGAGTACTCTGAGAGATATAAAGAAGGATGTTTCACAAACCGTACATACTAATCAGTACAAAAAATTAGGGATATTACAAATACAGCTCTCTTTCAAGTAAATTCATTCTCTTTTACATTTGATTTCCTAAAGCTGTTATTTCTGCTAAAATCTCCTTTGGATTACCCAAAGATGATGTGGGCATTCTCCTTGGATCCTTAGTCTGATGGTCTTTATTAGCCATTTTTTGGAATAACTCTTAACTTTCTTATGGAGTTTTATCTCTCGAAGAACCATTTACTGCTGCATTCAACGATACCTTGTTGTGAGGAAGTAGACTATCAAAGAAAATATCTACTAAATTAGCCTTTGTAATATTGTGATGCTGACATCGAGCCAACAAATTGATAAATCTTGCCAATGTGCATGTAATAACTCTCCATCCTATTATAGAATGTTTGTAATCTCCTTCTTCATCCGAGTTATCTTAGAGGCCAGGAAGAACTGTTCTAAAAATGTTAACTTCAAATGATCCTATGTAAGAGTTGAGAAATGAGTTGGCTAATTGTATAATCAATATATTCCTCCCTTAGCCTTCCCTTCAATAGTGAAATAGAAACACCTCCTCAAGACGTCATCCAATGTAGTCATTAGAGGCTTCATCGAAAAAGCAGATCATATGCATGGTTTGTAAGTGTCGATGTGGACATTCTCCTACAAGATCGTGAAATTTGGGTAAGGTTGCAATCAAAGATCCTTTAATTTCAAAATTAGCCTCTTCAGTATAAAAACCATAAGGATCATAATTCACATGAGAATGATTTATTTCCTTCACACTTCTATTATCTTTTATGTTAATTAGTATTTCATTTTCTCCCTATTTATTATGTCCATTATGCCTATTAGGATTAATCTCAACCATATTAGAAATTTCTAATGGAATCTCTAAATTAAGTCCAATTTCAGATCTCGGGACACTAGATGATGAACTAGATTTTACCTTTTCTTCAGCTACAACTTTACTAGTTCTTTCTTCTCTAAATTCTCTTCTTAGTTTCCTAAGTTTCTTTTCAATTTCGGGATTAAAAGGCACTAATGGTTCAGTTATTCTATGCGTGCAACACAGAAACAATCACAAATAACCTAGCAAGCAATCAAAATTAGACGCAGAAGTTTCACAGCAGAAAAATTCAATTTGGTCATGATAGAAGGATGTTCAAGTCAATACTCTTGAACACAGATAGCAAAAGTCCTTGAAAATGGATTTCAGGTTGCGTCTAATAATGCCAACAATCGCGACTAAATTTCACAGAAAGTAAATCTTTCAAACTAGTCACGACAAACAGTTATTATAGTCATGACTGAATATCACAGAGAGCAATAAAGTGCCTCAGTAAAGTAATCAGGTCATGACCCAACTAAGGTTTGGTCGCGACTCAAAGGCACAGAGAGTAATTTCATAGGAACTTAGAAAAAACACAGAATGCTATGCAATGATGTAAATGCCAAAGTGAAAGAAAATAAAATATTTGTTTATATTTTTAAAAATTTTTATGTTATGCAATGAAAATAATAAAAACTAAAGTTCAAACAAAAAGAAATGACTCAGGTAGACAATGGAATAAACAACCAATTACTAGTGTGTTTAAATTGATAAACTCTTATTTGTATTAATTTTAGTGTGTTTAAAGAGAGTTTTATTATTATTTTTGTCCCCATTTATCAATATGTTGAGCAATTAATAAATAAAATAAAAATAGAACAAGTGGAAATTAATTGATATGATTTTAGTGATTAATTGGATAAATAATCTATGAAATTTCTATTACAGTAACCAAGCAATAGATTAGGTGGAGGTTAGTTGACAGCTGGACAAGAGAAGATTTAAGTATGTGCTGGATTGAACAAGTAGGCTAACAGAATCACATGCTGGAAGGAGATTCACACATATGCTGTAACAGATTGGGCATGTGCTGACAGCTGGAGTGAGTCCAATTCAAAATTGAATTCACACATTCCACACTTTCATAACAACTCATCATATTAGCACTTATTGCACTGTTCACACACATACACTTCATCTAAACAGAATCACTCACACCAATAGCTCATCACTTTAGATCTGTCACGCCATTCATACATTTCTCCTATATATCCATCATTCACTTCACATCATCCCATCACACGCCATATATCATTCTGCATCTCAACTCTCCTTCAAATTCCATACTTCATCCATTCATTCCATTTGCAGCTCCCATCTCTCTCTCACGCCATCTCCATCTTCATTCTTCTCTGCAACTTTCCTCTATTCTAGGAAATAGAACCAGAGGAAAGTTCTGCATTCCATCTTCATCTTCTCTTTCTACATCACCATAACTGCTACTAGTTTTACTGCTGCTGTTGAAGTCTTGACAGTAATGGAAGGCTAGAGTTGCTTTGCTTTCTTGGAGATGATACTGAACTAGAATCCTTGATTTAAAATAGGGAGTTCATTATGTCTTTAATTCAGATTTGATTGTATCAAGTTGATGTAGTTAATTCTATAATTACTGATGCAATTAGAGTTAGTAGATGATTAATGATTAGGGAACCGAGTTGGATTTCCTATTTCTACATAATTGATGCTTCAATTAATTCTCATCCTTGAACTTGTTGGACATGGTTGTGATTAATTAGAGTAATTTTTTAACAGAGTACAGTTGTATCTGTTTAATTCATCTTTTTCTATCTCTTGAGTTGAATGATTCTTATTTCTCTATTCAATGTCTGTGAGTTGTAGCTTGATTCTGATTTAGCTGGCGAGTTGTTAGCTAACATACTCTAATTCAACTGTTTAACTCCTAATATTCTATGGATAATGAAGGTAAGGTAATATCCAAGGGAACACACTTTTTATTGATTCATATCATCAACATTAGCACCTAAAATCATAAACAGTAGAATAGAATTTACATTCAAATTTAGTTCAAACATCTCATCACACAACTCATCTAATTAATTTGATTAATTTGTGGCTCATTAGATTAATTAGGAACCTTAGCATCCATTTAGGCTCCTTGAGAATCGACCTACGTTAGCCTCCATTTTACCATTAGAGTTAGCTTAGTTTTTATTTGATAATTAAAATGACAGTTATCAAAATGGTGTTGTTGCTGGGGAGCCTTATTTGTTAAGGTTTCCTAAGCAATCTGCTGGATCTCAAAAAATGAAAAGTAGATAGATGTTTTAGTTTCTCTGCGAATTTGGTATTTTTTTATCTTTTTGAGTTGTGACCAATTGCCTTTTTAGTTGCAACTATAGTGCAAAATTGATTTCTGAGCGTCTCTGTTATAACATCCTTACTTTTGTATGTCTTAGGGACTATTCGGTAGTATTTAGAACCACTTACATGACCTTTGAAGTCCATTAGCTAAATCTGAAATTTTTACTCTTTGCGAGTTACTGTTTATATGGTATTCCAGATTCGGTGACAAACTTCGAAAAATCATAATTAATTCTAGAAAAATCAAAATGAAATGGTTAAAAATTCTACTAGAAGTTAACATATTGAAGTTTAAGGAAAAAATAATTTCCTGACCAAATACTTCGTACATTGATACAGTTTATTCGTTAAAGTTTACTGTTCATTTGGTCAAAATTTTTGAAAACTGATTCTGGTCCCCATTTTTGGAAAATTGGTTCTCTTTGTACAGACATCGAAATAAGGTGTTCTTGGTGTCAAAACGAAACTTGACATGTTAAATAAATGTCTATAAAAGTTTATTCTTTTATTCCATCATTTACTATTTTTCCTCACATCATAAACATTGTTGCTTAAAATAGCCATACAACATCATTACTTGCAAGAATTCTTCACATAACATCATATAACATTTACATTGACCAATCCCTAACTCCTCTTCATGCTTCTTCATCCTCTTTCCTCATTCATAAACCTGTTGGCATTGGGATTACATGGATGGGGTGAGATTTTTGGGGAAATCTCAGTAGCAAACAGTACTAAACAATGCACATATTAATGTAAATACTTGTCCTTGCTTGTGAAAGTGTTACCATAGTGTAATGAGCATGCTTCCATGTATCATATGAAATACAATTGGCCAAAGTAAACATAGAAATAGAGATTCAATCATCTACACATATGCACATAATTTAACAAAGCCATAGCACAATCAAGCATAACATTCAATACATACAAGCTTAGGGTAAGTTTACTACCTTATTACTTTACTTCCTTTCACTTTAACTTTGCTTTTTCCTTCTTACTTTTTCTTGATGTGTGGCTGCCTCTTTTGAGTCCACAATCAAATCCTAATATCACATAACCATCCATTCATTACAATCTAACTTCTCTTGAACATTAAACTTACTTTAACTAGCATCACTTCCTTTAATCTTTACCAATTGACTTGGCCTTTGAATCAATTGATGTCTTGACCTTACCCTACACAATTCCATCTTTTGAATCCATTTATGAGCTTAGAATCATGAAATTCCAGTTCCCATACACTGTTCTGGCCAGATTTGAAAAACATCCACAATTCTTTCAAAAATTCTCATTTTAATTCCAATGCTTCCCATACTTGTTTCTCTACTTTATCCCACACAATTTTTCATTTTAAAACCATTGAAATCATCAAAATCATGAAATTCAAATCACTCTTCATGCAAGTGAACAGTATCAAAAAATAATTCCAAACATTACAACTTTCAATTCCAATGTTTCCAAGGTTCAAAACCTATCCAATCCTACACAAAATCATCATATAAATTCAATGGAAGCATTAGATCATTGAAATTCCATCTCCTTCTATCATGAACAGTTCATAAACAGTGCAAACTGAATTGTTTCATCCATGGGAAAGTCAAGAATATCAACTTGATTCAACAACCAATCATCTAACTAGCTTGTTTAAGCTTTAATCTCATAATTCTAACTTTAATTTCTTCTTTCTCCTTTCATCTAAGGTTTTGGACAGCATATACACCTTAGAGAAAACTCAACTTTCTTCCATAAAATCATTAAGTTCAAGCTCCCAAATCAAAGGAAAATAAGCTAGGATAGATTGCTCACCTTTAATCTCTAGCTTGCTTGAACTTTGGACCTTGGATTCTTCTTTATCTTGGCTTGAGTTTTCATTTTGCCATAGTTTCCCCAAGGCTTCTTGCTCCGCGGTTTTGAATCAGAAAAATGGGGGTATTTATAGAAAAATCAAATGGAAAATGGATGGCCAAGATCACTTTGTGTACTATTTGATCTAATGGCTCATATTTGCTCTTGGATTAGCTTGCCCTAGAAGCCAATGAGATGACATCATCCATGACATCATCAAGGGACACCTCATAGCCCATGTGATGAAATTATGAAGGGAGGAAGCATCTGGAAAAATTCCAGTCTAATCCGGTATTGGCTCAGTCCGATTTCCCAAAAAGCAGACTGTTTTCTCAATCTAATTTTTTTTGGATTCCATAATATGTTTTCTGACCTTAAATCAAGTATCCAAATTCTTCCTACCATTGACATTCTTCTATTGGGTCTAAACTTAATTACAAATCCCTTGGCAAATTACCAAAATACCCTTGGTGCCCTTTCATGCACTATATTAACCCTAAGGGCATAATTGTCATTTCATATCTCTTTATACCTTATCAGGGCATATACTGACTCTGGTAATCATTCTTGTACTCATCTTGGTGTTTTTGGCCTATCCAAAATGCCCTCCTTTCATCTCTTGTACAATATTATAACCTAGGGGCATTTTCGTAATTTCACATTTTTCAGGGTTCCTCTGGACACTGGCCCACATAACTGTCTAGTTACCTTATTGGGCCTTTGTGACTCCATTTTGGGCCTTTATATGGTCTACTACCTTTATGTCACAAATCTCGAGAAACCTCTCCCGAAGGTATTATCGGGTATTTTATTCTACTGTAAATTTCATTAGAAATTCTATAGGATTCCTTTTCTGATCCTGTCAGTTTTATAAATTCTCATATTAATTATAAGAATTTACTGTAAAGCTTTATCTAATTCTGAGGTCCGAGAAATACTGTAATAATTTTTCCTAACTTCATAAATTTATATCAATTTTTTGGTACCTAAAATCGGAATTCTGTGTTGCGTCAAACTAACCGGAATAATTTTCTTTAGCTATTGGTAAAATTTGGGACTGAACTTATTCCAGGAATTTTTGGGCCTTTTCCGGCTGAACTTTCTCATAATTACACTTTTGCCCCTTGAACTTTTGATAAATTGCATTTAGGTACTTAAACTATTGAAAATTACACTTTAGGCCTCAACTTTTCATAATTACACTTAATGGCCCAAAGTTTATGTGTACTTTACATTTTGCACCATGGAACTTTTATACTTTTCAATTTAGTCCCTCTTCTATAAACCTTCATCTAATCATTCTTTTTTTTTTGCATTCATAATCATAATCCTTTCTAAACATCTTTCCTCTATCAGTATTATACTGATAGGAAAAATTAGGATATGTGAAACATCCTTACTCTCCTAGCTTCATCTTCTCCAAACCAGCACCCTGTTATGGTTGGAAAAGGTAGGGGCTGAGATTTTGGGGGAAATCTCAGTAGTAAACGATACCATTCAATGCATACAAGATGAACGCAAGTGCATGATATGTGTTTCCTTTATCCTTCTTTAATTTTCATTTACATACTTTCATGCTCTATGCCTATCACTATTATGCATAACCATCAACTCATAAAAGGCAGAGCATACATCATCACCCCATATCATAGGTATATTAACACACAAGCATATACATCAAGCATACAAGAATGGGTATGTCCACTACCTAGCATGCAATTTTCCTTATCCTTTGATCTGAGGTTCCACCTTTCCATAGGTCAGAGCCTATACATATCATAATAATATTTCATTATTATCTTATCCAGCATAACTTCACTTAACTCAAGCTTATCTTGAGATAATACCCCTATTCTGACCATTCTCTAGCTTTCTTTCTATCCACGGCCAACCTTATAGAGAGAGATATTCCTCTATTCTAGCTATTGAATTCATAAGAATAATATTCTAATTTATTAGAGCAGGGACTAGAATAAATTATCTTATTCCCAAGCTCTTTAGGTTGCTCCTAACCCAGACAGAACTCCTTCTTTCTCTTTCTTCCCTTCTCTTCCTTTCCCTCTTTCTCTCTCTCTTTCTCTCTATTCTCTCTACTTCTTCTCTTGCTCTTGGCGTGGAATGGAATGGCAAGGGGGTGGGGGTATTTATAGTGTAGGCAAAGTGGAATGGATGGCCCAAATCAAATCTCGATGAATGGCTCAGATTGCTTGCTTTCTCAAGAAGCTTTGCTTACCTCACCATGATGACTGTAACATCCCGATTTTTGATCTAGGAGAATTGGGAGGTAGTCTGATATGGGCAGGCTGCTAAACCCGTAGTCCCAGGGTAGTAATCTGATATGGGCGGATTACTTACCTGTATTTTGTAGGAATCCGAGGGATGAGCTAAGTCCTTTAGGATTTAAAGATGAGTTAAGTCTTTAACCTATAGAATCGGGACAGTTCACCTAGGGTACGTTTGGTACGCAGCATTGAAGACTTGGGACTAGCATAGGGATAGGGAATAGGCTAAATAAGTTGTTTGGTATGCAGCATTGAGAATGGGCTTGGGATTAAGCAATACCACATAGGTCGGATTGGGCAATCCCACCTCCCCCCATGGGATTGGGCAATACCACATAGGTGGGATTAGGCAATCCTAGGATTGAAGTTTATTAAGATAAAAGTATCCCTATAAATATAATTTTTAGACAAAGTTACCCTTGTCTTAGTTTGTTAATATAATATTTTTATAATTTATGGCTAATTATAAAATAAATAAAATTATTTCCTTCAAATATTGCTTTATACCAAACGAAATTTTAAAAGCTCATCAAAATTCAGTGTTGCATACCAAACGTGGCCCTAGGTTCAAAATGAGGAATGTGAGGAATATCCTAAGTCTTAAGCCTAGGAATTCTGCAGGTAGCTTGATATGGGCTGACTCCTTTGTAAGATAACCTGATATGGGCGGGTTGTCGAGCCTTTCAATTAACAATGACTCCCGAAGAGTTTAGGGGATGAGTTATTGAAAGAGAATTTCTAGACCTTAAGATGAGGGATGAGAAGATGAGAATAGATGCCAGAAAGAGAATGCAGGGGCTGAAACATCCTCCCTTAGACTCCTCAGAGTACACTTGCGGAAGCAATATTAGCTTGATATATCTTAACTTAAGCCCAGAAATTCAAAATTTTACTCTTAAGTTCCTTATTCTAGACCTTTAATTTGAAAACTGATTAATCTCATTCTACACATCCAAACAAGGCTTATTACCTATCCACGTAATGCCCCAGATATGTATGACTGGCCTGCCAAATTTCGTGGCCAAACTCCTTCGTTTACTAGGTCAAACTGAGGTCAAAACACTGCTACCTCAGGACCTGCGAATTTCTCTTTTAATTCATCATACACAAGTTAAACATGCCAAACAATATTTATTATTAAATAATAAAATGTCATACAGCAAAGCATACACCAAATTCTCTTATTTCAATTACATCTCTTCCTGTCAAAAATCTGGCAGCATAACTGCTACATTCCTTCTGTAGAAAGTAACCGATCTTGTACCGATTCGGTAATTCCCGTAGGAACTACCATTCTACGTAAGTACCCAGGAAAGACTGGATGAACCGGCTAGGTCCACTCACTTCCAGCCTCCTTAGACAGCACCTACGTACACAGTACGTATCAGTTCCTTTCTTTGTTCCTTCTTCGTTGCCAGAATTTCGGCAGCCTAACGGCGTCTCTCAAAATTCTTAGAATTCAGTTCAACATAATCTCCCTGTAATGGGTTAGATATGGGGAATGAGATTCGGGGGAATCTCAGTAGTAAATAATCATAACAATATATGTAATGCAGAGTGACGGTGCTTGCTTGTGATTGTGTACAGATAAGTATGCTGCGTGCTTCCATATTCAATAACATATGATCATAGCATTGTAATAGAGCTTCAAGCATAACATATAAGACAGCAATCCAACCAAACAATAGCACAACAAATCACAAAGACATTACATAAGAGCTAGGATTAGTTACTACCTCAAAAGCAGAGCTCCAGAACTTCTATACTGCTTCCAACTCCACCAGAACTTCCTTTCTTTCTTTCTTTCTCCTTCTCTCTCTTCTTTCTCTCTCTTTTCTTGCCAAAAACGTGGGATGCATAAAATGGGAGGGGAAGGGGGTATTTATAGCTTTGATGGATGGCATTTCTGTAATTTTGAAGCCATCTGAACATGTGGTCCTGGCTTTTCCTGGATTTTCCTATTTTTCTTTATTCCTTTTTACTGCATCATGCATGACATCATCCAGGACACCTCACCGGGACACCTCATCGCCACATTCTTCACATGTCACAATCCCTGGACACCTCATCAGCTGACTCAGTAGTTCAGTCCAATCCAGTACCGGTCCAGAGTCTTGCACCGTAATACGTGTCCTTACTTTTCTTCTGCCTCTAAGATTGCGCCATGTGGCACCTGGAAGGGACCTTTCACGCCTTCCAATGTTATCCTGATAAGTCCCAGACTTTATCTGATCACCTCCTCGGTTATCGTGCCGACCGAGTAACTTTACTTTATTGAAACAGCATTAAAATAGTATTTTAATGCCACTTTTTCTCACATATCACTGGGCCTACGTTTTTGGGCTATGGGTATGTTATCTTGGATCCTGATCAAGCTCAAGTACTCTGATGGCTCGACTCCCAAGAAACATCCCTCGGCAAATTACCAAAATACCCCTGGGTGCCCTTTCTTGCATTATTTTAACCCTAAGGGTAAAATCGTCATTTCACACCCTTCTGTACTCTGTCAGGATATATACTGACTCTAAGTAACTTTATCTGTATGAGCCTTGGCTCCTGGGCCTGTCCAGAATGACCAAAATGCCCTCATACATCTACTACCCCTTTAGTACAACACAGGGGCATTTTCGTAATTTCGCACTTTTCCGGGGTTCTGCCGGACACTGGCCCACGTATCAGTCTAAGTGTCTTACTGGGCCTTGTTGGCGCCATTATTGGGCCTTTCAGGGTCCATTACCTTCATGGCACGCATTACGAGGAATCTCCCCCGTTAATGTTTATTGAATATTTAATCTATTTTTCACCGTTTATACACATATCCGGACACCGGCTCCTTCTGTCCGATACACTGGCCTGCGGTGTTCAGGCATCCCTGTGAGTCATATCAGTCATCTGACCGAGGTTATCCGAACTCATTCAGTCCCTTTTCAAATACCGATAAATTTCCCTATCGGATACCCGGAGGCCTCACACTCCCGTCTGGATTTTCTAATTTGCGAATAACTTTTTCTACAGGCCTCCTATCGGTATTCTGTCAGTTTCCCGACATCCGCCCCACAAGGACGTATCATCCTGTATTTTCTCACCTAGATCTGAAATCTAGGATATCCGGTATGAATTTTTATAACTTTTGGACGATCAGTCCATTTCTGGCTATCTGGAGTCTTCAAAAATTCCTGTATTAAGCCAGATTACTGAGCGTCCCTTGCTCTCTCTACCGGTGAAATCTGGGACTAAAATGCTGTCGGACAGTCCAAACCACTTTCGGCCTGACTTTCTTTAATTACACTTTAGCCCCAAGGAACTTTTCTTCTTTTCATTTAAGTCCCTTTTATTTGGCTAAAATTAGACTTAAGGACCCCACCTTTTTGTCCTTAAACTTTCCATAATTCTTTCATACTCACAAAGACCTCGTATGCTCATTTCACAGTTCAGTGAAATGATCAGCATAATTTTCTCTATTTTCTGGCAAAATATGGTACTCATCGGCTACCAGCCCGATCTTTCCCATAATTACAATTTTGCCCCTGCATTCTCTTTCTGGCCTTATTACTCATCTTCTCATCCCTTATCTTAAGTTCTAGAAATTTTCTTTCAATAACTCATCCCTTAAACTCTTCGGGAGTCATCGTTAATTGAAAAGCTCGACAACCCGCCCATATCAGGTTATCTTACACAGGAGCCAGCCCATATCAAGCTTCCTGCAGAATTCCTAGGCTTAAGACTTAGGATATTTCTCACATTCCTCATCTTGGACCTAGATGAACTGTCCCGATCTCCTAGACCAAAAATCGGGATGTTACAGGGGCAAAATTGTAATTTTGAGAAAGATCGGGCTGGTAGCCGATGAGTACCATATTTTGCCAGAAAATAGAGAAAATTATGCTGATCATTTCACTAAATTGTGAAATGTGCATATGAGGTCTCTATGTGTATGAAAGAATTAGAAATGTGACCAGGGGTAAAATGGTCATTTTGGAAAAGTGTGCCGCTTTTTCAGGCCAAAATAGCCCAGTCCGGATAAAATATCGAAAAATACCAGGAGATAGAGAAAATTTTAAATTTCTGGGCTTAAGTTAAGATATAATCGAGCTAATATTGCTTCCGCAAGTGTACTCTGAGGAGCTAAGGGAGGATGTTTCAATGACATCATCATCCCCAATGACTCATCACTTATGACATCATCAAGGGACACCTCACATGCTTAGGTGGCGCCTTGGTGGGGCCCTTGGGATACCTCACATGCTGACTCAGCGCTTCCAGAGAATTCCAGAGTCTTTTCCTAGAATGAGCGACTGAGATCTTGCCACGTGTCCTTTATCTTTTTCTACTTTTTCTCTTTTCATTAACTCAATGCCATGTGGCATCTTGTGGGTCCCATGAGGACACCTTTTCATGCCACCTCATGGTTCTGGATAACCTTTACTTTATTTGACCCTTCTCCCAGTGCTATCTCCAACTAGGTAAATATCATTCCAATCTCTCTTGGACCTCCATAACTCTTAACCCACTTGATTCCTATCGTCTAACATCTTTTATATTCCATAGTCGCGACCTAACTATCCTTCCATCGCAACTTCATGCCTTATGTGTTATTAGTTGTAACATCCCAATTTTTAGGCCAGAGACTTAGTAAGTAGCCTGAAATAGATATATCCCTTTGAGCAGAAGTCCCCGAAATATACAGAGGGTTTTTAGGGACTAAACCGCAAATAAGTAAAAGTCCAGGGACTTATGTGTAAATAGTGAAAGACCCTAGGGATATGATGGCCATTTATGCAAAGAAAGGGATTAAATTGCAAAAGAAAGAAAATGAAGGGACTTAAGTGCAAATATGAAAAGTATAAGGTTAAAAAGGAAAAGTAGACAAAAAGGTGGGGTCCTTAAGTGTAATTTTAGCCAAATAAAAGGGACTTAATTGAAAAGAAAAAAAGTTCCTTGGGGCTAAAGTATAATTAAAGAAAGCCAGGCCGGAAGTGGTTTGGACTGCCCGAAAGCATTTCAGTCCTAGATTTCATCAGTAGATAGAGCAAGTGATGCTCGGTAATCTGGCTTAATACAGGAATTTTTCAAGACTCCAGATAGCCAGAATTGATCTGATAGTCTAACAGTTATAAAAATTCCTACCGGATATCCTAGATTTCAGATATAAGTGAAAAAATATAGGATGATGCGTCCTGATGGGACGGATGTCAGGAAACTGACAGAATACCGCTAGGAGATCTGTAGAAAAAGTTATTCGCAAATTAAAAAATCCAGACGGGAGTGTGAGGCCTCCGGGTATCCGATAGGGAGATTTATCGGTATTTAAAACGGGACTGAATGAGTTCGGATGACCTCAGTCAGATGACTGTTATGACCCACAGGGATGACTAAATGCAGTAGGCCAGTGTATCTGGTAAAAGGACCCGGTGTCCGGAGATGTGTATAAACGGTACATAATAGTTAAAGTACTCGATAAACATGGGCAGGGGAAGATTCCTCGTAATACGTGCCATGGAGGTAATAAACCCTGAAAGGCCCAATAATAGCGCCATCAAAGGCCCAGTAAGACCCTTGGACTGATAGGTGGGCTAGTGTCCAGCAGAACCCCAGAAAAGTGTGAAATTACGAAAATGCCCCTGTGTTGTACTAAAGGGTAACAGATGAATGAAGGGCATTTTGGTCATTCTGGACAGGGCCAGGAGCCAAGATATACACAGATAAGGTTAACTAGGGTCAGTATATGCCCTGACAGGGTATAGAAAGATGTAAAATGATAATTTTACCCTTAGGGTTAAGATAGCGCAAGAAAGGGCACCCAGGGGTATTTTGGTAATTTGCCAAGGGATGTTTCTTGGGAATCGAGCCATCAGAGTACTTGAGCTTGATCAGGATCCAAGATAACATTCCTAGAGCCCAAAAACGTAGGCCCAGTGATATGTGGGAAAAAGTGGCATTAAAATACTATTTTAATACTGTTTCAATAAAGTAAAGTTACTCGGTCGGCACGATAACCGGGGAGGTGATCAGATAAAGTCTTGGACTTATCTGGATAGCATTGGATGGCGTGATAGGTTCCTGTAAGATGCCATATGGCGCCAACATAGAGGAGAAAGAAAAAGTTAAGGACATGTGGCATAATCTTAGCCGGTGGGTCCAGTTTGGGGGAAATCGGAACGGACCGGTACTGGATTGGACTCGAACTGCTGAGTCAGCTGATGAGGTGTCCCAGGAGCTTGTAATTTCGCCATGTGACATATGAGGTGTCCCATGAGGTGGTCTTGAGATGATGTCATGCAAGATGCAGTAAAAGGAATAAAAGAAAATAGGAAATTCCGGAAAAACCAGGACCACAAGTTCATATGGCTTCAAAATTACAAGAATGCCATTGAAGGAAACTATAAATACCCCCTTGCTCTTCATATGACACGGCCAAGATCCTTTAAGAGAGAGGAGGAAGTGCTAGAGAGAGAAAGTGAGAGAAAGAAAGAAAGAAAGGAAGTTCTGGCGGAGTTGGAAGCAGAATAGAGATAGTAGAGTTCTGCTAAGCCTTTGAGGTAGTAACTAATCCTAGCTTTTATGTAATGACTTTGTGATTTGTTGTGCTATTGTTTGGTTGGATTTTTGTCTTATATGTTATGCCTGAAGCTCTACTGCAATGCTATGATCATATGTTATTGAGTATGGAAGCACGCAGCATACTTATCTGTACACAATCACAAGCAAGCACTGTCACTCTGCATTACATATATTGTTATGATTGTTGCTATTGAGATTTCCCCAAACCTCATCCCAATAAGTAAACCATTACAGGGGAGGTTATGTCAAAGTGAATTTTGGGAATTTTAAGAGACGCCGTTATGTTGCCGAAATTATGACAAGATAAGGAGAGCAGCTGATATGTACTGTGTACGTAGGTACTGTCTAAGGAGGCTGGAAGTGAGTGGAACTAGCCGATTCATCCAGTCTTTCCTGGATACTTACGTAGAATGGTAGTTCTCACTGGAATTACCGAATCGGTACAAGATCAGTTACTTTCTGAAGATGAAGCGTAGCGGTTATGCTGCCGGATTTCAGGCAAGAAAAGATGTAATAGAGATATGGGAAATTTTGTACATACCCAGATGTAAAACAACTTATTAATTAATAATAAGTGTTGTTTGGCATGTTTGACTGATATATGATGAATGTATGCATATGTTTGCAAAGTTGAGTGCTGGAATTGGCCACTGTGAACAGTAACACGTAATGACATGATAATGTTTGATAAATAATTAAAAATAGTAAATAGATGAATAAATGTATGAAATTTTTAAGATAAATAGTAGACATACCAAGCTTCTGTTTGATATATAGAATGTCTCATTTGGATGTCTACACATGGAGATATAAATTATCAAAGTTGGGACCAGAATGCTGGATTCAGGAGAAAAACGTTGGGTGAACAGTAAAGTTGTGAGGTTGACTGACATTGACTTGGTCAATGAAGGGTCAACAAGTTATTTTTCCCTGAAATATAATTGAGTTTTCTTTATGTATCAATTGGAACCACTTTATTTCGATTTTGCTAGAATTAGTTATGATTTTTCAAAGACAGGTCACTCATCTGGAATTTTTATAGTGAACAGTACTCGATAAGAGTAAAACTCCAGATTGAGAAATTGGACTTCAATGACCCTGAAAGTGGTTCTAAATGCTACCAAATGGTCCCTAAGATGTATGAAAGTAAGGACATTTTATTTTGGTATCAAAGCATAAGGTTCTGGTATAGACCAGAAAGGGCTCTAGTTCAGAGCATAAGATTCTGGCACAGAACAGAAGGTTCTGGCTCAGTAATGCTCTGAAATAGTTAAGATGTGTGGTATTTGGTATGGGTTATCCTAAATGTTTTACATATGTGCATATATTGTTGTGCATATATATGACTGTATTTCCTAATTCTAGAAAAAGGAGTAGAAGTCATGGTTAATACAAGAAGAACGGTTAGACCAGAGGTGGTAGAGCCTCGGGATGAGGGTACTAATAATCAGATAGACCCTATGCGAATTATTCTAGATAGATTAGAACAACAAGTAATAAATGAGATACGGGCAACCCAGGCTCGCCATGATCAAGAACAAGATTCTGTTATCGCTACGGCGGTTGCTGCTGCGGTTGCAAGATTACAACAGTCTGAGAAGGAGGTGGTACCAGAGAATAATGTAGAACTTGAACCTCAGCCAGATCATGAGCAGACTGGAATGAATAGACATCAGGGGTCTATAGGAAATGATAATAACCAGGAAAGTCTGCAAACATGGATGGAACGATTCTATAAGTTTAATCCGCCCATGTTTGAAGGGCCTTTTGATACTCAAATAGCTGAGGATTGGGTAAGCCAGTTAGAGAAAATCTTTAAGATTTTAGAATGTCCTACTGAAAGAAAGGCCCAGCTGGCAGTTTATAAGCTAGAAAAAGATGCAGATAGGTGGTGGAGGAATACAGAAGTGATTCTGTACTCAAGAAATATTCCACTTACATGGGAAACATTTCTTGAGCAGTTCAACGAGAAATATTTTCCACAGTCAGTACAAGATGAACGTGAAGCAGAATTTCTGATATTAAAGCAGGGTGAGCAAGAACCCTTTGATGATTATCTTGCTAGGTTAATTCGTCTTTCACGATATTCCACTTACCTAAACTGTATGAATGATGAGAGGTAGACCACTGAGAAGTTAACTCGTGGGTTGAATCCTACACTAAAGGAAAAAGTTTTTCCTAGACAGATACGAAGGTTTAATGAAGCAGTAGAGGTATGCAGGATCACAGAGAAGAATGTGCAATATCCAGAAAAGAGTGAACCTGCTACATCAAGAGTGATGCCACCAGGTTCCTTAAGAGGGAACAACAAGAAAAGAAATGGGCCAGCATATGGGTCAAAAGTTAATAAGAGACAGGGAAGTAGGCCAGGTAGTGGGTCAAGAGAAGTTAGTAGGCAACCAAGGCCTAATATATGTGGAAACTGTGGTCGAGACCATGGTACAAGGCCTTGTCCAGTAGGTCAAGGGTTATGCTATAGGTGTGGAAAGCCTGGACATTATGCTAGGGAGTGTCCACAGAACACAACAGGCGAAAGATACCCGACTCAGGGAAGAGTATATGCCCTGACTGGTAACAAGATAAGAAAGTCTCCTGCGCCAAATTAAGGTACGAGTTTATTTGTGTTCTGTTTCCACTGGCTAATGAATAGATAAATCCTGTATGTGATTGGATTGTATTGTCCAGTATGCACACTATTGAGCTACCCTATACCTAGTATGTTGCCTTTGTATAAGAATGAGTATGATTACAGGTTTTAAAAGTGGGAAGTAGAGAACAGAAACCTAATGATGAGTTACGATGAGATGATGAATGAGATCCATACGACTTAAGTTCAGTAGGATAAAAAGAAAGGCCAATAAGGAACCATAGTCCAGTCAAGAATAGACTAGGACTGAAGGATAGATAGAAGAAGTTAAGAGATAGTAGAAAGGTAGCCACAATTTCAAAGATAAAGTGACTCCACAATTCCCTATATAAGATAGAGTAATGAAGGGTTGAGTCTATACCCTGGTAAGAGGGTAGTGTGACAGCCTAAGTGAAATAGATGGATGTTTCAGGATGAATGATCAGGATATGATAGGCAAAATGATAAAGAAAATATGTTTTGAGGCTTACTTAGATTATTATGATGTCTGATGGATGGTTGAGCAAAAATATGGTGATATGGCTTATGTTGCCATAAGATATGATAGTTGCATCTCCTTGCGGTTGTCAAATGATGACATGCATGTTAGAGTATGTTATGATGAATGGATACTCCCCTTTTGCAGTGCATGCAGGGTAGAGTATATATGAGTACATATATGAGATGAGAAAGTATGTTGCTCCCATACCATATGATATGAGGATGATATGAATGTATTGAGGATGATAGATAGTCTCAGTTTATGGGACGATAAATTATGATATGATATTCAGATATGATTTATGATTGAGGTTACTCAGGTATTTCTATAGGCTTGTGAATACAGTACTCAGGGCCATTTCTATTGAGCGAAATGGTATACAAATAAAGTAGCAGATAACAGTAAAGGGATTATTTCTAGATCACTCTTCAGATAAGAGTTGGATCTGAAACAGGTGGTTCTCAGATAGAGCTAGATCAGATGAGTACAGATCACTCTTCAGATAAGAGTTGGATCTGGTACAGATTGCTCGTAGTTAGAGCATAGTTTGAATGGCTCGCAGTTAGAGCACAGATTAAAATGAAAAGTTGTGATGAGGCCATAGCAGCAAAATGCAATGGCAGGTGGTTAGACCATAGCCAATGGTAAACCACAGTAAAGTAAGAAAGATGAGAAGGAACTCCTGAGTAAGATAGGAAATAAGTAAAGTCTGGGTAAATAATATGAGGCTATAAAAATTTTTAAAATTTTTATGGAGTTATCAACAGGTGGAAGCAGTTAACCTTGTAACTTAGTCTGTTGGTTTAAGATCTTCGGGAGATATACAGTACAACAGAATCGCAGTTAGATTCTGGAGGGTCGCAGTTAGATCCTAGCATGGCTCCAGGGTCGCAGTTAGATCCTAAGAGCTTCAGAGTCGCAGTTAGATTCTGAAGAGGCTAGCGGTTGATCGCAGTTAGATCCCGAAGTCGCAGTTAGACCTAGCCTAAGGAAAGTAATGAGCCATGAAGATATGAGTACAATGTAGTATCTCTTTGGGAAGATGAATGCCAAAGACGAAGTTAAGGTAAGGAGGCTTCACTAGTTGATAAACTCATCCAGAAAAATTATTTAAAATGGTTTTCCTCAGATAGCCTCTATTATACAGACTAAACTTAGTTTTTCCTTAAACCAAGACAGAGTCCAAGTTTAAATCTGAGTACTGATATTCAAAGTTTTGTAGAAGTATCCTGAGAAGTAAAGAACAGAATCCTCTATGTATTGAGAACAGAAATATATGAGCAGATATATCTCTCAGATGAGGGTAAAGAAATTAAAAGGCCAGAAAGACCTACAGAAGTGGGTCCAAGGCAAAGCAAAGATAGAACGTAGTTCTATGAAAGAGAATACTAGGGCCTAGAGCTATAAGAATAGTAACCTAGCCCTAACCCAGTGGCACGAAAGGTGCTAAGGCAAGAGTAACCTAACGATAGTTAAGCCCTAAGAAAGGATAAGAAGAAGTGCAAATGCCACAAAGGTTTGGCATAGATGCATGAAGTTATGAGAACAGTTAAGAAAAGTTGCGAAGTTATCTGAGTTATGATCTCGTATCAGGAGAAAGAAAGTTAGAAAAATAGTATTTCTCCTAAGAGATTAGCAAAGTGTAAGAGGAGTGATGTAGACCCCAGAATTACATCAAAATTCTGATGGATAAGGTATGAAAGAAATGGACACTACTCACAAGTGTAATGAGTTGTCCATAAGTATAAGAGGATGAATACCCCAAGCCTTAGTCATAAACCAGGAAAGGATATACAGAGGGAATATATCCCGGATAGTTGACTAAGATGCCAAGTAAATTTCGAGGAATAAATTTATTTTAAGGGGGTAGAAATATAACATCCCAATTTTTAGGCCAGAGACTTATTAAGTAGCCTGAAATAGATATATCCCTTTGAGCAGAAGTCCCCGAAACATACAGAGGGTTTTTAGGGACTAAACTGTAAATAAGTAAAAGTCCAGGGACTTATGAGTAAATAGTGAAAGTCCCTAGGGATATGATGGCCATTTATGCAAAGAAAGGGATTAAATTGCAAAAGAAAGAAAATGAAGGGACTTAAGTGCAAATATGAAAAGTATAAGGTTAAAAAGGAAAAGTAGACAAAAAGTGGGGTCCTTAAGTGTAATTTTAGCCAAATAAAAGGGACTTAATTGAAAAGAAAAAAAGTTCCTTGGGGCTAAAGTATAATTAAAGAAAGTCAGGCCGGAAGTGGTTTGGACTGCCCAAAAGAATTTCAGTCCTAGATTTCATCAGTAGATAGAGCAAGTGATGCTCGGTAATCTGGCTTAATACAGGAATTTTTCAAGACTCCAGATAGCCAGAATTGATCTGACAGTCTAAAAGTTATAAAAATTCCTACCGGATATCCTAGATTTCAGATATAAGTGAGAAAATACAAGATGATGCGTCCTGATGGAACAGATATCAGGAAACTGACAGAATACCGATAGGAGGTCTGTAGAAAAAGTTATTCGCAAATTAGAAAATCCAGACGGGAGTGTGAGGCCTCCTGGTATCCGATAGGGAGATTTATCGGTATTTAAAATGGGACTGAATGAGTTCGGATGACCTCAGTCAGATGACTGTTATGACACACAGGGATGACTAAATGCAGTAGGCCAGTGTATCTGGTAAAAGGACCCGGTGTCCGGAGATGTGTATAAACGGTACATAATAGTTAAAGTACTCGATAACATGGGCAGGGGAAGATTCCTCGTAATGCGTGCCATGAAGGTAATGGACCCTGAAAGGCCAAATAATGGCGCCATCAAAGGCCCAGTAAGACCCTTGGACTGATAGGTGGGCCAGTGTCCAGCAGAACCCCAGAAAAGTGCAAAATTATGAAAATGCCCCTGTGTTGTACTAAAGGGTAACAGATGAATGAAGGGCATTTTGGTCCTTCTGGACAGGCCCAAGAGCCAAGATATACATAGATAAGGTTAACCAGGGTCAGTATATGCCCTGACAGGGTACGAAAAGATGTAAAATGACGATTTGACCCTTATGGTTAAGATAGCGCAAGAAAGGGCACCCAGGGGTATTTTGGTAATTTGCCAAGGGATGTTTCTTGGGAATCGACCCATCAGAGTACTTAAGCTTGATCAGGATCCAAGATAACATTCCCAGAGCCCAAAAACGTAGGCCCAGTGATATGTGGAAAAAAGTGGCATTAAAATACTATTTTAATACTGTTTCAATAAAGTAAAGTTACTCGGTCGGCACGATAATCGGGGAGGTGATCAGATAAAGTCCTGGACTTATCTGGATAGCATTGGATGGCGTGATAGGTGCCAGTAAGATGAGAAAGAAAAAGTTAAGGACATGTGGCATAATCTTAGCCGGTGGGTCCAGTTTGGGGGAAATCAGACTGGACCGGTACTGGATTGGACTGGAACTGCTGAGTCAGCTGATGAGGTGTCCCAGGAGCTTGCAATTTCTCCATGTGACATATGAGGTGTCCCATGAGGTGGCCTTGAGATGATGTCATGCATGATGCAGTAAAAGGAATAAAAGAAAATAGGAAATTCTGGAAAAACCAGGACCACAAGTTCATATGGCTTCAAAATTACAAGAATGCCATTGAAAGAAACTATAAATACCCCCTTGCTCTTCATATGCCACGGCCAAGAGCCTTTAAGAGAGAGGAGGAAGTTCTAGAGAGAGAAAGTGAGAGAAAGAAAGAAAGAAAGGAAGTTCTGGCAGAGCTGGAAGCAGAATAGAGATAGTAGAGTTCTGCTAAGCCTTTGAGGTAGTAACTAATCCTAGCTTTTATGTAATGACTTTGTTATTTTTTGTGCTATTGTTTGGTTGGATTGTTGTCTTATATGTTATGCCTGAAGCTCTACTACAATGCTATGATCATATGTTATTGAGTATGGAAGCACGCAGCATACTTATATGTACACAATCACAAGCAAGCACTGTCACTCTGCATTACATATATTGTTATGATTGTTGCTACTGAGATTCCCCCGAAACTCATCCCAATAAGTAAACCATTACAGGGGTGGTTATGTCAAAGTGAATTTTGGGAATTTTAAGAGACGCCGTTATGCTGCCGAAATTATGACAAGATAAGGAGAGCAGCTGATACGTACTGTGTTCGTAGGTACTGTCTAAGGAGGCTGGAAGTGAGTGGACCTAGCCGGTTCATCCAGTCTTTCCTGGGTACTTACGTAGAATGGTAGTTCTCATGGGAATTACCGAATCAGTACAAGATCAGTTACTTTCTGAAGAGGAAGCGTAGCAGTTATGCTGCCGGATTTCAGGCAAGAAAAGATATAATAGAGATATGGGAAATTTTGTACATACCCAGATCTAAAACAACTTACTAATTAATAATAAGTGTTGTTTGGCATGTTTGACTGATATATGATGAATGTATGCATATGTTTGCAAAGTTGAGTGCTGGAATTGGCCACTGTGAACAGTAACATGTAATGATATGATAATGTTTGATAAATAATTAAAAATAGTAAATGGATGAATAAATGTATGAAAGTTTTAAGGTAAATAGTACACATACCAAGCTTCGGTTTGATATATAGAATGTATCATTTGGATGTCTACACATGGAGATATAAATTATCAAAGTTGGGACCAGAATGCTGGATTCAGGAGAAAAACGTTGGGTGAACAGTAACGTTGTGAGGTTGACTGATGTTGACTTGGTCAATGAATGGTCAATGAGTTATTTTTCCCTGAAATATAATTGAGTTAGCTTTATGTATCTATTAGAACCACTTCATTTAGAGTTTTCTAGAATTAGTTATGATTTTTCAAATACAGGTCACTCATCTAGAATTTTTATAGTGAACAGTACTCGATAAGTGTAAAACTCCAGATTGAGAAATTGGACTTCAATGACCCTGAAAGTAGTTCTAAATGCTACCAAATGGTCCCTAAGACGTATGAAAGTAAGGACGTTTCATTAGTCGCGACCTCATCACTTTTTAGTCGCAGCCATACTCATTTTGTCTATTAGCCGCAACCCACACATCTTCCAGTCGTGTCTAGACCTTTCTGTAAAACTTTGTCGCGACCACACTACTTTCTCGTCATGACCAAACTGGTCAACTCTTAACTCTGTAACCTTTGACCTTTACATCCCAAAATGGCCATTCTACCCCTTGGGACTTTCACACATAAATCCTTGTACCTTCATTTACTCGCAGCTTAGTCCCTGAAAACTTTTTGTGTGTCTCTGGGACTTCTGCTCAAAGGGGGTCTGGTAGCCTCTCAATCTTAGGCTATTTCTACGTCTCTAGGCCTGAAAATTGGGATGTTACATTTCTTCTCCCCTTTAAGTAAATTTTGTCCTTGAAATTTAATTAGTACCATAGCCAGATTATCTCAATATCTGGCAGAGTACTCTATCATAAAACTTTACATCTCTTTTATACCATGCTTTCTTTCTCTAAATCAACTCAGTTAGAGTTGAAATCTACTTTCCCTCTTATAGACAACTTACTGCACTCATAAGTAGTGTCCATTTCTTTCATATCTTACCCCTCAGAATCTTGGTGTAATACTGGGGTCTATCTTACTTTAACTTTTTAATTTTCTTACCTTGTCCATCTATGCCAAACTTCTGTGACATTAAGACCCTTTCTCATTACTTATTCTTAGGCTACTCTTGCCTAAAATATCTTTCTAGATTAGGGCTAAATTACCCTTCATATGGCTCTAATCCTTAACATTCTCTATCTCATAGAACTATTGGGTTCTATCTCTACTTTGCCTTAGACTCTCTTCTCTAGGTCTTTCTGGCCCTTTAATCTCTTTATCCTCATCTGGAGGATCTATCTGCTTATACTTTTCTGTTCTTAAAACATATGGGGTTCTCTTCTCTGTTTCCTCAGGCATACTTCTACAAAACTTTTGAATATCAGTACTTAGACTTTAACTTGGACTCCTTCTTTGTTTAAGGGAAAACTAAGTTCAGTCTGTATAATATAGGCTATCCGAGAAAAACTATTATAAAATAATTTTTCTGGGTGAGTTTATCAACTAGTAAAGCTTCCTTACCTTAACTTCATCTTTGGCATTCATCTTCCCAGAGATACTACATTGTACTCATATCTTCATGGCTCATTACTTTCCTTAGGCTAGGTCTAACTGGGATCTCAGGATCTAACTGCGATCAACCGTTAGCTTCTTCAGAATCTAACTACGACTCTGAAGCTATCAGGATCTAACTGCGACCCTGGAGCCATGCTAGGATCTAACTGTGACCCTCCAGAATCTAACTACAATTCTGTTGTACTGTATTATCTCTTGAAGATCTTAAACCAACAGACTGAGTTATAAGGTTAACTATTTTCCCTTGTTGATAACCCGATAAAAATTTTAAAACTATTACGTTCAGTAGCCCGTATTATTTCCCAAGACTTTACTTATTTTCTTTCTTACTCAGGAGTTCCTCCTCATCTTTCTTACGCGACTGTGGCTTACCATGCCTTATGCAATCATGGTCTAACTGTAATATTCAAATTTTCAGGCCCAGAGACTCAGAAAGTAGCCTGAAATAGATATGCTACCAGATCCCTTTGAGCAGAAGTCCCAGAAACATACAGAGGGTTTTTAGGGACTAAACTACAAATAAGTGAAAGTACAGGGACTTATATGTAAATAGTGAAAGTCCTAGGGGTATAATAGTCATTTCAGAAAAGAAAGGGACTAAAGTGAAAAGTTTAAAAGTCTCTTGGTGCAAAAGTAAAAGTAGACACAAGTTATAAGGCCAAAAGAGAAAGTAGACAAAAATGTGTCACATCCTTATTTTTATATATCTTAAGGACCATTTAGTAGCACTTAGAATCACTTTTAGGGTCATTGAAGTCTAAACTCTTAATCTGGAATTTTATTCTCATCGGGTACTGTTCACTGTGGCAAATTCCAGATGAGTGACCTGACTTTGAAAAATCATAACTAATTCTAGAAAAATCGAAATCAAGTGGTTCAAATTGATACATGAAGATAACTTAATTATATTTCAGGGAAAAATAATTGGTTGACCATTCCTTGACAAATTCAACGTGGGTCAACGTTTCAACTTTACTGTTTATCCAGTGATTTTCTCCTGAATCCAGCATTCTGGTCCAATTTTAACAATTTATATCTTTTCGTGTATACCTCCAAATGAGGCATTCTATATATCAAATTAAATCTGAGTATGTATACTATTTACCATAAAAATATCATACATTTATTCAACCATTTACTATTTTTAATGATTTACCAAACATCAATTGGTCTCCACGGATTACTGTTCACAGAGTCATTTTTCAGCACTAACCTTACATATTAATGCATACATACATCATATATCAGTCAAACATGCCAGATAACAATCATTATTAAATAATCAACTATTATACATCAGTGCATGATTAAGATCCTCATATTTCTATTACATTTTTCGTTGTCCAAAATCCGACAGCATAACTGCTACATTCCTTCTGTAGAAAGTAACCGATCTTGTACCGATTCGGTAATTCTCGTAGGAACTACCATTCTACGTAAGTACCCAGGAAAGACTGGATGAACCTGCTAGGTCCACTCACTTCCAGCCTCCTTAGACAGCACCTACGTACACAGTACGTATCAGTTCCTTTCTTTGTTCCTGCTTCGTTGCCAGAATTTCGGCAGCCTACCGGCGTCTCTTAAAATTTCCAAATTTTATTTTGACAGAACCTCCCCTGTAATGTTATATATGGGAATGAGATTCAAAATAATCTCAGTAGCAACAATCATAGCAATTTATGTAATGCAGAGTGACAGTACTTGCTTGTGGTTGTGCACAGATAAGTATGCTGCATGCTTCAATATTCAATAACATATGATCATAGCATTGTAATAGAGCTTCAAGCATAACATATAAGACAACAATCCAACCAAACAATAGCACAACAATTCACAAATACATTACATAAAAGCTAGGATTAGTTACTACCTTAAAAGCAGAACTTCAGAATTTCTCTACTGCTTCCAACTTCACCAGAACTTCCTTTCTTCTTTCTTTTTCTCACTTTCTCTCTCAAGCACTTCCTTATCTCTCTAAAAGCTCCTTAGGCCGTGGGAAATGAAGAGCTAGGGGGGTATTTATAGTTTTGGTCAAAGGCATTCTTGTAATTTTGAAGCCATCTGATCCTGTGGTCCTGGTTTTTCCGGAATTTCCTATTTTCTTTTATTCCTTTTACTACATCATGCATGACATCACCTCAAGGCCACCTCATGGGACACCTCATATGTCACATGGAAAAATTGTAAGCTCTTGGGACACCTCATCAGCTGACTCAGCAGTTCCAGTCCAATCCAGTACCAGTCTGGTCCGATTTCCCATAAACTGGACTCACCGGCTAAGATTGTGCGACGTGTCCTCAACTTTTCTTCCTCCTATATGTTGGCGCCATATGGCATCTTGCTGGCACCTGTCATGCCATCCAATGCTATCTAGATAAGTCCAGGACTTTATCTGATCACCTCCTCGGTTATCGTGCCGACCGAGTAACTTTACTTTATTGAAACAACATTAAAATAGTATTTTAATGCCACTTTTTCCCACATATCACTGGGCCTATGTTTTTGGGCTCTGGGAATGTTATCTTGGATCCTGATCAAGCTCAAGTACTCTGATGGCTCGATTCCTAAGAAACATCCCTTGGCAAATTACCAAAATACCCCTGGGTGCGCTTTCTTGCACTATTTTAACCCTAAGGGCAAAACCGTCATTTTACACCTTTCTGTACTTTATCAGAGCATATACTGACTCTGATTAACTTCATCTGTATATGTCTTAGCCTCTAGGCCTGTCCAGAATGACCAAAATGCCCTTATACATCTACTACCCCTTTAGTACAACACAAGGGCATTTTCATAATTTCGCACTTTTCCGGGGTTCTGCTAGACACTGACCCACCTATCAGTCCACGTATCTTATTGGGCCTTTGATGGCGCCATTTTTGGGCCTTTCTAGGTCCAACACCTTCATGGAACGCATTACGAGGAATCCTCCCCTGTCCAGGTTCACTGAATATTTTAGCTATTATGCACTGTTTACACACATATCCGGACACCGGCTCCTTCTGTCAGATACACTGCCCTACTGTGTCCAGGAAGCCATTTAGGTCATAACGGGCATCTGACTGTTGTTACCGGACCTCATTCAGTCTTAGTTTAAATACCGATAAATCTCCCTATCGGATCCCTGGAAGCCTCATACTCCCGTCTGGATTTGCTAATTTGTGAATAACTTTTTCTACAGACCTCCTATCGGTATTCTATCCATTTCCTAACATCCGCCCCATAAGGGTGCATCATCCTGTAATTTCTTACTTATATCTGAAATCTAGGGTATCCAGTAGGAATTTTTATAACTTTTGGACGATCAGTCCATTTCTGGCTATCTGGAGTCTTCAAAAATTCCTGATTAGGCTGGATAACCCGGCATCACTTGCTCTACCTACTGGTGGGATATGGGGATGATCGGAGTACGATCACTGTTTTCGCCTATTTTCGGTCCAAGTTTTCATAATTACACTTTTACCCCGGAAACTTTTCTTCTTTTCAACTAAGTCCCTTTATTTGGCTAAAATTACACCTAAAGACCCCACATTTTTGTCTACCTTTCTTTCTTAACCTTAAACTTTTCATAATTGCATTTAAATCCTTTCATTTCCTTTCTTTTGCAATTTAATCATTTTCTTTACATAAAGGACCACATCTTTTTCCTGAAAAAGAACTCATATATTCCATCTAATCTGTACATAGAAATCAGTACAGAAAAGTAAGGATATTACAAAATACGGGGTCTTTAAGTGTAATTTCAGCCAAATATGAGGACATAAATGTAATTTATCAAAAGTACAAGGGGCAAAATGGTAATTATAGAAAGTTGAGCCGAAAGTGGCTTAGAACTGTCCGGAAGCATTTTAGTCCCAAATTCCACCAGTAGATAGAGGAAGTGATGCAGGATAATCTGGCTTAATATGGAAATTTTATCAAAGTTCCAGATAGCTGAAAATTATCTGATAATGAAAAAGTTATCTGAAATTCTTATCAGGTCTCCTGGACTTCAGATATGAGTGAAAAGTTACAAAAATGTGCATCATGTGAAGACGGAGGTCAAGGAACTGACAGAATCTTGAAAGGAGTTCTGTAGAAAAAGGTATTCACGTTTTAGTAAATTTTGATAGGAGTTTGTGAACGCCCGGTATCCGATAGGGAGATTTATCAATAAATAAACTGAGACTAAATGAGCCCAGATTAAGTAACGCAGATATCCATAGTAACCCCAAGGAAGGCCCAGGCCAGGATATCAGTTCATCGGATAAAAGGGGCCAGTGTCCCGAAAAAGATACAAAATGACGAAAATGCCCTTTAGTTATAAAATAGCTAAAGAATGAGTAAAGGGCATTTTGGTCATTTGACTAAGGTTAGACAGTCAAGAAAGGTTATCTGGACAGTTGACTAGGGTCAGAGAATACTCTGGTAAGATGTGAAAAGATAATAATGCCCCTAGATTCATTAAAGTAAATAAAGAGGAACCAAGGGCATTTAAGTAATTTGCTAAGGGATGTTTCTTAGGAATCGAGCCATTAGAGTACTTGAGCTTGATCAGATACCCAAGATAGCATTCCCAGAGTGCAAAAATGTAGCCCAAGGAATATATGAATTGAAGTGGCATTAAAATAATATTTTAGAGAGTTTTCAATAAAGTAAGGTTACTTGGTTAACGTGATAACCGGGGAATTGATCAGATAAAGTCCTGAGCTTATATGAAAGCCATGGGATTATGTGAAAGGTGCCCTAAAGATGCCACATGGCATTAATCTAGAGGGAGAAGAAAAAGATGAGGGCACGTGGCATGATCTTAACCGATGATTCTGGTACAAGACTCTGGAATTCTCTGGAAGCGCTAAGTCAGCTAGTGAGGTGTCACTATTGCCCCACGTAAGCATGTGAGGTGTCCCATGATGATGTCACTTTTTGTAACATCCTTAATTTCATTCTTAACTATACTTAATTGGAAGTATCTTAGCTCATTGGAACACCATTTTACCTCAAAAACATGAATTTCCAAAAGTTAGGTTATCAGTGGTACTGTTCATTTTTACTGTTCACTTGGTAATTCTAGTTTACACCATGAACTTTGAAAATTCATAATTAAATATAGAAAAATTGAAATGAGGTGGTTCCAATCTCTAATGAAAGCTATTTCATGAAAATTTGAAGAAAAAATATGAAATTGAGGTTTCCTTGTCCAAATGAAATCAGTTTATTCGTTTAAAAATACTGTTGATTTGGTAAATTTGAAACTTCCAGATTCTGAGTCCCATTTTCAAAAATTTATTTATTTTCGTATACTTATCCAAATGAGACGTGTTATATATGAATTTAAATATAATTATGTGTACTTTAAGCTCGTAAAATTTCATAGGAAAAGGCATTCATTTGATATATGAAAACCGCGCATGAACCTTACTACCTCTCAGGACTCGTCTTATCTTGATCCAGATTTTAGGTCCAATTTTGAAAAATCATATCAATTTGAAAACTTAGCCAAATTAGGATTTCTTGCTGTCCAATTAAATCTCTGGATCTTACCTATTTGCATGCTAAATTTTATGTGAAAACTCGTCTTATAAGTCACTTAAACTATCGGTGGAAATATTCTGCCTCGGATCGGATCCAGTGAGTGCATGCGTTTTACATACCCATACAACATCTTCTAGGTTAAATACATACTATCTAGGTCATATACAAATTATTTATCTACATTTACCCTCTTCTTTGAGAAGTTCTAGCACCTAGAACATGGTTATATACATATGGAAGGAATGAGATTTCATGGAAATCCCAATAGCAAGACATCAACTATAAGGTTATGCATGCTTGATTAAATGCCTAACATGTTATCATGCAATGGGAGCTAATTCATGATCATACATGAGCAAACTCTAACATGCATATTGTCATGACATAGGTTGCAAGGAGTTGCACATATTCATAACTCATAATCATCATCATAATAATCATCACATAACATATCATGCTCAACCAAACTTCATGCATAACAAGCAAGCATATTAATCAAACATAAATTTATAGTTAAGTATTCTTTCTACCTCTTATGTATATTTGCAAGTTCCTTCTTGACTTGATCCTTCTTTCCCACAAATGTCAAAACCTAGGCATAATAAAGCAATTAACAAATTACAACTCAATTCCAATCCAATCTCAAGGCTAGGGTTTCATTAAGTCCCTTTCTTTCTCTACTTTGTGACTTATGATTACATCTCTCTAAACTAAACTCTCATGGTTCACTTCCACATAATTTTTCATGTAGAATACAAATATGAATTCAAAAATTCCAGAATCCAATTGCTTCCCAAGGTGCTGTACAGAACTGAAAAGCTATACCAATTTTCCAAAAATTCTCCTTTTGATTTCAATGCTTCCAATATTGGTTTCTCTACTATTTCCCCACACAATTTTCCATTCTAAACCCATTGAAAGAATCAAAACCATGAAATTCTAACATATAAACAGTAATTTCACACTGTACAGAACAGAACACTATCTTGGATTCACAAGCATACTTGGATTCCCAAGCCATTACCACTTGATTCTAGCTTGTTTAAGCTTGTCTCAACTATCCATAACATAAAACTCATGTTATTTTCACACATACACAGAAATTCCAGCAGCACCTCTACAAGATTTATGCCTCAAAAACCACTTAAACTTAAGAGCAAATCTACTAGAACATAGTCTAGGATCAAGGGGATTAATTACCTTGATAGTTCTTCCAAGGTGCTTGCTTTCTCTTGGCTTGAATGGAAATTTTGCAAGAGTTTCCCTATGGTTCTTATGAATGCCGAAATGAATCTGAAATGGGGGGTATTTATGGACAAATTTGGGTGGAAATGAAAGGCCAAGATCATTTTGGGTACTATTTGATCTAAAGGCCAAGATTTAATCTTGGATTTTCTTTTCTTTTTCATTTATGACATCACCTTTATGACATCATCCAAGGGACACCTCATGGGACACCTAATCCCTCACATGGTAAAATTGAAGGTCCAAGAAGCCTCTGGAAAAATTCCAGTCCAATCCGGTACCGGCCCAGTCTGATTCCTTGAAAACTGGATTGTTTTCTATATCTAATTTTTCTGAGATTCCATAATATGTCTTCTGACCTTAAATTTAGTATCTGGGTTCTTTATATCATTGTCATCCTTATACTGGGTCTAAACTTAATTCCAGATCCCTTAGAAATGACCAAAATACCCTTGGTGCCCTTCCTTGCACTATATTAACCCTAAGGGCAAAATCGTCATTTCACACCTCTTTGTACCTTGTCAGGGCATATACTGAGTTTGACTAACACTCCTGTACATGTCTTGGGCATTCTAGCCTATCTAAAATGACCAAAATGCCCTTCATTCATCTGTTACTTCTTAGGACAACACAGGGGCATTTTTGTAATTTCACACCTTTATAGGGTTTCCCCGGACCTTGGCCCCCTTATCAGTCCAATGATCTTACTCGGCCTTCTTGACGCCACCTGTTCTTTCGGGCATCTACGTTTGTCCATCTGGGCTCATTCAGTTCCAGTTTATTTACTGCTAAATCTCCTTATCGGATCCCAGGAGGTCACAAACTCCCGTTTAAATTCACTAAAAAGTGAATAACTTTTTCTACAGACCTTCTTTCGGTATGCTGTCAGTTCCCTGACATTCGTCTCTACAGGATATCCGATAAGAATTTTTATAGCTTTTTCATTATCAGATAAATTTAAGCTATCTGGAACCCTGATAAAATTCTCGTATTAAGCCAGATTAACTAGCATCTTCTCCTCTATCTACTAGTGAAATCTGGGACTGAAATACTTTTGGGCAGTCTAAACCATTTCTGGCTCAACTTTCTTTAATTACACTTTAGCCCCTAGAAACTTTTCTTCTTTTCAATTAAGTCCCTTAAATTTGGCTAAAATTACACTTAAGACCCCACATTTTTGTCTACTTTCTCTTTTAGCCTTAAACCTTTTATATTTTCACTTTAGTCCTTGATTTTTTTTTCTTTTTAAATTTAATCCCTTTCTTTACATAAATGGCCACATCTTTTCCTAAAAAATCTCACATACATTATACACAAACTATACATACTAATCAGTACAAAAAATTAGAGATATTACACTTTTGATGAGTCATCATGGAGGATGATGTCATCATAGTGATGTAAGCAAGACTTGGTGAGCAAGCAAAGCGATTTGAGCCATTCATCGTGATTTGATCTGGACCGTTCATTCCTCCTCCCTCCACCTATAAATACCCCACCCCCTTGCCATTTCATTCACACCACCCAAGGCAATAACAAGAAGAGGAGAGAAAAGAAGAGAGAGAAAGAGAAAGAGAGAAAGAAAGGAAGGAAGGAAGAGAAAGAAGGAGTTCTGGCTAAGCTAGGAGCAATCCAAGGAGCTTAGGGACTCGGCAAGCTTAGGAATAAGGTAAGTAATTTATTCTAGTCCCTGCTCTAATAAATTTGACGATTGCTCTTATAAATTAGATAGTTAGAATAGAGAAATATCTCTCTCTATAAGGATAGCCGTGGATAGGAAGAAAGTCGGGGGATTGTCAGGATAGGGGTATTACCTCAAGATATGCTTGAGTTAAGTGGAGTTATGTTGGATGAGATAATAATAAAATATTATTATGCTATGTATAGGCTCTGACCTATGAAAGGTGGAACCTCAGATTAAAGATTAAGGACTAAAGGAAGGGCTACATGCCAGGTAGTAAACTTACCTAAACTTGTATATGTTGAATATATGATTGATTGTGTTATGGCTTGATTGATGTTAATATGTAATTGTTGAAGCTCTGTACTATGATTACTCTGGACAATTGTATTTCATATGTTACATGGAAGCATGAATATTACATTATGCTGACACAATCACAAGCAAGCACTAATATCAATCATTGTTGCATACATTGTTTAGTACTATTTGCTACTGAGATTTCCCTTGAAATCTCACCCTGTCCATATCAATCTAATTCCAGCAGGTCTTCTCAAGATGGAGGAGATAAGGATACGTGAAGAAAAGTTAAGAATTATTTAGCATGATTGATATGTGATTGGTGCATGATATGCATATGCTGGAATTTGCCACCATGAACAGTAACTCGTGGTGACATAGTGATGTTTGATCTATAATTAAAAATAATAAATGGTTGAATTAATGTATGATATTTTTAAAGTAAATAGTAGACATACCAAGCTTTGATTTGATATATACAATGCCTTATTTGGATGTCTACACATGGAGATATAATTTATCAAAGTTGGGACCAAAATGCTGGATTCAGGGAAAATGTTGGATGAACAGTAAAGTTTTAGCATTGACTAACATTGACTTGGTCAAGGCATGGTCAACGAGTTATTTTTATCTGAAATATAGTTGAGTTAGCTTCATGTAGCAATTTGAACCACTTCATTTCAATTTGTATAGAATTAGTTATGATTTTTCGAAGTCAGGTCACTCGTCTGCACTTTACACATTGAACAGTACTCGATAAGAGTAAAACTCCAGATTGAGAAATTTGACTTCAATGACTCGGTGTAACATCCCAATTTTCAGGCATAGAAACGTAGAAATAGCCTAAGATTGAGAGGCTACCAGACCCCTTTGAGCAGAAGTCCCAGAGGCACACAGAGAGTTTTCAGGGACTAAGCTGTGAGTAAGTGAAGGTACAGGGATTTATAAAAGTCCCAAGGGGCAGAATGGCCATTTTGGGAAATGCGAAGGTCAAAGGTTACAGAGTTAAGAGTTGACCAGTTTGGTCACGACTAATATTGGCAGAGGTCTCGACGCGACTAGAAGATATGTGGGTCGCGACTAAGTTTTACAGAAAGGTCAAGGTAGGGGTATAATTGTCATATTTTTTTATTATTTCTCCTAAACAATTATTTTTAGAATAAAAGATATTACATTATTATGATTTTGTATTTCACGAATTTAGGAGAAGTCAGAATTCACAAAGGACAACAAATAATTATTAATTCAAAAATTGCAATAGAGGACCCGTGGGCCAAACCTTACAGTTTAGCCCATTAGGTTTTGCTTTATGGTTTCAGCTTTTAAAAAGCCATCACACGCACAGAGAAAAGCAGGCAGCCGCAAAGAACAATTCAGATACATACACGCTGCCGAGCCGCGGAGAACCTTCAGCATATTCCATTCATGCATGCCGCGAAGACCTTCCACACACACGTTCAGCGCCTTCTATTCCATTCACGGCTGCGACATCACCTTCCATTCATCTTCTTCAAACCTTCACCTTCATTCCAGCTTCCATATCCACAGACGCACACCCCTCGGCCAACACCTTCCATTCATCTTCTTCAAACCTTCAGCACTTTCCATTCCATACAAGCTGCCACAGAAACAATCACGAGACGCATAGGAGGAGGTAGCAGAACCACAGAACTTTCCACGCCATAGTCTTTCCTCCAACTCGACACCTCCCATTCCCCATTCACAGACACCACCGTCGGCCCAACACACCACTAGAACAACAGCGCGAGAACAGCACAGAGAACACAGTACAGAATGTCGACAGCACTCCCTTCCATGGTTGAGTTCTCAAGTGTGATGGCTATGCATGGCTAAGCTCCTAATTCTCTAATTCAATGGCAAGGGCATGAGCTTGGAATCTCAAAGGGGAGTTTAAATTACTTTAATTTTTACCCATTAATTATTTTGTGATTCCTAGGTCTTAGGATAATTTTATAATTATTGGGAATGTTTAAATTAAAAATACCAAAAACATTTTATTTAACTTTATTTTTAATTCATTGCATTCATTTGTTAATCAATTAAAACAAATCCCATTTTCTAACTTAAGTTGCATTGCATTTAGTTACTTAGGAATTTTATTTTATTTTTGGCTCCTCAAAGAGAACGACCCGAGGTTGCACTATACGCAATCCTTGGTTTAAATTTTTGAAGTAACCCTAAGGTGACATCGGACTTAAAGGTTGTTTCAAGTGGTGCCGTTGCCGGGGAGCCAAGAGATTGGTTCTCTAGTAACTAAGTGTTAAATAACTTTGAGTAAATTAGTTCTTAGTTAGTTTGCATAACATTTGCAATTTTTTTTTCTTTTCATTTGCATTTTTTTTATTATTTTATTTAAAAAAATAACAAAAATATCAGGATCATTTTATTTGGTTTATTTTTTTTTCTTTCTTCCTATTTATTTGATTTATCTTTTATTTTCAGTTTTTTTATCTTATTTTTTTACTGCTATTGTTTATGCCTAGGAGTGATAGGGTTTTACCTTTGATTCCTTTAAATCTTGAAATTGAAAAGTCTGTGAAAAAGATTAGAAGAAATAGGAGATTAGAGGGTACAAGTCAAGTTATTGTTGAAGAGGGGCATATTTCACAAGAGTCAAGTTTGTCATCAAGTGAACACGTGTTTGTTAGTGATTTTGAATTAGAACCAGAAACCATGGATGGTGCTAATGTTAATAATGGTTACAATGGGCTTAATGGGAATAATAGACATGGTGAGAACAACTTAGAGAATAATGGTGAGAATGATAGAAGCATGAGGGAGATTAATAATTCTAATGTTGATTATGATCCTTATGGCTTTTATACTGATGATGTAAACTTTGAAATTAAAGGAGCATTAGTTTATTCCTTACCTAGATTCCATGGTTTTGCAGGTGATGATCCACACAGGCATTTGAAGACTATGCATATGGTGTGCTCTTCCATGAAACCACCGACGGCTAATCTTCAAGATGTATTGAGGAGAGCATTTCATTTTACTTTAGAAGGCAAGGCCAAGGAGTGGCTTTACACACTGCCTCAACATTTTACCACGTTGACTTGGGATCAGTTGAAAGGAGCATTCTTAGATGAATATTTCCCTGCCTCTAAAACTTCAAGGCTAAAGAAGGAGATAACTAGTGTTGTACAACAGGATAATGAATCCATGCACGAGTATTGGACCAGATTCATCACACTTCTAGCTCAGTGTCCACATCATAATATTTCAAAGAATGATCTGGTCGACTCTTTCTATGAAGGGCTACTTCCACATCATAAGCCTTCAATTCATGCCACTGCAAATGGTTCTCTCAGAGAATTGAGTCCTAATGCTGCATGGGACTTGCTTCAAAAAATGGCTACTAATGACCCTCAATCTGGAGACACAAGAAAAGTGTATAATACCTCTTCGGTTTCTTCCCAGGATATTCTTGCTGAAATTGCTGCTTTGGGAAATCGAATGGAGAAAAGACTTAGTATTTTGGGGAATAATGTAAATGCCAAGCAGGTTAATTCAATGGGTCACTCTCAGGCTATAGTCACTGGTTGTGAGTTCTGTGGGTCAATGATGCACGCCTCTAATACTTGTTCTCGATATGAAGAGGTCTCTGCCCTGTATCAAAATAGGAATGGTCAATATCAAAAGAGGGATCCCTACTCTAACACTTATAATCTAGGGTGGAGAGATCATCCTAATTTTAAATGGGGTGGAAATCAAGGCAACCTCAGGAAAATTTCTCAAATCAAATGGTGTCTAGTCAAGGGGCATCATCTTCTTTTTCTGGAGGTAATGAACTTGGTTTGATTGTGAAAGGTATTATTTTTCTGACATACTCTAACATGCATGTCATCATATGACAACTTCAAGGAGATGCAACTATCATATCTTATGGCAACATAAGCCATATCATCACCATATTTTGCTCAACCATCCATCAGACATTGTAATAATCTAAGTAAGCCTCAAAACATATTTCCTTCATCATTTTGCTTATCATATCCTGATCATTCATCCTGAAACATCCATCTATTTCACTTAGGCTACCACGCTACCCTCTTACCAGGGTATAGACTCAACCTTCATTACTCTATCTTATATAGGGAATAGGGGAGTCACTTTATCTTTGAAACTGTGGCTACCTTTCTACTATCTCTTAACTTCTTCTGACTATCTATCAGTCCCAGTCTATTCTTGATCAGACAATGGTTCCTTATTGGCCTTTCTCTTGGTCCTTAATTCTCATGGATCTCATTCATCATCTCTCACTATTACTTATGTTCTCTAGGGTATTCTCCCCTAGGTCTACTACTTCTTCACGATGGAATCCCTCTGCTTAGGGAACATTGAGCTCTTTATCTATTAACCATCACATCTTTACCACTAGGCCATGTACTAGGATCATTCCTGGGCAAATCTCATTCTAGCTTTTAGGTCTTCTATTCAGATTAGCTGAATAAAACCCCTATAACGTAGATCTACTCTTAGTTATCACATAGAGGATCTACTTTTACACATTGTCTTAAAATGATCCTTCGTACCTCAGTACCTTTGTACTGTCTGGCTTACCATATGCTATTCCAATCCTCTAGCTGATGGACTTCATCAAGGTTGGTACCTTTATTATCATATGGCCTCTGCTATCTTTGTTGCGACCTGAGAACTGCATAGTCGTAACTCACATGCTCTGCGACTTTCAGTCGCGACTGTCATACGCTACTCGTCACGACCTGGCATTTCTGTGTCCTTTAGTCGTGACCTATTTCTCATAACGTCGCGACCTGGACTCCTTTCAGCCATAATATAAGTTTTAACGCTCAAGGGTTTGACTAACCCTAACTATCTTGTATATGTTTTCTCTACTTCCTACTTTTAAAATCTGTAATCATACTCATTCTTATACAATGGCAACATACTAGGTATAGGGTAGCTCAATAGTGTGCATACTGGACAATACAATCCAATCACATATAGGATTTATCCATTCATTAGCCAGTGGATACAGAACACAATTAAACTCGTACCTTAGTTTGACGCAGGAGACTTTCTTATCTCGTTGCCAGTCAGGGCATATACTCTTCCCTGAGTCGGGTATCTTTCGCCTGTTGTGTTATGTGGACACTCCCTAGCATAATGTCCAGGCTTTCCACACCTATAGCATAACCCTTAACCTACTGGACAAGGCCTCGTACCATGGTCTCGACCACAGTTCCCACATATATTAGGCCTTGGTTGCCTACTAACTTCTCTTGGCCCACTACCTGGCCTACTTCCCTGTCTCTTATTAACTTCTGACCCATATGCTGCCCCATTTCTCTTCTTACTGTTCCCTCTCAAGGAACCTGATGGCATCATTTTCAATATAGCAGGCTCACTCTTTTCTGGATATTGCACATTCTTTTCTGTGATCCTGCATACCTCTACGGCTTCATTAAACCTTCGTATCTGTCTAGGAAAAACCTTCTCCTTTAATGTAGGGTTTAATCCACGAGTTAACTTCTCAGTGGTCCACCTTTCATCATTCATACAGTTTAGGTAAGTGGAATATCGTGAAAGACGAATGAACCTAGCAAGATAATCATCAAAGGGTTCTTGCTCACCCTGCTTTAATATTAAAAATTCCGCTTCACGTTCATCTCTTACCAACTGTGGAAAATATTTCTCGTTGAACTGCTCAAGAAATGTCTCCCATGTAAGTGAAATATTTCTTGAGTGCAGAATCACTTCTGTATTCCTCCACCACCTATCCGCATCTTTTTCTAGCTTGTAAACTGCCAGTTGGGCCTTTCTTTCAGTAGGACATTCTAAAATCTTAAAGATTTTCTTTAACTGGCTTACCCAATCCTCAGCTACTTGAGTGTCAAAAGTCCCTTCAAACATGGGCGGATTAAACTTATGGAATCGTTCCATCCATGTTTGAAGACTTTCCTGGTTACTGTTATTTCCTATAGACCCCTGATGTCTATTCATTCCAGTCTGCTCATGATCTGGCTGAGGTTCAGGTTCTACATTATTTTCTGGTACTACCTCTTTCTCAGACTGTTGTAATCTTGAAACCGCAGCAGCAACCGCCCTAGCGATAACAGAATCTCATTCTTGATCTTGGCGAGTCTAGGTTGCCCGTATCTCATCTATTGCATTTTTTGTACTACCTCCTTCTCAGACTGTTGTAATCTTGTAACCGCAGCAGCAACCGCCCTAGCGATAACAGAATCTCGTTCTTGATCTTGGCGAGTCTAGGTTGCCCGTATCTCATCTATTGCATGTTGTTGCTATTCCAACCTATCTAGAATAATTTGCATAGGGTTTATCTGATTATTAGTACCCTCATCCCGAGGTTCTACCACCTCTAGTCTAACCGTTCTTCTTGTATTAACCATGACTTTCACTTCTTTTTCTAGAATTGGGAAATACAGTCATGTATATGTGCAACAATATATGCACATATGTAAAACATTTAGAATAACCCATACCACATACCACACATCTTAACTATTTCAGAGCATCACTGAGCCAGAACCTTCTGTTCTGTGCCAGAATCTTATGTTCTGAACCAGAGCCCATTCTGGTCTATGCCAGAACCTTCTGCTCTGATACCAAAATGAAACATCCTTACTTAAATATGTCTTAGGGACCATTTGGTAGCATTTAGAATCACTTTCAAGGTCATTGAAGTCCAATTCCTCAATCTGGAGTTTTACTCTTGTCGGGTACTGTTCACTATGTAAATTCCAGATGAGTGACCTGACTTCGAAAAATCATAACTAATTCTTAAAATATCTAAATGAAGTAGTTCAAATTGATAATTGAATATAACTCAATCATATTTCAGGGAAAAATAACTCGTTGGCCATTCATTGACCTAGTCAACGTCAGTCAATGTCTCAACTTTACTGTTCATCCAACGGTTTTCTCCTGAATCCAGCATTCTGGTCCCAAATTTGATAATTTATATCTCCTTGTGTAGAAATCAAAATAAGTCATACTGTATATCAAAACGAAGCTTGGTATGTCTACTATTTACCTTAAAAATTTCTTACATTTATTCATCCATTTACTATTTTTAATTATTTATCAAACATTATCATGTCACTACATGTTACTGTTCACAGTGGCCAATTCCAGCACTCAACTTTGCAAACATATGCATACATTCATCATATATCAGTCAAACATGCCAAACAACACTTATTATTAATTAATAAGTTGTTTTACATCTGGGTATGTACAAAAATTCTCATACTTCTATTACATCTTTTTCTGCCTGAAATCCGGCAGCATAACCGCTACGCTTCATCTTCAGAAAGTAACTGATCTTGTACCGATTCGGTAATTCCCGTGAGAACTACCATTCTACATAAGTACCCAGGAAAGACTGGATGAACCGGCTAGATCCACTCACTTCCAGCCTCCTTAGACAGTACCTACATACACAGTACGTATCAGCTTCTCTCTTTATCTTGTCATAATTTTGGCAGCATAACGGCATCTCTTAAAATTTCCAAAATTCACTTTGACATAACCTCCCCTGTAATGGTTTACTTATTGGGATGATATTAGGGGGAATCTCAATAGCAACAATCATAACAATATATGTAATGCAGAGTGACAGTGCTTGCTTGTGATTGTGTACAGATAAGTATGCTGCGTGCTTCCATACTCAATAACATATGATCATAGCATTGCAGTAGAGCTTCAGGCATAACATATAAGATCACAATCCAACCAAACAATAGAACAACAAATCACAAAGCCATTACATAAAAGCTAGGATTAGTTACTACCTCAAAGGCTTAGCAGAACTCTACTATCTCTATTCTGCTTCCAGCTCCGCCAGAACTTCCTTTCTTTCTTTCTTTCTCTCACTTTCTCTCTCTAGCACTTCCTCCTCTCTCTTATTCTTACTTGGCCGTGGCATATGAAGAGCAAGGGGGGGTATTTATGGTTTTCTTCAATGGCATTCTTGTAATTTTGAAGCCATATGAACTTGTGGTCCTGGTTTTTCCGGAATTTCCTATCACAGCTGGAAAAAAGCATTTCAACACCGGTTGAAAATGGCATTCAACAACCCACACACAACCGGTGTAGAAACGGACCGTGTAAAAAGTCAGACATTTTACACCGGTCCTGTAACCGGTGTAGAATGTAGGATTTTTTACACCGGACTAAATTTTAAATCGGTTCACATTTACATCCGGTGTATTATTTTTAACATCTACACCGGTTGAATATTGGGACGGTGTAGATTTTTCAAATGTTAACACCGGTTAAATATGGGACGGTGTGTAGAATGTATACTTTTTTACACCGGTCTTCATGTTAAAGCGGTTCACATTTACATCCGGTGTATTATGTTTTAACATCTACACCGGTTGGAATATTGGGACGGTGTAGATTGTTCAATTTTTAACACCGGTTGAATATTGGGACGGTGTAGATGTTATTAAATTTAATTTATATATGTTCTTACTACATCGGTGGGTATATACCTCCGATGTAGATGTTATTAAATTTATATTTGATAGATTTCGTTGGCCTGAAGCTTCAGAAGTAAACTGCCCAAATGTAATATATGACTCAATCATCGATCATCATCAGTTCAAGATGCCAGAGACATATATAATTCAATTGCTCATTATATTATTCATTGAATAAAACTCAATACAAAAATGCTACAATTTGAACAGAAAAATGTATTCAGTGAAAGACAAATACTATTGAGAAGGAAGGATTTGAACAAAAAACTCTGCCCACCGATTACGCAGGTCCTCAATATCTTGGTCAGGAAATGGATCAGGTTGTTCAAACATCTGAAATATGAAATCAAAATCAAAGAAATTAAGGCATTACTAATTTAGATTAGAGTGACAATTAAGAAATATGAAATCATTCAAAATACAATTTTACCTCCCCAGTTAGGTCAATCCTATTTGCCAAGATAATATTGAACATGTGTCTGACTATGTAGAAGCCGTACAAGTTGCTTTCTCTGGGTTGCCGTCGACTCTGTAATGTTAACAAGATAAAAATTATTTCTCATCATCAAAACGGGGAACCTAGCTAACACCTAATATATACTTTTATTACCATCGGTGTGATCCATTCAGGGTCCCTCACCAAATTAGCGTGCTTAAGGCCCCTTGCAACTGCGAATGTCCTCATAGCCCTATGACCAAAGTTAACAAGTTAGTAACCCATTTATCACACAGATCATTGTGTATAGAAGAGAACTCACGTACGTGTTCATGATCTTCCTGACATCCACCGAGGGCTTGTAATAGAGGGAGCATAAGAAGAAAACTTTATAGCTATGCTTACATAGGATGACAAGTTGCCAATGATTGCTGTAGAGATTAGTTAAAAGAGAATGAGTATTATAATTAAGCAACTACAAAACTAGTATATATAAAATAAAATGAAACATTATTATTCTTACTCATGCATATATGGTGCGAAGAAACAATCAATATCGGTTTCGCCGAGCCTCTGTGAAATGTATGCAAGCCTCGAAGATTGAGAGGTCCCTTTAGCATAAATCTGAATTGGGCATAGGAATCCGAACTTTTTTTGTTTGCCCTTGGAGGAAACCAACTCAGCTTGCATGTACCTACAGGCAATGCATGCACGACATTAGTTGTAAGACTTGAACTTTGTTATTACATATATTTACATTTAAATTATACTTACATCAAAAACACTTGGATGCAGCCGCAGGTCAGTTCTTCCTTGGGAGTGATCAGAGATTTGATGTCCGCATGGTCCAGGAAGGCCGGTGCCCCCATGTCGCCCACAACTGAATCCATAGGCAACGCGTCCACATGGAACGTTTTGTCATATGCCATTAGGATCACACGTTGCATGGCATTCAAAGCGGGAGGGGTGGGAAGTTGGTCGAGGGATGAGGCGACGTGATCCGAAACAAGATGCTTTGGCCACAATATGAAAGTCCCTTTTGCTTGGCTCACTGTCTTCACCTCATCAGTGGGAATTGGGACAAGAGCATCTCCAATTAGCACGGCTTCAACTGTCACCCTTAATTGATCGTCCTGAATTTGGACGTGGTGAACAGTAGTTGCCCTTAGGCTATGGATGGAGCCACGTGCCACTAAGCGTCTAAGAGGATCCTCAACATATAGATCACAATGTTCTGCATCCTCTGACAGCGGCAAGCAACAACTCCCCTTAGTGCTTGGACGGACTGCAGTTGAGGGCAGGAGGGGATCAGTTGGCTCTTGCTGCCTTGATGTCATCATGGACAACATTTCTTCCTTCATCTTTGCGAACCCCTCTTGTAATCGTGCCTCAATTGAAGCTTCTGCTTGTGCCCTAGCCTCTATTCAAGCCTCTTCCTTAGCCTCTGCCCTTATGGTGTAGAGCAAGGATGCCAACTCTGCCCTCGGTACCACATGTGGGGAACGTATTTGAGATGCTCCAAAGTAATCTCTTATACCCACACCTCTTCCAACTTCCCTGACACGGCCCCCATGTTCTTGTTTCCCAGTGGCAACAGTCAAGATGTCATTCCTACCATCTGACTTGAAGGATCCATGGGACTCTTGTTGTTTAAGATCACTCTATAACATAGAAAGAACAAACATAAGGAAAATGATATAATTATATATAGTCTACTATCACAAAATAATGCAAGTAGTGCTTACAATTTTTTCAGAAATCATGCGAGCATTGTCGCTTGTAAAAGCTCCGCTCTTTCTTTGGCGAGCGTACAACCATTTTTCTTCGCGACGTATCAGAGAGGGGGGTCAAGAAGAACACTAGGATCCGACCCAGCATTTTCTTCTAACCTCTTCCTCTTGGCCCCCAACAACTCTCTTTCTGCCTTCGCGTAACCCCCTCGAGACATTGTGTGAGGGCAATCATTCTTGAGGGCATATTCAATCGCTTTTGCTCTTTTTTCCTACAAGACATAAAGTATTTAAAATCAATACATATGATACTCTGATATGTTTTCTGCAACCACATACAAAAGGATACACTCACCATTGCTACTGGCGTGGTCCGATTCCTAACAAATTGTTCCCACGCAGCTTCGTCAATGAATTGATACTTGCTGCATGGAGAAGGTTGAGGATGACCACTTCTGTCCTGTCCATGCAGATACTGATGAGCTAGTTGTGTCTTGAATGCCCTCCAACGCTCACAGCAATAAGACAACGTCTTCTTCTTCAAGAACTCATTGTTGGGCACATCGTAAGTGAGCTGCAATGTTTGCCATTGAAAGCAGAGTAATCAACAAACAGTTGTGTATTTGGTATTGCTCTGCATGCAATATTAGATAGTTCCTATACCCGGATAGTGTCCCAAATTTGATTCTTCACTCGATCATCCACAGCATCCCAAGTCAAATAGGTGATGCTAGGCTTATTGCGTGCTAGGAGGCTGACAAAACTTACGTACTTTGTCCTGTGTTCACCAGTTGGGTTCCAGTTTCTGTCAAACTCTATCGGAAGCAGTTGCCCCTCTATCCTGTCCTTCGTAATGTCTTTCAAACGAGTCGCACTTCTGCCCTTCCTTTGCTTAGTGGCGCTTGGAGCATCGCCAGCCTCAATCTGAGTAACTCTATCCTCCATATTCCTAAGTACGCAATAACAACATCAAAAACATTGAAAACAGACTTAACCCTTTTTCCCTCAACCCGTCAGAATACACAAAACTTGTTCCTTTAGCAGTTATGAATGGAAAGATGTGCCAGCATTCATCAGGAAAAATAGAAAACCTAGATTAAACGAACATAAAAACGGCATCGCACGTACACAGGGAAAAAAATGCAGAGAACATGTACACTTACGGAATAGCAGAATGAGAGAGGTGACAGAGAAGAACGACTGATCGAGCACGGAGAAGCCTCGTGAGAACCACAGAGCACGACGAGCGGCGATAAAAAAGAGTATGTGAGAAAGGAGAAGATTGAAGGTCATCGCGCCAAGGGGCGGGTTAAAAAAATGAATATAAACATTTAACACCGGTTGTAAATTATTCTAACCTGGACAAAACATAAACGATGTAAAAGTGAAACATTTTACACCGGCTAATTTTAACAACCGGTGTAAAAAATAAACATCGATAAGTATAACACCAGATAAAGTATAACCCGGTGTAAAATCGAACAATAAATTATTTTACAAATTGTCAGACGTGCCTTTTTGTACCGGATATCACTTAAGACCAGTGTTAAATGTTGTAGTTTTTTTTTTTAACTTCACCACCTTATATCATCCCATCCTTAGCGTCACAACATTCTTATCAGAACAAGAATCTGTCTCTGTTATTATTACATCAAAATCATATACGCAATCATTACAAGAAACTTAAAATTGCATGTTTAGACTAAACAAGAAACACATAGAAATTAATCAGAATCCACTTCTTCATTTAATTGTGGTAAACCTACTGAAAAAGAAGGGATCTCATAAAAAGAATCATCATTGTCAACAACACTTTTCCCTTGGAGCGCGACAGACCATCTTTCATTCTGAGGATCAGTGATAAAGAACACTTGCTTTGCTTGGTCTGCCATAATGAAAGGCTCATCCCCAAAACTTATATTATTCAAATCCACCAGTGTAAATCCTAACTGATCGACCATAACACCGTTGTTTACATTAGCCCACTTGCATTTGAATACGGGAACTTTGAATTTGGAGTAGTCCACCTCCCAAATCTCTTCAACAACGCCATAATAAGGGATGGCTGCTAATTTAGGATTGTTGTCTTTTGAACTAGAGAAATGCATAGCTTCAGCCACTAACATAACACCACTGTTTTGCACGCTACTTCTATCATCTAGGGACTTCGTATAAAAGGAATACCCATTGATATCAAATGAATTCCAACAGATCACATTATGTTCAGGACCACATGCCAACCATCTAACTGTATCAGAAACACAATCCTCATTTTCAACCTCCAATTTGAACCAATGTGCAAAAGATTTGGTGTGTTCTCTAATGAGCCTTTGCTCTGTCATCCTATTATTTGTTTTCCGGACAAGATCTTTATGAACAGCAATATAGTCTTGAACTTCATCAATGTTATTCAAGATGTGTAAGTGTAATTACTGCAGTTCATTACGATCAACACTCCTCACTGACATTCCGCGTTGACCCCCCTGTGTGGCAATGGGTTTGTGGAGACTAGTAAGTCTTGCTTTAGACAGGTATTGTTGACAAAAATCCATAGCTTCTTCGGCCACATATTTTTGAACAATGGATGCTTCGGGCCGATTTCGATTCTTCATATACCCTTTAAGGATTTTCATGTATCTTTCAAATGGGTACATCCATCGTAAGTATACAGGGCCACACAGTTTTATCTCTCGCACTAGATGAACGATGAGGTGTACCATGATGTCAAAAAAGGAAGGAAGAAACTATTTTTCAAGCTGGCACAAAATAACATAACCCTCGTGCTCCAATTCCTCCAACCTTTCAGTCTCAAAGACTTTGCCACATATAGCATTAAAGAAGAAGCAAAGTCAGGTTACAATGTGTCTCAACTCATCTTGAAGGATTCCTCGAATAGCCACTGGGAGTAATTGTTGCATCAGTACATGACAATCATGAGACTTTTAGCCTACTAATTTCAAATCTTTCATGGACACAATCCTCTTAAGATTAGATGAGTACCCAGAGGGAACTTTGATTCCTTGCAAACACTCACAAATACTTCTACTCTCAGCCTTGGACAAAATATTAGTCTCTTCAACATGATAGCTCCCCTCACCATCTGGCCTCGGATGTAACTCCTCCCGTATTCCCATTTCTTCCAAATCCAATCTTGCCTTCAAACTGTCTTTGGAACTACCATGTGTGTTGAGAAGTGTTCCAACAATGCTGTCACACACATTTTTCTCCACATGCATCACATCAAGACAGTGCCTTACATGAAGATGTCGCCAATAAGGAAGCTCAAAGAACACAGATCTTTTTTTCCATACATTTTTCTCACTTTTCTTGGTAAGCTTACCGAAAGTGACATTGATGTCTCTCACCTTTTCATAAACTTGTTCGCCAGTCAATGGCTTTGGAGCATTTTCAAATTCTTGGCCGCCATAAAATTTCTTCTTCAGTCGACGGTATGGGTGGGCTTGTCTTAGAAATCTCCTATGACCTAGGTAGACCGTCTTTCTTCCATGACGAAGTTGATAGTAGCAAGTCCCTTCCTCACAAATCGGACATGCTTTATGGCCCTTAACACTATACCCTGACAAATTTCCGTATGCAGGAAAGTCATTAATTGTACAAAAGATCAAGGCCCGCAAATTGAAGACCTCCTTCTTAACAGCATCAAAGACATCCACACCTTCCCATAGCTTCTTCAAATCTTCGATCAAGGGTGTTAGGTAAACGTCTATGTCATTTCCCGGTTGTTTTGGTCCTGAGATCAGCATGGACAACATTACATACTTCCGTTTCATACACAGCAAGGGAGATAGGTTGTAAATCACCAGAAGGATGGGCCATGAACTATGGATACTACTAAGGCTACTATAAGGGTTCATTCCATCCGTACTAAGTCCAAGCCTTAGGTTTCGTGGTTCATTGCCAAACTCGGGAAATAAGTCATCAATCTTCTTCCATTGCTGAGGTCGCGACCATACGGGCATCTGAACGTCAGAAATCTGAAAAGAAGAGGCAGGTCGCGACTTGAAGCTGGCGAGGTCGGACTACAAACTCCAGAGACTTCAGGTCGCGACGAGAAGCAGAGGCGGTCGCGACTAAAATGTTCCAGAGGCGAAGAGTCGCGACTAGTGGACACTGAGGTCGCGACCAAAGCTTGAAACCGAAGGTAACACTTCTTTCTCCTTGACTTAAACACATTCGGTAGATCCTGGCTGGGAATGGAAAAATTTTTAAAGTTAATTTCCGCTGCGTGTCTTCCAATTCCCTTCAGTGGTATCAGAGCCATGCCGTTTTGTGTTTAAGTTAGGTTTGATTGTTGATACATGTGATGTATGTTAGACTTCTTAGCTGATTATATGATAACATGCGTGATATGTATGACATATATGGAATCTGTTTATGTATGACATATACGGAATCTAAAAGGAAACTGAAATCGGTGGTGTATATCAATTGATTTGATCAATTAATTTTGATGGGGTCTAAGGAAAAAGAATTAAGATTCTTGATTATTTATCAAAAAAAATTTCTATTGGGGCGCTGCCCTACACCCCGCCCGCTAACCGGCTAGCGGGACCGCCGTGGCTATTTAATCGTAGCGCAACATAATCGTAATATGTATTGACTTTCCTGATATATGAATGTTTTGAAACATTTATTGCCCTTCAAATAGCATGAATTTTGATTCTTGAATGTTTGGGTATGGTGAACAATATGGCTCTAGATTACAAGTGTTGTAATTTTTCTAAATACGGCCTGCGTGTCGTGCCTTCCTCTAATGACTCTCGTTGTACATTCTCTTCTCATCTCACTCCCCTCGAATGTTAAAACGAGGTTTCCTTATGTACTTTTCCTATTCTAATTAGAGAGCTCCTCTCATTGGCTTGAGGGGACTTAGGATAGGTGAGCCATATTGTATCACGTTTAAGATTATGCATCTTTTGATTAGATCACTGCATGTATGTTTTATATGCATAATACTTGTATGAGATACAACCGCGATACATGCATCTTATAAACCAGATAATTAATTAAACCCTCTAAAAGAAATCTTAAGTCATATGCCGTCAATTAATGAACACTTGTTAAAACCTCGATCGCTCATTTGTAGGTCCACCAAAGTGGGTGCATTTGAGTTATCTTGGGGAGATAAGCAAGAGTAATGGTGCTACTCTTATGTTTGTTATTGTTTGACTTAATTGAGATTATCAAAACGGTTTTGGGTCTCAAGGCATTAGATGGGATTAAAACATGCCGGATCATATGATGATGGAATCCCATAAACATCTAAGAGTTACATGTGATGTAATTGGTAAAGTTGTTACCTACCTAAATAACTTAAAGTTGAGCGTCCTGCCAAAGCGGACTCAAGTTTAAGCCAAATATGGATCTTAGCCCACTAATTATTACATTAAGGGTTGTTTTATTCAGTGGGAGATTGCTAATTTGCTTGCATATTTTAATTGTAGAATCATGACGACTAGTAATACTGCTACATTATCGTTGCGATCTGTCCTTGAGAAGGACAAACTCAATGGGACAAACTTTCTTGACTGGTTCAGGAACTTGAGAATTGTTCTCAAGCAGGAAAGAAAGGCATATGTCCTAGATCAACCCATTCCTGAGGAGCCAGCAGCCAATGCTCCTAGAGCTCAGAGAGATTCTTATGCGAAGCATAAGGAAGACTCTGTTGATGTGGGATGCTTGATGCTTGCCACCATGGTTCCGGAGCTCCAAAGAGATTTGGAACACATGGAGGCTTATGAGATGATTGTGCATCTTAAGGAAATGTTCCAGCAACAAGCAAGGCAAGAGAGGTATGAGACCACTAAGGCCTTACATTCCTGCAAGATGGATGAAGGTGCATCAGTGAGTACTCATGTCTTAAAGATGAAAGGGTACATAGATCACCTTGAGAGGCTTGGATTTCCCATGAGCCAGGAGTTAGCTACAGATTTGATCTTGAACTCACTCCCGGAAAGTTATGACCAGTTTGTCATGAATTACAACATGAACAACATGGAGAAATCTATTTCTGAACTGCATGGGATGCTTAAAACTGCTGAGCCGACTGTTAAGAAGAAGCCCAGTACTGTTTTGATGGTTCACAAAGGAAAGGGTATGAAAAAGAAAGGCAAGGGTAAGGGGAAGGGTCACGGCTCATCTGGTAAGACCAAAGAGTCAGGCAAGCCCGAAACCAAGCCTGCACCAAAGAAGGCAAAGCCTCCAAAGGAAGGAGTTTGCTTCTTCTGCAATGAACCGGGTCATTGGAAGAGGAATTGCAAACTCTACCTTGAAGATCTGAGAAAGAACAAGAAGGATAGCGGGGCTATCGCTTCAGGTATTTATGTTATAGACATTCATCTCTCTACTTCCACTACATGGGTATTAGATACTGCATGTGGTTCTCACATTTGTACAAATGTGCACCTAAAGGACAGTAGAAAGATGAAAAAGGGCGAAGTTGACCTACGAGTAGGAAATAGAGCAAAGGTTGTTGCTCTAGCTATAGGCACTTATGAATTAGTTCTGCCCACTGGGCTTTTGTTAGTTTTGAACAATTGCTATTATGTTCCTGCTTTGAGTAGTAACATTGTTTCTCTTTCTTATTTGGATAAGGAAGGTTACACTTCCATTTCTGGGAATGGTAAATGTTCTATTTATCGTAATGATATTTTCTATGCTCATGGTGATTTGCATGTTGATCATTACATATTAAACTTGGAACAACCCAATCATGGAAATATCTATAACATAACCGCCAAAAGGATCAAACCAAATGATATGAATCCGACGTACCTCTGGCACTGTCGTCTAGGCCACATAAATGAGAAACGCATTTCTAAACTCCATCAAGATGGATTTCTTAACTCATTTGATTTTGAGTCATATGATACTTGCGAATCTTGTTTGTTAGGAAAGATGACAAAGTCGCCTTTCACTGGGCACAGTGAGAGGGCCACTGATTTGTTGGGCCTCATACATACAGATGTGTGTGGACCGATGAATACAAATGCCAGAAGAGGTTATTCGTACTTCATTACATTCATAGATGATTTCAGTAGATATGGCTACGTCTATCTAATGAAACATAAATCCGAATCTTTTGAAATGTTCAAGATATTTCAAAATGAAGTACAAAACCAGCTTGGTAAAACAATTAAAGCCCTTCGATCTGATCGAGGTGGTGAATATTTGAGCCAAGAGTTTATCGATCATCTTAGGAATTGTGGAATAGTCTCACAATTGACTCCTCCAGGAACACCACAATGGAATGGGGTTTCTGAACGGAGGAATCGAACACTATTGGATATGGTTCGATCCATGATGAGTCGAACAGATCTTCCACCATCCTTTTGGGGCCACGCCCTAGAGACAGCTGCGTTCACACTGAATCGTGTTCCATCTAAGGCAGTTGAAAAGACTCCGTATGAGATATGGACTGGGAGGAAACCTAGTTTGTCTTTTCTCAAGATTTGGGGATGTGAGGTCTATGTTAAGCAACAAGCCTCAGATAAGTTAGCGCCCAAATCTTCAAAGTGCCTTTTTGTGGGATATCCTAAGGAAACCAAGGGATATTATGTCTACAACCCCACTGATAACAAAGTGTTTGTTGTCAGAAATGGTATCTTTCTAGAACGAGAATTTATCTCTAAAAGAACCACTGGGAGCAAGGTACACCTCGAAGAAGTTCGAGAGCCACAAGACGCCACAGAACTAGAGATGGAAAGTAGAGAAGACTCACAAGAAGTTGTTGAGACTCCTCAAGTCACGCAAGGCCCAAGGCGATCTAATAGGGCACGACTTCAGCCTCAGAGATATGGATTTCTGATTTCTGATAGTCGTGATGTGTTGCTCATTAAGCATAATGAGCCCACTACCTATCAAGAAGCTATAGTGGGACCAAACTCTGAGAAATGGCTTAATGCCATGAAGTCTGAGATGCAATCCATGTACGACAATAAGGTATGGACCTTAGTCGACCAGCCTGAAGGTGTAAAAACCGTCGGGTGCAAGTGGGTTTTTAAAGAGAAAACTGACATGGATGGCAATGTAAATGTCTTCAAGGCACGACTGGTTGCAAAAGGATTTACTCAAACTCATGGTGTGGACTATGATGAGACCTTTTCCCCAGTCGCAATGGCCAAATCAATCAGAATCCTCCTTGCCATTGCAGCATATTATGACTATGAAATATGGCAGATGGACGTCAAGACAGCCTTCCTTAATGGAAAGCTCCTTGAGGATGCGTACATGACACAACCTGAAGGTTTTGTGCGTTCTGAGGACTCTGGTAAGGTGTGCAAGCTTCAAAGGTCCATTTATGGACTGAAGCAAGCATCTCGGAGTTGGAATCATCGTTTTGATGAAGTAGTCAAAGAGCTTGGATTTCTTCAAAACATTGATGAACCTTGTGTGTACAAAAAGGTTAGTGGGAGCACAGTTGTGTTTTTGGTACTCTATGTCGATGACATCTACTCATTGGGAATGACATTCCTACCTTGCAGATTGTCAAGTCTTGGTTAGGAAAATCTTTCTCGATGAAAGACTTGGGTGAAGCCACCTACATCTTAGGAATTAGGATCTATAGAGATAGATCTAAAAGGCTTCTAGGACTGAGTCAGAGCACATATATAGACAAGATACTGCATAGGTTCAGTATGCAGGAATCAAAGAGGGGTTTCATACCCAAGTCTCATGGTATTAACCTCAGCAAGGATTTGTGTCCTAGTACACCAGATCAGCGAGGTCGCATGAGTAAGATTCCATATGCCTCGGCCATAGGATCTATCATGTACGCCATGTTATGTACTCGACCGGATGTCTCGTTTGCCTTAAGTATGACTAGCAGATATCAACAGGACCCCGGTGAGGGCCATTGGACTGCTGTCAAGAATATCCTTAAGTACTTAAGAAGGACTAAGGACTTATTCTTGGTCTATGGTGGATTGGATGACGAGCTCTCTGTAACTGGTTACACAGATGCAAGTTTCCAAACTGACCAGGATGACCAGAAATCGCAATCTGGATACATATTTCTCCTAAATAATGGAGCAATAAGCTGGAAGAGCTCTAAGCAGAGCACTGTAGCAAATTCTGCAACAGAAGTCGAGTATATAGCAGCATCTGATGCAGCTAAGGAGGCCGTTTGGATCAGGAAGTTCATTACTGAACTAGGGGTGGTATCGACCATCTCAGATCCAATAACTTTGTTCTGTGACAATAGTAGTGACATTGCACAGGCCAAAGAGCCTTGGTCACATCAAAGGACCAAGCATATACTCAGGCGATTTCATCTCATCAGAGAAATCAATGATAGAGGTGATATAAAAATATGCAAGGTAGCAAGAGAAGACAATGATGCTGATCCTCTAAACCGCTTGTCCAGGCAAAACATGAGCGTCATGTTAGGTCAATAGGATTGAGACAAATTAATGATTGTTCCTAGTGCAAGTGGGAGGATGTTGGAAATTGTGCCCTAGGGGCCAATCATTGTATCATGTTATCATATTATTTGCATGTTTACTATGATGACAATCCTTGGATAACTAGTGATTTTATCCTAAATGTCCCTGGTCAGTCATCTATGCGGGAACATAGATGAAATAAGACCAGTATGACTTTGAAGATATATAGAGATATAAATCAAAGTCATAAGCACATGTAAGAGTACAGGGTGTTGGACCGACCCGCTATGAGAGAGCTGCATGGGTTAAGTCATAAGTTTCTCTCATATACAAGCCATGTCACTATGCCCTTTGACCTGAGATCATCATGGATTCCTACATGACAAACGCTCAGCTTTGACCTAGTCAAAAGTCACTTTTGACCGAGTGATCATAAAGGCTATGCTCGGGCTTAGTGGTTTTTCATGCAGAGGAATGTGAATGGTCAAGATGGAATTTGTCCCTCACATTCGTAGAGAGATATTACTGGGCCCCTCGATGAGTGAGTCTGAGAAATGTATGGCCATACTAGAATGGAAGGGTAGTTCCATTTCTATATTCAGACTACTCAGGGATCGAGAAAGTAACGGTCAGGAACAGGAGGATGACGTTCACCATGCCTCATCCTTGACCGAAATATCATGTGACAAAAGGGACGTGATATGGTTGTATGAAAGGTTACATCGTTTATCGATCCTCATATGTTTTGGGTAGTCGTAATGCCTTGCTAGAGACCGCTTACGACTTGTGGGTCAGTATAGTAACTGGGCCACTGCCAACTTCATATGGGCCTACAGGGTCGCACACAAAACAGCCCAATGCGAGTTATGATGTCCAGATTCATTGAATCTAAGAGATGTCTAGATTCAATGAATAATCTATGGTGGATATATATTTTATATATATATAAATCAGTATATATATATTATATATAATATAAGAGATATTTGTAAGATTTAATTTATAAGGATAAATTAAATCTCTATCACTTTTGAATTTGAATTTAAATGGATATGATCTATTTGAATTTGAAATTCAAATTGATAAGATATCTCAAATTTGATTTATAAGAATAAATCAAATATAATTCCGTCTTATCTTTATTTTAAATTAAATAAATAGGTGAATTAAATCTGTGGGACGGATTTAATATAAACCATATTTATTTAATTAGTTTCTTATTAAATTATGCAATATATGATATTGTATTAATTTAGAATTAATATAAGATTAATTCTGAAGCCCGGCCCTATTAGAAGCCCGATAGCTTCCTATATATTTGACATTAGGGGCTAGGGTTCTATAGATCTCTACACACACATTCAGACGTGAGAAGAGGGGGCAGGGAGAGTGCAAAAGGTTTGCACATAAGAAACTGCCGAGATAGAGATGGTGAGGATGGAATCTCTAGAAAGCCCTAGAGGGACAAGAGGCGCTAGCACGTCGTTCGCGATTGGAACGCTGTTCGTGTGGATACCGGTAGAGGAAGCCGATCTGAGCTGTCGACTTCTACGATACGACCAGACACGAATCAAGGTCGCGACCAGAACACGCTGAGGTCGCGACCATACGGGCATCTGAACGTCAGAAATCCGAAAAGAAGAGGCAGGTCGCGACTTGAAGCTGACGAGGTCGTGACTACAAACTCCAGAGACTTCAGGTCGCGACGAGAAGCAGAGGAGGTCGCGACTAAAATGTTCCAGAGGCGAAGAGTCGCGACTAGTGGACACTGAGGTCGCGACCAAAGCTTGAAACCGAAGGTAACACTTCTTTCTCCTTGACTTAAACACATTCGGTAGATCCTGGCTGGGAATGGAAAAATTTTTAAAGTTAATTTCCGCTGCGTGTCTTCCAATTCCCTTCATGACAAATAAAGAAAGCGAGCGGGAAAGCATAGACAGGAAACTGAAGAGGCGGATAAGACGAAGCTGCACCGGGTGTTTATATTTAAATCGGTTAATTTTAAAACTGGTGTAAAAATTTAATTTTTTAATAAAACAGACACCGGACTAAATATTTCCACCTCGGTCAATATAAATACGCTGTAGAAAGTAAAAATCTAAACCGGACAAAATATTTCCACATCGGTCTCTATAAAATCCGCTGTAGAAAGTAAAAATCTAAACCGACTAAATATTTCCACATCGTTCATGAGTAAATACGGTGTGAATATTTCATTTTATTTACAAAAAAGCCACCGCTCATTTTTTTAAAACCGTCTCCGCATGGACCGGTTTAAAAATGGGGATTTCGATTGCCCATTTTCCACCAGTGTATTTTCTTTTATTCCTTTTACTGCATCATGCATGACATCATCTCAAGGCCACCTCATGGGACACCTCATATGTCACATGGCAAAATTGCAAGCTCCTGGGACACCTCATCAGCTGACTCAGCAGTTCCAGTCTAATCCAGTACCGGTCCGGTCCGATTTCCCACACACTGGACTCACCGGCTAAGATTGTGCGATGTGTCCTCAACTTTTCTTCCTCCTCTATGTTGGTGCCATGTGGCATCTTACTGGCACCTGTCACGCCATCCAATGCTATCCAGATAAGTCCAGGACTTTATCTGATTACCTCCTCGGTTATCGTGCCGACCGAGTAACTTTACTTTATTGAAACAGCATTAAAATAGTATTTTAATGCCACTTTTTCCCACATATCACTAGGCCTACGTTTTTGGGCTCTGTTAATGTTATCTTGGATCCTGATCAAGCTCAAGTACTCTGATGGCTCGATTCCCAAGAAACATCCCTTGGCAAATTACCAAAATACCCCTAGGTGCCCTTTCTTGCACTATCTTATACCTAAGGGTAAAATCATCATTTTACACCCTTCTGCACCCTGTCAGGGCACACACTGACTCTGGTTAATCTCTCCTATGTATGTCTTGGCTTCTGGGCCTGTCCAAAATGAGCAAAATGCCCTTCATTCATCTGTTACCCTTTTGTACAACACAGGGGCATTTTCATAATTTCGTACTATCAGTCCAAGTGTCTTATTGGGCCTTTGTTGGCTCCATTATTGGGCCTTTCAGGGTCCGTTACCTTCATGGCACGTATTACGAGGAATCTTCCCCTGGCCATATTCCTCGAATATTTTAACTATTATACACCTTTTATATACATCTCCGGACACCGGGTCCTTTTACCAGATACACTGGTCTACTGTGTTCTGGCATTCCTGTGGGTCATAATAGTCATCTGACTTAGGTCATCCGAACTCATTCAGTCCCTTTTTAAATACTGATAAATCTCCCTATCAGATCCCCGGAGGCCTCACTGTCACATCCTTATTTTTATACATCTTAGGGACCATTCAGTAGCACTTAAACCACTTTCAGGGTCATTGAAGTCTAAACACTTAATCTGGAATTTTATTCATATCGAGTACTGTTCACTGTGGCAAATTCCAGATGAGTGACCTGATTTTGAAAATTCATAACTAATTCTAGAATAATCGAAATGAAGTGGTTCAAATTGATACATGAAGCTAACTCAAATATATTTCAGGGAAAAATCATTGGTTGACCAATCCTTGACAAATTTAACGTGGGTCAACGTTCCAATATTACTGTTCATCCAATGACTTTCTCCTGAATCCAGCATTCTGGTCCCAACTTTAACAATTTATATATTTTCGTGTATACATCCAAATTAGACATTCTATATATCAAATTAAAGCTTAGTATGTCTACTTTTTACCCTAAAACTTTCGTACATTAATTCAATCATTTACTATTCTTAATGATTTATCAAACATGAATGGGTCTTCACGAGTTACTGTTCACTGAGCCTATTTTCAGCATTTAGTCTTTACATACCCAAGCATACAACCAACACATATCAGTCATACAGGCCAGATAACAATTAATATCAAATAATCAACTGTTATATATCAGTGCATGATTAACTCCCTCATATTTTATTACATCCTTCTCTGTCTAAAATCCGGCAGCATAACTGCTACAATTCTTCTTTAGAAAGTAACCGATGTTGTACCGATTCGGTAATTCCCATATGAGAACTACCATTCTACGTAGTACCCAGGAAAGAATGGATGAACCTTCTGGGTCCACTCACTTCCAGCCTCCTTAGACAGCACTACGTACACAGTACGTATCAGTTCCTTTCTTTGTGCCGTCTTCGTTGCCGGAATTTCGGCAGCCTACCGGCGTCTCTTAAGATTTCCAAATTTTATTTTGACAGAACCTCCCCTTTAATGTTATGTTTGGGAATGAGATTCAAGAGAATCCCAGTAACAATAATCATAACAAAATATGTAATGCAGAGTGACGGTGCTTGCTTGTGACTGTGTACAGATAAGTATGCTGCATGCTTCCATATTCAATAACATATGATCATAGCATTGGAATAGAGCTTCAAGCATAACATATAGGACAACAATCAACCAAACAAAACAACACATCACAAAGACATTACATAAGAGCTAGGATTAGTTGTTACCTCAAAAGAAGTGCTTCAGAACTTCCCTACTACTTCCAACTTCACCAGAACTTCCTTACTTCTTTCTTTCTCACACTTTCTCTCTCAAGAACTTCTCTCTTACCTTCTTCCTTGCTCATGCCGAAATGAGGGGCTAGGTGGGGGTATTTATAGTGTTGAGCAATGGCAATCTTGTAATTAGGAAGACTTATGATCCTGTGGTCCTGATTTTTCCTGGAATTTCCTATTTTCTTTAATTCTTTTTTACTGCATCACCCTGGACACCTCATGGGACACCTCATAGGACACCTCACCACCCATATTCTTCATGTGACGAAATTTGGAGGTTCTGGAAGCTTTCCGGTCCAATCCAGTACCGGCCCGGTCCATCGCCTCGAAAAACGTGCCGTTTTCTGAATCTGATATTTCTGAAGATCCTTTTTATGTCTACTGACCTCACATTTAGTATCTATACCCTTTATATCATTAAATTTTTAATACTGGGTCCAGACTCAATTACAGATCCCCTGCGAAATGACCAAAATGCCCTTGGTGCCCTATCTTGTCCTATTTTAACCCTAAGGGCAAAATCGTCATTTCACGCCTTTCTGGACTCTGTCAAAGCTTATACTGGCTCTAGTCAACCTTATTTAGACATGTCTTGACCTCTGGGTCTGTCCAAAATGACCAGAATACCCTTTATTCATCTGCTGCCCTTTTTGTACAACATAGGGGCATTTTCGTAATTTCGCACTTTTCCGGGGTTCTGCTGGACACTGGCCCACCTATCAGTCCAAGAGTCTTATTGGGCCTCTAATGGTGCCATTTTTGGGCTTCCTGGGTCCATTACCTGTATGGCACGTATTACGAGAAATCTTCCTTTAACACATGTCATTGAATATTTTAACTATTATTTACCGATTATATACCTTTTCCGGACACCGGCTCTTTTTCCCAGATGCAGTGTCCTACTGTGTTCAGGCATCCTTGGGGGTTATAGCGGTCATCTGACCGAAGTCATCCTATCGCATTCAGCCCCTTTAAAAATACCGATAAATCTCCTACCCGGATCCCCGGAGGCCTCACACTCCCGTCTGGATTTTTTATTTTGTGAATAACTTTTCCTATAGACCTCCTATCGGTATCCTGTCAGTTTCCCGACATCTGCCCCATAAAGGCGCATCATCCTGTATTTTCCCACTTATATCTGAAATCTAGGGTATCCGGTATAAATTTTTATAACTTTTGGACGATCAGTCCATTTCTGGCTATCTGGAGTCTTCAAAAATTCCGGTATTAGGCTTAGTTACCCGGCGTCACCTGCCCTACCTTCTGGTAGAATCTGGGACTGAAAGGCTGTCGGGCGGTGCAAACCACTTCTGGCCTATTTTCTTTAATTATACTTTAGCCCCAGGGAACTTTTCCTTCTTTATAATTAAGTCCCTTAATTTGGCTAAAATTACACTTTAAGACCCCACATTTTTGTCTACCTTTCATTCCTAACTTTAAACTTTCCATAATTGCATTTAGGTCCCTTAATTTCCTTTCTTTTGCAATTTAATCCTTTTCTTTACATAAAGGTCCACATGTCTTTCCTGAAACAGAGCTCATATATTTCGTTTAATCTGTACATAGGAACCAGTACAGAAAATTAAGGATATTACATTTCTCTCCCCCTTAAAATAAATTTCGTCCCCGAAATTTACATTACACCTATCCTATAGAAACAATTCTGGATACTTCTCTTTCATCTTTTCTTCTGTTTCCCATGTAGCCTCTTGTTCAGTCAAGCCTTTCCAGATCACTTTAACTAAAGGAATTTGCTTATTCCACAACTGCTTGACTTTTCTATCAGCAATTCGCACCGGTCCAACCTCATAGGTCAAGTCATCTCGCAGTGCGACCTCATCTTGCTCAATCACATGAGATGGATCTGGAATATACTTCTTTAATTGGGAAACATGGAACACATCATGTATCTGGCTGAGATTCGGAGGAAGAGCCAACTTGTAGGCTACTGCTCCTATCTTTAAGAGTATCTGGAATGGCCCGATGTATCTTGGATGCAACTTCTTCACCTTAATCGATCGTCCGGCTCCTGTGGTTGGAGTTAACTTAAGGAATACATGTTCTCCTTCTTCAAACTCCAACGGCTTCCTTCTGACATCTGCATAGCTCTTCTGTCTGCTTTGAGCCGTCAATAATCGTTTTCTAATTACCACAACTTGTTCTGCAGTTTGATCCACTATATCCGGACCAAGCATTCTTCTCTCGCTCAACTCTAGCCAGCATAAGGGGGATCTACATTTTCGTCCATAGAGTGCTTCAAAAGGTGCCATCTGTATACTGGCCTGATAACCATTGTTATATGCAAACTCTATAAGGGGTAAATGGATATCCCAGCTGCCTTTGAAATCTAGGACACATGCTCTCAGCATATCCTCTAACGTCTGTATTGTTCTTTCAGATTGACCATCTGTCTGAGGATGATAAGCTGTACTGAATCTGAGAGTAGTGCCCATTTCTTCCTGTAGAGCCCTCCAGAAATTTGAAGTAAATCGAGGATCTCTATCAGACACAATGCTGCTTGGGATACCATGGAGCCTAACGATCTCCTTTATATACAGCTTTGCCAGCTTTTCTAGAGAATCTCTCTTATTGATTGCCAGGAAATGTGCTGACTTTGTCAGTCGATCGATTACTACCCAAACCGCATCATGTCTACTTGGTGTCAAGGGTAGTCCTTCCACAAAGTCCATGGCAATCCCATCCCATTTCCACTCAGGAATATCTAAAGGCTGCAACGTTCCTGCTGGCTTTTGGTGTTCAACTTTCACTTTCTGGCAGGTTAAGCACTTAGATACGTAAGCTACAACATCTTTCTTCAGTCCAGGCCACCAGAATAACCTTTTAACATCATGGTACATTTTGGTCATACCTGGATGTACCGTATATCGGCTTTTATGTGCTTCCTCCAGAATCCTTTCCCTTAATCCCCCAACATTTGGGATATAGGGTTTTCCCCTAAACTGTAGCAATCCGTCTGGGGACATCTCAAAATTCCTTATCTTCCTTTTCTCCAGCTTGTCTTTGAATATTGCTGCGAGCTTATCCTGTTCCTGAGCCTCTTTGATCTCATCTTCTATGCAAGTTCTGACATGAACTCCTCCAAAAGGATTCTCCGTCAGTTGCATTTGATATAGAGGGCTCCAGTCGCGCATATCTTCTATCAGTTCCAATTCCTTGATCATCATGTATGCAACCTGCACCACCTTTCTACTCAGGGCATCAGCTACCACATTGACTTTTCCTGGATGGTATTTAATCTGGAAGTCATAATCTTTTAACAATTCCATCCATCGCCGCTGCCTCATGTTCAGCTCCTTCTGATCCTGCAGATACTTCAGGCTTTTGTGGTCGCAAAACAACTCTATCCTTGCTCCGTATAAATAGTGCCTCCATATCTTCAGGGCATAGACCATCGCCGCAAGCTCCAGATCATGAGTAGGATAATTCTCTTCATGTGGCTTTAACTGCCGAGAGGCGTAGGCTACTACTCGACCTTGCTGCATAAGCACACATCCCAGCCCCTGCTTGCTAGCATCAGTGTAGACTACATAAGTCTGAGTTGGGTCTGGAATAATCAGCACGGGAGTAGTCGTTAATCTCTGCTTCAACTGCTGGAAGCTAGCCTCGCACTTCTCATCCCACCTAAACTGCTGATTCTTTCTGGTCAGCTTGGTAAGTGGTAAGGCAATTCGAGAAAAGTCTTGAATGAATCGTCTGTAGTACCCTGCTAGGCCGAGAAAACTTCTAATCTCTGTCACTGTCCTTGGCTGTTCCCAGCTCAAAACTGCTTCAACTTTGCTAGGATCCACAGCTACCCCGTCTCGGGATATGACATGACCGAGAAATTTGACTTCTGAAAGCCAAAACTCGCACTTACTCAGCTTAGCATAGAGCTTCTTCTCTTTAAGGGTACCAAGAACAATCCTCAAATGCCTTTCATGCTCCTCTGGAGATTTGGAGTACACCAGAATATCATCAATAAAGACCACAACGAACTGATCTAGATAAGGCCTGAAAATCCGGTTCATATAGTCCATGAAAATAGCAGGTGCATTGGTTAGTCCAAAAGGCATCACCAAAAATTCAAAATGTCCGTAGCGCGTTCTGAACGCCGTCTTTGGAATATCATCTGGCTTGACCCTTAGTTGATGGTAGCCAGATCTCAAGTCAATCTTGGAGAATAAGCTCGCTCCTGCCAATTGATCTAGCAGGTCATCAATTCTGGGAAGAGGATACTTGTTCTTAACTGTAAGCTTATTTAATTCCCTGTAGTCAATGTACAGCCTTAAGCTACCATCTTTCTTCTTGACGAACAGTACTGGAGCACCCCATGGCGATACACTGGGTCGTATAAAACCCTTCTCCAATAGCTCCTCAATTTGCTTCTTCAGTTCCATCATTTCGTTGGGAGCCATCCTGTATGGGGCTTTTGATACTGGTCCAGCTCCAGGTACAATATCGATCGCAAACTCCACTTCACGCTCCGAAGGCAATCCCTGAATCTCCTTTGGAAAGACTTCAGGAAATTCATTGACTACAGGAACCTCCTCGATGCCTTCCTCCACTTCTGCTTGAACAGAAAAGAATACCACATATCCCTGACATCCTTTCCGTAGATATTTTTCTGCCTGAGCCTCTGTCACGAAGTTCAGTTGTACTTCTAGGCTCCGATCAGTGATCTTTGGACCAAGAACTAGGGTCTTGTTTCTGCAGTCCAACATCACATTATTGGAGGATAACCAATTTAAACCGAGTATGACCTCAATCTCCTGGAAAGGCATACAGATCAGGTCCAGGGTGGTACTGCAGTGCTCATAACGCACCACACTATTTAGACAGGCATCAGATGTGATCACCTTAGCATTGGTGGGGGTTTTCACCTGTATATCATAACGTAACTTGCTGATCAGAAGGCCTAGGCATTTAGCACATTCATAAGATATAAAGGAATGACTTGCACCCGAATCAAATAGGGCAGTCACAGCATGATCATTGAGATAGATTGTACCTTGGATCATCTCAGATGATCGCTGAGCATCCTCTCTAGTGAGTGCAAACACTCGTCCCGCCGTCCTTGGCCTTAGATCAGTTATAGCTTGAGGACATTCCCTGGAAAAATGTCTGGGCTTTCCGCAGGTGTAGCATACATTCTGGCCCATCAAGCATGGTTTGTCACCATGATTCTTTCCACACTTTTCACATACTGGGGCCTTTGGATCCCTGTTATTGGATCTTCAGCGGAAATTTCCCCTATTAGGCCTCTTGGTCTGCCACGGGCGCTTTCTTTTCTTATAGCCGCTCCCACTGGCCGCTTCTTGATTCCGTCCGGCCTTATCAGGAGTCGCTTGATCTTTACTCCCAGATCTGGACAGCATTCTATGATTCATGTTGTTCTCAACGATTCGACATGCTTCCACAGCCTTATTGAACTGGCTGTATTGTTGGGGAGTTAACTTCTCCTTTAACATAGAATTCAGCCCTCGAATCATTCTTTCTGTCATCCAGCGTTCATCATCCACTTGGCGTAGGTAAGTTGAATATTGAGATAGCCGGATGAACTTGGCCAAATATTCATCAAAAGCTTCTTTTTCTCCTTGCCTCAGCACAAGGAATTCAGCCTCCCTTTCATCTCTGACAGATTGAGGAAAATATTTCTCATAAAATTGCTCAAGAAATACTTCCCAGGTAACTGGAATATCTCTTGCTTGGAGAAGTAACTCTGTATTCTTCCACCATCTATCCGCATCCTTTTCCAATTGATAGATGGCCATTTGGGCCTTGGTTTCAGTCGGGCAGTCGAGGACCTTAAAGATCTTCTCTAATCTGCTGACCCAATTTTTTGCTACATGTACTTCAAATGTCCCTTCGAATATGGGAGGATTGTGTTTGCAAAATCGCACCATCCATTGTTAGATGCCAACTGCCTCCTCCCTTGATTCAACCCTTCTCTAGGGCTGTTCCGCCTGCTGTGGTACTTCTTCAGGTTCTCTACTAGTTGCTCCTGAAAGCTCTGGCGGTCTTAAATTATTTACAGCTGCTGCTACTGCCGCGGCTATGGCAGCATCTCTTTCTTGTTCATTTCGTGCTTGAGCAGCTCTCATTTCTTCTATCATCTTTTGTTGCTGTTCTAATCGTTCTAGAATCATTTGATTAAGGTTTCCAGCCTCTCGGGGTTCCTCAGCTGGAATAGTTCTCCTCGTTCGTACCATTTTGTTATACTTAAAAACAGAAGGGAATACGATAAATAACATAATCCCTTTTCATTTCATTTCACACATAATATACATACAGAGTATATGTACATATCACAGTACCATTCTAGTCTTTTATACATTAGAAATATTACTCTAATTTTTCTTAAACTTTATTCTAATATATTATCCTACTAGGTAGATCCAGTCGGATATGGTACAATATGATTCTCTATCAAAATACTGGTCCAACTCCGATCTCCAGGTAGGAGTCTTCGGCAATACGTCATTCATAATTTCTAGCCAAAGCCCCATGGTTAACACATTTGGATCCCAAGCTTGATATATGGCTTTCACCCTTGTGATAAACTCCTGGTAGACCGAATAATCTTGATCTATGTTTTCAAACAGGGTCTGCCTCAACTCGTATAGTTGTCGGGCTAATGCTACCGATCTCTCAAGTTGCTCTCTACTCAGGTTCCTCCCTGGGACCATTCTTACGATTAAACCTCCTAAATACATTTCTACTAGAGTCACTTCGGGCCTACTGGGACCTGGCGCATTACTCTGAACACGTACTTGGCTGGATCCTGAACTGTCTGTTATATTCAAGGGTACCGCACTTATGGGAATGGCAGGAATAGGGCCTTCTGTTATCATCACCTCCTGATCATCAATTAGAAAGTTTGATCCTACCGAGGAACTATCCTCCTCAGAATCACCAGCTACTGGAGGTGTCCAGAGGTCAGAATCATTGCTTACTATCTCTTCTTCTGAACTATCTGAACTAGAGACCTCTGGTCTTAATTCCCATTGGTTTACTGTAGTATCAGACCCAAATCTATGTCTAGCCATCCTGCAAACACTAACTTAGTGTCAATTATGACGGCTTTATCATGGTATATCTTTCTATAAATCATCTACTCAGAGCATTTCTTAAGCCAGAATCCTTTGCTCTGATACCAAAATGTCACATCCTTATTTTTATACATGTTAGGGACCATTCAGTAGCACTTAAACCACTTTCAGGGTCATTGAAGTCTAAACACTTAATCTGGAATTTTATTCATATCGAGTACTGTTCACTGTGGCAAATTCCAGATGAGTGACCTGAATTTGAAAATTCATATCTAATTCTAGAAAAATCGAAATGAAGTGGTTCAAATTGCTACATGAATCTAACTCAAATATATTTCAGGGAAAAATCATTGGTTGACCAATCCTTGACAAATTTAACGTGGGTCAACGTTCCAATATTACTGTTCATCCAATGACTTTCTCCTGAATCCAGCATTCTGGTCCCAACTTTAACAATTTATATATTTTTGTGTATACATCCAAATTAGACATTCTATATATCAAATTAAATCTTAGTATGTATACTTTTTACCCTAAAACTTTCGTACATTAATTCAATCATTTACTATTTTTAATGATTTATCAAACATGAATGGGTCTTCACGAGTTACTGTTCATTGAGCCTATTTTCAGCATTTAGTCTTTACATACCCAAGCATACAACCAACACATATCAGTCATACAGGCCAGATAACAATTAATATCAAATAATCAACTGTTATATATCAGTGCATGATTAACTCCCTCATATTTTATTACATCCTTCTCTGTCTAAAATCCGGCAGCATAACTGCTACAATTCTTCTTTAGAAAGTAACCGATGTTGTACCGATTCGGTAATTCCCTTATGAGAACTACCATTCTACGTAGTACCCAGGAAAGACTGGATGAACCTTCTGGGTCCACTCACTTCCAGCCTCTTTAGACAGCACTACGTACACAGTACGTATCAGTTCCTTTCTTTGTTCCGTCTTCGTTGCCGGAATTGCGGCAGCCTACCGGCGTCTCTTAAGATTTCCAAATTTTATTTTGACAGAACCTCCCCTGTAATGTTATGTTTGGGAATGAGATTCAAGAGAATCCCAGTAACAATAATCATAACAAAATATGTAATGCAGAGTGACGGTGCTTGCTTGTGACTGTGTACAGATAAGTATGCTGCATGCTTCCATATTCAATAACATATGATCATAGCATTGGAATAGAGCTTCAAGCATAAAATATAGGACAACAATCAACCAAACAAAACAACACATCACAAAGACATTACATAAGAGCTAGGATTAGTTGTTACCTCAAAAGCAGTGCTTCAGAACTTCCCTACTACTTCCAACTTCACCAGAACTTCCTTACTTCTTTCTTTCTCACACTTTCTCTCTCAAGAACTTCTCTCTTCCCTTCTTCCTTGCTCATGCCGAAATGAGGGGCTAGGTGGGGGTATTTATAGTGTTGAGCAATGGCAATCTTGTAATTAGGAAGACTTATGATCCTGTGGTCCTGGTTTTTCCTGGAATTTCCTATTTTCTTTAATTCTTTTTTACTGCATCACCCTGGACACCTCATGGGACACCTCATAGGACACCTCACCACCCATATTATTCATGTGATGAAATTTGGAGGTTCTGGAAGCTTTCCGGTCCAATCCGGTACCGGCCCGGTCCATCGCCTCGAAAAACGTGCCGTTTTCTGAATCTGATGTTTCTGAAGATCCTTTTTATGTCTACTGACCTCACATTTAGTATCTAGACCCTTTATATCATTAAATTTTTAATACTGGGTCCAGACTCAATTACAGATCCCCTGCGAAATGACCAAAATGCCCTTGGTGCCCTATCTTGTCCTATTTTAACCCTAAGGGCAAAATCGTCATTTCACGCCTTTCTGGACTCTGTCAAAGCTTATACTGGCTCTAGTCAACCTTATTTAGACATGTCTTGACCTCTGGGTCTGTCCAAAATGACCAGAATACCCTTTATTCATCTGCTGCCCTTTTTGTACAACATAGGGGCATTTTCGTAATTTCGCACTTTTCCGGGGTTCTGCTGGACACTGGCCCACCTATCAGTCCAAGAGTCTTATTGGGCCTCTAATGGCGCCATTTTTGGGCTTCCTGGGTCCATTACCTATATGGCACGTATTACGAGAAATCTTCCTTTAACACAGTTCATTGAATATTTTAACTATTATTTACCGATTATATACCTTTTCCGGACACCGACTCTTTTTCCCAGATGCAGTGTCCTACTGTGTTCAGGCATCCTTGGGGGTTATAGCGGTCATCTGACCGAAGTCATCCGATAGCATTCAGCCCCTTTAAAAATACCGATAAATCTCCTACCCGGATCCCCGGAGGCCTCACACTCCCGTCTGGATTTTTTATTTTGTGAATAACTTTTCCTACAGACCTCCTATCGGTATCCTGTCAGTTTCCCGACATCCGCCCCATAAAGGCGCATCATCCTGTATTTTCCCACTTATATCTGAAATCTAGGGTATCCGGTATAAATTTTTATAACTTTTGGACGATCAGTCCATTTCTGGCTATCTGGAGTCTTCAAAAATTCCGGTATTAGGCTTGGTTACCCGGCGTCACCTGCCCTACTTTCTGGTAGAATCTGGGACTGAAAGGCTGTCGGGCGGTGCAAACCACTTCTGGCCTATTTTCTTTAATTATACTTTAGCCCCAGGGAACTTTTCCTTCTTTATAATTAAGTCCCTTAATTTGGCTAAAATTACACTTTAAGACCCCACATTTTTGTCTACCTTTCATTCCTAACTTTAAACTTTCCATAATTGCATTTAGGTCCCTTAATTTCCTTTCTTTTGCAATTTAATCCTTTTCTTTACATAAAGGTCCACATGTCTTTCCTGAAACAGAGCTCATATATTTCGTTTAATCTGTACATAGGAACCACATGTCTGAATTTTCTAATAACTTTTTCTACAGACCTCTTATCGGTATTCTGTCAGTTTCCTGACATCCGTCCCATCAGGACGCATCATCCTGTATTTTCTCACTTATATCTGAAATCTAGGATATCTGGTAGGAATTTTTATAACTTTTAGACTATCAGATCAATTCTGGCTATCTGGAGTCTTGAAAAATTCCTGTATAAAGCCAGATTACCGAGCATCACTTGCTCCCTCTACTGGTGAAATCTGGGACTGAAATGCTTTCAGGCAGTCCAAACCACTTCCGGCCTGACTTTCTTTAATTATACTTTAGCCCCAAGGAACTTTTCTTCTTTTCATTTAAGTCCCTTTTTATTTGGCTAAAATTACACTTAAAGACCCCACCTTTTTGTCTACTTTTCCTTTTTAACCTTATACTTTTCATATTTGCACTTAAGTCCCTTCATTTTCTTTCTTTTGCAATTTAATCCATTTCTTTGCATAAATGGCCACTATATCCATAGGGACTTTCACTTATTTACACATAAGTCCCCGGACTTTCACTTATTTGTTGTTTAGTCCCTAAAAACCTTCTGTATATTTTTGGAACTTCTGCTCAAAGGGATATATCTTTTTCAGGCTACTTACTAAGTCTCTGACCTGAAAATTGGGATATTACATTTCTACCCCCTTTAAAATAAATTTTGTCCTCGAAATTTACTTGGCATCTTAGTCAACTATCCTAGATATAGCTCCTATGTATATCCTTTCTTGGCTCATGACTAAGGCTTGGGGCATTCATCCTCTTATACTTATGGACAGCCCATTGAACTTGTGAGTAGTGTCCATTTCTTTCGTATCTTATCCCTCATAATTTTGATGTAATTCTGGGATCTACCTCATCCCTCTTACACTTTGCTAATCCCTTAGGAGAAATACTGTTTTTATAACTTCATGCATCTATGCCAAACCTTTGTGGCATTTGCACTTTTCTTATCCCTCCTTAGGGCTTATCTATCGTTAGGCTATTCTTGCCTTATAACCTTTTTTGCTACTGGGTTAGGGCTAGGTTACTATTCTTATAGCTCTAGGCCCTAATATTCTCTTTCATAGAACTACGTTCTATCTTTGCTTTGCCTTAGACCCTCTTCTCTAGGTCTCTCTGGCCTTTTATTACCACTTCCTTTAGATCAGAAAAGAACTATTTATTATCCACATCATTATCTAGGCCTATAGTTCCTTACAGCTCAGTCGCCCTTACCACTATGGTTCTTCTTAACCATTCTTAGGGTCGACCTCAGGGAATATTGGAGACTCCGTTTGGGGTAAGAGCAAATACCTTTCCTAGGGATGTCAGCATTCTTAGGGCAACCTCTTGCAAAGTGGCCTTTCTCACCATAACTGCTTTGCCCTGCTTGACACTCCCATGTGCCATGCTCTTTCCACCACATTAACATCTCTTCTCTCCAACCTGATCATTACTTTGATCAGTTCCCTGTCTGAACTATTGCCTCTTTCTCTTGCTATTGGCTTCACAACTTGAGCTACCTCCCAGAGTGCTCTTAGCCAATGCTTTTCTATTCTCTATTCATAGGGAATTCTCTTTTCTGCTTCTCAGGCATACTTCTACAAAACTTTGAATATCAGTACTCAGATTTGGACTTGGACTCCGTCTTTGTTAAGGAAAAACTAAGTTCAGTCTGCCTATAATAAAGGCTATCTGAGGAAAACCATTGTAAAATAATTTCTCTGGGTGAGTTTATCAACTAGTGAAGCTTCCTCACCTTAACTTCGTCTTTGGCATTCATCTTCCCAAAGAGATATTACATTGTACTCATATCTCATAGCTCATTACTTTCCTTAAGCTAGGTCTAACTGCGACCTCGGGATCTAACTGCGATGAACCGTTAGCCTCTTCAGAATCTAACCGCGACTCTGAAGCTGTTAGGATCTATCTGTGATCCTGGAGCCATGCTAGGATCTAACTGCGACCCTCCAGAATCTAACTGCGATTTTGTTGTACTGTATATCTCCTGAAGATCTTAAACCAACAGACTAAGTTATAAGGTTAACCGCTTTCACCTGTTGATAACTCCATAAATAAATTTTTTAAAAATTTATAGCCTCATATCCTTTACCCAGACTTTACTTACTTTCTCTCTTACTCAGGAGTTCCTTCTCAACTTTCTTACTTTACTGTGGTTTACCATTGGCTATGGTCTAACCACCTGCCATTGCATTTTGTTGCTATGGCCTCATCATAACTTTTTATTTTAATCTGTGCTCTAACTGCAAGCCATTCAAACTATGCTCTAACTACGAGCAATCTGTACCAGATCCAACTCTTATCTGAAGAGTGATCTGTACTCATCTGAATCTAGCTCTATCTGAGAGCCACCTGTTTCAGATCCAACTCTTATCTAAAGAGTGATCTAGAAACAATCCCTTTACCGTTATCTGTATACCATTCCGCTCAATAGAAATGGCCCTGAGTACTGTATTCATAAGCCTATAGAAATACCTGAGTAACCTCAATCATAATTCATGTCTGAGTATCATATCATAACTTATCGTCCCATCAATTGAGACTATCTATCATCCTCAATACATTCCTCATTGCATATCATATGGTATAGGAGCAACATACTTTCTTATCTCATATGTGTACTCATATATACTCTACCTTACATGCACTGAAAAAGGGAAGTATCCATTCTACATAGCATACTCTAACATGCATGTCATCATATGACAACTTCAAGGAGATGCAACTATCATATCTTATGGCAACATAAGCCATATCATCACCATATTTTGCTCAACCATCCATCAGACATTGTAATAATCTAAGTAAGCCTCAAAACATATTTCCTTCATCATTTTGCTTATCATATCCTGATCATTCATCCTGAAACATCCATCTGTTTCACTTAGGCTACCACGCTACCCTCTTACCAGGGTATAGACTCAACCTTCATTACTCTATCTTATATAGGGAATAGGGGAGTCACTTTATCTTTGAAACTGTGGCTACCTTTCTACTATCTCTTAACTTCTTCTGACTATCTATCAGTCCCAGTCTATTCTTGATCAGACAATGGTTCCTTATTGGCCTTTCTCTTGGTCCTTAATTCTCATGGATCTCATTCATCATCTCTCACTATTACTTATGTTCTCTAGGGTATTCTCCCCTAGGTCTACTACTTCTTCACGATGGAATCCCTCTGCTTAGGGAACATTGAGCTCTTTATCTATTAACAATCACATCTTTACCACTAGGCCATGTACTAGGATCATTCCTGGGCAAATCTCATTCTAGCTTTTAGGTCTTCTATTCAGATTAGCTGAATAAAACCCCTATAACGTAGATCTACTCTTAGTTATCACATAGAGGATCTATTTTTACACATTGTCTTAAAATGATCCTTCGTACCTCAGTACCTTTGTACTGTCTGGCTTACCATATGCTATTCCAATCCTCTAGCTGATGGACTTCATCAAGGTTGGTACCTTTATTATCATATGGCCTCTGCTATCTTTGTTGCGACCTGAGAACTGCATAGTCGCAACTCACATGCTCTGCGACTTTCAGTCGCGACTGTCATACGCTACTCGTCACGACCTGGCATTTCTGTGTCCTTTAGTGGCGACCTATTTCTCATAACGTCGCGACCTGGACTCCTTTCAGCCATAATATAAGTTTTAACGCTCAAGGGTTTGACTAACCCTAACTATCTTGTATATGTTTTCTCTACTTCCTACTTTTAAAATCTGTAATCATACTCATTCTTATACAATGGCAACATACTAGGTATAGGGTAGCTCAATAGTATACATACTGGACAATACAATCCAATCACATATAGGATTTATCCATTCATTAGCCAGTGGATACAGAACACAATTAAACTCGTACCTTAGTTTGACGCAGGAGACTTTCTTATCTCGTTGCCAGTCAGGGCATATACTCTTCCCTGAGTAGGGTATCTTTTGCCTGTTGTGTTATGTGGACACTCCCTAGCATAATGTCCAGGCTTTCCACACCTATAGCATAACCCTTAACCTACTGGACAAGGCCTCGTACCATGGTCTCGACCACAGTTCCCACATATATTAGGCCTTGGTTGCCTACTAACTTCTCTTGGCCCACTACCTGGCCTACTTCCCTGTCTCTTATTAACTTCTGACCCATATGCTGCCCCATTTCTCTTCTTACTGTTCCCTCTCAAGGAACCTGATGGCATCATTTTCAATATAGCAGGCTCACTCTTTTCTGGATATTGCACATTCTTTTCTGTGATCCTGTATACCTCTACGGCTTCATTAAACCTTCGTATCTGTCTAGGAAAAACCTTCTCCTTTAATGTAGGGTTTAATCCACGAGTTAACTTCTCAGTGGTCCACCTTTCATCATTCATACAGTTTAGGTAAGTGGAATATCGTGAAAGACGAATGAACCTAGCAAGATAATCATCAAAGGGTTCTTGCTCACCCTGCTTTAATATTAAAAATTCCGCTTCACGTTCATCTCTTACCAACTGTGGAAAATATTTCTCGTTGAACTGCTCAAGAAATGTCTCCCATGTAAGTGAAATATTTCTTGAGTGCAGAATCACTTCTGTATTCCTCCACCACCTATCCGCATCTTTTTCTAGCTTGTAAACTGCCAGTTGGGCCTTTCTTTCAGTAGGACATTCTAAAATCTTAAAGATTTTCTCTAACTTGCTTACCCAATCCTCAGCTACTTGAGTGTCAAAAGTCCCTTCAAACATGGGCGGATTAAACTTATGGAATCGTTCCATCCATGTTTGAAGACTTTCCTGGTTATTGTTATTTCCTATAGACCCCTGATGTCTATTCATTCCAGTCTGCTCATGATCTGGCTGAGGTTCAGGTTCTACATTATTTTCTGGTACTACCTCCTTCTCAGACTGTTGTAATCTTGAAACCACAGCAGCAACCGCCCTAGCGATAACAGAATCTCATTCTTGATCTTGGCGAGTCTAGGTTGCCCATATCTCATCTATTGCATTTTTGGTACTACCTCCTTCTCAGACTGTTGTAATCTTGTAACCGCAGCAGCAACCGCCCTAGCGATAACAGAATCTCGTTCTTGATCTTGGCGAGTCTAGGTTGCCCGTATCTCATCTATTGCATGTTGTTGCTATTCCAACCTATCTAGAATAATTTGCATAGGGTTTATCTGATTATTAGTACCCTCATCCCGAGGTTCTACCACCTCTGGTCTAACCGTTCTTCTTGTATTAACCATGACTTTCACTTCTTTTTCTAGAATTGGGAAATACAGTCATGTATATGTGCAACAATATATGCACATATGTAAAACATTTAGAATAACCCATACCACATACCACACATCTTAACTATTTCAGAGCATCACTGAGCCAGAACCTTCTGTTCTGTGCCAGAATCTTATGTTCTGAACCAGAGCCCATTCTGGTCTATGCCAGAACCTTCTGCTCTGATACCAAAATGAAACATCCTTACTTAAATATGTCTTAGGGACCATTTGGTAGCATTTAGAATCACTTTCAAGGTCATTGAAGTCCAATTCCTCAATCTGGAGTTTTACTCTTGTCGGGTACTGTTCACTATGTAAATTCCAGATGAGTGACCTGACTTCGAAAAATCATAACTAATTCTAAAAATATCTAAATGAAGTGGTTCAAATTTATAATTGAAGCTAACTCAATTATATTTTAGGGAAAAATAACTCGTTGGCCATTCATTGACAGAGTCAACGTAAGTCAACGTCTCAACTTTACTGTTCATCCAACATTTTTCTCCTGAATCCAGCATTCTGGTCCCAACTTTGATAATTTATATCTCCTTGTGTAGACATCCAAATAAGTCATACTGTATATCAAAATTAAGCTTGGTATGTCTACTATTTACCTTAAAAATTTATTACATTTATTCATCCATTTACTATTTTTAATTATTTATCAAACATTATCATGTCACTACGTGTTACTGTTCACAGTGGCCAATTCCAGCACTCAACTTTGCAAACATATGCATACATTCATCATACATCAATCAAACATGCCAAACAACACTTATTATTAATTAATAAGTTGTTTTACATCTGGGTATGTACAAAAATTCTCATACTTCTATTACATCTTTTTCTGCCTGAAATCCGGCAGCATAACTGCTACGCTTCATCTTCAGAAAGTAACTGATCTTGTACCGATTCGGTAATTCCCGTGAGAACTACCATTCTACATAAGTACCCAGGAAAGACTGCATGAACCGGCTAGGTCCACTCACTTCCAGCCTCCTTAGACAGTACCTACGTACACAGTACGTATCAGCTGCTCTCTTTATCTTGTCATAATTTTGGCAGCATAGCGGCGTCTCTTAAAATTCCCAAAATTTACTTTGACATAACCTCCCCTGTAATGGTTTACTTATTGGGATGAGATTCGGGGGAATCTCAATAGAAACAATCATAACAATATATGTAATGCAGAGTGACAGTGCTTGCTTGTGATTGTGTACAGATAAGTATGCTGCGTGCTTCCATACTCAATAACATATGATCATAGCATTGCAGTAGAGCTTCAGGCATAACATATAAGATCACAATCCAACCAAACAATAGAACAACAAATCACAAAGCCATTACATAAAAGTTAGGATTAGTTACTACCTCAAAGGCTTAGCAGAACTCTACTATCTCTATTCTGCTTCCAGCTCCACCAGAACTTCCTTCCTTTCTTTCTTTCTCTCACTTTCTCTCTCTAGTACTTCCTCCTCTCTCTTATTCTTGCTTGGCCGTGGCATATGAAGAGCAAGGGGGGGTATTTATGGTTTTCTTCAATGGCATTTTTGTAATTTTGAAGCCATATGAACTTGTGGTCCTGGTTTTTCCGGAATTTCCTATTTTCTTTTATTCCTTTTACTGCATCATGCATGACATCATCTCAAGGCCATCTCATGGGACACCTCATATGTCACATGGCGAAATTGCAAGCTCCTGGGACACCTCATCAACTGACTTAGCAGTTCCAGTTCAATCCAGTACCAGTCCGGTCCGATTTCCCACAAACTGGACTCACCGGCTAAGATTGTGCGATGTGTCCTCAACTTTTCTTCCTCCTCTATTTTGGTGCCATGTGGCATCTTACTGGCACATGTCACGCCATCCAATGCTATCCAGATAAGTCCAGGACTTTATCTGATCACCTCCTCGGTTATCGTGCCGACCGAGTAACTTTACTTTATTGAAACAGCATTAAAATAGTATTTTAATGCCACTTTTTCCCATATATCACTGGGCCTACGTTTTTGGGCTCTGGGAATATTATCTTGGATCCTGATCAAGCTTAAGTACTCTGATGGCTCGATTCCCAAGAAACATCCCTTGGCAAATTACCAAAATACCCCTAGGTGCCCTTTCTTGCACTATCTTATATCTAAGGGTAAAATCGTCATTTTACACCCTTCTGCACCCTGTCAGGGTATACACTGACTCTGGTTAATCTCTCCTGTGTATGTCTTGGCTTTTGGGCCTATCCAGAATGACCAAAATGCCCTTCATTCATCTGTTACCCTTTTGTACAACACAGGGGCATTTTTGTAATTTCGCACTTTTCCGAGGTTCTGTGTAATATCCCAATTTTCAGGCCTAGAGATATAGAAATAGCCTAAGATTGAGAGGCTACTAGACCCCTTTTGAGCAGAAGTTCCAGAGATATGTAGAGAGTTTCAGGGACTAAGCTGCAAGTAAGTAAAGGTATGGGGACTCATGTGTTGAAGTCCCAAGGGGAAGAATGGCCATTTTGGGATGATGTAAAAGTTAAAGGTTGTAGAGTTGAGAGCTAACCATTTTGGTTGCGACTAGAGATAGGTGTGGTCGCGACTAATAGTTACAGAAAGAGCTAGGCGCGACGAGAAGGTATTATGGTCGCGACTAATATTGGCAGAAAGGATTGGTCGTGATGGAAATATACGTGGTGTCCCGACTAATAGGTAAATGAGCTTGGTTGCGACTAAAAAGTAATGAGGTCGCGACTAAAAAGTGATGTGGTCGCAATGAAAAACTATTATGGTCGCGACTAAAGGATGTTGTGGTCGCGACTAATGTACACAGAAGTGTTATGTCGCGATAAGATGATGATTAGGTCACGACTAGTGGCTATAAGTGGTGCTAGCCGTATGGATCAAGTGGGCCAAGAGTTGTGAAGGTCCAAAAGAGATAGTTACCCGGTTAGAGCTAGAACTGGGGAAAGAAGTCAGATAAAGGAAAGGTTATCTGAAAACCATGAAGTGGACTGATAAGGTGTACTCATGGGACCCACAAGATGATATATGGCATTTAAAGTAATGATTCAGTAAAGTAAAGTTACTCGGTTGGCACGATAACTGAGGAAGTGATCAAATAAAGTCTGGGACTTATCTGAATGGCATTGGGAAGCGTGAAAGGTCTCTTCTAGGCACCACATGGCACTGGTCTAGAGGAAGAAGAAAAGTTAAGGACATGTTGCACAATCTTAGCCGGTGAGTCCAGTTTGTGGGAAATCGGACCGGACCGGTATTGGATTGGACTGAGAATGCTGAGTCAGATGATGACGTGTCCAGTATTTGTGACATGTGGAAAATGTGCTGATGAGGTGGCTGCTGAGGTGTCCCCTGAGGTGGCACTGATGATGCAGTAAAAGGAAATAAAATAAAATAGGAAAATCCAGGAAAAACCAGTACCACATGTTCAGAGTTCATGGAAATTACGATATTGCCATTAGAGGCAACTATATATACCCCCCTCCCCCATTCATTTGCTTCACGCATGGAGAAGAGAAAGAGAGAAAAGGAGAAGGAAAGAAAGAGAGAAAGGAAGAAAGAAAGGAAGGAAGTTCTGGCGAAGCTGGAAGCAGTGTAGTGATAGTAGAGTTCTGCTAAGCTAGCCAGGTAGTAACTAATCCTAGCTTTTATGTAATGGTTTTGTGATTTGTTATGCTATTGTTTGGTTGGATTGTTGTCTTATATGTTATGCTTGAAGCTCTACTGCAATGCTATGATCATATGTTATTGAGTATGGAAGCACGCAGCATACTTATCTGTACAAAATCATAAGCAAGCACTGTCACTCTGCATTACATATATTGTTGTGATTGTTGCTACTAAGATTCCCCCGAATCTCATTCCCCATATCTAACCCATTACAGGGAAATTATGTTGAATTGAATTCTAAGAATTTTGAGAGACGCAGTTATGATGCCGAATTTAAGACTGAACATCAGAATATGATAAGTACTGTGTATATAGATACTGTCTAAGGAGGTTGGAAGTGAGTGGACCAAGCCGGTTCATCCAGTCTTTCCTGAGTACTTTGAAACATCCTCCCTTAGACTCCTCAGAGTACACTTGCGGAAGCGATATTAGCTCGATCATATCTTAACTTAAGCCCAGAAATTAAAATTTCTACTCTTAAGTTCCTTATTCTGAACATTTAATTTGAGAACTGATTAATATCATTCTACACATCCAAACAAGGCTTATTACCTATCCATGGAATGCCCCAGATGTGTACCACTGGCTCACCAAATTTCATAGCCAAACTCCTTCGTTTACTAGGTCAAACTGAGGTCAAAACACTGCTACCTCAAGACCTGCGAATTTCTCCCTTAATTCCCCATTTACAAATTGAACATGCCAAACAATATCTATTATTAAATAATAAAATGTCATACAACATGATATACATAAAATTCTCATATTTCCATTACATCTTTTTCTACCCGAAATCCGGCAGCATAATCGCTAGGCTTTATTTGTACAAAGAACTGAACCGTACTGATTCGGTAATTCCCTCATGAGAACTACCATTCTACATAAGTACCCAGGAAAGACTGGATGAACCGGCTAGGTCCACTCACTTCCAGCCTCCTTAGACAGCACAAACGTACACAGTACCTATCATATACTGATGTTCAGTCTTAGTTTCGGCAGCATAACGGCGTCTCTCAAAATTCTTAGAATTCACTTCAACATAATCTCCCTGTAATGGGTTAGATATGGGGAATGAGATTCGGGGGAATCTCAGTAGTAATAATCATAACAATATATGTAATGCAGAGTGACAGTGCTTGCTGGTGATTGTGTACAGATAAGTATGCTGCGTGCTTCCATACTCAATAACATATGATCATAGCATTGTAATAGAGCTTCAAGCATAACATATAAGACAACAATCCACCCAAATAATAGCACAACAAATCACAAAGTCATTACATAAAAGCTAGGATTAGTTACTACCTCAAAAGCTTAGCAGAACTCTACTATCTCTATACTGCTTCCAGCTCCGACAGAACTTCCTTTCTTCTTTCTTTCTCCTTCTCTCTCTTCTTTCTCTCTCTTTCTCTTGCCAAAACCGTGGGATGCATGAAATGGGAGGGGGAGGGGTATTTATAGTTTCCTTCGATGGCATTTTCATAATTTTGAAGCCATCTGAACATGTGGCCCTGGTTTTTCCTGGATTTTCCTATTTTCTTTTATTTTCTTTTACTGCATCACCCAGGACACCTCACCGGGACACCTCATCGTCACATTCTTCACATGTCATAATTCCTGGACACCTCATCAGCTGACTCAGTATTTCCAGTCCAATCCAGTACCGGTCCGGTCCGATTTCCCACAAACTGAACTCACCGGCTAAGATTGTGCCACGTGTCCTTAACTTTTCTTCTCCCTCTAGACCAGTGCCATGTGGCGCCTGGAAGGGACCTTTCACGCTTTCCAATGCTATCCAGATAAGTCCAGGACTTTATCTGATCACCTCCTCGGTTATCGTGCCAACCGGGTAACTTTACTGAAAAGTCATTAAATCATTATTTTAATGCCACTTTTTTCCACATATATACTGGGATACATTTTTGGGCCTGAGGACTTCTATCTTGGGTCTCTGATCCAGCCCAAGTACTCTGATGGCACGATTCCCAAGAACACCCTTGGCAAATTACCAAAATGCCCTTAGTCTCTCTTACTTTACTTTACTAGGTCTAGGGGCATTGTTGTCTTTTCCCATCTTACCAGAGTATTCTCTGACCCTGGTCAATTATCCAGATAACTTCCCTGGACTGTTTAACCTTAGGCAAATGACCAAAATACCCTTTACTCATTCTTCGGCTGTTCTATAACATAGGGGCATTTTCGTCATTTCGCACCTTTTTCCCGGACACCGGCCCCTTTACCACTGAACTGCTATTATGGGACAGGGCCTTCCCTGGTGTCACTATGGGCCTTAGAAAACACTGTATGGCCTCTGGCCACAGTCCGACCATCTCTATTCGGACTACCTTTCCTTTACCGATTATAACTGTAAATTCCTATCTTCAGGAATTTTTACAGAAAAATCGGGACCTCAAATCAAAATTCTGTGTTGCGTCATTCAACCCGGAATCCTTTTCTCTATCTCCCGGTATTTTCAAATATTTTATCCGGACCGGGCTGTTTTTGCCTGAAAGTACGCTCTCGCGCACACTTTTCAAAAATGACCATTTTACCCTTGGTCACATTTCTAATTCTTTCATACCTATAGAGACCTCATATGCACATTTCACAGTTCAGTGAAATGATCAGCATAATTTTCTCTATTTTCTGGCAAAATATGGTACTCATTGGCTACCTGCCCGATCTTTCCCATAATTACGATTTTGCCCCTTCATTCTCTTTCTAGCATCTTAACCTCATCTTCTCATCCCTCATCTTAAGGTCTAGAAATTCTCTTTCAATAACTCATCCCCTAAACTCTTCGGAAGTATCGTTAATTGAAAGGCTCGATAACCCGCCCATATCAGGTTATTTTACACAGGAGCCAGCCCATATCAAGCTACCTGCAGAATTCCTAGGCTTAAGACTTAGGATATTCCTCACATTCCTCATTTTGAACCTAGGTGAACTATCCTGATTCTGTAGGTTAAAGACTTAACTCATCTTTAAATCCTGAAGGACTTAGCTCATCCCTCGGATTCCTACAAAATATAGGTAAGTAATCCGCCCATATCAGATTACTACCCTGGGACTACGGGTTTAGTAGCCTGCCCATATCAGACTACCTCCCAGTTCTCCTAGACCAAAAATCGGGATGTTACATACTTACGTAGAATGGTAGTTCTCATGAGGGAATTACCGAATCAGTACGGTTCAATTCTTTGTACAGATGAAGCCTAGCGGTTATACTGCCAAAGTTCGGGCAGAAAAAGATGTAATAGAATATGAGAATTTTGTGTATGACTTGTTATATGACATTGTATTATTTAATAATAAATATTGTTTGGCATGTTCAATTTGTGGATGATGAATTAAGGGAGAAATTCGCAGGTCCTGAGGTAGCAGTGTTTTGACCTCAGTTTGACCTAGTAAACGAAGGAGTTTGGCTATGAAATTTGGCGAGCCAGTTGTACACATCTGGGGCATTACATGGATAGGTAATAAACTTTGTTTGGATGTGTATAATGAGATAAATCAGTTCTCAAATTAAAGGTTCAGAATAAGGAACTTCAGAGTAAAATTTTAATTTATGGGCTTAAGTTAAGATATAATCGAGCTAATATTTCTTCCACAAGTGTACTCTGAGGAGTCTAAGGGAGGATGTTTCATTCTGCCAGACACTGGCCCACCTATCAGTCCAAGTGTCCTATTGGGCCTTTGTTGGCACCATTATTGGGCCTTTTAGGGTCCGTTACCTTTATGGCACGCATTACGAGGAATCTTCCCCTGGCCATGTTCCTCGAATATTTTAACTATTATACACCGTTTATATACATCTCCGGACACCGGGTCCTTTTACCAGATACACTGGTCTACTGTGTTTTGGCATTCCTGTGGGTCATAACAGTCATCTGACTGAGGTCATCCGAACTCATTCAATCCCTTTTTAAATACCGATAAATCTCCCTATTGGATCCCCGGAGGCCTCACACTCCCGTCTGGATTTTCTAATTTGCAAATAACTTTTTCTACAGACCTCCTATCGGTATTCTGTCAGTTTCCTGACATCCATCCTATTAGGACGCATCATCCTGTATTTTCTCACTTATATCTGAAATCTAGGATATCTGGTAGGAATTTTTATAACTTTTAGACTATCAGATCAATTCTGGCTATTTGGAGTCTTGAAAAATTCCTGTATTAAGCCAGATTACCGAGCATCACTTGCTCCCTCTACTGGTGAAATCTGGGACTGAAATGCTTTCGGGCAGTCCAAACCACTTCCGGCCTGACTTTCTTTAATTATACTTTAGCCCCATGGAACTTTTCTTCTTTTCATTTAAGTCCCTTTTTATTTGGCTAAAATTACACTTAAGGACCCCACCTTTTTGTCTACTTTTCCTTTTTAACCTTATACTTTTCATATTTGCACTTAAGTCCCTTCATTTTCTTTCTTTTGCAATTTAATCTATTTCTTTGCATAAATGGCCACTATATCCCTAGGGACTTTCACTTATTTACACATAAGTCCCCGGACTTTCACTTATTTGCAGTTTAGTCCCTAAAAACCTTCTGTATATTTTTGGAACTTCTGCTCAAAGGGATATATCTTTTTCAGGCTACTTACTTAGTCTCTGGCCTGAAAATTGGGATATTACATTTAGCAAACTCGAGGTTAATGTGCCACTACTTGATTTGATTAAAAAGATGCCCAAGTGTACTAAATTCTCGAAAGACCTATGTACAAACAAGAGAAAGTATAGGCATAGTGAGAGAATCCAACTGGGGTTGAGTGTTAGTGCGTTATTTAAGCCACAGTTGCCTATTAAATGTAAAGACCCAGGTTCTTACATTATCCCTTGCACTATAGGTAGAACTACAATTTCTCATGCCCTACTTGACTTAGGTGCAGCAATTAATGTCATGCCTACCTCTGTTTATAAGACCTTGGGTATTAAAGCTTTGAAAGACACTAGTGTAGTGCTTGGCCTAGCTGATAGGACGATGAGATAACCCAAAGGCATACTTGAGGATATTCTCGTGCAAGTCAAAGGTCTTATTTTTCTAGCTGACTTTTATGTCCTTGATATGACTAATGACCTTCCCACTGAGAGTACTTTGATTCTAGGTAGACCATTCCTTCTAACTGCTGAGACTATAATTAACATGAAAAAAGGTCTTATCACTATGGGGATTGGGGATCAAGAAGTTCAATTTAATCTTTCAGAAGCTATGAATCATGGTTATGAAGATTGTTCTTATTTAGGTATTATTTCGATTGAATGTCATGATAATGATCTGGACCACTTACATGAGACTGATATGCATGAACCTCACTGGGGTGACATAGTTGTGAAGCATGATGATATTTTTACTTGTCTATCTCCCTTCCATCCTTCTCACTTCTGTGCATGTGAAGGTGGTGTATCATGTGTCTATTGTTTAGAGATAGATAATTGGCTCTCTTCTACTCATGAGTTTGATGTATCATCTTATTTTGATTGTGATGTTACTGCTGATTACACACTTGATAGCCTTGAGAAAGGTATATTTCTTGATTTTGCAAGAACTGATGATAAAAGGGTTGATTCACGAGCTATGGATATAGACTCCCCGTTGAGTGGCGCTGGAACATTATAAGAGGACAACAATGATTCTGCTACTACCTTAGTCCCTTCTAATCCCACTCTCACTTCTAATTTACTTTCTTTTTCTATTGATCAGACTGACCCTAACTCTCGTATTTCTAGGTTATCTGTTGGTGGCACTGAGTCAGGAAGTGGAGGAAATATACACCACACTAAGCTTATATCTCCTTCCCCAAGCCATATGGACACACCACTCATACTAAATACACTTGATATACCGAGACTGGTTCCTTCTATTGTGTAACCCCCTGATTTAGAATTGAAACCCCTCCCATCTAACCTGAAATATGTCTTTCTTGCTGATGATTGTAACTTGCCTGTTATTATTTCCAGTTCTCTGAGTAGTTCTGAAGAAGAGAGATTAGTTTCTGTGTTGAAAAGGTATAAAAGGGCTATAGGTTAGTCTTTAGGGGACATACCAGGGATCGATCCCTTGGTTTGTACACACAAGATCCTTTTAGATGAAGGGTCAAAGCTAGTTAAGCAGCCACCAAGGAGGTCAAATCCTCTTATTCATGATGTGATTAAAAAGGAAGTATCTAAGTTATTGAGTGCAGGAATCATATATGCTATCTCAGATAGCGAGTGGGTGAGCCCGGTACATGTAGTAACAAAGAAGAGCGGCATCACAGTAGTGAGAAATGAGAGTGATGAACTTATTCCAACAAGAGTTCAAAATTCTTGGAGAATGTGTATAGACTATAGGAAGTTGAATGAATAGACTAGGAAGGATCATTTTCCATTACCTTTCATTGATCAAATGTTGGAAAGAATATCTGGTAAATCTCACTATTGTTTCTTGGATGGCTTTTCAGGTTATTTCCAGGTACCAATTGCACCTGCAGATCAAGACAATACTACTTTTACATGTCCCTTTGTCACCTACGCATATCGAAGGATGCCATTTGGATTGTGTAATGCTCCAGGAACCTTTCAAAGGTGTATGATAGCGATTTTCAGTGATTTATTGGAGCGTAATATGGAGATTTTCATGGATGACTTCACCGTTTATGGTGATAGCTTTGATGATTATTTACTTAGTCTTGAACATGTTCTTGATAGATGTATTGAGAAAAAGTTAGTTTTGAATTATGGAAAATGTCATTTCATGGTGGATAGTGGCATAGTGTTAGGTCACCGCATCTCCCAAAAGGGGATTGAGGTTGATAGAGCTAAGATTGAAATTATTTCTTCACTTCCCTATCCTACTTGTCTTAAAGAGTTGAGATCTTTCTTGGGGCATGCCGGGTTTTATCGACGCTTTGTACAAGATTTCAGTACAATTGCATTACCTCTTTCTACTCTGTTGAAAAAAGATGTTGATTTTCACTTTGATGATAAATGTAGACATGCTTTTGACTCTTTGATTTACCTTTTGAATTGTCTTGTGACGCTTATAACTTTGCAGTGATAGCATATGCCTCCAAGACACTTGACTCTGCTCAAGTGAATTATACCACCACCGAGAAGGAACTTTTTGCTATAATATTTGCTTTATATAAGTTTAGACAGTATCTGATAAACTCTCGAGTGGTTGTTTTTACAGATCATGCAGCTGTGCGGTACTTGTTCAAGAAGCCCTAGTCTAAACCCAGACTGCTGAGATAGGCTTTGCTATTGCAGGAATTTGACATTGAAATTAGAGACAGAGCTGGAGCAGAGAATCATGTGGCTGACAACCTTAGTCGGTTACCTGAAGGAACTGAGGGAATTGACTCCTCTAAGTTTACTGTTGATTCCTTTCCTGATTCTGCACTTTTTGCCTTAGCTATTCAGGAGCCTTGGTACTCTAACATTGTTAATTATATTGTCACTAATCTTGTACCTCCTTATATGTCTAAGTTTCAAGTTGATAAGCTGAAGAGGGAAGCAATATACTATATATGGGATGCTCCAATTCTTTGGAAGCAATGCAGTGACTGTAATATCCTTAATTTCTGTATTGATTTCCATGTACAGATTAAATGGAATATATGAGTTCTATTTCAGGAAAAAGATGTGGTCCTTTATGTAAAGAAAAGGATTAAATTGCAAAAGAAAAGAAATGAAAGGACTTAAATGTAAATATGGAAAGTTTAAGGTTAGGAAGGAAAGGTAGACAAAAATGTGGGGTCTTAAAGTGTAATTTTAGCCAAATAAAGGGATTTAAGTGCAAAGAAGAAAAAGTTCCCTGGGGCTAAAGTATAATTAAAGAAAATTAGGCCAGAAGTGGTTTGGACTGACCGATGGCATTTCAGTCCCAGATTTTATCAGAAGATAGGGCAAGTGACTCTGGGTAATCCAGCCTAATAATGGAATTTTTGAAGACTCCAGATAGCCAGAAATGGACTGATTGTCCAAAAGTTATAAAAATTCATACGGGATACCCTAGATTTCAGATATAAGTAAGAAATTACAGGATGATGCACCTTTATGGGGCGGATGTCAAGAAACTGACAGAATACTGATAGGAGATCTGTAGGAAAAGTTATTCACAAAATAGCAAATTCAGACGGGAGTGTGAGGCCTCCGGGGATCCGGGTAGGAGATTTATCGGTATTTTTAAAGGGGCTGAATGCGATCGGATGACTTCAGTCAGATGATTGTTATAATCCATAGGGATGCCTAAACATAGTAGGACACTGTATCTGGGAAAAGGAGCCGGTGTCCGGAAAGGTGTATACTCGGTAAATAATAATTAAAATATTCGGTGAACTGGGGCAGAGGAAGATTCCTCATAATGCGAGCCATATAGGTAATGGACCCAGGAAGCCCAAAAATGACGCCATTAGAGGCCCAATAAGACTCTTGGACTGATAGGTAGGCCAGTGTCCAGCAGAACCCCAGAAAAGTACGAAATTACGAAAATGCCCCTGTGTCGTACAAAAAGGGCAGCAGATGAATGGAGGGCATTCTGGTCATTCTGGATAGGCTAGAGGATAAGACATATCTAAATAAGGTTGACTAGAGCCAGTATATGCTTTGACTAGGTTCAGAAAGGTGTGAAATGACGATTTTGCCCTTAGGGTTAAAATAGGATAAGATAGGGCACCAAGGGCATTTTGGTCATTTCGCAGGGGATCTGTAACTGAGTCTGGACCCAGTATTAAAAAGTTAATGATATAAAGGGTCTAGATACTAAATGTGAGGTCAGTAGACATAAAAAGGATTTTCAGAAAAATTAGATTCAGAAAACAGCACGTTTTTCGAGGAGACGGACCGGGCCGGTACCGGATTGGACCGGAAAGCTTCCGGAAGGCTCTAGCTCTCTCTCAATTTCACCATGTGAAGAATGTGGGAGGTGAGGTGTCCCATGAGTTGGCATTGAGTGATATCATGCATGATGCAGTAAAAGGAATAAAGAAAAATTGGAAATTCAGGAAAAACCAGGACCACAGGATCATAAGTCTTCAAAATTACGAGATTGCCATTGCTCAACACTATAAGTCTTGTTGTATGACATGATGTTATTTAATGATAAATGTTGTTTGGCATATGCAATTTATGTATGTTAAATTAAGAGGGAAATTCGCAGGTCCTGAGGCAGTAGTGTTCTGACCTCAGTTTGACCTAGTGAGTGAAGGAGTCTGGCCACGAGATTTGGTGAACCGGTAGTACATATCTGGGGCATTCCGTGGATAGGTATTAAGCCTCATTTGGATGTGTAGAAGGTGAGAAATCAGTTCTCAAAGTACAGGTTCAGAATAAGAAACTTAGGAGTAAAAGTTCAATCTCTGGACTTAGGTACAGCTATTATAGCTTCCGCAAGTGTACTCTGAGGAGTATAAAGGAGGATGTTTCATTTTGGTATCAGAGCAAGCAGTTCTGGCATAGACCAGAAAGGACTCTGGTTCAGAGCATAAGATTCTAGCACAGAACAGAAGGCTCTGGCTCAGTGATGCTCTGATTTAGAAAGAATATTTTTCCTTGAGTGCGGGAGAATGGCATTGAGTCGCGACTAAATGGGGTTTAAGGTCGCGACGTGTAGCTCAAAGAGAGTTTTAGTCGCGACGAAGAAGTGAAGAAGTCGCGACTGTTGTTTACAGAAAGATTAGGTCGCGACGTGTATATTACAAGGTCGCGACGGTATATTGCAAAAAGTTAAGGTTGCGACGTAAGGAGGCCTAGGTCGCGACGAGTTATGTTTAGGTCGCGACGCCAGAAAAATTAGGTCGCGACTATAAATGTTCAGGTCGCGACTTCAGAAGATTTAGGTCACGACTAAAGATAGAAATGTTGAGTATGATGGTCACTGACGAAAGATCACAAAGGATGTGGGTCACGACTATCCAATACTCAGGCTGCAACAGACAGTTATTCATATAGAGGTTTAAAAAGCTCAGCGGAGATAAAGCTCCTAGATGGGATGTGTGTTCATTTTTCTTTTTGAGGAAAAAGATGGTGTAACATAAGAAAAGAATATAGAGCTTGAGTGGAGAAGCTATGCATATAGAAAGCTGGCAACTCCAATGAGGTAGACCCTATGTGAGTCATCCGTGCTAGGCGAGATGAGCTTCAAAAGATGATGTAAGGGATAATAATGATGAGTTAAGGTGAGCTAGCTAGATAGCTAGTATGAGGTTTGCCTAGGAATGAGCCTAGGACATGGCCTAAGGCTAGAGACGTGATGGTTAATAGCTAAAGTGCTAATGTTCCTAAGCAGAGGGATCCCATCACGGAGAAGTGATAGATCCAGGGTAGAGTACCCTAGGGAACAGAAATGATAGTAAGAGATGGGGAAATGAGATCTATGCGACTGAAGTTCGCTAAGATCAAGAGTAAGACTGATTAGGAACAACAGTCCGGTCAAGAATAGACTGTGACTGATGGATAGGCAGAAGAAGTTAAGAAAGAGGTAGCCACAGTTGAGAGATAAAGTGACTCCCCTATTCCCTATGTAAGAGAGAGTGATGAAGGGTTGAGTCTATACCCTGATAAGAGGGTAGTGTGGCAGCCTAAGTAAGATAGACAGATGATCTTGCCAGATCCTGATCATGTGATAGATAAATGATTTAGGATATGATAGGCAATAGGATTAAGGAAATATGCCTTGAGGTTTAGTTAGTCTGATGGATGGTTGAGCAAAGTATGATATGGCTTATGATGTCATAAGTCATGATAGTTGCATCTCCTTGCAATTGTCATATGATGACATGCATGTTAGAGTATGACATGATGAATGAATACTCCCCTTTTGGCAGTGCGTGCAGGGTAGAGTATATATGAGTACAGATATGAGATGAGAAAGTTATGAGAAAGTATGTTGCTTCCATACCATATGACATGTAATGAGATATGTATTGAGGATGATAGATAGTCTCAGTTTATGGGACAATAAGCTATAATATTCAGATATGTTATGATTGAGGATACTCAGGTAATTCTGGAGACTTGTGAATGCAGTACTTAGAGCCATTTCTGTTGAAAGGAATGGTAGACAGAAAGAAAGCAGAAAAGTGTAAAGAGATTGTTTCTAGATCACTCTTCAGATAAGAGTGGGATCTGAAACAGATGGCTCCCAGATAGAGCTAGATTCAGATGAGTATAGATCACTCTTCATAAGAGTTGGATCTGATATAGAATGCTCGCAGTTAGAGCATAGTTCTAATGGCTCGCAGTTCCATAGAATGGTAGGTGGTTAGACCATAATGGCACAAGCCAGTGGTAAGCCACAGTAAAGATGAGAGAAAGTAAGTAAAGTCTGGGTAAATGATATGAGGCTATAAATTTTTTTTTAGAGTTATCAACAGGTGGAAGCAGTTAACCTTATAACTTAGTATGTTGGTTTAAAGTCTTAGGGAGATATGCAGTACAACAGAATCACAATTAGATTTTGGAGGGTCGCAGTTAGATCCTAGCATGACTCCAGGGTCGTAGTTAGATCCTAACAGATTCAGAGTCACAGTTAGATTCTGAATAGGCTAACGGTTGATCGCAGTTAGATCCCGATGTCGCAGTTAGACCTAGCCTAAGGAAAGTAATGAGCCATTAGACATGAGTACAATGTAGTATCTCTTTAGGAAGATGAAGGCCAAAGACGAAGTTAAGGTGAGCAAGCTTCACTAGTTGATAAGCTCACCCAGAGAAATTGTTTTATAATGATTTTCCTCATGTAGCCTCTAGTATACAGGCTGAACTTAGCTTTCCCTTAAACGAAGATGGAGTCCAAGTTCAAATCTGAGTACTGGGATTCAAAGAAGTTTTGTAGAAGTATGCCTGAGAAGCAGAGAAGAAAATCCTCAGTGTAATTAGAACAAAAGAGTATGAGTAGATAGATTCCCCCAGATGAGAGTAAAGAGATCAAAAGGCTAGAGAAGACCTAGAGAAAAAGGTCTAAGGTAAAGCAAAGATAGAACTCAGTTCTATGAGGAAGAGAATGTTAGCCTTATGGTATCTCAAGATAAGTTATGAAAGGGTGATATACTCCATGAAATAGCCAGAGCTAGCTAAAGATGCCATGATAACGTATCAAAGGCATGTAATGAGATACACGATAGTAAACGTGTAATATGACACACACCTAGAGATGTGCATTGTATGAACAGACAGAGAGGCTCCCTATTTGGTAGGCATCATATGTTTGAATGTTATGCTATGAAAGAGAATAGAAAATGAGAGCTTTCACTCCTTGCATGAGATGCTAGGCCTTATGGGATGCAAGAACTATGCAAGCTCCGAGTGTCAGAGCTGTGCCTAGTTAGAACAGGAATGCTTGAGCTCCAATGTTAGAGCTTTGCATTCATAAGCAGGTATGCAGTCCTGCAGTATGTTGGCCAGGCATTATGCATGTTGGAGTAGGTGCTCTTGTTTAGCAGCAAAGTAAAGAAAGAATAGCTGCGTAAGCCCTCTCTCTGTATGACGTTCAGGGCAAAGAAAGATGAAATGTTGCAGATTTTGAAGCAGTCTGCAAGATACTAAGAGAAGTAATAAGAGATAGATGCTAGAAATATGATGAGTAGTTAGAAGGAACTCCCGAATACAGTAATATTCGAGGGAATTTTCTATGAAAGAAATGGACACTGCTCATAAGTACAGTAAGTGGTCCATAAGAGAAAAGTAGATTTCGACTCTGATTGAGTTGACCCAGAGAAAGATAAGCATGTTACGAAGAGATGTAAAGTTATGATGAGTACTTTGCCAGATGTTAAGTTGATTTGGCTATGGTACTGATTAAATTTCGAGGACGAAATTTATTTAAAGGGGAGGAGAAATGTAACATCCCACTTTTCAGGCCTAGAGATGCAGAAATAGCCTACGATTGAGAGGCTACTAGACCCCCTTTGAGCATAAGTCCCGGAGACACGCAGAGAGTTTCAGGGACTAAGTTGCAAATAAGTGAAAGTACGGGGACTTATGTGTCAACAGTGAAAGTCCCAAGGGGTAGAATGGCCATTTGGGATGATGTAAAGGTCAAAGGATGTGGAGTTGATAGCTGACCATTTAGGTCGCGACAAGAGATATGTATGGTCGCGACTAATGGTTACAGAAAGAGTTATACGCGACGAGAAAATAGTGTGGTCGCGACTAGTAGGTAAAATGGGCTGGTTGCGACTAGAAAATGTTATGGTTGCGACTAGATTGTGTTGTGGTCGCGACGAAAGAATGTTGTGGTCGCGACTAGAGGAAGCTGTGGTCGCGACTAATGAGCACAGAGGGTGTTAAGTCGCATGAGATGATGGCTAGGTCGCGACTAGTGACTAAGAAGTGCCAAGCGTATGGGCCATGTGTTGTGAAAGTCCAAATGAGATAGTTACCCGGTTAGAGAGAGACCAGAGGCAGGAGACCAGATACAGGAAAGGTTATCTGAAGACCATGAGGTAGACTGATAAGGTATCCTCATGGGACCCACAAGATGCCACATGGCATTAAAGTAATGGTTCAGTAGAGTAAAGTTACTCGGTTGACACGAAAACTGAGGAGGTGATCAGATAAGTCTGGGACTTATCTGGGTGGCATTGGGAAGCTTGCAAGGTCTCTTCCAGTCGCCACATGGCATTAGTCTGCAGAAAGCAGATAAAGTTGAGGGCACGCATTACGAAGCAGGAGACTGGACCGGTGAGTCAGCATGCTGAGTCAGCTGCTGAGGTGTCCAGGAATTTCAGCATGTGGAAAATGTGGCGCTGAGGTGTCCCGGTGATGTCATGCATGATGCAGTAAATGAGGAATTAAAGAAAATAGGAAAATCCAGGAAAAACCAGGACCGCAGGATCAAGTTCATGGTAATTACGGAATTGCCATTGGAGGCAATTATAAATACCCCCCTTGGCTCATTCTTGCATTCACGCATGGGCAAGGGAGAAGGGAGAGAAAGAAGAGAGAGAAGGAGAAGGAAGGAAGAGAGAAAGGAGAAAAAGAAGTAAGGAAGATCTGGCGGAGCTGGAAGCAGAATAGAGATAGTAAGGTTCTGCTGAGCTAGCCAGGTAGTAACTAATCCTAGCTTTATGTAATGGCTTTGTGATTTGATGTGCTATTGTTTGGTTGGATTGTTGTCTTATATGTTATGTCTGAAGCTCTGCTATAATGCTATGATCATATGTTATTAAGCATGGAAGCACGCAGCATACTTATCTGTACATAATCACAAACAAGCACTGTCACTCTGCATTACGTATATTGTTATGATTGTTGCTACTGAGATTCCCCCGAATCTCATCCCCATACATAACCCATTACAGGGAGGTTATGCTGAAGTAGATTTTGAGAAAGCCAGGAGACGCCGTTATGCTGCCGAAGTAAAGACTGAACATTAGTATATGATAAGTACTGTGTACGTAGTGCTGTCTAAGGAGGCTACAAGTGAGTGGACCTAGCCGGTTCATCGAGTCTTTCCTGGGTACTACGTAGAATGGTAGTTCTCGTGAGGGGATTATCGAATCAGTACGGTTCAATTCTTTGTACAGATGAAGCGTAGCGGTTATGCTGCCGGAGTTTAGGCAGAAAGAGATGTAATAGAGATAGCAGGATTATGTATACGTCTTGTTGTGTATGCCTTGTTGTATGACATGATGTTATTTAATGATAAATGTTGTTTGGCATATGCAATTTATGTATGTTAAATTAAGAGGGAAATTCGCAGGTCCTGAGGCAGCAGTGTTCTGACCTCAGTTTGACCTAGTGAGTGAAGGAGTCTGGCCACGAGATTTGGTGAGCCGGTAGTACATATCTGGGGCATTCCGTGGATAGGTATTAAGCCTCATTTGGATGTGTAGAAGGTGAGAAATCAGTTCTCAAAGTACAAGTTCAGAATAAGAAACTTAGGAGTAAAAGTTCAATCTCTGGACTTAGGTACAGCTATTATAGCTTCCGCAAGTGTACTCTGAGGAGTATAAAGGAGGATGTTTCACCCCCCCTAGATCCTCATTTCGGCACAAGCAAGAAAGAGAGGAAGAAAGAAGTTCTTGAGAGAGAAAGTGAGAGAAAGAAAGAAGTAAGGAAGTTCTGATGAAGTTGGAAGTAGTAGAGAAGTTCTGAAGCTCTGCTTTTGAGGTAGCAACTAATCCTAGCTCTTATGTAATGTCTTTGTGATTTGTTGTGCTTTTGTTTGGTTGGATTGTTGTCTTATATGTTATGCTTGAAGCTCTATTCCAATGCTATGATCATATGTTATTGAATATGGAAGCATGCAGCATACTTATCTGTACACAATCACAAGCAAGCACCGTCACTCTGCATTACATAAATTGTTATGATTATTGCTATTGGGATTCTTTTGAATCTCATTCCCAAATATAACATTACAGGGGAGGTTTGTCAAAATAAAATTTGGAAATCTTAAGAGACGTCGGTAGGCTGCAAATTCCGGCAACAAAGAAGGAACAAAGAAAGGAACTGATACGTACTGTGTACATAGGTGCTGTCTAAGGAGGCTGGAAGTGAGTGGACCTAGCAGGTTCATCCAGTCTTTCCTGGGTACTTACGTAGAATGGTAGCTCTTACGGGAATTACCGAATCGGTACAAGATCGGTCACTTTCTACAGACGAAAAGTAGCAGTTATGCTGTCGGATTTTAGACAACAGAAAGTGTAACAGAAATATGGGAATGTTAATCATGCACTAATATATAACAGTTGATTATTTAATATTAATTGTTATCTGGCATGTATGACTGATATGTGTTGGTTGTATGCATGTGTAAGTAAAGACTAAATGCTGAAAATAGGCTCAGTGAACAGTGATACGTGAAGACCTATTCATGTTTGATAAATCATTAAAAATAGAAAATGATTGAATTAATGTTCGAAATTTTTTAGGGTAAAAATTAGACATACTAAGATTTAGTTTGATATATAGAGTGTCTCATTTTTATGTATACATGAAAAGATATAAATTGTTAAAGTTGGGACCAGAATACTGGATTCAGGAGAAAGTCATTGGATGAACAGTAAGATTGAAACGTTCACCCACGTTGAATTTGTCAAGGATTGGTCAACCAATGATTTTTCCCTGAAATATACTTAAGTTATATTCATGTATCAATTTGAACCACTTCATTTCTATTTTTCTAGAATTAGTTATGAATTTTCAAAGTCAGGTCACTCATCTGGAATTTGCCACAGTGAACAGTACCCGATATGAATAAAATTCCAGATTAAGAGTTTAGACTTCAATGACCCTGAAAGTGGTTCTAAGTGCTACTGAATGGTCCCTAAGATGTATAAAAATAAGGATGTGACATTTTGGTATCAGAGCAAAGGATTCTGGCTTAGGAAATGCTCTGAGTAGATGATTTATAGATAGATATACCATGATAAAGTCGTCATAATTGACACTAAGTTAGTGTTTGCAGGATGGCTAGACATAGATTCGGGTCTGAAACTACAGTAAACCAATGGGAGGTTAGACCAGAGGTCTCTAGTTCAGATAGTTCGGAAGAGGAGATAGTGAGCAGTGATTCTTACCCCTGGACATCTCCAGTGGTTGGTGACTCTGAAGAGGAAAGTTCCTCGGTAGGATCAAACTTTACGTGTGATTGGGAAGAGATGGTATTGAACGGTCCTATTCCTGCCATTCCCATAAGTGCGGTACCCTTGAATATAGTAGACAGTTCAGGATCCAGCCAGGTACGTGGTCAGAGTAATGCGCCAGGTCCCAGTAGGCCCGAAGTGACCCTAGTAGAAATACATTTGGGGAGTCTAATCGTAAGAATGGTCCCAGGGAGGAACCTGAGTAGAGAACAATTCGAGAGCTCAGTAGCATTAGCCCGACAACTATACGAGCTGAGGCAGACTCTGATCAGAAATATAGATCAAGATTATACGGTCTACCAGGAGTTTATCACAAGGGTGAAAGCCATATATCAAGCCTGGGATCTAAACGTGTTGACCATGGGGCTTTGGCTAGAAATTATGAATGATGTATTGCCGACAACTCCTACCTGGAGATCGGAGTTGGACCAATATTTTGATAGAGAACCATACTGTACCATATCCGACTGGATCTACCTAGTAGGAGAATATATTAGAATGAAGTTTAAGAAAAATTAGAGTAATGTTTCCAATGTGTAAAAGATCAGTACAGTAGCATATGTAAGACTGTAATATGTACTTTGTATGCTATATTTGAAATGAAATGAGAAATGTTGTTGTTTATCGCATTCCTTTCTATGTTAGAACATAACAAAATGGTTCAGACAAGAAGAACGATTCCAGCGGAGGAACCACAGGAAGCTGGAAATCTTAATCAACTAATTTTAGAGCGATTAGAGCAACAACAAAAGATGATAGAAGAAATGAGAGCTTTTCAGGCACGAAATGAGCAGGAAAGAGATGCTGTCATAGCCGCAGCAGTAGCAGCAGTGGTAAATAATTTAAGACCGCCAGAGCCTTCAGGAGCGACTAGTAGAGAACCTGAAGAAGTACCACAGCAGGCGGAGCAGCCCCAGAGACGGGTTGAATCGAGGGAGGAGGCAGTAGGAATCCAACAATGGATGGTTCGATTTTGTAAACACAATCCTCCAGTATTCGAAGGGACATTCGAAGTACAGGTAGCAGAGAATTGGGTCAGCAGATTAGAGAAGATCTTCAAGGTCCTCGACTGCCCAACTGAAACCAAGGCCCAAATGGCCATCTATCAATTGGAAAAGGATGCGGATAGATGGTGGAAGAATACAGAGTTACTTCTCCAAGCAAGAGACATTTCAGTTACATGGGAAGTGTTTCTTGAGCAATTTTATGAGAAATATTTTCCTCAGTCTGTCAGAGATGAAAGGAAGGCCGAGTTCCTTATACTGAGACAAGGAGAAAAAGAAGCTTTTAACGAATATTTGGCTAAGTTCATCCGGCTGTCCCAGTATTCTACGTATCTATGCCAAGTGGATGACGAACGCTGGATGACAGAAAGAATGATTCGGGGATTGAATTCCATGCTAAAGGAGAAGTTAACTTCACAATAATACAGCCAGTTCAATAAGGCTGTGGAAGCATGTCGGATTGTCGAAAATAGCATGAATCATCGAATGCTGTCCAAACCCGGGAGTAGAGATCAGGTGATCCCGGACAAGGCCGATCGAAATCAAGAAGCTGCAGGTGGGAGCAGCTATAAGAAGAGGAAGCGACCGTGGCAGAACAAAAAGCCGAATAGAGGAAATTTCCGCGTCAGGTCCAACAACAGGGATTCAAAGGCCCCAGTATGTGAAAAGTGTGGAAAGAATCATGGTGATAGACCATGTTTGATGGGCCAGAATGTTTGTTACACCTGTGAAAAGCCCGGACATTTTTCCAGAGAATGTCCTCAAGCTATAACTGATCGAAGGCCAAGGACGGGGGACGAGTGTTTGCACTCACTAGAGAGGACGCGCAGCAATCATCTGAGATGATCCAAGGTACAATCTATCTCAATGATCATGCTATGACTGCTCTATTTGATTCGGGTGCAAGTCATTCCTTTATATCTTATGACTGTGCTAAAAGCCTAGGCCTTCTGATCAGTAAATTGCGTTATGATATACAGGTGAAAACCCCCACCAACACTAAAGTAATCACATCTGATGCCTGTCTAAATATTGTTGTGCGTTATGAGCACTGCAGTACCACCCTGGACCTAATCTATATGCCTTTCCGGGAGATTGATGTCATACTCGGTCTAAATTGGTTATCCTCCAATAATGTGATGTTGGACTGCAGAAACAAGACCCTGGTTCTTGGTCCAAAGATCACTGATCGGAGCTCAGAAGTGCAACTGAACTTCATGACGGAGGCTCAGGCAGAAAAATGTTTACGGAAAGGATGTCAGGGATATGTAGTATTCTTTTTTGTCCAAACAGAAGTAGAAGAAGGCATCAAGGAGATTCCTGTAGTCAATGAATTTCCTGAAGTCTTTCCAAAGGAGATTCAGGGATTGCCTTCAGAGCGTGAAGTGGAATTTGCGATCAACATTATACCTGGAGCTGGACCAGTGTCAAAAGCCCCGTACAGGATGGCTCCCAATGAAATGATGGAACTGAAGAAGTAAATTGAGGAGCTATTGGAAAAGGGTTTCATACGACCCAGTGTATCGCCATGGGGTGCTCCAGTGCTATTTGTTAAGAAGAAAGATGGCAGTTTAAGGCTATGTATTGACTGCAGGGAATTAAATAAGCTTACAGTTAAGAATAAGTATCCTCTTCCCAGAATCAACGACTTGCTGGACCAGTTGGCAGGAGCGAGCTTATTCTCCAAGATTGACTTGAGATCTGGCTACCATCAACTAAGGGTTAAGCCAAATGATATTCCAAAGACGGCATTCAGGACACGCTACGGGCATTTTGAGTTTCTAGTGATGCCCTTTGGATTAACCAATGCACCTGCTATTTTCATGGACTACATGAATCGGATCTTTAGGCCTTGTCTAGATCAGTTCGTTGTGGTCTTTATTGATGATATTCTGGTGTACTCCAAATCTCCAGAGGAGCATGAAAGGCATTTGAGGATTGTTCTTGGTACCCTTAAAGAGAAGAAGCTCTATGCTAAGCTGAGTAAATACGAGTTTTGGCTGTCAGAAGTCAAATTTCTCAGTCATGTCATATCCTAAGACGGGGTAGCTGTGGATCCTAGCAAAGTTGAAGCAGTTTTAAGCTGGGAGCAGCCAAGGACAGTGATGGAGATCAGAAGTTTTCTCGGCCTAGCAGGGTACTACAGAAGATTTATTCAAGACTTTTCTCGAATTGCCTTGCTACTTACCAAGCTGACCAGAAAGAATCAGCAGTTTAAGTGGGATGAGAAGTGTGAGGCTAGCTTCCAGCAGTTGAAGCAAAAATTAACACTACTCCCGTGATGATTATTCCAGACCCAACTCAGACTTACGTAGTCTACACTGATGCTAGCAAGCAGGGGCTGGGATGTGTGCTTATGCAGCAAGGTCGAGTAGTAGCCTACTCCTCTCAGCAGTTAAAGCCACATGAAGAGAATTATCCCACTCATGATCTGGAGCTTGCGGCGGTGGTCTATGCCCTGAAGATATGGAGGCACTATTTATATGGAGCAACGATAGAGTTGTTTTATGACCATAAAATCCTGAAGTATCTATAAGATCAGAAGGAGCTGAACATGAGGCAGCGGCGATGGATGGAATTGTTAAAAGATTATGATTTTCAGATCAAATACCATCCAGGGAAAGCCAATGTGGTAGCTGATGCCCTGAGTAGAAAGGTGGTGCAGGTTGCATACATGATGATCAAGGAATTAGAACTGATAGAAGATATGCGCGACTGGAGCCCTCTATATCAAATGCAACTGACGGAGAATCCTTTCGGATGAGTTCATGTCAAGGCCTGCATAGAAGATGAGATAAAAGAGGCTCAAAAGCAGGATAAGCTCGCGGCAATATTCAAAGACAAGCTGGAGAAGGGGAAGACAAGGAATTTTGAGATGTCCCCAGACGGAATACTACAGTTTCGGGGAAGACCCTATATCCCTAATGTTGTGGGATTAAGGGAAAGGATTCTGGAGGAAGCACATAAAAGTCGGTATACTGTACATCCAGGTATGACCAAGATGTACCATGATGTCAAAAGGTTATTTTGGTGGCCTGGATTGAAGAAAGATGTTGTGACTTACTTGTCTAAGTGCTTAACCTGCCAGAAAGTGAAAGTTGAATATCAAAAGCCAGCAGGAACATTACAGCCTCTAGAAATCCCTGAGTGGAAATGGGATGGGATTGCCATGGACTTTGTGGAAGGACTACCCCTGACTCCAAGTAGACATGATGCAGTGTGGGTAGTAATTGATCGACTGACAAAGTCAGCACATTTTCTGGCAATCAATAAGAGAGATTCTCTTGAAAAGCTGGCAAAGCTGTATATAAAGGAGATAGTTAGACTTCATGGTATCCCGAGTAGCATTGTGTCTGATAGAGACCCTTGATTTACTTCAAATTTTTGGAGGGCTTTACAGGAAGAAATGGGCACTACTCTCAGATTTAGTACAGCTTATCATCCTCAGACAGATGGTCAATCTGAAAGAATAATACAAACGTTAGAGGATATGCTGAGAGCATGTGTCTTAGATTTCAAAGGCAGCTGGGATATCCATTTACCCCTTATAGAGTTTGCTTATAACAATAGTTATCAGGCCAGTATTCAGATGGCCCCTTTTGAAGCACTTTATGGACAGAAATGTAGATCCCCCTTATGCTGGCTAGAGCTGACCGAGAGAAGGATGCTTGGTCCAGATATAGTAGATCAAACCGCAGAACAAGTTGCAATGATTAGAAAGAGATTGTTAATGGCTCAAAGTAGACAGAAAAGCTATGCAGATGTCAGAAGGAAGCCGTTGGAGTTTGAAGTAGGAGAACGTGTATTCCTTAAGTTAACTCCAACCACGGGAGCCGGGTGATCGATTAAAGTGAAGAAGTTGCATCCAAGATACATAGGACCATTTCAGATTCTCTCAAAGATAGGAGCAGTAGCCTACAAGTTGGCTCTTCCTCCGAATCTCAGCCAGATACATGATGTGTTTCATGTTTCCCAATTAAAGAAGTATGTTCCAGATCCATCTCATGTGATTGAGCAAGATGAGGTCGCACTGCGAGATGACTTGACCTATGAGGTTGGACCGGTGCGAATTACTGATAGAAAAGTCAAGCAGTTGCGGAATAAGCAGATTCCTTTAGTTAAAGTGATCTGGAAAGGCTTGACTGAACAAGAGGCTATATGGGAAACAGAAGAAAAGATGAGAGAGAAGTACCCTGAATTGTTTGTATAGGATAGATGTAATGTAAATTTCGGGGACGAAATTTATTTTAAGGGGGAGAGAAATGTAATATCCTTAATTTCTGTACTGATTTCCATGTACAGATTAAATGGAATATATGAGTTATGTTTCAGGAAAAAGATGTGGTCCTTTATGTAAAGAAAAGGATTAAATTGCAAAAGAAAAGAAATGAAAGGACTTAAATGCAAATATGGAAAGTTTAAGGTTAGGAAGGAAAGGTAGACAAAAATGTGGGGTCTTAAAGTATAATTTTAGCCAAATAAAGGGACTTAAGTGCAAAGAAGAAAAAGTTCCCTGGGACTAAAGTATAATTAAAGAAAATTAGGCCAGAAGTGGTTTGGACTAACCGGTGGCATTTCAGTCCCAGATTTTATCAGAAGATAGGGCAAGTGACTCTGGGTAATCCAGCCTAATACTGGAATTTTTGAAGACTCCAGATAGCCAGAAATGGACTGATCGTCCAAAAGTTATAAAAATTCATACTGGATACCCTAGATTTTAGATATAAGTAAGAAATTACAGGATGATGCACCGTTATGGGGCGGATGTCAGGAAACTGACAGAATACTGATAGGAGATCTGTAGGAAAAGTTATTCACAAAATAGCAAATTCAGACGGGAGTGTGAGGCCTCCGGGGATCCGGGTAGGAGATTTATCGGTATTTTTAAAGGGGCTGAATGCGATTGGATGACTTCAGTCAGATGACTGTTATAACCCACAGGGATGCCTAAACATAGTAGGACACTATATCTGGGAAAAGGAGCCGGTGTCCGGAAAGGTGTATACTCGATAAATAATAATTAAAATATTCGGTGAACTGGGGCAGAGGAAGATTCCTCGTAATGCGTGCCATACAGGTAATGGACCCAGGAAGCCCAAAAATGGCGCCATTAGAGGCCCAATAAGACTCTTGGACTGATAGGTGGGCCAGTGTCCAGCAGAACCCTGAAAAAATACGAAATTACAAAAATGCCCCTGTGTTGTACAAAAAGGGCAGCAGATGAATGGAGGGCATTCTGGATAGGCCTAGAGGCTAAGACATATCTAAATAAGGTTGACTAGAGCCAGTATATGCTTTGACCAGGTTCAGAAAGGTGTGAAATGACGATTTTGCCCTTAGGGTTAAAATAGGACAAGATAGGGCACCAAGGGCATTTTGGTCATTTCGCAGGGGATCTGTAACTGAGTCTGGACCCAGTATTAAAAAGTTAATGATATAAAGGGTCTAGATACTAAATGTGAGGTCAGTAGACATAAAAAGGATTTTCAGAAAAATCAGATTCAGAAAATAGCACGTTTTTCGAGGAGACGGACCGGGCCGGTACCGGATTAGACCGGAAAGCTTCCGGAAGGCTCTAGCTCTCTCTCAATTTCGCCATGTGAAGAATGTGGGAGGTGAGGTGTCCCATGAGTTGGCATTGAGTGATGTCATGCATGATGCAGTAAAAGGAATAAAGAAAAATTGGAAATTCAGGAAAAACAGGACCACAGGATCATAAGTCTTCAAAATTATGAGATTGCCATTGCTCAACACTATAAATACCCCCCCTAGCTCCTCATTTCAGCACAAGCAAGAAATAGAGGAAGAAAGAAGTTCTTGAGAGAGAAAGTGAGAGAAAGAAAGAAGTAAGGAAGTTCTGGTGAAGTTGGAAGTAGTAGAGAAGTTCTAAAGCTCTGCTTTTGAGGTAGCAACTAATCCTAGCTCTTATGTAATGTCTTTGTGATTTGTTGTGCTTTTGTTTGGTTGGATTGTTGTCTTATATGTTATGCTTGAAGCTCTATTCTAATGCTATGATCATATGTTATTGAAAATGGAAGCATGCAGCATACATATCTGTACATAATCACAAGCAAGCACCGTCACTCTGCATTACATAAATTGTTATGATTATTGCTATTGGGATTCTTTTGAATCTCATTCCCAAATATAACATTACAGGGGAGGTTTGTCAAAATAAAATTTGGAAATCTTAAGAGACGTCGGTAGGCTGCCAAAATTCCGGCAACAAAAAAGGAACAAAGAAAGGAACTGATACGTACTGTGTACATAGGTGCTGTCTAAGGAGGCTGGAAGTGAGTGGACCTAGCAGGTTCATCCAGTCTTTCCTAGGTACTTACGTAGAATGGTAGCTCCTACTGGAATTACCGAATCGGTACAAGATCGGTCACTTTCTACAGACAGAAAGTAGCAGTTATGCTATCGGATTTTAGACAACGAAAAGTGTAACAGAAATATGGGAATGTTAATCATGCACTAATATATAACAGTTGATTATTTAATATTAATTGTTATCTGGCATGTATGACTGATATGTGTTGGTTGTATGCATGTGTAAGTAAAGACTAAATGCTGAAAATAGGCTCAGTGAACAGTGATACGTGAAGACCTATTCATGTTTGATAAATCATTAAAAATAGAAAATGATTGAATTAATGTTCGAAATTTTTAGGGTAAAAATTAGACATACTAAGATTTAGTTTGATATATAGAGTGTCTCATTTTTATGTATACATGAAAAGATATAAATTGTTAAAGTTGGGACCAGAATGCTGGATTCAGGAGAAAGTCATTGGATGAACAGTAAGATTGAAACGTTCACCCACGTTGAATTTGTCAAGGATTGGTCAACCAATGATTTTTCCCTGAAATATACTTAAGTTATATTCATGTATCAATTTGAACCACTTCATTTATATTTTTCTAGAATTAGTTATGAATTTTCAAAGTCAGGTCACTCATCTGGAATTTGCCATAGTGAACAGTACCCGATATGAATAAAATTCCAGATTAAGAGTTTAGACTTCAATGACCCTGAAAGTGGTTCTAAGTGCTACTGAATGGTCCCTAAGATGTATAAAAATAAGGATGTGACATTGACCAAATCATCAGACGATGTGTTCCTAATAATGAAATCCACTCTATCCTTACCTTTGCACATTGTTTATCTTGTGGGGGCATTTTAGTGCTAATAAGACTGCTAGGAAGGTTTTCGAATGTGAATTTTACTGGCCTACTTTATTCAAAGATGCTTATGTTTTATATAAGTCTTGTGATAAATGCCAGAGGTTTGGGAGTCTAGGTAGAAAGCATGAAATTCCTTTAAGACCTATGCCTTTTTGTGAAATTTTTTATGTTTGGGGCATGGATTTTATGGGTCCCTTTCCTCCTTCATTTGGGTTTTCATATATATTACTTGTAGTAGACTATGTCTCTAGGTGGGTAGAGGCAGTGTCAACTAGGAAAGATGATGCTTCCACTGTTGCCAAGTTCTTACGTTCTCATATCTTTTGTAGGTACGGCATTCCAAGAGCAATCATCAGTGACCAAGGAACACATTTCTGCAATAGGACCATCAAGTCTCTACTTGCTAAACGTGGAGTTAATCACAAGCTATCTACTCCTTACCACCCTCAGACAAATGGTTTGGCTAAAGTATCCAATCGAGAAGTGAAGCGGATACTAGAAAAGATTGTGAAGCCATCCCGTAAAGATTGGAGTAAAAGGCTTGAGGAGGCGTTGTGGGCTTATAGGACTGCCTACAAGACCCCGATAGGCATGTCTCCTTTTAGGTTGATCTATGGTAAGGCTTGCCATCTACCTATGGAGATTGAGCATAAATCTTATTGGGCAATCAAGGCATGTGATGCATACCTTGAATCTTCACTTGAAAATCGGATGATGCAACTCCAAGAGCTTGAAGAGATGAGACTTGAGTCCTATGATAATGCCAGAATCTATAAGGATAAGATGAAAATGATTCATGACAAACAGATTATGAGGAAACAGTTCCATGAAGGTGATAAGGTTCTAAAGTTCAAGACCCGGTTGAAGTTAATGCCCGGGAAGTTTGTCACCAAGTGGGAGGGCCTTTTTAGAGTTACCAAGGTGCATTCTTTTGGTACGGTAGAGCTGGTGGATGAAGCAACAGGTCAGGTTTCACAAGCCAATGGTCATCTGCTTAAGCACTACCATGAGAATCAGAGATCCCCCTAATTGCACGGTCGTTCCTTTCCACCTTTCTCCTTTACTTTCTTTTGTATTGCTGGTTATATTTGTTTGCTAAGATAGTTAGGAGTAAGTCTGGGGGAGGGACAATCACAGTAGTTTTAGATGTATTTGCTTTATGTCTTTTAACAATTTCTTAGAATAGGTTGCATTTTAAGGATTTCTTAGTTTTAGGTTAGTTTTTCTTTGAATAAATCTCCCCTTTAGCTCTTAACTTTTGAACTACCTTCCTTTGATATATGCTTTAGTGATGCGTTGAGGACAACACATAGTTTAAGTGTGGGGGAGGGATGCATTTACTGAATTGCTTTGCCACTAATTGAATCATCATAATATGAAAAATTCAAAAATTTTGAACCTTTTGAGCCTAAATTGGTTGGATTTTTCACTGCTATATGAGCGAATTGTTGCTGTGATTCCCATTTTCTACTTGACTCTTACAATCCTTGGGCTTTATTTTTAAATCCTTTTTGCTTTATGCATGTGAATATTGACATGTCTAGGTGAGAATGCATTTTAATTTAAGTAATATTTACTCTTAATTGATTAGCATAGTGGAGTGTCTTTGGTACAGTGTTATTAACCTTGTTTCATAGCTTGATCTTAGGGACGAAACATCTTAGAGAAAGCCTTGATGGAAGGATTTTGAGCCTTAATGTTCTTTCTTATCTTGAGTGATTTCCACTTAGTTTTGGTTAACCTCTAGAACTTTTGTAGATTCTTTTTCAAAACTGCATTAATACCTAGATTTGTGAGCATGATAGGGGCATTCATTTCTAAACCCTTTTACCCAAACACAAGCCATATCAATTGACCTTTGTTCACCCCTTTGAGCCCATCAATTTTATTTCATTACATTGACTTTGAACAAGTATTTTGCATGAGTTACATTACGTTCTTCATGATTAAATGTGTACTATTGATATTGCTATCTTTATCTTTTTATGTTGAGTTGCCAAAAAAAAAAGAGAAAAAAAAGAGAGAAAAGAAATAGAAAAGACAAGAAAGAGAAGAAAATATGCAGAAAAAGCCAAAAAAGAGATTTGAAAAAAAAGAGAAAGAAAAAAAAAGAAAAAGAAAAATTGGCAATAAAGTTTGAAATAAGGCATCCCTTGGTAGTTGAAGATTAAAGATTGCTTCTATTGGTACATAGATGTTCATTTGATAGTCGCATTTTATTTTACTTTGAGTTATTTCTTAATACTTATGCATTAAACTTGTTCTATATTTCATTCCATCCATTCATTAGCCTTTCACCAACATTACAACCCAATAAAGTCCCCTTGATCATGAATCTAAGGTATGTTAATAGTGGAGATAGTATAATCTTTACAAGCCTATGGTAGGTACTAATCTAGGTAGATTGAGTGAACATTTCCTATATTTGAGAGTTGAGTGAGACACTTATACCTATGAGAGCTCTATTATGTTCCCCTTCCTCTATCTTGCTATTTCTCTTGTGTTAATTTCTTTGCACCGAAGCATTCCATGACTATTGATTGATTAGGGACAGAAGTTACTTGAGTTAATTGCATATTCTTTCCTTGTCAGTTTTATATTTATTTGCATTAAATTTAACTGTTGGATTCGATTGAATGATATTTTGCCCAGGAGTGCAAAAGACTAAGTGTGGGGGAGTTAACAAGCCCATATTTTTATATATTTATTCATATCATTTTAGTGGGTTTTTGTCATTATTTTGGGCCTTAATTATATTATTTGTGCATCAATTGAATTATTAACTTTATAATAAATTAGTGTTTAATAGGGGTATAATTATCATATTTTTTATTATTTCTCCCAAACAATTATTTTTAGAATAAAAGGTATTACATTATTATGATTTTGTATTTCACGAATTTAGGTGAAATCGGAATTTACAAATGATAACAAAGGACCACAGATTCATAAATTGCAAATAAGGACCTATGGGCCAAACCTTACAATTTAGCCCATTAGGTTTTGCTTTATGGTTTCAGCTTTTAAAAAGCCATCACACGCACAGAGAAAAGCAGGCAGCCACAAAGAACAATTCAGATACACACACACGCTACCGAGCCGCGGAGAACCTTCAGCATCTTCCATTCATTCATGTCGCGAAGACCTTCCACACACACATTCAGCGCCTTCTATTCCATTCACGGCCTCGACATCACCTTCTATTCATCTTCTTCAAACCTTCACCTTCATTCCAGCTTCCATATCCACAGACGCACACCCCTCGGCCAACACCTTCCATTCATCTTCTTCAAACCTTCAGCACTTTCCATTCCATACAAGCTACCGCAGAAACAATCACGAGACGCATAGGAGGAGGTAGCAGAACCACAGAACTTTCCACGCCATAGTCTTTCCTCCAACTCGACACCTCCCATTCCCCATCACAGACACCACCGTCGGCCCAACACACCACCAGAACAGCAGCCCGTGAATAGCACAGAGAACACAGTACAGAATGTCGGCAGTACTCCCTTCCATGGTTGAGTTCTCAAGTGTGATGGCTATGCGTGGCTAAGCTCCTAATTCTCTAATTCAATGGCAAGGGCATGAGCTTGGAATCTCAAAGGGGAGTTTAAATTACTTTAATTTTTACCCATTAATTATTTTGTGATTCCTAGGTCTTAGGATAATTTTATAATTATTGAGAATGCTTAAAATGATTTATATTTATTGAGGATTAATGTAACTGGATTATTGTTTGGCAATTGATATTGTTCTTTAATTAACTTTAATTTTATTTACTTTGATCTGGGTCAGACATGGTATTGAAATTATTGTGAATATTTTGTGATAATTCAAGGTGGCTTGAATTATTGGATAACTATATCTCTTGCTGGCTTTAATCCTATTTTTATGAATTATTGAGTTATAATTGAGCATTAGATTTTAACATCTTTAATCCTAGTTTATTATTCTGGTGGCAGTTAATAAACTAGGATTTTGGAAAATATTTTGTGACAATTCGAGGTGGCTCGGTTGTTGGATTAAAAGCTTAATTATAATTCTTAATTCATTGTTTAGAACTCCCATATCTGTTGAAGCTATGATTGCCTGCGTTATTGAATTGGAGGATTGCTTTTATAATTGTTAATCACTTGCATTTTTATTCCATTCACTCGTTATCATTCATTATTCCTTTCTTTAAATTAAAAATACCAAAAACATTTTATTTAACTTTATTTTTAATTCATTGCATTCATTTGTTAGTCAATTAAAACAAATCCCATTTTCTAACTTTAGTTGCATTGCATTTAGTTACTTAGGAATTTAATTTTATTTTTGGCTCCTCAAAGAGAACGACCCGAGGTTGCACTATACGCAATCCTTGGTTTAAATTTTTTAAGTAACCCCAAGGTGACATCGGACTTAAAGGTTGTTTCACTCCCCTATTCGATAGAGTAATGAAGGATTGAGTCTATACCTTGATAAGAGGGTAGCGTGGCAGCCTAAGTGAAATAGATAGATATTTTAGGATGAATGATCAGGATATGATAGGCAATATGATAAAGGAAATATGTTTTGAGGCTTACTTAGTTTATTACAATGTCTGATGGATGGTTGAGCAAATTATGATGATGATGATATAGTTGCCATAAGTTATGATGAATAGTCGTATCTCCTTGCAGTTGTCATATGATAACATGCATGTTAGAGTATGCCATGATGAATGAGTATTCCCCTTTCGCAGTATATGCAGGGTAGAGTATATATGGTGAGGAAGTTATGAGAAAGTTATGTTGCTTCTATACCATATGATATGCTATAAGGAATGTATTGAGGATGATAGATAGTCTCAGTTTATGGGACGATAAGTTATGATATGATATTCAGATATGATTTATGATTGAGGTTACTCAGGTAATTCTGCAGACTTGTGAATGCAGTACTCAGGGCCATTTCTATTGAAAGGAATGGTATGCAGAAAGAGAAGCAGATAAGAGTAAAGAGATTATTTCTAGATCACTCTTTAGATAAGAGTTAGATTTAAAATAGATGGCTCTCAGATAGAGCTAGATTCAGATAAGTACAGATCACTCTTCAGAAAAGAGTTGGATCTAATACAGATTGCTCGCAGTTAGAGTATAGTGTAATGGCTCACAGTGAGAGCGCAGATTGAAATAAGAAGTTATGATAAGGCCATAGCAGGAGAATGCAATGGCAGGTGGTTAGACCATGATTACACAAGGCATGGCAAGCCACAGTATAAAGCATGGTAAACCACAGTAAAGTAAGAAAGATGAGAAGGAACTCCTGAGTAAGAGAGGAGGTAAGTAAAGTCGGGTTAAATAATATAGGCTACTGAACATAATATTTTTAAAATTTTTATTGAGTTATCAACAGGTGGAAGCAGTGAACCCTATAACTTAGTCTGTTGGTTTAAGATCTTCGAGAGATATACATTACAACAGAATCGCAGTTAGATTCTAGAGGGTCGCAGTTAGATCCTGACAGCTTCAGAGTCGCAGTTAGATTCTGAAGAGGCTAACGGTTGATCGTAGTTAGATCCCGAGGTCGCAGTTAGACCAAGCCTAAGGAAAGTAATGAGCCATGAAGATATGAGTACAATGTAATATCTTTCTGGGAAGATGAATGCCAAAGACAAAATTAAGGAAAGGAAGCTTCACTAGTTGATAAACTCACCTAGAAAAATTATTTTATAATAGTTTTTCTCAGATAGCCTATATTATACAGACTGAACTTAGCTTTTCCTTAAATAAAGACGGAGTCCAAGTCAAAGTCTGAGTGCTGATATTCAAAAGTTTTATAGAAGTATGTCTGAGAAATAAGAAGAGAACCCCATATGTTTTGAGAACAGAAAAGTATGAGTAGATAGATCCTCCATATGAGGATAAAGAGATTAGAAGGTCAGAAAGACCTAAAGAAGAAGGTCTAAGGCAAAGTAAAGATAGAACCCAGTAGTTCTATGGATAGAGAATGATAAGGTTTAGAGTCGTATGAAGGGTAAGGTAGCCTTCATCCAGATAGATGTTTAGGCAAGAGTAGTCTAAGAAAGAGTAATGAGAAAGGGTCCAGTTGCCACAGAAGTTTGGCATAGATGGACAAGGTAAGAAAAGTAAAAAGTTAAAGTAAGATAGACCCCGGAGTTACACCAAGATGTTGAGGGGTAAGATATGAAAGAGTGTAAATGCCATAGAAGTTTGGTATATATGCATAAAGTTAAGTGAAATGATAGACAAAGTTATGAAAAGTTATAAAGGGTTATGAATAGTAAAGGATTAGAACCCTTTTATCAAGTTCAAGTAGAGTGGATTTGAAATGAAAGATTTAAACTACGACTTTGTTCAAGAGAACAAGAAGCAAAAGAGCAATACTCTCCTGAGAGGCTGACAAAGTCATAAGAGAATGTTAGACTTATGGTATCTCAAAATATGCCAAGATAAGTTATAAAAGGGTAAGATACACCATGGTATAGCCAGATTCGGCTAGATATGCCACGATATAGCATGAGAAGTATGCAATGAGATACATTTTGATAAGCATGAAATATAACAAGAAATGTGTATTGAAAGTGATAGTAAAAAGTAACTTCATAAACAGATGGAGAGGCTTCCTTTATGAAAGAGATAAGATAATGAATGTTATGCTATAGTTGAAAGTGAGAGCTTTCACTCCTTGCATGAAATGCCAGGCATTATGTTATGTTTGTAAAATATGCTGAAGCTCCAAGTATTAGAGCTGTGCATATTAATGAAAGGAATGCTTGAGCTCCGATGTTAGAGCTTTGCATTCATGAGCAGGTATGCAGTCCTGCAAGATGTTGGCCAAGCATTATGCATGTTAGAGTATATGCTCCTACTTAGCAGTAAAGTAAAGAAAAGAATAACTGCATAAGTCCTCTCTCTGTATGATGTTAAGCTATTAAGATGATGAGAGCATATGATTATAGGAAAAGAGAGATGAAGCTTTGTGGATGCTAAGGCAGTCTGCTAGGTGCTAAGTTAAGTAATAAGAGATATGCACTAGAAAGTATGATGAGTAATTGATGGAAACTCTGAATACAGTAATATTCTAGAGAGTTTGATATGAAAGAAATGGACACTACTCAGAAGTCGAGTACAATGAGTTGTGCATAAGCAAATGGATGCATAGCAAGTGAGCAAGTGGGGATATAAAGCGGATATTGAGAGCACTCCGCTAGATAAGAAGATAGAAGATAAGAGATAGATACCCCCAATCCTTAGTCATAACACAGAAAGAGATATCAAGAAGATATATACCCAGGTGGTTGACTAAGGTACTAATTAAATTTCGAGGACGAAATTTATTTAAAGGGGAGGAGAAATATAACATCCCAATTTTTAGGCATAGAAACGTAGAAATAGCCTAAGATTGAGAGGCTACTAGACCCCTTTGAGCAGAAGTCCTAGAGGCACACAGAGAGTTTTCAGGGACTAAGCTACGAGTAAGTGAAGGTACAGGGATTTATAAAAGTCCCAAGGGGTAGAATGGTTATTTTGGGAAATATGAAGGTCAAAGGTTACAGAGTTAAGAGTTGACCAGTTTGGTCACGACTATAAAGTAGTGTGGTCGCGACTAATATTAGCAGAGAGGTCTCGACGCGACTGGAAGATATATGGGTCGCGACTAAGTTTTACAGAAAGGTCAAGGCGCGACTGCAAGATATGTGGGTTGTAACTAATAGACAAAATGATGGTTGCGACTAAAAAGTGATAAGGTCGCGACTAAGTGATATTTAGGTCGGGACTAATGAACACAGTGAAGGGAATTGGAAGACACACAACGGAAATTAACTTTAAAAAAAATTTTCATTCCAGCCAGGATCTACCGAATATGTTTAAGTCAAGGAGAAAGAAGTTTTACCTTCGGTATTCGAGCTTTAGTCGCGACCTCTATATCCACTAGTCGCGACTCCTCGCCTCTGGAACTTTTAGTCGCGACCTACTCAGCTTCCAGTCACGACCTGTCGCCTCTGGAGTTGTTAGTCGCGACCTCCTAATCTTCTAGTCGCGACCTGTAGCCTCTGGAGTTGTTAGTCGCGACCTCCTAAGCTTCTCGTCACGACCGGACGTCTCTGGAGTTTGTAGTCGCGACCTCGTCGGTTTCAAGTCACGACCGGTATCCTCTTTTTGGATTTCTGACGTTCAGATGCCCGTATGGTCGCGACCTCAGTGTCAATAGGTCGCGACCTGTCTTCGTGTCTGGTTTCTTTTCTCGATCGCAAGAAGTCGACAGCCCAGATCGGCTTCCTCTATGGGTATCCACAAGAATAGCGTTCCTACCATGAACGACGTGCTAGCGCCTCTTATCCCTCTAGGGTTTTCTCAAGATTCTGTCCTCACCGTCTCTATTCCGGCAGTTTCTTATCTGCAAACCTTTTGCACTCTCCTGCCCCTTTTTCTCTTGTGAGTTGTGTTGTGTCTTGTGTGTGTAACCCTAGCTCCTAATGTCAAATATATAGGATGCTATCAGGCTTCTAATTGAGCCGGGCTTCAGAATTAATCTTATATTAATTCTGAAATTAGTACAATATCATATATTGCATAATTTGATAAGAAACTAATTAAATAAATACGGTTTTTATTAAATCCGTCTCACAAATTTAATTCACCTATTTATTTAATTTAAAATAAAGATAAGACGGAATTATATTTGATTTATTCTCATAAATCAAATTTTAGATATCTTATCAATTTGAATTTCAAATTCAAATAGATCATATCCATTTAAATTCAAATTCAAAAGTGATAGAAATTTAATTTATCCTTATAAATTAAATCTTGCAAATATCTCTTATATTATATATATAATATATATACAAATTTTTATATATATAAAATATATAAATCCACCCTAGACTATTCATTGAATCTAGACATCTCTTAGATTCAATGAATCGGGACATCACAGCTCGAGTTAGGCTATTTTGTGTGCGACCCTGTAGGCCCATATGAAGTTGGCAGTGGCCCAGTTACTGTACTGACCCACAAGTCGTAAGCGGCCTCTAGCAAGACATTACGACTACCCAAAATATATGAGGATCGATGAACGATGTTACCTTTCATACAACCATATCACGTCCCTTTTGTCACACGATATTTCGGTCATGGATGAGGCATGGTGAACGTCATCCTCCTATTCCTGACCGTTACTTTCTGGATCCCTGAGTAGTCTGACGATAGAAATGGAACTACCCTTCCATTACAGTATGGCCATACATTTCTCAGACTCACTCATCGAGGGGCCTAGTAATATCTCTCTACGAATGTGAGGGAGAAATTCCATCTTGACCATTCACATTCCTCTGCATGAAAAACCACTGAGCCCGAATATAGCCTTTATGATCACTCGGTCAAAAGTGACTTTTGACTAGGTCAAAGCTGAGCGTTTGTCATGTAGGAATCCATGATGATCTCAAGTCAAAGGGGATAGTGACATGGCTTGTATATGAGAGAAGCTTATGACTTACCCATGCAGCTCTCTCATAGCGGGTCGGTCCAACACTTTGTACTCTTACATGTGCCTATGACTTTGATTTATATCTCTATATATCTTCAAAGTCATATTGGTCTTATTTCATCTCTGCTCCCGCATAGATGACTGACCAGGGACATTTAGAGGATAAGATCATAAGTTATCCAAGGATGGTCATCACAGTAAACATGCAAATAATGTGATAACATAATTAAGAAATTCATAAAACAACAATGTTTATAAGACATTGATTGGCCCCTAGGGCATAATTTCCAACATCCTCCCACTTGCACTAGGTACAATCATTAATTTGCCTAATTCCCATTGACCTAACATGACACTCATGTTTTGCTTGCACAAGCGGCTTTGTTAGAGGATCAGCAACACTGTCTTCCCCTGCTACCTTGCATATTTTTATATCTACTCTATCATTGATTTCTCTGATGAGATGAAATCGCCTGAGTATATGCTTGGTCCTTTGATGTGACCTAGGCTATTTGGCCTGTGCAATGGCACCACTATTATCATAGAACAAAGTTATCGGATAAGAGATGGTAGGTATCACCCCTAGTTCAGTAATGAACTTCCTGATCCAAACGGCCTCCTTAGCTGCATCAGATGCTGCTATATACTCGGCTTCCGATGCAGAATGTGCTACAGTGCTCTGTTTGGAGCCCTTCCAACTTACTGCTCCATTATTCAGGAGGAATACGTATCCAGATTATGATTTTTGGTCGTCCTGGTCAGTTTGGAAACTTGCATCTGTGTAACCAGTTACACAGAGCTCATCATCCAATCCACCATAGACCAAGAATAAGTCCTTAGTCCTTCTCAAGTACTTAAGGATATTCTTGATAGCAGTCCAATGGCCCTCACCGGGGTCCTGTTGATATCTGCTAGTCATACTTCAGGCAAACGAGACATCCGGTCGAGTACATAACATGGCATACATGATGGATCCTATGGCCGAGGCATATGGAACCTTACTCATGCGACCTCGCTGATCAGGTGTACTAGGACACAAATCCTTGCTGAGGTGAATACCATGAGACATGGGTATGAAACCCCTTTTTGATTCCTGCATACTAAACCTATGCAGTAACTTGTCTATATATGTGCTTTGACTGGGTCCTAGAAGCCTTTTAGATCTATCTCTATAGATCCTAATTCCTAGGATGTAGGTGGCTTCACCCAAGTCTTTCATTGAGAAAGACTTTCCTAACCAAGACTTGACAATCTGCAAGGTAGGAATGTCATTCCCAATAAGTAGGATGTCATCGACATAGAGTACCAAAAACACAACTGTGCTCCCACTAACCATCTTGTACACACAAGGTTCATCAATGTTTTGTAGAAATCCAAACTCTTTGACTACTTCATCAAAATGATGATTCCAACTCCGAGATGCTTGCTTCAGTCCATAAATGGACCTTTGAAGCTTGCACACCTTACCAGAGTCCTCGGAACACATAAACCCTTCAGGTTGTGTCATGTACACATCCTCAAGTAGCTTTCCATTAAGGAAGGCTGTCTTGACGTCCATCTGCCATATTTCATAGTCATAATATGCTGCAATGGCAAGGAGGATTCTAATTGATTTGGCCATTGCAACTGGGGAAAAGGTCTCATCATAGTCCACATCATGAGTTTGCGTAAATCCTTTTGCAACCAGTCGTGCCTTGAAGACATTTACATTGCCATCCATGTCAGTTTTCTCTTTAAAAACCCACTTGTACCCTACGGTTTTTACACCTTCAGGCGGGTCGACTAAGGTCCATACCTTATTGTTGTACATGGATTGCATCTCAGACTTCATAGAACTAAGCCATTTTTTAGAGTTTGGTCCCACTATAGCTTCTCGATAGGTAGTTGGCTCATTATGCTCAATGAGCAACACATCACGATTGTCAGCAATCAGAAATCCATATCTCTGAGGCTGAAGTCGTGCCCTATTAGATCGTCGTGGGCCTTGCATGACTTGAGGAGTCTCAACAACTTGTTGTGAGTCTTCTCCATTTTCCATCTCTAATTCTGTGGTGTCTTGTGGCTCTCGAACTTCTTCGAGATGTACCTTACTCCCACTGGTTCTTTTAGAGATAAATTCTAGTTCGAGAAAGATACCATTTATGACAACAAACACTTTGTTATCAGTGGGGTTGTAGACATAATATCCCTTGTTTTCCTTAGGATATCCCACAAAAAGGCACTTTGAAGATTTGGGCGCTAACTTATCTGAGGCTTGTTGCTTAACATAGACCTCACATCCCCAAATCTTGAGAAAAGATAAACTAGGTTTTCTCCCAGTCCATATCTCATACGGATTCTTTTCAACTTCCTTAGATGGAACACGATTCAGTGTGAAAGCAGCTGTCTCTAGGGCGTGGCCCCAAAAGGACGGTGGAAGATCTGTTCGACTCATCATGGATCGAACCATATCTAATAGTGTTCAATTCCTCCGTTCAGAAATGCCATTCCATTGTGGTGTTTGTAACATCCTGATTTTTGGTCTAGGAGAACTGGGAGGTAGTCTGATATGGGCAGGCTGCTAAACCCGTAGTCACAGAGTAGTAATCTGATATGGGCGGATTACTTACCCATATTTTGTAAGGATCCGAGGGATGAGCTAAGTCCTTCAGGATTTAAAGATGAGTTAAGTCTTTAACCTACAGAATTGGGACAGTTCACCTAGGTTCAAAATGAGGAATATGAGGAATATCCTAAGTTTAAGCCTAGGAATTCTACAGGTAGCTTAATATGGGCTGGCTCCTGTGTAAGATAACCTGATATGGGCGGGTTGTCGAGCCTTTCAATTAACGATGACTTCCGAAGAGTTTAGGGGATGAGTTATTGAAAGAGAATTTCTAGACCTTAAGATGAGGGATGAGAAGATGAGGTTAAGATGCTAGAAAGAGAATACAGGGGCAAAATCGTAATTATGGGAAAGATCGGGCAGGTAGCCGATGAGTACCATATTTTGCCAGAAAATAGAGAAAATTATACTGATCATTTCACTAAACTGTGAAATGTGCATATGAGGTCTCTATAGGTATGAAAGAATTAGAAATATGACCAAGGGTAAAATGGTCATTTTTGAAAAGTATGCGCGAGAGCGTACTTTCAGGCAAAAACAGCCCGGTCCGGATTAAATATCTGAAAATACCGGGAGATAGAGAAAAGGATTCCGGGTTGAATGACGCCACACAGAATTTTGATTTGAGGTCCCTATTTTTCTGTAAAAATTCCTAAAGATGGAAATTTACAGTTATAATCGGTAAAGGAAAGGCAGTCCGAATAGAGATGATCGGACTGTGGCCAGAGGCCATACAGTGTTTTTAAGACCCATAGTGACACCAGGGAAGGCCCAGGCCCATAATAGCAGTTCAGTGGTAAAAGGGGCCGGTGTCCGGGAAAAAGGTGCGAAATGACGAAAATGCCCCTATGTTATAGAACAGCCGAAGAATGAGTAAAGGGCATTTTGGTCATTTGCCTAAGGTTAGACAGTCCAGGGAAGTTATCTGGATAGTTGACCAGGGTCAGAGAGTACTCTGGTAAGATGTGAAAAGACAATAATGCCCCTAGACCTAATAAAGTAAAGAAAGAGAGACTAAGGGCATTTTGGTAATTTGCCAAGGGATGTTTCTTGGGAATCGTTCCATCAGAGTACTTGGGCTGGATCAGAGACCCAAGATGATATTCCCAGGCCCAAAAACGCAGGCCCAGTGATTCAGGGGGAAAAGTGACATTAAAATAATGATTTAATGACTTTTCAGTAAAGTAAAGTTACTCAGTTGGCACGATAACCGAGGAGGTGATCAGATAAAGTTCGGGACTTATCTGGATAGCATTGGAAGGCGTGAAAGGTCCCTTCCAGGTGCCACATGGCGCCATCTTAGAGGAAGAAGAAAAGTTAAGGACACGTGGCACAATCTCAGCCGTTGAGTCCGGTTTGTGGGAAATCGGACTGGACCGGTACTGGATTGGACTGGAAATGCTGAGTCAGCTGATGAGGTGTCCAGGAATTGTGACATGTGAAGAATGTGGCGATGAGGTGTCCTGGGTGATGCAGTAAAAAGGAATAAAAGAAAATAGGAAATTCCAGGAAAAACCAGGACCACATGTTCAGATGGCTTCAAAATTACAGGAATGCCATTAAGGGAAACTATAAATACCCCCTCCCCCTCCCATTTCATGCATCCCACGGTTTTGGGCAAGAAAGAGAGAGAAAGAAGAGAGAGAAAGAAGAGAGAAAGAAAGAAAGGAAGTTCTGGTGAAGTTGAAAGCAGTAGAGAGGTTCTAGAGTTCTACTTTTGGGGTAGTAACTAATCCTAGCTTTTATGTAATGGCTTTGTGATTTGTTGTGCTATTGTTTGGTTGGATTGTTATCTTATATGTTATGCTTGAAGCTCTATTACAATGCTATGATCATATGTTATTGAGTATGGAAGCACGCAGCATAATTATCTGTACACAATCACAAGCAAGCACTGTCACTCTGCATTACATATATTGTTATGATTATTACTACTGAGATTCCCCCGAATCTCATTCCCCATATCTAACCCATTACAGAGAGATTATGTTGAAGTAGATTTTAAGAATTTTGAGAGACGTCGTATGTAACACCCTAATTTTTAGGCCTAGAGATGCCAAAAAGAGAAATCAAAGGCATAATCGTAATTATGGGAAAGATCGGGCTGGTAGCCGATGAGTACCATATTTTGCCAGAAAATAGAGAAAATTATGCTGATCATTTCACTGAACTGTGAACTGTGCATATGAGGTCTCTATGTGTATGAAATAATTAGAAATGTGACTAGGGGTAAAATGGTCATTTTTGGAAAAGTGTACGCGGGAGCGTACTTTCAGGCCAAAATAGCCTGGTCCGGATAAAATATCTGAAAATACCAGGAGATAGAGAAAAGGATTCCGGATTGAATGACGCAACACAGAATTTTGATTTGAGGTCCCGATTTTTCTGTAAAAATTCTCGAAGATGGGAAATTACAGTTATAATCGGTAAAGGAAGAGCAGTCCGAATAGAGATGATCGGACTATGGCCAGAGGCCATACAGTGTTGTCTAAGGCCCGTAGTGACACCAGGGAAGGCCCAGGCCCATAATATCAGTTCAGTGGTAAGAGGGGCCAGTGTCCGAGAAAAATGTGTAAAATGACGAAAATGCCCTTATGTTATAGAATAACTGAAGAATGAGTAAAGGGTATTTTGGTCATTTGGCTAAGGTTAGACAGTCAAGAAGGGGTATCTGGATACTTGACCAGGGCCAGGGAATACTCTGGTAAGATATGAAAAGACAATAATGCCCCTAGGCCTAGAAAGGTAAAGAAAGGACTTAAGTGCAATTATGGAAAGTTTCAAGGCTAAAAAGAAAAGTAGACAAAAATATGGGGTCCTTAAGTGTAATTTTAGCCAAATAAAAAGGGACTTAAATGAAAAGAAGAAAAGTTCCCTGGGGCTAAATTGGTCATCTATGAATGTGATGAAGTACGAATAACCACCTCTAGCATTTGTATTTATCGGTCCACACACATCTGTATGTATGAGGCCCAACAAATCAGTGGCCCTCTCACTGTGCCTAGTGAAAGGTGACTTTGTCATCTTACCTAACAAAGAAGATTCGCAAGTATCATATGATTCAAAATCAAATGAGTTGAGAAATCCATCTTCATGGAGTTTAGAAATGCGTTTCTCATTTATGTGGCCCAAACGATAGTGCCAGAGGTATGTCGGATTCAAATCATTTGATTTGGCCCTTTTGGCGGTTATGTTATAGATATTTCCATGATTGGGTTGTTCCAATTTTAATATGTAATGGTCAACATGCAAATCACCATAAGCATAGAAAATATCATTACGATAAATGGAACAGCTACCATTCCCAGTAATGGAAGTGTAACCTTCCTTATCCAAATAAGAAAGAGAAACAATGTTACTACTCAAAGCAGGAACATAATAGCAATTGTTCAAAACTAACAAAAGCCCAGTGGGCAGAACTAATTCATAAGTGCCTACAGCTAAAGCAGCAACCTTTGCTCTATTTCCAACTCGTAGGTCAACTTCGCCCTTCTTCAGCTTTCTACTGTCCTTTAGGCCCTGCACATTTGTACAAATGTGAGAACCACATGCAGTATCTAATACCCATGTAATGGAAGTAGAGAGATGAATGTCTATAACATAAATACCTTAAGCGATAGCCCCGCTATCCTTCTTGTTCTTTTTCAGATCTTCAAGGTAGATTTTGCAATTCCTCTTCCAATGACCCGGTTCATTGCAGAAGAAACAAATTCCTTTCTTTGGAGGCTTTGCCTTCTTTGGTGCAGGCTTAGTTTTGGGCTTGCCTGACTCTTTGGTCTTACCAGATGAGCCATGACCCTTCCCCTTGCCCTTGCCTTTCTTTTTCATACCCTTTCCTTTCTGAACCATCAAAAATGTACTGGGCTTCTTCTCAACAGTCGGCTCAGCAGTTTTAAGCATCCCATGCAGTTCAGAAATAGATTTCTCCATGTTGTTCATGTTGTGGTTCATGACAAACTGGTCATAACTTTCTGGGAATGAGTTCAATATCAAATCTGTAGCTAACTCCTGGCTCATGGGAAATCCAGGCCTCTCAAGGTGATCAATGTACCCTTTTATCTTTAAGACATGAGTACTCACTGATACACCTTCAGCCATCTTACAGGAATGTAAGGCCTTAGTGGTCTCATACCTCTCTTGCCTTGCCTGTTGCTGGAATATTTCCTTAAGATGCACAATCATCTCATAAGCCTCCTGTGTTCCAAATCTCTTTGGAGCTCCGGAACCATGGTGGCAAGCATCAAGCATCCCACATCGACAGAGTCTTCCTTATGCTTTGCATAAGAATCTCTCTGAGCTCTAGGAGCATTGGCTGCTGGCTCCTCAGGAATGGGTTGATCTAGGACATATACTTTTCTTTCCTGCTTGAGAACAATTCTCAAGTTCCTGAACCAGTCAAGAAAGTTTGTCCCATTGAGTTTGTCTTTCTCAAGGACAGATCGCAATGATAATGTTCTCTAGGGTACTCTACCCTAGGTCTATTACTTCTCCGTGATGGAATCCCTCTCCTTATGGAACATTAGCTCTTTATCAATTAACCATCACATCTCTAGCCTTAGGCCATGCACTAGGATCATTCCTAGGCAAATCTCAATCTAACTTTTAGGTCTTCTATTCAGACCAGCTGAATATAACCTTTATAATGTAGATCTACTCTTAGTTATCACATGGAGGATCTACTTTCAACATTGTCTTAAACTGATCTTTCATATCTCAGTACTTTGTACTGTCTGGTTTGATCATATGCTATACCAATCCTCTAGCCGATGGACTTCAGCGAGATTGATACCTTCATTCTCATCAATAAATGGCCTCTGTTCATTCTCCTCGTGACCTGAGAACTGCATAGTCGCAACTCATGTGCTCTGTGACTTTTGGTCGCGACCATCGATCTTTACTCGTCACGACCTAACATCTCTGTGTCCTTTAGTCGCGACCTACCTCTTCTACCGTCATGACCTGGACACTTTTGCACACGAGTCGCGTACTACAACATTACTCGTTGCGACCATATGTCTTCCCACGTTGCAACCTTTAACTCTTCTGTACATATTAGTCACGACATAAGACCTTTCTCTTCGCAACCTTAGCTCTCTGTGACTACTAGGTCTTGACCTTGAAACATACTCGTCGTGACCTTAACCCAAATTCGTCACGACTTGGGCGTCATTATCCCGCACTCCAGGGGAAATAACCTTTCTAATTCATATCTTTAACTTATTTAAACATCAATTCTAACTATTTCAGAGCATCACTGAGCCAGAACCTTCTATTTTGTGCTAGAATCTTATGCTCTAAACCATAGCCCTTTCTAGTCTACGCCAGAACCTTTTACTCTTATACCAAATGAAATATCCTTACTATCCTAGCTTCATCTTCTCCAAACCAGTACCCTGTTATAGTTGGAAAAGGTAGGGGTGAGATTTCAGGGAAAATCTCAGTAGTAAACGGTACCATTCAATGCATACAAGATGAATGCAAGTGCATGATATGTGTTTCCTTTATCCTTCTTTAATTTTCATTTACATACTTTCATGCTCTATGCCTATCACTATTATGCATAACCATAAACTCATAAAAGGAAGAGCATACATCATCACCACATATCATAGGTATATTAACACACAAGCATATACATCAAGCATACAAGAATGGGTATGTCCACTACCTGGCATGCAACTTTTCTTAACCTTTGATCTGAGGTTCTACCTTTCCATAGGTCAGAGCCTGTACATATCATAATAATATTTTATTATTATCTTATCCAGCATAACTCCACTTAACTCAAGCTTATCTTGAGATAATACCCCTATTCTGACCATTCCCTAACTTTCTTTCTATCCACGGCCAACCTTATAGAGAAAGATATTCCTCTATTCTGGCTACTGAATTCATAAGAATAATACTCTAATTTATTACAGCAGGGACTAAATAAATTACCTTATTCCCATGCTCTTTAGGTTGCTCCTAGCCTAGCCAGAACTCCTTCTTTCTCTTTCTTCCCTTCTCTTCCTTTCTCTCTTTCTCTCTTTCTCTTTCTCTCTATTCTCTCTACTTCTTCTCTTGCTCGTGGCGTGGAATGGAATGGCAAGGGGGTGGGTGAAACATCCTCATTTTCCTAGCTTCATCTTCTCCCAACCAGCACCTTGTTATGGTTGGAAAAGGATAGGGGTGAGATTTTGGGGAAAATCTCAGTAGCAAACTGTACTAAATAGTGTATGCATCAATGATTGATATTTGTGCTTGCTTGTGATTGTGTCAACATAATGTAATGTGCATGCTTCCATGTGCAATATGAAATACAATTGGCCAAGGTAATCATAGTACAGAGCTTCAACAATTATAGATTAACAGCAATCAATCAAGTCATAACACAATCAATCATACATTCAACACATACAAGTTTAGGTGAATTTACTACCTGGCAAATAGCCTCTCCTTGAGTCTTATTCCTTACTCTGACAATCCTCTGACCGCCTCTCTATCCAGAGCTAACCTTATTCCCAATCTCTTAGGACTGCTCCTAGCTTGATCAGAACTTCTTCCTTCCTTCCTCTCTCTCTTTCTTTCTCTTTATCTCTCTACTTCTCCTCTCCACCGAATATTGAATGCAATGGAGGGGGAGTGCCTCTATTTATAGTGGAGACAAAGTGGAATGGAAAGTCCAGATTGAATCACGATGAATGGCTCAGATCGCTTGCTTCCTTAACAAGCTTTGCTTACCTCATCATGATGACATCACCATCCCCAATGACTCATCACTTATGACATGATCAAGGGACACTCACATGCTTGATGGTGCCTTGGTGGGGCCTTTGGGATACCTCGTATGTTAACTCAACGCTTCCAAAGAATTCTAGAGTCTTTTCCTGGAATGAGTGGCTAAAATCGTGCCATGTGTCCTTTACCTTTTTCTACTTTTTCTCTTTCCTTTAACTTAATGCCATGTGGCATCTTGTGGGTCCCATAAAGACACCTTTTCATGCCACCTCATGGTTCTGGATAACCTTTACTTTATCTGACCCTTTCCCAGTTCTCTCTCTAATAGGGTACATATCATTCCAATCTCCCTTGGACCTTCATAACTCTTGGCCCACTTGGTTCCACACGTCTCAACATCTTTTACATTCAATAGTCCCGACTTAACTATCCTTCCGTCACAACTTAACACCTTCTGTGTTCATTAGTCGCAACCTCAACATCACTTAGTCGCGACCTTGAAACATCCTTACTTTCGTATGTCTTAGGGACCATTTGGTAGCATTTAAAACCACTTTTAAGGTCATTGAAGTCCAATTTCTCAATCTGGAGTTTTACTCTTATCGAGTACTGTTCACTATGAAAATTCCAGATGAGTGACCTGACTTTGAAAAATCATAACTAATTCTAGAAAAATCGAAATGAAGTGTTTCTAATTGCTACCTGAACAAAATTCAATTATCTTTCAGGAAAAAATAACCTGTTGACCACTCATTGACCCAGTCAACGTCATTCAATGTTATAACTTTACTGTTCATCCAGCGTTTTTCTCCTGAATCCAGCATTCTTGTCCCAACTTTGATAATTTATATCTCCATGTGTAGACATCCAACTGAATCATTTTATATATAAAATTGAATCTTAATATGTCTAATATTTACCATAAAAATTTCATACATTTATTCATCCATTTACTATTTTTAATTATTTATCAAACATGATTAGGTCACCACGTGTTACTGTTCATAGTGGTAAATTTCAGCACTCAACTTTGCATACATATGCACACATCTATCATCTATCAGTCAAGTATGCCAAACAGTATTTATTATTAAATAATAAGTTGTTATACATCTGGTTATGTACAAAATTTCCCATAATTCTATTACATCTTTTCCTGCCTGAAATCCGGCAGCATAACCGCTACGCTTCATCTTCAGAAAGTAACTGATCTTTTACCGATTCGGTAATTTCCGTGAGAACTATCATTCTACGTAAGTACCCATGAAAGACTAGATGAACCGGCTAGGTCTACTCACTTCCAGCCTCCTTAGACAGTACCTACATACATAGTACGTATCAGTTCCTTTCTTCACTACTCCTATCTTGTCATAATTTCGGCAGCATAACGGCGTCTCTTAAAATTCTCAAAATTTACTTTGACATAACTTCCCCTGTAATGGTTTATATATATATGGGGATGAGATTCGGGGGAATCTCAGTAGTAATAATCATAACAACATATGTAATGCAGAGTGACAGTGCTTACTTATGATTATGTACAGATAAGTATGATGCGTGCTTCCATACTCAATAACATATGATCATAGCATTGTAGCAGAGCTTCAAGCATAACATATAAGACAATAATCCAACCAAACAATAGCACAACAAATCACAAAGCCATTACATAAAAGCTAGGATTAGTTACTACCTCAAAGGCTTAGCAGAACTCTAGAATCCCTATACTGCTTCCAGCTCTGCCAGAACTTCCTTTCTTTCTTTCTTCCTCTCACTTTCTCTCTCTAGCACTTCCTTCTCTCTCTTAAATGCTCTTGTTCGTGATGCATATGAAGGCAAGGGGGATATTTATAGTTTTGATGGATGACATTTTTATAATTTTGAAGCCATCTGAACTTGTGGCCCTGGTTTTTCCGGAATTTCCTATTTTTCTTTATTCCCTTTTACTGCATCATCAAGGGACACCTCATCCCCCACATTCTTCACATGGTGCAATTTGGGAGAGCCAGAAGCCTTCTGGAAGCTTTCCGGTCCAATCCCGTACCGACCCGGTCCGTTTCCTCGAAAACTGGACTGTTTTCTGAATCCAATTTTTCTGAAAATCCATATTATATCTTCTGACTTTAAATTTAGTATCTGGGTCCTTTATATCATTAACACTTTTATACTGGGTCTAAACTTAATTACAGATCCGCTGCGAAATAACCAAAATACCCCTGGGTGCCCTTTCTTGCACTATCTTTACTCTAAGGGTAAAATCATCATTTTACACCTTTCTGCACCCTGTCAGGGCATATACTGACTCTGAGTAGCTTTACCTATCTATGTCTTGTCTTCTGGGCTGTCTAGAATGACCAAAATGCCCTTCATACATCTACTATCCTTTAGTACAACACAGGGGTATTTTCATAATTTCGCACTTTTCTGGGGCTCTGCTGAACACTGGCCCACCTATCAGTCCAAAGGTCTTATTGGGCCTTTCATGGCGCCATTATTGGGCCTTTCAGGGTCTACTACCTTCATAGCATGCATTACGAGGAATCTTCCCCCGTCCCTGTCCATCGAGTATTTTAGCTATTATACACCGTTTATACACATCCCCGGACACCGGCTTCTTTTACCAGATACACTGGCCTACTATGTTCTGGCATTCTTGAGGGTCATAACAGTCATCTGACTGAGGTCATCTGAACTCATTCAGTCCCTTTTTAAATACCTATAAATTTCCTAATCGGATCCCCGGAGGCCACACACTCCTGTCTGAATTTACTGATTTGCGAATAACTTTTCCTACAGACCTCCTATCGGTATTCTGTCAGTTTCCTGACATCCGCCCCATCAGGACGCATCATCCTGTAATTTCTCACTCATATCTGAAATCTAGGATATCCGGTAGTAATTTTTATAACTTTTTCATTATCAGATCAATTTTGACTATCTGGAGTCCGAAGAAAATTCCTATATTAAGCCAGATTACCGAGCATCACTTGCTCTATCTACTGGTGAAATGCTTTCGGGCAGTCCAAACCACTTTCGACCTAACTTTCTTTAATTACAATTTAGCCCCAGAGAACTTTTCTTCTTTTCAATTAAGTCCCTTTTATTTGGCTAAAATTACACTTAAGGACCCCACCTTTTTGTCTACTTTTCCCTTTTAGCCTTATACTTTTCATATTTGCACTTAAACTCCTTTATTTTCTTTCTTTTGAAATTTAATCCCTTTCTTTGAATAAATGACCACTATATCCCTAGGGACCTTCACTATTTACATATAAGTCCCCGAACCTTCACTTATTTGCAGTTTAATCCCTAAAAACCTTCTGTATGTTTCTAGGACTTCTGCTCAAAGGGGTCTGATAGTCTATCTATTTCAGGCTTACTTTCTGAGTCTCTGGGCCTGAAAATTGGGGTGTTACAGACCTCATAACTTTTTAGTCCCAACCAGACTCATTTTGTCTATTAGTCGTAACCCACACATCTTCCAGTCGTGCTAGACCTTTCTATAAAACTTAGTCACGACCAAACTGCTTTATAGTCGCGACCAAACTGGTCAACTCTTAACTCTGCAATCTTTGCCCTTCACATTTTCCAAAATGGCCATTCTACCCCTTGGGACTTAGATCCCTATACTCTCCTTCTGGCCTCTTTACTCGTCTTCTTATCCTTCATCTTAAGTTCTCAAAATTCTCTTTCAACAACTCATCCCCTAAACTCTTCGGGAGTCATTGTTAATTGAAAGGCCCGACAACCCGCCCATATCAGGTTATCTTACTTTAACATCCCTAATTTCTGTACTAAGTTGTATGTACAGATTGAATAAAATATATAAGGATTTTTCAGGAAAAGATGTGGCCATATTTATGTAAAGAAAGGGATTAAATTGGAAGGAAGAAAGTGTAAGAACCAAAGTGCAATTATGAAAAGTTTAAGTTTAAAAGAAAAGGTAGACAAAAATGTGGAGTCTTTAAGTATAATTATGAGAAGTTGTGATTATGGTAAGTCAAGGGGTACAAGTGTAAATATGGGAACTTTGGACTGAAAACAAGTCAAAAATGACCGTGTTCTGATCGGACACAAATTTTTCCAGTGAGTAGAGAAAATTATTTCGGGCTGTTTGACACAACACAGAATTTTGATTTGGGGTCCCCAAAAAATTGATATAAATTTTTGAAGTTAGATAAAATTATTATAATATTTTTTAGATCTAAGAATCAGATGAGATTTTCCAGTAAATTCCTATAATTAATATAAGAATTTATAAAATTGACAGGATCAGAAAAGGAATCTTGTAGGATTTTTAATGGAATTTATTGTGGAATAAAATACTTGAGGAATATCGTCGGGAGAGTTTTCTATGGATTCGTGCCACAAAGGTATTGAACCTTAAAAGGCCCAAAAATGGCATCATTAAGGCCCAATAAAATAAGTGGACTGATGGGTGGGCCAGTATCCAGAGGAACCCCGGAGAAGTGCACAATTACGAAAATGCCCATGTGATGCCCTAAAGAACCAGAAGTGAATGGAGGGCATTTTGGTCATTTTGGACAGGCCAAAATGCCAATGCAAGTACATGAGAGGTTAGTCGGAGTCAATATATATTTTGACATGGTCTAAAGAGGTGTGAAATGATAATTATGCCCTTGGGTTTAATATAGTGCAAGGAAAAGCACTAAGGTTATTTTGTTAATTTTCTGAGGCATTTAAAATTAAATTTAAACCCAGTATGAGAATGTCAATGGTATGAAGGATTTAAATATTGAAAAAATATATATTATGAAGTCCCATAAAAATTAGATTAAGAAAACAGTCCGATTTACTAAAAATCGGATAGGGCTAGTACCGGATTGGACTGGATGGGTGTAACATCCCAATTTTCAGCCCCAAAGACTCAGAAAGTAGCCTGAAATAGATAGGCTATCAGACCCCTTTGAGAAGAAGTCCCAGAAACATACAGAGAGTTTCTAGGGATTAAACTGTAAATAGGTGAAAATCCAGGGACTTATATGTAAATAGTGAAAGTCCCTAGGGATATAATAGTCATTTATGCAAAGAAAGGGATTAAATTGTAAAAGAAAGAAAATGTAAGGACTTAGGTACAATTATAAAAAGTGTAAGGCCAAAAAAATAGTAGACAAAAATGTGGGGTCCTTAAGTGTAATTTTAGCCAAATAAAAGGGACTTAATTGAAAAGAAGAAAAGTTCCAGGGGCAAAAGTGTAATTATGAAAAGATGAGCCAGAAATGGCTTAGCACTGTCCGGAAGCATTTTAGTCCCAAATCTCATCAGTAGATAGAGGAAGTGATGCCGGTTAATCTGGTATAATACAGGAATTTTATTACAGTTCCAGATAGCTTAAATTTATCTGATAAGGAAAAAGTTATAAAAATTATTATCGGATATCCTAGACCTCATATATAAGTGAGAAATTACAGGATGATACGTCCAGATAAGCCGGATGTCAGGGAACTGACAGAATACCGAAAGGAGGTATGTGGAAAAAGTTATTCACAAATTTGTAAATTTAGACGGGAGTGTGTGACCTACGAAGATCCGATTAGGAGATTTATCGGTATTCAAACTGAGACTGAATGAGCTCAGATGACATTGGTCAGAAGCCTGTTATGACCCAAAGGGATGCCTAGATTTAGTATGTCAGTTTATCTGATAAAAGGAGTCGGTGTCCGAAAAAAAGTGTAAAATGACGAAAATGCCCTTATGCTATAAAATAGTGAAAGAATGAGAAAAGGGTATTTTGGTCATTTGGCTAAGGTGAGACAGTCAATAAAGGGTATCTGGGTAGGTGACCAGGGTCAGAGAATACTCTGGTGAGGTGTGAAAAGATAATAATGCCCCTAAACTCGTTAAAGTAAATAGAGAGGAACCAAGGGCATTTTGGTAATTTACCAAGGGATGTTTCTTGGGAATCGAGCCATCAGAGTGCTTGAGCTTGATCAGAGATCCAAGATGACATTCCAAAGCCCAAAAATGTAGCCCATGAATGATGTAAGAAAAAGTGGCATTAAAATAACGTTTTAGTGACTTTTCAATAAAGTAAAGTTACTCGGTTGGCGTGATGACTGGGGAGGTGATCAGATAAAGTCCTGGACTTATCTGGAGGCCATGAGGTGGCGAAAAAGGTGTCCTCATGGGACCCACTAGGCGCCACATGTCATGAGTATAAGGAAAGTAGAAAAGCTAGAAAAAGATGAAGGACACGTGGCACGATCTCAGCCGTGTATTCCGATACAAGACTCTGGAATTTTTCCAAAGGCTTCTTGGACCTTCATTTTTGCCATGTGAGAGATTAGGTGTCCCATGAGGTGCCTCTTGGATGATGTCATGGTTATGGTGTCATAAATGGAAAAGAAAATAGAAAATTCCAGGAAAAATGGTGGCCACAAGTTCAGAGTTCTTAAAAATTACAAGAATGCCATCCATAAAAAGTATAAATACCCCCTCCCACTCCCATTTTCATCATCCCACGGTTTTGCAAGAGAAAGAGAGAGAAAGAAGAGAGAGAAGGAGAAAGAAAGAAAGAAAGGAAGTTCTGGTGGAGCTAGAAGCAGTATAGAGATTCTAGAGTTCTGCTAAGCTAGCCAGGTATTAACTAATCCTAGCTTTTATGTAATGACTTTGTGATTTGATGTGCTATTGTTTGGTTGGATTGTTGTCTTATATGTTATGTCTGAAGCTCTACTGCAATGCTATGATCATATGTTACTGAGTATGGAAGCACGCAGCATACTTATCTGTACACAATCACAAGCAAACACTACCACACTGCATTACATATATTGTTATGGTTGTTACTACTGAGATTCCCCCGAATCTCATCGCAATATATAATCCATTATAGGGAGGTTATGTCAATGTGAATTTTAAGAATGCTAAGAGACGCCGTTATGCTGCCGAAATTATGGCAAAGTGGCAGTAATGAAGAAAGGAGCTGATACGTACTGTGTACATAGGTACTGTCTAAGGAGGATGGAAGTGAGTAGACCTAGCCAGTTCATCCAGTCTTTCCTGGGTACTTACGCAGCATGGTACTTTTCTAGGGTTCTGCTGGACACTGGCCCACCTATCAGTCTAAGGGTCTTATTGGGCCTTTGATGGCGCCATTATTGGGCCTCCTAGGGTTCATTACCTTTATAGCACGCATCATGAGGAATCTTCCCCGGCAATCTTCATCAGGTATTTCCGCCATTGTACACCGTTTATACATTTTCAGACACCGGCTCTTTTTATCAGATACGCTGGCCTACTGTGTCTAGGCATCTGACTGATATCATCTGACCTTATTCAGTCTCAGTTTAAATACCGATAAATCTCCCTATCGGATACCCGGAGGCCACACACTCCATCTGAATTTACTAATTTATGAATAACTCGTTCTACAGACTTCCTATCGGTATTCTGTCAGTTCCTTGACATCCGCCTCATCAGGACGCATCATCCTGTAATTTTTCACATATATCTGAGGTCTAGGATATCCGGTAGGAATTTTTTATACTTTTAGACTATCAGATCAATTTCAGCTATCTGGAGTCCTGAGAAATTCCTGTATTAAGCTGGATTACCCAGCACCACTTGCTCTATCTACTAATGAAATATGGGGCTGATCTGAATACAATCACTGTTTTTGCCTATTTTTGGTCCAAGTTTTCATAATTACACTTTTATCTCAGAAACTTTTGTTCTTTTTAACTAAGTCCCTTTATTTGGCTAAAATTACACTTAAAGACCCCACATTTTTGTCTACTTTTCCTTCTTAGCCTTAAACTTTCCATAATTGCACTTAAGTCCTTTCATTTTCTTTCTTTTTCAATTTAATCCATTTTTTTACATAAATGGCCACATCTTTTCCTGAAAAATATCTCATATATTTCATTCAATCTGTACATACAAATCAGTATAGAAAATTAGGGATATTACATTTCTCTCCCCCTTAAAATAAATTTCGTCCTCAAAATTTACATTATACATATCATATGGAAACAACTCAGGATACTTCTCCCTCATCTTTTCTTCTGTTTCCCACGTAGCTTCATGTTCAGTCAAGCCTTTCCATATCACTTTAACTAGAGGAATTTGCTTATTACGTAACTGCTTGACCTTTCGATCAGCAATTCGTACTGGTCCAACCTTATAGGTCAGATCATCTCGCAGTGCGAATTCATCTTGCTCAATCACATGAGATGGATTTGGAACATACTTCTTTAACTTGGAAACATGAAACACATCATGTATCTGGCTGAGATTTGGATTAAGAGCCAACCTATAGGCTACTGTCCCTATCTTTGAGAGAATTTGGAATGGTCAGATGTATCTTGGATGTAACTTCTTCACTTTGATCGATCGTCCGGCTCCCGTAGTTGGAGTTAACTTAAGGAATACATGCTCTCCTTCCTTAAACTCCAACGGCTTCATTCTAACATCTACATAGCTTTTCTGTCTGCTTTAAGCCGTCAGCAATCTTTGTCTAATCATTGCAATTTATTCTGCAGTTTGATCCACTAGATAAGGACCAAGCATTCTCCTCTCACTTAACTCTAGCCAGCATAAGGGGGATCTACATTTACGTCCATAGAGTGCTTCAAAAGGTGCCGTCTGAATGCTAGTCTGATAACTATTATTATATGCAAACTCTATGAGTGGTAGATGGATATCCCAGCTGCCTTTAAAATCCAAAACACATGCTCTCAACATATCTTCTAGCGTTTGGATTGTTCTCTTCAGCTGGCCATCCATTTGAGGATGATAGGGTGTACTAAATCAGAGAGTAGTGCCATTTCTTCCTGTAAAGCCCTCCAGAAATTAGAAGTAAATTGAGGGTCTCTATCGGACCCAATGCTGCTTGGGATACCATGAAGCCTAACAATCTCTTTTATATACAACTTTGCCAGCTTTTCTAGAGAATCCCTTTTATTGATTGCTAGGAAATATGTCGACTTTGTCAATCGATCAATTACTACCCATACTGCATCATGTTTACTTGGAGTCATGGGTAGTCCTTCCACAAAGTCCATGGCAATACCATCCCATTTCCACTCAGGGATATCTAGAGGCTGCAATGTTCCCGCTAGCTTTTGATGTTCAACTTTTACTTTCTGGCAGGTCAAGCACTTGGACACATAAGCCACTACATCCTTCTTCAATCCAGGCCATCAAAACAACCTTTTAACATCATGGTACATCTTGGTCATACCTGGATGTACTGTATACCGACTTTTATGTGCTTTCTCCATAATCTTTTCTCTTAATCCCATAGTATTAGGGATATAGGGCCTTCCCCTGAACTGTAACAATCCATCTGGGGAAAACTCAAAATTCCTAGTCTTCCCCCTCTCCAGCTTATCCTTAAATATTGCTGCGAGCTTATCCTGCTTTTGAGCCTCTTTTATCTCATCCTCTATACAAGCTTCGAAATGAACTCCACCGTAAGGACTCTCTGTCATTTGCATTTGATACAAAGGGCTCCAATCTCACACATCCTCTATCAATTCCAACTCTTTGATCATCATATGTGCCACCTGCACCACTTTTCTACTCAGAGCATCAGCCACCACATTGGCTTTTCCTGGATGGTATTTAATTTGGAAGTCATAATCCTTTAACAATTCCAACCATCATCGTTGCCTCATATTAAGCTCTTTTTGATCCTGCAGATACTTCAGGCTTTTGTGGTCATAAAACAACTCTATAGTTGCTCCATACAAATAATGTCTCCATATCTTCAGAGTATAAACCACCGCCGCAAGCTCCAGATCATGAGTGGGATAATTCTCTTCATGTGGCTTCAACGGTTGGTCGCAGTTAGATCTCGAGGTCGCAGTTAGACCTAGCCTAAGGAAAGTAATGAGCCATGAGATATGAGTACAATATAGTAAATCTTTGGGAAGATGAATGCCAAAGATGAAGTTAAGGTAAGGAAGCTTCACTAATTGATAAACTCATCCAGAAAAAATATTTTATAAAGGTTTTTCTCAGATAGCCTCTATTATATACAGACTAAACTTAGTTTTCCCTTAACAAAGACGGAGTCCAAGTTCAAATCTGAGTACTGATATTCAAAGTTTTGTAGAAGTATTCCTGAGAACTAGAGAAGAGAACCCCATATATTTTGAGAACAGAAAAGTATGAGCAGATAGATGCCCCAGATGAGGGTAAAGAGATTAAAAGGCCAGAGAGACCTAGAGAAGAGGGTCTAAGGCAAAGCAGAGATAGAATGTAGTTCTATGAGAAAGAGAATACTAGGGCCTAGAGCTACAAAAAGAATAACATAGCCCTAACTTAGTAGAATGAAAGGTGCAAAGGCAAGTGTAGCCTAACGATAGATAAACCCTAAGAAGGGATAAGAAAGAATGCAAATGCCATAAAAGTTTGGCATAGATGCATAAAGTTATATAAGATGCTAAGAAAAGTTAAAGAAAAGTTAGAGAAGTTATAAAAAGTGAGAGAATAGAGCCTCTTATGTTAGAATCATGATCTGAATTATGATGTTGTGTCGGAGAACAAAAGGAAGAAAAACACTATTTCTGATAAGAGATTAGCAAAGTGTAAGAGGAGTGATGTAGACCCCAGAATTATATCAAAATTCTGAAGGGAAAGATATGAAAGAAATGGACACTACTCATAAGTTCAATGGGTTGTCCATAAGTATGAGTGGATGAATACCCCAAGCCTTGGTCATAAACCAGGAAAGGATATACAGAGGAGATATATCCAGGATAGTTGACTAAGGTACTAAGTAAATTTCGAGGACGAAATTTATTTTAAGGGGGTAGAAACGTAACATCCCAATTTTCAGGCCCAGAGACTCAGAAAGTAGCCTGAAATATATAGACTATCAGACCCCTTTGAGAAGAAGTCCCAGAAACATACAGAGGGTTTCTAGGGACTAAACTATAAATAGGTGAAAATTCAAGGACTTATATGTAAATAGTGAAAGTCCCTAGGGATATAATGGCCATTTATGCAAAGAAAGGGATTAAATTGCAAAAGAAAGAAAATGTAAGGACTTAGGTGCAATAATGAAAAGTATAAGGCCAAAAAGAAAAGTAGACAAAAATGTGGGGTCCTTAAGTGTAATTTTAGCCAAATAAAAGGAACTTAATTGAAAAGAAGAAAAGTTCCAGGGGCAAAAGTGTAATTATGAAAAGATGAGCCAAAAATGGCTTAGCACTGCCCGGAAGCATTTCAGTCCCAAATCTTATCAGTAGATAGAGGAAGTGATGCCGGTTAATCTGGTATAATACATGAATTTTATTACAGTTCCAGATAGCTTAAATTTATCTGATAAGGAAAAAGTTATAAAAATTATTATCGGATATCCTAGACCTCATATATAAGTGAGAAATTACAGGATGATATGTCCAGATGAGGCGGATGTCAGGGAACTCACAGAATACTGAAAGGAGGTCTGTGGAAAAAGTTATTCACAAATTTGTAAATTTAGACGGGAGTGTGTGACCTACGAAGATCCGATTAGGAGATTTATCGGTATTCAAACTGAGACTGAATGAGCTCAGATGACATTGGTCAGAAGCCTGTTATGACCCAAAGGGATGCCTAGACTCAGTATGTCAGTGTATCTGATAAAAGGAGTCGGTGTCCGGAAAAATGTGTAAAATGACGAAAATACCCCTATGTTATAAAATAGTGAAAGAATGAGAAAAGGGTATTTTGGTCATTTGGCTAAGGTGAGAAAGTCAATAAAGGGTATCTGGGTAGCTGACCAGGGTCAGAGAATACTCTGGTGAGGTGTGAAAAGACAATAATGCCCCTAGACTCGTTAAAGTAAATAGAGAGGAACCAAGGGCATTTTGGTAATTTACCAAGGGATGTTTCTTGGGAATCGAGCCATCAGAGTGCTTGAGCTTGATCAGAGATCCAAGATGACATTCCAAAGCCCAAAAATGTAGCCCATGAATGATGTAAGAAAAAGTGGCATTAAAATAACGTTTTAGTGACTTTTCAATAAAGTAAAGTTACTCGGTTGGCGTGATGACTGGGGAGGTGATCAGATAAAGTCCTGGACTTATCTGGAGGCCATGAGGTGGCGAAAAAGGTGTCCTCATGGGACCCACAAGGCGCCACATGTCATGAGTATAAGGAAAGTAGAAAAGCTAGAAAAAGGTGAAGGACACGTGGCACGATCTTAGCCGTGTATTCCGGTACAAGACTCTGGAATTTTTCCAGAGGCTTCTTGGACCTTCATTTTCGCTATGTGAGAGATTAGGTGTCCCTTGGATGATGTCATGGTAATGATGTCATAAATGGAAAAGAAAATAGGAAATTCCAAGAAAAACGGTGGCCACAAGTTTAGAGTTCTTAAGAATTACAAGAATGCCATCCATGAAAAGTATAAATACCCCCTCCCCCTCCTATTTTCATCATCCACAGTTTTCCAAGAGAAAGAGAGAGAAAGAAGAGAGAGAAGAAGAAAGAAAGAAAGAGATAAAGGAAGGAAGAAAGAAAGGAAGTTCTTGTGGATCAGGAAGCAGTATAGAGATTCTAGAGTTCTGCTAAGCTAGCCAGGTAGTAATTAATCCTAGCTTTTATGTAATGACTTTGTGATTTGATGTGCTATTGTTTGGTTGGATTGTTGTCTTATATGTTATGTCTGAAGCTCTACTGCAATGCTATGATCATATGTTATTGAGTATGGAAGCACGCAGCATACTTATGTGTACACAATCACAAGCAAGCACTATCCCACTGCATTACATATATTGTTATGATTGTTAATACTGAGATTCCCCCGAATCTTATCCATATATATAACTCATTATAGGGAGGTTACGTCAAAGTGAATTTAAAGAATGCTAAGAGACGCCGTTATGCTGCCGAAATTATGGCAAAGTGGCAGTAATGAAGAAAGGAGCTGATACATACTGTGTATGTAGGTACTGTCTAAGGAGGCTGGAAGTGAGTGGACCTAGCCGGTTCATCCAGTCTGGGTACTTACATAGCATGGTAGTTCTCACGGGAATTACTGAATCAGTACAAGATCAGTTATTTGTAAAGATAAAGACTAGTAGTTATACTGCCGAATTTCAGGCAGGAAAAGATGTAATAGAAATATGAGGATTTTGTACATGCCCTATCGTATAACAGTTTATTATTTAATAATAAGTATTGTTTGGCATGTTTGATTGATATGTGTTGGATGTATGCATATGTATGTGAAGTTGATTGCTGGAATTTGCCACCATGAACAGTAACTCGTGGTGATATAGTGATGTTTGATCTATAATTAAAAATAGTAAATGATTAAATAAATGTATGATATTTTTATGGTAAATAGTAGACATACCAAGATTCAATTTGATATATAGAATGCCTCATTTGGATGTCTACACATGGAGATATAAATTATCAAAGTTGGGACCAAAATGCTGGATTCAGGGGAAAAACGTTGGATGAATAGTAAAGTTGTAACGTTGACTGATGTTGACTCGGTCAAGTAATGGTCAACGAGTTATTTTTACCTGAAATAGAATTGAGTTATCTTCATGTAGCAATTTGAACCACTTAATTTCTATTTTTCTAGAATTAGTTATGATTTTTCGAATTCAGGTCACTCATCTAGAATTTACACAGTGAGCAGTACTCGATAAGAGTAAAACTCCAGATTGAGAAATTGGACTTCAATGACATTGAAAGTGGTTCTCAATGCTACCAAATGGTCCCTAAGACGTACGAAAGTAAGGATGTTTCAATGGGACTGGGTTGAAACTTTTCTTGGAACTCACACACACAAAATGGCGCCCAAGAGGAGGCTTAGGTGTCCCAAGTGATGTCATGTTAGTGATGTCATGGTGGTGATGTCATGAGTGAAAAGAGAAAAGATATTCCAAGATAAAACCTTTAACCATTAGATCAAATAGTTCCCAAGGTGATCTTAGCCTTCAATTTTCCCAAGATATTTTTATAAATACCCCCTCATTTTGGCTCAAAATCGTGGAGGAGAAAGTGTAGGGAACCTCTTGCAAAATATTTTCTCAAGCAAGGAAGAAGCAAGGATCTTGAAGAAGCTAGTAAGGTAAGTTGCTCCCTTGCTTCTAGACTTTGTTCTAATGATTTCTTCTTGAGTTTAAGTTGGTTTTGAAGCTTGAATCTTGGGGAAATGCTGCTGAAATTTCTGTGGATATGTGATAGGAACATGTGTTTATGTTCTAGATAGTTTCCACAAGCTTAAACAAGCTTGAATCACATGATAATGGCTTAGGAATCCATGTGTGCTTGTGAATCCATGAAGGTGTTCTGTTCTGTACAGTACGAAATCACTGTTCATATGTTGGAATTTCATGGTTTTGATGCATCCAATGGGTTTAGAATGGAATTTTGTGTGGGGTTATAGTAGGAAAATAAGTATTGGAAGTATTGGAACCAAAATAGGAATTTTTGGAAAAACTAGAGCTACTTTGTGGTACTGTGCAGAACTTTGGGAAGCAATTGGATTCTGGAATTTTTTAATACATATTTGGATTCTACATGAAAAATTATGTGGAAATGAACCATGAGAGTTTAGTTTAGAAAGATATAAACATATGTCACAAAGTAGAGAAAGAAAGGGGCATATTGAAACCTAGACTTGGAATTTGTTTGGAATGGAGTTGTAATTTAGTAATTGTCTTGTAATGTCTAGGTTTTGATATTTGTGGCAAGGAAAGATTGAAACATCCTCCCTTGGACTCCTCAGAGTACACTTGCGGAAGCAACATTAGCTTGATTATATCTTAACTTAAGCCCAGAAATTCAAAATTTCACTCTTAAGTTCCTTATTCTGAACCTTTAATTTGAAAATTAATTAATCTCATTCTACACAACCAAATGAGGCTTATTACCTATCCACGTAATACCCCAGATGTGTACGACTGGCCTGCCAAATTTCGTGGCCAAACTCCTTCGTTTACTAGGTCAAACTGAGGTCAAAACACTGCTACCTCAGGACCTGAGAATTTCTCCCTTAATTTGTCATACACAAGTTTAACATGCCAAACAATTTTATTATTTAATAATATAATGTCATACAGCATGGCATACACAACAAGACATATACATAATCTTGCTATCTCTATTACATCTCTTTCTGCCTAGACTCCGGCAGCATAACCGCTACGCTTCATCTGTACAAAGAACTGAACTGTACTGATTCGATAATCCCCTCATGAGAACTACCATTCTACGTAGTACCCAGGAAAGACTAGATGAACCGGCTAGGTCCACTCACTTCTAGCCTCCTTAGACAGCACTACGTACACAGTACTTATCATATACTGATGTTCAGTCTTTACTTCGGCAGCATAACGGCGTCTCTTAGGATTCTCAAAATCCACTTCAGCATAACCTCTCTGTAATGGGTTATATATGGGGGATGAGATTCGGGGGAATCTCAGTAGTAATAATCATAACAATATATGTAATGCAGAGTGACGGTGCTTGCTTGTGATTGTGTACAGATAAGTATGCTACGTGCTTCCATATTCAATAACATATGATCATAGCATTGTAATAGAGCTTCAAGCATAACATATAAGACAACAATCCAACCAAACAATAGCACAACAAATCATAAAGCCATTACATAAAAGCTAGGATTAGTTACTACCTCAAAGGCAGAGCTTCAGAACTTCTCTACTACTTCTAACTTCACCAGAACTTCCTTACTTCTTTCTTTCTCCTTCTCTCTCTTCTTTCTATCTCTTTCTCTTGCCAAAACCGTGCATAATGAAGGCAAGGGGGTATTTATAGTTTTGGTCAATGGCATTCTTGTAATTACCATGAACTTTGATCCTGCGGTCCTGGTTTTTCCTGGATTTTCCTATTTTCTTTAATTTCCTTTTACTGCATCATCAGTGCCACCTCAGGGGACACCTCAGCAGCTGACTCATCGCCACATTTTCCACATGCCTAAATTCCCTGGACCCCTCAGCAGCTGACTCAGCATGCTGACTCACCGGTCCAGTCTCCTGCCTCGTAATGTGTGCCCTCAACTTTATCTGCTTTCTGCAGACTAATGCCATGTGGCGACTGGAAGCGACCTTGCACGCTTCCCAATGCCACCCAGATAAGTCCCTGACTTTATCTGATCACCTCCTCGATTTTCGTGCCAACCGAGTAACTTTACTTTACTGAAAAGTCATTAAATCATTATTTTAATGCCACTTTTCCCCCTGAATCACTGGGCCTACGTTTTTGGGCCTGGAAATATCATCTTGGGTCTCTGATCCAGCCCAAGTACTCTGATGGCACGATTCCCAAGAAACACCCCTTGGCAAATTACCAAAATGCCCTTAGTCTCTCTCTCTTTACTTTATTAGGTCTAGGGGCATTATTGTCTTTTCCCATCTTACCAGAGTATTCTTTGACCCTGGTCAACTATCCAGATAACTTCCCTGGACTGTCTAACCTTAGGCAAATGACCAAAATACCCTTTACTCATTCTTCAGCTGTTCTATAACATAGGGGCATTTTCGTCATTTCGCACCTTCTTCCCGGACACCGGCCCCTTTTATCACAGGACTGATCTAATGGGCCTGGGCCCTCCCTGGTGTCACTAAAGGCCTTAGAAACACTATACGGCCCCCTGGCCATAGTCCGATCATCCCTATCGGAACTGCTTTTCCTTTACCGATTATAACTGTAAATTCCCATCTTCAGGAATTTTTACAGAAAAATCGGGACCTCAAATCAAAATTCCGTGACTCCTCATTCAACCCGGAATTCTTTTCTCTATCTCCCGGTATTTTCAGATATTTTATCCGGACCGGGCTGTGTTGGCCTGAAAAAGCACTCACGCGCACACTTTTCCAAAATGACCATTTTACCCCTGGTCACAATTCTAATTCTTTCATACACATAGAGACCCCATATGCACATTTCACAGTTCAGTGAAATGATCAGAATAATTTTCTCTATTTTCTGGCAAAATATGGTACTCATCGGCTACCAGCCCGATCTTTCCCATAATTACGATTTTGCCCCTGCATTCTCTTTCTAGCATCTATTCTCATCTTCTTATCCTTCATCTTAAGTTCTAGCAATTCTCTTTCAATAACTCATCCCTTAAACTCTTCGGGAATCATCATTAATTGAAAGGCTCGACAACCCGCCCATACCAGGTTATCTTACACAGGAGCCAGCCTATATCAAGCTACCTGCAGAATTCCTAGGCTTAAGACTTAGGATATTTCTCACATTCCTCATCTTGGACCTAGATGAACTGTCCCGATCTCCTAGACCAAAATCGGGATGTTACAATTCTCCTCCCCTTTTAAAAATTTCGTCCTCAAAATTTCAAGGGATACCTCATCTTTCCTGAAGAGAACTTCTTACTGATCTATACAGCTATGTGATTCTTATAACGCAGTCATATCTATAACCAGTAAGATCATCCCTCTCTGTCTTATCCGCACTCCAGTGATGGTCTAGAGGAGCAACAGCTTGGTCCCAGACCTTCCACATGGATTCTTAGCAACTAACATCTTTCATTATAGTTGCTTACAGCTATCCATGTTCTAACCCCTCATACAGCAACCTCATCACTGAGTTAAGACAGATTTATTATCTTACTACTTATTTCTCATGACTTGTTACAATAACCACATTCTCTAGATCAGAAAGGAACTATTCATTAATCACATCATTTACATCTAGGCATACAGTTCTTATAGCTAAGTCGCCCTTACAGCTATGGTTCTTCTTAACCATTTTTAGGGTCGACCTCAGGGGATTTGGAGACTCTATTCGAAAAAATGGAAAATACTCTTCCTGTTGTCTTTGGCCTAGGGACGTCAGCATTCTTAGGGCAAACTCTTGCAAAGTGACCCTTCTCGCCATAAATGAAGCAGCCGCTTTGCCCTGCTCGACACTCCCTTGTGCCGTGGTTCTTTCCACATCTTTGACATCTTTGTCCTCCAACCTGATCCTCACCTTGATCAGTCCCCTGCCTAAACTGTTGCCTCTTTCTCTTGTTATTATTATTATTATTATTATTATTGGCTTCATAACTTGAGCTACCTCCCAGAGTGCTCCTAGCTAATGCTTCTTTTCCTCTTACCTCTGACTTAGCCACCTCCTTGCTCCTTACGTTGTTCCCGGTTGCTGCATGATTGTTCATACTTCTTTCTGTCAATCTGCAGACTTCTACCGCTCTATTGAACTGCGTAAGTTGCTGAGGAATTATTCTTTCCTTTAGGGCACTGCTCAGACCCTCTACTAATCTCTTTGTCGACCATTCTTCGTCCTCCATTCTTCTAAGGTATGTGGAATAGTACGACAACCGGAGATACTTAGCCAAATACTCATCGAATGGCTCATTCTCTCCCTGCTTTAGAGTAAGTAACTTAACTTCCTTCGCGTCCCTCACCGACTGGGGAAAGTATTTTTCCCTAAACTGTCCCAGAAATACTTCCCATGTAACTGGGATTCCTTTTGCTTGAAGAATAAGCTCGGTATTCCTCCACCATCTTCGTGCATCCTTCTCTAGCTTGAAAATGGCCAGCCGGGCTTTTCTTCCTGATGGGCAATCTAGCACCTCAAAAATCTTCTCAAGATGATCTATCCAATCCTCAGCTACTTGCACGTCAAATGTCCCCTCAAACGTCGGAGGATTGTACTTTTGGAACCGCTCCATCCATTGCTGAATGCTATTAAGATCTGCCACTGGATCCTCTATTCTCGACTGCCCATTATTCGGAGGAACTCCTTATATCCCTTCTGCTGGTCTATTAGGGGTCTGCAATTGATTAACTATAGCTGTAAGAGTAGCTATAGTGGCATCTCTTTCTTGATCTCGACGAACTTATTCCGCCCTCATTTCTTCCATCATCCTCTGCTGCTGTTCTAGCCTAGTAAGGATGACTTGCATAGGATTTACCTCATTGGAGTTGCCGGCTTCCTCTACGTGTGGCTCCTCCACTTGAGTTCTACGTCCTCGTCTCGTGTTCACCATCTGGTTCCTTGTCAATCAGAAAAGAAAAGTGAACACATAACATTGTACTACTTACTCATCTAGGGGATTTTACCTCCACTGGGCTTTTCTAAACCTCTATGTACTCTAGGGAAATAACATTTCTAAATCAAAGCATCACTGAGCCAGAACCTTCTGTTCTGTGCCAGAATCTTATGCTCTGAACCAGAATCCTGTCTGGTTTATGCCAGAACCTATTGCTCTGATACCAAAATGAAACATCCTCCCTTAGACTCCTCAGAGTACACTTGTGGAAGCAACATTAGCTTGATTATATCTTAACTTAAGCCCAGAAATTCAAAATTTCACTCTTAAGTTCCTTATTCTGAACCTTTAATTTGAAAATTAATTAATCTCATTCTACACAACCAAATGAGGCTTATTACCTATCCACGTAATGCCCCAGATGTGTACGACTGGCCTGCCAAATTTCGTGGCCAAACTCCTTCGTTTACTAGGTCAAACTGAGGTCAAAACACTGCTACCTCAGGACCTGCGAATTTCTCCCTTAATTTGTCATACACAAGTTTAACATGCCAAACAATTTTATTATTTAATAATATAATGTCATACAGCATGGCATACACAACAAGACATATACATAATCTTGCTATCTCTATTACATCTCTTTCTGCCTAGACTCCGGCAGCATAACCGCTACGCTTCATCTGTACAAAGAACTGAACTGTACTGATTCGATAATCCCCTCATGAGAACTACCATTCTACGTAGTACCCAGGAAAGACTAGATGAACCGGCTAGGTCCACTCACTTCTAGCCTCCTTAGACAGCACTACGTACACAGTACTTATCATATACTGATGTTCAGTCTTTACTTCAGCAGCATAACGGCGTCTCTTAGGATTCTCAAAATCCACTTCAGCATAACCTCTCTGTAATGGGTTATATATGGGGGATGAGATTCGGGGGAATCTCAGTAGTAATAATCATAACAATATATGTAATGCAGAGTGACGGTGCTTGCTTGTGATTGTGTACAGATAAGTATGCTACGTGCTTCCATATTCAATAACATATGATCATAGCATTGTAATAGAGCTTCAAGCATAACATATAAGACAACAATCCAACCAAACAATAGCACAACAAATCACAAAGCCATTACATAAAAGCTAGGATTAGTTACTACCTCAAAGGCAGAGCTTCAGAACTTCTCTACTACTTCTAACTTCACCAGAACTTCCTTACTTCTTTCTTTCTCCTTCTCTCTCTTCTGTCTCTCTCTTTCTCTTGCCAAAACCGTGCATAATGAAGGCAAGGGGGGGTATTTATAGTTTTGGTCAATGGCATTCTTGTAATTACCATGAACTTTGATCCTGCGGTCCTGGTTTTTCCTGGATTTTCCTATTTTCTTTAATTTCCTTTTACTGCATCATCAGTGCCACTTCAGGGGACACCTCAGCAGCTGACTCATCGCCACATTTTCCACATGCCTAAATTCCCTGGACCCCTCAGCAGCTGACTCAGCATGCTGACTCACCGGTCCAGTCTCCTGCCTCGTAATACGTGCCCTCAACTTTATCTGCTTTCTACAGACTAATGCCATGTGGCGACTGGAAGCGACCTTGCACGCTTCCCAATGCCACCCAGATAAGTCCCTGACTTTATCTGATCACCTCCTCGATTTTCGTGCCAACCGAGTAACTTTACTTTACTGAAAAGTCATTAAATCATTATTTTAATGCCACTTTTCCCCCTGAATCACTGGGCCTACGGTTTTGGGCCTGGAAATATCATCTTGGGTCTCTGATCCAGCCCAAGTACTCTGATGGCACGATTCCCAAGAAACACCCCTTGGCAAATTACCAAAATGCCTTAGTCTCTCTCTCTTTACTTTATTAGGTCTAGGGGCATTATTGTCTTTTCCCATCTTACCAGAGTATTCTTTGACCCTGGTCAACTATCCAGATAACTTCCCTGGACTGTCTAACCTTAGGCAAATGACCAAAATACCCTTTACTCATTCTTCAGCTGTTCTATAACATAGGGGCATTTTCGTCATTTCGCACCTTCTTCCCGGACACCGGCCCCTTTTATCACAGGACTGATCTAATGGGCCTGGGCCTTCCCTGGTGTCACTAAAGGCCTTAGAAACACTATACGGCCCCCTGGCCATAGTCCGATCATCCCTATCGGAACTGCTTTTCCTTTACCGATTATAACTGTAAATTCCCATCTTCAGGAATTTTTACAGAAAAATCGGGACCTCAAATCAAAATTCCGTGACTCCTCATTCAACCCGGAATTCTTTTCTCTATCTCCCGGTATTTTCAGATATTTTATCCGGACCGGGCTGTTTTGGCCTGAAAAAGCACTCACGCGCACACTTTTCCAAAATGACCATTTTACCCCTGGTCACAATTCTAATTCTTTCATACACATAGAGACCCCATATGCACATTTCACAGTTCAGTGAAATGATCAGAATAATTTTCTCTATTTTCTGGCAAAATATGGTACTCATCGGCTACCAGCCCGATCTTTCCCATAATTACGATTTTGCCCCTGCATTCTCTTTCTAGCATCTATTCTCATCTTCTTATCCTTCATCTTAAGTTCTAGAAATTCTCTTTCAATAACTCATCCCTTAAACTCTTCGGGAGTCATCATTAATTGAAAGGCTCGACAACCCGCCCATACCAGGTTATCTTACACAGGAGTCAGCCCATATCAAGCTACCTGCAGAATTCCTAGGCTTAAGACTTAGGATATTCCTCACATTCCTCATCTTGGACCTAGATGAACTGTCCCGATCTCCTAGACCAAAATCGGGATGTTACAAAGATCACTTCAAGAAGGGAAGGACAAGGATCCATAAGAGGTAGCAAGAATACCTAACTATAAACTTATGTGCTTTGATTGATTTGCTTACTTGTTATGCATGAGGTTTGGTTGAGCATGGAATATTCTGTGATGATGTTTATGATGATGATGATGTGCTATGAATATGTTCCACTCCTTGCAATATATGTCATGACAATATGCATGTTAGAGTTTGCTTATGTATAAGCAAGAATTAGCTCCCATTGCATGATAACATGTTAGGCATTTAATCAAACATGCATAACCTTATCGTTTGTATTACTTGCTATTGAGATTTCCATGAAATCCCATTCCTTCCATATCAATAAATATTGCTCTAGGTGCTGGAACTTCACAAGGAGGAAGGTAAATGGGAATGAACAATGTGTATATGACTTGGAAAGCATGCCTCTAATTTATGTGATTATATATTGGTATGTACATGGTAAATACTCACTGGATCCGAGTTGAGGGAGTGACCTTCCAGCGATAGTTTGAGTGACTTATCCGTTTTGGTTTCACGTGAAATTTGGCATGAACATAGATAAGATCCAGAGATTTAATTGGACACCATGAACACATAATTGGTTAAGTTTTCAAATTGATATGATTTTTCAAAGTTGGACTTAAACTCTGGATCAAGATAAAACAAATCATTCGATACAGTAAGGTTCCAACGCGGTTTTCATATAGCAAATGAATGAGTTTTTTTTATGATTTTTGGTGAGCTTAAATTACACATTTTGATCTTTAAATCCATAGGTAATTAGATTCAATTGGATAAGTATACAAGGAGAAATGAATTTTTGAAAATGGGGCAAAGAAACTGGAACTTCCAGATTTACCAACTGAACAGTAAAGTTCAACGAATAAACTGATTTGATCTGGACAAGGAAACCTAATTTTCATATTTTTCTCTCAAATTCAAATGAAAGAGATTTCAGTAGAAATTGGAATGACCTCAATATGATTTTTCTAGATTTAATTATGAATTTCCAAAGTTTAGGCTGTAATCTGGAATTACCCAGTGAACAGTGACAGTAAACAGTACCGAAAGACTAACTCTTGGAAATTCATGTTTTTAAGGTTAAGAGGTATTCCAATGATCTAAGATAATTCCAATTTAGTATATGTAAGGTTAAGATTTAAGGTCAAGATTTAAAGATATTTACTAGAAAATGCCGTTGTGCTGGTAGACTATACAGAGTATTGTGTACGTAGGTGCTGTATAAGGAGGCTGGAAGTGAGTGGACCTAGCCGATTCATCCAGTCTTTCCTGGGTACTTACGCAGAATGGTAGTTCTCATGGGGAATTATTGAATCAGTGCAGTTATTTTCTACCAGGATTTTCGGCAAGAGAGATATAATCCAGTTGAGGGTGCTATAGTAAGAGTACTCTTAGAGATATAAAGAAGGATGTTTCACTTACTCAGGAGCCAGCCCATATATAGCTACCTGCAGAATTCCCAGGCTTAAGATTTAGGATATTCCTTACATTCCTCTTTTTGAACCTAGTTGAACTGTCCCTATTTTGTAGGTCAAAGACTTAACTCATCTTTAAATCCTGAGAGACTTAGCTCATTCCTCGGATTCCTACAAAATATAGGTAAGTGATTTGCCCATATCAGATTACTTTCCTGGGACAACGGGTTTAGCAGCCTGCCCATATCAGACTACCTCCCAGTTCTCCTAGACCCAAAAATCGGGATGTTACAATTCTCCTCCCCTTTTTAAAAATTTCCTCCTCAAAATTTTAAGGGATACCCATCTTTCCTGAAGAGAACTTCTTACTGATCTATACAGCTATATGGTTCTTATAACGCAGTCATATACAGCAAGTAAGACCATCCCTCTCTGTCTTATCCTCATTCCAGTGATGGTCTAGAGGAGCAATAGCTTGGTCCCTCATGACCTTCCACATGGTACTTAGCAACTTACATCTCTCATTTTAGTTGTTTACATCTACCCATGTCCTAACTCCTCTTAAAGTACCCTCATCACTGAATTAAGACAGATTTCTTATCTTACTAATTATTTCTCATAACCCGTTATAATAACCACTTTCTCTAGATCAGAAAAAAACTCTTCATTAATCACATCATTTCATCCTTTACATTATTTACATCACATTTATATCTAGGCATATAGTTCCTTACATCTCAGTCGCCCTTACAGCTATGGTTCTTCTTAACCGTTCTTAGGGTCGAATTTAGGGGATTTGGAGACTCTGTTTGTAGTAAGAGAAAACACCCTTCCTGTTGTCTTTGGCCTAGGGATGTCAGCATTCTTAGGGCAAACTCTTGCAAAGTGACCTTTCTCGCCACAAATAAAATAGCTACTTTGTCGTGCTCAACATCTCTTGTGCAATGGCTCTGTCCATATCTTTGACATCTTTGTCCTCCAACCTGATCCTCACCTTGATCAGTCCCCTGCCTAAACTGTTGCCTCTTTCACTTGATCCTAGAAACTTGAGTCATATGGATCTCATTCATCATCTCTTACTATTATTTCTATTCTCTAGGGTACTCTATCCTAGGTCTACTACTTCTCCGTGATGGAATCCCTCTGCTTAGGGGACATCACTATTTATCTATTGACCATCACATCTCTAGCCTTAAGCCATATGCTAGGATTATTCCTAGGCAAGTCTCAATCTAACTTTAGGTCTTCTATTCAGCCCTAGCTGAATAAAACCTTTGCAATATAGATCTACTCCTAGCTATCACATGGAGGATCTAACTCATTGGAGTTGCCAGCTTCCTCTATGGGTGGCTCCTCCACTCGAGCTCTACGTCCCCGTCTTGCGTTCACCATCTTGTTCCTTCTCAATTAGAAAAGAAAAGTGAACACATTAACATCATACTACTTACTCATCTTAACTCATCATTATCATCATATCTCTATTACATCTTTCCTGCTAGAAATTTGGCAGTATAACTACTATACTTCATCTTCAAAGATAACTGCACTGTACTGATTCGGTAATTCCCCTTGAGACCTACCATTCTACGTAAGTACCCAGGAAACACTAGATGAACTGACTAGGGCCACTCACTTCCAGACTCCTTAGACAGTACCTACATACATAGTACTCATCATCATATGGCCTCTACCAATTATAGTCGTAACCTAATAACTGCATAGTCGTGACTCACATGCTCTGTGACTTTTAGTCGCGACCTTTGACCACTACTCGTCACGACCTGGCATCTCTGTGTCCTTTAGTCGTGACTTAACTCTTATACCTTCGTGACCTAGACTCCTGTACGCACTAGTCGTGTACTGCAATATTACTTGTCGTGACCAGAAATCTTCTCACGTTGTAACTTTTAACTTTTCTGTACATATTAGTCGCGACATATGACCTTTCTCGTCACAACCTCAGCTCTATGTGGCTAATAGTCGCGACCTTTAAACATAAACGTCACAGCCAAATCTCTCTATGAATAACAGTCGTGGCCTACACCCATACTAGTCACAACTTGGGTGTCATTATCTCGTACTCTAGGGGAAATAGCCCTTCTAACTCATATCTTTAACTCATTTAAATATCACTTCTCACTACTTCAGAGCATCACTGAGCCAGAACCTTCTATTCTGTACCAAAATCTTATGCTCTGAATCAGAGCCCTTATCAGGTTATCTTACTCAGGAGCCAGCCCATATCCAGCTACCTGCAGAATTCCTAAGCTTAAGACTTAGGATATTCCTTACATTCCTCTTTATGAACCTAGGTGAACTGTCCCTATTTTGTAGGACAAAGACTTAACTCATCTTTAAATCCTGAAGGACTTAGCTCATTCATAGGATTCCTACAAAATATAGGTAAGTGATCTTCCCATATCAGATTACTATCTTGGTACAACGGGTTTAGCAGCCTGCCCATATCAGACTACCTCCCAGTACTGCCATTCAAATTGAGACTGAATGAGCTCAGATGACATCAGTCAGACACCCATAATGACACAAAGGGATGTCTAGAGTCAGTTTGGCAGTCTATATGATAAAAGGAGCCAGTGTCCAGAAAAAAAAGTAAAATGACAAAAATGCCCTTATGTTATAAAATAGTAAAAGAATGAGTAAGGGGTATTTTGGTCATTTGACTAAGGTTAGACAGTCAAGAAAGGTTATTTGGATAGTTGACCAGGGTCAGATAATACTCTGGTAAGATATGAAAAGACAATAATACCCCTAGATTTATTAAAGTAAATAAAGAGGAACCAAGGGCATTTTGGTAATTTACCAATGGATGGTTCTTGGGAATTGAGCTATCAGAGTACTTGGGTTAGATTAGAAACCCAAGATAACATTCCAAGGCCCAAAAATGTAGCCCAACATATATGTGGGAAAAAGTGGCATTAAAATAATATTTTAGTGACTTTTCAATAAGGTGAAGTTACTCTGTCGAAGTGGTAACCGGGGGATTGATTAGATAAAATTCTGGACTTATCTGGTAACCATAGGATGGCGTGAAAGATGCCATCAAGACGCCACATGGCGCCAACCTAAAGGGAGAAGAAAAGCTGAGGACACGAGGCACGATCTCAGCCGTTTATTCCAGGATAAGACTTTGGAATTCTCTGGAAGCGCTGAGCCAGCTGGTGAGGTGTCCCAAGGGCCTCACCATTATGCCACCTAGCATGTGAGGTGTTCCATGATGATGTCATGTTTAATGAGTCATTATGGAGGATGATGTCATCATGATGACATAAGCGAAACTTGGTAGGCAAGCAAACCGATCTGAGCCACTCGTTGAGAATTGATCTGGGCCACTCATTCTCTTTTGCCTCCACTATAAATACCCCTCCCCTTGCCATTGTGACCCATGTCCAAGAGCCAAGAAAGAGAGAGAAGTAAGTTCTAGAGAGAGAAAGTGAGAGGAAGAAAGAAAGAAGTTCTGGCGGAGCTGGAAGCAATATAGAGATAGTAGAGTTCTGCTAAGCTTGTAATATAGTAACTAATCCTAGCATTTATGTAATTCCTTTGTGATTTGATGTGCTATTGTTTGGTTGGATTGTTGTCTTATATGTTATGCTTGAAGCTCTATTACATAATGCTATGATCATATGTTATTTAGTATGGAAGCACGCAGCATACTTATCTGTACACAATAACAAGCAAGTGCTATCACACTGCATTACATATATTGTTATGATTATTACTATTGAGATTCCCCCGAATCTCATCCCCTATGTATAACCCATTACAGGGAGGTTATGTCAAAGTGAATTTTGAGAATGCTAAGAGACGCTGTTATGCTGCCAAAATTATGGTAGTGAAGGAAGAAGCTGATACGTACTATGTATGTAGGTACTGTCTAAGGAGTCTGGAAGTTAGTGGACCTAGCCAGTTCATCTAGTCTCTCCTGGGTACTTACGTAGAATGGTAGTTCTCGCAGGAATTACCGAATCAATACAAGATCAGTTATTTGTAAAGATGAAGCCTAGTAGTTATACCTAGTAAACGGAAGGTTCAGCTTGTGTATGAGACATTGAGAGAGAAATTCGTAGGTCCTAAGGTAGTAGTGTTTTGACCTCAGTTTGACCTTGTAAACGGAAAAGTTTGGCCACAAAATTTGGTGAGCCAGTTGCACACATCTGGGGCATTACGTGGATAGGTAATAAGCCTCATTTGGATGTGTAGAATGAGATAAATTAGTTTTCAAAGTAAAGATCCAGAATAAGGAACTTAAGAGTAAAATTTTAAATTTCTGTGCTTAAGTTAAGATATAATCGAGCTAATATCGCTTTCGCAAGTGTACTCTGAGGGGTCTAAGGGAGGATGTTTCATTTTTGTATCAGAGCAAGAGGTTCTGGCATAAACCAGAAAGGGCTCTGGTTCAGAGTATAAGATTCTGGCTAAGAACAGAAGGTTCTGGCTCAGTGATGCTATGAAATAGTTAAAATTGATGTTTAAGTGAGTTAAAGACATGAATTAGAAAGGTTATTTCCCCTAGAGTATGAGAGAATGACACTAAGGTCGCAACTAATATGGGTTTAGGTCGCGACAGGTATTCACAGAGAGATACGGTTGCAACGAGTATGTTGCAAGGTCGCGACTAAAGGACACAGAGATGTCAGGTCACAACGATAATTGGCAGAGGCCATATGATATAAACCATAGCTGTAAGGGCGACTGAGCTGTAAGGAACTGTATGCCTAGATATAAATGTGATGATGTAAATGATAAGATTAATGAAGAGTTCTTTTCTGATCTAGAGAAAGTGGTTATTATAACGGGTTATGAGAAACAATTAGTAAAATAAGAAATTTGTCTTAATTCAGTGATGAGGGTGCTGTAAGAGGGGTTAGAACATGGGTAGCTGTAAGCAACTAGCAAGAGAGATGTAAGTTGCTAAGTACCATGTGGAAGGTCAGGGACCAAGCTGTTGCTCCTCTAGACCATCACTGGAACGAGGATAAGACAGAGAGGGATGATCTTACTTGCTGTATATGACTGCGTTATAAAAACCATATAACTGTATAGATTAGTAAGAAGTTCTCTTCAGGAAAGTTGAGGTACCCCTTAAAATTTTGAGGACAAAATTTTTAAAAGGGGAGGAGAATTGTAACATCCCGATTTTTGGGTCTAGGAGAACTGGGAGGTAGTCTGATATGGGCAGGCTGCTAAACCCGTTGTCCTAGGGTAGTAATCTGATATAGGCAGATCACTTACCTATATTTTATAGGAATCCAAGGGATGAGTTAAGTCCCTCAGGATTTAAAGATGAGTTAAGTCTTTGACCTACAAAATAGGGACAATTCACCTAGGTTCAAAAAGAGGAATGTATGGAATATCCTAAGTCTTAAGCCTAGGAATTCTGCAGGTAGCTAGATATGGGCTAGCTCCTGAGTAAGATAACCTGATATGGGCAGGTTGTCGAGCCTTTCAATTAACAATGACTCCTGAAGAGTTCAGGGGATGAGTGGTTGAAAGAGAATTTTGAGAACTTAAGATGAAGGATAAGAAGATAGATAAAGATGTCAGAAAGAGAATATAGGGGCATAATCGTAATTATGGGAAAGATCGGGCTTGTAGCCGATGAGTACCATATTTTACCAGAAAATAGAGAAAATTATGCTGATCATTTCACTGAACTGTGAAATATGCATATGAGGTCTCTATGAGTATGAAAGAATTATGGAAAGTTAAGGGACTTAATTGAAAAGAAGAAAAGTTCCCAGGGGCAAAATGGTAATTATGGAAAGTTGAGCCAGAAGTGGCTTAGAACTGCCCGGAAGCATTTCAGTCCCAAATTTCACCAGTAGATAGAGGAAATGATGCTGGATAATCCAGCTTAATACATGAATTTTATTAGGACTCCAGATAGCCGAAATTTATCTGATAGTCTAAAAGTATAAAAAATTCCAACCGGATATCCTTAACCTCAGATATGAGTGAAAAATTGCAGGAAGATGCGTCCTGTAGAGACGGATGTCAGGGAACTGACAGAATACCGAAAGGATATCTGTAGAAAAAGTTATTCACAAATTAGTGAATTGAGACTCGAGTTTGTGACCTACGGGTATCCGATTAAGAGATTTATCGGTATTCAAATTGAGACTGAATGAGCTCAGTTGACATCAGTCAGAGGCCCGTAATGACACAAAGGGATGTCTAGAGTCAGTATGGCAGTCTATATGATAAAAGGTTCCGGTGTCCCAAAAAAGGTGTAAAATGACAAAAATGCCTATGTTATAAAATAGTGAAAGAATGAGTAAAGGGTATTTTGGTCATTTGACTAATGTTAGACAGTCAAGAAAGGTTATCTGGATAGTTGACCAGGGTCAAAGAATGTTGGAGATTGTGCCCTAGGGGCCAATCATTATGTTATGAACATTGTTGATTTATGAATTTTTTAATTATGTTATCATATTATTTGCATGTTTACTATGATGATCATCCTTGGATAACTCATGATCTTATCCTAAATGTCCCTGGTCGGTCATCTATGCGGGAGCAGAGATGAAATAAGACCAGTATGACTTTGAAAATATATACAGACATAAATCAAAGTCATAGGCACATGTAAGAGTACAGGGTGTTGGACCGACCCGCTATGAGAGAGCTGCATGGGTTAAGTCATAAGCTTCTCTCATATACAAACCATGTCACTATGCCCTTTGACCTGAGATCATCATGGATTCCTACATGACAAACGCTCAGCTTTGACCTAGTCAAAAGTCACTTTTAACCGAGTGATCATAAAGGCTATGTTCGGGCTTAGTGGTTTTTCATGCGGAGGAATGTGAATGGTCAAGATGGAATTTATCCCTCACATTCGTAGAGAGATATTACTAGGCCCCTCGATGAGCGAGTCTGAGAAATGTATGGGCATACTGTAATGGAAGGGTAGTTCCATTTCAATAGTCATACTATTCAGGGATCGAGAAAGTAACGGTCAGGAATAGGAGGATGACGTTCACCATGCCTCATCCATGACCGAAATATCGTGTGACAAAAGGGACGTGATATGGTTGTATGAAAGGTAATATCGTTCATCGATCGTCATATAATTTGGGTAGTCATAATGCCTTGCTAGAGACCGCTTACGACTTGTGGATCAGCATAGTAACTGGCCCACTGCCAACTTCATATGGGCCTACAGGGTCGCTGTAACATCCCTAATTTCTGTACTAAGTTGTATGTACAGATTGAATAAAATATATGAGATGTTTAGGAAAAGATGTGTCCATATTTATGTAAAGAAAATGATTAATTGGAAGAGGAAGAAAGTCTAAGAGCCAAAGTGCAAAATTATAAAAATGCCACTGTGAAGCCTTAAGAAACTAGAAGTAAATGGAGGGCATTTTGGTCATTTCACACAATGGATGGATATAAGAGGAAATTTGATAGTAAATTATTATAATTAATATGAGAATTTATGGAGTTGACAGAAGTCAAAAAGGAGTCCTGTAGAATTAATTATGGAATTTACGGTGAAAAAGGACACCGATAAAGGGTTAAAGGAAACATATGTAATTTTTAACAGGACTTCTGGGTCTCAGAAAATTATGAAACTTTGTAGAGAATTCATTTTATATTAGAATGAATTTCTAAAAATGTTAGAACAATTAAAGGAGGTGTTTAGCATTTATTCTAAGATCAGGATAATTTACGGATATCGGTATGAGGAAAGTACATTGGGATTTGGGCCAGTTAGCTATTGGACCTAAAAGAGGCCCAACATTTTGTCCTAGGACAGCCCAATAAGGCCCAAAAGTTATCTTGGAGCCCAAGTCCAAATAATAAATAATTTATGGATTTTTGAAAAGAAAGAAAAAGAGAATAAAGTAAGAATTAGGTGTTGCACATGGTGGGACCCACAAGGACACAAGAATGGCACCCAAAAAGAGGAAGGGTTAGGTGTACCAAGGGAGGCCATGCTAGTGATGTCATGGTGGTAAGGTCTTGAGTGAAAAGTGAAAAGACATTCCAAGATCAAACCTTTAACCATTAGATCAAATAGTTTCCAAAGTGATCTTGGCCTTCAAATGGCACATGACTTTTGCTATAAATACCCCCCTTTCCATTCATTCTTCACACCCAAGAGCTCCTTTAGAAAGATAAGTGAGTTCTAGAGAAAGAAAGTGGAAGAAAGCAAGGAAGAAGCAAGGGTCTTGAAGGAGCAAGTAAGGTAAGTTGTCTCCTTGCTTCTACCTTTTGTTCTTATGGTTTGTGCTTGAGTTTAAGTGATTTTTGAGGCTTAAATCTTGGGGAAATGCTGCTGGAATTTTTGTGTATATGTGAAAGGAATATGAGTTTTAAGTCAAAGATAGTTAAGACAAGCTTAAACAAGCTAGTTACATGCTTGGTTGTGAAGTAAGTTGATGTTCTTGACTTTACCATTTCGGTTTGAACTGTTCATGCACTGTTCATCATAGAAGGAAATGGAATTTCAATGATTTAATGCTTCCATTGAGTTTATATGATGATTTTGTGTAGGATTCAAAAGGTTTTGAACCTTGGAAACCATTGGAATTAAAGGTTATAATGTTGAAAATTCCTCACGGTTACTGTTCACTCGCGTGAACAGTGATTTGAATTTCATGATTTTGATACTTCCAATGGTCTTAAAATGAGATTTTGTGTGGGGGAAAGTGGAGGAACAAGTATGGGAAGCATTGGAATCAAAATGAGAATTTTTGAAAGAATTATGCATGTTTTTCAAATCTGTCCGGAACAGTGCATAGTTGTTGGAATTTGGTTGTTTTGAGTTCATAAATGGATTCAAAAGGCCAAATTGTGTAGGGTAAGGTCAAGACATCAATTGATTCAAAGGTCAAGTCAATTGGTAAAGATTAAAGGATGTTATGTTACTTAAAGTAAGCTTAGTGTTCAAGAGAAGTTAGATTGTAATGGTTGGATGGTAATGTGATGTTAGGATTTGCTTGGGTGCTCAAAAGAGGGCAGCCACATAGCAAGGAAAAGTAAGAAGGAAGAAGCAAAGTTAAAGTGGAAAGAAGTAAAGCAATAAGGTAGTAAACTTACCCTAAACTTGTATGTATTGAATGTTATGCTTGATTGTGCTATGACTTTGTTGAATTGTGTGCATATGTGTATATGATTGAAGCTCTGTTTCTATGATTACCTTGGCCAATTGTATTTCATATGTTACATGGAAGCATGCACATTACACAATGTTTACACTTTCACAAGCAAGCACAAGTATTTACTTTAATGCATGCATTGTTTAGTACTGTTTGCTACTGAGATTCCCCCGAATCTCATCCCCTATTTATAACCCATTATAGAGAGGTTATGTCGAAGTGAATTTTGAGAATGCTGTAAGACGCCGTTATGCTGCCGATTTTCAGACTGAACATAAGGAGATGATACGTACTGTGTAGTAGGTACTGTCTAAGGAGTCTGGAAGTGAGTGGACCTAGTCGGTTCATCCAGTCTTTCCTGGGTACTTATGTAGAATGGTAATTCTCACAGGAATTACCGAATCAGTACAGTTATCTTCTGTCAGGATTTTTGGCAGAGAGAGATATAATAAAGTTAAGATTACTTCTGTAAGTGTACTCTGAGATGTTTAAAGGAGGATGTTTCATTTTGGTATCAAAGCAAAGGATTCTGGCTTAGGAAATGCTCTGAACAGATGATTTCTAGCATTAGTACAGAATAAAGTTAGCATAGAACAAAGGGTTCTGGGTTAGAGCATAAGATTCTGGCACAGAACAGAAGGTTCTAGCTCAGCGATGCTCTGGTTTAGTTAGACTGATCCCCTAGACAAATAAGAAATTTGAATGGTTCTCTCCCTAGAGTATGATATAGGGATGGTGTTCACTACTTGGAAAGGTTTAGACAAAAAGACAGTGACACCCAGATGAATGAGACTATACCCCGAGCTTTACAGTCTTACGAAGGATATGATTATTATAGGCTAATCCTAGTCAGTCGATACAGCCGAGGTCTCATGTTTATTAAAACAATGTGGCTGGACTAAGCAGAATAATGTTTAAGAAGCAATTTCCTCTATGGATAGAGACAGAAGCTGATCAGTTCACGACTAAGGAAGCTGTAAGAGTAGCTTGAGGTATCATGTTGTGACCAGATACTATAGTGAGCATGCTAGATGTCCAAGTTGCGACAAGTTAAGTCATAAGTCACGATGAGAGAAGACTTTTGGTCGCAAAACACAGGGTAAATGTTGGAGTAGTAGACATGGGGATTCATAAAGTTAAGCTTGAAACATCAGCTAATCAGTGAGACCCCCAACCTTTAATGCTGTATAAAGATGAGGTACACCTAGACTTTGACTCTTCAGGTAGTGAAGAGAGTTCAGATGACAGCATAAGGGACTCAATCAGGAAGGTTTATAGTAAAGTACCCATGCATATTTTTGTAGACTCGGATTTATAGTCTAGAAATTATGAGAAATTCAGTCAGATGTTGTGTATGCATCAGATAATGCTGCACTAGATAATGATGGGTCTAGTAATTATGTACAGGATGAGTTTGATAGAGTGCTCTCTAACCTGATATAAGCTCTATTCCTCCGATGAGAGGACAGATTTCAGCTGAGGAAGCTGAGTACTGATACTGGATTATAGGTAGGCCAGATATTATTCCTCCTTTACTAGAGTTTGAGGATAAGTTTGATATGAGTAGACTAAGATCCAGTTACAATCTGTGATATCCCTTCCTATTATCCCAGTCCAGGAATATACGAGGTTATAGATAAAGATTAAAGGGATGTTCCTAGCCCTAATCCACCCCAGCCTTCTTTATGAAAGATAGACAATGTGACTATACTAGTCTCAAGAAAGGCTGTGGGAAGTGAACTACTTAGTTTAGGTTAAGGGATGGAAGGAAGTAGAAATCAAGAGCAGTCAGTTTAGCTGCAGTTCTTCAATGCCGTAGCAAGGATGATAAATAGAGATGTGATAGAGGGCATTGACCTGAATTAAGCTTTCATGTTAGTAGCATGATATGAGATGGCCATGAGCTAGATATTGCATATACCCTATGTGGCATGTAAAGCTAAGTGAGCTTTTGGCAAATGGTTCACAACTGATGTGTAAGGATAGGCCATTACTAGGGTAAAGACTAGACAAGAACATTATAAGGGAATGTTTAAAGCAAGTTAGATCCAGGTCAGATGTAAAGCAGTTTAGGACACAGCTAGAAGTCCCCGAGAAGTTAGGCCATGACGAAAGGTGACCCGAGGTCATGACTAAAGAATGTAGAGCTGTCCAGTCATGACAAGTAGAATGAGATGGTCATAACTAAAGTTCATGGATGCGTTGCGCCTAGTTCATACTCAGGTCATAATGAAGATACGCAGGGACCTGATAAAGGATGAAGATGCCAGCCTCACTGAAGGTTATCAGTTAGAGGTTTAGCACATGATGTAGGCAAGATAAACAGTATGAGAAATAGAGATACATGCTAGTTTAAGATAATGATCAGAAGTAGATCCTCTATGTGACTATCAAGAGTAGATCTACATTTGGAAATACTTTGTTCAATTAGTCTTTTATGAACAAAAGAATCAAAAGTTAGGATAAGGCTTGCTCAAGAAATGAGCTTAACATATGGCTTCAAGTTCTCGAAAGTCAAAGTTCCTAAAACAGGATATTAATCCCACATCGATTGGGGAGGTGAACGAAGCATGCCTTATAAGGGTGTAGATACCTCTCCCTTAAGGACGCGTTTCCAGTACTCACCAAGCGCCTCTCGTCACCAAGCGCCCCGAAGGGGTAGGCAGGCACGAGTGGGTAGGCAGGCAGTGCTGGGGAAAAAAAACCTGGCCTAAGGGGCAGTGGCCTCATGTCGGGATAATATCTTCCGCTGTGTACTTTGATACCCGGAGGACGCATTTTGGGTGCCTAAGGGGTTAAAGTCCTCATGTGCCTGGAGAATGAAACCGTGACCTCATGTGGGCTTAAGGCCTGCCTAAGGGGAAAGCGGATAATATCTATGTGGAAGGGTGCTGGGCTGTTAGAGAACACAAGTAATGGTGCTAGATGATGAATGAGATTTATGTGATCTAAATTGGTTAGAATGAAGAAAAAGACCAGGAAGGAACCATAGTCCGGTCAAGAGTAGACTGAGACTGATGTATACGCGTGGAAAGAGTTAAGAGATAGTAGAAAGATACCAAAGTTGCTCCAGAGAAATGGAGACTGTTCCGCTCACCTGGGAAGTATTCCTTGAGTAAAGTTTATGAAAAGTATTCCTCTAAGTTAAATAGAGATGAGCGTGAGGCTAAAGGTTAAATAGAGAAAGAGAAACCCTTTTGATGAATGTTTAGACAAGTTCATATATATGAACAGAGAGAGTGAATGATTAAAGAGTTAATTTACGGATTGGATTTCATGTTATAAAGAAAAAGTTTTCTCAGGTAGTCACAGAAGTTCAATAGAGCGGTAGCTATAAGCAAGATTAGAAAAAAGAAAGATAGCCATGGTTCTAAAGATAAAGTAACTCCCCTATTCGATAGAAGGGTCAAGTCTATACCCTAATAAGAGGGTAGCATGGCAGCCTAAGTGAAATAGATAGATGTTTCAGGATGAATGATCAGGATATGATAGGCAATATGATAAAGGAAATATGTTTTGAGGCTTACTTAGTTTATTACAATGTCTGATGGATGGTTGAGCAAATTATGATGATGAATAGTTGCATCTCCTTGCAGTTGTCATATAATGACATGCATGTTAGAGTATGCCATGATGAATACTCCTATTTCGCAGTATATGCAGGGTAGAGTATATATGGTGAGGAAATTATGAGAAAATTATGTTGCTCCCATACCATATGATATGCAATAAGGAATGTATTGAGGATGATAGATAGTCTCAGTTTATGGGACGATAAGTTATGATATGATATTCTGATATGATTTATAATTGGGGTGATTCTGGTTTTTCTATAGGCTTGCGAATGCAGTACTCAGAGCCATTTCTATTGAAAGGAATGGTATACAGAAAGAGTTAGATTTGAAACAGATGACTCTGAGATAGAGACTATATTCAAATGAGTACAGATCACTCTTCAGATAAGAGTTGGATCTGATGCAGTCTGCTCGTAGTTAGAGCATAGTTCAAATGGCTCGCAGTTAGAGCACAGATTTACATGAGAAGTTATGATGAGGCCATAGCAGCGGAATGTAATGGCAGGTGGTTAAACCATTATTGCACAAGGCATGGTAAGCCACAGTAAGAGAAAGATGAGAAGGAACTCCTGAGTAAGAGAGGAAATAAGTAAAGTCTTGGGAAATAATATGGGCTACTGAACGTAATATTTTTAAATTTTTATTGAGTTATCAACAAGTAGAAGCGGTGAACCCTATAACTTAGTCTGTTGGTTTAAGATCTTCGGGAGATATACAGAATCGTAGTTAGATTCTGGAGGGTCACAGTTAGACCCTAGCATGGCTCCAGGGTCGCAGTTAGATCCTAACAGTTCCAGAGTCGCAGTTAGATTCTGAAGAGGCTGACGGTTGATCGCAGTTAGATCCCGAGGTCGCAGTTAGACCTAGCCTAAGGAAAGTAATGAGCCATGAGATATGAGTACAATGTAGTATCTCTTTGGGAAGACGAATGAAACATCCTTACTTTCATATGTCTCAGGGACCATTCAGTAGCATTTAGAACCACTTTCAAGGTCATTGAAGTCCAATTTCTCAATCTGGAGTTTTACTCTTATCGAGTACTGTTCACTGTGTAACTTCCAGATGAGTGACCCGACTTCGAAAAATCATAACTAATTCTAGAAAAATCGAAATGAAGTGGTTCCAATTTCTAAATTAAGCTATCTCAATTATATTTCAGGAAAAAATAACTCGTTGACCATTCATTGACCAAGTCAATGTCAGTCAACGTGTCAAGTTTACTGTTCATTCCACGTTCTTCTCCCTGAATCCAGCATTCTGGTCCCAAATTTAATAATTTATATCTCCTTGTGTAGACATCCAAATGATACGTTTTATATATAAAATTAAAGCTTGGTATGTCTACTATTTACCATAAAAATTTAGTACATTTATTCATCTATTTACTATTTTTAATCATTTATCAAACATTATCATGTCACCACGTGTTACTGTTCACAGTGGTAATTTCCACCAATCAACTTTGCATACATATGCATACATCCATCATATATCAGTCAAACATGCCAAACAACAATTATTATTAATTAATAAGTTGTTTTACATCTGGCCATGTACATAAATTCTCATATCTCTATTGCATCTTTTCCTGCCTAAACTCCGGCAGCATAACCGCTACGCTTCATCTGTACAAAGAACTGAACCGTACTGATTCGGTAATCCCCTCATGAGAACTACCATTCTACGTAGTACCCAGGAAAGACTAGATGAACCGGCTAGGTCCACTCACTTCTAGCCTCCTTAGACAGCACTACGTACACAGTACTTATCATATACTGATGTTCAGCCTTTACTTCGGCAGCATAACGGCGTCTCTTAAAATTCCCAGAATTCATTTTGACATAACCTCCCCTGTAATGGTTTACTTATTGGGATGAGATTCGGGGGAATCTCAGTAGCAATAATCATAACAATATATGTAATGCAGAGTGACAGTGCTTGCTTGTGATTGTGTACAGATAAGTATGCTGCGTGCTTCCATGCTTAATAACATATGATCATAGCATTACAGCAGAGCTTCAGACATAACATATAAGACAACAATCCAACCAAACAATAGCACAACAAATCACAAAGCCATTACATAAAAGCTAGGATTAGTTACTACCTCAAAGGCTCAGCAGAGCTCTACTATCTCTATTCTGCTTCCAGCTCCGCCAGAACTTCCTTTCTTTCTTTCTTCCTCTCACTTTCTCTCTCTAGCACCTCCTCCTCTCTCTAAAAGCTCCTTGGCCGTGCAGCATATGAATGAATGGGGGGGGTATTTATAACCTCCTCCAATGGCATTTCTGTAATTACCATGAACTTTGATCCTGCGGTCCTGGTTTTTCCTGGATTTTCCTATTTTCTTTAATTCCTCATTTACTGCATCATGCATGACATCATTGGGACACCTCACCAGGACACCTCAGCGCCACATTTTCCACATGCTGAAATTCCTGGACACCTCAACAGCTGACTCAGCATGCTGACTCATCTTACTGGCACCTGTCACGCCATCCAATGCTATCCAGATAAATCCAGGACTTTATCTGATCGCCTCCTCGGTTATCGTGCCGACCGAGTAACTTTACTTTATTGAAACAGCATTAAAATAATATTTTAATGCCACTTTTTCCCACACATTACTGGGCCTACGTTTTTGGGCTCTGGGGATGTTGTCTTGGATCCTGATCAAGCCCAAGTACTCTGATGGCTCGATTCCCAAGAAACAGCCCTTGGCAAATTACCAAAATACCCTTGGGTGCCCTTTCTTGCACTATTTTAACCCTAAGGGTAAAATCGTCATTTTACACCCTTCTGTACCCTGTCAGGGTATATACTGACTCTAAGTAACTTTATCTGTATATACCTTGGCTGCTGGGCCTATCCAGAATTACCAAAATACCCTCCATTCATCTGTTACTCATTAGTACAACATAGGGGTATTTTCGTAATTTCGCACTTTTCCGGGGTTCTACCAGACACTGGCCCACCTATCAGTCCAAGTGTCTTACTGGGCCTCTGTTGGCGCCATTATTGGGCCTTTCTGGGTCCAACACCTTCATGGCACGCATTACGAGGAATCTTCCCCCGTTAATAATTATTGAATATTTTATCTATTATTCACCGTTTATACACATATCCGGACACCGGCTCCTTCTGTCCGAAACACTAGCCTGCGGTGTTCAGGCATCCCTGTGAGTCATATCAGTCATCTGACTGAGGTCATCCGAACTCATTCAGTCCCTTTTTAAATACCGATAAATCTCCCTATCGGATCCCCCGAGGCCTCACACTCCCGTCTGGATTTTCTGATTTGCGAATAACTTTTTCTACAGGCCTCCTATCGGTATTCTGTCAGTTTCCCGACATCCGCCCCATAAGGACGTATCATCCTGTATTTTCTCGCCTAGATCTGAATTCTAGGATATCCGGTATGAATTTTTATAACTTTTGGACGATCAGTCCATTTCTGGCTATCTGGAGTCTTCAAAAATTCCTGTATTAAGCCAGATTACCGAGCGTCACTTGCTCTCTCTACCGGTGAAATCTGGGACTGAAATGCTGTCGGACAGTCCAAACCACTTCCGGCCTGACTTTCTTTAATTACAATTTAGCCCCATGGAACTTTTCTTCTTTTCATTTAAGTCCCTTTTTATTTGGCTAAAATTACACTTAAGGACCCCACATTTTTGTCTACTTTCCTTTTTGGCCTTGAAACTTTCCATAGTTGCACTTAAGTCCTTTCATTTCCTTTACTAGGTCTAGGGGCATTATTGTCTTTTCATATTTTACCAGAGTATCCTCTGGCCCTGGTCAACTATCCAGATACCCCTTCTTGACTGTCTAACCTTAGCCAAATGACCAAAATACCCTTTACTCATTCTTCAGTTATTCTATAACATAAGGGCATTTTCGTCATTTTGCACATTTTTCCCGGACACCGGCCCCTCTTACCACTGAACTGATATTATGGGCCTGGTCCTTCCCTGGTGTCACTACGGGCCTTAGACAATACTGTATGGCCTCTGGCCATAGTCCGATCATCTCTATTCGGACTACCTTTCCTTTACCAATTATAACTGTAAATTCCCATCTTCAGGAATTTTTACAAAAAAATCGGGACCTCAAATCAAAATTCTGTGACTCCTCATTCAATCCGGAATCATTTTCTCTATCTCCCGGTATTTTCAGATATTTTATCCGGACCGGGCTGTTTTGGCCTGAAAAAGCACTCACGCGCACACTTTTCCAAAATGACCATTTTACCCCTGGTCATATTTCTAATTCTTTCATACACCTAGAGACCTCATATGCACATTTCACAGTTCAGTGAAATGATCAGCATAATTTTCTCTATTTTCTGGCAAAATATGGTACTCATCGGCTATCAGCCCGATCTTTCCCATAATTACAATTATGCCCTTGAATTCTCTTTCTGGCATCTCTAGGCCTAAAAATTAGGGTGTTACATTTCTACCCCCCTTAAAATAAATTTCGTCCTCGAAATTTACTTGGCATCTTAGTCAACGATCCGGGATATAGCTCTTCTGTATATCCTTTCCTGGTTTATGACTAAGGCTTGGGGCATTCATCCTCTTATACTTAGGGACAACTCATTACACTTGCGAGTAGTGTCCATTTCTTTCATATTTTATCCCGCAGAATTCTGATGTAATTCTGGGGTCTACCTCACTCCTCTTATACTTTGCTAATCTCTTAGGAGAAATATTGTTCTTCTGACTTTCTTTCTCCTGATACGAGATCATAACCCAGATAACTTCTCTGACTTTTCTTAACTATTCTCATAACTTCATGCATCTATGCCAAACCTTTGTGGCATTTGCACTTCTTCTTATCCCTTCTTAGGGCTTACATATCTTTAGGCTACTCTTGCCTTAGCACCTTTCAATTTAATGTGCTACTGGGTTAGGGCTAGATTACTCTTTATATAGCTTTAGGCCCTAGCAATCTCTTTCTTATAGAACTACGTTCTATCTTTGCTTTGCCTTAGACCCTCTTCTCTAGGTCTCTCTGGCCTTTTATTACCATTTCCTTTAGATCAGAAAAGAACTCTTCATTATCCACATCATTATCTAGGCCTATAGTTCCTTACAGCTCAGTCTCCCTTACGGCTATGGTTCTTCTTAACCATTCTTAGGGTCGACCTTAGGGAATATTGAAGACTGCGTCTGGGGTAAGAGCAAATACCTTTCCTAGGGATGTCAGCATTCTTAGGGCAACCTCTTACAAAGTGGCATTTCTTACCACAACTGCTTTGCCCTGCTCGACACTCCCATGTGCCACAGCTCTTTCCACCACATTGACATCTCTGCTCTCCAATCTGACCATTACCTTGATCAGTCCCTTGTCTGAACTATCGCCTCTTTCTCTTGCTATTGGCTTGACAACTTGAGCTACCTCCCAGAGTGCTCTTAGCCAATGCTTTTCTATTCTCAACACATAGAGGATTCTGTTCTTTGCTTCTCAGGCATACTTCTACCAAACTTTGAATATCAGTACTCAGCTTTGGACTTGGACTCCGTCTTTGCTAAGGGAAAGCTAAGTTTAGTCTGTATACTAGAGGCTATCTAAGAAAACCATTATAAAATAATTTCTCTGGGTGAGTTTATCACTAGTGAAGCTTCCTCACCTTAACTTCGTCTTTGGCATTCATCTTACCTAAGAGATACTACATTGTACTCATATCTCATGGCTCATTACTTTCCTTAGGCTAGGTCTAACTGCGACCTCGGGATCTAACTGCGATCAACCGTTAGCCTATTCAGAATCTAACTGCGACTCTGAAGCTGTTAGGATCTAACTGCGACCCTGGAGCCATGCTAGGATCTAACTGTGACCCTCCAGAATCTAACTGTGATTCTGTTGTACTGTATATCTCCCGAAGATATTAAACCAACAGACTAGGTTATAAGGTTAACTGCTTCCACCTGTTGATAACTCCATAAATAAACATTTGAAAAATTTTATAGCCTCATATCATTTACCCAGACTTTACTTACTTCCTCTCTTACTCAGGAGTTCCTTCACATCTTTCAACTTGTGCTCTAACTACGAGCCATTTGAACTATGCTCTAACTGCGAGCATTCTATATCAGATCCAACTCTTATCTAAAGAGTGATCTATACTCATCTGAATCTAGCTCTATCTGAGAGCCACCTGTTTCAGATAAAACTCTTATCTGAAGAGTGATCTAGAAACAATCCCTTTACTGTTATCTGTTACTTTTTCTGTACATCATTCATTTCAATAGAAATGGCCCTGAGTACTGTATTCACAAGCCTATAGAAATACCTGAGTAACCTCATCATAAATCATAACTTATCGTCCCATAAACTGAGACTATCTATCATCCTCAATACATTCATATCATCCTCCTATCATATGGCTGGGAGCAACATACTTTCTCATAACTCTCTCATCTCATATGTGTACTCATATATATACTCTACCCTGCATGCACTGCAAGAGGGGAGTATCCATTCATCATAGCATACTCTAACACGCATGTCATCCTTTGACAACTGCAAGGAGATGCAACTATCATAACTTATGGCACATAAGCCATATCATCATCATATTTTGCTCAACCATCCATTAGATATCGTAACAATCCAAGTAAGCCTCAAAACATATTTTCTTGATCATATTATTTGTCAGATCATCATCTGATCATACTATCTATCGCATTATCTGTCAGATTATCAATCACATGCTCAGAATCTGACAAGCACCTCTGTCTATCTTACTTAGGCTGCCACACTACCCTCTTACCAATGAATAGACTCAACCCTTCACTATTTTATCTTACATTAGGAATAGGGGAGTCACTTTATCTCTTAACTGTGGCTACCTCTTTACTATCTCTCAACTTCTTCTATCTTTCCATCAGTCCCTATCAGTCCTGGTCTATTCTTGACCGGACTATGGTTCCTTATTGGTCTTTCTCTTTATCTTAGCGAACTTGAGTCGCATGGATCTCGTTCATCATCTTTTACTATTACTTCTATTCTCTAGGGTATTCTCCCCTAGGTCTATTACTTCTCCATGATGGAATCTCTCTCCTCAGAGAACATTTAGCTCTTTATCTATTACCCATCACGTCTCTCACCTTAGGCCATGTGCTAGGATCATTCCTGGGCAAATCTCATCCTAGCTTTTAGGTCTTCTATTCAGATTAGCTGAATAAAACCCCTGTAATGTAGATCTACTCTTAGTTACCACATAGAGGATCTACTTTTTCACATTGTCTTAAATTGATCTTTCGTACCTCAGTACCTTTGTACTGTCTAGCTTATCATATGTTATACCAATCCTCTAGCTGGTAGACTTCAGCGAGTTTTGTACCGTCATTCATATGGCCTCTGCTATCTTTTGTTATGACTTGAGAACTGCATAGTCACAACTCACATGCTCTGTGACTTTTAGTCGCAACCGTCGCACACTACTCGTCACGACCTGGCATTTATGCATCCTTTAGTCACAACCTATAACATCGCTACCTGAACTCCTTTGTACACTGGTCGCGTACTGCCATATTACTCATCGCGACCTGAGGTCTTCTCACGTCGCAACATCAACTTATCTGTACATATTAGTCACGACATAAGACCCCTCTTCTCTACTTCCTACTTTTAAAACATGTAGTCATACTCATCCTCATACAACGGCAACATACTAGGTATAGGGTAGCTCAATAGTGTGCATACTGGACAATACAATCCAATCCAATACAGGATTTATCCATTCATTAGCCAGTGGAAACAGAACACAAATAAACTCGTACCTTAGTTTGGCACAGGAGACTTTCTTATCTCGTTGCCAGTCAGGGTATATATTCTTCCCTAAGTCGAGTATCTTTCTCCTGTTGTGTTCTGTGGACACTCCCTGGCATAATGTCCATACTTTCCACACCTATAGCGTAACCCTTGACCTACTGGACAATGCCTCATACCATGGTCTCGACCACAGTTCCTACATTCATTAGGCCTTGGTTGCCTACTAACTTCTCTTGGCCCACTACCTGGCCTACTTCCTTGCTTCTTATTAACTTTTGACCCATATGCTGGCTCATTTCTCTTCTTACTGTTCCTTTTCAAGGAACCTGGTGGCATCCCTTTCAATGGTACTGATGGAGTAGGCTCACTCTTTTCTGGTTATTGCACATTCTTTTCTAGCTTGTAAACTGCCAGCTGAGTCTTTCTTTCAGTGGGACATTCTAAAATCTTAAAGATTTTCTCTAACTGGCTTACCCAATCCTCAACTACTTGAGTGTCAAAAGTCCCTTCAAACATGGGCGGATTAAACTTATGGAATCGCTCCATCCATGTTTGCAGACTTCCCTGGTTATTGTTATTTCCTATAGACCCCTGACGTCTATTCATTCCAGTCTGCTCATGATCCGTCTAAGGTTCAGGTTCTATATCATTTTCTGGTACTACCTACTTCCCAGACTGCTGTAATCTTGCAACCGCAGCAGCAACCGCCGTAGTGATAGCAGAATCTCGCTCTTGATCTTGGCGAGCCTGGGCTGCCCACATCTCATCGTGACTTAACTTGTTGTAACTTGGATATCTGGCATCCTCACTACAGTATCTGGTTACAACACGATACCTCGAGCTACTCTTGCAGCTTCCTTAGTCGTGAACTGATCAGATTCTGTCTCTATCTCTAGAGGAAACTGCTTCTTAAACCTTGTTCTGCTTAGTCTAGCCATATTGTGTTAATAAACACGAGACCTCGACTGTGTCGGCTGACTAAGATTAGCCCATCATAATCATATCCTTCGTAAGACTATAGAGCTCGGGGTCCAGCCTCATACATCTGGGTGTCACTGTCTTTTGTCTAAACCTTTCTAAGCAGTGAACACCATCCCTATATCATATTCTAGGGAGAGGACCACTCAAACTTCTCATTTGTTTAAGGAATCAAACTAACTAAACTAGAGCATCACTGAGCCAGAACCTTCTGTTCTGTGCCAGAATCTTATGCTCGGAGCCAGAACCCTTTGTTCTGTGCTAACCTTATTCTGTACTAACACCATAAATTATCTGTTCAGAGCATTTCCTAAACCAGAATCCTTTGCTCTGATACCAAAATGAAACATCCTTACTTTCATATGTCTCAGGGACCATTCAGTAGCATTTAGAACCACTTTCAAGGTCATTGAAGTCCAATTTCTCAATCTGGAGTTTTACTCTTATCGAGTACTGTTCACTGTGTAACTTCCAGATGAGTGACCCGACTTCGAAAAATCATAACTAATTCTAGAAAAATAGAAATGAAGTGGTTCCAATTTCTAAATTAAGCTAACTCAATTATCTTTCAGGGAAAAATAACTAGTTGACCATTCATTGACCAAGTCAACGTCAGTCAACGTGTCAAGTTTACTGTTCATTCCACGTTCTTCTCCCTGAATCCAGCATTCTGGTCCCAACTTTAATAATTTATATCTCCTTGTGTAGACATCCAAATGATACGTTTTATATATAAAATTAAAGCTTGGTATGTCTACTATTTACCATAAAAATTTCGTACATTTATTCATCTATTTACTATTTTTAATCATTTATCAAACATTATCATGTCACCACGTGTTACTGTTCACAGTGGTAATTTCCAGCAATCAACTTTGCATACATATGCATACATCCATCATATATCAGTCAAACATGCCAAACAACAATTATTATTAATTAATAAGTTGTTTTACATCTGGCCATGTACATAAATTCTCATATCTCTATTGCATCTTTTCCTGCCTAAACTCCGGCAGCATAACCGCTACGCTTCATCTGTACAAAGAACTGAACCGTACTGATTCGGTAATCCCCTCATGAGAACTACCATTCTACGTAGTACCCAGGAAAGACTAGATGAACCGGCTAGGTCCACTCACTTCTAGCCTCCTTAGACAGCACTACGTACACAGTACTTATCATATACTGATGTTCAGCCTTTACTTCGGCAGCATAACGGCGTCTCTTAAAATTCCCAGAATTCATTTTGACATAACCTCCCCTGTAATGGTTTACTTATTGGGATGAGATTCGGGGGAATCTCAGTAGCAATAATCATAACAATATATGTAATGCAGAGTGACAGTGCTTGCTTGTGATTGTGTACAGATAAGTATGCTGCGTGCTTCCATGCTTAATAACATATGATCATAGCATTACAGCAGAGCTTCAGACATAACATATAAGACAACAATCCAACCAAACAATAGCACAACAAATCACAAAGCCATTACATAAAAGCTAGGATTAGTTACTACCTCAAAGGCTCAGCAGAGCTCTACTATCTCTATTCTGCTTCCAGCTCCGCCAGAACTTCCTTTCTTTCTTTCTTCCTCTCACTTTCTCTCTCTAGCACCTCCTCCTCTCTCTAAAAGCTCCTTGGCCGTGCAGCATATGAATGAATGGGGGGGTATTTATAACCTCCTCCAATGGCATTTCTGTAATTACCATGAACTTTGATCCTGCGGTCCTGGTTTTTCCTGGATTTTCCTATTTTCTTTAATTCCTCATTTACTGCATCATGCATGACATCATTGGGACACCTCACCAGGACACCTCAGCGCCACATTTTCCACATGCTGAAATTCCTGGACACCTCAGCAGCTGACTCAGCATGCTGACTCATCTTACTGGCACCTGTCACGCCATCCAATGCTATCCAGATAAATACAGGACTTTATCTGATCTCCTCCTCGGTTATCGTGCCGACCGAGTAACTTTACTTTATTGAAACAGCATTAAAATAATATTTTAATGCCACTTTTTCCCACACATTACTGGGCCTACGTTTTTGGGCTCTGGGGATGTTGTCTTGGATCCTGATCAAGCCCAAGTACTCTGATGGCTCGATTCCCAAGAAACAGCCCTTGGCAAATTACCAAAATACCCTTGGGTGCCCTTTCTTGCACTATTTTAACCCTAAGGGTAAAATCGTCATTTTACACCCTTCTGTACCCTGTCAGGGTATATACTGACTCTAAGTAACTTTATCTGTATATACCTTGGCTGCTGGGCCTATCCAGAATTACCAAAATACCCTCCATTCATCTGTTACTCTTTAGTACAACATAGGGGTATTTTCGTAATTTCGCACTTTTCCGGGGTTCTACCAGACACTGGCCCACCTATCAGTCCAAGTGTCTTACTGGGCCTCTGTTGGCGCCATTATTGGGCCTTTCTGGGTCCAACACCTTCATGGCACGCATTACGAGGAATCTTCCCCCGTTAATAATTATTGAATATTTTATCTATTATTCACCGTTTATACACATATCCGGACACCGGCTCCTTCTGTCCGAAACACTAGCCTGCGGTGTTCAGGCATCCCTGTGAGTCATATCAGTCATCTGACTGAGGTCATCCGAACTCATTCAGTCCCTTTTTAAATACCGATAAATCTCCCTATCGGATCCCCCGAGGCCTCACACTCCCGTCTGGATTTTCTGATTTGCGAATAACTTTTTCTACAGGCCTCCTATCGGTATTCTGTCAGTTTCCCGACATCCTCCCCATAAGGACGTATCATCCTGTATTTTCTCGCCTAGATCTGAATTCTAGGATATCCGGTATGAATTTTTATAACTTTTGGACGATCAGTCCATTTCTGGCTATCTGGAGTCTTCAAAAATTCCTGTATTAAGCCAGATTACCGAGCGTCACTTGCTCTCTCTACCGGTGAAATCTGGGACTGAAATGCTGTCGGACAGTCCAAACCACTTCCGGCCTGACTTTCTTTAATTACAATTTAGCCCCATGGAACTTTTCTTCTTTTCATTTAAGTCCCTTTTTATTTGGCTAAAATTACACTTAAGGACCCCACATTTTTGTCTACTTTCCTTTTTGGCCTTGAAACTTTCCATAGTTGCACTTAAGTCCTTTCATTTCCTTTACTAGGTCTAGGGGCATTATTGTCTTTTCATATTTTACCAGAGTATCCTCTGGCCCTGGTCAACTATCCAGATACCCCTTCTTGACTGTCTAACCTTAGCCAAATGACCAAAATACCCTTTACTCATTCTTCAGTTATTCTATAACATAAGGGCATTTTCGTCATTTTGCACATTTTTCCCGGACACCGGCCCCTCTTACCACTGAACTGATATTATGGGCCTGGTCCTTCCCTGGTGTCACTACGGGCCTTAGACAATACTGTATGGCCTCTGGCCATAGTCCGATCATCTCTATTCGGACTGCCTTTCCTTTACCGATTATAACTGTAAATTCCCATCTTCAGGAATTTTTACAGAAAAATCGGGACCTCAAATCAAAATTCTGTGACTCCTCATTCAATCCGGAATCATTTTCTCTATCTCCCGGTATTTTCAGATATTTTATCCGGACCGGGCTGTTTTGGCCTGAAAAAGCACTCACGCGCACACTTTTCCAAAATGACCATTTTACCCCTGGTCATATTTCTAATTCTTTCATACACCTAGAGACCTCATATGCACATTTCACAGTTCAGTGAAATGATCAGCATAATTTTCTCTATTTTCTGGCAAAATATGGTACTCATCGGCTATCAGCCCGATCTTTCCCATAATTACAATTATGCCCTTGAATTCTCTTTCTGGCATCTCTAGGCCTAAAAATTAGGGTGTTACAATGAATGCCAAAGACGAAGTTAAGGTAAGGAAGCTTCACTAGTTGATAAACTCATCGAGAAAAATTATTTATAATGATTTTCCTCAGATAGCCTATATTATACAGACTGAACTTAGTTTTCTTTAAACAAAGACGGAGTCCAAGTTAAAGTCTGAGTGCTGATATTCAAAATTTTATAGAAGTATGCCTGAGGAACAAAGAAGAGAACCCCATATGTTTTGAGAACAGAAAAGTATGAGCAGATAAATCCTTCAGATGAGGATAAAAAGATTGAAAGGCTAGAGAGACCTAGAGAAGAAGGTCTAAAGTAAAGATAGAACCCAGTAGTTATATGAGATAGAGAATGCTAAGGCTTAGAAGAGTAAGGTAGCCTTCGTCCAGAAAGATGTTAAGGCAAGAGTAGTCTAAGAAAGAGTAATGAAAAAAGGGTCCAGTTGTCACAGAAGTTGGTATAGATGGACAAGGTAAGAAAAGTGAAAAGTTAAAGTAAGATAGACCCTGGAGTTACACCAAGATGTTAAGGGGTAAGATATGAAAGAGTGTAAATGCCATAGAAGTTTGGCATATATATGATGAATGATAAACAAAGGTATGAAAAGTTAGAAAGGTTATGAACATTAAAGGATTAAAACCCTTCTGAGAAGTCCAAATAAGAGTGGATTTGAAATGAAAGATTTAAATTATGACTTTGTTCAGGAGAACGAGAAGCAAAAGAGCAATACTCTCCTGAGAGGCTGATAAAGTCATAAGAGAATGTTAGAGCTTTGCATTTAGGAGCAAGTATACAGTCCTACAAGATATTGGCCATGCATTATGCATGTTAGAGTATGTGCTCCTACTTAGCAGTAAAGTAAAGAAAAGAATAACTGCATAAGTCCTCTCTCTGTATGATGTTGATCATTAAAGATGATAAGAGCAAAAATAGAGTTATAAGAGTTTCTATACGAAAAGAGGATGAAGCTTTGCGGATGATAAAGAATTCTACGAGATGCTAAGAGAAGTAATAAGGGATAAGTGTTAGAAAGTATGATGAGTGAGTGAGTGAAACTCCCGAATACAATAATATTTGAGAGAGTTTAATATGAAAGAAATGGACACTACTCTCAAGTCTAGTACAAGGAGTTGTCCATAAGCAAATGGATGCATAGCACAAGATCAAGTGCCGTGATGAAGTAGAAATAAACTCCAATTAAGTTGACTCATACAAAAAGAGTAATGATAGCAAGGACATGAAGCGGATATTGAAAGTACTCCGCTAGATAATAAGATAAAAGGTAAGAGATGGATACCCCAATTCTTAGTCATAAAGCAGAAAGAGATTTAAAGAGGATGTATATTTAAGATTGTTGACTAAGGTACTAAGTAAATTTCGAGGACGAAATTTATTTTAAGGGGGAGAGAAATGTAACATCCCTAATTTCTGTACTAAGTTGTATGTATAGATTGAATAAAATATATGAGATGTTTAGGAAAAGATGTGGCCATATTTATGTGAAGAAAATGATTAATTGGAAGAGGAAGAAAGTCTAAGAGCCAAAGTGTAAAATTATAAAAATGCCACTGTGAAGCCTTAAGAAACTAGAAGTAAATGGAGGGCATTTTGGTCATTTCACACAATGGATGGATATAAGAGGAAATTTGATAGTAAATTATTATAATTAATATGAGAATTTATGGAGTTGACAGAAGTCAAAAAGGAGTCCTGTAGAATTAATTATGGAATTTACGGTGAAAAAGGACACCGATAAAGGGTTAAAGGAAACATATGTAATTTTTAACAGGACTTTTGGGTCTCAGAAAATTATGAAACTTTGTAGAGAATTCATTTTATATTAGAATGAATTTCTAAAAATGTTAGAACAATTAAAGGAGGTGTTTAGCATTTATTCTAAGATCAGGATAATTTACGGATATCGGTATGAGGAAAGTACATTGGGATTTGGGCCAGTTATCTATTGGACCTAAAAGAGGCCCAACATTTCGTCCTAGGCCAGCCCAATAAGGCCCAAAAGTTATCTTGGAGCCCAAGTCCAAATAATAAATAATTTATGGATTTTTGAAAAGAAAGAAAAAGAGAATAAAGTAAGAATTAGGTGTTGCACATGGTGGGACCCACAAGGACACAAGAATGGCACCCAAAAAGAGGAAGGGTTAGGTGTACCAAGGGAGGCCATGCTAGTGATGTCATGGTGGTAAGGTCTTGAGTGAAAAGTGAAAAGACATTCCAAGATCAAACCTTTAACCATTAGATCAAATAGTTTCCAAAGTGATCTTAGCCTTCAAATGGCACATGACTTTTGCTATAAATACCCCCCCTTTCCATTCATTCTTCACACCCAAGAGCTCCTTTAGAAAGAGAAGTGAGTTCTAGAGAAAGAAAGTGGAAGAAAGCAAGGAAGAAGCAAGGGTCTTGAAGGAGCAAGTAAGGTAAGTTGTCTCCTTGCTTCTACCTTTTGTTCTTATGGTTTGTGCTTGAGTTTAAGTGATTTTTGAGGCTTAAATCTTGGGGAAATGCTGCTGGAATTTTTGTGTATATGTGAAAGGAATATGAGTTTTAAGTCATAGATAGTTAAGACAAGCTTAAACAAGCTAGTTACATGCTTGGTTGTGAAGTAAGTTGATGTTCTTGACTTTACCATTTCGGTTTGCACTGTTCATGCACTGTTCATGATAGAAGGAAATGGAATTTCAATGATTTAATGCTTCCATTGAGTTTATATGATGATTTTGTGTAGGATTCGAAAGGTTTTGAACCTTGGAAACCATTGGAATTAAAGGTTATAATGTTGAAAATTCCTCACGGTACTGTTCACTCGCGTGAACAGTGATTTGAATTTCATGATTTTGATACTTCCAATGGTCTTAAAATGAGATTTTGTGTGGGGGAAAGTGGAGGAACAAGTATGGGAAGCATTGGAATCAAAATGAGAATTTTTGAAAGAATTATGCATGTTTTTCAAATCTGTCCGGAACAGTGCATAGTTGTTGGAATTTGGTTGTTTTGAGTTCATAAATGGATTCAAAAGGCCAAATTGTGTAGGGTAAGGTCAAGACATCAATTGATTCAAAGGTCAAGTCAATTGGTAAAGATTAAAGGATGTTATGTTACTTAAAGTAAGCTTAGTGTTCAAGAGAAGTTAGATTGTAATGGTTGGATGGTAATGTGATGTTAGGATTTGCTTGGGTGCTCAAAAGAGGGCAGCCACATAGCAAGGAAAAGTAAGAAGGAAGAAGCAAAGTTAAAGTGGAAAGAAGTAAAGCAATAAGGTAGTAAACTTACCCTAAACTTGTATGTATTGAATGTTATGCTTGATTGTGCTATGACTTTGTTGAATTGTGTGCATATGTGTATATGATTGAAGCTCTGTTTCTATGATTACCTTGGCCAATTGTATTTCATATGTTACATGGAAGCATGCACATTACACAATGTTTACACTTTCACAAGCAAGCACAAGTATTTACTTTAATGCATGCATTGTTTAGTACCGTTTGCTACTGAGATTCCCCCGAATCTCATCCCCTATTTATAACCCATTACAGAGAGGTTATGTCGAAGTGAATTTTGAGAATGCTGTAAGACGCCGTTATGCTGCCGATTTTCAGACTAAACATAAGGAGATGATACGTACTGTGTACGTAGGTACTGTCTAAGGAGTCTGGAAGTGAGTGGACCTAGTCGGTTCATCCAGTCTTTCCTAGGTACTTACGTAGAATGGTAATTCTCACGGGAATTACCGAATCAGTACAAGATCAGTTATTTTTACAGATGAAGTATAGTAGTTATACTGCCGGATTTCAGGCAGGAAAGATGTAATAGAGATACGAGGATTTTGTTCATGCCCTATTGTATAAAGATTTATTATTTAATGATAAGTATTGTTTGGTATGTTTGTTTGATATGTGATTAATGTATGCATATGTATGTAAAGTTGCTTGCTGGAATTTGCCACCATGAACAGTAACTCGTGGTGATATAGTGATGTTTCATCTATAAGTAAAAATAGTAAATGATTAAATAAATGTATGATATGTTTATGATAAATAGTAGACATACCAAGCTTCGATTTGATATATAGAATGTCTCATTTCGATGTCTACACATGGAGATATAAATTATCAAAGTTGGGACCAAAATGCTGGATTCAGGAGAAAAATGCTGGATGAACAGTAAAGTTGTAACTTTGACTGACGTTGACTTGGACAAGGAATGGTCAACGAGTTATTTTTCCTTGAAATAGTATTGAGTTATCTTCATGTAGAAATTTGAACCACTGCATTCCGATTTTTCTAGAATTAGTTATGATTTTTTTGAAGTCAGGTCACTCATCTGGAATTTACGCAGTGAACAGTGCTCGATAAGAGTAAAACTCCAGATTGAGAAATTGGACTTTAATGACCTTGAAAGTGGTTCTAAATACTACCAATTGGTCCCTAAGATGTACAAAAATAAGGATGTTTCAGTCGCACACAAAATAGCCCAACTCGAGCTGTGAAGTCCAGGTTCATTGAATCTAAGACATGTCTTGATTCAACGAATAATCTAGGGTGAATTTATATATTTTATATATATAAATTTGTATTTATATATTATATATAATATAAGAGATATTTACAAGATTTAATTTATAAGGATAAATTAAATCTCTATCACTTTTGAATTTGAATTTAAATTGAATTAAATCTGTGGGACGGATTTAATAAAAACCATATTTATTTAATTAGTTTCTTATCAAATTATGCAATATATGATATTGTATTAATTTTAGAATTAATATAAGATTAATTCTGAAGCCCTGCCCAATGAGAAGCCCGATAGCATCCTATATATTTGACATTAGGGGCTAGGGTTCTACACACAAGACACAAGAAAAGGGGGCAAGGAGAGTGCAAAAGGTTTGCAGATAAGAAATTGCCAAAATAGAGACGGTGAGGACGGATTCTTGAGAAAGCCCTAGAGGGATAAGAGGCGCTAACACATCGTTCGTGGTTAGAACATTATTCGTGTGGATACCGGTGGAGGAAGCCGATCTGAGTTGTCGACTTCTTGCGATCGAGAAAAGAGCACCAGGTACGACGAAGTCGCGACCAATTGACACAGAGGTCGCGACTAAATTGGCATCTGAACGTCAGAAATCTGAAAAGATACTACAGGTGGCGACTAGAAGCAGAGGAAGTGGCGACTGCAAACTCCAGAGACGACAGGTCGTGACAAGAAGCTGAGGAGGTTGCGACTAAAAACTCCAGAGGCGAAGAGTCGCGACTAGTGGACACTGAGGTCGCAACCACAGCTTGAATACCGAAGGTAACACTTCTTTCTCCTTGACTTAAACACATTCGATAGATCTTGGCTGGGAATAGAAAAATTTTTAAAGTTAATTTCTGCTGCGTGTCTTCCAATTCCTTTCAGAGAATACTCTGGTAAGATATGAAAAGACAATAATGCCCCTAGATTATTAAAGTAAATAAAGAGGAACCAAGGGTATTTTGGTAATTTACCAATGGATGGTTCTTGGGAATTGAGCTATCAGAGTACTTGGGTTGGATTAGAAACCCAAGATAATATTCTGAGGCCCAAAAATGTAGCCCAACATATATGTGGGAAAAAGTGGCATTAAAATAATATTTTAGTGACTTTTCAATAAAGTAAAGTTACCCGGTCGAAGTGGTAACCGGGGGATTGATTAGATAAAATTTTGGACTTATCTGGTAACCATGGGATGGCGTGAAAGGTGCCATCAAGACGCCACATGGCGCCAACCTAGAGGGAGAAGAAAAGCTGAGGACACGAGGCACGATCTCAGCCGTTTATTCCAGGATAAGACTCTGGAATTCTCTGGAAGCGCTGAGTCAGCTGGTGAGGTGTCCCAAGGGCCCCACCATTATGCCACCTAGCATGTGAGGTGTTCCATGATGATGTCATGTTTGATGAGTCATTATGGAGGATGATGTCATCATGATGACATAAGCGAAACTTGGTAGGCAAGCAAACCGATCTGAGCCACTCGTTGAGAATTGATCTGGGCCACTCATTCTCCTTTGCCTCCACTATAAATACCCCTCCCCTTGCCATTGTGACCCATGGACAAGAGCCAACAAAGGGAGAGAAGTAAGTTTTAGAGAGAGAAAGTGAGAGGAAGAAAGAAAGAAGGAAGTTCTGATGGAGCTGGAAGCAATATAGAGATAGTAGAGTTCTGCTAAGCTTGTAATGTAGTAACTAATCCTAGCTTTTATGTAATGGCTTTGTGATTTGATGTGCTATTGTTTGGTTGGATTGTTGTCTTATATGTTATGCTTGAAGCTCTACTATATAATGCTATGATCATATGTTATTTAGTATGGAAGCACGCAGCATACTTATTTGTACACAATCACAAGCAAGCACTATCACACTGCATTACATATATTATGATTATTACTACTGAGATTCCCCCGAATCTCATCCCCTATGTATAACCCATTACAGGGAGGTTATGTCAAAGTGAATTTTGAGAATGCTAAGAGACGCTGTTATGCTGCCAAAATTATTGTAGTGAAGGAAGAAGATGATACGTACTGTGTATGTAGGTACTGTCTAAGGAGTCTGGAAGTGAGTGGACCTAGCCAGTTCATCCAGTCTTTCCTAGATACTTACGTAGAATGGTAGTTCCCGCGGGAATTACTGAATCAGTACAAGATCAGTTATTTGTAAAGATGAGGCCTAGTAGTTATACTGCCGAATTTTTGGCAGGAAAGATGTAATAGAGATATGAGGATTTTGTTCATGCCCTGTTGTATAACAATTTATTATTTAATAATAAATATTGTTTGGTATGTTCAGCTTGTGTATGAGACATTGAGAGAGAAATTCGTAGGTCCTAAGGTAGCAGTGTTTTGACCTCAGTTTGACCTAGTAAACGGAAGAGTTTGGCCACAAAATTTGGTGAGCCAGTTGCACACATCTGGGGCATTACGTGGATAGGTAATAAGCCTCATTTGGATGTGTAGAATGAGATAAATTAGTTTTCAAAGTAAAGGTCCAGAATAAGGAACTTAAGAGTAAAATTTTAAATTTCTGTGCTTAAGTTAAGATATAATCGAGCTAATATCGCTTTCGCAAGTGTACTCTGAGGGGTCTAAGGGAGGATGTTTCATGCCACGTGTCCTTTACCTTTTTCTACTTTTTCTCTTTTCATTAACTCAATGCTAAGTGGCATCTTGTGGGTCCCTTGAGGACACCTTTTCATGCCACCTCATGGTTCTCGATAACCTTTACTTTATCTAACCCTTCTCCCAGTGCTATCTCCAACCAGGTAAATATCATTCCAATCTCTCTTGGACCTCCATAACTCTTGGCCCACTTTATTCTTGTCATCTAACATCTTCTATATTCCATAGTCGCGACCTAACCATCCTTCCGTCGCAACTTCATGCCTTCTGTGTTATTACTCGCGACCTTATCACTTTTTAGTAGCAACCATACTCATTTTGTCCATTAGTCGTAACCCACACATCTTCCAGTCGCGTCTAGACCTTTCTGTAAAACTTTGTCACGACCACACTACTTTCTCGTCGTGACCAAACTGGTCAACTCTTAACTCTGCAACCTTTGACTTTTACATCCCGAAATGGCCATTCTACCCCTTGGGACTTTCACACATAAATCCTTGTACCTTCGCTTACTCGCAGCTTAGTCCCTGAAAACTCTCTGTGTGTCTCTAAGACTTCTGCTCAAAGGGGGTCTGGTTGCCTCTCAATCTTAGGCTATTTCTGCGTCTCTAGGCCCGAAAATTGGGATGTTATAATATGACATCTGTGACTTTTAGTCATGACCATAGTGCTTTTTGGTCATAACCTGAAATTTGTTTCTAACTCAGATTTGCTCTCTGTGAATTCTAGTCATGACCGGAGTGCTTTTTGGTCACAACCAACAATTTTTATCCATCAGGTTTCTTCTTTATGATTTCCAGTAGCAACCAAATTGACACTTAGTCATGACTAAAAATCAATTTTCAATTCAGATTTACTCTGTGATTTTTAGTCACGATGTGAGTGACATATTGTCGTAACCAGAAATTTCAAATTTCAAGCATTTGCTTTCTGTGATTTTTAGTCGTAACCAAATTGACTTATAGGATACAAATTGCATATGTTTCTTTATATTTTAAGGGTTTTATGACAACTTTACCATTTATTTTATGCCTGTAATTGTGCTTTTGTGGTAATACATGATTGTGCTTGGCAATATGTTGATTAAAGGGTAAAATGGTAAATTCACTCCTCTAAACTACTTATATGTTTGTTCTTTTGTTAGTGGGACTTTTACAATTAGCTTTGATTTTAAATTGTAGTTACTTTGGAGGAGAACCAAGGACTAATGTGAGTAGAAAAGAAATCACAAGACAAAGAGAATCAAATAAGGAAGGCAATTTCCGTGCTCTTTAGTCGCGACCAAAAGTGTCAACATGTCGTGACCTCATTTCTTCTGGGAAGTTTTTCTGCGTTTACAGGTCATGACCACAATATGGATCTGGTCGCAATCAAAGGAGAGAGTTAGTGAAGCTGCGCGTTTTGGATTAGGTCATTCTAGAATTAAAAGGAAGGGGGATCCGCAGACGAAAGGGAGGCTATTTTTTACCTAATTTGGTTAAGAAGCAGTACTCAACTCTCTCTCAATACTCTCTTTACAACCTACACACATCTTCCATCTTTCTTGATCTTTTCACAGATTTTCACCTTTCCACACCGATTAATCTAATTCCACCACCTTTCTCTTGACCTTTCCATCACCTTTTTCTTCTTCTTTAGTCTTGTGGTGATGGATCGCATATCTTGAGCTCATGGATTGCACTTGGGAGTCTTCTATCTTAACTTGCACCTGTTTCATGTTCTAAAATTTCTAGATTTAGGGATTTTATTATATGAATAGGGATAGAATGTCGATTGATTATTCTCAAATTAGATATTTGTAATTGACATTGGATGATGTGGATGTTGAATTTTAATATGAATATTTCAGTTTTGATTTCTGGATAGTTGGACTATTATCAACGATTGTTGACATTTAATTCAATTGCTTGAAATCTATTGTTGTCGATCGATAATCATTTCAGGGCATTTTCATCATCTAATTTAATTACACACTAAGTGGTTTTTAACAGTGCATTAAAAATTTTTAAACTAGCTTTGATCAAAGGAGTTCAAGAACTATTAATGCTCTGGACTCAATCGATTGATTGATGTTTTTATTTTAGACTTAGTGATTCAAAACTCCCATATCAAATTAAGAGCAAGGATATATATGTTTTCATCATCAAGAGTCTTTCTCAACTTATTTCTTTCACAATCTAACTCATTTTTCTCTTAATAAAAAATACAAAAATATTTATTTTACTGCACCCTTATTTTATTGCATCAAAGATCAATCAAACCCAAAACCCATGTTATTTTCACTCAGGTTTTCAATAGTTTTATCACCCAATTTTCTAGGACTCCAATAAAAAGGGCTCCTTAAGAAGAATGATAGGGTTGTGCCTTATACTATATTATCGGGTGCAATTATTATTTTTGATGGATCGAACGACGACAACTTGAGCTCATCAATGGCGCCGTTGCCGGGGAGCCAAGTAATTGGTTCCTTAGAAATTGGTTATTAATTCCATTATTTACCTGAGTCTTTTTTTTGTTTGAATTTTAGTTTTAGTTATTTTCAGTGCATAACATTATGCATTTTTCTAAATTTCTGTGAAATTACTCTCTATACCTTTGAGTTGCGACTAAACCTCATTTGTGTCACGACCTTATTACTTTGCTGTGGTACGTGTTACTCTCTGTGAAATCCATTAGCGATGTGAGTCCTTTTGTGTCGCGACCTTAAATACATTTTTGAACTTTTGCTCTCTTTGTGCAGGGGTCACGACATAAACATCCTTAAGTCGTGACTAGTTGAAATTTTCTGCTGTGAAACTTCTATGTCTAATTTTGATTACTTGCTTGGCCATTCTTGATTGTTTCTATGTTACATGCGTAGAAGAACTGAACCATTAGTGCCTTTTGAACCTAAAATTGAAAGACAACTTAGGAAACTAAAGAGAGAATTTAGAGAAGAAGGAAATAGTAAAGTTGTAGCTGAAGAAGAGGTGAGATCAATATAATTTAGTTCATCCTCTAGTGTTCTGGGATCTGAAATTGAACTTAATTTAGAGATTCCATTAGAAACTTCTAATATGGCTGAGATTAATCATAATGGGCATAATGGACATAATAGACAAGGAAAAATGAAATACCAATGAATGTAGAAGATAATAGAAGTGTGAGGGAAATAAATCATTCTCATGTGAATTATGATCCTTATGATTTTTATACTAAAGAGGCTAATTTTGAAATTAAAGGAGCTTTGATGGCAGCCTTATCTAAATTTTATAGTTTTACAGGAGAATGTCCACATAATTTAAGCACTTACAAGCCATGCATATTGTAATATCCTTAATTTTCTGTACTAATTTCTATGTACAGATTAAATGGAATATATGAGTTCTTTTTCAGGAAAAAGATGTGCTCCTTTATGTAAAGAAAAGGATTAAATTGCAAAAGAAAGGAAATGAAAGGACTTAAGTGCAATTATGGAAAGTTTAAGGTTAGGAAAGAAAGGTAGACAAAAATGTGGGGTCTTAAAGGGTAATTTTAGCCAAATTTAAGGGACTTAATTGCAAAGAAGAAAAGTTCCCTGGGCTAAAGTATAATTAAAGAAAAATAGGTCAGAAGTGGTTGGGACCGCCCGACAGCATTTCAGTCCCAGATTTCACCAGAAGATAGGGCAAGTGACGCTGGGTAATCCAGCTTAATATCGGAATTTTTGAAGACTCCAGATAGTAAAAAATGGACTGATCATCCAAAAGTTATAAATATTCCTACCGGATACCCTAGATTTCAGATATAAGTAAGAAATTACAGGATGATGCGCCCTTATGGGGCGGATGTCAGGAAACGGATAGAATACCGATAGGAGGTCTGTAGAAAAAGTTATTCACGAATTGGCAAATCCAGACGGGAGTATGAGGCCTCCAGAGATCCAATAGGGAGATTTATCGGTATTTAAACTAAGACTGAATGAGGTCGGGTAACAACAGTCAGATGCCCGTTATAACCCAAATGGCTGCCCAGACACAGTAGGGCAGTGTATCTAACAGAAGGAACCGGTGTCTAGATATGTGTGTAAACGGTGCATAATAACTAAAATACTCGGTGAACATGGACAGGGGAGGATTCCTCGAAATACGTGCCATAAAGGTAATGGACCCAGAAAGGCCCAAAAATGGCGCCAACAAAGGCCCAATAAGACTCTTGGACTGATAGGTGGGCCAGTGTCCTGCAGAACCCCGAAAAAGTGCGAAATTACGAAAATACCGCTGTGTAGTACTAAAGGGGTAGCAGGTGTGTGGAGGGTATTTTGGTCATTCTGGATAGGCCTAGAGGACAAGACATATACAGGTGAAGTTAACTAGAGTCAGTATATGCCCTGATGAATTACAGAAAGGTGTAAAATGACAGTTTTGCCCTTAGGGTTAAGATAGTGTATGAAAGGGCACCCAGGGGTATTTTGGTCATTTCGTAGGGGATCCGTAATTGGGTTTAGACCTAGTATTAAAATGTTAATGATATAAAGGTTTTAGGTACTAAGTTCAAGGCCAGAAGACATAATATGGGTTTTCAGAAAAATTAGATTCAGAAAACGGTTCAGTTTTCGAGGCGACAGAACGAGCCGATACCGGATTGGACCGGAAAGCTTCCAGAAGGCTTCTAGCTCCCTCCATTTGTGCCATGTGATAAATGTGTGAGGTGAGGTGTCCCATGAGGTGGCCTTGAATGATGTCATGGATGATGCATTAAAAGGAATAAAGAAAAATAGGAAATTCCGAAAAAACCAGGACCACAGGATCAGATGGCTTCAAAATTATAAGAATGCCACTCCTCAAAACTATAAATACCCCCTAGCTCTTCATTCTCATGGCCAAGGAGAACTTTAGAGAGGGAAAGAAGTTCTTGAGAGAGAAAGTGAGAAAAGAAAGAAGAAAGGAAGTTCTGGTGAAGTTGGAAGCAGTGTAGAAGTTCTGAAGTTCTGCTTTTAAGGTAGTAACTAATCCTAGCTTTTATGTAATGTCTTTGTGAATTGTTGTGCTATAGTTTGGTTAGATTATTGTCTTATATGTTATGCTTGAAGCTCTATTACAATGCTATGATCATATGTTATTGAATATTGAAGCAAGCAGCATACTTATCTGTACACAACCACAAGCAAGCACTGTCACTCTGCATTACATATATTGTTATGATTGTTGCTACTGAGATTCTTTTGAATCTCATTCCCATATATAACATTACAGGGGAAGTTCTGTCAAAATAAAATTTGGAAATTTTAAGAGATGCCGTTATGCTGCCGAAATTCTGGCAACAAAGCAGGGACAAAGAAAGGAACTGATACGTACTGTGTACGTAGGTGCTGTCTAAGGAGGATGGAAGTGAGTGGACCTAGAAGGTTCATCCAGTCTTTCCTGGGTACTTACGTAGAATGGTAGTTCCTACGGGAATTACCGAATCGGTACAAGATCTGTTACTTTCTACAGAAGGAATGTAGCAGTTATGCTGCCGGATTTTAGACAACGAGAAATGTAATAGAAATATGAGGATGTTAATCATGCACTAATGTATAACAGTTGATTATTTAATAATGATTGTTATCTGGCATGTTTGACTGATATGTGATGTATGTATGCACTAATATGTAAGGTTGGTTGCTGAAAAATGACTTTGTGAACAGTAATCCGTGGAGACCTAATGATGTTTGATAAATCATTAAAAATAGTAAATGGTTGAATAAATGTATGATATTTTTATGGTGAATATTATACATACTAATCTTTAATTTGATATGTAAAATGCTTCATTTGTATGTATACAAGAAAAGATATAAATTGTTAAAGTTGGGACCAGAATGCTGAATTTAGGAGAAAATCACTGGATGAACAGTAAAGTTGAAACGTTGACCCACGTTGAATTTGTCAAGGAATAGTCAACAAATGATTTTTCCCTGAAATATAATTCAGTTATCTTCATTTAGAAATTTGAACCACTTCATTTTGATTTTTCTAGAATTAGTTATGATTTTTCAAAATCAGGTCACTCATCTGGAATTTGCCACAGTGAACAATACCCGATAAGAATAAAATTTCAGATTAAGAGTTTAGACTTCAATGACCCTGAAAGTGGTTCTAAGTGCTACTGAATGGTCCTTAAGATATATAAAAATAAGGATGTGACACATATGATATGTGTCACAACCTAATTTTATTACATCTTAGGGACCATTTGGTAGCATATGGAACCACTTTTAAGGTCATTGAAGTCAAATTTCCCAATCTGGACTTTTACTCTATCGAACACTCTTCATTGTGTAAATTCCAGTCAAGTGACTTTACTTCAAAAAATCATAACTAATTCTAGAAAACTCAAAACAAAGTGGTTCAAATTGCTACATGAAGCTAACTTAATCCTGTTTAAGGTAAAAATAACTCGTTGACCACGTATTGACCAAGTCAACATAAGTCAATGCTATAATTTTACTGTTCATCCAACATTTTCCCCTGAATCCAGCATTTTGGTCCCAACTTTGAAAAATTATATCTCCATGTGTAGACATTCAAATAAGACATTCTATATATCAAATCGAAGATTTGTATGTCTACTATTTACTGTAAAAATATCATACATTTATTCAACCATTTACTATTTTTAATTACAGATCAAAGGTGACTACTTCACCATGGTTACTGTTCATGGTGGCAAATTCCAGCAACCAACTTTACATACATATAACATACATCAATCACATATCAATCATGCTAAATAATATTAACTTCTCTTCACGTATCTTTTTCTCCTTTACCTTGAGAAGACCTGCTGTAATTGGATTGATATGGAAGGGGTGAGATTTTGGGGGAAATCTCAGTAACAAACGGAAACCATATATGCAACTATATGCTTGATGTTACTATGTGTGTACTTAATGATCATGCTTGCGTAATGATAACTTACATGCTTCATGTCCCTTAATTATAACATATAGCCATAGCATAAAAAGAAACAGAGCATCATTTAATCATACATGCTTCACATCATCAAAGTAAGTAAATATCACATAAAACATTCAAGCAACATAAGCATACAAGTAGGTAAGTTCACTACCTGGCATGTAGCCCTTCCTTTAGTCCTTAACCTTTGATATGAGGTTCCACCTTTTCCTAAGTCAGAGCTTATACATAGCATAATAATACTTTATTATGATCTTATCCAGCATAACTCCACTTAACTCAAGCTTATCTTGAGATAATACCCCTATTCTGAAAACCCCATAACTTTCTTTCTATCCACGACTATTCTTATAGAGAGAGATATTCCTCTATTCTAACTATCTAATTTATAAGAATGATCCTCTAATTTATTAGAGCAAGGACTAGAATACTTACTTTATTCCTAAGCTTGCCGAGTCCCTAAACTCCTTGGATTGCTCCTAGCCCAGCCAGAACTCCTTCTTTCTCTTCCTTCCTTTCTTTCTTTCTCTTCTTTTCTCTCCTTTCTTTCTTGCTTGCTGTGGGTGTGGAATGAAGTGAGGGGTGAGGGGTATTTATAGGTGGAGGGAGGTGGAATGGATGGCTCAGATCGAATCACGATGAACGGCTTAGATCGCTTAGCTTCCTCAAGAAGCTTTGCCTGCATCATCGTGATGACATCATCCTCCATAATAACTCATCAAAAGCAAAATCATCAATGGACACCTCACATGCTTAGGTGGAATAATGGTGGGGCCCTCGGGATACCTCACAAGCTGACTCAGCGCTTCCAGAGAATTCCAGAGTCTTGTCCTGGAACGAACGACTGAGATCGTGCCACGTGTCCTTAGCTTTTTCTTCTTCCTCTAGATTAGTGCCATATGGCATCTTGATGGGTTCCATTAGGACACCTTTCACACCATCTCATGGCTTCTAGATAAGTCCAGAGCTTTATCTGATCAATTCCCCGGTTATCACTTCGACCGGTAACTTTATTTTATTGAAAAACTCACTAAAATATTACTTTAATGCCACTTTAACTCACATAACTCTTGGGCTACATTTTTGGGCTTTTGGAATGTCATCTTGGGTCTCTAATCAAGCCCAAGTACTTTGATGGCTCAATTACCAAGAACCATCCCTTGGTAAATTACCAAAATGCCCTTGGTTCCTCTTTATTTACTTTAATGAGTCTAGGGCATTATTGTCTTTCACACCTTACCAGAGTATTCCTTGACCTTTTAACTATCCAGATAACCTTTCTTGACTGTCTAACCTAAGTCAAATGACCAAAATACCCTTCACTCATTCTTTAACTATTTTATAACACAGGGGTATTTTTGTCATTTTGCACCTTTTTTCTGGACACTGGCCTCTTTTTCCGCTGAACTAATATCATGGGCCTGGGCCTCCCTTGGGGTCATTATGGGCCTCTGTGTGACGCCATTTGGGCTCATTAGTCCCAGTTTGCTTACCAATTAATTTCTTAATCGGATATCGGGCGTTCACGAACTTCTGTATCAATTCACTAAAAAGTGAATAACTTTTTTCTACATAACTCCTTTTGGGATTCTGTAAGTTCCCTGACCTCTGGCTTCACAGGACGCACATTCCTGTAATTTTTCACTCATATCTGAGGTCCAAGAGATCTGATAAAAGTTTTATATAACTTTCAGACTATCAGATAAATTTTAGCTATCTGAAACTCTAATAAAATTTATGTATTAGGCTAGATTAACCAGTATCATTTCCTCTATCTACTGGTGAAATTTGGGACTGAAATGCTTTCAGGCTGTTCTAAGCCACTTTCGGCTCAACTTTCTATAATTACCATTTTGCCCCTGGAAACTTTTCTTCTTTTCAATTAAGTCCCTTAACTTTTCATAATTACCTTTAATGGCCCACAACTTATGTCTACTTTTATTTCTTACCATGGAACTTTTAAACTTTTAACTTTAGTCCTTTTCTTTTCTAAAATGACCATTATGCCCCTAGGGACTTTCACTATTTACATATAAGTCCCTGTACTTTCACTTATTTACAATTTAGTCCCTAAAAACCTTCTATATATTTCTAGAACTTCTGTTCAAAGGGGTCTGGTAGCCTATATTTTTTAGGCTACTTTCTGAGAGTCTTGGCCTGAAAATTGGGATGTTACATTTCTAGCCGCCTTAAAATAAATTTTGTCCTTAAAATTTACTTAGTACCTTAGTCAAACTATTTTGGATATATCTCCTCTTTATATCCCTTCCTGCTTTATGACTAAAGCTTGGGTTATCCATCTACTCATACTCATAGACAACTCATTATGCTGAACTTAAGAGTAGTGTCCATTTCTTTCATATCCATCTACACATCCATGTAATTCTGGGGTCTACATTATTCCTCTTAAACTTTGTTAATCTCTCAGGAGAAATATTGTTCTTTTGCCTTTCTTTCTCCTGATACAAAATCATAATTATGATTCTAATAATTTCTCTAACTTTTCTTATTCTTCATAACTTTTCTTATCCTTTTACATAACTTTATGCATCTATGCCAAACCTTTGTGGCATTTGCACTCTTTCTTGTCCCTTCTCAGGGCTTACCTATAATATTTCTAATTTTCTGTATTGATTTGCATGTACAGTTTGTACATAATATATGTGAGATTTTCTAAAAAAAGTGTGGCCATTTATGTACAGAAAGGGGTTGCATTGAAAAAGGAAGAAAATGCAAGGACTTAAGTGAAATTATAAAAGTTTTAAGGCCAAAAGAGAAAGTAGACAAAAATGTGGGATCTTTAAGTGTAATTTTAGCCAAATTTGAAGGACTTAATTAAAAAGAAGAAAAGTTTCCAGGGGCCAAATGGTAATTAAAGAAAGTTGAGCCAAAAGTGGTTTAGACTGCCCGAAAGCATTTCAGGCCCAAATTCCACCAGTAGATAGAGTAAGTGATGCAAGATAATCTGGCTTAATACAAAAATTTTATTAAAGTTCTAGATAGCTGAAATTTATCTGATAGTGAAACAGTTATCCAAAATTTTTATCCGATCTCCTAGACCTCAGATATAAGTGCAAAGTTACAGGATGATGCGTCCTGTGAAGACGGAGGTCAAGAAATTGACAGAATCCTGAAAGGAGTTCTATAGGAAAAGTTATTCAATTTTTAGTGAATTTAGACGGGAGTTTGTGAGCTCCTGGGATCCGATAGGGAGATTTAGCAGTAAATAAACTGGGACTGAATGAGCCCAGATGGCATCACTCAGAGGGCCAAAATGACACCAACTGAGGCTAGGCCCATGACATCATTTCATCGGAGAAAAGGGCCAGTGTCCAGAAATTTGCCGAAAAAGTATGAAATTATAAAAATGCCCTTGTGTCGTACCAAAGAGCAAGAGATGAATGAGGGCATTTTGGTCATTTTGGTCATTTTGGACAAGCCAAAATGCCAGGGCAGGTACAGCAAGGGTTAGTCCAAGTCAGTATATGCCCTGACAGGGTACAAAGAGGTGTGAAATGACGATTATGCCCTTAGGGTTAATTAGTGCAAGAAAGGGCACCAAGGGTATTTTGGTCATTTCTCAAGGGATCTATAATTAAGTTTAGACCCAGTATAAGAATGTCAATGATAGAAAGAATCTGGGTACTGGATTTAAGGTCAGAAAACATATTATGGAATCTCAGAAAAATTAGATTCAGAAAACAGTTTGTTTGCGGAGAATCGGACCTTGCCGGTACCGGACTGGACTGGAATTTTTCAAGAGACTTCTTCTCCCTTCAATTTCACCATGTGCATGACTAGGTGTACCTTTGATGATGTCATGAAGGTGATGTCATAATTAAGAAAGAAAAGAAAATCCAAGATTAAATCTTAGCCATTAGATCAAATAGTGCACAATGTAATCTTGGCTATTCATTTTCCATGGAAATTGCCTATAAATACCCCACCAATTCTGCTCAAAAACTGTGGCTCTTGGCAACCTTGGGGAACCTCTTGCAAAATGAAAACTCTAGCCAAGACAAAGAAGAATTCAAAGGCCAAAGTTCAAGCAAGCTAGAGATTAAAGGTAAGCAATCTATCCTAGCTTATTTTCCTTTGATTTGGGAGCTTGAACTTAGGGTTTTCATGGAAGAAAGATGAGTTTTCTCTATGTTTTATATGCTGTACAAAACCTTAGATGAAAGGAGAAAGAAGAGATTAAAGTTAGAGTTGTGAGATTAAAGCTTAAACAAGCTAGCTAGATGATTGGTTGTTGAATCAACTTGATATTCTTGACTTTGCCATGGATTAAATATTTTGGTTTGCACTGTTCATGATAGAAGGAGATGGAATTTCAATGATCTAATGCTTCCATTGAATTTATATGATGATTTTGTTTTGGAAGCATTGTACTTGAAAGTTGTAATGTTTGGAATTCTTCTCTGTCACTGTTCACTCATATGAATAGTGATTTGAATTTCATGATTTTGATGCTTCCAATGGTTTTAAAATGAAAAGTTGTGTGGGGTAAAGTAGAGAAACAAGTATGGGAAGCAATGGAACTAAGATGGGAATTTTTGAAGGAATTATGTGTGTTTTGCAAATTCTGTCTAGAATAGTGCATAGTTGCTGGAATTTGGTTGTTTTGAGTTCATAAATGGATTCAAAAGGCCAAATTGTGTAGGGTAAGGTCAAGACATCAATTGATTCAAAGGCCAAGTCAATTGGTAAAGATTAAAGGAAGTTATGTTAAGTTAAAGTAAGTTTGATGTTCAAGAAAGTTAGATTATAATGAATGGATGATTATGTGATGTTAGGGTGTGATTGTGGACTCCAAAGAGGCAGCCACACACCAAGGAAAAGTGGAAAGAAGTAGCAAAGTTAAAGTGGAAAGAAGTAAAGCAATAAGGTAGTAAACTTACCCTAAACTTGTATGTATTGAATGTTATGCTTGATTGTGCTATGACTTTGTTGAATTGTGTGCATATGTGTATATGATTGAAGCTCTGTTTCTATGATTATTTTGGACAATTGTATTTCATGTGATACATGGAAGCATGCTCATTACACTATGGTAACACATTCTCAAGCAAGCACAAGTGAAACATCCTCCTTTAAACCATCTCAGAGTAACTTCGGAAGCAATCTTAACTTTATTATATCTCTCTTGCCGGAAATCCTGGCATAAAATAACTGTACTGATTTGGTAATTTCCCATGAGAACTACCATTCTACGTAAGTACCCAGGTAAGACTGGATGAACCGGCTAGGTCCACTCACTTCCAGCCTCCTTAGACAGCACCTACGTACACAGTACTTTTGATATTCTGCCAGTACAACAGCGTTTTCTAGTAAATATCCTTAATCTCAATCCTTAAACTTTGACCTTAAATTTTGAGCTTAAACCTTAACCTTACTTATAGTCAATTGGAATTATTTTAGAATATTGTAATACCTCTTAACCCAAAAAACATGTATTTCCAAGAGTTGGGCTTACGGGTACTGTTCACTGTTACTATTCACTGGGTAATTCCAGATTACAGCCTGAATTTTGAAAATTCATAATCAAATCTAGAAAAATCTTTTTAAGGTGATTCCAATTTCTAATGAAATATATTTCATTCAACTGTGATATAAAAATATCAAAATGAGGTTTCCTTGTCCAGATCAAATCAGTTTATTCGTTGAACGTTACTGTTCATTTGGTAAATCTGGAAGTTCCAGTTTCTTTTCCCCATTTTCAAAAATTCATTTCTCCTTGTATACTTATCCAATTGAGTCTAATTACCTATGGATTTAAAGCTCATAATGTTTACTTTAATCTCATAAAATTTTGTGGAAAAACTCATTCATTTACTATATGAAATTAGCACATGAACCTCACTGCCTCTGAGTAGTCGTAATATCTTATTCAAGATTTTAACTCCCGACTTTGAAAACTCATAACAATTCGAGTTCTTAACCAAATGATGCGTTCTTGGTGTACAATTAAAGATATGGATCTTAGATATGTTCATACCAAATTTCACGTAAAAAATAACTGGATAAGCTGCTCAAACTATCGTTGGAAGTAGACTGACTCTCATCGGATCTAGTGCATGCATACAATATACATACCAATATATCATCACATAAATTAAAGGCATGCTTTCCAAGTCATACACCATTCATACATCCACAATTATCTCCTTCCTTGTGATGTTCCAGCACCTAGATCATGGTTATGGGGGGGTGAGATTCGGGGGAATCTCAGTAGCAAACAATACCAAACAATGTATGTATTAATGTAAAGACTTGTGCTTACTTGTGAAAGTGTTATCATAGTGTGATGAGCATGCTTCCATGTATCATATGAAATACAATTGGCCAAAGAAATCATAAAATAACAGAGCTTCAATCATCTACCATATACACACAATTCAACCAAGCCATAGCACAATCAAGCATACATTACATACATACAAGTTTAGGATAAGTCCACTACCTTGGATTTAAGCTTTCTTTCTTATGCTTGCACTTGCTTCCTAAGCTTTCCAATCATGAAGCTTTTTGGTCAATCATTCTCCAACACCTTCTTAGAGGTTTCAAGGTCCTAAACACATTCATATTCATTACATAATCCATTAGGACCATGAACTCAAACACTACTCAAGACTACCTCTCTTGAACCTTTAACTTGCTTTAACTAACATAACTTTCTTTAATATTTGCCAATTAACTTGGCCCTTGAATCAATTGATGTCTTGACTTTATCCTACACAATTTCACCTTTTGAATCCATTTATGAACTCAAAATAACCAAATTCCAGCAAGAATACACTGTTCTGTACAGATTTGGAAAAGCATACATAAATCTTCCAAAAATTCTCATTTTGATTCAAATGCTTCTCATACTTGTTCCTACACTTTTCCCCCACACAAAATCTCATTTTAAAACCATTGGAAGCATCAAAATCATGAAATTCAAATCACTGTTCACGCGAGTGAACAGTAACCGTGAGGAATTTTCAACATTATAACCTTTAATTCCAATGGTTTCCAACGTTCAAAACCTTTCCAATCCTACACAAAATCATCATATAAACTCAATGGAAGCATTAAATCATTGAAATTCCATTTCATTCTATCATGAACAGTGTATAAACAGTGCAACCCGAAATGGTAAAGTCAAGAACATCAACTTACTTCACAACCAAGTATGTAACTAACTTGTTTAAACTTGTCTTAACTATCTATGACTTAAAACTCATATTCCTTTCACATATACACAAAAATTCCGGCAGCATCTCCCCAAGATTTAAGCCTAAAAAATTACTTAAACTCAAGCACAAACCATAAGAACAAAAGGTAGAAGCAAGGAGACAACTTACCTTCTCCTTCAAGACCCTTGCTTCTTCCTTACTTTCTTCCACTTTCTTTCTCTAGAACTCACTTCTCTTTCTAAAGGAGCTCTTGGGTGTGAAGAATGAATGGAAAGGGGGGGTATTTATAGCAAAAGTCGTGTGCCATTTGAAGGCCAAGATCACATTGGGAACTATTTGATCTAATGGTTAAAGGTTTGATCTTGAAATATCTTTTCTCTTCACACTCATGACCTTACCACCATGACATCACTAGCATGGCCTACTTGGTACACCTAATCCCCCTTTTTGGAGCCATTTTGAAGTCCTTGTGGGTCCTACCATGTGCCAACCCTAATTCTTACTTTATTCTCTTTTTTTGTCTTTCTTTCTTTTCATAAACCCATAAATTATTCATTATTGGGCTTGGGCTCCAAGATAACTTTTGGGCCTTATTGGGCTATCCTAGAACGAAATTCTGGGCCTCTTTTAGGTCCAATAGCTAATTGACACAAATCCCAATGTACTTTCCACATACCGATATCCGTAAATTACCCTGATCTTAGAATAAATGCTAAACACCTCCTTTAATTGTTCTAACATTTTTAGAAATTCATCCTAATATAAAATGAATTCTCTACAAAGTTTCATAATTTTCTGAGATCCAGAAGTCCTGATAAAAATTTCATATGTTTCCTTTAAATTTTTATCGGTGTCCTTTTTCACCGTAAATTCCATAATTAATTCTACATGACTCCTTTTTGACTTCTGTCAACTCCATAAATTCTCATATTAATTATAATAATTTACTATCAATTTTCATCTGATATCCTTTGTAACATCCCGATTTTTGGTCTAGGAGAACTGGGAAGTAGTCTGATATGGGAAGGCTGCTAAACCCATAGTCCCAGGGTAGTAATCTGATATGGGCGGATCACTTACCTGTATTTTGTAGGAATCCGAGGGATGAGCTAAGTCCTTCGGGATTTAAAGATGAGTTAAGTCTTTAACCTACAAGATCGGGACAGTTCACCTAGGTTCAAAATGAGGAATATGAGAAATATCCTAAGTCTTAAGCCTAGAAATTCTGCTAGTAGCTTGATATGGGCTGGCTCCTGTGCAAGATAACCTGATATGGGCAGGTTGTCAAGCCTTTCAAGTAATGATGACTCTCAAAGAGTTTAAGGGATGAGTTATTGAAAGAGAATTTCTAGAACTTAAGATGAAGGATGAGAAGATGAGAATAGATGCCAGAAAGAGAATGCAGGGGCAAAATCGTAATTTTGGGAAAGATCGGGCTGGTAGCCGATGAGTACCATATTTTGCCAGAAAATAGAGAAAATTATGCTGATCATTTCACTGAACTATGAAATGTGCATATGAGGTCTCTATGTATATGAAAGAATTAGAAATGTGACCAGGGGTAAAATGGTCATTTTTAAAAAGTGAGCGCGAGAGCGTACTTTCAAGCAAAAATAGCCCGGTCCGGATAAAATATCTGAAAATACTGGGAGATAGAGAAAAGGATTCCAGGTTGAATGACGCAACACGGAATTTTGATTTGAGGTCCCGATTTTTCTGTAAAAATTCCGGAAGATGGGAATTTACAGTTATAATCGGTAAAGGAAAAGAAGTTCCGATAGGGATGATCGGACTGTGTCCAGGGGGCCGTATAGTGTTTCTAAGGCCTTTAGTGACACCAGGGAAGGCCCAGGCCCATAATATCAGTTCAGTGGTAAAAGGGGCCGGTGTCCGGGAAAAGGTGCGAAATGACAAAAATGCCCCTATGTTATAGAACAGCTGAAGAATGAGTAAAGGGTATTTTGGTCATTTGCTTAAGGTTAGACAGTCCAGGGAAGTTATCTGGATAGTTGACCAGGGTCAAAGAACACTCTGGTAAGATATGAAAAGACAATAATGCCCTAGACCTAGTAAAGTAAAGAAAGAGAGACTAAGGGCATTTTGGTAATTTGCCAAGAGATATTTCTTGGGAATCGTGCCATCAGAATACTTGGGCTGGATCAGAGACCCAAGATGATATTCCCAGGCCCAAAAACGTAGCCCAGCATAAATGTGAGAAAAAGTGGTATTAAAATAATGATTTAGTGACTTTTCAATAATGTAAGGTTACTCGGATGGCACGATAACCGAGGAGGTGATCAGATAAAGTCCGGGACTTATCTGGATAGCATTGGAAGCCGTGAAAGTTCCCTTCCAGATGGCACATGGCGTCATCTTAGAGGCAGAAGAAAAGTTAAGGACACGTGGCACAATCCCAGCCGTTGAGTCCGGTTTATGGGAAATCGGACCGGACCGGTACTGGATTGGACTGGAAATGCTGAGTCAGCTGATGAGGTGTCCAGCAATTGTGACATGTGAAGAATGTGGTGATGAGGTGTCCCGGTGAGGTGTCCTGGGTGATGCAGTAAAAAGGAATAAAAGAAAATAGGAAATTCTAGAAAAAACCAGGACCACAAGTTCAGATGGCTTCAAAATTACGAAAATGCCATCGAAGGAAACTATAAATGCCCCCTCCCCTCCCATTTCATGCATCCCACAGTTTTGGCAAGAGGAAGAGAGAGAAGGAGAAAGAAAGAAGAAAGGAAGTTCTGGAGGAGCTAGAAGCAGTATAGAGATAGTAGAGTTCTGCTAAGCTTTTGAGGTAGTAACTAATCCTAGCTTTTATGTAATGGCTTTGTGATTTGTTGTGCTATTGTTTGGTTGGATTGTTGTCTTATATGTTATACTTGAAGCTCTACTGCAATGCTATGATCATATGTTATTGAGTATGGAAGCACGCAGCATACTTATCTATACACAATCACAAGCAAGCACTGTCACTCTGCATTACATATATTGTTATGATTGTTGCTACTGAGATTCCCCCGAATCTCATTCCCCATATCTAACCCATTACAGGGAGGTTATGTCGACATAAATTCTGAGAATGCTAAGAGACGCCGTTATGCTGCCAAAATTATGACAAGGTAGCAGTAGTGAGGAAAGGAGCTGATACGTACTGTGTATGTAGGTACTGTCTAAGGAGGCTAGAAGTGAGTGGACCTAGCAGGTTCATCCAGTCTTTCCTGGGTACTTACGTAGAATGGTAGTTCTCACGGGAATTATCGAATCGGTACAAGATTAGTTACTTTCTAAAGATGAAGCGTAGCGGTTATGCTGCCGAATTTTAGGCAGGAAATGTTGTAATAGAAATATGAGAATTTTGTGTATGTTCTGTTGTATGATATTTTGTTATTCAATAATAAATATTGTTTGGCATGTTCAATTTTTGGATGAGAAATTAAAAGAGAAATTCGTAGGTCCTGAGGTAGCAGTGTTTTGACCTCAGTTTGACCTAGTAAACGAAGGAGTTTGGCCACAAAATTTGGTGAGCCAGTAGTACACATATGGGGCATTTCGTGGATAGGTAATAAGCCTCATTTGGATGTGTAGAATGAGATTAATCGGTTCTCAAATTAAAGGTTAAGAATAAGGAACTTAAGAGTAGAATTTTTAATTTCTGGGCTTAAGTTAAGATATGATCGAGCTAATATCGCTTCCGTAAGTGTACTCTGAGGGGTCTAAGGGAGGATGTTTCATCCTTCCATTGTATGAAATAACCAAAATGCCCTCCATTTACTTCTGGTTTCTTAGGGCATCACAGTGGCATTTTCGTAATTTTGCACTTTGGCTCTTATACTTTCTTCCTCTTGCAATTAATCCCTTTCTTTACATAAATATGGCCACATCCTTTCCTGAAAAATCTCATATATTTTATTCAATCTGTACATGCAACTTAGTACAGAAATTAGGGATGTTACAACAAGCAATTACATCAATACATGCATTGTTTGGTATTGTTTGCTACTGAGATTTCCCCCGAAATCTCACCCCATCCATGTAATCCCAATCCCAACAGGTTTATGAATGAGGCAAGAGGATGAAGAAGCATGAAGAGGAATTAGGGATTGGTCAATGTAAATGTTATATGATGTTGTATAAAGCATTCTTATAAGTAATGATGCTGTATGGCTAGTTTAAGCAATAAAGTTTATGATGTAAGGAAAAATAGCAAATGATGGAATAAATGTATGAAATTTGGTAGACATTTAATTAACATGTCAAGATTCATTTTGACACCAAGATCACCTTATTTCGATGTCTGTACAAAGAGAAACGATTTTCCAAAGATGGGGACCAGAATTTTTTCCAGAATTTTTGATCAAATGAACAGTAATATTTAATGAATAAACTGTATCAATTGGCTGAGCATTTGGTCAGGAAATTATTTTTACCTTAAACTTCAAGATGTTATCTTCGAGTAGAATTTTAAACCACTTCATTTGGATTTTTCTAAAATTAATTATAATTTTTCAAAGTTCATCACCTAATCTGGAATACCATATGAACAGTAACTCGCCAAGAGTAAAAATTCTAGATTTAGCTAATAGACTTCCAAAGTCTTGTAAGTGGTTCTAAATTCTACCAAATGGTCCCTAAGATGTACGAAAGTAAGGATATTTCATTTTGGTATCAGAGCAGAAGTTTCTGGCACTAGATAGGATAATTCCCAGGCCCTAACTCTAAGTAATAAGTACTTTGTTAAGTTAGGATATTTATTGAGATAATTAGCCTTGCTTATTTTAGCAAATGTTGCAGGAGTAGACATGGGGATTCATAAAGTTAAGTCTGAGCCATCAGTTAATTAGGGAGACCCTCGACCAGTACTAATATATGAAGATGATATACATCCAGACTTTATTTTTTCAGACAATGAAGAGAGCTCAGACGATGGTATAGGGAATCAATCAGGAAGGTCTACAGTAGAATATCCTATAGATATTTTTGTAGACTCAAACCTGCAGTCTAGAGAGAATCAGCCTGAAGTAATACATACCCCAGATGATGCTGAGTCCAGTGACTCTACCCAGTATGAGTTTGTTGGAGTACCCTCTAATCCTGATGTAAGCTCTATTCCTCTGATGAGAGGATAGATTACAGCTAAGGAAGCTGAGTACTGGTACTAGACTATGGGTAGACCAGACATTATTCCCCCTCCACCAGAGTTTGAGGATAGATTTGATATGAGTTATTTACAACAGTTCCCTAATCCAGAGATCCAGTTACAACCTATGATAGTCCCTTCCCATTCTCGCAGTCCAGGAATATATGAAGTTATAGATAAAGATCAGTGGGATGTTCCTGGTCCTAGTCCTTCTTTGAGAAAGACAGATAATGTTGATTATATCAGTCTCAAGAAAGTTGTGGAGAGTGAACTACTTAGTTTAGGTCAAGGGATGGATAGAAGTAGAGATCAAGAGCAATCAGTTTATCTGCATTTCCTCAATGCCGTAGCAGGGGTTATAAACAGATATACTATAGAGGGCATCGACCTGAATCAGGTTTACAATCTCAAAGATTGGCATGAGATGGTCGTAAGTCAGATATTGCCACATACCCCTACATGGCATGTAGAGCTAAGTGAGTTTCTGGAAAATGATCCACAAGCTAATATACAAGGGTAGCATTTCCGTATGCAGAAGTATTTGCAGTTTACGATTCCCTAGAAAAGAATGTAAAAAGGGATGAGGGGTAATGTAAATATGTAAACAGTGCAAAGTAAAGTAATTACATAAATGTATAATAGTTATGACGTATCCCGTATGTGTAATTGACATGTATGTAATGTATGTACAAATGCTATGAGATATGAAATATGAGTTTTGATGTGATATAATGAAATGATAGTTGGTTGAACATTTATGTGAATATGTTCCCTATTTAATTCAATTATGATAGATAGATATGGATGAATTTCAAGTGATTCAAGCTCATCAAAGTTAAGAATAACAATTGGCCATTGCTAGAGTAAAGACTGGACAAGAATACCAGAATAGAATATTTAAAGAAAGCTGTGTCCAGGTCGCGATATGAAGCAATTTTGGTCACGACTAGAAGTTCCAGAGAAGTTAAGTCATGACGAGTTGAGCCACGGGTCGCGACGGATATTTACAGAGGTGGTTTGGTCATGATGAGTAAAGATCATTGGCCGCGATGGAAAGTTACAGAGCTATCAGGTCGCGACGAGAGAAGACCTGTGGTCACACTGAAGTACATAGAGCCATTAAGTCGTGACGAGTAGAATGGGATGGTCGCGACTAAAGTTTACAGAGAATATAAGTCGCGACTAGTCAACACTCAGGTCACAACTAGGATGCATAGAGACATGATAATAAATGAAGATACCAACCTCACTGAAGTTTATCAGTTAGAGGTTTAGCACGAGGTACAGGCAAGCTAAACAGTATGAGATACAGAGATGTAGATCGGTTTAAGAAGATGTTCAGAAGTAGATCCTTCGTGTGATCATCAGGAGTAGATCTACATAAGGAAAGAATTTGTTCAGTTAGTCTTTCCTCAACAAAAGAATTAAAAGTTAGAATGAGATTTGCCTAAGAATGAGCCTAACACATGGCTTAAAGTTAGAGGTATGATGGTTAATAGTTAGAGAGCTAATATTTCCCAAGACAGAGGGATTCCATCACAAAGAAGCCGTAACCTAGTAGACCTAGGGTAGAGCACCCTAGAGAGAAGAAGTGATAATAGTAGTGGATGAATGAGATCCATATGACTTATATTTCCTAAGATAAAGAAGAAGACTAGAAAGGAACTATAGTCTGGACAAGAGCAGACTAATACGGATATATACACAGAAAGAGTTAAGAGACAGTAGAGAGATGCAGAAGTTACTCCATAGAGATGGAGATTTATCTGCTCACCTGAGAAGTTTTCTTGAGTAAGTATATGAAAAGCATTCCTCTCAGTTAGATAGAGATGAGCATGAGGCTAAGGGTTAATGTAGAGAAAGAGAAACCCTTTGATGAATAATTAGCCAAGTTCATCCATAAGGTCAGTGAGAGTTGAATGGCTGAGAAGTGTATTCATAGATTAAATTTCATGTTGTAAAGAATTTCTCAGGTAGTCACAAAAGTTCAATAGAGCGGTAGATGTATGCGAGATTAGAAATAGAAGTGTATGATATTTAGAGAAAGAAAGTTAGACACAGTTTTAAAGATGGAGTGACTCCCCTATCCTTGATGTAAGGAAGAGTAATGAAGGGTTGAGTCTGTACCCTAGAAAAAGGGTTACGTGGTAGCCTAAGTAAGTAAATATTCATCTCAAGTTCATGAATGAATGATTAGGATCTGGCAGAGAAGGTGATAAAGGGACAGAATACTTAAAAGAGGATTACCGAGTTAATGGTTGAATTACAATGTGCGTATAATGGATGGTTGAGCAAATTATGTGATGATATGGCTTTTGTTGCCATAAGTTATGATGACCAGTTGCATCTCCTTGCATATTATGCATGTTAGAGTATGCTATGACGAATGAATACTCCCCTTTTGCAGTACATGCAGGGTAGAGTACATATGAGATGAGGAAGTTATGAGAAAGTTATGTTGCTCCCATACCATACGACATGCAATTAGATAATTTTAATGATACTAAAGCAATAGAAAAATGATAAACAAGATAGTTAGCCAATCAATCCCTAAAGTTTAGAATGAGGATCTAAGACAGACAAAGAATGAGATTAGAGATGAATGTTGATGACAATCCTATAGACATATGATTACAATACTCAGGACATATCCCATCAATAGGGGATGAGATATGTAAATGATGTTCCTTGAACATGAAGTGAGATGTAGTTATGCAAGATGATGTAGCTCTGAGAGGGAGCAGCGTCTATGTAATAGAAGTTAACGTTCTCGCAATAGAGCTAGATTGCTCTTACGATAGAGTCAAACTGCTCAAGAAATAGAGCTGAAAGCATGGACAGTGGAGCTCATAATAAAGCCATGTCCATCAAACGAGATAGACAGATTATGAAGGATATGAGCATGATAGAGCCTTCGTAGCTCTCTATAGTACTAGATATGGCAAAGTTATGAAAGATGAGAATGACATCAGAAATTCTTGAATTTCATGATTTTGATGCTTTCAATGGTTTTAAAATGAAAAGTTGTGTGGGGTAAAGTAGAGAAACAAGTATGGGAAGCAATGAAACTAATATGGGAATTTTTGAAGGATTTATGTGTGTTTTGTAAATTCTGTCTAGAACAGTGCATAGTTGCTGGAATTTGGTTGTTTTGAGTTCATAAATGGATTCAAAAGGCCAAATTGTGTAGGGTAAGGTCAAGACATCAATTGATTCAATGGCCAAATCAATTGATAAAGATTAAAGGAAGTTATGTTAAGTTAAAGTAAGTTTGATGTTCAAGAAAGTTAGATTATAATGAATGGATGATTATGTGATGTTAGGGTGTGATTGTGGACTCCAAAGAGGCAGCCATACACCAAGGAAAAGCGGAAAGAAGTAGCAAAGTTAAAGTGGAAAGAAGTAAAGCAATAAGGTAGTAAACTTACCCTAAACTTGTATGTATTGAATGTTATGCTTGATTATGCTATGACTTTGTTGAATTGTGTGCATATGTGTATATGATTGAAGCTCTATTTCTATGATTATTTTGGCCAATTGTATTTCATATGATACATGGAAGCATGCTTATTACACTATGGTAACACATTCACAAGCAAGCACAAGCAATTACATTAATACATGCATTGTTTGGTATTGTTTGCTACTGAAATTTCCCCCGAAATCTCACCCCATCCATGTAATCCCAATCCCAACAGATTTATGAATGAGGAAAGAGGATGAAGAAGCATGAAGAGGAATTAGGGATTGGTCAATGTAAATGTTATATGTATGATGTTGTATAAAGCATTCTTACAAGTAATGATGCTGTATGGCTAGTTTAAGCAATAAAGTTTATGATGTAAGGAAAAATAGCAAATGATGGAATAAATGTATGAAATTTGGCAGACATTTAATTAACATGTCAAGCTTTATTTTAACACCAAGATGACCTTATTTTGATGTCTTTACAAAGAGAACCGATTTTCCAAAGATGGAGACCAGAATCTGTTTTTGAATTTTTGACCAAATAAACAGTAATTTAATGAATAAACTGTATCAATTGGCTAAGTATTTGGTCAGGAAATTATTTTTCCCTTAAACTTCAATATGTTAGCTTCGAGTAGAATTTTGAACCACTTCATTTAGATTTTTATATAATTAATTATGATTTTTCAAAGTTCATCACCTAATCTGGAATACCATATGAACAGTATCTCGCCAAGAGTAAAAATTTCAGATTTAGCTAATGGACTTCCAGAGTCTTGTAAGTGGTTCTAAATCCTACCGAATGGTCCCTAAGATGTACGAAAGTAAGGATATTTCATTACCTATCATTAGGCTACTCTTGCCTTAGAACCTTTTGTGCTACTGGGTTAGGGCTAGGTTACTTTTCGTATAGCTCTAGGTCCTAGCATTCTCTTTCTTATAAAACTATGTTCTATCTTTTCTTTGCCTTAGACCCTCTTCTTTAGGTCTTTCTGGCCTTTTAACCTCTTTATCCTTATCTGAAGGATCTATGTAATCAGACTTCTCTATTCTCAAAACATATGGGGTTCTCTTATCTGGTTCTCAGGCATACTTTTACAAAATTTTGAAGATCAACACTCAGATTTGAACTTGAACTCCGTCTTCATTTAAGGGAAAACTAAGTTCAGTCTGTATATAATAGAGGCTATCTAAGGAAAACCATTATAAATAAACTTTTTCTAGATGAGTTTATCAACTAGTGAAGCTTCCTTACCTTAACTTCGTTTTTGGCATTCATCTTCCCAAAGAGATACTACATTGTACTCATATCTTCATGGCTTATTACTTTCCTTAGGCTAGGTCTAACTGCGACATCAGGATCTAACTGTGATCAACCATTAGCCGTTTCAGAATCTAACTGCGACTCTGAAGCTGTTAGGATCTAACTCTGATCCTTCAGGATCTAACTGCGACCCTGGAGCCATGCTAGGATCTAACTGCGACCCTCCAGAATCTAACTGCGATTCTGTTATACTGTATTATCTCTCGAAGATCTTAAACCAACAGACTAAGTTATAGGGTTAACTGTTTCCACTTGTTGATAACTCAATAAATAAAAATTTTTAAAATTTTTTATATCTAGTAGCCTCATATTATTTACCCAGACATTACTTACTTCTTCTCTTACTCAGGAGTTCCTTCTCATCTTTCTTACTTTGTTGTTTCTTACTATGGGCTATGGCCTTGTGCAATCATGGTCTAACCACCTGCCATTGCATTCTACTGCTATGGCCTCATCATAACTTCTCATTTCAACTTGTGCTCTAACTGCGAGCCATTTGAACTATGCTCTAACTGCAAGCATTCTGTATCATATCCAACTCTTATCTGAAGAGTGATCTATACTCATCTGACTCTAGCTCTATCTGAGAGCCACTGTTTCAAATCCAACTCTTATCTGAAGAGTGATATGAAAATAATCTCTTTACTGTTATCTGCTGCTCTTTCTGTCTACCATTCCTTTCAATAGAAATGGCCCTGAGTTGAAATGGGAACAACATAACTTTCTCATAATTTTCTCATCTCATATATACTCTACCTTGCATGTAATGTGTAACATCCCTAATTTCGGTACTAAGTTGTATGTACAGGTTAAATGAAATATATGATATTTTTGAAAAAGATGTGGCCATATTTATGTAAAGAAAAGGATTAATTGGAAGAGGAAGAAAGTCTAAAAGCCAAAGTACAAAATTACGAAAATGCCACTGTGATGCCCTAAGAAACCAGAAGTAAATGGAGGGCATTTTGGTCATTTCACACAATGGATGGATATCAGAGGAAATTTGATAATAAATTATTATAATTAATATGAGAATTTATGGAGTTGACAGAAGTCAAAAAGGAGTCTTGTAGAATTAATTATGGAATTTAAGGTGAATTTGGACACCGATAAAGTGTCTAGAGGAAACGTAGAGAATTTTTATCAGGACTTCTTGGTTTTAGAAAATTATGAAACTTTGCAGAGAATTCATTTTATATTAGAATGAATTTCTAAAAATGTTAGAACAATTAAAAGAGGTGTTTAGCATTTATGCTAAGATCAGGGTGATTTAAGGATATCGGTATAAGGAAAATACATTGGGATTTGGGCCAATTAGCTGTTGGACCTAAAAGAGACCCAACATGTCATCCTAGGCCAGCCCAATAAGGTCCAAAAGTTGTCTTGGAGCCCAAGTCCAAAAATAAATAATTTATGGATTTTTGGAAATAAAGAAAAAGAGAATAAAGTAAGAAATATATTTTGCACATGGTGGGACCCACATGGACTAAAAATGGCGCCAAGAAGAGAGCTTAGGTGTCCCAAATGATGTCATGCTAGTGAGGTCATGGTGGTGAGGTCATGAGCCAAAGTGAAAAGATATTCCAAGATCAAACCTTTAACCATTAGATTAAATAGTTTCCAAAGTGATCTTGGCCTTCAAATGGCACATGACTTTTGCTATAAATACCCCCCTTTTCATTCATTCTTCACACCCAAGAGCTCCTTTAGAGAGAGAAGTGAGTTCTAGAGAAAGAAAGTGGAAGAAAGCAAGGAAGAAGCAAGGGTTTGAAAGAGCAAGTAAGGTAAGTTGATGTTCTTCACTTTACCATTTCGGTTTGCACTGTTCATGCACTGTTCATGATAGAAGAAAATGGAATTTCAATGATTTAATGCTTCCATTGAGTTTATATGATGATTTTGTGTAGGATTGGAAAGGTTTTGAACCTTGGAAGCCATTGGAATTAAAGGTTATAATGTTGAAAATTCCTCACGGGTACTGTTCGCTTGCGTGAACAGTGATTTGAATTTCATAATTTTGATGCTTCCAATGGTCTTAAAATGAGATTTTGTGTGGGGGTAAAGTGGAGGAACAAGTATGGGAAGTATTGGAACCAAAATGGGAATTTTGGGAAAAAGGGAGCTTATTGAAACTAGACTTGGATTTTGTTTGGAATGGAGTTATAATTTGGTAATTATCTTGTAATGCCTAGGTTTTGACATTTGTGGCAAGGAAAGACCATTACAAGAAGGAAAGGAACAAAGATCTACAAGAGGTAGCAAGAATATCTAACTATAAACTTATGTGCTTTGATTGTTTTGCTTACTTGTTATGCATGAAGGTTTGGTTGAGCATGGAATGTTGTGATGATGATGATGATGTGATATGAGTATGTGATACCCCTTGAAATATATGTCATGAAAATATGCATGTTAGAGTTTCCTTATGTATAAGCATGAATTAGCTCCCATTGCATGATAACATGTTAGGCATTCAATCAAACATGCATAACCTTATAGTTTATATTATTTGCTATTGGGATTTCCATGAAATCTCATTCCTTCCATATAATTAAACATGCTCTAGGTGCTGGATCTTCTCAAGGCAAGAGGGTAAATGTTGATGGATGACTGTACATAATTTAAAGAGTGTGCACTTTAATTACAAGATGATGTTTTGGTTTGTATGATGCATGCTACTCATAAATCCAATCTGAGGTAGTGTACTTCCATAGGTATTTTGATTAACTTCTATGATGAGTTTTCATATGAAATTTGGGATGAACATAGATAAGATCTATATCTTTAAATGGACACCAAGAACGCCTCATTTGGTTAAGAACTCGAATTGTTATGATTTTTTAAAGTTAGGAGTTGAAATCTGGAATAAGGTAAAACGACTACTCAGAGGCAGTGAGGTTCATGCGCTAATTTCATATAGTAAACGAATGAGTTTTTCCTCGAAATTTTGTGAGATTAAAGTAGACATATGTAGATTTAAATCCATATGTAATTCAAATCAATTGGAAAAGTATACAAGGAGAAATGAATTTTTGAAAATGGGGCAAAGAAACTGGAACTTCCAGATTTACCAAATGAACAGTAAAGTTCAACGAATAAACTGATTTGATCTGGACAAGAAGATCTCATTTTCATATTTTTATCTCAAATTTAAATGAAATATATTTCATTAGAAATTGGAATCACCTTAAAACTATTTTTATAGATTTAGTTATGAATTTCCAAAGTTCAGGTTATAATCTGGAATTACCCAGTGAATAGTGGCAGTGAACAGTAATCGCAAGCCAAACTCTTGGAAATTCATGTTTTTAAGGTTAAGAGGTACTCCAATGTTCTAAAATAGTTACAATTGAGTAAGTTTAAAGTTCAAAATTAAGGTCAAGGTTTTAAGGTTAAGACTTAAAGATATTTGTTAGAAAATACCGTTGTGCTGGTAGACTATACAAAGTACTGTGTACGTAGGTGCTGTCTAAGGAGGCTGGAAGTGAGTGGACCTAGCCGGTTCATCCAGTCTTTCCTGGGTACTTGCGTAGAATGATAGTTCTCATGGGGAATTACTGAATCAGTACAGTTATTTTCTACCAGGATTTTCGGCAAGAGAGATATAATCCACTTCAAGAGAGCTATAGCAAGAGTACTTTGAGAGATATAAAGAAGGATGTTTCATAATGCAAAAGGGAGTATTCATTCATCATAGCATACTCTAACATGCATGTCATCATATGACAACTGCAAGGAGATGCAACTATTCATCATAACTTATGGCAACATAAGCCATATTATCATCATAATTTGCTTAACCATCCATCGCACACTACAATTAGTTAAGCTTTATAACATTCTTATTTCAAGTTTCTCATCTGACTAGCTCATTTAACTTAGGCTGCCATATTACCCTCTTATCAGAGTATAGACTCAACCCTTCATTACTCTATCTTATATAAGGGAGTCACTTTATCTTTTAAATGGTGGCTACCTCTCACTATCTCTTAACTTCTTCTGTCTATCTATCAGTCCCAGTCTGTTCTTGACCAGACTATGGTTCCTTATTGATCTTTCTCTTGATCCTTGTGAACTTGAGTCATATGGATCTCATTCATCATCTCTTACTATCACTTCTGTTCTCTAGGGTACTCTTGTTGGACATTGTGTTATAAACATTATTGATTTATGTTATGAACTATGGCCAATCATTATGTTATGAACATTGTTGATTTATGAATTTCTTAATTATGTTATCACATTATTTGCATGTTTACTGTGATGACCATCCTTAGATAACTCATGATCTTATCCTAAATGTCCCTGGTCGGTCATCTATACGGGAGCAGAGATGAAATAAGATCAGTATGACTTTGAAGATATATAGAGATATAAATCAAAGTCATAGGCACATGTAAGAGTACAGGGTGTCAGACCGACCCGCTATGAGAGAGCTGCATGGGTTAAGTCATAAGCTTCTCTCATCTACAAACCATGTCACTATGCCCTTTGACCTGAGATCATCATGGATTCCTACATGACAAACGCTCAGCTTTGACCTAGTCAAAAGTCACTTTTGACTGAGTGATCATAAAGGCTATGTTCGAGCTCAGTGGTTTTTCATGCGGAGGAATGTGAATGGTCAAGATGGAATTTGTCCCTCACATTCGTAGAGAGATATTACTGGGCCCCTCGATGAGTGAGTCTCAGAAATGTATGGCCATACTGTAATGGAAGGGTAGTTCCATTTCTATATTCAGACTACTCAGGGATCAAGAAAGTAACGGTCAGGAACAGGAGGATGACGTTCTCCATGCCTCATCCATGACCGAAATATCGTGTGACAAAAGGGACGTGATGTGGTTGTATGAAAGGTAATATCGTTCTTCGATCCTCATATGATTTGGGTAGTCATAATGTCTTGCTAGAGACCGCTTACTACTTGTGGATCAGTATAGTAACTGGCCCACTGCTAACTTCATATGGGCTTACAGGATCGCACACAAAATAACCCAACTCAAGCTGTGATGTCCAGGTTCATTGAATCTAAGACATGTTTTGATTCAATGAATAATCTAGGGTGAATTTATATATTTTATATATATATAAATTTGTATTTATATATTATATAAGAGATATTTGCAAGATTTAATTTATAAGGATAAATTAAATCTCTATCACTTTCGAATTTGAATTTAAATTGATATGATCCATTTGAATTTAAAATTTAAATTGATAAGATATCTCAAATTTGATTTATGAGAATAAATAAAATATAATTCCGTCTTATCTTTATTTTAAAATAAATAAATAGGTGAATTAAATCTGTGGGACGGATTTAATAAAAACCATATTTATTTAATTAGTTTCTTATCAAATTATGCAATATATGATATTGTATTAATTTCAGAATTAATATAAGATTAATTCTGAAGCCCGGCCCAATTAGAAGCCCGATAGCATCCTATATATTTGACATTAGGGGCTAGGATTCTACACACAAGAAAAGGGGGCAAGGAGAGTGCAAAAGGTTTGCAGATAAGAAACTGCCGAAATAGAGACGGTGAGGACGGAATCTTGAGAAAGCCCTAGAGGGATAAGAGGCACTAGCACGTTGTTCGTGGTTGGAACACTATTCGTGTGGATACCAGTAGAGGAAGCTGATCTGAGTTGTCGACTTCTTACAGGATGTGAATCATGTGGTTCAATTATGCATACTACAAGTACATGTGATAGACAGTATGAGGAAGTTGTAGCTATGTATCAAGGGAGAGAGAATAACTTCCAAAAAAGAGACCCATACTCTAACACATAATCCTGGCTGTAGAGACCACCCAAATTTTAGGTGGGGGTGGAGAAAATAGATCTAATCAGTTTCAAGGAGGTGGTGCTTCCTCAAGCAACTACCAAGGTAATGCAAGGTCTATGGTCCTCACACAACCTAATGCTTTAGTGCCTTCAAGACCAGAAGAGACCTCTCAATTGTTAAAGAGTATGGCAGCACAAATGAGTAACATGGATGGCAGAATGACCAATATTGATCACAAGCTCAAAGAGAATGATGGTCAGTTCACCTCCATAGCTTCAATTCTCTAAAGTATGCAGAAGGATAATGCAGATGTACACAGAAAACTTGAGGAGTTAAGTTGTAAGAATGCAGATATCACAAGCCACTTAACTCAAGTTTCTAATACAGTGAGCGACATCCAAGGAAAGAACAGTGGAAGCATACCTTCGAACACTATTATTAATCCAAGAGGGGTGAATGCCATATCTCTAAGAAGTGGAAGACAGGTGCATTTTAAGGAAGCTGATGCACCACAGGAGGATAAGGAAGAATCTGATTTTGAGAATTCACCACAGCCACAAATGAAAGTTGGGCATTCTGAAAGCATTAAAGAACGGCGGCTAATAAGCAAGAAGGCAACTCAAGAGGAGTGCTCCCAAGCACAAGTGGAGATGCAAGAGCTGCAGGAAGAAGCAACAACATTACCAAGTCCAGCATACAAAAGAAAGAAACATGAGGAAAAGCTGGAGTCGAGCAAGCAAGGAGCCTCTTTGCATACAGGTAAGGAGGTAAGTATAAAAGATCTCCCTTTTCCTAACTCTTATTTTTCTGGAAAGAAAAAGGTTGATCCTGATTTTGCAAAAGATGCTTACAATATGTTCAACAAACTGGAAATAAATATCCCTATGGTTGAATTCCTCAAGAGAAACCTTAAGTATGCAAAATTTTTAAAAGAATTGTGTGCTAATAAAAAGAAATTTAGGCCTCTTGAGAGAATTCAGGTGAGTGCTAATGTGTCATCCCTTTTTAAAGCTGAACTACCGGTTAAGTACCAAGACCCAGGCTCCTATACAATCCCATGCACTATAGGAAATATTCCTATTAAAGGAGCGTTGCTAGATCTAGGGGTGGCCATTAATGTAATGCCTTGGTCGGTTTATCAGGCTTTAGGTGTCAACAATCTGAGAGACACAAATATAGTACTCCAACTAGCTGATAGGTCAATTAGGTATCCCAAGGGCATTCTTGAGGATATTCTAGTGCAGGTCAAAGACTTAGTGTTCCCAGCTGACTTCTATGTTCTGGATATGTCTAATTGGCCGACCTTTCCTCCAAACTTCCAAAACCATCATTAGTATGAAGCATAGCTCCATTACAATGAAAGTTGGAGAACATGTGGTAAGTTTTAACATGAATGAAGTGATGAGATATCCTTATGATAACTCTGTGTTTACTGCTTTAAATGCCATTGATTATGCTATTGAAGAAGTTAGGAATGAACATGAATTAAGTTTGCATGACAATGATAGAGATAATGCACTTGAAAAAGGTTTGTTGAGTGATTTTGCAGCATCCCAAGGTATTCTGGAAGCTGAAAGACCAACAATCAAAGAAGGGTCGAGTTTCTGTGATAAAAAGTCGCGACCCAATGACCTTAACGTCGCAACGCAATATTAGTCTGCAGTCCACTATAAAGATGAGTCGCGACCAAATGAATTTAATGTCGCGACACAAAACTCAAGAGACGACCAGTCACAATATGAAGATAAAGGTGTCACGACTAAACCTCAATCTGCTGAGGGACAGCCTATCTGTGAAGAGGAGTCGCGACTAAATGGTTTACATGTCATGACATAAAACTCCAGAGAACATAAGTCACGACAGGATGAATATAAAGTCCCGACTATTAGCTCCAGTGATGCACCCTGTTGACTTCAGTCGTGACAATACGATGAAAGATCGCGACCATATATACCAGACGTATCCATTGAACTGCAAATTCCTTCAGATCACCTTTCCACTATTTTGGCTAAAGGGCCAATATATTCTAACCCTACTTCTTCTCGTTCTCATTCCAAAATTACTTCCCATACCTTAAAATTTTTGAAAGAATTGATCCCCAATAATGAGGCAGGTATGGAAAAGCATGACCCCAATCTTGTTGCAATTGTAGACCAACATCAGCTTGGTGCGACGCTTGAGGGAGTAGAGGACAAATTGGGGAACCCACACAAGCTGGATAAGAGCAACCGCAAGGTGTAATATCCCTAATTTTTTGTACTGATTTGTATGCACAGATTGAATGAAATATATGAGATATTTTTTAGTAAAAGATGTGGCCATTTATGTAAAGAAAGGGATTAAATTAAAAAAGAAAGAAAATGTAAGGACTTAAGATCAATTATGAAAAGTTTAAGGCTAAAAAGGAAAAGTAGACAAAAATGTGGGGTCTTTAAGTGTAATTTTAGCCAAATAAAGAGACTTAATTGAAAAGAAGAAAAGTTTCCAGGGCAAAAGTGTAATTATGAAAACCTGGACCGGAAACGGGCAAAAATAGTGATATTATTCAGATCAGCCCCATATTTCACCAGTAGATAGAGCAAGAGATGCTGGGTAATCCAGCTTAATATAGGAATTTTCTCAGGACTCCAGATAGCTGAAATTTATCTGATAGTCTAAAAGTATAAAAAATTCCTACCGGATATCCTAGATCTCAGATATAAGTGAGAAATTACAGGATGATGCGTCCTGTTGAGGCGAATATCAAGAAACTGATAGAATACCGATAGGAGGTCTGTAGGAAAAGCTATTCATAAATTAGTAAATTCAGACGGGAGTGTGTGACCTCCGGGTATCCGATAGGGAGATTTATCAGTATTTAAACTGAGGTTGAATGAGGTCAGATGACATCAGTCAGATGATCGTTATGACCCAAAGGGATGCCTAGATATAGTAGGCCAGTATATCTGATAAAAGGAACCAGTGTCCGGAGATGTGTAGAAACAGTGTATAATGGCGAGAATACCCTATGAACATCATCGGGGAAGATTCCTCGTGATTTGTGTCATAGAGGTAATGGATCCTAAAAGGCCCAAGAATGGCGCCATCAAAGGCCCAGTAAGACCCTTGGACTGATAGGTGGGCCAGTGTCCGGTGGAACCCCGGAAAAGTGCGAAATTATGAAAATACCCCTGTGTTGTTAGACCATAATGGCACAAGGCGTGGTAAGCCACAGTAAAGATGAGAAGGAACTCCTGAGTAAGAGAGGAAGTAAGTAAAGTCTGGGTAAATGATATGAGGCTATAAAATTTTTATGGAGTTATCAACAGGTGGAAGAGTTAACCTTATAACTTAGTCTGTTGGTTTAAGATCTTCGGGAGATATACAGTACAACAGAATCGCAGTTAGATTTTGGAGAGTCGCAGTTAGATCCTAGCATGGCTCCAGGGTAGCAGTTAAATCCTAACAGCTTTAGAGTCGCAGTTAGATTCTGAAGAGGCTAACGGTTGATCGCAGTTAGATCCCGAGGTCGCAGTTAGACCTAGCCTAAGGAAAGTAATAAGCCATGAGTTGTGAGTACAATGTAGTATCTCTTTAGGAAGATGAATGCCAAAGATGAAGTTAAGGTGAGGAAGCTTCACTAGTTGATAAACTCACCCAGAGAAATTGTTTTATAATGATTTTCCTCAGGTAGCCTCTAGTATACATACTAAACTTGGCTTTCCCTTAAACGAAGATGGAGTCCAAGTTCAAATCTGAGTGCTGATATTCAAAGTTTTGTAGAAGTATGCCTGAGAAGCAGAGAAGAGAATCCTCTGTGTAATGAGAAGCAGAGAAGAAAATCCTCAGTGTAATGAGAACAGAAGAGTATGAGTAGATAGATTCCCCCAGATGAGGGTAAAAAGATTAAAAGGCTAGAGAAGACCTAGAGAAAAAGGTCTAAGGCAAAGCAAAGATAGAACTCAGTTCTATGAGGAAGAGAATGTTAGCCTTATGGTATCTCAAGATAAGTTATAAAAGGGTGATATACACCATGAGATAGCCAGAGTTGGCTAGATATGCTATGATAAAGTATCAAAAGCATGCAATGAGATACACTATGGTAGACGTGTAATATGACACGCACCGAGAAATGTGCATTGTATGAACAGATAGAGAGGCTTCCCTTTTTGTAGGGATCATATGTTTAAATGTTATGTTACGAATGGAATAGAAAATGAGAGCTTTCACTCCTTGCATGAGATGCTAAGCCATATGTTATGCTAGAACTGTGCAAGCTCCAAGTGTTAGAGTTGTGCATAATTAGAACAGAAATGCTTGAGCTCCGATGTTAGAGCTTTGCATTCATAAGCAGGTATGCAGTCCTGCAATATGTTGGCCAGGCATTATGCATAGGTACTCTTATTTAAGAGTAGATGCTCTCATTTAGCAGCAAAGTAAAGAAAGAATAGCTGCATAAGTCCTCTCTCTGTATAAAGTTAAGTGTTAAGAATGATGAGAATATATGATTATATAAAAAGAAAGATGAAATGTTGCAGATTTTAAAGCAGTTTGCGAGATATTAAGAGAAGTAATAAGGGATAAATGCTTAAAGTATGTTGTTGAAAGGGATATGATGAGTAGTTAGAAGAAATTCCCGAATACAGTAATATTCAAGAAAATTTACTATGAAAGAAATGGACACTGCTCATAAGTGCAGTGAGTGATCTATAAGAGAAAAGTAGATTTTAAACTCTGATTGAGTTGATCCAGAGAAAAGAAAAGCATGATATAAAGAGATGTAAAGTTTTATGATAAGGTACTTTGCCAGATATTGAGTAAATTTGGCTATGGTACTAATTAAATTTCGAGGATAAAATTTATTTAAAGGGGAGGAGAAATGTAACATCCCAATTTTTAGGCCTAGAGATGCAGAGATAGCCTAAGATTAGGAGACTGCTAGACCCCTTTTTAGCAGAAGTCCCAGAGGAACGTAGAGAGTTTCAGGGACTAAGCTGCAAATAAGCGAAAGTACGGGGACTTATGTGTAAACAGTAGAAGTCCCAAGGGGTAAATGGCCATTTGGGGATGATGTAAAGGTCAAAGGTTCAAGAGTTGACCAGTTAGGTCGCGATGATAAAGAAGTTGGTCACGACGAGAGTATATTATGGTCGCGACTAATATTGGCAGAGAGGATTGGTCATGACGGATATGTATGTGGTGTCGCGACTAATGAGTAGAATGAGCTTGGTTGCGACTAAAAAGTGATGTGGTCGCGACGAAAGACTGTTATGGTCGCGACTAAAGGATATTGTGGTCGCGACTAATGAACCAAAAGATGTTATGTCGCGATAAGGTGATGATGAGGTCGCGACTAGTGGCTAAAGTGGTGCCAAGCGTATGGGCCATGAGTTGAGAAGGTCCAAAAGAGATAGTTACCCGGTTAGAGATAGACCGGAGGCAGGAGGTCAAATAAAGGAAGGGTTATCTGGAAACCATGAGGTGGACTAATAAGGTATCCTCATGGGACCCACAAGATGCCACATGGCATTGATGTAATGATTCAATAAAGTTACTCGGTTGGCACGATAACCGAGGAAGTGATCAGATAAGTCTGGGACTTATCTGGATAGCAATGGAAGGCGTGCAAGGTCTCTTCCAGGCGCCACATGGCACTGATCTGGAGGAAGTAGATAAAGCTGAGGACACACATTACGAGGCAGGACTCTGGACCGGTGAGTCAACATGCTGAGTCAGCTGCTGAGGTGTCCTGGGATTTTAGACATGTGGAAAATATGCTGCTGAGGTGTCCCGATGATGCAGTCAAAGGAAATAAAGGAAAATAGGAAATTCCAGAAAAACCAGGACCACAAGATCAGAGTTCATGGAAATTACAATATTGCCATTGGAGGCAATTATAAATACCCCCTTCCCTCATTCATTTGCTCCACGCATGGAGAAGGGAAAGAGAGAGAAAGAAGAAAGAGAAGGAGAAGGAAGGGAAGAGAGAAAGGAAGTAAGGAAGTTCTGGCGGAGCTGGAAGCAGAGTAGAGATAGTAGAGTTCTGCTGAGCTAGCCAGGTAGTAACTAATCCTAGCTTTTATGTAATGGCTTTGTGATTTGATGTGCTATTGTTTGGTTGGATTGTTGTCTTATATGTTATGTCTGAAGCTCTACTGCAATGCTATGATCATATGTTATTGAGTATGGAAGCACGCAGCATACTTATCTGTACACAATCACAAGCAAGCACTGTCACACTGCATTACATATATTGTTATGATTGTTGCTACTGAGATTCTACCGAATCTCATCCCCATACATAACCCATTACAGGGAGGTTATGCTGAAGTGGATTTTGAGAATGCTAAGAGACGCCGTTATGCTGCCGAAGTAAAAACTGAACGTCAGTATATGATAAGTACTGTGTACGTAGTGCTGTCTAAGGAGGCTAGAAGTGAGTGGACCTAGCCGGTTCATCTAGTCTTTCTTGGGTACTACGTAGAATGGTAGTTCTCATGAGGGATTTACCCAATCAGTACGGTTCAGTTCTTTGTACAGATGAAGCGTAGCGGTTATGCTGCCGGAGTTTAGGCAGAAAGAGATGTAATAGAGATATAAAGATTATGTATATGTCTTGTTGTGTATGCCTTGCTGTATGACATTATGTTATTCAATGATAAATATTGTTTGGCATATTCAATTTATGTATGGTAAATTAAGGGGAAATTCGCAGGTCCTGAGGCAGCAGTGTTCTGACCTCAGTTTGACCTAGTAAACGGAGGAGTCTGGCCACGAGATTTAGTGAGCTGGTAGTACACGTCTAGGGCATTCTGTGGATAGGTATTAAGCCTCATTTGGATGTGTAGAAGGTGAGAAACCAATTCCCAGAGCCCAAAAACGTAGGCCCAGTGATATGTGGGAAAAAGTGGCATTAAAATACTATTTTAATGCTGTTTCAATAAAGTAAAGTTACTCGGTCGACACAATAACCGAGGAGGTGATCAGATAAAGTCCTGGACTTATCTGGATAGCATTGGAAGGCGTGAAAGGTCCCTTCCAGATGCCACATGGCTTCATCTTAGAGGGAGAAGAAAAGTTAAGGACATATGGCACAATCTTAGCCGGTGAGTCCAGTATGTGGAAAATCTGACCGGACCGGTACTGGATTGGACTAGAGATGCTGAGTCAGCTGATGAGGTGTCCAGGAATTGTGACATGTGAAGAATGTGGCGATGAGGTATCCCATGAGGTGGCCTTGAGATGATGTCATGCATGATGCAGTAAAAGGAATAAAGAAAAATAGGAAATTCCGGAAAAACCAGGACCACAGGATCAGATGGCTTCAAAATTACAGAAATGCCATTGACCAAAACTATAAATACCCCCCCTTGCTCTTCATTATGCACGGCCAAGCATGAGAAAGAGAGAGAAGGAAGTGCTAGAGAGAGAAAGTGAGAGGAAGAAAGAAAGAAAGGAAGTTCTGGCGGAGTTGGAAGCAGTATAGAGATAGTAGAGTTCTGCTAAGCTCTTGAGGTAGTAACTAATCCTAGCTTTTATGTAATGGCTTTGTGATTTGTTGTGCTATTGTTTGGTTCGATTGTTGTCTTATATGTTATGTCTGAAGCTCTGCTATAATGCTATGATCATATGTTATTAAGCATGGAAGCATGCGGCATACTTATCTATACACAATCACAAGCAAGCACTGTCACTCTACATTACATATATTGTTATGATTGTTGCTACTGAGATTCCCCCGAATCTCATCCTAATAAGTAAATCATTACAGGGGAGGTTATGTCAAAGTGAATTTTGGAAATTTTAAGAGACGCCGTTATGCTGCCGAAATTATGACAAGATGGCAATAGTAGAGAAAGGAGATGATACGTACTGTGAACGTAGGTACTGTCTAAGGAGGCTGGAAGTGAGTGGACCTAGCCGGTTCATCCAGTCTTTTCTGGGTACTTACGTAGAATGGTAGTTCTCACGGGAATTACAGAATCGGTACAAGATCAGTTACTTTCTGAAGATGAAGCGTAGCGGTTATGCTGCCGAATTTTAGGCAGGAAATGATGTAATAGAAATATGAGGATTTTATACATGCCCTGATGTATAATGACTTATTATTTAATAAAGATATTGTTTGGCATGTTTGACTGATATAGGATGGATGTATGCATATGTATGCAAAGTAGAAATGCTGAAATTTACCACTATGAATAGTAATATGTGGTGATCTAATCATGTTTGATAAATGATTAAAAATAGTAAATGGATGAATAAATGTATGAAATTTTTATGGTAAATAGTATACATACCAAGATTTAATTTGATATATAAAACGTCTCATTTGGATGTCTACACATGAAGATATGAATTATCAAAGTTGGGACCAGAATGCTGGATTCAGGAGAAAAATATTGGATGAACAGTAAAGTTGTGACGTTGACTGACATTGACTCGGTCAATGAACGGTCAACCAGTTATTTTTACCTGAAATATAATTGAGTTAGCTTCAAGTAGCAATTGGAACCACTTCATTTCTATTTTTGTAGAATTAGTTATGATTTTTCGAAGTCAGGTCACTCATCTGGAATTTTCATAGTGAACAGTACTCGATAAGAGTAAAACTTCAGACTGAGAAATTGGACTTCAATGACCTTGAAAGTGGTTCTGAATGCTACCAAATGGTCCCTAAGACATACGAAAGTAAGGATGTTTCAAATTGCTGCTGGAATTTTGGTACCCATATGAAAGGAATATGAGTTTTATGTTGTGGATAATTTAGATAAGGTTAAACAAGCTTGAATCACATGATAATGGCTTAGGAATCCATGTGTGCTTGTGAATCCAAGATTGTGTTCTGTTCTGTACAGTACGGAATCACTGTTCATATGTTAGAATTTCATGATTTTGATGCTTCCAATGAGTCTAAAATGGAAAATTGTGTGGGGTTAAAGTAGGAAGATAAGTATTGGAAGCATTGGAACCAAAATGAGAATTTTTGGGAAACAAGAGGGAGGTTTCGGTTTCTGTACAGAACATGAGGAAGCAATTGGATTATGGAATTTTTTAATGCATATTTGGATTCTACATGAAAAATTATGTGGGAATGAACCATGAGAGTTTAGTTTGAAAAGATGTAAACCTAAGTCTCAAAGTAGAGAAAGAAAGGGGCTTAATGGAACCCTAGTCTTGACAATGGTTTAAATTGAGTTGTGACTTGGTAATTGTCTTGTTATGCCTAGGTTTTGACATTTGTGGAAAGGAGGGATCAAGACAAGAAGGAATTGGCAAAGACATCTAAGAGGTAGTAAGAATACCTTACTATAAACTTATGTCATGTTGTGATTGATATGCTTGCTTGTTATGCATGAAGTTTGGTTGAGCATAATTAGTATGTTATGTGATGATGTTTGTGATGATGATGAGTTATGAATATGTGCAACTCCTTGCAACCTATGTCATGACAATAAGCATGTTAAAGTTGGCCTATGTATGATCATGAATTAGCTCCCATTGCATGATAACATGTTAAGCATTCCATCAAGCATGCATAATCTTATAGTTTGTATATCTTGCTATTAGGATTTCCATGAAATCTCATTCCTTCCATATGTATATAATCATGCTCTAGGTACTGGAACTTCTCATGGAAGAGAGTAAATGTAAATGAACAATGTATATATGGCCTAGATAGCATGTATTTAACATAGGAGATGTGGTATGGTATGTAAAAACGTATACACTCACTGGAACCATACGAGACCGAACGCTTTCATCGATCATTTGAGTAACTTATCCGAGGATTTTTCACATGAAATTTGTCATGAAGATAGATAAGATCCATAGATTTAATTGGACACCAAGAACGCCCAATTTGGTTAAGTTTTCAAATTGATATGATTTTTCAAAGTCGGACCTAATATCTGGATCAAGATAAAACGAGCCTGAGAGGCAGCGAGATTCATATGCGGTTTTCATATAGCAAATAAATGAATTTTTCCATGAAATTTTATGAGCTTAAAGTATACATATGGAGATTTAAATCCATATGTAACACGACTCACTTGGAAAAGTATACAAAGAGAAATGAATTTTTGAAAATGAGACACAGAATCTAGAAGTTCAAAATTTACCAAATGAATAGTGATTTTCAACAAAGAAACTTATTTCATTTGGACAAGTAAATCTCATTTTCATATTTTTCCTTCAAAGTTTGATGAAAGAGATTTCATTATAAATTGGAACCACCTCATTTAGATTTTTCTAGATTTAATTGTGAATTTCCAAAGTTCATGCTGCAAACTGGAATTACAAAGTGAACAGTAAAGTGAACAGTAAAGTGAACAGTACCCGATAGCCTAACTTTGGAAAATCCATATTTCTAAGGTAAAATGGTGTTCCAATGTTCTAAAATACTTCCAATTGAGTATATGTAAGGATGAAATTAAGGATATTTCACAAGGAATGTACGAAGGATGCGAAGGGAAAACCTCCCAACTCTGTTGCTGCTACATGCCAACCACAGTTGGGCAAGTTCAAGTTTAAAGAGGGAAGATTCAAGACAAGTTTGGACGAATCTCAGCACAAAATGCACGACCGTGGCACTTTAAAGTGGAGAGAGAAAGCAATAGGGGAGATCATCCAATCAAACAGCTGTCTCTCAAAATTTATTGAGTTTCCCCCGCCACCTTGAGGCCAGGTTGCCTCTTTCCTATCTCCTACCTTTTACACATTCTTCTATTGATGATGATCGCTATGCTAGGTTGAGTATAGGAAAGGGATGATTCAGTAGATTAGATTCCATTTTCAGTTTAGTTTTGTTTGTCTTCAGTTTATTTCTGTTTATTCTAGGATTATTTCTAACTTGTTCCACTTCCCCGTTACTGTCCATATGTTGCACACTCTTCAATGGTTACCTTTCCATCCACACACTCACATGCATGACTTTAGCTTACCCATCCTGTCATCTTTGCTTTACTTGTACTGCTTTGTATGACTTGAATGTGACTGCATGCCTCATTGAAAAATTTGCATTGAGTGATAAGATCATTTGCTATGTTTGAGCTAGATTTGTTTGACTTCATACAGTGCTGTCATTTCTGGTTCTGTTGATAGTGAGGACACTATCAAGTTTAAGTGTGGGGGAGGATGTTTTACTCTTGCTTTTTTGTAATTAATCCAATCTTTTATCACAAAATTTTTGTTTTTGATCTTAACATGTGGTGAATTGCTGAAAATTGGACCTCCACCTTAAACAAAATTGTTAATTGGTAAAAAGGATTTAGCTTGAAAAACATTTTTGGACCTTGAAAACTGTCACTTGGTAGTCTCTGTGAATAATGGTCGTGACATATGTGATTTATGGTCGTGACCTGTGATGGAATTTTGGACTAACATGCTCTCTGTGAACTACAGTCGCGACCTACGTGCTGTATGGTCGCGATAATACCTCTCTGTCTATTGAGTCGCGATAGGCAATTTCACTAGTCTCGACCAATGTTTGAAAACTTTTAAGCATGCACCCCTGTGAAAATAGGTCGCGATCGTAAATGTTTTAAGTCGCAACCCAATCTTGGAAAATGTCCAATTACCTTCTCTTTGCCTTGTGCAATGCTGGAAAGAAGGATCCCTTTTGAACTACTAAGATGCTTTCACAAATAATTCATTGTCCCCTAATTTTAAATCCTTTTTAGTCCTTCGAAACCATTGCCACACTTGAATTTTTCTTTGAGAATCTTGGAAATTGAATTTGAAACACTTAAACTTTTGCTATTGAATTTGGGATTATTATATGACTCCAAGCGATTACTTTGAACTTTTCAATCATCGTTTAGAGGGTTTTCAGTTGTGATAAGTGTTCTAATGCCTAGTGAATGATGAACTTTGTTTGGGACCTTAGCTTATGAGTAATTTAGATCAAAACCCTAGTTGGAAGGATTCTCGGCCTAAATTTCTATATTGAGTGATTATTCAATTGGTTTATATCCTCTAGAACTTGTCTTGGCTCTGAGTTGAGAATGTCTTGCACACTTGTGAATTGAACATGATAGAGGCATTCATTTCTAAACCCTTTTATCCCAAACACAAGCCCACTACATTCATATCCTTAGTCACCCCCTTGAGCCCATCATTTTCTTTCATTCATTATTTATATAGAAAGTCATATATGCATAAACTTCATTTGCAAAATAAAATTTTATTCATGTCAAAAATTCATTATTGTTGTGATGTGTGCTACAGATTCTGTGCATGAGGTGCCAAATCAAAAGGGAGACAAAAAAAAAGGGAGAACGGTGCAAGAAAAGATGCAAGAAAAGAAAACAAAAAAAAGAGAAAAGAAAAATGAGGAAGGCACTATTATTAACTCTTATTAGCACAATTATCACTTCTAGATCTTTAGAGACATGAATTCATGCTACATATTTATTGTTAAATGCATATAGTACTTTCTATTCTTCATATTCCATTCCATGTGGCCCATCTCCATCATTACAACCCTAAAAGACCTCTTGATTCTTTGCATAAGAGATGTATAGTTGCTGAGATTTAGAGCCATTACAAGCATATGGTAGGATGTTTTCCAATTTGAATTTGAGTGAAAGAACCCTAACAATGAGAGGATAGAGAGAGCTAAACACTTATATCTTTTGAGAGGATCTTTTGCGCTCATACCGTTAAGGTTGATTTCATTTAGTAGTTGATTACTTGGTATTTCTCACATTATCATTTCTGCATTCCCAAAAGATGGTGGATTAATTGTTTCAGGTCACACTATGGATTATGTTTTTATCTTGGCTTTAATAGTGATTGCTCTAGGTGTAATTCATTTCTTTGTCCAGGAGTACAAAGGTTCAAGTTGGGGGAATTGATAAGACACATTTTGTATATGGTTTCTATGACAATTTTGAGAGCTTCATAATAACTTTACCATTCATTTTATGCCTTAAATTGTACTTTTATGTATTACATGATTATGCGTGGCAATGTGCTAATTAAAGGGTAAAATGGTAAAATAACTCTGCCAAACTGCATATATTCGGTTATCTACTGATCTGGACTTTTACAGTGAGCTTTTATGTTGAATTACAGGTACTTTGGAAGAGAACAAGGACCAGGAAAGAAATTGAAAGTCAATGAAAGTGGAACCACGTCTCTGTGCTATTTAGTCGCGACCAAAGAGTCCTAAGGTCACGACCCATAATGCTTCTGGAAGATTCTCACCGTTCATAGGTTGCGATAAAAAAATGTATATGGTCGCGACTAATAGTACGAAATCGCTAAAACTGCGCGTTTTGAATTAGGTCATGCTATTATAAGAAGAGAGGGAGGTTGCCATCAAGGAGGAGGCTGATTTTTGGACCTGATTAGGCGAAGAAGCAATACTCGAGCGCTCTCCACACACTTTCTACTCATATTCCATCGTTCTGCACCATTCACCTTCATCTCTTCATCTCTTCATCGTTTCTTCATGGCATCACATCTGAACAGCGATTACAGTGCAGCAGAAGTCATGAGAGGCTAGACCTTTAGTCTCTTGGTGATGGATCTATTATCTTGAGCTCACGGACTAAAACGGGGAGTTTCTTCTGTTCTAATTTGCATCTTGTCATATTATGATTGCTGCTAGATTTAGGGTTTTTCATCATATGAACAAGTTTTGAATATCGATTGATTATTCTCATTTTGGACAATTGTAATTTACTTTGGATGTTTTGAATGCTGGTTTAAATACAATATTTCAGTTTTGAGTTTAAGCTAGTTGAACGGTTATCAACGATCGTTGCTAATTGATTCGATTGCTTGAATTCTAGGGTTAGTCGATCGACGCTCATTCGAGGGCATTCTTCCATCTATTTTAAATTACACACTAAGTGATCCTTAACAGTTCAATAATAGTCTTTAAACTAGCTTTGATCAAAGGAGCTTAAAGAATATTAGGGTTCTGGACTCAATCGATCGTTGAGGTTTAATTCAAGACTTAGTGATTTCAAACTCCATATACATTGAGAGCAAGGATAGATATTTTTCATCATCAAGAGCCTATCATCATATACTACTTTCACAAACCAACCATTTTCCATCTTAAACAAAAACACAAAAACATCTATTTTACTGCATCTTTATTTTACTACACCCATAAAACCACAAAACCATTTACTTTTTACTCAGGTTTACCGTTGAATTTGACATCCAATTTGCTAGGATTCCTTTAGAAAGACTCCTTGAGAAGAACGATAGGGTTGTGCCTTATACTATATTACTAGGGTGCAATTCACTTAATTTTTATGGCTCGGACTGCGACAATCTGATGCACTCGTCAAGTATTCTCCTCAGTCAGATATAGATGAGCATGAGGCTAAGTTAAAATGTTAAAGTAAGGTAAGAGGAACCCTCTGATGAATACTTAGCCAAGTTCATCTTCATGAATAGTGAGAGTTAAATGACTGAGAAGTTAACTCACAGATTGAATTCTGTGCTGCAAGAAAGAAATTTTCCCAGGAAGTTGTGGAGGTTCAATGAAGCGGTAGGGTAATAAGAAGTAGTTAAGAAATAGAAGAATAGTAAGCTAGGGATGCAGACATGCAATTAGAGCATAACATATATGAGAACTATGGTAGAGACCATGGGAATAGGCTTTGATTGGTAGGTCGAGGAAGTTGCTACAGATGTGGCAAGCTGGGACATTTTGCCAAGGAATGCTTATAGAATAAGGCAGGTAAGAGATTCCAGATGTAGAAGAAAATTTTTTGCACTAATATGAGAGGAGGCAAGAAAGTCGTCTGAGGTAATCTAAAGAAATGATTATGGGTTAACAATCGCTAAGTAGATGCGATATGTGATTCAGTCGCCAGTCATTTGGTAACAACGATAACTATAAATGCAATTACTCCCATTGGTTTGAGGTGATAACACCTTATACATATTTAAATGGTAATGTCTGGCATACACATAGTAGAGTTATCCTAGATCTGGAATGTTTGCTCCATATGATTAGAGAATTAGATACGGTAGTTAGTGTTAGTTAATCCTCAAGGATTAGGATTAAGAGTAGAATGGAAATTAAGATTAGAATTAGAGTTAGATTAAAGTTAGAAATAGGAATAAGAGTTTGAGATAAGATAATAACAAGAATCAGTTAGATGAGAAACCTGAAATAGGTAAGCAATATAATATACCCAGAATAACAGACAGTCCTAGTAAGTGGGACAGTTAGTTACAGTATGATAGGGGTTACTCAGGTATTTTTACAAGCTTATGGATACAGTACTTAGAGCCATTTCTTATGGTAGGGTTAGAGCAAGTACCAAGAGAGTGGTAGTGTTATAACTCTATCGAAAGAAATGGTATACAGAAAGAATATCAGACAATAGTAAAGAGATTATGTCTAGATCACTCTTTATATAAGAGTTGGATCTGAAATGAATGGATCTCAGATAAAGCTAGACTCAGCTAAGCTAAGATCACTCTTTAAATAAGAGTTAGATCTTATATATATTGCTCGTAGATAGAGCATAGATTTAAATAAGGTGAGATAAGATGAGAGAGTTATGATACGAATCCGTAATAATAGAAGGCAAAGGCCTATGGCAATTACCAATGGCAAATTGCAGATGGCGGTTTGCATATAGCTAGGCCATGATTGAAATGGAAATAGATTATGGTAAGTCACAAGAAAGAAAGTTAAGAAGAACTCCTGAGTAAAAGAGAGATTAAGTAAAGTCTTGATAAGTAAGATAGGCTACGGAACATAGCGTTGGAAAATTATCTGTTAAGTTATCAGCTATAAGGGAATAGCTAACCCTGTAACTTAGTTCTTTGGTTAAAGTCTTTCAGAAGAATTACAGTTGATCCTAACATGATTCACAAGGGGGTGATATCCCAGAATTCGATATTTCTTAAAAGGCTTAGGACGATAGCGGGTGATTCCGAGTCGTGAAATAACCTAGCCTAAAGACAGGATAATATGAATCATGAATAAGAGGACAACTTGATATCTTTCTGATAAGACAATCACCAAGGACAAGGTGTTGATTAACTCATACAGAGAGAGTATCCATGATATTTCCAGTTAGCTTCTAGACTGAACTTAGTTCTCTTAAACGAAGACGGAGTCCACAGTTTGAATCTGAGTACTAGAATTCAAAAGATTGTAAGAGTATGCCTGAGGAACAGAAGAGAGAACCCCATATGTCTTAAGAGTAGACAAGTATAAACAGATAGATCCTCTATATGAGGATGGAGATTAAAAGGCCAAAGAGACCCAGAGAATAGGGTCTAAGGTAGAGTAAAGTTAGAACACAGTTATATGAGAAAAAGAATGTTAGGGCTCAGAGCCATACAAAGTGTAACCTAGCCCTAACCCAGTAGCACGCTTAATTGAAAGGTGCTCAGGCTAGAGTAGCCTAGAGATGTGTGACCCACTGGGAAATATAGTGTTGAATCACAAAGTTAGAAAGATGTTCTAGAACAATAAGAAAGAACATTGCTAGCTAGCATTGAAAGAAAATAAAATAGCATAATAAAATTAAAGAAGAGTATAAGCAGAGAATAGTACAAGTGCTCAGTAGAGAGAAAATAAGGGATACTATTAGTCCCTTGTACCAGTAACAAGTAACGAAACTGTAAAGAAAGAAAGAGATAGTTAGATGAAGAGTATTTCCTTATACCAGTTCCAAGAAGAGAAATTATGGAAAGGAAAGAGACAGATAGATAGACAGAAAAGTTAAGAAAAGTTAGAAAGAGTCATGAGAGGTAAGGGATTAGATCCCTTATGTCAGATCTAAGTAGAGAAGATCTAAGAGGAAAGATTCAAGTTATAGTTTTATGTTAGAAGGAGGTTAGAAAGTCTTAAGAGCAAGATCCTCCCTATTATAAGTCAAAGAGTATTCTAGAATGCAGAAAGAAAAGTGTGATGAAAGATTCACAATGCATAATGAGAAATACGTAATACGTGAGAAAATATACGTAATAAGAAGTACGATATATGACAAAGACTTCAGAATTACATCAAATTTCTGGAAGATTATGTATGAAAGAAATGGACACTACTCACAAGTCCAATATAGTGAGTTGTCCATAAGTATGAGTAGATAGATAGATGATAAGATAAAAGATAAGAGATAGATACCCCCAGCCTTAGTCTTAAAGAAGAAAAGGATATAAAGAGGAGATATATATATCCAAGGTAGTTGACTAAGGTACCAAGTAAATTTCGAGGACGAAATTTATTTTAAGGGGGTGGGAATGTCATATCCCAATTTTTCCCTATCTGTATAAGACTGATAGAGGAAAGAGGTTTGGAAGGGATTGTGACGATAAATAGAAAGAAAAGATAATGATTAAGATGAGTTTTAAGCCAAAGAATGAGAGAAGGTATAAAGTTGTAAAGAAAAAAGGGTTAAATTGCAATTTAGAGAAAGTCTAGGGACTAAATTACAATTAATGAAGTTTCAAGGACATAAAGGTCATTTTGGAAAAGAAAGGGACTAAAGTGAAAATACTAAAAGTTTCATGGTACAAAATGGAAGTAGACATAAAATTTGGGCTATTAAGTGTAATTATGAAAAGTTGAGGGCCTAAAGTGTAATTTTCATAAGTTCAAGGGCAAAATGGTAAATATGGAAAGTTGAGGCGGAAAAGGCCCAAAAATATCCGGAATCAGTTCAGTCCCAAATTTTTCCAGTAAATAGAAAAAAATATTCTTATTAGTTTGACGCAACACAGAATTTTAATTTGAGGTCCCGAAAAATTGATATGACTTTTTAAAGAAAGGGAAATTAATAGAGTATCCTCTGGACTTCAGAATTGGATGAAATTTGATAGTAAATTCTTATAAATAATATATGGATTTATGAAACTGAGAGAAGTAAAAAAGGAGTCCTGTAGAATTAATTATGGAATTTAAGGTGAATTCGGACACCGATAAAGTGTCTAGAGGAAACGTAGAGAATTTTTATCAGGACTTCTGGGTTTTAGAAAATTATGAAACTTTGCAGAGAATTCATTTTATATTACAATGAATTTCTAAAAATGTTAGAACCATTAAAAGAGGTGTTTAACATTTATTCCAAGATTAGGCTAATTTTAAGGATATCGGTATACGGGAAGTACATTGGGATTTATGCCAATTAGCTATTGGACTAAAAGAGGCTCAAGATTTCGTCCTAGGGAAGCCCAATAAGTCCCAAAAGTTGTCTTGGAGCCCAAGTCCAATACTGAATAATTTATGAATTTTGAAAAAGAAAAAAAGGGATAAAGGAGAATTAGGGTTTTGCACATGGTGGGTCCCACAAGATTTACACATGGCACCAAGAAGAGGAAAGGAAGATGATCCCATGTGCTAAAATGTAATAAAATAATATAAGAATTAACCTAATGATGATTAAGGTTAATTAATCTAAAAACTAACCAATCAAGTTCAAGATTAGGCCATTGTAATAATTAGGACAAGTGAGGACATTATAGACCCAAGGTGCCAAAGTTTTGGCTATAAATAGCCCCTTCCTCCTTCACAATTTCGTGCACCTAGAGGACCCTTGGGGAAACCATGCCAAAATGAAGAGAGAACTCAAAATAAGATCAAGGAGAAGCCGCCTAAGCAAGTACCTAAGGTAAGAGATCCTTCCTAGTTTATTTATAAGTGTTTTGGAAGGAAGAAACTTAGGTTTCAATGGTTAGAAACTTCATTCTTCCCTTGGAACCCTTGCTGTCCAAAATTCAAAGTTAAAGGAGGAAGAGGAAAATTAAGTTAGAACTATGAAATTGATGCTTAAACAAGCTAGTTAGATGATTGGTTATTGAATCAAGTTGATATTCTTTACCTTGCCATGGATGAGACCTTTTGGAATGCACTGTTTATGATAGAAGGAGATGGAATTTCAATGATCTAATGCTTCCATTGAATTTATATGATGATTTTGTGTAGGATTGAATAGGTTTGGAACATGGGAAGCATTGGAATTGAAAGTTGTAATTTTGAAGTCTTCTCTGTTACTGTTCACACGCATGAACAGTGATTAGAGTTTCATGATTTGGATGCTTCCAATGGTTTTAAAATGAAAAGTTGTGTGGGATAAAGTAGAGAAACAAGTATTGGAAGCATTGGAATCAAAGTGAGTATTTTTGGAAGAGTTATGTATGTTTTCCAAATCTGTCCAGCACAGTGCATGGGAGCTGGAATTTCATAATTCTAAGCTCATAAATGGATTCAAAAGATGAAATTGTGTAGGGTAAAGTCAAAACATCAATTGATTCAAAGGCCAAGTCAATTAGTAAAGATTAAAGCAAGTTATGTTAGTTAAAGCAAGTCAATGTTCAAGAGAAGTTAGATTGTAATAAGTGAATGATAATGCAATGTTAGGATTTGGTTTGTGAGCTCAAAGAGGGAAGCCACACATCAAAGAGAAGTAAGAAGCAAGAGGTAAAGAGAAAGGATAGAGAAAGCAAGGAGTATGAGGTAGTGAACTTACCTACTTGTATGCTTTTGTTGCTTGGATGCTTTATGTGATGTTTACTTACTTTGATGATGTGAAGCATGTATGATTAAGTAATGCTCTGTTTCTTTTTATGCTATGGCCATATGTTATAATTAAGGGACATGGAAGCATGTAAGTTATCATTATGCAAGCATGATCATTAAGTGCACACATAGTAACATCAAGCATGTAGTTGCATACATTGTATGGTTTCTGTTTGTTACTGAGATTTCCTCCGAAATATCACCCCCTCCATGTCACCCCAACACCAACAGGTTATACAAAGATGGAAGAAGATGAAGATGCAAGAAGGAGTTAGGCAATAGATGGCATGATTGAGTGTAATTTATGTTATGACTTATGTGTTGTATGCATGAAAAGCATTGACCTTTATGATGTAATGAAAAATAGTAAATGATAGAATAAATGTATAAACTTTTATCAGCATTTAGTTAACATGTCAAGCTTCGTTTTGACACCAAGAATGCCTTATTCCGACGTCAATACAAAGAGAATGAATTTTTCAAAGTTAGGGAACCAAATCTGGAAACTGTGAAACTGACCAAATGAACAGTAATTTTCCGCGCTAAAACTGTATTAATTGGTCCAGAGTTTGGTCATATTCATATTTTTCCTCTAAATAGGCTTATGTTAGATTCGTATAGAAACTTGAACCACTTAATTTCAATTTTTATAGAATTAGTTATGATTTTTTGAAGTTGAGTCGCCGGTCTGGAATTTTACCACATGAACATAACTCGTGGTCATAAATTCCAAATTGTGCCATTTGACTTTATTAATCATATAAGTGATTCCAGATGCTATTGTTTGGTCCCTAAGACGTACGAAAGTAAGGATGTTATAGTGGGCCATTAAGTGTAATTATGAAAAGTTAAGGGACTTAATTGAAAAGAAGAAAAATTTCCAGGGGCAAAATGGTAATTATAGAAAATTGAGCCGAAAGTGGCTTGGAACTGCCCGGAAGCATTTCAGTCCCAAATTTTACCAATAGATAGAGAAATGATGCTAGTTAATCTGGCTTAATACAGGAATTTTATTAAAGTTCTAGATAGCTAAAATTTATCTTATAGTCAGAAAGTTATCTGAAATTTTTATCAGATCTACTAGACCTCAGATATGAGTGAAAAGTTACAGGAATGTGCGTCCTGTGAAGTTGGAGGTCAAGGAACTGACAAAATCCCGAAAGGAGTTCTCTAGAAAATGTTATTCACTTTTTAGTGAATTCAGACTGGAGTTTGTAAACGCCCGGTATCCGATTGGGAAATTAATCGGTAAGTAAACTGGGACTGAATGAGCCCAAATGAAGTCACTCAGAGGCCCATAAATACACCAAGGGAGGCCCAGGACCATGATATCAGTTCAGCGGTAAAAGGGGTCGGTGTTCGAAAAAAGGTGTAAAATGACGAAAATACCCCTGTGTTATAAAATGAGTAAAGAATGAGTAAAGGGTATTTTGGTCATTTGACTAAGGTTAGACTGTCAAGAAAGGTTATCTGGATAGTTGACCAGGGTCAGAGAATACTCTGGTAAGGTGTGAAAAGACAGTAATACCCCAGACTCATTAAAGTAAAGAAAGAGGAACCAAGGGCATTTTGGTAATTTGCCAAGGGATATTTCTTAGGAATTGAGCCATCGAAGTACTTGACCTTGATCAGAGACCCAAGATGACATTCCAGAAGCCCAAAAATGTAGCCCAAGGAATATGTGGGTTAAAGTGGCATTAAAATAATATTTTAGTATCTTTTCAATAAAGTAGAGTTACTCGGTCGAAGTGATAACCGGGGAATTGATCAGATAAAGCTTTGAACTTATCTGGAAGCCATGAGGTGGTGTGAAAGGTGTCCTCATGGGACCCATCAAGATGCCACATGGCACTAATCTAGAGGGAGAAGAAACAGCTAGGGACACGTGACACAATCTCAGCCGTAAATTTCGGTATAAGACTCTGGAATTATCTGGAAGCGCTGAGACAGCTGGTGAGGTGTCACCATTGCACCACCTAAGTGTGTGAGGTGTCACCATTGCGCCACCTAAGCATATGAGGTGTCCCTTGATGATGTCACTTTTGATCAGTCATTATGGAGGATTATGTCATCACGATGATGCAAGCAAAGCTTCTTGAGGAAGCAAGCGATCTGAGCCATTCATCGTGATTCGATCTGAGCCATCCATTCCACCTCCCTCCACCTATAAATACCCCTTCCCCCTTCCATTCAAGGCATCCCACGGCAAACATCAAGAAAGGAAGAGAAAGAAGAGAGAGAAAGAGAAAGAGAGAAAGAAAGAAAGAAAGAAAGAAAGAGAAAGAAAGAAAGGAAGAGAAAGAAGGAGTTCTGGTAAAGCTATGAGCAATCCAAAGAGTTTAGGGACTCGGCAAGTTTAGGAATAAGGTAAGTAATTTATTCTAGTCCCTGCTCTAATAAATTAGAGGATTGTTCTTATATATTATATAGTTAGAATAGTGAAATATCTCTCTCTATAAGGATAGCTTGGATAGGAAGAAAGTTATGAGATTGACAGAAGAGGGGTATTACCTCAAGATAAAACTGAATTAAGTAGAGTTATGCTGGATAAGGAAATAAGAAAATATTATTATGCTATGTATAGGCTCTGACCTATAAAAAGAAGGAACCTCAGAGCAAAGGCTAAGGCTAAAGGAAAGGCTACATGCCAGGTAGTAAACTTACCTAAACTTGTATGTGTTGACTATATGGTTGATTGTGTTATGGCTTGATTGATTGATGTTAATATGTAATTGTTGAAGCTCTGTGCTATGATTACTTTGGCCAATTGTATTTCATATATTACACGGAAGCATGCACATTACATTATGCTAACACAATCACAAGCAAGCACCAATATCAATCATTGATGCATACATTGTTTAGTACTGTTTACTACTGAGATTTCCCCTGAAATCTCACCCTCTCCATATCAATCTAATTACAGCAGGTCTTCTCAAGATGGAGGAGATGAGGATACATGAAGAGAAATTAAGAATTATTTAGCATGATTGATGTGTGATTGATATATGTTATGCATATGTATGTAAAGTTGGTATGTTGGAATTTGCCACCATAAACAGTAACTCGTGGTGACATGTGATGTTTGATCTGTAATTAAAGATAGTAAATGGCTGAATAAATATATGATATTTTTATGGTGAATAATAGACATACCAAGATTCAATTTGATATATAGAATATTTTATTTAGATGTATACACATGGAGATATAATTTATCAAATTTGGGACCAAAATGCTGGATTCAGGAGAAAAATGTTAGATGAACAGTAAAGTTGTAACGTTGACTTAGTCAAGGCGAGGTCAACGAGTTATTTTTCCATGAAATATAATTGTGTTATCTTCATGTAACAATTTGAACCACTTCATTTTGATTTTTTTAGAATTAGTTATGATTGTTCGAAGTCAGGTCACTTGTCTGGAATTTACAAAGTGAACAGTACTCGATAGAGTAAAACTCCAGACTGAGAAATTTGACTTCAATGACATTGAAAGTGGTTCCAAATGCTACCAAATGGTCCCTAAGACATATGAAAGTTAGGATGTGACAATGAAGAAGCATGAAGAGGAGTTAGGTATTTGTCAATGTAAACGTTATATGATGTTATGTAAAGAATTCTTGCAAGTAATGATGTTGTATGCTTAGTTTAAGCAATAAAGTTTATGATGTGGGGAAAATAGTAAATGATGGAATAAAAGTATGAAATTTTACAGACATTTATTTAACATGTCAAGCTTCATTTTGACACCAACAACACCTTATTTCGATGTCTGTACAAAGAGAACCGATTTTTCAAAGATGGGGACCAAAATCTGTTTTTAGAATGTTTGACCAAATGAACAGTAAACTTTAACGAATAAACTATATCAATGTACGAAGCATTTGGTCAGGAAATTATTTTTCCCTTAACCTTCAAGATATTAGATTCGAGTAGAATTTTGAACTACTTCATTTAGATTTTTCTAGAATTAGTTATGATTTTTTAAAATTTGTCGCCAAATCTGAAATACCATATGAACAGTAACTCACTAAGAGTAAAAATTTCAGATTTAGTTAATGGACTTCAAATGTCATGTAAGTGGTTCTAAATGCTACCGAATAGTCTCTAAGACATACGAAAGTAAGGATATTATAAAAATAGGGATTAATTATTTGAGGAATTATATGAATATATAAAATTGGTTTGATCCCCAAGAGATAAAAATGTTGCCTTTAAAAATATTTAAAACCTAATTGTGCCAATTAGTTGCATTTTCTAGAAGATTCAAAAAGAAATACCTCTAAGCCAAGTTTTGGCCTAAGAAAAATTAGAAAACTTTCCTATGATAAGTATGAATTTTTGAAGGTAAGATATGAATTTTTAGAGCTGGGGACTACTAAAAAGAAATTTGGTCAAAGTTTTCAGCCAAATTAAGTATATATATAATGTCCCCTAAAGCGTAGACAAAATATTTAAACGTCAAATCCTCTAGATTCTGTCATTATTATACTATGTGAAGACATTAATGATGAGAGACAATAGAGGAAAGTATGATAAAATTGAAATGACAATTATATCAATCTTCTAGGTGATAGAAATTGAGAAATTTACCCGATAAAGTGTAATTTTTACAGTATAACCTATAAGCTTGCCAAGGAAGCTTTTCTTTTCCCATTTTCTCCCTTAAATGGTTCCAAGTGAAGCTTTCCTATTGGTTGAAATTTTATAGAAGACATGTGATTGAATTCAAGGAATAAAATATTATGGTGGACTTGAAATAATTATTAAATTTTGTCTATAGAATCCAAATTACATTCCAATTTGATTAAGGATATGTGAACCAATAGGAAGTTGGCATCTTGGCATGTAATTTCATGCAAGTTTAAGGGAAAAAATTAAGGGATTAGATGGTAAATTCACTAAGGAGGTGTACTTGAAACCACATTTCAATATAGTTAAATTTCTAAGTTGTATAAATACCCCTCCTCCTTCGATTTTGTGAAGATTTTTTACCAAACTAAGATAGGGTAGAGGGAGCAAGAAATTTTCAAGAGAAAGAGGAGAGGAAGAAGAAGAAGGAAAGAAAAGGAAGGAACCTCAAGCAAATCAACCTAAGGTAAGTTGCAATTCTAGTTGTTGTTGATGTTATTGCTTATGTAGTAAAGTTTGTCCATGGAAAGGTGCTATCCAATTCTCTAAAATTCTTGAAAAGGATAAATGGAAGGTAGATTAATACTTAAGAGTAGAAAAGAGTTGTAATCAAGTGTTATTGCATGGAAATGGAAAAAATCCAACTTCCTCTTAAACTATCATATTTTCAGCCACACTAGAGTTTATGTTATAGATGGATTTTGATGCTTCTAATGAGTTTAAAATAAAAAATTGTGTAGGGTGTAGATGATAAAGTGGTTTTAGAAGCATTAGACATCAAAGTGAAATTTTACTCCTTAAAGTACCATATTTCAGGTTTGGCCTAGTTAAAGGGGAGGTTGGGACATTACAAAGGGAATTAGAGTGGACATTAAGTAAAATTATGAATTGGGACAGAAGATTTAAGAATTTAAGATTGGTTCAATTGAAGGAGGGGAGGGGAGGGGAGGGTAAATGAGGTTATAAGTTTTGTTTGGTTGGAAGGTAGGGTAGGGGAGGGGAGATTTCTTATTTAGTTCAGATGGAGAGGTGTAACATCCCAATTTTTAGGCCAAGAGACTCAGAAAGTAGCAAGAAATAGATAGGCTACCAGAACCCTTTGAGCAGAAGTCCCAGAAACATACAGAAGATTTTTAGGGACTAAACTATAAATAAGTAAAAGTATAGGGGCTTATATGTAAATAGTAAAAGTTCCTAGGGGCATAATGGTCATTTTAGAAAAGAAAGGGACTAAAGTGAAAGTTTAAAAGTTTCATGTTGCAAAAATGAAAGTAGACACAAGTTGTGGGCCATTAAGTGTAATTATGAAAAGTTAAAGGATTTAATTGAAAAGAGAAAAAGTTTCCAGGGGCAAAATGGTAATTATAGAAAGTTGAGCCAGAAGTGGCTTAGAACTGCCCAGAAGTATTTTAGTCCCAAATTTCATCAGTAGATAGGAAAAATAATACTGGTTAATCTAGCTTATTACAGAAATTTTATTAGAGTTTCAGATAGCTGAAATTTATCTGATAGTATGAAGGTTATCTGAAATTTTTATTAGATCTCTTGGACCTCGGATATAAGTGAAAAGTTGTAGGAAGATGTGTCCTGTGAAGATGGAGGTCAGGGAACTGACGGAGTCCTGAAAGGATATCTGTAAGAAAAGTTATTCACTTTTTAGTAAATTTTGACTGGAAATCATGAACGCTCGATATCCGATTGTGAAACATAATCGATAAGCAAACTGGGACTAAATGAGCCCAGATGATGTCACAAAGAGGCCCATGATAACGCCAAGGGAGGCACAGACCCATGATATCATCTCATCGAAAAAAGGGGCCAGTGTCCAGAAATATGCAGAAAATGTGCGAAATTATGAAAATATCGTTATGTTATAAAATAATTAAAGAATGAGTGAAGGGTATTTTGGTCATTTGACTAAGGTTAGACAGTCAAGGAAGGTTATCTGAATAGTTGACCAGGGTCAGGAAATACTCTGGTAAGGTGTGGAAAGACAATAATGCCCCTAGAATTATTAAAGTAAATAAAGAGGAACCAAGGGCATTTTGGTAATTTGCTAAGGGATTTTTTGGGAATTGAGCCATCAGAGTACTTGAGCTTGATTAGGGACCTACAATTATGAGGGTTAAAGTGGCATTAAAATAATATTTTAGTGATTTTTTAGTAAAGTTACCCGGTTGAAGTGATAACCGGGGAATTGATCAGATAAAGCTTTGGACTTATCTGGAAGCCATGAGATGGCGTGAAAGGTGTCCTCATGGGACCCATCAAGATGCCACATGGCACTAATATAGGGGAAGAAGAAAAAGCTAAGAAGAAAAAACTAAGGACACATGGCACGATCTCAGCTGTTCATTCCGGGATAAGACTCTAGAATTCTCTAGAAGCGCTGAGTCAGCTGGTGAGGTGTCCCAAGGGCCCCACCATTGCGCCACCTAGGCATGTGAGGTGTCCCTTGATGATGTCACTTTGATGAGTCATTGAGGATGATGATGTCAACACGATAATGCAGGCAAAGCTTCTTGAGGAAGCTTTACAATCTGAGCCGTTCATCGTGATTCGATCTGGACCATCCATTTCACCTTGCTTCACCTATAAATAGACCCCCACCGCTTTCATTCAAGGCATACCACTGCTAAGAGAAAGAAAGGAAGAGAGAGAAAGAGAAATAGAGAAAGAAAGAAAGAAAGAAAGAGAAATAAAGGAAAAGAAAGAAGGAGTTCTGGCTAAGCTAGGAGCAATCCAATGAGCTTAGGGACTCGGTGAGTTTAGGAATAAGGTAAGTAATTTATTCTAGTCCCTTCTCTAATAAATTAGACGATTGTTCTTATAAATTAAATAGTTAGAATAGAGAAATATCTCTCTCTATAAGGTTAGCCATGGATAGAAAGAAAGTTAGGGGATTGTCATAATAGGGGTATTCCCACAAGATAAGTCTGAATTAAGTAGAGTTATACTGGATAAGATAATGATGAAATATTACTATGCTATGTATAGGCTCTGACCTATGAAAAGGTGGAACCTCAGAGCAAAGGTTAAAAATTAAGGAAAAGCTACTTGACAGGTAGTGAACTTACCCATTCTTGTATACTTGATGTATATGCTTGTGTTAATATGATTATGATATGTGATGATGATGATGAATGATATATACTCTTCCCTTTATGAGTTTATGGTTATGCATGGTAGTGATAGGTATGGAGCATGATAGTATGTAAATGGAAGCTAAAGAAAGATAAAGGAGACATGTTATGCACTTGCATTCATCTTGTATGCATTGAATGGTACCGTTTGCTACTGAGATTTTCCCCCAAATCTCACGCCTACCTTTTCCAAACATAACAGGGTACTGGTTTGGAGAAAATAAAGTTAGGAAAGTGAGGATGTGACAGGAGGGGAGTTGAGGGGAAGGGAGGGGAACTAATTAAAAGTTGACAAATATATCATTTTCTTTTTATTTATATTTTCTTCTATATTATTTTACAATATTTACATCAAAATTATTATTTTCTAAAATATGAATATTAAAAAGCCTATTACATCATTTATATATGATAAAAATATTTTTATATGCACTTCAAAGCACTTCAAAGCATGATTTTATTAATTTTAATATGTTTTTAATATCTTATAAAATTAAGAAATTATAAAATATGAAAAAATGTTAACATTCTATCATTAGTTTTATAATTATAAGACATATAAATATATTTATAATATATACATACCATTTTTTGCTAATATACTTACCTTAAAAATATATATTTTTGTATTAATTATATACAAGCTTGCACAAGAAAAAAAGAACATTCCTAATCTAGATAAGCAATCTGGAATATATATACAGCACAACTATTTTACTTGACAGTAGCCAAAATATGCACAAAAAAGTAGTTTTAACGGTGGTGTGTAACAGAAAAATAGTTTAAAGTCAAAAGGGTTAACACTGGAATAATAAAAATATATTATGGTTATTTTTGTCAAAAAAATTAAAATAAAAATTTCTCAACCCTCCAAAAAGCCCTAATTTTGGAAGGGAGGAGGAGGGAAGGAGAGTATAAAAGGACAAAATTTTAAACTTCCCCTCCACTCCATTTTTCTCAACCAAACACACTTACATCTCCCCTCAAAAATCCCCAACCAAATAATGCCTAAGTGTGTGTTTGGATTAGCGACAGCACAAGTAGCTTTTTTCAATCTGACTTTTAGAAACTCAAGTTAGGGTAAAAGTTAGATTGTGTAATATGATTTATTTTTGGATTGGCTTTTTTCAATCTGACTTTTTAGTAAATTTAGATGAAAAATGACTGAAAATGACATGAATCTTATTAGATGATACATATATTCCTCTAGTCCTTAATATAAAACTAATTTATCTAATTTGAAGTGAGTAAAGAAACTAAATAAATTACTTAATTATAATATATGTGATATGATATTTCTAAAATATATTTTTAAAATATTATCATATTATATATAAGTTAATAAGTTAGCAAATCAATTTAAGAAAAATGATAAATGAGATAAAAACCTTCCATTAAGGACAAAAACTCACTTTCAAACTAGCTCCTACATTTAGAACTAGATGAGTATATTATATGTATATATTGTGATAATTTTAAGAGAACTATTAAAATTAAAATTATAAAAAAATAAAAAATTTAAAAGATCATTAAAGGTGGCAATATTACACACCAATCCAATCGCAATCGTGGCCAAATGCAGGAAATTTAAACTTATGATTTAAGCCACTTTTATTCCAAAAGTTTTTTTTTTTTTGGTTACATTTTATTCCAAAAGTTAATTAGGAAAAAAGCTGATCCAAACGTGTTAAATTCCTCCACCGTATGTTTTCACATTTTGATAGTATGATTGGCCACAAATCGCTATTCCAAACGAAGCCTAAGCGTGAATCAGCAACGACTAGCCCCTTGCAAAATTATTAGCGAGGGAAAGATGAAAGATCACAGGAAGAAGATTCTTTCAACAATAATTATTGCATCAATGCACAAATACAGTGCAAAATTTTTCTTGTAAAATGGAGGCAACATTTGAAGCACAAAGGCAAGAACTCATCTTCGTAATTAAGCAAAAAATAATTGTTACTCCTCCAATCCTAAATATAAGAGTTAATTAAATTTTTTAAATATTAAAAAAATTAATACAATCAGTTAATTATTATCAAATCCTACATCTCAATATAAATTTATATTATACACTCTTTAATCTATTTAAATTAATCCACTAACTCTTATATTAAGTACAATTGACTAATTTATTCAACCTCCTTAACTTATCTCAAAAAGTCAATTAGCTCTTATATTTAAGAGTAAAAGAGTATTCACGTGTATGGCATAGAAATTAAGGTAGAGGAAATCTACTTGGTCTCATGATACGAAGGCCATTCTTGTACCAGCACAGATAGAGTCCACAGTAGCAGACATTAGGATTTTCTACTGTTATTTCTTATTTGTACGATTTACACAGCACAATGTATGCATAGCTAAGTAGTTCACATACACACATTCAAATCTCTCTTCCGGGCATTCAAATATTATATACACACACATGGGGTACACTAACTTTGTTTTCTCACATTTTTCTTCCTAAGCCTCATTTTCCTTCACACCTTGTAAGGAAATGAAATAGTATAAAGAACATGGAGGCCCCATATTATTCATCCTTACCTTTTTTACCTCACCAAAAAATACAATCCAAACGTAGGAAAGCTCCGTCGAATCCCTCCTCTATTTCTTCTCCTTTCCTTTGGAGGATTTAAAAAATAAACAAAATAAAATAAAATCCAAGACACAACTAACCTAGGATTCACACCCGGCCTTCATGATCCCACTCCAGTTAAAGCCCTTGTTCTTCTGGGTCAATGTTTTAAAACCTAGTAAAACTGGGCCAGGTTCCTAAATCAGGGTTGAACATGAGCACACGCCTAATTCAACTGACTTATTTAGCTATGAGAACACCATCCAAGAAATAGCAAGAGTCACAACTCCTATACTGCATGTAGATGGAACATGAATTATGCATACTCAATTATGGCATTTGGCCCAAAAAAAAGTTCCAGACATGCAAAGGGGTTCAAAATTCCACTTTGCCTGATAGATTTATCTTTCCAATGCCAAAAATTTTCAACTGTCGCAACCTTCCCGATCGCATCTCTTGCCCAAGAGAAAGTTAGCTCCTAAAACAGAGGGAGAATCATACAAAATGTAAACTAAGGAATTTGAGTGACGCGGACTATTAATGAAGACACATAAATGGAAAGTATTCTGAGACTTGCATAATTGAAAAATAATCGCTAGAATTCAGGTAAACATCTGTTAATATCCCACACAGATTGACAAACAAATGGATCTCACAACCTCAAGCTGATTAACATGTTGCACACGAGACAAACTTCATAGCTTCTATTCAAGTCTTGTTTGCTGCATTTCTTGATATTAATGCAACAGCAATCAATATTTACAAAAGGGGACATACAAATGAGGTTGAAACCATGGAAATAAAATTCTTACTGACCACCAGATGGTTTTGTCAACAACTCCAGCGATTTTCTTAGGTAGTCTACTGCTACTGAGACATCATCGAAGGCTAGTGCTCCAACAGCAAATCTTGCAGCCTTGTGTGCCTCTGCAACTTTTTCAGGAGGTGGTTGGTAGTTACTGTCATACTGGTATGTCTGAGAAGTTGACGTGGGTTCCAAGACAGTTCCATTTCGGCTGCCGGAATTGTGTAGGGCACTTGAAGAATAGTTTGTACTTATAGTAGCTGACTCAGAAGAATATGACGCATCAGAACCTTGGTAGTAATTAAGGTTTGAAGGGACTGACGGTAGACTGCTTTCTGTAAAACTAGGATATGACTGAAAATGGGGATAAGAATAAGAAGCGGGAGTTTCATTAGAAGGATAACTAGGAGATAAATGCTGAGGGTTGTCTTGTGAGTACTGCTGATGGTTGTAGAGCTGAGAATAAGGACTTTCTGATCTAGCTGGAGGTGGAGGGTGGTAATCTTGGGAAGGTGGTGGAGGTTGATAATCTTGGGAAGGTGGTGGAGGGTGATAATCTTGGGAACGTGGAGGAGGATGATAATCTTGAGGAGGAGGAGGAGGAGGATCTTGGGAAGGGTAACTTGCAGAATGATAAGATGAGGGAGAAATGTTGGACGAATGCTGACTATTTTCTCTGTCATGAAACTGCAAAGAAGGTGGAATGTTTGAAGAATGCTGATCATTAAAGGTATCATGGAATTTAGGTGCTGGAGGAACGCTTGGCAATCCCGCGTAGTTGACAGGATCATTATAATTATGGGATGCATCAGAATTGGGTCCAGGGCTGGCCAATGTATTTTCATCAGTACCAAGGTCCTGCAAGCAGTTGAATGTTATTTTGTGTATATATATGTAGTTTTTTGTCTCATGTCTATCAAAATTAGATGCTAGCAAAGAATATTATTATCTTTACCAACCCAACTAAGAATAAACATCTAAGCAAAAAAAAGAAAATCATAACATCTGAAAGTCAAGCTAGCGTGTAAGGATTCCATATCTACTTTTTCAACGTGTAATAAATAAAAATTCATAACAACTGACAAAGAAATGTACCATTTGAGTCAAAGATCAGCTTTGAACAGCAGGAATTTTCATTACCTTAATTTCACAACATTCATCAAAATCTCGACTTCCCTCCATACTATACTTGAGAAGGATACCTTCTATTGAAAAAGTGGCACGAGATGCAAAGAAAGAACTATGCTCTTATCATTAAAGTATGTTGTTATAAAAACTGACCCCTACCACTATAAAGCAACATGAAATGAGGCTGAGAGGGAAGCAAAAGAAGTTCAAGTACAAAAATTAATGAAAAGCCAAACCGTTCATTATCAGCACAAAATGTGTGTGGCAGTGTACGTGTCCCAATCTGATTTCTTCATAACTCTCACTGACACCATACTGCACATGAAATGGATATACCTTGAATGGGCTTTAATCTCTCTTTTATCATGCCTTAATGTTTCTGAAATTTATATCCCAGGGGTAATTATCAAACATCTTCTCTCATACAACATCAACAAGAACAAGCCTTATCCCACTAGGAGGGGTCGGCTACATGGATCTCATGACAAAAACCAAGTTCTTAGATAAATTATTGACCAAGAGCTCACGTCAATAACCTCATTAAGCGTTCTCTTTAGTCTTCCCCTACCCCTCTTCATCGGGCTTCAAATTGTTTGATCAAAAACATCTTCTCCCATACAAAAAATTAACTTTTTTTGGTTTTAAATTGGTTTGCCAAGACAGATTCAGATGATACAGAACATCAAATCATTACGAAAGAACAAATAATACGGCAGCTATATATGCCACAATAATTACAAACAATATTTTATTGAAATCTAACACTAATTTGAGTTTAAAAACATACATTTTTGCCACTAGGAAAACTTGATGGTATTGACAGATCCTCATCATCAGCAGGACCAGCCATGGGCTTTCTTCCTTCTTTCAAAGCCTTCCTTATATCTGCTGCTTTCCAGGCTGCATATTTCTGCTTCTGCTCCAGCTGTAAAAGAAGTCCATTGAAGTAAGTTTTGGCCTGTATATGCTATTGAAAATGCAGAAAGTGATTATTCAATCTATTAATCTGATACTTACATCAGGCTCGAGTGGTCCAAACTGGTTTAGAATCTCAAAAAAGATGCTTGCAGCATAAAATGTTTTTGCTGTGTTCCTGCCAAAATTTATAGATTTCAAATGTTAACAGATGGTTACTGGTAAAAATAAACTTTTAAAAACAGTAACTGTCATTAGCAGAACAAGAAACTACATCAATTCTACATAGCAGAACAAATGTAACACGAAGACAAAACGGTCATTGTATCAAAACAGATGTCGAACACAAATAAACAAGAACAACTATACAAACAAGATGAAAAAGGGCTTGATATTTTATTGGGATTTGGATTAGATATGATTTATTTAATTAAGATTAGGATTAGATATTAGGGTTTGGATTAGATATGATTTACTTAACTAAGATTAGGATTACATATTAGGATTTGGATAGATATGATTAGGATTACCCATGGTTTATAAACACGGGATATCTTCACTCTTATTCTCATATGTTTGACTTTCTAAATTATTCAATATATAATTCCAGTTTCTCTTCTCTGTTCTCTATCTTTCACCTTTCTTTCTACAGTCTTCCTATCAATGGTATTAGAGCCACTCAATCCTCGGCTCTTATGAGTTCTAATAGAGCAGCTTCAGAGCATTGCTCAACTGTTAAAGGAAATATATACCATATTGGATAAAGCACTTCCCGTTTTACTGAAAAAGGTAGCAACCTTGCCTGAAGGAAAAGAGAAACTTTGGAAGTTCAAGAAAAAAATTTCCCCTTTTGGAAGCCATCCACAAGCAAAAAGACAAGTAAGAGAGCCCTAAGAATCATGGCCAGAATGTTCTTTCTTCTCCAAAGTTGTCATCCTATGTTCTTTTCAGGTGCCTCCTGTCTCTGCTTCCTCCTCACCATTGGATTCTGCTTTATCGCCTCCGTTTGTTCCTCTTGGTGGTGGGTTGCCATTGCCTAGAGGTGCCTAAGGATTCGATATACAGCTTCCATATGCACCTTTTGAGGATTGTTCCCAAACTGGCTTACAACCCCCACTGGGAAACATATATCTGGCCTTGTGTGGGATAAATAGATCAACTATCACACCAATTTCTGGTACCACTCCTTATTAACATATTTTCCATATGGTTTTACTTCCAATTTACAGTTAAGTTGCTTTGGGGTTTCTACAGGTCTAGCTCTCAACAGCTCAATCCCTAGACTAGGTCAATGTATACTTTCCCCATGATACATTGATGCCCTTCAACTACCGAGCTATCTACAACCCAAGGAAGTATCTTAGGTTTTCGAGATCTTTCACTTCGAACTCTACTACTAATTTTTCTTTCAACTTTGCAATTTCTTTAGTGTCATTCCTGAACAACACTATATCATCCACATAAACAATTAACACAAATATCTTGTGGCCAGAATGTTTAACAAAGTATAATCAGCCTAACAGTGTATATAACCAAATCCCTTGACAGTCATGCCCTTCAGAATTGTTTTAGCCCATATAAGGATTTATGAAGCCTCCATACCTTATTCATATTCTCTGGAATGTAAACCCAAGGGTATTTCCATGTACACCTTCTCCTCTAAATTCCCATTCAAAAAACTATTTTTGACTTCTAAGTGATGCAAAGACCAATCCAAATTTGAAGCAAGAGAAAGTAACACATTGATGGTATTAAATTTAGCAACAATTGAAAAAGTTTCTAGGTAGTCAAATATAACCATGTCAGCCTTTTATGATCATCTATGAAAGTCACAAACCACTAAAATTATTGAGTTTTTATTTTTGATGGCCACGAAATATCAGTATCAAAATTTTACTTTTAAGTAGGAATTTCTAGAATGCTAGAGAGGGATTGTTGTTACTTCTGAGATTTTAGGAGTAGATCATTAGTATAGCTTTTATTATGATTTCAGTATGGTATTATTTTTGTGATATTTGATTATTACATCAGGTTGTTAGTATTTTATCCATCTGTTCCTAATCTTCAAGGACTGCATCACAGTCTCACCCCTCAGTGATTTTATTCTACGGCAAATCAATAAAACTAGGATGCACAGAGAACAAATAAATTCTCTGGCTTTCCTCAAAATTTCTCCCCTGTATTGTAGAAAGGCAATGAATAAAGGTCATGGAGGGGAAAGAAACTGGCTCTCCAAAACAATGATTGGGGATCCCCATATCTAAAATCTTAACAACAGAAAAGGAGAAATAAACAAACAGAAAACAAGATGAAAAAATGTTCATAATAGAATCAAAGGAATTAGATGCTTTGAACATCCATATAGGAATTATAACCAATAACAGGTTCACCAAGTTCCCAAACCATTAGAATGCAAAATTTTAAACAAAATAGACAATAGATGAATAACATACAGACAGTATCTTATCAAAAGTCATGATTCCTCCAATGTTCTCCACTCAAAATGCAGCTTATAGATTTGTAATAGAACAATGCATTGAAACAGACAAACCTAAAAGATAAAAACAGCTTATATAAATGATTAACATACAAATCTGAATGTCCAGCACGATCTTGCTTGTCAGCCTTTGCAAAGACATTTAAGGAAAATTCCTCTAGATGTAAATTATCATCAGGCCCCAACTTGATTGACTTTTTATCCTGAATGGAATAAAAAGGATAATCATTTGAATCCACTATAAGTGCTGAATATTAACAGCATGAAACCAAATCAATTTATTAAATTAACATAAAAAATTTTAAAAATCTATGAGATCAAGTTATGAGAGGTTATTACATAAAACATTAAAAAGATAGTTAAAAGGCTCATCACTAGTAGGATCCCATCCAAACCGGACTAACAAAATAACAGCATAATTTCACTGAAACATATGGAACCATAAGCAAGTTTTAGGATCCCAAATCTAGCTTCAAACACTCAATTACAATGACAACAAATCCAGAAAGATAACTAGGAAGAATAATCAAAGACTACTGAGCACATAACAACTATTCGTATACATATTCAGCAGAAAACAATACTTTAAGAACTGCATAATAGAGCTATGAAAAGTAAAATTAGTGAAACTAGTAAAAGCTATCATGCTTCAACCCTATATATATGCGGTATCAGCAAAAATGTCAAACAAGATGCACTTTCGTCTCACGAACCCAGGAAAGCGATAAAAGTTTTACAATATGATGAACGCTAACAGCAGATTGCACCTTTTCGAGCTGGTTCATTAGCGAAACAAGTAGAGAATTTGTGGTCTTGGTGCGTTCACTCTGAGGAATCTTCAATCCACGTTCCATGGCATACAACCGACCTTAATTTAGGATATTAAAAAACCAAAACAAAAAAGGAAGACTAGGGTATCAGAATCTTTTGTTCACGCTCTAATCCAAGCTCAGTTGGATCATCAGGAAAAAAATCAGAAATTCCTAAACAAAAAATTTCAAAAAAAGAGAAGAAATAATACAAGAAAATTTGCCCTTTATGTGAAAACCGATCCAAAATAGGTAAGAGAGAGCGATTTACAGTAATATGCAACAAGAGGTTCATGCTTTTGCAACTCATCGGCACGTTGAAGGTATGGCAAGAGGAGCTTTGCGGGCTCACTTTCACTCGCCATATTCGATCTTCCCGAGTTACCAAACAAAGACGGAAAGGCTATATTGATTTTGATTACGGAAAACGGAAGGAGGTGGTTCTAGTTCTATTGCCACGATTGAATTGGGAATAATACTGTAGCTCGGTGGACGCGGCTTTAGCAAGCTGACGTGGAAGCACATATTTATATGGGAAAAAGATAAAAAAGGACTTTCTAAAATTTAAAAAAATAAAAAAAGCCTATAAATTTTAAAAATAATAGGTTGGGTATAAGGCTCAATTTGTCATTTATAAATTTCTATGTAGAGTTACAAATACCATTATGAAAGTTGTAAATACTATTGGCAGAGTTACAAACAGTCCTTTACAAATTTGAAGCAAAGACGAAATTGTACTTTTTACAACTCTAACAATGATATTTACAACTCTTGTAATGGTATTTGCAACTTTGCTAATAGTATTTGCAACTCTGCCAATAGTATTTGTAACTCCATAATGGTATTTACAATTCTACTAATGGTATTTACAACTCTCATAATAGTATTTACAACTCTCATAATAGTATTTGGTCTCTGCATAGAAATTTGTAAAGGACAAATTTGACCTCTTGCCCAATTTATCCTTTTTAAAATTCAGAAGCCCTTTTTATCTTTTTTAATTTCAAAATGTCTTTTTCTAGCTTTTTTCCTATTTATATTTTTTTAAGGAAAAAATATATAGGGTCCATGAAATTAGCATATAAGGATCATAAAGCCAAGTGAAATCCAAAATACTCATTTTCCGTGGGTCAAAGGGTAAAACATATGATCATTTAAAGTATATTTGATTCTTAAGGAGTATTATTTTATTGTAATTCTAGTCACGATGTTTGAGGAGACATCTTAACTTTTAGGTACCTAAGTTCTCCGATGGCTCGCCTTGCCTAATATTAGTATCGCCTAGGAGAAAATGAGACTTCGCAGTGTCTTTAGATCATAGGTGACCCCAACCTTTTTCTAAAAATTTGTGTATAAAAAAATTTCAAAATAAGGCCTCCAAATTCAACAAATCCATAATTCATCCTGGAGGACCAATTCCGGATTTGTAAATGTTGTGTTTTTACAACATTATCACTCACTTTATTGCCAATGAGTGAATGATAGTTGGGGCTCTAGTGACTATAGCCATAGCTCTGATGCGTCCATCAACAGCAATTTTATTGTAAAAATTGTGTTATGAATAGTTTAATGGGGATTTAGTTTCGATAGTTTCACTAAACAGGGGGTGAATTGAGTTACTTAAAAATTTAAAACTTAAATAAAATCAAAGAGATAAGTAAATAATGATTTTAACGAAAAAGGCTGAAAGGAGAAAATAACACAGCATATTATACCGGTTCTGCCCAACTATTTAGCCTACATCCAGTCCTCATATTCCCTCTGAGTATTTCACTATTCTTTTAAGATTATCCAAGCTCTTGGCGCCTCAGTACATCAACCGTGAGTTTCTCTCTCACTTCCCCTTACTACTTGTAAGGTGATAACCCACTCAAGAGACCTACTCTTGAGTATCTCAGTGAATGAATAATTGGAGTAAAGTTCCGGTAAACCGGGTAGGCAACAAAAAAAATATATAGATCTCTTTTGACTAGAGTGATTTTGTGTTAAACACTCAAGTACAAAATATCTCATAATCTATCTTTTAAGAAAATTCTTTTGTTCACAGAATTTGAAATAGGATATAACAGAGTATATCAGAAGGTAAGAGTAAAAGCATGAATGAATGCACTATGATCTTGGTAGTTGAGCTTCTTAAATTTGTCATTCAATTCTTCTTCTATTTATAACTTGACCTCTTCAAATTTTTGTTAGACACATTGAATGTTACCGTTGAAGAGACACATCCATTATTTGTTGTTGATGGTAGTTAGTAGTTAGTAGTTGCATTGAATGCTCGTTTGGCAAATTTTGCTTTCTGCTGCAACGTCGTTGTTTGATGTTCTATTTGTTTGAAAATGATCTAGAAAGCCATTGCATAAGTGATATACAAAGAGTTTAATCATCTAATGATGAATGCACATTTATTGAGATTAAAACATCTGATTTTGTCAAAGTCTAATTTGGAAATCTTTTTGAAGATCAATTAAACTTATCGAAGTGTTTATTGAAAATATACTTTATCAAAAAGGACTTTGATAAATTTTAAACATGTTACTGAATCAGTTTTAGTTCTTATCGAATAAAATTTTGATAAATAGCCTTATCGAATAGTTTATCAATAGGAGCCTGATGAACAATGAATCAAACTTTCTTTCTTTGATGTTTAATCTCGTGCAAGTTTTCATAAATTCATTTGTGAAATAAATAATTCAATCAACGCAACATTTTTAGCAATAATTAACTATCATCAAAATCACTTATCAAATTATTACCTCAGTACTTTAGATAAAACATAAATTTTATCTATTTATCTAAGTGTTCTTCGATAAATCGCCTTATCGATTAACTCTTCAATAAATGAGGCTTGAAATATACTTATAAACAAAATCTTTATATTTATCAAATACCTTATCGATAAATACCCTTATCGATAGGTTTTTTTTAAAATCAGAGAAAAACTAAACGATTGACTTCATTTATCAAAGCCTTTATTAATAAGTACATTTATCGATCAATGCTTTGATAAATACTTTTTGAAAGACAAGTTTGGCAAGCTTACTGATAAATGACTTTATCAAAGTCTTTATCAATAAATACATTTATCGATTAATACTTTAATAAATTCTTTTATATAAATTAATTTTCACAAACTGAGTCTATATCTTACATATCAAAAGCTTCTTCGATAAATAGTTTTATCGAATAAGTCTTTGAAAAGTTATAGTTCTAAAACAATGACACAGACTTTTTATAAGCTAAGTTTATATTCATTTATCAAAGTTTTTATTGATAAGTATCCTTATCGAATGAGGTTTCAAAAAATGTATTTCACAAATAAGCTTTTCTTAATAGATTTTCTTTCTTACTTATCGAAGAGCTAATCAATCAATACACTTATCGATAAATTTATCGAAAATTAAGCTGAGTTAAAAAAATTCTTAAAAATTATTTATTTTCATCAAAATATTAGAGTCTAATATAGATTAGTAATGTACTAAATTGAACTTGTTAATTTCCAATCTTGTTAAACAACTGTTATTTTCAACACTTCATTAACCATTTACTACAATGAATTAGCTATTTACCATAATCTTTTAACAGTTGATAACATGTTTTTGCCAATTTCACACTTGAATAAATTAAGAGGCCATGTTACTGGTTATTTACCACACTTCTTTAACTATTTACTACCAAGTAGTAGTTATTTACCATAATCGTTTAGTAATTGACAATACATTTTAGCAATTCCTTACTTGAATAAATTAATTTAAGATGCCATTATTTCAGGTTATTTACAACATTTCTTTAACTCTTTTCTATAAAAAATTAGCAATTTACCAAAATCGTTTAGCAATTAACTATGCATTTTAGCCAATTTCACAATTAGAATAAATAAATTTAAAAGGTACCTATTTCAAGTTATTTACAACGCTATTTACAATAATAAATTAGCTATTCACCATAATCGTTTAGCAATTAACATGTTTTAGCTAATTTCATATTTAAAAAAAATAATTTAAAAGGCTCTTATTTTAGGTTATTTACAACACTTATCTATCTATTTACTACATCGATGGGGATTATTCAAGTGTGGAATTGTTGGCGAAATCTGCAAAATTCAAAGTTTATAGTTCGAGTCGCGTCCGAGGACACTGTCCTTAAGAGATATTTCGCGACCCCTCATCAATTAGGAAGCGACTCTCTCCAGGATTAAGCGAACTCTTCCTGTGATGATACAGGGAAACATAACTGGTGGAAGATAAAAATAATCTCAGAAGATTAGTGTATCATTCTCTGTGTGTTCTCTCTGACACTTTCTTGTACTTCTCCTTCATTCTATATCTTCTCTGTCATCAAGAAGCCCTTTTTATAGACTGTGGAAGGACAAGAGACATGTCCCTTAGATTCAAGAGTCATACCCTTTCATAATCAAGAGTCATGTCCTTTCACAACCAAGAGTCATGTCTTTTCACAACCAAGAGTCATGTCTTTCTTTGACACACCCTTTCACAATATTAAAAAATATTTCCAACAATCCCCCACATGTGTCAAAGAAACACCATTAGATGAGTTCCATACATGGATATAATCATTGTATCTAGTGGTCCTTTGGACTATGAACTAGACCTAGACCGATAATACTTGGTACACAGAAATGCCAGTGGTCCTCGGGACTATGAACCAGCACTTCTTGGGTGTATACCAGAGGTACTAACAACCAGATTATACCCCCACATTTCCACTGTTTACCGAGCGGTTTTGCGCGTTAGGCAGCCATGCGCGTGTCCTGTTTTTAACGAATGCTCTAGAGATTTCGCCACGATCTCATAGGAGCGGCTCACACCCCTCATTCGTATAGGTGATTTCTTTAAGTGTATCTGCACATACTACACCACCCCGTGGGATTTGAAATCATTAAGAGTTCTTGCTCATCCTCCTCTATGCAATCTAGCATTTTATCACACACCATAGGAAAGGACCAATAATAATATTTTGGTGCTAGCAGTACTAACAAGCGACTTGTTCTTACCCATTGAACCTTCTTCATGGGATCACCAATCACAAAGGTTGGGTTGCCATCGCTGTCGTAATCACACTGGCTTTAGTCCTATTCCCCTCGATGTCTCAATAATTTAATTGTTTTCTTCCCAGGGTTTTGTTAACGGATCCGATAGGTCTATTTCGACCTCACCAAAATCGATTGAGATAACTCCACAATTTTTAAGCATGCTTATTCTCATAGTATCTCAAACGATTGCACCATTGTTCTCTTAACAATGTTTATTGCCATTTTGCAATTATAACTCATCAACAATAAGTGTTGCTCATCTTTGTTCTCTTTAACAAAGGTTATTGCCATTTGACAAACACATTTAATCAACACTAAATGTTGTACATCCTTGTTATCCTTAACAAAGGTTATTGCTATTTAGCAAACACAATTCATCAACACTAAGTGTTGGTTTTACATCAAAATATTTGCTAAAAGGTTCTCAACCATTTAGCCTCAGTGCCAGCCAATTCCATAGCAATAAATTCAGAATCCCTTGAGGATTTTGTTAGAATTATTTGCTTGGATTATTTTCATATGACTGCACCACCACCAAGAATAAATCCATAACCACTAGTAGATTTTAACCCTTCTGAATCCGAGATCCAGTTCACATCACTGTATCCTTCTAATACAGCGGTAAATCTACTATAATGTGTGTCACAATTCATGGTGCGTTTAAGGTATCTCAATAACTTTATTAGAGCATCCCAATATTCACTGCTTGGACAGTGAGTATATCTGTTCAATTTATAAAGTGATAAACTCAGAATATATCACCATTTAACATCCGTATATTTTAATACAACGGGAATTCACCATACATGATACCAACAGTTATGGTACCCCTCAAATATTTCTTTTATTCTCCTCATGAGATTGAATTTTTATGTATATGCTCAATCCTTCACATAATATATGCTATATCACAATAGTTAGCACTAAATTATCATAATTTATCTATAAACAGATTGAGCAAATAACACCCTCAAATAATGTATTCTCGTCATAAGGAATAATCATACTATGGTTCTCACAACAAAAAATTTAAATACCTTTCAAGATGATATATCCCTTTATGATATCAACACTTAAAACATATTTAATTCATTCATGCTTTTCAAACTCATATTTAAAGCAGCATAACATCAATATGTCATCCACATTAAAAATTCAATAAGCATTTGCATCATATATTTATACTAAGATAAATATATACCCACAAGTAATAACATCATGAAAATTAAATATATTTATCTCTCCAATTGATAAATTATCAAATTTTCATGCTTACATCATAATGCTTATTTTAAACCACACATAAAGTTTGATAATCATAAAATTTACTGTCAGAAGTAAATAATAAAGCCTCTATTTAATTATAACACACTTCATAATTATAAAATGAGGCTAACAGATATATCATTTTTCACTCATAAATTTTATAAGGTATCCTACATCTTAGACACCCCCACACTTTTAAATATCAATTTATATCTCAATAACTTCTCAATAACAATTCTAATTAAATTAGAATTTCAATATATTATCCTCTTCTATTCTAATTAAATTAGAACTAGAATTTTTCAAATATATTTGTCAATAACTTGAAATTTTACATGTTAATCTTTAACAAAGATATTCATTTGAGTTTATATACCCTTCTCATATTTATATTTATAAAACTGAAATTTTTCCGATTCCGAACATTATATTCTTTGTTAAAATTTTCATGACCCCCACAAATAATTACTCTATATAAATCCAACATACGGCATAACATAGAGAGACGTACCTTTTCAATCAGCATGAATTTGGTTCCAAATGGTAAATAACTTCTTTCTGAATTGGTGTTAATGCATGTATCTGTCTAGTTTGATATTACGCAACTTTTGGGGTTTCCATCACTCAGGATAACAACTTTATCTCTTGGAGGCACATACCTTTTCGCAACGTCTCTTTGTTATCTTTAAGCATAATACACTAACCCACCAATCTTCACGAGAATCAAAGCCATTAATGGTACCCCAATGCCAAAGCCCATCTTTCAAAGATCGCAACTTGTTCTTGTTTTCCATCGTCATGTTCCATCTCAGAACACAGTTTAATTGCTAGGTATTCCGATGGAAACAGGGAACCCGAAGTAAGTGCTCTGTTTCACGATTTGGTATTTGAATGAACCCGAAGATCTAGCGGCTGTTGTTTATCTTTCTGCAGATAAGATTGCTCCGACACATAAAGGAAAGGAATTGGGAACAGGGGATGCTTCAATTATTGTGGCGCTTGCCGAGGCTTGTGGAAGAACTTCCATCTTATTGCCAAGGAATCTAGGAAAGGCAGCAAAGAGAAGAAAGAATCACATCAAGGGACTTCTTATTGCTGCTACTGACTGTGAACCTCAAAGTCTCTTAACATTGTTTTCAGTTTAGAGAAAATGCACCAGCAACATCTCCATGGCTCTCTTGACTTCCAAAATTTTGCAGGAAATATCTCTTAAGATTGTAGGCGAAATCTGCAAAATTCAAAGTTTATAGTTCGAGTCGCGTCCGAGGACACTGTCCTTAAGAGATATTTCGCGACCCCTCATCAATTAGGAAGCGACTCTCTCCAGGATTAAGCGAACTCTTCCTGTGATGATACAGGGAAACATAACTGGTGGAAGATAAAAATAATCTCAGAAGATTAGTGTATCATTCTCTGTGTGTTCTCTCTGACACTTTCTTGTACTTCTCCTTCATTCTATATCTTCTCTGTCATCAAGAAGCCCTTTTTATAGACTGTGGAAGGACAAGAGACATGTCCCTTAGATTCAAGAGTCATACCCTTTCATAATCAAGAGTCATGTCCTTTCACAACCAAGAGTCATGTCTTTTCACAACCAAGAGTCATGTCTTTCTTTGACACACCTTTTCACAATATTAAAAAATATTTCCAACAAGAATTGGCTAAAACTCGTTGTCAATTGCGAAACGATTAGTAAATAACTACAGAAGTATCATAAATAACTGTTGTTTGACAAGATTAGAAATTAACAAGTTCAATTTAACAATTTGTACATCTCTAGTAATTCACTAGTTATCGTCAGTATCTACCACCGTCATCAAAACTTTGGCTAGTGTTACTAATGCTCCGTGCGCTAACAGGGGTGTTTTTTTTTTTTTTTTTTTAAATGTGGGGAAATGTTGTAAAAGCACAACATTCTCAAATCCCAAATTGGTCCTCTTGGACCAATTAGGGATTTGTTGAATTTGGAGGCATGGTGATTAATGAGTTAAATAAAAGACTCATTGCATTAATTTTTTTTTGTTACAAAAATTTTTAGAAAAGAGTTGGATTTACCCACGATCTAAGGGCAGGACGAAATCTCCCTTCCTCCTAGACAATACCAATGTCGGGAAAGGCGAGCTGTTTATTACTCTCAGGCGTAAACCTAAACACCTAGGAGCTAAAATACCTTCCCAAATACCGCGACTAGAATTATAACAAAATAGTACTCCCCAAAATTCGAACACGTTCTAAATAATTATATATTTCACCCCTTCACCAGTTAAACCCATAGACAATAGGTCACAGTGAGCTAATTGATAAATTCAAAACAAGGAATTGGTTAGCCAACATGTGATTGACACGTTAGGCGTAAGACTTAAAGTGCTAAGATTTTTTCCAGAGATTTGTTTAAAACTTAGATGATAGTTTATAAGTCCCAATTTTATATAGTATTTACACATCATTCTAGGGAAATTTTATTACTTTATCTAGGTTTTATTACATATTTTATGAATTAATTGAGTTTTAGGTCGTTACTTATGATTTTGTGCCATAAAAAGGTATGTGTCATTGTTTTGTGTTTTACAATTTTAATTGATTTCTTAGATATTTGATGTTATAAAGATTTAATTTGACTTATAGATATTTCAGAGATTAATTGAAGATAGAGAGCATATTTAATAATTATCAAAGAAAGACCAAACTGTAAAGTTTGACAGGGACCAAAGTACAAATTTAAGAAGTGTTGTCTGTCTCTTCGACGCTGCGAGCGCACAATTCTGCAGAATCGCAAAAACTAAGCGTTTTCGATTTAAATCCGAAACCCAAGCCCAAATCTCGACATAACCTGACTCCTAAAAATAAGAGGCACGAACCATAGCCTAACACATTCCTTCACTCCATTCATTCATTTTCTCTCTACTTCACTCCATCTCTTTATTTCCATCCATCTTCTTTCTTCACTCATACAACCTAATGAAAGCTGCCAAATTTAACTTAATATTCTTCTCAGATAATGCCTCACGCCTCATCGAATTATGTACTGAATCTCTGCATGTTCTTTCACCCATTCAAGCACTTTAGCTCCTTCTAGTATCTCTTGCACCTGCCAAACCAAAAAACTATCCACTTTGAAGATGTTCGGAGATGTTTGTGTATGTAAGCACATATACTTGGAACATTACTGTTTAAGATGACTCACTAACCACTACTAAATCAAAATTAATGTTCAAAATTCAGGAAAAAAATTAACGCTCAAAATTAGACCTCATATTTCAAAAAAATTGGAGAACAACTTGAATTTGAAAACAAACTATCGATACATGACAATAACTTTTTAATTTTATCATCAACAATTGTCTCGACCGATCTAGTTCTCACAATATATACACATATATCCAAAAAAGATGTTAATTGTTAACAATCTTTTCAAAAATAACGCACAAACCTGGTCCTTCACCCGTTCTTCATCATATTCTTGCTTTTGACGCTTAAATTCAGCTATGGAATTTTCAACCTCTTTGACAAGATCCTCGGTAGCAAACTAAGAATGATAAATATGCAAAAGTTAATAAGCCAAAACATCATCCCGCTACACCATACAGTTGATTAGAACAATACTATGCAAAGTAAATATTATTTCCAACACACAGGGAATTTAGTTGCTCTAACTTTGCTATTTTTCAAGGTGAGAGGGAACTCCTTCTTTAAACACCTCAGGACAGAACTATTACAACTTAAATTTTCACAACCTAGGCCACTATTGAATTAGGATTTAGGAAAATTAATTCCTAATTTAAAGAATGAAATAAATTAAGTAGAATTCTAGTATTTAAATTAGGGCCTCCCCGTGATACAAATTATATCTTCTAATTCAAGGTCTGATTTTGAATTAGACTCTTGATTGAAAATTGGAGAAGGAATTAAGAAAATAAAATAAGGATTTGAGGTCATTTTCTCCAACTTAGTTCTTGAATTAGATCTATTTTTATTAAAAAAAAAATTATGGATTTTTGGTGTGATTGACTAACAACGGCTGTTTGCCAATTAAGGATTGAAAATAACTTTCTTGAGAAGGAGAAGAAGAAATGGCAAAACCTCACTTTGACAGTTTGACTAATGTTACCATCTTTGGCTAATAGATATAATATTGGAAAAGAGGAAGTTGGTAAATTACATATTCATCATTGGAATTTAGAAATTTGAAATTGTTGTAAATATTAGTATTAAATAGAGGGATTATGGGAGAATCTATTAATTAGAAGGATTATGGATGATTTGTTGTTATATCTATTAATTAGGAGGATTATGGGTGATTTATATTTATTGTACAGATTATATGATCCCTACAAATCAGTTTCTAGAATCATCTCATATGTGTATATATATATGTAACACAACAGTAAAGCAATACCAGCAATACCAGCAAGAAGTTTATACAAAACCTCTTATCATTCTTTGGCTATCTCCATTGCTGTCATTTGTATATCAACCAATATGGTATCAGAGCAAGCAATCCGATCTGCAAAATTCTTCTGGCGCAGAGTCCAACGGCACCGTCGTGTCTAACAGTGGGCCATGTCCAAGCTTAGCCAAAGTCGTCAGCCTTGAAGGGTCGGCCTTCCTCATTGTGCCGGAACGTCTCACCGGCAAAAATCAATCTTGTAAACAATCTGTTGTGACTATGGTACAGCGCGGTAATTTCTTTAGAGCCCTTACAACTATTAACGGTAAAAATACCAGTCCCTGTTGGATAATAGACTTCGGTGCCTCTGATCATATGACTGATGATATCTCATTATTTGCAAATTATACCCCTTTCAAGTCACGCCTCAGTTAAAATTGCTTATGCTTCAGATTCTCTGGTGGCTGGTAGTGGTACCATTAATGTTTCTGCTACACTAACACTTCATGGTGTATTACATGTTCCAAAGTTGAAATGCAATTTGTTATCTGTGAGCCAACTGACAAAACGGGAAAAATGTCGTGCTAATTTCCTGGCTACTTATTGTGTTTTTCAGGATCTGTTCACAGGGACGACGACTGGTGTTGCTAAGGAGCTTGATAGGTTGTATTATCTGAATGACTGTCATAATGCAGTCCTTTATTTTTGTAATAAAGTATCTCTCCCTAGAGTTAGTGAGTTGGAATTATGACACAAAAGATTAAGGCATCAAAATTTTCAATATATGTGTAAGATGTTTCCCTCAATCTGCTCAACTAGAAATTCAGACTTTTATTGTGATTCACGTGAACTTGCAAAACATCATCGAGCTTCCTTCCCCAGTACTTCATATCATCTGTCTAAACCTTTCTCAATTATTCACAGTGACTTGTGGGGTTCATCCCGTGTTCCCAATCGTACCCGTTCTAAATGGTTCATGACCCTCATTGATGACCATACCCATGTCAGTTGGATTTTTCTCTTAAAGGATAAAACTGAGGTATGTCAAGCATTCATTGATTTCTTCCATATGATCCATACACAGTTCAATACAAAAATTCAAACTCCATATCAATAATGGTAGCGAGTACTTTAACCACAAGTTATCCACATTTCTTAAACAAGGTATCACTCATAAAAGTTCTTGTCCTCACAGTTCTCAGTAGAATGGTATTGCAAAAATAAAAAATAGACACATCCTAGAAACTGCTAAGACCATCCTCTTTAGTAGCAATGTTCCTACCTACCATTGGGACGAAGCTATCCTTATTGCTACCTTCTTAATCAACCGCATGCCCTCCAAAGCTTTGTCCTTCCAAACCCCTCTCCAAGTACTTTACCACTATTTCAATCTACCCTATCTTGAAAATACTTTACCACTAAGAGTCTTTGGGTGTACTACTTTTGTTCACCTACATCATACCCATAAACTCGAACCCAAAACTGTCAAGTGTATTTACCTAGGGCCTACTGGGACCCAAAAAGGGTACAAATATTTTGATCCCACTTCTAAACGCCTCTATATCACTTGTGATGTCACCTTCCATGAAACGATTCCTTTTTATCCCTCGCCTTCGGTTCAGGGGGAGACTTAGAGTGAACCTCAGACAGATACTGAATCCACATACCCCCAACATGAACCTGATCGAATCTATAACCTTGAGGAAACTGTACATGAGATGCCTCAGAAAAGTGAAGAGGACACTAGTTCCAGGAGAGACACCACCAAGTAGGGCCAAATCTATATCCGTCGTAATATGAATATGAACATGATAGGTAATACATCACAAATAACTGACATAACCCAAGAGTCTAAACTAGAAGCAGATCTTGACCACAGGATGCAAAATGAGAACCTTGATCTTCCAATTGCAGTAAGAAAGCAACGACGGTCCTGCACTAGACACCCTATAGAAAGGTTTCTCTCTTATCAGGCTTTATCATCAAAACATTATGCCTTCGTATCTCATTTTGTTCAGTTCAAGATACCAGAAAGTATACATGAGGCTCTTGATAATCCTGAATGGTGAAAGGCAGTGCTGGCAGAAATGGAGGCCCTATAAAGCAACAAAACATGGGAAGTAGTTGAGCTGCCTAAAAACAAGAAAGTTGTAGGCTACCAATGAGTGTTCACCCCAAAATATTGTGCTGATAGGAGCCTTGATAAGTATAAAGCAAGATTAGTGGCGAAGGGTTTCACTCAAGTTTATGGCATGGACTACACTGAGACGTTTGCACCAATAGCCAAGTTAAATACCATCAGGATCTTATTCTCCCTGGCTGCTAATCTAGACTGGGCTATACACCAGATGGATGTCAAAAATGCATTCTTAAATGGAGAATTGAACGAAGTAGTATACATGAAAATGCCTCCTGGACTCCTTGGAAGAAAGGAAAATCAAGTGTGCAAACTAAAGAAATCATTGTACGACTTAAAACAATCTCCTTGAGCTTGGTTTTAGAGGTTTGTCAAGGTACTCAAAGCTCAAACCTATACACAGGGACAAAGTGATCACACCCTATTCTTCAGGCATCTAAATGGAAAAATTGTGGTATTGGCAGTATATGTTGATGACATTGTTCTCACAGGTGATGATCCAAAAGATATTGACAGGATCAAGAAAGCACTAAATAAAGAATTACAGGTTAAAGACCTAGGATAAATGAAATATTTCCTAGGTATGGAAGTCGCCAGATCTGAAAAAGGGATCAGTATCTCGTAGAAGAAGTACATACTAGATCTCTTAGAAGAAACAGGTATGCTTGGCTGCAGACCAAATGATACTCTGATACGGGCCGATAAAATTAGTGATGATGAAGACATAGGAAAAGTTGTAGATATGGGGAGATATCAGCGCATGGTAGGAAAATTAATCTACTTATCTCATACTCGACTAGACATTGCTTATGCTGTTAGTGTGGTGAGGCAACATTCACATGACCCAAACAAAAACACTTGAATAAAGTTTACAGGATTCTTAGATACTTGAAGGGCTCTCCTGGGTTAGGCCTCTTGTTTAAAAACTCTGATAAAAGAAGTGTAGAGATGTTAACAAATGCTGACTGGGCAAGTGATCAAGATGATAGGAGATCCACCTCAGGTTATGTTACCTATTTATGGGAAAATCTAGTCACTTGGCGTAGCAAAAAGCAAAGTGTGGTTGCTAGAAGCAGCGCTGAAGCTGAGTTCAGAGCTATAGCTCTTGGAATCTGTGAAGGTCTGTGGGTAAAGCGGATATTAGAAGAATTGAGGATGCCAATGAAACTACCTATCAGATTACACTTAGACATGTCACACAACCCAATCCAGCATGATAGGACAAAACATGTAGAGATTGACAGGCACTTCATACGAGAGAAAATTGATGCAAAGACAATTGTTCTCAAATACATTTCTTCAAAAGAACAGACAGCAGATGTGCTCACAAAGGGATTGACCCGAGATAAATTCGAATATCTGGTTGGCAAGTTAGAAATGATAAATATCTATGCTCCAACTTGAGGGGGAGTGTTATAAATATTAGCATTAAATAGAGTGATTATAAGAGGGATTATGGGAGAATCTATTAATTAGGAGGATTATGGGTGATTTGCATTTATTGTACAGATTATAGGATCCCTACAAATCAGTCTCTAGAATCATCTCATATGTGTATATATGTGTAACACAACAGTAAAGCAATACAAACAAGAAGATTATACAGAACTTCTTATCGTTCTTTGGCTATCTCCATTGCTGTCATTAGTATGTCAACCAATAGAAATACTGATCGAGAAGTTGAATCATTGGAAAGGGAGAGAATCAAGCACTTGGATAAGGCATGCTATAGTGAATTTGTAATTCGTTAAATGAACTACAAATTTTGAAGCAATGATATTGGTATCAGTTAACTAAGACAGGTATCAGTTAATTGAGACTTAAAAGCTAAGAAACATTTAAGTTGGGTAAAACAAGACTCAGTTGGCAGGAACTAAGGGTGGCAACAAGGAATCAATTAACTTGATCAAGAGTCTAGTAACTATAACCTATATGATAGAATATATTAAAACAGGTTTAAGGCAATGTTATCTTAATCAAGAAACCCAGCTACATGCCTTTTTAGCATCAACATGTACAAGTGCTCATAATTGATTAATTATCACAGGTACATACTTATTCAGTGAATCTATACCTCCAAATTCTCACGCTTATATATATCTCCAACTGCCAGATTCTGTTTTATCAACCTTGTTATATTATCTCTTTGGCGTTCGAGATATTCACTCACAGCCTTTGGACTTGACAGCGAAGCCAACTGCTGCTCAGTTAGTTTTACTTTTGCCTGTGTCACAATTATTTTAATTCAAAGTCAATACATGGTGAGGGGGGAAACGCAGGGATTTCTTCAATTGAGCGCATAAAAAATTTAATAGTGACAGAAATCAAATTTTAAATTGTTATTGACATGTCAAAATGAGCACCTGAATTTCTAATAGGCTAGCTCCATAAAGTTGTCTACCTTGTTCCTCAAACAAGGATTGAGGGATATCAACCTCTACCATCTGAAAAATCACACATAATATGGATCTCTTGCATTTATGTTTCAATAATACATGTGCTTCACATCAGATAATGCCCCCAATCAATTGGAAAGGGTCAAATAATAGAAATGCTTAGAAGAAAGTTCTGTGCTATGAACATGGATACATTCCAAAATAATGCAGAGCAAACGACAAAAGGGTAGTTGGCAAAATAATTTGCACAGTTCAGAACATGTTTATTTCGTTGTTTGAAAATGAGAGTTGGGCTTTTTTTGAACTGAATATTGGGATGACCAACTCTGGTCCAAAATTACTAACAATCCACCTATTAATCAAGAGGTGGTGATTGATGAGGGAAGTTAGGTGTTCTTTTGGTTGTTCTGAGGTCTCTCACTTTCTATGAAATATAGTATTATTCAAAAAAAATTTGTAACAATCATATAAAAGGTCCAAATGTTTATTTTAGTTTGAGCCAAACTTCACCTCATTATGAATCTTCTATAATAGCCGTAAATTATGAATCTTCTATAATAGCCGTAAATCATAATATTTTGATTATAGACAGCCAGAGTTGTCTAAAGTTAACATTTGCATTTAATTCCTAGTGGAATAGCTCTACAAACTTGCTCAGCCCAAAACTATGCTATTTCTAGTGCCGTTTCCCATGCTTGAATGGAAGTTTCAAGGTATTCTTTTGTAAACTTCTCTCATGTTTTGTTGATCAAACTTAAATTTCGGTATCTCAAAATTTTAAGTGCTTATGCACTTCCTTCCTTAATCTTGATTGTATTTTTTAAGTGGACTCCATTGATTGTGAACTAAACCCTAGCATTTTTATACCTCTTTGGTAGATTCTTTTGAGTGGTGAGTGCAAATTATCATTCCGATGGAATCCTCAGAAAATACTTAATTATATGAAAGGTCTGCACCAATGCTCCACAGTTGATGGAGGATGGATACAGCATCAATGTAGAAGAGGAATGCAAATAGATAAGGAACACAACTCTCTAGTATTTGAGAGACTAGAGGCTCTTCTAGCTCAATCCAAATTCTGCCTACCCACCACAAATGCTCTTCCCAGCCTTAAAACTGTTACTCAATACAAGTTTCACCTCTCATACATCCGAAGGTAGTAGTTATGTAGGTGGTTCAACCTCCTCACTATTCTCTACCCTAGTTGTCACCTCAGCACTTGTTCTCCCCGTTTTCATTTGATAGGCCAAAACCCATTCCTAATCCATGAATCCATCATTACCTCCCCCAGCAAGAGTCACCCTGTCCCCAAAGGGAAAATCTGGGAATTGTTTCTGTCTTGCATCAAAGTATCAAAGTCTTCCAATGTACTCTCAAAATCAAGCAAACCTTCCATTCAACAAAAATTTCCACCTTCAAATCAGTTGGTTTCCTCGCCTTGAACACTGCCTCTAGATATAAAGCTAGCTCCGTGCCCTAATTCAAGAAAGGAAGAATTTGTGGTGATGGCATTGAGGAATGCAGTGACTTCAACTGAGAAACAAGGAAAACCCAATAGATACTGGTTAAATGTGGTAGCTCAACCTCTCCATGCTTCTCTTTGAATTTAAAGGACTCAAGAACCTTGTAGTCAACTTTTCACAGGCTTTCTATGGATAAGGATTTTAGTTTGTAGAAACTTAACATCAGAAAAATCAATCTCCCACCTCAAATGATAAATCCCTCCACTTTTTATCTACAAATGCGTTCAAATACTCACATGCCCTGTTTAAGTTCATTTTCAGTTCTGTTAGAATATTGTGGAACTTGGCATTATTTCTGATTTATTATGGAAAAGCCAGTACAAGCCGCTTCAAATTAGGAAAAGTGAAGCGGAAAAATTATAACAAAACACTAACCTCCATAATTACAGCAGCAAAACAAGAAAAATTAACAGTATCCTGAGATAGGAAACAACTTTGACTTTAGAGGGTCAGGATTCTCCCTTGCCCCACTCACTGGTTGCCTTCGACATTCAGGATGTGATGATTTATTCACATCACAGCTCAATACACATCAGCTTGACTACAGGTAGGCAGGTCACAGCCATACAAGGCCTTGAATGGTGTCATCCCAAGTGACCTACTTTATGCAGTATTAAAACAGCACATTGCCCAAGGCAACCTGGTCCATGGCTAGTCTGTTTCCTACGAAGCACTGTAAACTGGTCTCCAAACTTCTATTAACCACCTCTGTTTTCCATCAGCTTCTAAGGGATACCTAGAATTGTAACTAATCGAAATTACCACAACCTTGAACAATTCTTCCTAAAAATGGCTTGTGATGACTTAGTCTGAAGCAATGGATTTTAGCGTGGTGAATTTTTCTTCATTTAAAGCTGATAGACATTACATCATTTCAGTTTTCCAAAATTGAATTTTGGAGTTTACAGTGTCATTCCTACAGTTAGTCTCATCTTTTTCTTAGTTTTTAAATCACTTATATCAGAGTTTTCCACAGTCAATTTTGGTTGTTTTAGATGCACGAGTTTAGGTAACAAAATATTCATTTCATGGTCCATCCCTATGTCTCCTAGATCAAAACGGATGTATTCACCATCATACTTGATATGCATGACTTTCGAGATACATCAAGATTCAGGAATTAACTGCAGAGTCAGGAAGAGGCAGATCAAAGCCATCTCTTTTTATCCCCTCTCACCAAATTAAAGACAATATCTAGTTCATCAAAATAATGGTCAAATGGCTACCAGAAAATAAGTAAAATTTCTTCAAAGTGGTTGCTTCAAATGCTCATCTTATTACACAATAGAAGAAACACATAAACAGAACCAAAGGTATTGTAGCAAGAAAAGTTTTAACTTCAAAAGGGTAATAGATTCAATCTAATACATCCAGTTACGTGTTATCAATGTAATATTATAATACCTTAGAAAGCTGATCTAAGATAGCATTATCAGTTGCTTGTTCTCGAGCTGTCTGCTCCACCTCAAGAAATCTCTGTAACAATATTTCTTTGACCTGTAAATTCACATTGGAATTTAAACCATGGTCAACTGAATATTATACTTCAGATTTAAATGGTAGAAGTACCTTAGGACGAAAATGATACCTGCTCCACTGTGGTGCATCCAGGAAGAAGCTTATCAGCAATAGAATCATTTAACTCAGGTAAATCTCTGTAAAAATGTTCTTTGCAAGTAACCTATGAAAATCAAAGAAAACAAGTTCAGTGTTATGCAATTATAAGTAAGAAAAGATTTAAATAGTTCGGTAGTTAGGATTTTAAATAGATTTAAAATAAGATTTACATGTTAGTTAGGATTTTTGTGGTAATTAAGGAAATAATTAATTATTGTAAATAGTTAAGATAATATGAGAGATATTAGGAGTACTAATTCAAATTAGGATTAAGATATCCTAGGATATTATTATTATCCTTTTTATCTTATTGTTATCTTTCTTATCCAATTGTACTCTATAAATTCAGTAGCCACAATGAATAAAATCACGGCAGTATTCAGGCCTTAGAAATTCCACGTGGTATCAAAGCCAGTGCCGTCACCATACTTTCAACATCGCCGAGCTAGTGCCGGCACAAATCTGTGAGAGAAGTGCTGATAGTCCGACGACCCACAGTCTGAAGACAAGGCAGCCTCCGACGGCCCATAGTCAACGACCAACGACTCCCGCCAGCGACGTGCGACGGCCCAGCTTCCGACAGCTTCTGTTCTGCTCCAGCCTCATACAAGTGCCATTCTACCCGAGCCAGAAGTCGGGTAGCCACAGGCATGAATTCTCCAAAACCTAGCGGTCTCCCGGGATCAATCTCCACCTTTGATGGTTCACCTATGACCATTGTTTTAGAAAAGCTCACCCTAACAAATTACAGGGACTGGGCACAAGTAGTTCAGTTCGCCGTAGGCAGTCGTGGCAAGTTAGGCCACTTAACCGGAGACACACCTGCACCGTCTGATCTTGCAGCCTTGACCCAATGAAAAACAGATGATTTACTAGTATGTTGTTGGTTGGTCAATGCTATCTCTCCTCAACTCAAAAGAAGTTTCATGTATCTCACTACTGCTAAAGCAATTTGGGAGGCTGTTCGTGACTCCTACTCTTATGGGAAAGACCATTCTCGGGAATATGGTGTGAGGCGTCTAATTTGGAAATCCACACAAGGTACATACAGAATTCTGGCTTGAGTTTGTGGCTCTATGGCAAGAACTTGATCTAATGACAGAAGAGACGTGGGACTCTCCTTATGATGCTGCCCATAACAAACAAAACATTGAGAATGAACGAGTGTTACTTTTTTTGGCCGGCCTCAATCCAGAATTTGATGATGTCCACGGACGGATATTAAGCACACAGGTTCTTCCACATCCTAGGGCGGCATATACTGAGATCTTACGTGAAGAGTCTCAACGTGAGGTAATGTTGCCTGTATCTAAATCACCTGCTTCCGCTGATTCCGCTGCTTTTGTAAGTGAGGGCACTACCTATAGCTCGACTCGTGGAAAAGTGACTTGCGATCACTGCAAAAAAGTGGGTCATACTAAAGATAAGTGCTGGGAAATCCACGGTAAACCTACTGACTGGAAGCCAAAAAGAGGTAAGCCTCGTGCTAATCAGGTCTCTCACCCTCAAGAGAGTGCTCCACCCCCGGTGCCAACTATGAGCAAAGAGCAAATGGGATAATTGTTCGAGTATTTTAAAACTCTTCATACTGAACAACAGTCTGTATCTGCTGCTACTATTGCTAACCGAGGTAATCATGCTACTGCCTTACATACCTTTGTCCCTACCAAATGGATTGTTGATACAGGGGCTTCCGACCACGTGACTTCAGAAGTCAAAATGTTTGATTCCTATCTTCCTTTGACTGGAAGTCAATCAATTAAGACAGCTACTGGTTCCTCTTCTCATATAGCAGGCATTGGAACAGTCCATCTGTCAGACAAATTACACCTTGCCTCTGTTTTACATGTCCCCCACTTATCTTGTAATTTACTGTCTATCAGTAAACTAACTAAACAACTCCATTGCTCGGCTCATTTCTTTCCATCTTATTGTGTTTTTCAGGATCTCTCATCGGGGATGACGATTGGCACAGCTAAGGCATATGAAGGGCTCTACTACCTTGATATTTCCAACGTTAGTGTTTTAAGTAGAACAAGTGGTTTAGTCTCAACCACAAATGACAATAATATTGTATTATGGCATAAACGGCTGGGTCATCCTAGTTTTTCTTATTTACAGCACATGTTTCCCCATTTACCTTTGAATAAAAGTACTATTTCCTATTGTGATATTTGTGAGTTAGCTAAACACCATCGTCCTACTTTCACACAGTCTGTCTATAAGTCCACTCGCCCTTTCTCTATTATTCACAGCGATGTTTGGGGTTCCTGTCGTATCCCAACCCGTACCCAGTCCAAATACTTTGTTACATTTATTGATGACCATACACGCATGTGCTGGGTATACCTGTTAAAAGACAAGTCAGCCGTTACCTCCATTTTTATCGAGTTCTATCACTACGTCAAAACTCAATTTAATACCACATTGCAAGTCCTTTACACGAAGAATGGGACAGAATATTTTAACCACTCTGATAAAGCACCAGCAGCAGGCCCAGCATCTGGCCCATCAAAACCCTTCGTCACTTACTCCAGAAGACACAAGCGGCCACGATCAGTAACAAACAGCATAAAGTAACTCGGTCATTTAGTGGAATAAGTGGAGGGAATCCACGTTCAGTCACGTAGAAGCATTTCCAAGCTAGTCTCCGAATTTCCAGCCAGTCCTCTTTTTTATTTTCATTTGTTTATTCCAGAAAATACCAAAAAGATAAGCTCTGTAGATGTTTATAAATTGGCCTTATTGGCCCTATTATGAATGACAAGAATTTACAGAGTGAGATATTTCTTCCTGGCTATGAGAGAGTTGTGAGCGAGATACTTGCCTTCAGCTTTCCTTCATAGAATAATCTTCTTTTTTTCCTTTTCATTCTACTCTCTCTATTATTCTGGGTTAGTTCCTAACAAATTTGGTATCAAAGCTCATGGTTGTCACTCGTTCATCTCACGCTACCAGGGATCCTGAAGGAAATCCATTGGGCGAGGACCTTTTGGCCACCATTGCGGCAAGACTAGAAACACTAGATATTCTAAGTGACAGAATTGATGCATTGGAGGCCCGCTCTCAGCAGCAAGGACGCACATCGAGGAACCCTCGGTCACGAATTGGAGGAAGTGATGAGGAATCTGAAATCCTCCCAAAAAATTCAAGGTTGCCTTACACAAAGATTGACTTTCCCAAGTTTAGCGGAGGTGACCCACGGGGCTGGATCCTGAAAGCAGAAAAATACTTTAGGTATTATGAGACACCGGAAGATGACAAGGTGGATATTGCATCTATGTATCTAGAGGGAGACGCCCTTGATTTATTTTCATGGATTATGGGGCACCGGACAGTAGTCTTCTGGGAAGAACTTGTCACAGCACTCCAAGAGCAATATGGGCCTCCAGAGTTTCAGAACCCAGACGAGTACTTGTGCAGTGTGAGACAGATAGGTTCCGTACATGAGTACCGCTCCGAATTTGCAAGGAGGCAAGCACATGTGAAAAATTGGCCTGATCATTGCTTGTTGGGAGTATTCATCAATGGCCTTAAGGAGGAACTCAGAGCGGATGTGCGTATCCATAAACCCAGATCAGTTTACCGAGCTACCAGCTTAGCACTTGAATATGAGGCCAAGATGAAGTCATCCAAAGGGCCCAAGCCCAATCCAGTTCTTATGGGGCCACAACGTCTCACCCAGTCGGAAAGGGGAACCTCCAGCGCTACCTTCAACTACTCCAGAAACCCGACAGTAGAAGCCAAGTCGCTGCCCGCACCCCAGACCGAGATACAGCGTCGGCGAGACAAAGGCTTGTGCTTTCGGTGTGGCGATACTTTCCGTCCAGGCCACCGGTGTTCTAGCTCCCTATCATTGATGGAGATTACCGAAGAAGAGGAAGAACCTATACCACCCACAACAGAGCAGACCGACACTGGAGAGGAAGGAATATCTGCAGAAATTTCCTTCAACGCTATTCTGGGTAGGTCTTCAGCGTCAACTATGAGATTGGAGGGGAAGATACGGGACGCTCCAGTGCTCATCTTAGTAGATAGTGGGTCGACCCACAACTTCATTTCCGAAGACATTGTGAGCAAGCTCCGCATACAGTCGCGAGAAATCCCTCTCTTCGGGGTTCAGATTGGTGATGGCAGAACAGTTAGGTGCGATCGCGTATGTGAAAATATTGAGGTACAGATTGCTGATTTGAGGATTAAACAGCCATTCTTCCCTTTCCCATTGAAAAACACTGATTTAGTTTTGGGAATCAAGTGGCTAGCTTCCCTGAACACAATTCAAGCAAACTGGAATGAAATGTTTATGATCTTCTGGGTAGAGGGTAAAAAGTACAGACTACAGGGAATTAATTTGAAGACCGGCGCTCCTGTTCAATTTCATAGTCTGCAATCTGAAATGGGAAGACCGCCAGTAATGACGTCGGCAACAGCTATGGAAGTCCTCTATCAGCAGTTTCCGGAGGTATTCACTGAGCCATGTACAGTACCTCCTCCTAGGGGGCTCTATCATTCCATACCCTTGCTGCCCGACTCTGTTCCACCCAACTTACGGCCTTATAGATACCCTCATTATCAAAAGGACGAGATTGAATTACAAATTATAGAATTGCTGGAACGAGGCTTCATCCGGCCCAGCCGTAGTCCCTTCGCGAGTCCAGTGCTACTAGTAAGCAAAAAGGACGGATCATGGAGAATGTGTGTGGACTACCGTCGCCTCAATAGAATTACCATTCCAGATAAGTTCCCTATCCCTAACATTGATGAGTTGTTAGATGAACTGCATGGGGCTGTATATTTCTCTAAACTGGATTTACGCTCGGGGTATCATCAAATTTGTGTGTTACCTTCAGATGTGCACAAAACTGCATTTCGTACTCATTCAGGACACTATGAGTTTGTAGTCATGCCTTTTGGCCTCACAAATGCTCCTGCTACTTTCCAAGCAGCTATGAATGAATTGTTTCGACCATATCTCAGAAAATTTGTGCTGGTATTTTTTGATGATATACTCATATACAGTACAGATGCTCATCAACATACAGAACATCTCCAAACTGTTTTTCAGGTTCTGCAGCTGCATTCCTTTTATGTCAATATCAAAAAGTGCGCTTTCTGTCAGACCCGCATTAATTACTTGGGGCATATCGTATCTGTCCAAGGGGTGGAAGTAATGCATGAGAAAATTCATGATGTAGCTCATTGGCCAGCACCAGCTTCAGTTAAAGAATTAAGGGGATTTCTGGGGCTTACAGGCTATTACCGGAGGTTTGTGAAGAACTATGGGATCATCGCACGTCCATTGACTAACTTGACAAAAAAGAATGCTTTTGAGTGGACCGATACAGCACAAGAGGCTTTCGACAAGCTGAAGATTGCATTAACTACTACCCCTGTCTTACAATTACCCAATTTCCAAATTCCATTCACTGTGGAATGTGATGCCTCCATGGAAGGTGTGGGCGCTGTACTCACACAAAATGGCCATCCAATTGCTTATTTTAGTAAAGGGTTCTCTTTTTCTAATCGGTACAAATCAGTATATGACCGAGAACTACTTGCTTTGGCGCTCTCCTTACAAAAATGGCGACATTACTTACTGGGCCACCATTTCTTCGTGCAAACAGATCATTATAGCCTACAATTCTTGTTAGATCAGCATGCTATCACACCATCCCAGCAACGCCTCCTGATTAAACTCCTCCCCTTTGACTTCACAATCTCCTACAAATCAGGTAAAAACAATACAGCTGCTGACTCTTTGTCAAGAAGGCCTCAATATGCAGACTTCTATCATATCGCTTTTCCTATGGCAGATGAATTGTTACTGTTGCCGCAAGCATTATTGGAAGATGCAGAAACCAGAAGAATAATAGAAGGGGTTCAACAAAATTCAAACTCATTCCCTGAATTTTCGGTAGTACAAGACCGATTATATTACAAGACGCGGTTGGTCATACCTAACCACACCGCTCTCAGGTCTAAATTGATGGAAGAAGCTCACGCCACTCCCACAGGGGGTCATGGGGGCTTCCTCAAGACATTGAAGAGGTTAAGTGAGCAATTGTATTGGCGTGGTATGAAAAATGACGTCAAACGATATATCCAACAATGCTACACATGCCAGCAGAACAAGTACCAAACTTTGGCCCCTGCTGGACTCCTTCAGCCATTACCAATTCCTGCAAGAATATGGGAAGATATTTCCCTTGACTTCATTTCTGGTCTACCTAAGTCAGGAGGTTTTGATGTCATCCTGGTAGTAGTGGATCGCCTCAGCAAATATTGCCATTTGATGCCATTAACCCATCCTTATTCTGCAAAGACGGTGGCGGAATTATTCTGCAGAGAAGTGGTTAAATTACATGGCATCCCTCGCTCTATAGTTTCTGATCGAGATTCGCTTTTCCTAAGTGAGTTTTGGCAAGAACTCTTCAGATTAAGTCAGACACGCCTCAGAATGAGCACTGCGTATCACCCCCAAACTGATGGCCAAACTGAGGTGGTAAATCGCTGTTTAGAGACTTATCTTCGTTGTTTCACTCATGAGCAACCAAAACGATGGAGTAAATTCCTCTGCTGGGCTGAATATTCCTTTAACACCAGCTTCCATGTGGCTGCAAATGCTACTCCCTTCAGACTAGTATATGGAAGAGACCCTCCACCTCTAGTCCCCTATGTCAAAGGAGAAACCTTGGTGGCTGAATTAGAGGAGCAGCTGGAGTTGCGTGATGAAATGCTCAAACTTTTACATCAAAACTTGATCAAGGCTCAACACAGAATGAAGCTTCAGGCAGACCAGAAGAGAAGAGACTTGCAACTCTCCCCTGGTGACTTGGTTTGGTTAAGGCTGCAACCTTACAGACAACAGACACTGGCTAAAAGAAAATTTGAAAAACTCTCTCCCAGGTTTTTTGGCCCTTATAAGGTACTTCGAAAGATTGGCCAGGTCTCTTATGAACTAAAGCTCCCCCCAGAGGCTAAGGTCCACCCGATCTTTCACATTTCCTTGTTACGACCAGCAGTAGGCCAGCTACAGGCCACTTCCCCATCCCCGTTACCCCTCTCTGCAGATATGGAGCTGCTCCTTCACCCCGTACGAATTCTGCAACATCGTTGGACTAAGGAAGGCAGTTTAGAACTACTTGTCCATTGGGAGTCACGACCACTAGAAGACTCAACTTGGGAGGATTATGATCTGTTAGCTGTTCAATTTCCTTCTTTTCGACTTGAGGACAAGTCGTTCTTCCAGGAAGGCAGTAGTGATAAAGCACCAGCAGCAGGCCCAGCATCTGGCCCATCAAAACCCTTCGTCACTTACTCCAGAAGACACAAGCGGCCACGATCAGTAACAAACAGCATAAAGTAACTCGGTCATTTAGTGGAATAAGTGGAGGGAATCCACGTTCAGTCACGTAGAAGCATTTCCAAGCTAGTCTCCAAATTTCCAGCCAGTCCTCTTTTTTATTTTCATTTGTTTATTCCAGAAAATACCAAAAAGATAAGCTCTGTAGATGTTTATAAATTGGCCTTATTGGCCCTATTATGAATGACAAGAATTTACAGAGTGAGATATTTCTTCCTGGCTATGAGAGAGTTGTGAGCGAGATACTTGCCTTCAGCTTTCCTTCATAGAATAATCTTCTTTTTTTCCTTTTCATTCTACTCTCTCTATTATTCTGGGTTAGTTCCTAACACACTCCCTCGAGAGTTTTCTTAAAACCAATGGTATTGTGCACAAAAGTAGTTGTCCTTACAGTCCTCAACAAAATGGTATTGCCGAACGAAAAAATAAACAACTTCTTGAAGTTGCTCGTGCACTTTTGTATACCTGTCATACTCCGAGTTTTTTCTGGGGGGATGCCATACTCACGGCTACCCATCTAATTAACCGTCTTCCTAGCCGTGTTCTATCCTACATTGCACCAATAGATAAGCTTCGTGAGACCCACATTGTCACTCACCTTGAATACTCCTTACCACTTCAATTCTTTGGTTGCTCTGTCTTTGTCCATCAACATCACCCACCATCTAAGTTTGATCCCCGATCTGTCAAGTATGTCTTCTTAGGCTATTCCAATTCCCAGAAAGGATACCGGTGTTATGATCCTATCACTAAACGCCTCTTCATCAGCCGCGATGTTACCTTTGCGGAACATGAACCATATTTCACCACTTCTTCAACTCAGGGGGAGAATTGGAGTGAGTTTCAGCTTGAATGTATTCCAGAACCCATACCTCCATCTACCACTACCATTCCGCACTCTATGGACCCATCCAATGTTATTCCAAATGTTATGCCATGAGTAGAGGTCCAAGCTCAAAAGTTTGATAATATTTACTCACGTAGAAATAAGCAGGTAGTTGGGTCCAGCATACCCGAAGAGGTCCCAATCTCATCACCGGTGGAAGGTCCCGTGAATACTAATGCCCTATTGCATTAAGGAAGAACACCCGAGCATGTACCAAACATCCTATTCAGAAGTATGTTTCTTACTCTACTCTCTCTGAGAAGCATTATAGCTTTGTCACTAATCTTGATCAGGTTCAAGTCCCTAAAAACTGTATATGAAGCTCTTGAGATCCCAGAATGGAAAAATGCAGTAATGGAAGAAATTAGAGCACTAGAAAAGAACGAGACATGGGAGTTCACTGCACTACCAGAAGGAACTAAACCCGTGGGATGCAAATGGGTGTTTAAGCCAAAGTTTAATGCTGATGGATCACTAAATAAGTACAAGGCAAGGTTAGTTGCCAAGGGATTCACCCAGACTTATGGAATTGATTACAATGAAATGTTTTCCCCTGTTGCTAAAATAAATACCATTCGAGTCCTACTCTCCATTGCTACAAATCTCGACTGGCCACTCCAACAACTTGACATAAAAAATGCGTTTCTTAATGGTGAATTAAGGGAAGAGATCTATATGAGTATCCCACCCGGATTTGATAAAGGAAAAAATGGCCAAGTATGTTAACTGAAAAAATCAATTTATGGCTTAAAGCAATCACCACGAGCTTGGTTTGACAGATTCTCTAAAGTACTCAAAGCTGAAGGGTATAAACAAAGCTTGTCAGATCACACCATGTTTGTGCTAAAGGGGGGTGACTTGATAACTATCCTCATTGTATATGTGGATGACATTATTCTCACAGGAAATGATGTCAAGGAAATGGAGAGAGTTAAAATGGCGCTCAATAAGCAGTTTGAAGTGAAAGACCTTGGAAAACTGAAGTATTTCCTAGGTATGGAAGTAGCAAGGTCTCAAAAAGGGATCTATGTCTCTCAAAGGAAGTATATACTGAATCTCCTCAAGGAAATAGGAATGCTTGGTTGCCGGCCAAGCAAAGTACCTGTTTGTACTAAAAGGAAACCAGCAAAGAAACAAAAGGAAGCAGCTCAAGAAAAAAAACAAAAGGCAAATGAGGCAGCGACAGATAAAGGCCGATATCAACGACTAGTTGGTAAGCTCATATATCTTTCGCATACTAGGCCAGATATTGCCTTTGCAGTAAGTGTAGCTAGTCAACACATGCATGCTCCCAAGAAGAAGCATCTAGATGCAGCTTATAAAATTTTAAGGTATCTTAAAGGTACTCCTGGCAAGGGATTGTTCTTTAAAAAGAATAATATCAGAGATGTTGAAATCTTTACAGATGCAGATTGGGCAGGAGATCAGGATAACAGTAGGTCTACTTCTAGCTACTGCACCTTTGTATGGGGTAATCTAGTGACCTGGCAAAGTCAAAAGCAGAGGGTTGTTGCCAAGAGTAGTGCAGAATCTGAATTAAGAGCCCTATCTCAAGGTATTATGGAAGGGCTATGGTTGAAAAGAGTGGCAAAAGAAGCCTATTTTCAATTTGATTCTCCACTAAAATTTTACTGTGATAATAAAGCAGCTTTGAGTATGGCTTTGAATCCTGTTCAACATAGCAGGACCAAGCACGTTGATGTGGACAGACATTTTATTAGTGAAAAAGTTAAAGACGGGATCATCAGCCTGTCATATATTCCCACCAAGTTACAAGTGGCCGACATCCTTACTAAAGGACTACCAGAAGATGTGTTCGAACGTTTTGTATGCAAGTTGGACATGATCAATATTTATAATCCAACTTGAGGGGGAGTATGGTAATTAAGGAAATAATTAATTATTGTAAATAATTAAGATAATATGAGAGATATTAGGAGTACTAATTCAAATTAGGATTAAGATATCCTAGGATATTATTATTATCTTTTTTATCTTATTGTTATCTTTCTTATCCAATTGTACTCTATAAATTCAGTAGCCACAATGAATAAAATCACGGCAGTATTCAAGCCTTAGAAATTCCACAATTTTAAATGTTATCCCAATATTAGTAGGATTAGGAAATCTAATAGGAAGAGAATGCCTATAAATAAGAGGGCCGTAGCTTACCTGATTTTTTATTTTGATTCTAATAAGATTCCATTATTCAGATTCTCTCTGTTTCCATCTCTCTCTTACTCAACTAAATGCCATAGCATTCAGTGACATATTCTGTTTAAGTTTTAGTAAGAATTTGTATATTGTGCTACAAATATGGTTTAAAAGAGGAAAAATATCACTTCAAGTCCGTATACTTTAATCGTGTTTTGTTTTTAGTCCCTGTAATTTATTTCCATGGTTCCTCATCCCTTTTATTTGCTATCTCTAAAACGTTAGTCCTTTTAATTTGGAAAATACTCACAAGGACCATGAGCTAGCACAAACTATATTAACTTTGCTAAGGTGGACCTAACACCGTTAATCCCATCAAATGACTAGGAAGAAAAACATAAATGACCTAGGAAAAAAATGCTCACTTCAAGGACAGATAAAAAGTTTGTCTGAGGTTTGTTGGATGCCCAAATGGGTTTTGTGACTGTTTCTGTCATGCAAGAGCCTTGGGGATGCAAATAGTTTGATTGAGTTTAAAGGTATTAAGTCCAGTTCAGCAAAATTAACACTGTTTGGGCCAGTTAATGCTCCTAAGTATTTTACAAACTAAAAGGACTAATTTTCAGACAGAGCAAATAAAAGGGATGGGGAACCATGAAAATAAACTATAGGTACCTCGAGTGGAATTTTCCCTTTAAAAAAATTTATGATAGTACATAATATAGATTATTAGCAAGCATTGGTAGTTGAGTTCACAGTGATTATCAGTTGAACAGAGAACACTTATAATTACCTAATGTAACTATCCACTTATTCCTATAATAATATAAATAGGGGTAAGTCAGAATGGAAGGGAACTTGGCCACTTACCAGAGGTTATCAATTTTTCCTTGTCCTGCATACCCGAGAAACATGCTAGAACTTCTTTTTTTTTCATGTTATTGTATATTCAAAATGTATATTATTTTAATTTTAATAAAATTTAATAAAAACTAAAAAAATTAATAAAATATATTACATATGTTGTTTTTTCTATTATCTATTATTTATATATATTTAATATTGAATATTAATTAATAATATATTTCTTTTTCTATTTTATATTTATTTAACATATAAAGGACAACAAAGAAAGAATAGCACTCCAACTTATGTCTTAGTATAATAATATTGAAATTTTAAACAAGAACTAGTTATAACATGGCAAACTCACGGTAAATTGAGCATGAACGCCACGGAGATTTTCTTGCTTCCATGATTCAGGAAATAATAGAGGAAATGACTTTGTTTCACCTGGACGAATCCCAATAATAGAATCAACGAAACCAGGTAGTACTTTGTCACCATCATCCGTGTCAAAATGAAACCCTACATGTAAAATATAAGGTTCAAATTTAAAATGATTCATGATATAATACAAATAAAGAACTACCATCGGCATATCATCTTTTATGCACATTAGCAGACCTTTACTTTCAGCAGATGGAATATTTTTAATTTTTGATTCATCCTGATCAATTGTTGTTGCAGAGATATCAAGGACAGTAACATCGCCAATCTGTAAACAGGAAAAAGGATTGTGTTTTAGCCACTAATTAAAAAATTTAGTTTAATGGCACTTACATTAACTGCATAGAGTAATATGGCTATAAGACCACTAAAATAATTTCCATATGTCACAAAAGCTCTTTTATTAAATCAGCAGCTGAATAACAATATACATACATGATGATTTGAATAAAGTTTTAACTCTAGCTGTATGGTGCTTGAGAGATGTGAATAAAATACTACTTTTACATCTAATTAAATAGTAGCAATTCAAAGTCCATAAATTTTTTTTAAAACAAAAATCACTTGGCTGTAACAGGCGTATCTTGAAAGTACCTGTAGCCCTCTCTCAGTAACAATTTTCATTGGACCGATGGACTTGTGACGTCTTCTTAATTCTTGTTCAGACGCTTTGTGAGCATCTATATCACTGTCTATTTCAACAACTATCTTCATATTTTTATATGCATTCTCATTTACCCATTTTATTTCAGGTACAACATCAACTATGACCTCATATCTGGAAAAGTCAAAACAGTGAAGAAAATTAAAGCAGCCATTAGATGAAATATTGAACATTCTTGTAAGAAACACATTTTTGTATGTAATAATGGAATATAGGTAGAGATAGCAATAAGTATGATAGAGCATGCACTTCCAAGAGCATAACCTAGATTGGCTACCTTAGAGACCCACGAGAAGAATATGCCTCCTCCAACTCAGAAAATTTAGTCACTATACGTATTGAGTCCTGCAAAGCCTTTCCAGTAACCTATAAAATAAAACACAATGTTTGATACTTAAACATATAATTGAATTATTTGGTCTAATAATCAAATTTTACACTAGCTCTGTGCAACAGATTAACTGTAAAGCACCAAAAATGTCTAAAAGGATGCACCAAGAGAGAAATTAAGGACATCCAATAGTAGAGAACAGAGACCATATTGCATCATACCTTCAACATGGCATGTGAAAGCGTCCTCCTCAAAATGGATTCAACTGCAGCCTTCTGAACATTTTTCTTTCCAACAAAATTTACAAGAATACTCTCAGGAACTTTTCCAGGGCGAAAGCCAGGGACCTGTGAATATGAAATAATGTTAGTTCATAAAAGCAACATATTCTTCTTTTAGAAGTAAAAGTCTTGGGTTCAAAATTATCAAAGCAAACTATGTGTAATAGATAAGAAAATTATCTTTTAGGAACATAATTTAAGACTGTAATAGCACTGAGAGTGAAGATAAGAACAGTGCATAGAGAGCAAGAGGATTACTACACAAGACAAAAACACATACAAAATACACACAATACCCTTCAAAACATAACACAGAACAGGTTTGCTAATCTTCTGAGAGGTTGGCTCTCTCCACTCAAAGTTCTCCTATGCCCTTCATGCTCTCAGCTAATCTCTTTATACAGCCACTTTCAACTGCTCCCTCCTTTCCTTCATCATTACTCCCTTGTTTTGCTCCTTCACTTTTCTATCTTTTGTATACTAAATTCTGTGTTTTCTTCTGGACCAAAAGCCTCCAATTTTCATGCATTTTGCCACTCCTGTATATCTCCTTGTGCGTGTTTTGGAAGCATTCATGGATTGGGATCCATCAGGTTCCAACATCCAACATAGAAAGTACAAACTTCTTATCTATCAGCAATTAACATAATGAACTGACTAGAATATGGGGGGAGAAAATCTGCTTTTATCAAAGAAAAGCTACACTATTATTTTCATGTCATGCTTAAGAAAGAACGAAAGATGACTGTAGCCACTGTCATGTCAGTATTTTATTTACCATCGTTAACTTGGAATTAAAAACTGGATGAATCAATACTCTCAACAGACAATATAATTAAAGGTATAGACTCAGTCAAAAATTTGTAAGGAACATTTCATTTCTCCCAAAAAGAAACCAATTAGGGAAAAAATTAAATAATGCATAAGTAGATTGTAATCCAGCATACCTTTGCCTGTTTAGTAAACTCAGCTATGACCATTTTGTAACAATCCTCACATACCAAAGGTGGAACTTCGACCTGCAGTTTAACCTGCAAAGAGAGAGTGATGGTCATGGGACCACTGAAATTTTGAATATTTGTTGTTATTTATGGATAAAGACAGCAATCATCCTACGGGAACAGTAAAATGAAAGGATGAATCACATTCTAAGAGATTACAGAAGAAAGAAAAAGGAAACAAAAAAATGCGGAAAGGTCAAAACGCCTCTTATTCAAGAGGCCAGATAACTCACCCTCAGATACCAAACCCGTCGATAAACCCTTCTCCCTATCTCTCTCCCCTTCCCCCGAGGCCGCCTTCCAGCTCACGCACGGTAACTCCCATGTGATATAGTTAGTTATTACATTCCCTTCCCCTATTATGCAACGTAATCTCTCATTCTCCTCCACTCGTTAACTCTGAGATTCGGTCCACTAAAATTATGCCCGATATAGTATCGCATAAGCAAAAATTCAGTGGTATGAACAATGCACCAAAATATAAGCAAGTCATTAAATATTTGAAGTGTGTTTTATTCCTCTAACTAACATAGAAAAAACAATATCAAACTAAGCCAAAATTTGTAAAAAAAAAAATTATACAGAAGATAATAATTCTAAGAAACGAAATGAAGGAACATACTCTGGAATTGGGTTCTTGAGTTTCGGTGACATTCAAATCCGCAGGAAGCCGGTCTATTTCAGTGTCAGCAGTGACGGAAGAGGAAGAAGGAGAAGCTGAAACTGTATGGAGACACGAGTTCTGACGATATAAGCTGAGCTGGAAGAGTTGAATTTGGGGTGTGAGAGATGAATGCTTTAGAGAATTGAAGGCTTTAGGCTTACACTGGAACGAAGAATTTTGAAGAGAGAAAAAAGTAGAAGAAAAGGAAGAGAGACGAGGTGGAGATGGGTTGGAATGGAGGATAGTTCGGAAGCTTATGCTGCAAAGCTCCATTGATGACAAAAAGCGAAGAGCGAAGGAGCTTGAGAAACGGCCCGCGTAGCTCTGTAGTAGCAGCAGAGCTTAGTGGATAAAGAAAAAGATATTTGTTTCGAGTCAAAAAGATCCGCCAATGGGTAATGTTAAGATTGAGTCATCGAAATCGTAAGCCCCGAGAACTAGCGTAGGTGCTATAAAAGATGACGATAAACTTATTAGATTTAAACCATCTAGATTTAAAAATTTGATATGGAAGGTCTAAGTTTTATTTTTTTTTTATTTTTATTTCTTTAAAAAAATATTTTAATAAATATAAAATCTAAAATAAAGATAATCTTTTAATTATTAATTTTTTTAAAAATAATTTTTATTTAAAAAATACTAATTAAAAAAAGTTTAAATCTAGACAATCTATATCTGATGAGTTTATAGTGCTCATCAAAAAAAGGTCTGAAGACCCGGCACCTATGCCATTCCAAAACCAAATTTATTTAACAAAACTCATGTTATTAAAACAATTTAAATTGATCATGAATCAATTATTTAGTTAGGTTTGATTAAAAGTTTCAAATGGGTTACCAATTTAATTTAATTTTTTTATTTATTAAATTTAAAATAACTTATCTCGTCCTATTTATAGGCCAAAAAGAAAATATTTATTTTAATCTTATTTATAAAAAATAGAAAAAAAATTTTCATATGAATATACTATTTTACTATTTATTTATCATGTTGACTATATTTTGATGAGGTATATAATATTTATTAAATAACTGTAAAATTGAACAATTGCGAAATTTGATGACATAGTTAATAAGGTTTAAATTTTTTTTAATATGTGTAAGATATACTTAAAAATAATTTATAAATAGGATCAGATTAGTACGTCATCTATTACTTTTTTTCTATTTGAGCAAAGTTGTAATGACGATTATGGTTTTTTCAAACATTGTTTATTGTTGGTTTGAGATTTTTAAACAGTTTAAGGAAGTGGTTTAACAATACATTAATATAAGAACTAGGGATTCTGCTTGTGCATTGCACGAGCTAATTTGTACTGAGCTCGATCTTCTGATACGATTGAATTTTGAGTACTATATATATTATTTATTATTACTTTAGATAATGCGGCCCATTTAATGCATATACTATGTTACTATCATAAGTTCTGGGCAACGCTTAGATGAGAGTGCGAAATATGTTGGTTTCATGTTGTGTATTAGTTAATTTGGCAAAGGCAAATGGATCATGTAAATTGTTGCGCAGTCAAGGTGCTAGGAAGTTTAATTTAGATTAGAGTGAGCTATATGTTTGTTTCATGTTGTGCATTAGTTAATTCGGCATAGACAAATGTATCATGTAAATTGTTGCACAGGGAGGGTTGTAGGAAGTTGAGCAATTATCAAACTCTTGCAGTAACAAAATAATTGGTAGAGCTATTATTATTATACTCTTACAGGAATACTCTCCCAAAGGACTTTGTCAGCTCGATGATTCGTCAGTCGGAACTTCTTCAGTTTTCCTCCCTAATAGATAATGATATTGTGTGTTGATGGAGCTGCAAATCAACTGTAACTTTCGTGACATTATTGTAGCTTCGTAGCACTCTTGCTCCTAATAAAATTTGTGTAAATTAGATGGGATTAGTTTAGTTTTTGCCGGCATTTTGTGGTTTGGATCATTGGCCTTGTAATTTTATTGGAGTAATTATGTCAAAGGTTTACCTCTAGAGTGGTCAAATCTGGTGAATTGAATGAGGACTACATGAGTCCTGTTGTCACTTCCTACGAGTTCCTTGTATGTGTCGTCTGCTACTTTTCCTATAAAAACGCGTCTGAGAGTGCCCCATACATGGGATTGAATGGATGTTAGCGGATTATATGTGTAGGATTGTGTGGTCTGATCAAATAGTGTGAGGTGTATATAGCGGCTGACCTGAAATCAGATAGCGTGAATCGGAATGATGTGTTGATAGTGAAAGCACTGTGGGCATCTTTCCTTTGTAACGGCCGGAACCCTTAAGGAGGTCTACCACATCTGTTTAAAAGGAGAATAATTGTGGGCGTGTGAGTAGCGGTGTGATTGTCTTGTATACAAAGTTGGGTGGATAAAAATAGGTGTCGAGTAAATGTTTGTTTGGCCGCTAATGCATTTACCGCGGCTGGAAAAAAGGTTTTCTAAATCGGTTGAAAATAGACTTCTACACCGGATTTTGATTCGGTATAGAAATAGCCCGTGTAAAAAGTTTAATATTCTACACCGGTTGTATATGACCGGTGTATACAATCAGCTTTTTTAAATCGGTTATTCCATACAACCGGTTTAAAAAGTAATGTCAAAATAAAAAAAATCAGAATAAAAAAACTCTAGGTCCGAAATTATTTACTTTTTCTTCATAAATCTGAAGGAGAAGGAGAGTAATGAAGAAGAATAGGTACCTGTAAAATGCAAGCAGAGAATAAAAAAGAGGAAGAAAGAAAAAGCCAGAGAACCTAAAAATGAAAGAAACAAAAACTCAGATATATGCACAGAAATGAAAACCCATAAACGTCGTCACCTAATTGAAGATATCACAAAAATATCGTCACAATTCCTTTTGGTTACCTGCTCAAAAGCAAACAAAAATATATTTAAACAGAACCAAGAAATGAATGAGACAAAAATCCAAATATATACACAGAAACGAAAACCTAGAAACGCCGTTACCTAATTAAAGATATCACAGAAACATCGTCACAATTCCTCCGACTTACCCAGTTAAAAGTGAACAGAAATATATTTAAACAAAATTAAGAAAGAAAGGAATAAAAAAATAAACACCCACCATCGCAGATCTGGGTCTTCTTCTTTGGCGAGCTTTAGAGGCTACAACAACTGACTTCAACAATAGAGAACGACGAGCACAGGTATGGGTCATCGCATATCTAGGTCTTTTTCTTCGGCGAGCTTTAGACGGTGTGTTACGAAGGTGGAGCTTCCTGTCACTATGTGTTCTCCCTTGTCTAGTTTTCTCCATGGACGACGATATGATTTGTGAAGATAGGGAATCGTAAAAAATTAACGCTTTTTGTTAGATTTTTAATAGCAAAGACATTCTACATCGGATATAATTCTATCAGCTGTAGATAAGACTGGTTTAAAAATATGCTTTTTAAAATCCCATTTTTAAATCGGTCACTGCGGAACCGGTTTAAAAAAAACTGACAGGTGACATTTTTGTAAATAAGATGAAATATTTACACCGGTCATATGTACAATCGGTGTAAATATTTCATCTTATTTACAAAAATATCACCGGTCATGGCTTTTTACACCGGTCATATTTTACAACCGGTGTAAATATTTTATCTTATTTATAAAAATGCCACCGGTCATAACTTTTTACACCGGTCATTACTTTTTACACCAGTCATGTTTTACAACTGGTATAAATATTTCATCTTATTTATAAAACTGCCACCGGTCATTTTTTTTAAACCGTCTCCGCAGTGACCGGTTTAAAAATAGGGCTTTAAAAAAGCCTATTTTTCACTAGTGTACCTCAACCAATTTGCGGGATCTTTCTCTTTTAGCATTTTGTAGATGGGAACATTCTCATATACACCATAAGGGATGTCTTCTTCTTCAACAGTATGTTAGTGCTGGTGTTGAATATGATTACATATTGGCGATGACAGATTCTGAGAGGCAGGGTGTTGTCAATGGTGGTGAAGTTGCTCAAGTAGTACCGTCTCCCCTTGATCAGCAAGTGTGAAGTTCAAATACAATATTAATATGGGTTAAAGGGTATTAATAACCTGGGTGAGGAGCTAATACGTCTTAAAAGTTTTATGAGGGGTAATGTCGTGTTGAAACTTTTTTTTGGATGCAACGTCGCCCCGTTGTTACTCAAAATTAAGTTTGATTATCAATTGACTAAAATGCTGACTTGGCATCCACGTCATCTTTTATTTTTGGTTAAGGTATAACTTTGCCCTGGAAGTTTTCACTCGGGAGCACTGGGTATCTGAAAGTTTTTATTTTTGGATTCAATATTGCCCTAACCATTATTCAAGTTCAATTTAATTGTCGTATGACTAAATATATTGAGAACGGTCCTTTGATAACGATGGAGCTTTGAAGGATACACATTTTTTTTTTAATTTTTTCTTTGTTTATGAATATAACTTGGTAAAAAAATGAAGTGGTTGACAAGTGTATTGACGAACTTAGTATTTGGTCAAATTAACGGTCGAACAAAACCTGGATAATGGTTAGGAAATATTAAAAAAAAAAGTTAATAAGTATATATGTCATGTACTTCATTTTTTTTCAAGTCATATTTATAAATAAGAAAAAAAATTTAAAAAAAAGGCATCCCCTCCAAACTGCATCGTTATCAAAGTATTGCTCTTAGCAAACCATACTCTAGCAACCTCTTAAAAAATAATATATGTTATTTCCAAAATGAGGTATGGTCTCCCAAAGAGTGATACTCTGTTAACGACAGGATAATTTGAGGAATATATTTTTTTAATTTTTTTTATTTATAAATTTGACCTCGAAAAAATGAAGTGGATTGCGTGTGGACTAGTCAGTTTAGTATATTTGATCAAACTAACAGTCAAATTGAATTTGGATAAAGTTTAGGGTAATATTGAACTAAAAAAAACTTCTGAATACCCAACGCTCTTGAGTGAAAATTTCCGTGGCAAATTTGCTCCTTAACAAAAAATAAAAGATGACATGCCATGTCAGCATATTGGTCAATTGATAATCAAACTTAACTTTAAGTAATGATCAGGGCGAAAATGATATGCTTTTAAACTTCCGGGGTGACGTTGCCTAAAATAAAAGTTATAGGGATACATTGCCCCTCATGAAACTTCTATGGCGTATTAGATCCTCGTGAAATAGTTCCAGGGTAAAAATGCCCTTTAACCCTATTAATATTAAGGGAAAAAGACAATAAAAGATATTTTAAAATTAAAAAAGATAAAAAAGGCATCTGAATTTAAAAAAGGACAGATTGGACAGGAGACCCAATCTGTCATTTGCAAATTCCTGTGCAAAGTTGCAAATACTATTATAGGAGTTACAAATACTATTGGCAGAGTTGCAAACAGTCTTTTGCAAATTTAAGGCAAAAGACGAAATTGCACTTTTTGCAACTCTGCCAATGGTATTTACAACTCTTGTAATGGTATTTGTAACTTTGCCAATAATATTTATAACTCTGCCAATATTATTTGTAACTCTCATGATGGTGTTTACAACTCTGCCAATGGTATTTACAACTCACATAATGATATTTATAACTCCTATAATGGTATTTGGTCTCTGCATATGAATTTACAAATGACAGATTGGGCCTCTGCCCAATCTGTCAATTTTAAAATTCAGAAGCCCTTTTTATCTTTTTAAATTTTAAAAAGTCTTTTTCTGTCTTTTTTCCTAATATTAATCATATTTTTCTTAATTAATTATTTTACTAATTGTCAGAGGAGTGTTTTAGTTTTGTGCAAATATAATATTAAATACTAACCTATGGTTTTTGAATAAGCTAATAATAAGGACTGCGCAAATACAATATATTATAAAAATGACGATATTAATTATGAATGAATATTTTTATATTTTAATTCAATATTGTTTTTTTATAAAAAAAATAGTGGGTTTTTTTATTTAGATGTAAATGCGGCAATTTATTCTTTTTATTTAGATGTCCATCTTTATTTTAAGTTTTGTCATTAGCGATTCAAACTCATTTGTCATTAATTAATTATTAATTTATATTAATATTAATTTCATAATAAATAATTAATATTATTGATACTGATAATAATTTGTTAGTATTAATATTAATCATCATATATTCTTAATTAATTAATAATTACTTATTAATTATATTACTAATTGAGGCATGTTTTAAGAAAAATTAATATTTTAGTCTCTTAACTTTTAAATCTAACTTGATCCTTCAATTATGACTTAACAAAACTCTGTCCCTTTAACCTTTTAATTAATTGTTAAGCGAAGGATGGAAGTGTAGCTTTATTATTAGCCCTATGTTTAATTATGTTTTTATTACCATAGAGACCGCGAAAAGTCTTTTGGTAATAAATAATTAATATTAATAATGATTAATTAAATGTGAAGCGAAGGTTGGAAGTGTATTCCTTAGTGCCAATTATCAACCCTATGCGTAATTATGTTTTTATATCTGTGAGCCAGCGAGTAGTCTTTTGAAATAAGTGCATGTTGCTATATATCTAATATATATATGTGTAGAAACCTAAATCCATTAGTTTTAGACTAATAAGTAGTGTTTTTACTATGCATTATTTTTTTTATTGGATTCAATCGAACAATAAATATAAAAGTGGTGGAGTTGGAAAGTCACTAAGTGGAATTTCTACTGAACTTGTGTGCTTGTGTTGCATATGGGCCATTTTATAACTATTGCAACTCTGGGCATTTCCCAAGAGTTAAAAACATAGCAGGTCGCTAACGAAAGTTGATATAAATAGTAAAGAACGTGTTTGTATCTTATAAGAATGCTAGTTTGATTCCCACTACCGTTGTGAGAGCTCATTTGATAGGCGATCTCGTAAGTTTCCTGTAAACACTCTCTGAGCCCTGGGTCTGTGCCTTGAATTTAGTAAGGGACTAGTGCCGAATCCATCTAAATTTTTTTATACAAAAAAAAAAATAGCAAGCCATGAGTGAAAATGGGTCAGGTATAATCCAACATGACTCTTTGATTTCCTTAACTTTTATTGATAGCCTTGGCGAATGAGATGATGAATGGGAATTGCCTCCTCGTCACTGTAAATGATTTTAGGGAAAATCATGGTTGAGATATTTCTTGTCTCCTTCAATTTTTCATATGGTATTTGTGTATTTTTTTATCTGTTCATTAAATCATTAAATTTTACTGTATCTGCACAATGGACTTATCTACAAAGGATAACATTACAAACAGAATAAAATTATAGAGGTTAACGTGTGAAAAGTCTAAAATTAAAAAGATATAATATGGAAAGATAACACATATTTAACCATATATCATATTAAATATAAGAGGAAAATATAAAGGCTAAGGGGAAGTGAAATGATTTCATGGTGTGATAAACTCATTAATCAATATTAAACGAAATTAATCCCATCAAAAGGAACCACCTAACGGTGTTAAAATAAACCTAATAGTAAGCACTTCATTAGTTCAAATCCCTCATGGGAAACCACTTTATTGATGATAAATAGAAACATGGTCAAACTTCAACAATAACCAAAAAGTGACAATTATAACATTTCAATAATTGCCCATATTTATTTCTCCTTAATTTTTGTGCCGCTTGTCGCCGCGCTATATTTTGAAGTGGGCATGTTAGATGATTCAACTTCAACAGTACCAATAACTACATCATTTCTAGTCTTCATTCGCTTGGACAAGTGTTTTTGAGGAGTAAAACGCTGTGAAATGGGGAGATTATTCTCTTCTCTAACTTTCCACTTGAAGTCTCTTGTAATTAATTAAATAGTTTGCTTAAATTATTGATGTTCATATTGGATAAAATAAAGGAATATGGAAATGTGGGTGTAATAGTATTGTGAAACCTTGCCATTCAAATAAGTAAATTGAGCTAACAAATGAGGATTAATCGAAAATTGTGTCACTGTCATGTTACTAGATGGGTGTTCAATGTTATAATCTGTGATCTTTAATTTAATGATCAATTCTTTCCCTGTGCAGTCACTTAGTTCATTAGTGAAAGAGCGAGCCTTTTACCCCTCCAAAAGTCGTGACCGGGTTAGATTTAAGGATAGTTTTCAAGTGTTGGATATTGTAGAGTGTCGCAATTGAATATTTACCTCCTCTATTTTCTTTTCATCTGATCAGTTGTGGAACCAAGAAGCTCAATGGCATGGAGATTGAAAAACAATACTGAACAATTCTAGTAGAATCTAAGACCTTGTAATGGACCTTTAATCTGTAAGGAAATGTCATTTATGTAGTCCTGAGGCGGCTGTTCAGAAATATCCAATAATGATTTGAAAATAGTAATGAACGTAATAAGATGTACGTAGTTTGGTTGACTCACCAAAACATCGGCATCACAATTGCTGCATCTAAGTTTACCATTTTCCTTGTATGGTTTCGTATCATAGGGGCAGCCATCATAAGTCCATCCATAGATGGTTTCCTTTTTTATCATCGATGTCGTGAAAAACGTCATGAGCTAATCTTGACATATTGTGGTATTTTTTCAGAGCTAATACAAATAAGAGCAAATGAATAAAAAAATAGTTATGAAATTATAAAAATAGTGTGATTGTTCGTATGTGGACACATGTATAATTCAAGCACTTATAAATAAAAAATAATTTACTTACTAATAATTGTCATTAATTATTAATTATTATTATTATTACAATGATAACTTAATAGAGGGATATGAAAGCGTAGTTTTGAATGAAAACTATAACTTAACATAGGGATAAATTATTATTATTATTTTGAATGATAACTCAATAGAGGGATATGAAAGGTGCATATAACGACCCTAAACCCTACTACTACTACTTACTATTATTATTATTATTTAGAATGATAACTTAATGAATAGAGGCATATGAAGATTATTATAACTTAAAAGAGGGATATGAAAGGTTATTTTGAATGGTAACTTAGTGTGTGTTTGGATAATATTTTAAAAAAGGGCTAATGAAAAAAAAGGGTTTTTGGATAGCTTATGAAAAAAGGGCTTTTACATAAAAGTTTATGGAAAAAAAATGGTTCTGAATAAATAAGTGTTTGGATAGTTATTTTTAGAATGACTTTTCCTATTGGTAAATTACTAAAAATGTGGTATGATTTGATTAAAAGTAGGAGAGAGAAGAGAGGGTAGAGAGAAAAGAAAAGAGATAAGAGAGAGTAGAGAGGGTAGAGAGGAGAGATGGTGGAGAAGAGAGAGGAGAGATGAGAGAGAGTATAAGAAAAAGTAGGGGTAATATAGTAATTGGATAGTCCATAAGCTCTTTTACTGTTTCAAAAGCTAGTTTCAGTAGCTTATTCAAAATTATGGTTTTAAACTATGGTTTAGCTCAAAAGCACTTATGGACAAATATATCTATTTATTTTAAAAAATTTTCAAACTGAGGTTTGGGCCAAAAACCCTTTTAAAACCTAGGTTTAAGGGTTTCTCAAATGGGCCTTTTTAATATATACATGTAACGACTCTATTATTATTATTATTATTTAGAATGATAACTTAATCAATATATGGAGGCATATGAAAGGTGCATGTAATGACGTTAAAAAAATCTCTGTTACTACAAGTTACAAGTTTATAAAATATGACAAAATAAACATAACTGGTTATGAAATCCGTTTAAAAAAACCGGTGTTAGTACAATATTTCAAGATATAAAGTAGATACATTATATAACCATTATGGTTCAGTGATGGTTTTTATTTTGACACCGTTAATTGTTGGGTTGGGTTTTTAAAGCAGTTTAAGTAAGTGGTTTAAAAATACATTAGTATAAAAATACATTAATGATGATTATTGCACTATATAACCATTATGACTCACATAATGATGATTTGTTTATTTTTTCCCCTTGGGTTAGTGGAAAGTTTGCATCCAACGTTTTACACCTTTCACATCTCTTGATAAATATTGTTGTTTTGAAAACTTATTGCCCTACTTATTGTCCCTTAATTAGTAATTAATACATGTGTGGGTAGTAATCTACTTATAAATAGCATGACATGAATTGTGTTTGTGTTCACATACAAACAATATTGTCTATCTTTTCTCTCATAATTTATATAGCTCTTAAAAGATATTACAATTACAATATGAGAAATGTTCTTCCATGACCTTTTTAGCGACATCGATGATTCTAGCTCATTATTGGACGTGTTTTGAGAATGTAATATAATAAAATATTATATTATATTATATTGTATTTTATCTGAATTAATTCAAATATAATTCCTCAACATCTAACATTTGAATTTAATCAAATGATAATAGATAAATGTGTTATCTTTTCCTATTTTTTATTAATTATTTTATCTCTTTTATCCTATTACTTTTTATTTAAATTGTTTATAGGATATTTGAGTTAAAAAAAATATTATCTTTAGAGATATTGAAAAAGATGACAATTTAGAAGGATACTAAATATAAATGAAGATTATCATTATATTTTGAAGAGCCAATCAGTGAAGAGACACACATCAACATGACTTACTCCCAAAAGCTATATAAAGAACCTCAAGACTCCTCCATTCAACAAACCAATCACCACCATCACAATCATCTTCTCAATCTTTTCCACAATGGCATCCCTTTCCTTCTGAGTTCTTGAGGAAATATGTAATGGTTTGAGTTCCTGTACTTTAGAGTAGGAGTTGAACAATTTTATGAGTTAATTTTTTGCTTTATGCAAATTTATGATTTCTTAGGTTTATATTTTGAGATTTGTATATGTTGGATATAAGGTCTCGGTTAAGACACATATATGATCAAACACTTGTGATTTATTATTTCAATATATGATTTGGTATTCTTTATTTAATATCTTTAGTTTCCTCTTATAATTATTCATGTTGGGTTCACAATTTTAGTTATCGAGTTTTAGGTTGAATATCCATGATAGAGGAACAAATCATTTATTGTTTAATTTATCACATGCTAAGTGGATTTTCATTAATCATTATTGATACAATTGTATGCTAGATCTAGGTATAATTGTGGATTGTTTGATTATGACCATGGCGGTTATCTTGAGTTCTGCATGATAGGGACTCAGCACATATAATTGTTATAACTCTAATATATTATTGAACAATGATAGCCACACATCAATTCTTAGGAATACTCTTCTTATTAGTGATATTCTTCCATACTATTACTTTTATTTTATTATTATCTCCTTTTACTTTCTAAAAATATTAATTAAGTTATCTTCTACTACTCCTCGTTTTCATACTTAATCTAATTTAGAGTTAAGCTATGCATTGACTCCATGTAAAGAATACGACTTAAGTTGACCTCTATACTATATAGAGATTAATTTAGTAAATAATTTAAGCGCTAATGACAAATGATATCAAATTATTTATACTTGAGTATTCCTGCTTGTCACACGGGTGACCCGGGTTTGATCCCCGGCAACGGCAACCCGACTTGCAGCATCAACCTGCGGCCACGACGTCTCAACATAGTCTACGCCGATGACCTTCAGTGAACGATATTAAGCGATCTGGGGCTCCTTTTTTGGAGGTTTCAACGATGACATGTCCAGAAAATGACGCGAGCACTCCTATCACCTTGAATCCATCGAAGGGAAGCCAGAACGCGATCAATATTTTGGATCTAGAGACGCGACAGTGGCCCCCTTTCGGCGTGTTCAAGGCTACTTTCTCTGGCAAACTCTCTCTGGATTTATCTCTCAATGACATATATAAAGGAACAAATGGGTCACAGTCAAAAAATCAAAATATCATGATCTCTAGAGGTCCATATATCCCATATTCTATATCATATTGTTATTCATGAGGATTAAAAATTAATAAGGCAAGGGGATCTCAAACAAGGCTCTGATGCCACATATAGGATAAAACATCTCATACATAATATAAACACTCCAGATTATTGTAGGGAATTGGAAGACACGCAGCGGAAATTAACTTAAAATTTTTTTCCATTCCCTGTCCGGATCTACCGAGTGTGTTTAAGTCAAGGAGAAAGAAGTGTTACCTTCGGTATTCAAACTATCTTCGCGACCTCCGTGTCCACTAGTCGCGACTCTTCGCCTCTGGAGTTTTCAGTTGCGACCTACTCAGCTTGTAGTCGCGACCTGTCGCCTCTAGAGTTGTCAATCGCGACTTCCTCAGCTTTTAGTCGCGACTAGTAGTCTCTTTTCGATTTTCTAACGTTCAGGACGCCTGTATGGTCGCGACCTAAGTGTCTACGAGTCGCGACTTGTCTTCGTACCTGGTGCTCTCTTCTCAATCGCAAGAAGTCAATAACTCAGATAGGCTTCCTCTACCAGTATCCACACGAACAGCGTTCCAACCACGAACGACGTGCTAGCGCTCTTGTCCCTCTAGGGCTTTCTCAAGAATCCGTCCTCACCGTCTCTATTTTGTCCGTTTCTTATCTGTAAACCTTTTGCACTCTCCTTGCCCCTTTTTGTCTCATCAAGAACCCTAGCCCCTAATGTCAAATATATAGGATGCTATCGGTATTCTGATTGGGTTGGATTTTAGAATTAATCTTCTATTAATTTTGAAATTAATACAATATCATATATTGCATAATTTGATAAGAAACTAATTAAATAAATATGGTTTATATTAAATCCTTCCCACAGATTTAATTCACCTACTCATTTAATTTAAAATAAAGATAAGACAAAATTATATTTGATTTATTCTCATAAATCAAATTTGAGATATCATATCAATTTAAATTTTAAATTCAAATAGATCATATCAATTTAAATTCAAATTCAAAAGTGATAGAGATTTAATTTATCCTTATAAATTAAATCTTGCAAATATCTCTTATATTATATATAATATATATATGCAAATTTATATATATATAATATATATAACCACCGTAGATTATTCATTGAATCTAGACATGTCTTAGATTCAATGAATCTGAACATCACAGCTCGTGTTGGGCTATTTCGTGTGCGACCCTGTAGGCCCATATGAAGTTGGCAGTGGGCTAGTTACTACACTGACCCATAAGTCGTATGTGGTCTCTAGCAAGACATTACGACTACCCAAATCATATGAGGATCAATGAACGATGTTACCTTTCATACAACCACATCACGTCCCTTTTGTCACACGATATTTTGGTCATAGATGAGGTATGGAGAACGTCATCCTCCTGTTACTAACCATTACTTTCTCGATCCCTGAGTAGTCTGACTATAGAAATGGAACTACCTTTCCATTACAGTATGGCCATACATTTCTCAGACTCACTCATCGAGGGGCCCAGTAATATCTCTCTACGAATGTGAGGGACAAATTCTATCTTGACCATTCACATTCCTCCGCATAAAAAACCACTGAGCCCGAACATAATCTTTATGATCACTCGGTCAAAAGTGACTTTTGACTAGGTCAAAGATGAGCGTTTGTCATGTAGGAATCCATGATGATCTCAGGTCAAAGGGCATAGTGACATAGTTTGTATATGAGAGAAGCTTATGACTTAACCCATGCAGCTCTCTCATAGTGGGTCGGTCCAACACCTTGTACTCTTACATGTGCCTATGACTTTGATTTATATCTCTATATATCTTCAAAGTCATACTGATCTTATTTTATCTCTCCTCCCGCATAGATGACCGACCAGGGACATTTAGGATAAGATCATGAGTTATCCAAGGATGATCATCACAGTAAATATGCAAATAATATGATAACGTAATTAAGAAATTCATAAACCATCAATGTTCATAATACAATGATTGGCCCCTAGGGCACAATTTCCAACAATTATAACATATATATGTATGAAGTCTATATGAGATATAGTGGAGGACTTATAGTTACCTCTCGCCATTAGCTTAATTGGTCTAAGAAAGAATTGAAACTTAATTCTGAGATCTTGTCAATCAGAAAACACAACTAGAAGAAATGAGAAGGGATTCTTCCAACTAGTGATTAGGTACAGTAATGGCAACTTGTGTACTACCGTCACTAGTGGGGAACCTTCATAGAGTGAGTAGAGAAAATTAGGTTATCGCTCTTCAACTCAAAAAATTATGTTTCACATTAATTTCCACCATCAGAAAAATAACTTAAATTAATTGAATTAATTACCCACCTTTTACTAGGCTTAAAATGATTACGGGCCACATTCAGAAATATTTATTAATCATCCTAATTAATATCTATATAGTTTTATATAATAAATATCTCACATGGACAGTTTCGGCTATCATTGCTCACAAATAATATATCAGAGTTATAAAAGAAAATAATTACTAGGCCAAAATGCAGAACTCTAGGAAACCTCCTAAGTCTAACTATTTATTTCATAAAAATACCTAGAACCCTAGAATGAATTTAATTCATAAATAGTTATTCAAGAATCACTTAGCTTACAATCCTAATAATAGTTATGATCTATCCTCTGAGAAAATTAAGAACTTTCAATGAAAATTTCTTTTAGGGTTTTAACGAAATCTTTTAATAAATATGTGCAACCACATAATTCAAAAAGAACTTTAAGAATAAGTGATAATAACATATATAAGAGGAATAAATATATGAATGAAGAAAAAAAATCACATTTGATAAAAGGATCATAATAGTTTGACAACAAATTTATTCAAAAAGAAATAAATAGGTTCATAAGCAAGTCTTTAAAATCCTAGAAAATTCGGAAATTTTAAAACTTGAAAATAAAAGATCAAACCTTAGTAAAACCAATTACAACTCCTAAATAATAAGAACATAGAGCTTAAGCCTACAGCCTCCATCCTCAAGAAAGAGAGAACTAACCACTTATATGGCTAGAAGACACCATAATGAATAATAAAAGAAAGAGAACAATGGAGGAGCAAGAGATGGAATGATTGCGAGTGAGATGGCGTGTTGAACGGAGGAGCATTGGTGTCTTTTATATAGCTTTAGGCTGTGGTCTTGGTCTCTTCCTTGTTGATGTGGGACTCTTTAATGATTGGATATACTAAAAGGTAAAGATTTATCCTTGATTTATCTTCCATGATCTTCCATTATCTCTAACCTGTCATCTTTTCTAATATCTCCCAAGATAATCCTTTTAACTCAAATATCCTAAAAAAATTTAAATAAAAAATAATAGGATAAAGGAGATAAAAAAATTAATAAAAAAATAGGAAAAGATAGCATCCTTATATATTATCCTTTAATTAAATTTAAATGTTGGATATTGAGGAATTATCTTTGAATTAATTCAAATGATATTAAATTAATATAATATAATACAAATATAATATAATATTATACTAAAGGGATGAATTAATATAATATAATAAAATATAATATAATATTATTGGAGGTATTTTGATTTTTTAATTAGATATTATAATTTCCTTCTTCAATTTTGTAATTGCTCAAACAACCTTCCTCATATAATATAATTGTGTAGTAGTTGATGTAGGCCTGATAATACACATTTTGTATATGGTTTTCATGACATTTTTAAGAGTTTTATTATAACTTTTCCATTCATTTCATGCCTTAAATTGTACTTTTGTGTATTACATGATTGTGCGTGGCAATGTGCTAATTAAAGGGTAAAATGGTAAAATAACTCTTCCAAACTGCACATATACTGTTATTTACTGATTTGGACTTTTACAGCGAGCTTTTATGTTGAATTACATGTATTTTGGAAGAGAGCAAGGACCAGGAAAGAAATCACAAGTCAATGAAAGTTAAATCACAATTCTGCACTTTTTTGTCGCGACCAAAGTGTCATCCGGTCGCGACCTTTATTCTTCTAGAAGCTTCTCTGAATTTATAGGTCGCGACCAAAATAAGGGGAATCATTGATGAGGCTCTCGTATTGTCGTGAGCCTCATCAATGGCGCCGTTGCCGGGGAGCCAAGTAATTGGTTTCCTTGTAATTGTTTGTCGATTTCATTAGCTACCTGAGTCATTTTTCTTATTTTTGTTTGCATTTTAGTTTTTAGTAGTTTTTAAATTGCATTGCATTCTGCATTTTTCTAAGTTTCTGCAAAAATCGGTCTCTGTGACTGTGAGTCGCGACCTTGACTCATTTGTGTCGCGACTGGATTGCTTTTCTATGAAATTTGATTACTTTGTGAAAACCAGTCGCGACATTTGAAATTGTTAGTCGCGACTACTGCTCTCTGTGATATTAAGTCACGATTAAAACACTATTTAGTCGCGACTAACTGAAAATTTTTTTCTGCTGTGAAGCTTCTGTGTCTGACTCTGATTGATTGCATTGATTGTTCTTGACTATTTCTGCATTGCATGCATAACAGAACTTAACCATTAATGCCTTTTGAACCTAAAATTGAGAGAAGACTTAGGAAACTAAAGAGAGAATTTAGGGAATTTAGAGAAGAAGAAGCAAAATCTAGTTCCTCCTCTAGTATTCCAGAGTCTGAAACTGAACTGAATATGGCTGATCATAATGGGCATAATGGGCATGGAGAAAATGAAATACCTAGGAATATAGAGGATAATAGAAGTGTGAGGGAAATTAATCATTCGCATGTGAATTATGATCCTTATGGGTTCTCTACTGAAGAAGCTAACTTTGAGATTAAAGGAGCTTTGATTGCAACGTTACCCAAATTTAATGGTTTTGCAGGAGAATGTCCACACAGGCACTTACAAACCATGCATATGATATGTTCCTCAATGAAGCCGCTAATGACTGTACTGGATGATGTCTTAAGGAGGTGTTTCCATTTTACCTTGGAAGGGAAGGCTAAGGAGTGGCTATACAATTTACCAACTCATTTCTCAACTCTTACATGGGATCAGCTGAAATCAACTTATCTGGAACAGTTTTTCCCAGTTCTTGACCAAGGATGATTTAGTAGATATTTTCTTTGATGGTCTACTTCCTCATAATCAGGTTTCTTTGAATGTAGCAGCGAATGGTTCTTTGAGAGATAAGACCCCACAAGCAAGTTGGGAGTTATTCCAGAAAATGGCCAATGAAGGCCATCAGACTAGGGATCCAAGAAGAACAACCACCTCATCTTTAGGCAATTCAAATGTAATCTTAGCTGAAATAGCAGCCTTGGGAAACCGAATGGAGAAGAGGATGAATCTGATTGAAAGAGAGCTTCATTCCACAAAACAAGTTCATGCAGTGGATACCTCACAAGCCTTAGTTACAGGATGTGAATCCTGTGGTTCAATGGTGCATGCTACAAGTACATGTGATAGACAGTTTAAAGAAGTTACAACAATGTATCAAGAAAGAGAGAATAATTACCAGAAGAGAGACCCATACTCCTACACATATAATCCTTGCTGGGGAGACCACCCAAACTTTAGGTGGGGGAGTGATAAGCGAAATCAATTCTAAGGGGGTGGTGCTTCTTCAAGCAACTACCAAAGTAATGCAAGGTCTATGGTTCCAACACAACCTAATGCCTTAGTGGCATCAAGGCCAGATGAGACCTCTCAATTGTTGAAGAGTATGGCAGCACAAATGAACAATATGGATGGTAGAATGACCAATATAGACCACAAGCTCAAGGAGAATAATGGTCAGTTCACCTCCATAGCTTCAATTCTCCAAAGTATGCAGAAAGATAAAGCAGATATACACAGAAAACTTGAAGAGTTAAGTTGTAAGAATACATATATCACAAGTCACTTAACTCAAGTTTACAATACAGTGAGTGACATTCAAGGAAAGAGCAGTGGCAACATACCTTCAAACACTTTCATGAATCCAAGGGGTCTGAATGCTATATCTCTAAGAAGTGGAAGACAAGTGCACTTTAAAAAAGCTAAAACACCAGAAAGGGATGAAGAAGATGCTAAAATTGAGAATTTATCTCTGCCATAGATCCAAGTTGGGAAATATGAAAGCCTTAAAGAACAGCAGCTCATGATTAAGAAGGCAACCCAAGAAGAGAACTCACAAGCCCAAGTGGAGATACAAGAGCTGCAACAAGAGGCAATAACAGTACCAAGTCTAGCATACAAAGGAAAGCAACCTGAGAAAAAGCTGGAGTCGAGCAAGCAAGGAGCCTCTATGCATAAAGGTAAGGAGGTAAGTATTAAAGATCTCCCTTTTCCTAAATCTTACTTTGCTGGAAAGAAAAAGATTGACCCTGATTTTGCTAAAGATGCTTATACTCTATTCAATAAGTTAGAAATAAATATCCCTATGGTTGAATTCCTCAAGAGAAACCCTAAGTATGCTAAATTTTTAAAAGAATTGTGTGCTGATAAAAAGAAGTTTAGGCCTCTTGAGAGAATTCAGGTGAGTGCTAATGTGTCATCACTTTTTAAGGCTGAACTACTAGTTAAGTGCCAAGACCCAGGCTTCTACACAATCCCATGCACTATAGGAAATATTCCTATTAAGGGAGCGTTGCTAGATCTAGGGGCGACTATTAACATAATGCCTTGGTCGGTATACAAAGCCTTAGGTATTAACAATCTTAGAGACACAAATGTAGTGCTCCAGTTAGCTGATAGGTCAATTAGGTATCCTAAGGGAATCCTTGAGGATATTTTAGTATAGGTTAAAGACTTAGTATTCCCAGCTGACTTTTATGTTTTGGACACGTCCAATGAGTTAGTGAATGACAGCACTTTGATCCTAGGCAGACCTTTCCTCCGAACTTCCAAGACCATCATTAGTATGAAGCATAGTACCATCACAATGGAAGTTGGAGAACATGTGGTAACTTTTAATATGAATGAAGCAATGAAATTCCCTTTTGATAATTCTGCTTTTACTGCTTTGAATTCCATTAATTATGCTGTTGAAGAGACTAGGGATGAGCATGAATTGAGTTTGTATGACAATGATAATGTGTTTACAAAAGAGTTGTTGAGTGAATTTGCAGAGTCCAAAGATGTTCTGGAAGTTAGAAGTGGAACAAATGCTAGAAGGGAGCCTCTCTGTGAAACCAGGTTGCTACAAGAAAACTTTATGGTCACGACTATAAACTCCAGAGATGACAAGTCGTGACGTGATGTTGAAGAGGTCGCGACCAAATATCAGTCAGTTAAAGGGGAGTCTCTCTTTAAAAAGGAGTCGCGACTAGAAGACACACGGGTCGCGACTAACAACTCCAGAGACATCCAGTCGTGACAATTGGATGAGGAGGTCACGACCAAATATTCCAGAAATAGACTTTATGAACGTGAGTCTCGACGAGAGAATGATGATAAACCTGATGGGTCGTGACCAGAAATTACAGAAGCAACCAGTGACTTCTCCAGACCTCCAGTTCCTTGCTCCACTGTTTCGATTAAAGGGCCAATACATTCTAACCCTACTTCTCCTCACTCACAGTCAAAAATTACCTCTCATACCTTAAGATTTTTAAATAATTTGCTCCTTACTAATAGTGCAGGTGTGAAAGAGAGTTCCCCCAAGCACGTTGTAGTTGAAGACCAACCTCAGCTTGGTGCGACGCTTGAGAAAGTAGATGACATATTGGGAACCCCACCCAAGATGGATAAGGGCAACTTCGAGGGATATACATTATACAAAGGATGCGAAGGAAATATCCCTAAGCTTGTTGCAGCTACTTGCCAACCACAGTTGGGCAAGTTCAAGTTTAAAGAGGAAACATTCAAGACGAGCTTGGATGGGCTTCATGATATAAGTAGAGTGCATGATCCTGGGAAGCCAGAGTGGAGATAGAAGACAATAGGGACAACTTCCCAATCAAACAACCATCTCTCAAAGCTTTATGAGTTCCCACCGCCACCTTGGTGGCAGGTTGTCCCTTTCCTATCTCTTACCTTTTACAAGTTTTCCTAATGCTATATGCTTGATATTGTGGTTTGATGATTAGAAAGGGATGATTCAGTAGGATAGTTGTTTTTCAGTTTATTTCAGTTTATTCTAGGTTTCTTTCTGTTTTGAATAACACCCCGTTACTATCCATGTGCTATATACTCATTGATTTTTCTCTAAGACGCCTACACACTCACATGCATGACTTTAGCTTACCCATCCTGTCATCTTCACTCCACTCGTATTGCTTTATATGACTTGAATGTGACTGCATGCCTAACTGGAAAATTTGCATTGAGTGATGAGATTACTTGCTGTGTTGGAGCTAGATTTGATTGACTTTATAAAGTGCTGTGATTTCTAAAGTTCTGTTGACAGTGAGGACACTGTCAAGTTTAAGTGTGGGGGAGGATGTCCTTGTTTCTGTGCTAATAATGTAAAAATTCTTCCATAATCCAATCTTTCATCACAAAACTTTTGATTTTTGATCTTAATGTGTGATGAATTACTGAAAATTGGATCCCCACTTGAAACTAATTTGTTATTTACTGAAAAGGTGTTAGTCTGAAATGTTTTAGGATTTTGAAAACTATCACATGGTAGTCTCTGTGAACGTTGGCTGCGATTTCACTACTTTTATTTGTGACTTAGAATGAAATATTGGACTTAATATGCTCTCTGTGTTATTCAGTTGCGACTATATCTCTTTGTGATTTTACATCGTGACAGGGACATTTAATGGTCACAACTAGTTGTGGAAGTTTAGAGACTGCATTCACTATGACATTTGGTCGCAACCTTGATTGTTTTGGGTCACGACCTGAGTACGCAAATGTCCATTTACCTTCTCTTTGCCTTATGCAATGCTGTATAGAAGGTTCCCTTTTGAACTACTGAAATGCTCTTACAAATGATTCATTGCCCCTTATTTCAAAACCTTTTTAGCTCCTAGAAACCATTGCCACACTTGAATTTTCCTTTAAAAATCTTGGATATTAAATTTGAAACACCTAAGCTTTTGCTATTAAATTAGGATTATCACATGGTTCTAAGCAATTACCTTGAAACTTTTAAATCATCGTTTAAAGGGTTTTCAGTTGGGATAAGCATTTTAATGCCTAGTGAATGATAAATATTGTTTGAGACTTTAGCTTGTGAGCAAATCAGATCACAACCCTTGTTGGAAGGATTCTCAGCCTTAAATTCTATATTGAGTGATTATTCAATTGGTTTATATCCTCTAGAACTTGTCTTGGCTCTGAGTTGAGAATTACTTGCGCATTTATGAATTGAACATGATAGAGGCATTCATTTATAAACCCTTTTATCCCAAACACAAGCCCACTACATATTGTAACCTTAGTCACCCCCTTTGAGCCCATCACTTTTTCTTTTCATCATTTTTTTATAGAGTCATATATGCATAAACATCATTTTGAAATAAATCTTGATTCATGCCAAAAATTTATTACTGTTGTGTTACTGTGCTACAACTTTTGTGCATGAGGTGCCAAATAAAAGAAAAAGAGAAAAAGCATATTGCACTAGTAAAAAAGAGTGCAAGAAAAGATTGAAGAAAAGAAAACAAAAAGGAAAAAAAAGAGAGAAATGAGGAAGGCACCATTATCAACTCCTATTAGTACAATTATCATTTTTGCATCTCTAGAGACATGAATTAAGGCTATATACTCGTTGTTGAATGCATATAAAACTTTCTATCCTTCATATTCCATTCCACGTGGCCTATCTCCATCATTACAACCCTAAAAGACCTCTTAATTCTTTGCATATAAGTGCTATATAGTTGCTGAGATTTAGAGCCATTACAAGCTTATGGTAGGATGTTTTTCAATTTGAATCTGAGTGAAAGAACCCTAACACTGAGAGGAAATAGAGAGCTAAACATTTACATCCTTTGAGAGGATCTATTGCGCTTATACAGTTGAGGTTGATTTTGTTTAGTAGTTGATTACTTGGCATTGATCACATTATCACTGTTGCATTCCCAAAAGATGGTGGATTAATTGTTTTCAGGTCACACTATGGATTATTTTGTTATCTTGGATTTAATAGTGTTGTTCTAGGTGTGATTCATTTCTTTGTCCTGGAGTACAAAGGTTCAAGTGTGGGGGAATTGATAAGACACATTTTGTATATGGTTTCCACGACATTTTTAAGAGTTTTATTGTAACTTTGCCATTCATTTCATGCCTTAAATTGTACTTTTGTGTATTACATGATTGTGCGTGGCAATGTGCTAATTAAAGGGTAAGATGGTAAAATAACTCTTCCAAACTGCACATATAATGTTATTTACTGATTTGGACTTTTACAGCGAGCTTTTATGTTGAATTGCAGGGGTTTTGGAAGAGAGCAAGGACCATGACAGAAATCACAAGTCAATGAAAGTCAAATCACATTTCTGCACTTTTTCGTCATGACCAAAGTGTCATCCGATCGCGACCTTGATTCTTCTAGAAGCTTCTCTGCGTTTACAGGTTGGACCAAAATAAGGATCTGGTCGCGACTAGAGAAGACAGTTTGAAGCTGCCCGTTTTTGGTTAGGTCAAGCTTCTTTTAAAAAGGCGAGGCAAGCTGCCGTCAAGGAGAGGCTGGTTTTAGACCTGATTAGGCTAAGAAGCAGTACTCACACATCTCTGAAGACCGATTCGACCACCCACAAGCATCTTCCATCTTTTCTACCCCTTTTCACAGATTCCTTCATATTCACCTTTCATCTTTCCATCGTTTCTTCATGGCATCACACCTGAACAGCGATTGCAGTGCAGTAGAAGTCATGAGAGGCTAAATTCTTAGTCTCTTGGTGATGGATCTCATATCTTGAGCTCATGGACTAAACCGGGGAGTTTCTTTTATTATAATTTGCATCTTGTCATATTATGATTGCTGCTAGATCTAGGGGTTTCATCATATGAACAAGTTTTGGATATCGATTGATCATTCTCAGATTAAGCTGTTGTAATTTGATTTTGGATGTTTGAACGCTGGATTTTAATTTAATATTTCAGTTTCAATTTTAAGAAAGTTGGGTTGTTTTTCAGCGATCGTTGCAAATCAATTCAATTGCTTGAAATCTAGGGTTTTCAATTAACGACCATTTGAGGGCATTTTCATAATCTAGGGTTAATTGCAAGCTAAGTTATTTTTAACAGTTCGCTAATAGTCTTTAAACTAGCTTTGATCAAAGGAGTTTAAAGAAGATTAGGGTTCTGGACTCAATCGATTGATTGAGGTTTTACTTAAAACTTAGCGATTTCAAACTCCAATATTCAATTAAGAGCGAAGGCAGATACATTTTCATCATCAAGAGTCTTTCATAACATATTCTTTCAACAAGCCAACTAGTTTCCATTTTAATCAAAAATCCAAAAAAATATATACTTTTCTGCACCCTTAATTTATTGAAAAAATCAACCAAACCCCAAAACCATTTTATCTCTACTCGGGTTTTCATTGTTTTTGACATCCAATTTGCTAGGATTCCTTTAGAAAGGCTCCTTGAGAAGAACGATAGGGTTGTGCCTTATACTATATTGGGTGCAATTAACTTTATTTTGATGGCTCGGACTGCGATAATCTGAGAGCCTCATCAAGGCCATAGTCATCATTTATTTATTTTGCCCAATTTCCTGAAATACATAAAAACAAAATACTTTTATGCAAATTAATTTAATCAAAATAAATAATAAAATCAATAAAAACGCAAGAAAAAAGAATTTTTTAAATATTTAATTCATATATTCAATTAAAGCACAAAGTGAGCAAAACTACTATACTAATGCCTATTAAACATGATAAATTCTTTGAAATATATAGAAAATAATATGATAAAATAGGGATTCATCAAATTCCCCCACACTTAAACCTTTGCACTCCTGGGTAAAGCAATGAATAACGTCCTGATAGACACTGAAAACAAATAAAGGAATCAAGCAAGTTCGAGCACAAAAGTGATATTTAAATCAGTCAAATCCTTCAAGTCAGTGATAGTCACAGAATAATAAATGCAATATGGTCAATCTCTATGAACACAATTAAGACAGAGGAACATGATAGATGAGAGTACACTCATGGATATATCTACTGCACTCATCTCACCTTTTATTAAGGTTCTTTCACTCAAACCTACATATACTAGCCCCTACCATAGGCTTGTAATAGTTCTAAGTCTTTGCCATTAGTTACATGTGTATTCTTTAATCAAGAGGACTTTCTAAGCTTTTAATGTTAGAAATAGGCCACGTGGAATTGAATATGAAGAATAAAAAGTAGTATATGCATGTAATAATGAATAGATAGCATTAATTCATGTCATAAGATATGTCGGGGTGATAATTGTACTAATAAGAGTTGATAATGGTTCCTTCTTCCTTTCTCTTTTCTTTTTTTCTTTTCTTTTCTTTGCTTTTTATTGACATTTTTTGGGTGCAATATGCTTTCCTCTTGTTTTTCTTTGTTTTTTTCATTTGGCACCTTATATATAAAAGATGTAGCAAAATATTACAATAATAATGATTTTCTAACATGAATAAAAAATACTATTTTGAAAGATTTTCATGCATGTACGATTTTCTATAAAAATGATAGAAAAAGGAAAGTGATGGGCTCAAAGGGGTGACTAGGGATATAATATGTATAACGGCTTGTGTTTGGGATAAAGGGGTTTAGAATATGATAGCTTCAATTATTTTAAAGAGTTGCACATGGGTTAGACAGCATATAAGAGAATTAGGACAAGTTCTGAAGAGTAACTAGTGTAGCAGGTACTCACTCAATTTAGGAATTTAAGGCCGAGAATCCTTCCAATAGGGCTATCTCTCTTTATTCATGTTCACAGAGCCTCACTGAAGACTTCAATGTTCTCCAAGCATTGTATTACCTATTTCTAGAATAACTCTCGGATATTGACTAAATAAACTATCACAATCAACATTGGACTTGAAAGATTCATACATGTATCAGTGTAATCAAGATGATATTTTAATTTAAAATAAGAGTGCTTAAAAGCATCAGTGTGGAAAAAGTTAGGAAAGTAGGCATTTTTTTTTGGAAAGAATAGGCACAAGCACAAATAACTCTTTCCTCCACACTTAAAATTTTGTGTTGTCCTCAACGTAAAACTATATCACCAAGCAAGAGAAAGAGAGGAGGCTAAGATATATAGGAGTCGTAGAAACTATCCTAAAACTAAAAAATCTGTAAAATACAACCTAATCTAGGAATTCTGTAAAATGCAAAAAATTGAAAATGAAACCAATAAACTAAATCCTACTGAACTGGTCTCTCCCCCACACTTATTTTAAACAATGAAGAACAAATACGAGGTATAAGATAAGAGAGGAAAGAGACAACCTGAGCCTCTGGAAGCTATGGGCTTTTATGGTAGAGCTTCAAGAGGTGTCTATTGACCTTACGTGTCTTACTTGTACCATCATTAATCAACTCTACTATCCCAAAGTCATGAACTTTGGTGACTGTGTACGGGTTGTCCTACTTAATTTTGAACTTTCCACCCATGTATTTAAATCTAGCAAGGTATCACAACACTTTGTCTCCAACCTTGAACTACTTCTTGAGTATGCCATTATCATGTATTAGCTTTGTCTTTTCTTTATAAAGACAAGAGCTTTTATAGGCATCAACCCTTAGCTCTTCTAATTCCTGCAGCTATAACTTTCTTTCCAGGCTCGAGGATTCTACTTCCATGTTACACATTTTAACAACATGTTCAAGTTCTATAGGGTTATGACATGACTTACCAAAGACAATCCTATATGGAGAAATCCCTATAGGCATTTTGAAGGCTGTCTTGTATGCCCAAAATGCTTCCAGTCGCAATCTCTAGTCTTTCCCATTAGGGTGCACAATCTTACCTAAGATGTGCTTCACTTCTCTGTTTAAGATTTATGCTTAGCCATTAGTTTGTGGATGGTATACAATTAAGACTTTATATGTGATGCCAAACTTAGCAAACAACTTATCAATGATCCTATTACAGAAGTGAGTGCCTCTGTCACACACCATAACACTTGGTATTCCAAACCTGTAAATAATATTAGACTTTATAAACTTGGAAACTGTGACAGCGTCATCCTTATATGTTGGTATGGTTTCCACCCACCTAGACAAGTAATCGACAACTAGCAACATATAAGTACAACCATAAGAAGAGAGAAAGGGGCCCATGAAGTCAATGCCCTATACATCAAATATCTCACAAAAAACCATAGGTTATTGTGGCATTTTATGCCTCTTACCTAACCCACTAAACCTTTGGCATTTATCACATGCCTTGCAAAATTGTAGGCATCTTTGAACAACTTAAGCCAATATAGTCCGACTTCTAGGATTCTTCTAAAGGTCTTCATGGCATTAAAGTATGGTATCTCACACATAATACTTAGCTTCTCTCCTTAATTTTTATACCTGGAAATGAGACATAAAAGGAGGAACTAAATAAGTGACTAAATAATTAACTATATTAGCATACCAAGGATCTTAGTAACCCCATTACAAAAGACAGAATCAGGGAAGTCATCATAAGTCAAGTTAGAAACATCTACTCCCCTTGCTTCATCTAGGAGTCTACTTAGATAGTTTGCTATATGGTTCTCAGCTCCCGCTCAATTTTTGATCTCAAATCAAATTCTTGCATAAGGAGTATCCATCGAAACAACCATGGTTTTGATTGAGGTTTCTTAATAAGATACCTTATTGCTACATGAGTTGTAAAAACAACAACCTTGGAGTTTATGAGATATTGTCTAAACTTATCTAAAGCAAAATAATAGCGTACAATTCATTATCTTTGGTTGTGTAGTTTTCTATGTCTAAGGTCTTAGATGCATAAGTAATGACCCTTGAAAAATTACCTTCTCTTTGTCCAAGCATGGCACAAACTACATTGTTAGAAGCATCCCATGCAAGCTCAAAAGGTAAAGTCCAATCAAGTGTAGCTAAGATAGGAGGGGAAATGAGAGTTTCCTTGAGTTTGTTAAAATCATGTACGCAACTATCATAAAACACAAACTCAACATCCTTTTACAAGAGTTTAGATAAAAGCAAGGCAATTTTGCTAATATCCTTAATAAATCTCCAATAGAATCCAACATGACCTAAGAAGGACCTAAGTTCTTTGAGGTTAGTTGGATATGGCAAGGATGAAATTATTTCAATTTTAGCTTTATAAACTTCTATTCCTTTTCTAGACATTAAGTATCCTAGGATAGTTCCCTAATTAACCATAAAATGACACTTCTCATATTTAAAACTAAATTCTTTTCACTGCATCTAGCAAGAATTTCATCTAAACTATTTAGACATGTATCAAATGAATCACTGTAAACTGTACAATCATCCATAAACGCATCCATACACTGCTCAAGGAAATCAAAAAATATACTCATTTCATATCCCAAATGGCTTCATCTTGTAAGCATATGTCCCACAAGGACAAGTGAAGGTAGTTGACGAGGTTCTCAAATTGTCGCGGTCTGAGCTATCAAAATTAAGTGAATTGCACCCTAGTAATGTAGTATAAGGCACAACCCTATTGTTCTTCTCAAGGAGCCTTTCTAAAGGAATCCTAGCAAATTGGATGTCAAATTCAACGGTAAACCTGAGTAAAGAGTAAATGTTTTATGGTTTTGTGGGTGCAGTAAAATAAAGATGCAGTAAAACAGATATTTTTATGTTTTTGTTTAAGATGGAAAATGGTTGGTTTGTGAAAGTAGTATATGATGATAGACTCTTGATGATAAAAAATATCTATCATTACTCTCAATGTATATGGAGTTTGAAATCATTAAGTCTTGAATAAAACCTCAATCGATCGATTGAGTCCAGAACCCTAATATTTTTTAAACTCCTTTGATCAAAGCTAGTTTAAAGACTATTATTGAACGGCTAAGGATCACTTCGTGTGTAATTTAAACCAAATGGAAGAATGCCCTAGAATGAGTGTCGATCGACTAACCTTAGAATTCAAGCAATCGAATCAATTAGCAACGATCGTTGACAACCGTTCAACTAGCTTAAACTCAAAACTGAAATATTGTATTTAAACTAGTATTCAAAACATCCAAAGTAAATTACAATTTTCTAATATGAGAATAATCAATCGATATTCAAAACTTGTTCATATGATGAAAAACCCTAAATCTAAAAGCAATCATAATATGACAAGATACAAATTAGAACAGAAGAAACTCCCCGTTTCAGTCCGTGAGCTCAAGATATTAGATCCATCACCAAGAGACTAAAGGTTTAGCCTCTCATGACTTCTGCTGCACTGTAATCGCTGTTCAGATGTGATGCCATGAAGAAATGATGAAGAGATGAAGGTGAATGGTGTAGAAAGATGGAAGATGAGTAAAAAGTGTGTGGAGAGCGCTCGATTACTGCTTATTAGCCTAATCAGGTCTAAAAACCAGCCTCCTTCCCTGACGACAGCCTCCGTCTCTTCTTATAACAGCATGACATAATTTAAAACGCGTAGTTTCAGTGATTTCGCATTTTAGTCGCGACCAGATCCATTTGTTGGTCACGAACCTATGAACATAGGGGATCTTCCAAAAGAATTAAAGGTCGCGACATGCAAACTATTTGGTCACGACTAAATAGCACAGAAGCGTGATTTCACTTTTATTGACTTATGATTTCTTTCCTGGTCCTTGCTCTCTTCCAAAGTACCTGCAATTCAATATAAAAGCTCACTGTAAAAGTCTAAATCAGTAAATAACAGAATATATGCAGTTTGCAAGGTTAATTTACCATTTTACCCTTTAATTAAAACATTGCCACGCACAATCATGTAATCCACAAAAGTATAATTTAAGGCATGAAATGAATGGTAAAGTCATAATAAAACTCATACAATTGTCATAGAAACCATATACAAAATATGTCTTATCAGTAGTCTTTTCCTGGTCTTCAGGTGCAATAAGAGTCTGAAAATATCCTGAAAAATATCTAGAAAACAATAATGGGATTTCCCTGCTAAATGCTCAAGTATTTGATCAATAAAGGGAAGAGGGAAATGATATTTCCTATTGGCCTCATTCAATTTTCTGTAATCAATGCAAACACGCCAGGAATTCTGTACTGCAGTGGAAATCAATTCATTATTCTCATTCTTAACAACTGTAATTTCACTTTTCTTTAGAACTACATGTACAGGACTTACCCATTCACTGTCAGATATTGGATAGATAATATTGTAGAGAGTAACTTAGTAACTTCATTTTTCACTACATCCAAAATAAGGGTTTAGTCTTCTCTAAGGTTGTCTGACTAGTTTAGATTTAGAGTCCAAAAGTATCCTGTGAGTATAGACAGATGGACTAATACTAGGAATGTTAGCCAATGTCTAACCTATTGTAGCCCTGTTCTTTTTCAGCATATATATCAACCTTGTTTCCTAACATGAGGATAAAGAGTTAGAGATAATAACATGTAATTTTTCAATCAATTATAAAAGTACATATTTCATATTAGCAAGTAAAGGCTTCAACTCAAGATCAGGTGGTTACATAATAGATATAATCAATTTAGAGATCTCAAAGAGCATAGGGGGTTTGCTTGGAACAACTCAAGTAGCTTAAGACGCCTCCGGTCGTCCTTGACCTTGCCAAGGATGATATCTAATTTTTCATTACAACAACTCTCTTGATTTATTCCTCCTCTCTTATTTGTGCATTTATTTCCTCTAACGGTTTGATGGTTCGTAGTAAGATATGAATTCCAAAAGATGAAGAGGAGTATGACTCAATCTTTAAAGATGAGGAAAATGATGATGATGATAAGTCAAAATACTCATTGATTTTAGCTTGCATCTGGTGTGAGGGTGGCATGCCCTGTAAGAGAATTTCTTCAGGTTTATTTTCTTGTATACATGCAAGATTAGCAAACAAACCTTCCTCGAAGTCATGGCTCATAAAGAAGGAATCACAAGAGGTAAGGCAACTAACTATTTCAACATATGTAGTACTGATAGAGGAGCATGGCAGGATCAAGCATCAAAGGAAGACCAAAACATAGAGCATGGAGCCCAAGCTAAAAGATGGAAGTCCAATACTCTAAAAGACCCATTACAAGGCATTGCAGGCCCAATGACGAGAGCAAGGACCAAATCTATGAAAGAGGCGTTGAATTATTTGATAAAAGATCTTAAAGAGTTAGAACCTATGTATTTGGAAGAAGCATCCCTCAATCAGCCCATCAAGGGTCCAAACATGGTGATTACATTGCTAGAAGCCAAACAAGATGATGCACAAGGCCCATGTGCAGTCCAGATTAAAGAATTCACTCAAAATACCATGTGACAAGCATGTGCCTTAGAGGAGGAGCATAAGTGACGTCCAAGAATATTCAAGAAGCATCAAGAAGGCGTCTTTATGTATTATTTATGGTTTAATTTCGTTTTTTTAAAGTTTCCATTTTTATTTGCATTAAATAAGGCCTTTTGGTCAAAGATTGCATAAGAATATTTTAGGTTAGTTTCCTATTTTTAGGTAGCAGCTTTTTCTCCAAGAAAACGTAACTTTCCTATTTTCTTTAGCCTTAATTGGTGCCAACCAAGATAGTTAATCATCATTAAGGCACATTTATGGCATTTATGACGTAGGGTTTTTTTGATTCTAGATTGTTCTTTTGCTGCCTATATAGGGCTACGTTTTTTGTAATTGGGGGACAGATTTGAATGAATAAATTTTAGAGAATTTTATTTTTCTTGAGTGAGCTTTGCTTGCCGCCTCATATTCTCGTGAGAATACTCGACTGTATCAAGGGCTGATCATCCTTGTGGTGTCTCTATGGCTAGGGTTGTAAGAGACAGGTTCTCTTAAGGTCCTACCTTCGATCATTCGTCTAGTTTCCTAACTTGTCTCTAACCGATCCGTATTCGTACCTTATATCATTTGGTATCAGAGCTAAGGTTTGCTAGAATTCAAGTTCTATCCTTTTATATATTATTTCTGTTTTCTTGTTTCATCTTCTTAATTCTATCATTTGTCCTTCGTCCCTTGCTTCCATCAATTTGGTTCTTCACCTTCCACACCCTATTTGTGTTTTTTTTTTGTGACTTTCTATGTTCCTTTGAGCAAAAAAAAAAAAGAGAAGCTCAGAAAAAAAAAGCTCAAAAAAAAAATCCGAAAATTAAAAAAAAAAAAGGGCTCAAAAAAAAATCCGAAAATTAAAAAAAAAAGGGGCTAAAAAAAAAAATTCGAAAATTCAAGAAAAAAAAAAAGGAGGAGCCGTAGATTTGAGAATTGCAATGTTAAAGATGAGTTTCCTAAAATTGAGAAGAGCTTCCATTACAAGTCACAACTAGTTTCCTAAATCATTAAACTTGGGTGGGAACAGTTCTTATTTCCTCTCTTTGCATATTTCCTAATTTTTCGTATTGCTTAATTTGAATTTCTTTCCTTTTTCCTTCAAGTTTCCTATTTACTTCCTTCCTTCCATATCTCACCTTTCTAACTTGATTTGCTTTTCTTGCAAGGTGCTCAATTTCCTAAATTATTTTCGAGGTAGCACTTTTCCTAAATATTGTCTTCCCTTTTGTTTTTGTTCCCCTTTCTTTTTTAATTCATAGCTTTCCATATTCTCCTTTCTTATCTCTTATATTTTTCTGGTTCTTGCAATTCTGGTTGTGGAGATTACCATTTATTAACATTGTCTCTTGATTTTGTTGAGTTTCAATCAAGAATATTATAGGAGGCAAGTTTGAGTGGTAAAAGGCAAGAGTATTATTACATCAATTTAAAAGCCGTATTTGAGTTAAACACGAGTGACACTACGATCTTTTGAGTGAAACACGTGAGTAGAGTGGTAAGGTCCCTTCTTACTATTTCATTTCTCTTTGATCACACTAACGTTTCAGTTTCAAGATGAGTGACAGAGAAGTCCCTATGGAAGAATTCAACACAGATCCTAAGCTGTTCATGAGAGCCATGAGAGATGAATTTCTCAAACTCAAGTTGGAGCTAGCGGAGCTAAAAGCATCCAAAACAAGTAGTGGTGACGAGGAGGTGATTAGATCTGGTTCTTCATCCTCAAAGAATAGGAGCAGACCTGAAAACCGTGAATTTAACACCTATGACCCAAAGATCAAGTACCCTACCTTTAAGGGTAATATAAATCCAGATGCATACCTTGATTGGGAGATGAAGTTTGAGCAAATCTTCAGAATAAATGACTGGCCAGAAGAAAAGAAGGTAAAAATTGCTTCATATCAATTTTCTGACTATGCTATTGTTTGGTGGGAAGATTTACAGCTTAAAAGGCGTCTTAAGGGCAAAGGACCACCTCATACATGGTCAAAGCTAAAGAAACTCATGCGCAACAAGTATGTCCCTAGTTACTACTACCGAGAGCTAAATAGAAAGTTACGACTGTTTGGCCAAGGCTCTATGACTGTTGATGAATATGTGCATGAACTTGACCTTCTTAAAATGCGAGCTGGAGTACAAGAAGGAGAAGAAGCAAGCATGACCAGAATCATTGATGGGTTAAGGCCTGAAATTAGAGACAAAGTTGAGATGTACACTTTTGTTGATAAAGAAGAGCTAGTGCATAAAGCCATCAAAGTTGAGAAGCGGTATAAAGAAAAACACTCCAAATCCTCATCTCATGGTTGAAGGGACTCTAGATCAGCATCGAAGTGGAAGGATTCTAAGGCTAAAGATGTTGCAAAATTCATACCACAAGCCAAGGAGGAATCCAAGCCCAAGAGTGAGTGGAGAACTTCTTCTACTGGTAGTACCTCTTCCCTCCAATGTTTTAGATGTCATGGAAAAGGGCATATTGCTTCCCAATGTCCCAATAAGACAGCCATGATCCTCAAAGATAATGGCGAGTATGACAGTGTGCATTCTAGCGATAAAAGTGATGATGACATGCCTTCTTTGGTGACTGATTCTGAATTGGAGATTGATGAAGCTGAACCTGTTAAGGGAGAAGCATTAGTGGCTAGAAGAGCCCTAAACATGCAACCAAAGGAAGATAAAGAGCCAGAGCAGCGAGAGCTCATCTTTCACACTAGGTGCTTCATAAAGAATAAGGTATGTAGCATGGTTATTGATAGTGGTAGTGTTACCAATGTTGCTAGTACCTTACTTGTTGAAAAGTTGGATTTACCTACTATGAAGCATCCTAAGCCTTATAAATTGCAATGGTTGAATGATAGTGCTGAAGCTAAGGTCACTAAGCAAGTTTTGGTTTCCTTTTCTGTTGGCAACTACCATGCTGAAGTTTTATGTGATGTAGTCCCAATGCTTGCTGGACATCTTTTGCTTGGAAGACCATGGCAGTTTGATAGTAGAGCTCATCATGATGGTTACAAAAATTGTTATTCTGTACCTTTCAATGGAAAACTCATTGTATTGAAGCCTCTTAAGCCTAAGGAAGCTTATGATGACCAAGTGAGGATTGAGAAAGAATGTAAAAAAATGAGTGGGTGGAGTGAAAAAGAGAGAGTACAAAAAAAAGAAAAGAAAATGAATGAATATGAGAAAAATGAACAAAAGAAAGAGAGTCTATTTGCTGGAAAAAGCGAGGTTAAGAGAGCATTATTGAGTGAGCAAGTCTTGGTGCTTGTGTGCAAGGATGCTTATTTTTCTACTAACCAACTTAACCCGTCTTTGCCTTCTAGTGTTGTGACTTTGTTACAGGAATTTGGTGACCTATTCCCTGATGAAGTTCCTGATGGGCTTCCCCCCTTAAGAGGAATTGAGCATAGGATTGATTTCATCCCTGGAGCTTCTATACCTAATAGACCCGCTTATAGAGCCAACCCCGAAGAAACTAAAGAGATTCAACGCCAAGTTGATGAACTCATGAGGAAAGGCTTTGTAAGGGAAAGTTTGAGCCCATGTGCTGTTCCAGTACTTCTAGTGCCTAAGAAAGATGGTTCATGGCGAATGTGCGTTGACTGTAGAGCCATCAACAAAATGACAGTTAAGTATCGTTATCCTATTCCTAGGTTAGATGACATGTTAGATGAGTTACATGGTGCTACATTCTTTTCTAAAATTGACCTAAGGAGTGGTTATCATCAAATTCGCATGAAAGAGGGAGATGAATGGAAAACAGCTTTTAAAACTAAATTTGGATTGTATGAATGGTTGGTTATGCCCTTTGGGTTGACCAATGCACCTAGTACATTCATGAGCTTAATGAATCATGTTTTCCGTTCATTTATTGGAAAATTTGTGGTTGTCTACTTTGATGATATTCTTGTTTACAGCAGAACTTTAGATGACCATGTTATGCACTTGTGTGAGGTGTTTAAAACTCTTAGAGAAAACAGCTTGTATGCTAATTTTCAAAAATGTTCTTTTTGCATGGATTCTGTTGTGTTTCTTGGTTTTGTTGTAGGTGCTCAAGGGATTCGTGTGGATGAAGAGAAGGTGAAAGCTATCAGGGATTGGCCAACCCCAACAAATGCTAATGAAGTAAGGAGTTTCCATGGATTAGCAAGTTTCTATAGGAGGTTTGTTAAGGATTTTTCATCTATTGCTGCACCTTTAAATGAACTTGTTAAGAAGCATGTTATTTTTAAGTGGGGTGAAGCACAAGAAAAGGCTTTTAACACCCTAAAGGAGAAACTAACTAATGCCCCACTTTTGTGTTTGCCTGATTTTAATAAAATTTTTGAAGTAGAATGTGATGCTTCTGGAATTGGTATTGGTGCTGTTTTGATGCAAGAGTCTAGGCCTATAGCTTACTTTAGTGAGAAATTAAGTGGAGCTTCCTTGAATTACTCTACTTATGATAAGGAACTCTATGCTTTGAAAAGAACTTTGGAAACTTGGCAGCATTATCTTTGGTCCAAAGAGTTCATTATTCATTCTGACCATGAAAGTTTGAAGTTTCTAAAGTCTCAAGGTAAGCTTAACAAGAGGCATGCTCGCTGGTTAGAGTTCATAGAGACTTTTCCATATGTGATCAAGCATAAACAGGGTAAGGAGAATGTTGTTGCAGATGCTCTTTCCCGGAGGTATTCCCTTATCACTTCTCTACATGCTAGGTTACTTGGATTTGAACTGTTGAAAGGATTGTATAATTCTGATTGTGATTTCTCTAAGATTTGGTCTTCTTGTGAAAAACATGGATTGAATGACTTTTACATATATGATGGGTTTCTTTTTAAGAAAAATAGATTGTGCATTCCTAAATGTTCTATGCGTGAATTGCTTGTCACAGAAACTCATGGTGGTGGTTTGATGGGTCACTTTGGTATTGATAAAACTTTAGCTCTTTTGCATGAACACTTTTATTGGCCTGGTATGCGCAAAGATGTTGTGTCTGTTTGTGCTAAATGTGTGACATGTAGGCATGCAAAGTCTAAGGTTCAACCTCATGGTTTATATTCCCCTCTACCTGTGCCTTCCCAACCTTGGGTAGATATTTCTATGGATTTTGTGTTGGGTTTGCCTAGGTCTCAATCTGGGAAAGATAGCATCTTTGTTGTAGTGGATAGATTTAGTAAAATGGCTCATTTTATTGCTTGTTCTAAAACAAATGATGCTGTACATATTGCTGACTTGTTCTTCAAAGAAATTGTTAGATTGCATGGATTGCCTAAAACCATTGTGAGTGATAGGGATGTAAAGTTTCTTAGCCATTTTTGGAGGACCTTGTGGGGTAAACTTGGAACTAAGTTGCTGTTTTCTACTGTGGCACATCCCCAAACAGATGGGCAAACTGAGGTCGTCAATAGAACACTCACTACCTTGTTACGTGCAATAATTCAAAAGAACTTGAAGAATTGGGTCAATTGCTTGCCTCATATTGAATTTGCATATAACAGGGCGATTCACTCTTCCACTTCTTTCTCTCCATTTGAGATTGTTTATGGCTTTAATCCTCTATCTCCTTTGGATATTCTGCCTTTACCTTCTAGTGAACGAGCTAACCTTGATGGCAAGAAAAAGGCTGAGTTTGTGCAGGAATTACATGCTAAGGTGAGGGCCAACATCGAGAGAAAGAATGAGCAATATACAAAGCAAGCTAACAAAGGTCGTAGGAAAGTTGTCTTTGAGCCTGGAGACTGGGTTTGGGTACACTTGCGAAAGGAGAGGTTTCCAGAACAACGAAAGTCTAAATTGCAGCCAAGAGGAGATGGCCCTTTCCAAGTCCTGGAGCGAATCAATGATAATGCTTATAAAATAGATTTGCCTAGCTCCTACGGTAATGTAAGTGCTACATTTAATGTGACTGATTTATCTCTCTTTGATGCTGTAGATTCGAGGACGAATCCTTTTGAGCAGGGAGGGAATGATAGAGGAGCATGGCAGGATCAAGCATCAAAGGAAGACCAAAACATAGAGCATGGAGCCCAAGCTAAAAGATGGAAGTCCAATACTCTAAAAGACCCATTACAAGGCATTGCAGGCCCAATGACGAGAGCAAGGACCAAATCTATGAAAGAGGCGTTGAATTATTTGATAAAAGATCTTAAAGAGTTAGAACCTATGTATTTGGAAGAAGCATCCCTCAATCAGCCCATCAAGGGTCCAAACATGGTGATTACATTGCTAGAAGCCAAACAAGATGATGCACAAGGCCCATGTGCAGTCCAGATTAAAGAATTCACTCAAAATACCATGTGACAAGCATGTGCCTTAGAGGAGGAGCATAAGTGACGTCCAAGAATATTCAAGAAGCATCAAGAAGGCGTCTTTATGTATTATTTATGGTTTAATTTCGTTTTTTTAAAGTTTCCATTTTTATTTGCATTAAATAAGGCCTTTTGGTCAAAGATTGCATAAGAATATTTTAGGTTAGTTTCCTATTTTTAGGTAGCAGCTTTTTCTCCAAGAAAACGTAACTTTCCTATTTTCTTTAGCCTTAATTGGTGCCAACCAAGATAGTTAATCATCATTAAGGCACATTTATGGCATTTATGACGTAGGGTTTTTTTGATTCTAGATTGTTCTTTTGCTGCCTATATAGGGCTACGTTTTTTGTAATTGGGGGACAGATTTGAATGAATGAATTTTAGAGAATTTTATTTTTCTTGAGTAAGCTTTGCTTTCCGCCTCATATTCTCGTGAGAATACTCGACTGTATCAAGGGCTGATCATCCTTGTGGTGTCTCTATGGCTAGGGTTGTAAGAGACAGGTTCTCTTAAGGTCCTACCTTCGATCATTCGTCTAGTTTCCTAACTTGTCTCTAACCGATCCGTATTCGTACCTTATATCAAGTACAAGAATCAAAAGGGTTGTAGGAAGAGCAAGAGCTAGTGAAAGAGTAAAAGGAAGATGCCAAAGATAACTAGAAGAGGGTAAAGAAGAATATGTGAGCATACCTTGTGTCTCAAGCTTTTCTATGACATTCTTAAGTGCTAAGTTAATGGCATTCACACCCAAGAGAGAGTAGTCTTCGTATGGGTGCTTCATTGCTTCATACATATTAGAGGAAATCTTTTCTCCTCCTATTTTCTTGGTGATAGTCCCTTCATGTTGGTAATAATGCAAGCAATTCTCAAGAAGGGTCTTCCCAAGATGATGGTAGACTTATGATATGATGTTCACTGCACATGTCTAAGACATAAAAATTTGCAAGAAAGATTAGTCCTATAACCTGTATAAGAGCATCTTCTAAAATACCATTTGGGTACCCAAAATCCTATCAGCTAACTGTAAACTACAGTTCTGGGTTTAACATAGTTAATGCCGAGTAAACAATAAATGGAAGTTGGCATAACATTGATAGTGCAAGGAATTGTAAAAGCACTAGGATCTTGACATATTTAATAGGTAGTCGAGGCTTAAAAATTGCAGAAATATTATAAGGGATTTGAACAAGTTCATTTGATTTAAATCTCCTTTTGTTAGTGCAAAGGTCTTTTAAAAATTTAGCACACTTGGGATTACATTTTATCAAATCAAGCAAATGAATATTTACTTCCAATTTTGAAAATAAGTTCATCATTTCTTTTTCTTGTTCCTTTTCAGCAATCTTTTTATTCATCATATAGGAGTGAGGGAAATAAATTTCTTTTATATTTACCTCCTTACCCTTGGATGAATATGAGGTGTTATTTACCTTGGAGCTTTTGGCTTTGTCTTCCTTTAGCAGTTCCTTTTCTTTCAAGCTTTCATATTCAACCACAGGTAATTTTGGGACATCTTTAGTAACGTTCTTCACACCTTTAGTGGTGTGCTCAAGGATGCTTCAGTCGCATCTCTAGTGACACCTTCAGTAGTGTCTGCCTTATCATCATCTTCTAAGAATCCCACCTTTTTACCACCTTTTAGTGTGATGGCATTCAAGGACTTAGGATTGATAACAATGTTGGAGGGAATGGTGCCTCCATTTTTAGCTTGCTGCTCATTCATAGTGTTAGCTAATTGAGTAACATAGGATGAAAAACTTTCATACTCTCCAGGGTAGGTGGACTTACAGAAACGCTACCAATTTGATTGCCGATGTTAGTGAATATGGCAATGCACCTTGAAAAAACATCCTCGATAGCTCTCTTATTAGCGTTAAGCATGTTAGAATTAGGTCTAACTTGTTATCTTCCTTCGACTCTTGTGGAACGATTTAATAATTTTCCCACATCCTAGATGAAGAACCTTGATAGGTTCTATTATTGTCTCCACTTCCATATCTAAGGTTTAGATGGTCTTGCTATCTCGGGTTATACGTGTTATAGAAAGGGTCTCTCTTTTGGAATTTCCCTGTTCTTCCCTGATACATAACTGAAACCTCTTATACATTCAAGCAGTTAGTAGTAACATGCATTGTAGATTTACAATTATCACAACTAGGAGCTACCAGTAATTGGCATGAGTTACCTTGTACATTTACATTGTTCATTTGTTTGGTTAATCTTTCCATGTCACTGGTAAGTTTGACAAGTAGTGGATCTCATGAAACACTTATCTCCTACACTGCTCTGACGTTACATAGACCATACTGCTCTTCGTTTAATGCTATTTTTCTAAACGAACTTATCATTTATGGAATAATTTGTATCGGCATTTAGAATTTTCGCATCCTAGAGTAGGAGTCCTTTACTAAACTATAGGATCAGGAATTCATCTGGAATTTGATGATTTGAACATTTGTTTGCCATGTCTTTGAAGCGATTCCAGTAGTCATATAATGATTCCATCACATCCTGCTTAGCCCCATAAATTTCTTTTTGCATGGCGGATATTCTGGATAAAGGGCAACATTTATCCAAGAATGCCCTCTTCAAATTCTCCCATGATTGGTATGCTTTGGGTGAGTAATTAGGTAGTGACATTTACTAGGTCATGTCTTTTCCTTCCAAGGTGAGTTGGAAGACCTTCCATTGGACGTCATCTATGCTGGCTCCGTTGGTTACATGCTTCTACATACCATAAAGAGGCTCTTCAAGTGAGCATACGGTTCTTTAACTGTAATACCATGAAACTTGGGCAGATTATGAGGTAATTGTCCGTTAATTTCAAAGTTAGTAGTAAAATTGAGAAGAGCATTATTAAAAGGAATAAAGTAATATTAGAAGTAGTTAATTCCTTAATAGCGCATCTTCGAGGGACCTATTCGTTCAGTGGGACATGGTTCCCGTACCCTTCTTCATTATTAGGCTTACCTCCTCCTCTGTTAGGGGGCCTATTGTTAGCATTGTCCACTTCCATGATATTGTTATAAATGTTTGTGTAGTTCTTCACTACACTTTTGTTTATAGGACTTGTAGATGAACTAGCTTCAGCAGTAGTTCTGTCGTGTGTTTGCTCAATCTTCTCAAGTATCTTCCTTCTTGTTTTTAGTAATTGCTTAGGATTAGAGTCAGCAGATAGTAGTCCAGTATTCTTGCTCCTAGCCATGCACATGAAAGACAACAAGTGCATATAAAAGCAAAATAAAAAAAATACAATAAATAATAAATAATAAAGGAGATTGACTCCCCAGTAACAGCACCAAAATTTGATGTCGCATGTTATTAGTGCTCAAATGAATTACTATTTTTAACCCTATGTGTATATAACCTAACCTTAGGTTGATCTCAAGGCAGAGTCAATGTTTGGCTTAACTCTTGATTGAATTAAAGTAATTAAAGAGGAGATAAGAGTAGAGAAGAAAGTTTAGTTCGATTATGGGGATGATCTCGAAAAGTAAACAAAGTAGGGAGTGATTAGAAACGATTACCAGTATGATGAGGCTTCACAAGGATGGACGGCTTCGGCTATCGTTGCTCATAAATAATATATCAGAGTTATAAAAGAAAATAATTGCTAACTCAAAAGGGAGAACCCTAGGAAACCTCCTAAATCTAATTATTTATTTTAAAAAAACACCTAGAACCCTATAATGAATTTAATTCATAAATAATTATTTAATAATCTAATTAGCTTGCAATCCTAGTACTGGTTATGATCTATCCTCTAAAAAAATTAAGAACTTCAAACAAAAATTCCTTTTAGGGTTTCTAACGAAATCCTTTAAAAATATATTCAACTAAACAATTCTAAAAGAACTTTAACAACAAGTGATAAGAATATATATAAGAGGAATAAATATATGAATGATGAACAAAAATCACAACTGATAAAAGGATCACAATAGTTTGATCACAAATTTATTCAAAAAGAAATAAATAGGTTCATAAGCAAGTCTTCAAAGTCTTAAAAACTCGGAAAATTTTAAAACTTGAAAATAAAAGATCAAACTTTAGTAAAAATTAGGGGTGTGTAAAATGCCCATAGCCCGGTGAGCCAGCCCAAGCCCGCACAAAAAATGTCCTGCCCAGCCCAATAAAAAATAGCGCAATATAAAATAGGCAATTTAAGGCAGGGCCAATATTCGGGCAGGGCCGGGCATTGGGCAGGGGTTACTACCCTACCCATTTAGCCCTGCCCAGCTGGTTACTTTTTTATATATCAAAATTTGTAGATTACATTATTTCACATAGAACGAATATGATGGATACTGGTGACTAAAAGGTAATTTTAAAAGTATGAGTAGTCAAATAGGTAAAAGTATCCTTTAAAATTTATAACTAAATTGATTTCTTTTTTTATTTTTTTTAAACTTTGCTAACCGTCATATTTTTTTTCCAGATGCTTTATCTTTGTCAATTTTGGGGAGATTGATACAAAGTTACAATTGCAAACTATTTAGACTTCAAGGCTTTTTTTATATGCAATGGATTTCAAAACTTTAATTACTATCTTTTTTTTTATTTATTCTTAGTGGATTATAGATATTATTTAATTCTTGAAGATATATGAATATGATATTATTTTAGAAGTTTATAATTGTAGATTTTTTCCCACAATATGAGCAAGGCATTACGATTTGGGCATGCGTAGCCCAAAATGGTTAGGGCTTTTATTGGGCAGGGCCGGGCATCTGGCTGTAAAATACAGCCTATGCTTTTTTCGGGCAGGGCACCGGGCAGAGGGGCTGCCCTGCCCAACCCTACCCATGCACACCCCTAGTAAAAACTATTATAACTCCTAAACAATAAGAACATAGAGCTCAAGCCTAAACCTCCATAGTCAAGAAAGAGGAGAACTAGCCACTCACACGGCTGGAAAAAAGCATTTCAACACCGGTTGAAAATGGCATTCAACATCGCACACACAACCGGTGTAGAAACGGACCGTGTAAAAAGTGAGACCTTTTACACCGGTCACGTAACCGGTGTAGAATGTTTGATTTTTTACACCGGACTAAAGTTTAAATCGGTTCACATTTACATTCGGTGTATTATTTTTAACATCTACACCGGTTGAATATTGGGACGGTGTAGATTTTTCAAATGTTAACACCGGCTAAATATGGGACGGTGTGTAGAATATATACTTTTTTACACCGGTCTACATGTTAAAGCGGTTCACATTTACATCCGGTGTATTATGTTTTAACATCTACACCGGTTTGAATATTGGGACGGTGTAGATTATTCAAATTTTAACACCGGTTGAATAATGGGACGGTGTAGATGTTATTAAATTTAATTTATATATTATGATATATGTTCTTTCTACACCGGTAGATATATACCTCCGCTGTAGATGTTATTAAATTTATATTTAATACATTTCGTTGGCCTGAAGCTTCAGAAATAAACTGCCCAAATATAATATACGACTCAATCATCGATCATCATCAGTCCAAGATGCCAGAGACATATATATATAATTCAATTGCTCATTTTATTATTCATTGAATAAAACTCAATACAAAAATGCTACAATTTGAACAGACAAGTAGAAAAAGGTATTCAGTGAAAGACAAATACTATTGAGAAGGAAGGAATTGAACAAAAAACTCTGCCCACCGATTACGCAGGTCCTCAATATCTTGGTCAGGAAATGGATCAGGTTGATTAAACATCTGAAATATGAAATCAAAATCAAAGAAATTAAGGCATTACTAATATAGATTAGATTGAGAATTAAGAAATACGAAATCATCAAAAATACAATTTTACCTCCTCAGTTAGGTCAATCCTATTTGACAAGATAATATTGACCATGTGTCTAACTATGTAGAAGCCGCACAAGTTGCTTTCTCTGGGTTGCCTTCGACTCTGTAATGTTAACAAGATAAAAATTATTTCTCATCATCAAAACGGGGAACCTAGCTAACACCCAATATATACTTTTATTACCTTCGGTGTGATCCATTCAGGGTCCCTCACCAAATTAGCGTACTTAAGGCCCCTTGCAACTGCAAACGTCCTCATAGCCCTATGACCAAATTAAAGTTAATAAGTTAGTAACCCATTTATCACAAAGATCATTGTGTATAGAAGACAACTCACGTGTTCATGATCTTCCTGACATCAACCGAGGGCTTGTAATGGAGGGAGCATAAGAAGAAAACTTTATAGCTATGCTTACATAGGATGACAAGTTGCCAATGATTGCTGTAGAGATTAGTTAAAAGAGAATGAGTATTACAATTAAGCAAATACAAAACTAGTATATATGAAATAAAATGAAATATTATTATTCTTACTCCTGCATATATGGTGCGAAGAAACAATCAATATCGGTTTCACCGAGCCTACTTGAAATGTATGCAAGCCTCGAAGATTGAGAGGTCCCTTTAGCATAAATCTGAAGTGGGCATAGGAATTCGAACTTTTTTTGTTTGCCCTTGGAGGAAACCAACTCAGCTTGCATGTACCTACAGGCAATGCATAAACGACATTAGTTGTAAGACTTGAACTTTGTTATTACATATATTTACATTTAAATTATACTTACATCAAAAACACTTGGATGCAGCCGGAGGTCAGTTCTTCCTTGGGAGTGATCAGAGATTTAACGTCCGTATGGTCGAGGAAGGCCGGTGCCCCCACATTGCCCACAACTGAATCCATAGGCAACGAGTCCACATGGAACATTTTGTCATATGCCAATAGGATCACACGTTGCATGGCATTCAAAGTGGGAGGGGTGGGAAGTTGGCTGGGGGATGAGGCGATGTGATCCGAAACAAGATGCTTTGGCCACAATATGAAAGTCCCTTTTGCTTGGCTCACTGTCTTCACCTCATCAGTGGGAATTGGGACAAGAGCATCTCCAATTAGCACGGCTTCAACTGTCACCCTTAATTGATCGTCCTGAATTTGGCTGTGGTGAACAGTTGCCCCTAGGCTATGGATGGATCCACGTGCCACTAAGCGTCTAAGAGGATCCTCAACATATAGATCACAATGTTCTGCATCCTCTGACAGCGGCAAGCAACAACTCCCCTTAGTGCTTGGACGGACTGCAGTTGAGGGCGGGAGGGGATCAGTTGGCTCTTGCTGCCTTGATGTCATCATGGACAACATTTCTTCCTTCATCTTTGTGAACCCCTCTTGTAATCGCGCCTCAATTGAAGCTTCTGCTTGTGCCCTAGCCTCTATCCAAGCCTCTTTCTTAGCCTCTGCTCTTATGGTGGAGAGCAAGGATGCCAACTCTGCCCTCGGCACCACATGTGGGGAACGTGTTTGAGATGCTTCAAAGTAATCTCTTATACCCACACCTCTTCCAACTCCCCTGACACTGCCCCCATGTTCTTGTTTCCCAGTGGCAACAGTCAAGATGTCATTCCTACCATCTGACTTGAAGGATCCATGGGACTCTTGTTGTTTAAGATCACTCTATAACATAGAAAGAACAAACATAAGGAAAATGATATAATTATATATAGTCTACTAACACAAAATAATGCAAGTAGTGCTTACAATTTTTTCAGCAATCATGCGAGCATTGTCGCTTGTAAAAGTTCCGCTCTTTCTTTGGCGAGCGTACAACCATTTTTCTTCGCGACGTATCGGAGAGGGGGGGTCAAGAAGAACACTAGGATCTGACCTAGCATTTTCTTCTAGCCTCTTCCTCTTGGCCCCCAACAACTCTCTTTCTACCTTCGCATAACCCCCTCGAGACATTGTGTGGGAGCAATCATTCTTGAGGGCGTATTCAATCGCTTTTGCTCTTTTTTCCTACAAGACATGAAGTATTTAAAATCAATACATATGATACTCTGATACATTTTCTGCAACCACATACAAAAGGATACACTCACCATTGCTACTGGCGTGGTCCGATTCCTAACAAATTATTCCCACGCAGCTTCGTCAATGAATTGATACTTGCTGCATGGAGAAGGTTGAGGATGACCACTTCTGTCCTATCCATGCAGATACTAACGAGCTAGTTGTGTCTTGAATGCCCTCCAACGCTCAGCGCAATAAGACAACATCTTCTTCTTCAAGAACTCATTGTTGGGCATATCGTAAGTGAGCTGCAATGTTTGCCATTGAAAGCAGAGTAATCAACAAACAGTTGTGTATTTGGTATTGCTCTGCATGCAATATTAGATAGTTCCTATACCCGGATAGTGTCCCAAATTTGATTCTTCACGCGATCATCCACAGCATCCCAAGTCGAATAGGTGATGCTAGGCTTGTTGCGTGCTAGGAGGCTGACAAAACTTACGTACTTTGTCCTGTGTTCACCAGTTGGGTTCCAGTTTCTGTCAAACTCTATCGGAAGCAGTTTCCCCTCTATCCTGTCCTTCGTAATGTCTTTCAAACGAGTCGCACTTCTGCCCTTCCTTTGCGTAGTGGCGCTTGGAGCATCGCTAGCCTCAATCTGAGTAACTCTATCCTCCATATTCCTATGTACGCAATAACAACATCAAAAACATTGAAAACAGACTTAACCCTTTTTCCTTCAACCCGTCAGAATACACAAAACTTGTTCCTTTAGCAGTTATGAATGGAAAGATGTGCCAGCATTCATCAGGAAAAATAGAAAACCTAGATTAAACGAACATAAAAATGGCAACGCACGTACACAGGGAAAATGCAGAGAACACGTACACGGAATAGCAGAACGAGAGAGACAACAGAGAAGAACGACTGATAGAGCACGGAGAAGCCTCGCGAGAACCACAGAGCACGACGAGCGGCGATATGACAGAGTACGTGAGAAAGGAGAATGAAGGTCATCGCGCCAAGGGGCGGGCTTAAAAAATGAATATAAACATTTAACACCGGGTGTAAATTATTCTAACCCGGACAAAAATATAAACGATGTAAAATTGATACATTTTACACCTGATAATTTTTACAACCGGTGTAAAAAATAACACCGATAAAGTATAACACCGGATAAAGTATAACCCGGTGTAAAATCTAACTATAATTTATTTACAAATTAGACCTTTTACACCGGATAGCACTTAAGACCGGTGTTAATGTTGTAGTTATTTTTTTAAACTACATCATCATATATCATCCCATCCTTGGCGTCACAATATTCTTATCGAATAAGAATCTGTCTCTGTTATTATTACATCAAAATCATATACGCAATCATAGCAAGAAACTTAAAATTGCATGTTTAGACTACATCAAAAACAAGAAACACATAGAAATTAATCAGAATCCACTTCTTCTTCATTTAATTGTGGTAAACCTACTGAAAAAGAAGGTATCTCATAAAAAGAATCATCATTGTCAACAACCCTTTTTCCTTGTAGCGCGACAGACCATCTTTCATTTTGAGGATCAGTGATAAAGAACACTTGCTTTGCTTGGTCTGCCATAATGAAAGGTTCATCCCTAAAACTTATATTATTCAAATCCACCAGTGTAAATCCTAACTGATCGACCATAACACTGTTGTTTACATTAGCCCACTTGCATTTGAATACGGGAACTTTGAATTTGGAGTAGTCTGTAACATCCTGATTTTTGGTATAGGAGATCGGGACAGTTCATCTAGGTCCGAGATGAGGAATATGAGAAATATCCTAAGTCTTAAGCCTAGGAATTCGGCAGGAAGCTTGATATGGGCTGGCTCCTGTGTAAGATAACCTGATATGGGCGGGTTGTCGAGCTTTTCAATTAACGATGACTCCCGAAGAGTTTAAGGGATGAGTTATTGAAAGAAAATTTCTAGAACTTAAGATAAGGGATGAGAAGATGTGTAATAAGGCCAGAAAGAGAATGCAGGGGCAAAATTGTAATTATGGGAAAGATCGGGCTGGTAGCCGATGAGTACCATATTTTGCCAGAAAATAGAGAAAATTATGCTGATCATTTCACTGAACTGTGAAATGAGCATACGAGGTCTCTGTGAGTATGAAAGAATTATGGAAAGTTTAAGGACAAAAAGGTGGGGTCCTTAAGTCTAATTTTAGCCAAATAAAAAGGGACTTAAATGAAAAGAAGAAAAGTTCCTTGGGGCTAAAGTGTAATTAAAGAAAGTCAGGCCGAAAGTGGTTTGGACTGTCCGACAGCATTTCAGTCCCAGATTTCACCGGTAGAGAGAGCAAGGGACGCTCAGTAATCTGGCTTAATACAGGAATTTTTGAAGACTCCAGATAGCCAGAAATGGACTGATCGTCCAAAAGTTATAAAAATTCATACCGGATATCCTAGATTTCAGATCTAGGTGAGAAAATACAGGATGATACGTCCTTATGGGGCGGATGTCGGGAAACTAACAGAATACAGATAGGAGGCCTGTAGAAAAAGTTATTCGCAGATTAGAAAATCCAGACGGGAGTGTGAGGCATCCGGGTATCCGATAGGGAAATTTATCGGTATTTGAAAAGGGACTGAATGAGTTCGGATAACCTCTGTCAGATGACTGATATGACTCACAGGGATGCCTGAACACCGCAGGCCAGTGTATCGGACAGAAGGAGCCGGTGTCCGGATATGTGTATAAACGGTGAAAAATAGATTAAATATTCAATAAACATTAACGGGGGAGATTCCTCGTAATGCGTGCCATGAAGGTAATGGACCCTGAAAGGCCCAATAATGGCGCCAACAAGGCCCAGTAAGACACTTAGACTGATAGGTGGGCCAGTGTCCGGCAGAACCCCGGAAAAGTGTGAAATTACGAAAATGCCCCTGTGTTGTACTAAAGGGGTAGTAGATGTATGAGGGCATTTTGGTCATTCTGGACAGGCCCAGGAGCCAAGGCTCATACAGATAAAGTTACTTAGAGTCAGTATATATCCTGACAGAGTACAGAAGGGTGTGAAATGACGATTTTACCCTTAGGGTTAAAATAGTGCAAGAAAGGGCACCCAGGGGTATTTTGGTAATTTGCCGAGGGATGTTTCTTGGGAGTCGAGCCATCAGAGTACTTGAGCTTGATCAGGATCCAAGATAACATACCCAGAGCCCAAAAACGTAGGCCCAGTGATATGTGAGAAAAAGTGGCATTAAAATACTATTTTAATGCTGTTTCAATAAAGTAAAGTTACTCGGTCGGCACGATAACCGAGGAGGTGATCAGATAAAGTCTGGGACTTATCTGGATAACATTGGAAGGCGTGAAAGGTCCCTTCCAGGTGCCACATGGCGCAATCTTAGAGGCAGAAGAAAAGTAAGGACACGTATTACGGTGCAAGACTCTGGACCGGTACTGGATTGGACTGAACTGCTGAGTCAGCTGATGAGGTGTCCAGGAATTGTGACATGTGAAGAATGTGGCGATGAGGTGTCCCGGTGAGGTGTCCTGGATGATGTCATGCATGATGCAGTAAAAAGGAATAAAGAAAAATAGGAAAATCCAGGAAAAACCAGGACCACATGTTCAGATGGCTTCAAAATTACAGAAATGCCATCCATCAAAGCTATAAATACCCCCTTCCCCTCCCATTTTATGCATCCCACGTTTTTGGCAAGAAAAGAGAGAGAAAGAAGAGAGAGAAGGAGAAAGAAAGAAAGAAAGGAAGTTCTGGTGGAGTTGGAAGCAGTATAGAAGTTCTGGAGCTCTGCTTTTGAGGTAGTAACTAATCCTAGCTCTTATGTAATGTCTTTGTGATTTGTTGTGCTATTGTTTGGTTGGATTGTTGTCTTATATGTTATGCTTGAAGCTCTATTACAATGCTATGATCATATGTTATTGAATATGGAAGCACGCAGCATACTTATCTGTACACAATCACAAGCAAGCACCGTCACTCTGCATTACATATATTGTTATGATTATTTACTACTGAGATTCCCCCGAATCTCATTCCCCATGTCTAACCCATTACAGGGAGATTATGTTGAACTGAATTCTAAGAGAATTTGGTGTATGCTTTGTTGTATGACATTTTATTATTTAATAATAAATGTTGTTTGGCATGTTCAATTTGTGAATGTGGAATTAAAGGAGAAATTCGCAGGTCTTGAGGTAGCAGTACTCTGACCTCAGTTTGACCTAGTAAACGAAGGAGTTTGGCTATGAAATTTGGCAGGCTAGTCGTACACATCTGGGGCATTACGTGGATAGGTAATAAGCCTCATTTGGATGTGTAGAACGAGATAAATTAATTTTCAAATTAAAGGTCCAAAATAAGGATCTTAAGAGTAAAATTTTGAATTTCTGGGCTTAAGTTAAGATATATCAAGCTAATATTGCTTCCGCAAGTGTACTCTGAGGAGTCTAAGGGAGGATGTTTCATATTGGTATCAGAGCAATAGGTTCTGGCATAAACCAGACAGGATTCTGGTTCAGAGCATAAGATTCTGGCACAGAACAGAAGGTTCTGGCTTAGTGATGCTCTGATTTAGAAATGTTATTTCCCTAGAGTACATAGAGGTTTAGAAAAGCCCAGTGGAGGTAAAATCCCTTAGATGAGTAAGTAGTACAATGTTATGTGTTCACTTTTCTTTTCTGATTGACAAGGAACCAAATGGTGAACACGAGACGAGGACGTAGAATTCAAGTGGAGGAGCCACACGTAGAGGAGGCTGGCAACTCCAATGAGGTAAATCCTATGCAAGTCATCCTTGCTAGGCTAGAACAGCAGCAGAGGATGATGGAAGAAATGAGGGCGGAACAAGTTCGCCGAGATCAAGAAAGAGATGCCACTATAGCTACTCTTACAGCTATAGTTAATCAATTGCAAACCCCTGATAGACCAGCAGAAGGGATATCAGGAATTCCTCCTAATAATGGGCAGTCAAGAATAGAGGATCCAGTGGTAGATCCTAATAGCATTCAGCAATGGATGGAGAGGTTCCAAAAGTACAATCCTCCGATGTTTGAGGGGACATTTGACGTCCAAGTAGCTGAGGATTGGATAGATCAGCTTGAGAAGATTTTTGAGGTGCTGGATTGCCCATCAGGAAGAAAAGCCCGACTGGCCATTTTCAAGCTAGAGAAGGATGCGCGAAGATGGTGGAGGAATACTGAGCTTATTCTTCAAGCAAAAGGAGTCCCAGTTACATGGGAAATATTTCTGGGTCAGTTTAGGGAAAAATACTTTCCCCAGTCAGTGAGGGACGCGAAGGAAGTTGAGTTCCTAACTTTGAAGCAGGGAGAGAAAGAGTCATTCGATGAGTATTTGGCTAAGTATCTCCGATTGTCGTACTATTCCACATACCTTAGAAGAATGGAGGACGAAGAATGGTCGACAAAGAGATTAGTAGAGGGTCTGAGCAGCGCCCTAAAGGAAAGAATAATTCCTCAGCAACGTACGCAGTTCAATAGAGCGGTAGAAGTCTGCAGATTGACAGAGAGAAGTATGAACAATCATGCAGCAACCGGGAACAGCGTAAGGAGCAAGGAGGTAGCTAAGTCAGAAGCAAGAAGTAAAGAAGTATTGGCTAGGAGCACTCTGGGAGGTAACTCAGGTTATGAAGCCAATAATAATAATAACAAGAGAAAGAGGCAACAATTTAGGCAGGGGACTGATCAAGGTGAGGATCAGGTTGGAGGACAAAGATGTCAAAGATGTGGAAAGAACCACGGCACAAGGGAGTGTCGAGCAGGGCAAAGCGGCTGTTTCATTTGTGGCGAGAAGGGTCACTTTGCAAGAGTTTGCCCTAAGAATGATGACATCCCTAGGCCAAAGACAACAGGAAGAGTATTTTCCATTTTTTCAAACAGAGTCTCCAAATCCCCTGAGGTCGACCCTAAGAATGGTTAAGAAGAACCATAGCTGTAAGGGTGACTTAGCTGTAAGAACTGTATGCCTAGATGTAAATGATGTGATTAATGAAGAGTTCCTTTCTGATCTAGAGAATGTGGTTATTGTAACAAGTCATGAGAAATAAGTAGTAAGATAATAAATCTGTCTTAACTCAGTGATGAGGTTGCTGTATGAGGGGTTAGAACATGGATAGCTGTAAGCAACTATAATGAAAGATGTTAGTTGCTAAGAATCCATGTGGAAGGTCTGGGACCAAGCTGTTGCTCCTCTAGACCATCACTGGAGTGAGGATAAGACAGAGAGGGATGATCTTACTGGTTATATATATGACTGCGTTATAAGAATCACATAGCTGTATAGGTCAATAAGAAGTTCTCTTCAGGAAAGATGAGGTATCCCTTGAAATTTCGAGGACGAAATTTTTTAAAGGGGAGGAGAATTGTAACATCCCGATTTTTGGTCTAGGAGATCGGGACAGTTCATCTAGGTCCGAGATGAGGAATATGAGAAATATCCTAAGTCTTAAGCCTAGGAATTCGGCAGGAAGCTTGATATGGGCTGGCTCCTGTGTAAGATAACCTGATATGGGCGGGTTGTCGAGCTTTTCAATTAACGATGACTCCCGAAGAGTTTAAGGGATGAGTTATTGAAAGAAAATTTCTAGAACTTAAGATAAGGGATGAGAAGATGAGTAATAAGGCCAGAAAGAGAATGCAGGGGCAAAATTGTAATTATGGGAAAGATCGGGCTGGTAGCCGATGAGTACCATATTTTGCCAGAAAATAGAGAAAATTATGCTGATCATTTCACTGAACTGTGAAATGAGCATACGAGGTCTCTGTGAGTATGAAAGAATTATGGAAAGTTTAAGGACAAAAAGGTGGGGTCCTTAAGTCTAATTTTAGCCAAATAAAAAGGGACTTAAATGAAAAGAAGAAAAGTTCCTTGGGGCTAAAGTGTAATTAAAGAAAGTCAGGCCGAAAGTGGTTTGGACTGTCCGACAGCATTTCAGTCCCAGATTTCACCGGTAGAGAGAGCAAGGGACGCTCAGTAATCTGGCTTAATACAGGAATTTTTGAAGACTCCAGATAGCCAGAAATGGACTGATCGTCCAAAAGTTATAAAAATTCATACCGGATATCCTAGATTTCAGATCTAGGTGAGAAAATACAGGATGATACGTCCTTATGGGGCGGATGTCGGGAAACTAACAGAATACAGATAGGAGGCCTGTAGAAAAAGTTATTCGCAGATTAGAAAATCCAGACGGGAGTGTGAGGCATCCGGGTATCCGATAGGGAAATTTATCGGTATTTGAAAAGGGACTGAATGAGTTCGGATAACCTCTGTCAGATGACTGATATGACTCACAGGGATGCCTGAACACCGCAGGCCAGTGTATCGGACAGAAGGAGCCGGTGTCCGGATATGTGTATAAACGGTGAAAAATAGATTAAATATTCAATAAACATTAACGGGGGAGATTCCTCGTAATGCGTGCCATGAAGGTAATGGACCCTGAAAGGCCCAATAATGGCGCCAACAAGGCCCAGTAAGACACTTAGACTGATAGGTGGGCCAGTGTCCGGCAGAACCCCGGAAAAGTGTGAAATTACGAAAATGCCCCTGTGTTGTACTAAAGGGGTAGTAGATGTATGAGGGCATTTTGGTCATTCTGGACAGGCCCAGGAGCCAAGGCTCATACAGATAAAGTTACTTAGAGTCAGTATATATCCTGACAGAGTACAGAAGGGTGTGAAATGACGATTTTACCCTTAGGGTTAAAATAGTGCAAGAAAGGGCACCCAGGGGTATTTTGGTAATTTGCCGAGGGATGTTTCTTGGGAGTCGAGCCATCAGAGTACTTGAGCTTGATCAGGATCCAAGATAACATACCCAGAGCCCAAAAACGTAGGCCCAGTGATATGTGAGAAAAAGTGGCATTAAAATACTATTTTAATGCTGTTTCAATAAAGTAAAGTTACTCGGTCGGCACGATAACCGAGGAGGTGATCAGATAAATTCTGGGACTTATCTGGATAACATTGGAAGGCGTGAAAGGTCCCTTCCAGGTGCCACATGGCGCAATCTTAGAGGCAGAAGAAAAGTAAGGACACGTATTACGGTGCAAGACTCTGGACCGGTACTGGATTGGACTGAACTGCTGAGTCAGCTGATGAGGTGTCCAGGAATTGTGACATGTGAAGAATGTGGCGATGAGGTGTCCCGGTGAGGTGTCCTGGATGATGTCATGCATGATGCAGTAAAAAGGAATAAAGAAAAATAGGAAAATCCAGGAAAAACCAGGACCACATGTTCAGATGGTTTCAAAATTACAGAAATGCCATCCATCAAAGCTATAAATACCCCCTTCCCCTCCCATTTTATGCATCCCACGTTTTTGGCAAGAAAAGAGAGAGAAAGAAGAGAGAGAAGGAGAAAGAAAGAAAGAAAGGAAGTTCTGGTGGAGTTGGAAGCAGTATAGAAGTTCTGGAGCTCTGCTTTTGAGGTAGTAACTAATCCTAGCTCTTATGTAATGTCTTTGTGATTTGTTGTGCTATTGTTTGGTTGGATTGTTGTCTTATATGTTATGCTTGAAGCTCTATTACAATGCTATGATCATATGTTATTGAATATGGAAGCACGCAGCATACTTATCTGTACACAATCACAAGCAAGCACCGTCACTCTGCATTACATATATTGTTATGATTATTTACTACTGAGATTCCCTCGAATCTCATTCCCCATGTCTAACCCATTACAGGGAGATTATGTTGAACTGAATTCTAAGAGAATTTGGTGTATGCTTTGTTGTATGACATTTTATTATTTAATAATAAATGTTGTTTGGCATGTTCAATTTGTGAATGTGGAATTAAAGGAGAAATTCGCAGGTCTTGAGGTAGCAGTACTCTGACCTCAGTTTGACCTAGTAAACGAAGGAGTTTGGCTATGAAATTTGGCAGGCTAGTCGTACACATCTGGGGCATTACGTGGATAGGTAATAAGCCTCATTTGGATGTGTAGAACGAGATAAATTAATTTTCAAATTAAAGGTCCAAAATAAGGATCTTAAGAGTAAAATTTTGAATTTCTGGGCTTAAGTTAAGATATATCAAGCTAATATTGCTTCCGCAAGTGTACTCTGAGGAGTCTAAGGGAGGATGTTTCATAGTCCACCTCCCAAATCTCTTCAACAACACCATAATAAGGGATGGCTGCTAATTTAGGATTGTTGTCTTTTGAACTAGAGAAATGCATAGCTTGAGCCACTAACATAACACCACTGTTTTGCACGCTACTTCTATCATCTAGGGACTTCGTATAAAAGGAATACCCGTTGATATCAAATGAATTCCAACATATCACATTATGTTCAGGACCACATGCCAACCATCTAACTGTATCAGAAACACAATCCTCATTTTCAATCTCCAATTTGAACCAATGTGCAAAAGATTTGTTGTGTTCTCTAATCAGCCTTTGCTCTGTCATCCTATTATTTGTTTTCCGGACAAGATCTTTATGAACAGTAATATAGTCTTGAACTTCATCAATGTTATTCAAGATGTGTAAGTGTACTTGCTGCAGTTCATTACGATCAACACTCCTCACTGACATTCCGCGTTGACCCCCCTGTTTGGCAATGGGTTTGTGGAGACCAGTAAGTCTTACTTTAGACAGGTATTATTGACAAAAATCCATAGCTTCTTCGGCCACATATTTTTGAACAATGGATGCTTCGGGCCGATTTGGATTCTTCATATACCCTTTAAGGATTTTCATGTATCTTTCAAATGGGTACATCCATCGTAAGTATACAGGGCCACACAGTTTTATCTCTCGCACTAGATGAACGATGAGGTGTACCATGATGTCAAAAAAGGAAGGAAGAAACTGTTCTTCAAGCTGGCACAAAATAACATAACCCTCGTGCTCCAATTCCTCCAACTTTTCAGTCTCAAAGACTTTGCCACATATAGCATTAAAGAAGAAGCAAAGTCGGGTTACAATGTGTCTCAAATCATCTTGAAGGATTCCTCGAACAACCACTGGGAGTAATTGTTGCATCAATACATGACAATCATGAGACTTTTGGCCTACTAATTTTAAATCTTTCATGGACACAATCCTCTTAAGATTAGATGAGTACCCAGAGGGAACTTTGATTCCTTACAAACACTCATAAATACTTCTTCTCTCAGCCTTGGACAAAATGTTAGTCTCTTAAACATGATAGCTCCCCTCACCATCTGGCCTCGGATGTAACTCCTCCCGTATTCCCATTTCTTCCAAATCCAATCTTGCCTTCAAACCGTCTTTGGAACTACCATGTGTGTTGAGAAGTGTTCCAACAATGCTGTCACACACATTTTTCTCCACATGCATCACATCAAGACAGTGCCTTACATGAAGATGTCGCCAATAAGGAAGCTCAAAGAACACAGATCTTTTTTTCCATACATTTTTCTCACTTTTCTTGGTAAGCTTACCGAAAGTGACATTGATGTCTCTCACCTTTTCATAAATTTGTTCGCCAGTTAATGGCTTTGGAGCATTTTCAAATTCTTGGCCGCCAAAAAATTTCTTCTTCAGTCGACGGTATGGGTGGGCTTGTCTTAGAAATCTCCTATAACCTAGGTAGACTGTCTTTCGTCCATGACGAAGTTGATAGTAGCAAGTCCCTTCCTCACAAATCGGACATGCTTTATGGCCCTTAACACTATACCCTGACAATTTTTCGTATGCAGGAAAGTCATTAATTGTACAAAAGATCATGGCCCGCATATTGAAGACCTCCTTCTTAGCAGCATCAAAAACATCCACACCTTCCCATAGCTTCTTCAAATCTTCGATCAAGGGTGTTAGGTAAACGTCTATGTCATTTCCCGGTTGTTTTGGTCCTGAGATCAGCATAGACAACATTACATACTTCTGTTTCATACACAGCAAGGGAGATAGGTTGTAAATCACCAGAAGGACGGGCCATGAACTATGTATACTACTAAGGCTACTATAAGGGTTCATTCCATCCGTACTAAGTCCAAGCCTTAGGTTTCGTGGTTCATTGCCGAACTCAGAAAATAAGTCATCAATCTTCTTCCATTGCAAAGAGTCAGCAGGATGACGAATCTTTCCATCATTAATCCTTTCATTTGCATGCCATAACAATTTCTTTGCATCATCTTCATTAGAAAAAAGTCGCTTAAACCTTGGTAAAATTGGAAGATACCATAACAACTTGGCAGGAGAGTTGTTTGATCTGTACCTTGGTGTCTTACATATTGGACACTTCTCCTCATCTTCAAACTCTTTCCTGTACAATATGCAATCATTTGGGCATGCATGAATCTTTCTATACTGCATGCCGAAAGGACCTATTATTTTCTTCCCATCATAATAGCGTTTGGGTAACGCATTTTCTTCAGGAAACATGTCCTGTAACAAGTCAAGCAATTCTAAAAAACTACTGTCACTCCACCCATGCCGAGCTTTCACACTTACCAATCTCAACACTGCATTCAACAGGTTGTATTTTCTGCACCCTGGGTATAGAGGCTTTTCTGCATCATTGCACATATTACCATATGCATTTGACCGCATAAAAGCATCTTCTCCAACATCATGAATCATGTCCTCTACTCTATCATCAGTATCCATCTCATCGTCAAAGGTCTGTTCCACCTGTTCACCATGCCATACCCATACCGTGTAACTCTTGCAAAACCCCTCGCAAATTAGATGAGTGTAAATATCAGCAGGACTTTGTTTCCTCTCATTCAAACAACTCACACAAGGACAATAGAACCTTCCATTGTCATCATCACCATTCCGTTTAGCAAAATCCAAAAACTCCTTCACCCCCTCAGCATACTCAACACTTGTTCGTTTAGCATTTATCCAACTACGATCCATATTTGTGGAAGACTATAAGAATAGAAAAGCAGAAAACAAGAAATTAAACCATTACGTTGCAGCTAATGCATGGAGAGAATAAATTTTCAGTTTTTGAGAGGAGTTCAAAACAAAACTCACCGTCTGTGAAGCGCTGAGAAGTCTTAACGGGCGAACCAGGGAAAAATGAGAGATGGAAGGCGCGAGAAATGTACCAAATAAAAGAGTATTTGGTAAAAAAAAATAAAAAAAAAAGTTTATTTTGTAAGAAAATATACACCGGGCAAAATGTTACACCGGTGTAGATATACATATAAAAGTTGTATAGAGTATATTTTACACCGGTCAATATATATGGACCGGTGTAAAATATATCAGTTTTTTTTTCATGTCATACAGAGACCATGTCATCAACTTTTACACACAAAAAAATATATATATCAGAATATATAAAAGTTGCAATCTTTCACTACTCGTCAGACTCGGAGTTTTGGGAGTCATCAGATTGGGTGAGATCAACAGGATTAAAGAAGCTATCACGGGGTTGATGGCAGCGAACTTCTGAGCGGAAATCTCTGAAACTTGCTTTCAGTCTGTCAACTTTGCGATTCAGTTCTTCCACGGAGTCCTCCAGCCCATTGAAGCGCAGTATGAGTTCCTCAAGGCTATCCATCAGAGTCACAACCAGGGGAGGAGGAGAAGGAACAGAAGGGTGAGGATCAGGATGTTTGTCTTCAAAGTCGTCTTTGTTTCTTTTGTGGGGCGGAGAAGGAGGCGTGCGTGAGGAAGAGGCCATTGGAGGAGTCAGATAGATGAAAAGAAAATAAAACAGAAGAATGGTATACATATATATATATGGTTAACGTTCATGATCAATAAGAATATAGAAGAATGCAATTGGCCTTCTATCATAATGACTACAAACGTTGGGAACCGAAGAAGTGAAATGAACGGTCTGACAAATAAAGAAAGCGAGCGGGAAAGCATAGACAGGAAACTGAAGAGGCAGATAAGACGAAGCTAATCTGCACCAGGTGTTTATATTTAAATCTGTTACTTTTAAAACCGGTGTAAAAATTTAATTTTTTTATAAAAAAGACACCGGACTAAATATTTTCACCTCGGTCAATATAAATACGCTGTAGAAAGTAAACATCCAAACCGGACCAAATATTTCCACATCGGTCTCTATAACATCTGCTGTAGAAATTAAACATCTAAATCGGACTAAATATTTCCACATCAGTCACGAGTAAATACGGTGTGAATATTTTATTTTATTTACAAAAATGCCACCGCTTATTTTTTTAAAACCGTCTCCGCATTGACCGGTTTAAAAATGGGGATTTCGATTGCCAATTTTCCACCAGTGTCATGTGGCTAGATGACACCATGATGAAAAAAAGAAGCTAGAGAACAATCGATGAGCCAAGAGAGATAGAATGATTGTGAGTGAGATGGTGTGTTGAATGGAGGAACCTTGTCATCCTTTATATAGCCTTAGGCTGTGGTCTTGGTCTTTTCCTTTTTGACGTGAGACTCTTCAATGATTGGCTCTCCCAAAAGATAAAGATTTATCCTATATTTATCTTCCATGATCTTTAATTATCTCTAAACTGTCATCTTTTTTAATACGTCCAAAGATAATCCTTTTAACTCACATATCCTAAAAAAGATTCAAATAAAAATTAATATCATAAATGAGATAAAATAATTAATAAAAAAATAGGAAAAGATAACACTCTTATCTATTATCTTTTAATTAAATTCAAATGTCGATATTGAGGAATTATCTTTAAATTAATTTAAATGGTATTGAATTAATATAACATAATACTAATATAGTATAATATTATATTAAAGGAATGAATTAATTTAATATAATATAATATTATTGGAGGTATTTTTTGTCACATCCTCACTTTCCTATCTTCATCTTCTCCAAACTAGTACCCTATTATGTTTGGAAAAGGTAGGAGTGAGATTTCTGGGGAAATCTCAGTAGTAAATAGTACCACAAACAATGTATGCAAGTATATGCTTAGTGTTAAACATGCTTGCTTTACTATGATTATGCTTGCATTATGACATATACATGCTTCTATAATTCTTACTTATAACATATGGCCATAGCATAAAAAGAAATAGAGCATTATCAATCATACATGCTTCACATAACTAAGACAAGTCAATAGCATATTAACAACACTCATTCATTAAGCATACAAGTTTAGGTATAAGTTCACTACCTGGCAAGCAGCCTTTCCTTTAGTCCTTAGCCTTTGCTCTGAGATCCCTTCTTTATAGAGGTCAGAGCTTATACATAGCATAATAATATTCTTATTATTATCTTATCCAGCATAACTCCACTTAACTCAAGCTTATCTTGAGGCAATACCCCTATTCTGACAATCATCTAGTTTTCTTTCTATCCACAGCTAACCTTATAGAGAGAGATATTTCTCTATTCTAACTATTAAAGTCATAAGAATAATCCTCTAATTTATTAGAGCAGGGACTAGAATAACTTACTTACCTTATTCCTAAGTTTGTCGAGTCCCTAAGCTTCTTGGATTGCTCCTAGCTCAGCCAGAACTCCTTCTTTCTCTTCCTTTCTTTCTCTTTCTCTCTCTCTCTCTTCCTTGCCTTGCTTGGCTGTGAATGGAATGGGAGGGGGTGAGGGGTATTTATAGGTGGAGTAAGGTGGAATGGACAGCTCAGATCAAATCCCGATAAACAGCTCAGATCGCTTAGCTTCCTCAAAAAGCTTCGCCTGCATCATCGTGATGACATCATCATCTTCAATGACTCATCAATCATGACATCATCCATGGACACCTCACTTGCTTAGTGGCATAATGGTGGGGCCCTCGGGACACCTCACCAGCTGACTCAGCGCTTCCAGAGAATTCCAGAGTCTTATCCTAGAATAAACGGCTGAGATCGTGTCACGTGTCTTTAGCTTTTTCTTCTTCCTCTATGCTCATGCCATATGGTGCCTTATGACCCACCTTTCATGCCACCTCATGGCTTCTGGATAAGTCTCAAGCTTTATCTGATCAACTCCTCGGTTATCACTTCAACCGGGTAACTTTATTTTATTGAAAAGCCATTAAAATATTATTTTAATGCCACTTTAACTCACATAACTCTTGGGCTACATTTTTGGGCTTTTGGAATGTCATCTTAGCTCTCTGATCAAGCTCAAGTACTCTGATGGCTCAATTCCCATGAAACATCCCTTGGCAAATTACCAAAACACCCTTGGTTTCTCTTTATTTACTTTAACGAGTCTAGGGGCATTATTATCTTTTCTCACCTTACCAGAGTATTCCCTGACCCTGTTCAACTATCCAGATAACCTTTCTTGACTGTCTAACCTTAGTCAAATGACCAACATATCCTTTACTCATTCTTTAACTATTTTATAACATAGGGGTATTTTCGTCATTTCGCATATTTTTCTGGACACTGGCCCCTTTTTCTGATGAACTGATATCATGGTCCTGGGCCTCCCTTGGAGTCATCATGGGCCTCTTTGTGACATCATCTAGGCTCATTTAGTCCCAGTTTGCTTACCGATTAATTTCCCAATCGGATATCGGGCGTTCACGAACTCCCGTCAAAATTCACTAAAAAGTGAATAACTTTTTCTACAGAACTCCTTTCGGGATTTTGTCAGTTCCTTGTCCTCTGGCTTTATAGAATGCACATTCCTGTAACTTTTCACTCATATCTGAGGTCTAGGAGATCTGATAAAAATTTCAGATAACTTTCAGACTATCAGATAAATTTCAGCTATCTGAAACTTTAATAAAATTTCTTTATTAAGCTAGATTAACCAGCATCATTTTCTCTATCTACTGATGAAATTTGGAACTGAAATACTTCCGGGTAGTTCTAAGCCACTTCCGGTTCAACTTTCTATAATTACCATTTTGCCTCTAGAAACTTTTTCTCTCTTCAATTAAGTCCCTTAACTTTTTATAATTACACTTAATGGCCCACAACTTGTGTCTACTTTCACTTTTGCATCATGAAACTTTTAGACTTTCACTTTAGTCCCTTTCTTTTCTAAAATAACCATTATGCCCCTAAGGACTTTTACTATTTACACATAAGTCCTTGTACTTTCACTTATTTACAGTTTAGTCCCTAAAAACCCTCCGTATATTTCTGAGACTTCTGCTCAAAGGGATCTAGTAGCTTATCTATTTCAGGCTACTTTCTGAATCTCTGGACCTGAAAATTGGGATGTTACATTTTTATTTTCTCTAATTATATTTTATAATTTCCTCTTTCAATTTGGTAATTTCTCAATTAACCTTCCTCATATAATACAATTGTATAGTAGTTGATATGGGTCCTAAATAATCAGAGCACACATGGGGCTATAGGTTCCTCTAGAAAAGGGGTATGCTATTGATATTGCTTGTCGTTAGCGCTCAAATTAATTATTAGTTTTAACTCTATATGTATAGAAGCTAACCCTAGATCGATCTTAATGCAGAGCCAATGCGAGGCTTAACTCTTGATTGGATTAAAGTGAATAAAGAGAAGATAAGAGTAGAGAAGAAATGTTAATTTTATTATGGGGTTGATCTCGAAAAGTAAACAAAGTAGAGAATTATTAGAAACGATTGACAGTATAATGAGGCTTTCCAAGGATGGACAACTTCGGCTATCATTGCTCAAGAATAATATATCGGAGTTATAAAAGAAAATAATAGCTAAGTCAAAAGGCAAAACCCTAAGAAACTTCTTAAGTCTAATGATTTATTTCATAAAAACACTTAGAACCCCAGAATAAATTTAATTCATAAATAATTATTCAAGAACCACTTAACTTACATTCCTAATACTAGTTATGATCTATCCTCTAAAAAGATTAAGAACTTTCAACGAAAATTTCTTTTAGGGTTTCTAACAATTTTTTTTCAAAAATATGTTTAACCCCACAAGTCAAAAAGAACTTTAAGAACAAATGATAAGAACATATATATGAGGAATAAATATATGAATAAATAACAAAAATCACAACTGATAAAATGATCACAATTGTTTGATGACAAATTTATTCAAAAAGAAATAAATAGGTTCATAAGCAAGTCTTCAAAATCCTAAAAACTCAGGAAATCTTAAAACTTGAAAATAAAAGATCAAACCTTAGTAAAAACTATTATAACTCCTAAATAATAAGAACATAGAGCTTAAGTCTACAACCTCCATACTCAAGAAAGAGGAGAACTAGCCACTCATGTGGCTAGATGACACCATGGTGAATAATAGAAGTAAGAGAATAATGGAGGAGACAAGAGATGGAATGATTGTGAGTGAGATGGTGTGTTGAATGGATGAGCCTTGGAGTCCTTTATATAGCTTTAGGTTGTGCCATTGGTGTCTTCCATGTAGATGTGGGACTCTTTATTGATTTGTTCTCCAAAAAATAATGATAATCTCTATTTATCTTCATTATCATTCTGAGTTGTTATCTTTTCCAATATCTTCAGAGATAATTTTTTTAACTCAAATATCCTATAAAAAATTTATATGAAAAGTAATAGGATAAATGAGATAAAATAATTAATAAGAAAATAGGAAAACATAACACCTTTATTTAGTATCCTTTAATTAAACTCAAATGTCGGATATTGAGGAATTATCTTTGAATTAATTTAAATAATATTGAATTAATATAACATAATAATAATATAGTATAGTATTATATTAAAGGAATAGATTAATTTAATATAATATATTATTGGAGGTATTTTTATTTTCTCTAATTAGATTTTATAATTTTCTCCTTCAATTTGGCAATTTCTCAATTAATCTTCCTGATATAATATAATTGTTTAGTAGTTGATGTGGGTCCTAGTCATCATTTATTTATTTTTTCTAATTTTTTGAAATATATAAAAGTAAAATACCTTCATGCAAATAAATTTAATCAAGAGAAATAATAAAATAAATAAAAGCACAAGAAAATGATATTTTTAATCATTTAATTCATATAATCAATTAAAGCACAAAATCAACAAAACTACTACAATGATACCTATTAAACAAGGTAAATTCCTTGAAATAGATAGAAAAAATATGATAAAATAGGGATTTATCACCACCCTTAGTGCATTACAGTCTTTTAGGAACCATCAAATTTGAATCTGATTTGAAACTATCAGGGGACTCAGTTGCTACAGAACTCTGGTGAGTTTCGACAATAGCTCCAAATGATGGAACAGTTAGGGAAGGAAGCACACTACTATTAAAATTTATAAATTGGTTTATGATGTCGCCTATCGTTGGCGCTCAAATTAATTACTTATTTTAACCCTATGTAGGTTGATCTCATGGCAGAGTCAATGTGTGACTTAACTCTTAGTTGAATTAAAGTGGTTAAAGCGGAGATAAGAGTGTAAAAGAAAGTTTAATTCGATTATGGGATGATCTCTAAAAGTAAACAAAGTAAGAAGTGATTAGAAACGATTACTAGTATGATGAGGCTTCCTAAAGATATCAGCTTTGACTATGATTGCTCACAAATAACATATCAAAGTTATAAAAGAAAATAATAGCTAAGTCAAAAGACAGAACCCTAGGAAACTTCCTAAATCTAATTATTTATTTCATAAAAATACCTAGAACCTTATAATGAATTTAATTCATTAATAATTATTCAAGATCACTTAGCTTGCAATCCTAATACTAGTTAACATCTATCCTTTAAGAAAATTAAGAACTTCCACCAAAAATTCCTTTTAGGGTTTCTAACGAAATCCTTTCAATAATATGTTCAACCATACAATTCAAAAAGAACTTTAAGAATAAGTGATAAGGATATATATAAGAGGAATACATATTATGAAGAATAAAAATCACAACTGATAAAAGGATCACAATTGTTTGATCACAGATTTATTCAAAAAGAAATAAATAGGTTCATAAGAAAGTTTTCAAAATCCAAAAAAACTCTAAAAATTTTAAAACTTCAAAATAAAAGATCAAACATTAGAAAAAACTATTATAACTCCTAAATAATAAGAATATAGTACTCAAGCCTACAACCTCCATACTCAAGAAAAAAGAGAACTAGCCACTCATGTGGCTAGATGACACCATGGCGAATAATAGAAGTAAGAGAATAATGGAGGAGACAAGAGATGGAATGATTGTGAGTGAGATGGTGTATTGAATGGATGAGCCTTAGGTTGTTCCCTTGGTGTCTTCATTGATTGACTCTCTAAAAGATAATGATAATCTCCATTAAGATGGTGTCTTCATTGATTGACTCTCTAAAAGATAATGATAATCTCCATTAAGATAATGATAATCTCCATTTATCTTCTGTATCTTTCTAAGCTGTCATATTTTCCAATATCTCCAGAGATAATCTTTTTAACTTAAATATCTTATAAAAAATTCAAATAAAAAGTAATAGGATAAAAGAGGTAAAATAATTAATAAGAAAATAAAAAAGATAGCACCATTATTTATTATCCTTTTATTAAAATTTCAAATGTTAGATATTAATGAATTATCTTTGAATTAATATAACATAATAATATAATATAATATCATAGTAAATGGATGAATTAATATAATATCATATTATTGGAAGTATTTTAATTTTCTCTAATTAGATATGATAATTTTCTCTTTTAATTTGACAATTCCTTAATTAACCTTCCTCATATAATATAATTGTGTAATAGTTGATGCGGGTCATGGTCATCATTTATTTATTTTTCTCAATTTCCTGAAATACATGAAGCAAAATGCCTTCATGCAAATCAATTTAATCAAGAGAAATAATAAAATCAATAAAAACACAAAAAAATAATATTTTTAATCATTTAATTTAAATAATTAATTAAATTATAAAGTGAGCAAAACTACTACAATAATGCCTATTAAACATGATAAATTCTCTAAAATAGGTAGAAAATAATATGATAAAATAGGGATTCATCTATTTACAACTCTAAATTTTGATAGACTTTTTATTTAATTTTGTGGAAGAATAAATGAGTTTTGTTAGTTGCTAGTTGCTAATACCTCCAGAGATGACTGTAAAAGATAGAGAGCGTCAAGTAATCCTAGTTTCATAGCCGCATAGTATGAAATTCTTGTATATATGGATGCTATATTGAGCGACCATTAAATGGAGCAATGTAGAATTGTATATAAACTCTGTTGGCAAAAGTTCTTTGATCATGCTCTGACACATAAGCTGACAAGCTCGAAAGAAAGAAAAACGTGAGGATGATTTCTTTTTTTTTGGTAGAATTTTTTTTGGAAAGAGGATGTATTTACCTATGATCTAAGGGTAGAGCGAAGTCTCCCTTCCTCCTAGGTGATACCAATGTCGGGCAGAGTGAGTCGTTTATTACTCTCAAGTGTAAACTTAGACACCCAAGAGTTAAAATGACTCCCCAAGCGCTGTGACTGAAACCACAATAAAGTAGTATTCCTTAGGGATTGAACATATTTCAAATGGTCGCATGTCTTATCCCTTCTTATTGAGAGTTTCATGCGAAAGTTGAAGGAAACATTGGATTATCGGATAGAAATAATTTGCAACGCAGCTGATAAATTCATCTCTACTCCCATGATATCACAAACTCCTCTTATCCATAAAATAAGACCTTATAAAATTTATCTTAACTCTAAATATAAGACATTTTTTATATTCATCAAATTTTTTTAAATTACCCTATTGATACTCCTTCAACCATAATCAAATAAAAAAGGAAAGGAGTAAGCTAAGGAAGATAATTAACGTATTTTAAAAAAAAATTATATTAACTAATTTAACTATTTTTTTTAATTTAATCAATTAGTAAAATAAGTCTCATATTAAGAATAAGAAAAGTATAAAACATACTTGTAAATTTTTATACGAGGTGAAAAATCTTACGTGAATTAGTTTTATTGTGGGATATCCGTAGAATATCCATTCCGATTAATGGTTGTATCATAAAGCATAGAATTGTCGTTTCATTTATTTCCATTTTTCTCTGTATTATTGTCGTTCTAAACACTCCAGAACAAAATAACCCAGTTAAAGTAGCTTTCAGGCCACCGCAATTCAAGTAATGACGGCCCTAATTTGTAATATACAAGGTGGATAAAGGGAACATGACCAAATAAAACACCATAATTCCCCACCAAATGAAAGCGACTTGGGAAGCTTCATTAATTGATCTATGGTAAATCCAAAAAGCAGTAATTGATCCAAGGAGTGGTGTATACAACCACATTCCAAGTTAAATTAGTTTCAATTGAAATCGAAAATTGTATGCTTTAACTAATGACTTTATATCATTGAGAGTGTGCATAGTTCTATGTTCGAAAATACCAAACCATGGTTTTGGTTTTGGTAAAGGTAGCTGCTTTGTTTTTTAACTGATGATTTTCGTAATTTCCAACATAAAACCAAACACACATGGTATCAAGATTTCTCGGTCCCAACAAAAAGCAACAATACATAGGGCACGCTTGATCAAGAAGCATACCATGATCCTAGAAAAACTAAGACTACCTCCATTCTTAATTACAAGAACTATGAGATTTATATTTGTTTCTAAATACAAGACCCAATCTATTTTATCTCTTAAAATTATAATTCCCCCAATATATCTTTATATAATTGTACATGTTAAAAGATATCTATTAAAAATAGTTCAAATGCACGTGATTAAAAAAGATAGTTTAAGAAAATCAATACACAATTATTACAATTAATTAATTCACTTAACTTTCTTAATTTACCCAAATTAGTTAAATAGATCTTATAATTAAGAATAGAGATAATAAGAACCAAAAGAAACAATCAAGGATTAAGCATCACCAATCACCAATCACCAAATGTACTAGAAAATTATCCGAATCGGAATTGTATTGTAGCATTGATGCATACAAAAAAAATCTCATTATTACTTTATGGAACACCCATTAAAGTTCCATATCAGCTTAGAGCCGGAAAACTCCAGTGTTATTCTCAGTAAGCCAGGGAAGAAAGTGGGAAATAAGTATATAGCCAGAAGAATGAGGACTGGCTGAATTAACCTGCAGATACAACGATCCCAAAGAGTTTGCCCTCCATAAATTTTTAAATTATGACCTAACACAATTCAATAACCAACCACAAGGGTTGAGAAAGCAATTTGTTTGTTACACTTGAATCTCAAGGTGTTCAATTTTTCAATGAATTTGAGGGTTGGTTCATATGTCGAGCAGAAGCCTACGAGGATCCTCAATAACATCTTTGATTCGGCGCAAAAAGAACACTGCCTCTCTCCCATCAATCAATCTATGATCATATGTTAGAGCAACATACATCATTGGCCTTGGGACAACTTGACCTCCAACCACCATTGCACGGGTCACTATAGAGTGCATACCCAAAATTGCAGACTGCCAAAAACAGTAGTTGCATGAGATTTCTTTCTACATGGTTTACACCAAATTTTGTTCACATGATCCAGAATTTTTTGTTGACAACAACTCAAAAAGATTAGCTTGATATTTCAAATTACACTTGTCCCGCTGTCGCACTGAGAGAAGATTCCGTTTGGAGAGATGGGAAAGTTCGAATAATTGGATGTTAATGACACAGATGCATGATCAGTTTGGAATAGTTTTTATGTGAATGACATGAAGATGCACGAGCAGTTAAGGTAAAGAGGTGCATTTATCCCATCCCCATCTTCTGTCGACAAAGACAGAGAGTCACTAAAAAAGAACATGCTGTCAATGATTAAGTACTATCATATTTTTCAAGGCAAGTAATTTAAGAATATATATATATATGTGTAGCCAAACCTGAGGAGGATTGATTATAGGGGTACTCAAAAGGCTCCCATAAACACCACCATTTGATATTGTAAGAGTGCCTCCAGCCATCTCATCAATTGATAAAGTTCCACTATTTGCCTTTCTAGCGAAATTATTTATCTCCTTTTCTATTTCCGCAAAGTTCAACTTATCAGCATCACGAATAACCGGGACAACAAGGCCCTGGGAACAAAAAGAAAGAATATGGTCATTGTATTTCAAAAACAAGGAGGCACATTAGTCATTTTCATAGTCAATCATAATATACAAGTTCAATGTTAAGAAGTATCACTGCTGAACTAAAAAATACAAGAGGCCTATAGAGTAAGTAGAGTACTTGATTCATGAAGTGGACGGCAAAAACAATATTTCAGTCTGTTATCCCTATATTACCGTATTGTGAAAAAACTTAAGAGATATTCACATACCATACATGGATGACCATGTTTAAGTGCTAAAATATAGAACCCATCAATTATATACCACCAACTGAACAGACATGACAATAACCATTGAAAAAAGTAATTTAAAGGCTATCTTAGACAAGCTATCAAATTTCATCAAAGCACGGACAAATCTGACCACAAAGGTTTATGATAAAAAGTGACCGCAGAGAGGCTAAATCACTACTAAAAACCTTTGAAGTGCCAACAGCTACGCTGATATCTATATAATCTCTGTATATTATATCATCACCATCAATGACAGCATTTACTACTGGCTGATGCTGGAGTGCATTCACAGCAGCCTGAAATAAAAGGGAAAAAAAAGCATTCATACATGAGAAAATAAACAATAAGCTAGGCCTATACACTTTAACTCAATAATTCAGTACTTTAAAATCGTACTTTAACAAACCCAGACATTAGTCCCAATTTGACTCCATGCTTTTCAACAAAAACATCCTTATAATCAGCACGGAGCTTCATCAAGTTAGTCCTACCATAGGGAGCAGAGTAATCAAGAAAAGAATAACGAGTACTTTAATATTTTTAAAGCCTTCACACTCAATACATAGTAAATGGAGAAAGTCTGGTTTTTCTGCCTACATAGGCCTGCATAAGCACTGAATTCACTTCACTTTATCATTTCATATCTGGTAAGCTTAATGTGTAATGATTCTAGGAAAATAAAAAACCCTTAAATAATAGTAGTGATGATGATGATAAATACTTTCTTCTTTATAGACAAAAATTTGGATGACAATGATTATCACTATTTTATTAATAGCCTCTCCACTTGTTGGGGTAAGGCTACAAACATCTGTCTCAAACCCAGACCCCAAACTTGCTGTTTTTGTTGTTGTCAATATATAATATAAAATTTATATGAAGTCACATTTATTCTCCAGCCATGAATGATGATGTTGTGGCTCACCTCAAACTTTGCACAAAGCAAAAGGCCCACATCCTGTTTATACAAGGTAACAGATTTACTTGCGTAGATTAACATGGATTAAGAAGGGGAAAACATGAGTTGTTATCAATAAGTTCACAAAAGGAAGAAGACCCATGGCCAAAAATATATGATGGGCCCGATCTTAATGGGTCTTTTGCTAGGACCTAAAGCGGAAACGATAAGAAGCAGACCTAAAGAAGCAGTCCCAGGCACTGTGTTCCTAGAAATAGCTAAATCTCATCTGATTAGAGTTTAGTAAGTGAGCATAAAGGGAAAAGGCACAAGTGAGAAGCTGCAGAGGGATTAAAAAGGGGAGACCACTGGAAAGCTGGGGGAGGGGGGCAAACAGCAGCAGTGGCTGGGAAAAACCTCCCTCTCAAAAGCAGGGACAATTTTACTTTTTCTGGGTGTGCTTTACTTTTCATTTTCCTCTGAATCTGCCTACACCAGGGCATGAGCCCTGGGTAATTTCTTAATAGAATATCTTTTAGCAAGGTTTCATCTCATCATTATAATTAAAAATTATGAGACCAAAAATTGAAATTTCAAAAGTATGCATCATTATAGGTAATTGCAAGTCAGAAGCTTGTCACAATTTGATAAATAATATAACTTACATGTCAACTTCATTGAATGTTGTCAGCAATGCAAAGGTGTTTTGGGAATCTTTCAACCGAGTGGCAACCCGCTTTCGAAGTCTTGTCATAGGAACCTTTATACACGAGTGAAGACATCAAAGTAACTTTTTAAGAGCTCAGCAATATTTAGGTATAATTATTACTAAAAGCACAATGACTCACTCGTCTTTCTCTTTCTTTAGGGGGAAGCTGTGGCTCTGTGGGAGAGTGCCGTGGAGGAGAGGGTGCTTTAGGCTTCTCTGTTATCGGGGCAGCTTCAACTTTAGGTGCTTTTATCTCCTCTTGTATCTTTTGGGTCGGCTGAGAAGCAGGTTTCTCAGATACACTTTCAGACGGGGCAACATGAGTTGTGGCTTCAGCAGACCTTGAAATGATTGCTATCTTATTACCTGGTTCAACGGTATCCCCTTCATTGGCTAGAAGCTGAGAATCATTCAATGAACCAGAGTCCAACTTCAACATATATGCAACAAGAAAAAGGAACAAAAGTAATATGATTAATTGGAAAAAAGAAATTGTACCAATTTAATAGTACCTTCTGAATCACACCCGACTCAGGACTGGTAACATCAATTGTCACCTAAGAACAAAATAGAAAATAAAGCAACGAAATTACATGTTAATATTTTAAGAATCAGGCATGCCAATTAAATGTTAACTGTCAGATTCTTTACAAAAGCTAATATATTGCTTCAACTTGGCACCTTATCTGTCTCAATTTGTGCAATCGGTTCATCAACTTTAACACTATCACCTGGTTCTGATCCCATGAAGCAAAGTCAATCAGCAGAAACAATAAATTATTAAAATATATAAAAAATTCATTTGAGTACTTTTCTATAAAAAAAAAAGGAACAGATAGGCAATGTTAGTTAACATACTTTTCAAAAAGGTTGCTAGAGTGCCATCAGCAATAGATTCAGCTAATGGAGGGACCACAACATCAACCAGATCTCCTATATCAAACAGAGCAACAAGTAAATAAAAGAAAAATAAGAAAACACACAATTATAATACATTTAAAGATGCAATTGTCTCATTTCTATTTGGTTTTGCTTAAAAAACAAATTGTCTCGGTATTTGGTTTAGTTATTATTTTTGGGAAGCGTCTGCATCAAAGAATGATCATGTCAGTGTTTTGGCTTACTTGTGATATCATGAAACATAAAAAAATAAATCCTATCACTATTCTGAGTTAGCTCCTATTTAACAGAATCATAAACACAGTACAAATCTTCTCATCATTTTGGTTTGGTTTTAACCGGATAAGTTAAAACAACAAATGGCTTAAATGTTTTGGTTTATTTGTCTTTATTGTGGGACTTGATCATAATATTCCTCAGGTCATTCTTTATTACAGATATTAATGTTTAGGGTTAAGGCTCAGTACCTGAAATATTTTCTCATATGCGCTCAGTGCCCAAAAGTAATTTGTAGTGCAATTTCACCTATTAAGTTATTAAAATGGTGCAATCTTCATCCAAATTTAACATGTTTGATTTGACCGTTAAGTGCTGAGTTAGCTTCCATTTGACAAAAAAAAAAATCTAAGTTGGAATATGACAAGGCACATGACTTGGCATTATTGTGGCAAATTAATTCAACTTCTATGGGGAAAAAATGTTGAAGTTCAGAATCAGAGTATTTTTGGTTTGGAAGCATTAGTCTTATTCCAATATTCACTGACTATAAATAGCTACAAGCTCTCAATTAAAAATAGATAGATTAGCCGAGATTCTAGCCTAAGATTACAGCATAATCAAATCCATAATAAAATCCCACGAAATCTTGTATTAATTCCAAGATTGTAGGCTCACTAAATCAGGAAATAAATCAGGTATTTTAAACACAAAAATCAGCTAGGATACCCTAGGATATTCGGCCCATAGGCCCATTAGGTCTGCGCCAACACTTCCCCTCAAGTTGGCAAGTAAATATCTAACATGCTAGAAGAATTCAAATTTGCCTCTATCTAGTGGTTTAGTAGTTTAGTGAGAACATCTGCCACTTGAGCATTGGACCTTATATGGGAAAAATTAATTATTTTTGACTCAACATTTTCTTTTATAAAAAATGCCTATCAATCTCCACATGTTTAGCCCTATCATAATGGACTGGGTTATGGATCATTTAAATGGCTGCCATACTATCGCACCACATCTTCATAGGGAATTGTGTACTGATTTTCAATTCCTATAAGACACATGAAATCCACATTCCTTCACAAATTCCATCTGCCACAACCCTGAGTTCAGCTTCAGCACTACTCCATGACACAACAGACTGCATTTTACCTCTCCATGTTACTAAATTACCCTACACAAAGGTGAAGTAACCACCTGATGATCTTCTATTCTCTAAGTCTCTTCCATGTTCAGCATCAGTGTATATCACTATTCCTTTGGAATCAGTCTTACCAAAGAAGATTCCCCTTCCAGAGTCATTTTTAAATACCTCATAATAGTGTATATAGCTTCCATATGATGCTCTCGAGGCAAAGATAAAAACTAACTAACCATGCTCACTGCATAGCTTATGTCAGGTCTAGTGTGAGACAATTAGATTAGTTTCCCAACTAGTCTTTGGTACTCCGTCCTTTTTATATTCGAGATTGATGGATTAATCCTTGGTATTGGTGAAGGTTTGGCCCCCAGCATCCCTGTGTCCTTAAGTAGGTCAAGGGAGACAGAAATTCCCTTCTATGAGCTAGCAATTTCCATCCCTAGAAAATACCTCAAACTTCCCAGATCCTTCACTTCAAATGTTGTACCTAGGGTCCTTCTAAGCTTCAATATCTCTTCGACAACATCTCTTGTCACCACGATATCATCAACATGTACAATCAAAATTGAGATCTTAGTACCTGTATGCTTCACAAATAAACTATGGTCAGCTTGCCATTGTGTGTATCTTGACCCTTTATCATTCGAACCATGCTCTTAGCGATTGTTTCAATCCATACAAGGATTTTTCCAATATGCATGCCATATTCTTGTTTCCGTATTCAGTCACACCTTCTGATATCTTCATGTATACCTCCTCCTCAAGATCTCCATTTAGAAATACATTTTTCACATCTAACTGATGTAGTGGCCAGTCTAGATTAGCCGCTAGTGAAAGAAGAATTCAAATGGTATTTATAGAGATATTATAAGATATTTAAATATCCTATAATTAGTATATAAGATAAGATATGATATTATTTTATTAGTATCTAGGATTCTCTATTGTGTGTATATATATCCCTTCTGAATATCAATAAAGTACAAATATTATTCATCTAAAATAACATGGTAACAGAGCAAGGTTACAATCGGTGGCTCCTCTGAAGCTTCGTCATCATTCTAGCAGCGCGTGATTTCACGCGCAACCATGAGTTTCTGACGTCAGTTTCGTGCTCCAGCCTATGGCAGTGCGTGTAATGCCCTTCTTCGACGGAGTTCGTCTTCTCCAGCATCGACTCACTGAATTTAGCCTATCCCTAGTAGTTTTCTTGGCCAAGTTGAGTAAGCAAGGAAAGCCAAAAGCAGAGGACATAATAGATGGAGGAGCCGCAATGAATGACATCAAAACAAGAGTATCAATGGAAGAAACACCTTTTGTTTCAGCATTTATACTAGAACCTAAACTGATGGTGTTAACCATTACTGTCAGTGTCATTTTCAAATAAAAATAGGCCAAGATTGTCAACTTCTCACCTCTAACACCAGTCCTCCAGAGCAATTCAATGCATCAAACATCTTGACTGGAGAAGTCATTAAGGTGAGTTTTGAACCAGGACTACCAGCGTTGTCTTCATCTTGACTTTTGGTATTCTCCAATCTGTATGGTTTCACATCTCATACCAGCAAGAAGTGCCACGAATAATATAAGAGATAGACCCCGAGCTTTATCAATGCTATGCTTATTGCAAAGCAGAAGAATACCTAGAAATCTGTACCTATTGATTCAAGATCATGGTCTATGGTTGGTGAAATCTTCTCCAATGAGGTTTCAAGCAAGTGCTTGTTGGGTGTTCTAGAAGGCAGGGCTCAATGAGTTCCAAAGATAGCGAGTGTGAATACAGATACCCTGTACCTAGAAACCAGTGTGAATACAGATACTCTGCCTAGAAACCAGTGTGAATACAGATACTCTGGTTTTGTATGACAAACTTTTGGATGGTCTAGAAGACAGGTCTAAATGAGTTCCAAAGATAGCTAGTTTAGCTGCATTTACATCATTAAAAGCCCGAATCCAAATGGCCATCAGTAACTGGGCAATGGTGCCAGGATTCTACAACTGAGGGATTTCTTTCCAACCACGGACTTCTAGTACAAAAAGTTCTTTCAGACCCAATTCAATGGGCAATCAAGGAAGTTTCAAAATTCTAGGATCTTAGGGGAAAAGTAATTATTTAGCTAATAATCTGTCAGTTTGTTACAACTATTAGAACAGTCTAATTGCATCATCATCAGTATAAATAGGAAGATATACAAATATCATAAGATGATTTGAATTGAATATGTGTGCTAGGTTTTCCTCTATATAAAATATCATGGCATCCAAATCACCGTTGTCCTACCCTACAATGGCCAGTATATATACATATGCATTTACCCTTCAAGAAATAAAAGAAAATGATGAACAAAAGAAGTAACTCGTATGAATCAAAAATAGAAAGAGGCATCTAAATAACTCACCATTATATGAAGAGAAAGAGTGCCTCCATGTTTTCCTTGCAATCTCTTGATAATGGAACTCACTGCATTGCATACAGCAAACAGAATGATGCCAACAATAACAAGTAGAATGTACTTTTGCACTCCATTTAATCATAAATTAATGTTTAGAGAGAATTAAATCAGATAAAAAATTTTAGTCCCACGCTTTCAGATAATAATATTTGCACGGCAAAGAAACACTGAGAGGAGGGAAAATAACCAAGTAGACACATCATCATTGCACCCCACCTTAAACAAAGCCCAGCAACAGAATTTGATTAACAACAGATGAAGCAATTATGACAAATAAGTAGATTAACAACAGATGAAGCAATATATCACAAATAAGTAGTTTCCACTTTTCTCATTCTTTCTTAAACATCTTTCAGTTTTTTCTTCTTTTTCCTTTTACAGCATCATTAAATTGATTAACAGATGAAGCAAAGTCATAAATTTACAGCTTCACTAACCTCATGGGCCTTAAATTGCTCCAGCATCCTGCATCAACAATATAACTGATAGTTTAACTCTCAAACTTGTTGAGTCATTAATTATAGTTCCAGCTAAAAGCATGACCAAAACAATGGGCCCAAATTTACCACTTGAACTTGAATGACAGATATTCTGAACATTCTGACATCCTCCAGAAAGATATACGATCTGTTAACAAAAAAAGTCCATAAAAACTTTACTTGAACATTTCAGTGGCAAGTAAACCCCAAAACACTAAACAGCCAACATTATAACTAATAACAGCAAAATGAGGCTACGTTTCACCCATTCTTCTTCAAAAAATACTATCCAGTTAAACAAAAATCACCATATAAAATGAGATCAAACCGCGGTTAAAAGATTTCTTCATCATGTTGAATGATCAGAAAAAGCTTGAGAGTTTTTATTCTACTTGAAAATATGTTTTGATCTATAACAAGTGTGGTAGAGTTACACAAATTCCCTAGCACTAAGAGGAATGTACAATAATGCCTTAGGACTGGACTTATTGCAAAAAAGAAAACCAAAGAAAAAGAAATTTTAAGAAAATCCAATAAGCAAGATATTTTGCAATGGAAAAGATGGGTCTGAACCCTTATTGCGGGCAAGAGATAAAGAGTCACAGATTGATGTAATCCGCCAACTTTCTAATAGGTAAAAATTTTACTAATGACTTCAAGAAAGCTTCTACTATTAACAAAAGGAATGTGCAACAGATAATACACATAGAAGAAGAAATGAAAAAACCATACAATTCACTTGGTATATAACTAAAATTTGCCACCAAACCTAATTAGAAGTAATCTACTGTGAAAGAGACTTGTATACCTTTTGAAGTGTATTAAAGTCCACATCAAACATAGGAAGCATACACCTCATAAAGATGAGAAAGATAGCATAATCCTATATTTTAAGAGAAATGTATAACTTGGCACGTAGTTGAGCCAAAAAGTTCAAATTTAATGAATTTGCAGTGATAAAGTTCATAAACTAAGCAGCATTAAGGCAGCCAAGTGTTCCAATGATGAATCTCAGTGAACTGCAAGTGCCATAATTTAATCACTAAAAATAAAAAAGAGCTTCCCACAACCATCCAAGAAGTCCACATTTTAGACAAAACTAGCAGCAAGACTCAGTCATAGAGAAAAACAAAATGAACCCATTTCATTTAATTTGCCAGATTCCTAATAAGCCAGAAAAAACACTATTTGATTAAAAGTTTTGTAGTTAGAAAATAAACGTGTTCACAAAAATTCCAGTGAACGACAGAATTTCTCCTAGTTCAGATCATTAGAAAATTACATACTCACCAAAGACCTAGTAATTTAAATTTTATGCACATGTTAAATGTTTGTATATGTTGTGCACAAAGCACATGTTCTAAAAATGTTCATATATGTTGAGTAATCACTTGAAAGTTCTATTTTAGAGAATAACAAGAAGTTAAAAGGTAAATTTAACAATCGAAAGGTATATCTACCTCTTTCTCCAAAATGGAAGAAAATCGACTTGGGAGTAATTGTCTTGGCAGAACTTTGTGAAATGAGAAACCCTGAAACAGGTATAAATGCAGACTTGGTGTGAGGCTCCAGCTCAACTTCAATTGGTGGTTCCGCAGAAACATAATCAAATTTCAATCTAATTACCCAAATTTAGTAAAGCTCACCAAAGGAGACGAGCTGCCAGAAGCAACTCTTCGCCTTACGACCCCAAACATGTCTATGTTGTCAGATTTCTCCTCCTCTTTTCAATTTCAAATCTGATAGGACAATTCAAAAATTAAATAACATGTAAAGCAAATAAAATACTAACATAAAATGCAGCGCAGACACACACACATGTATGTATACAGCACATCAACATCAATAATAATTTAAGGAAAAAATCCAACTGTCAAAGCGAATCAATTGGGAAATTACGGTTCAGCTTTGCAAGATGCGATTCAAATTTCTAAGAATTCCTCAACAAATAGAATGTGCAGAGTGCAGAAAAAAGAGAGACAAACACATAGCTAGAACAGAAGGTGGAACAGAGAGATTCGATGGAGGATGCAGAGGCGGGACCTGATTGGCGAACGGAACAGAAAAGGAGAAGCCGATCAAATGGTAGGGTTGATTGTTAAACGGACTGTGAGAGAGGATCGCCGCCGACAAGCATTACGCACTTTTAGCGTATCAATATTATATTATTATTATTAGTACCACTGCTACAAGTGCTCTTATTTAGCTCGCCAGGCAGCACGCCGTATTTGTTAATTTTTTTAGCACATTTGAATAAGGGTTTGAAAAATTATATAAAAAAAATATTTTTAAATAATTTTTAGAAAAATATGTTTAAAGAAAAATTTATAGAAAAAAATTGTTTTGAATAAATGAGTATTTGGATAATTATTATTAAAATAACTTTTGTAATTGAAAAATTACTAGAAAGGGTATGATTTTATTAAAAATAAGAGATATGAAAAAGGGTAGAGGAGAGAAAGGAAAGAGGAAAGAGGAGAGAGGGTGGATAAAAGAGAAGATAGAGGAAAGAGGAGAAAGGAGAGAGGGTGGGAAGAGAGAAGAGAGGACAGAGGGTGGAAAAGAGAGAAGAGAGGAGATAAGGTGTAAGAAAAAATAAGGGTAAAATAGTAATTGGGTAGTCTATAAACTTTTCTACTGTTACAGAAGGTACTCCCAGTAGCTTATCCAAAACTATAGTTTTAAATACCCAAAAGAGTTGGGTCATCAGTGTAAATATCCTAGGATATTCAAACTGATTGAGGGAACAGTTATGAGGTAACCACCCATCTCCCCCATTATCTGATCATGCGTGAGGGTTCTCTAAATATAGAAGTTTGCTCTCTTCTCTTGGGGCAGCAACTACAACTCTCTCTTCTCCTCTCTGTGTGTATGTGTTGTGTACCAGAGACCTGAGTCCAATAACGGTGTCGGGTTGCCGTGTAGGTACCTAAAGTAAGTGAACCGACAATAGGTACACCCGAAAACCTAAAATGGTACCAGAGCCAGGTTCTTAATTTTGTGATTATTTATGCTGCATGAATATGTCTCGGTTAGTTTTTTACATCAGTTTATATTATAGAGATAAGAGAGTGATAAACAGAACCGTACGGTAGTTACATAAATTTTCGGGTTTCTATAAACAACAGATTTAGCCTATAAAATTAGTACCATTGAGAAAAGCTCGTGAAAACAATGAGAATAGACTAGAAGAACATCGAAACGGGTCGGACGGACCCGCCCACCTCTGTGAAACTGGTCGTCTTGACCCAGCTAGAGATTGAAGATGACCTCTAGCTGAAATGACACCGTTTTGTCCGCCTCACTAAAAAAAAGGCCAAATGCTGGTGCTGAAAAAACAAAAAAAAAAAGAATTTGGGCTACATACAAGGCCAAGCCTGATTAAAAAAATTATTTTTTATTTTGGGCTGAAGAGAGGCCCAGCCCAAAACTAATAAAAAAATATTAATTTTTGTTTTGGGTTGTTGAGAGGCCCAGTCTAGAATTTAAAAAAAGAAAAGAAATGATTGGTCCTAGGGGTACTGGACCAGGTCAGATCAGGGGATCCCACCGGATCCATGATTAAAAAAAATTATTTTAAAAAAAAATTCTGCATAACTGCCATGTGGCGAGTGTGCCACATGGCATCTTTAGACTGGTGCGTGGATGTCACGCGCTAGTGCCGAGAATGGGTCTATCAAGTTTTTTTATTTTTTCTTGATCTAATCCTCTAGGTGTGTATCCGGACTTCGATTGAGGTGCGATTTATTCCTAAAATCAAAACCTTCATTTTGATATATAATTTTTCCTTTGTTAGGGTAATTTTGGACCTATTTATGAGTATTTAATGTATTTTCTAACACTTTTAAGTGTTTTAAAATTTTAAAAAATTATGATAATTTATATTATTGAATTTCTATATGAAAATGAGTCGAAGGACTTCAAGTAGTACTAAAATAACTGAATATAGTTATTTAAACTCCTCACATCTGGATGATAAAGTTCTAGAAAATGAACCTCAGAGTGAGGATTCAGATCCTGAACTTCTTGAAGAAGAAGATCTGGAGGAGCTTATAAAGATTAATGGTCCAGAAGAAGATCTTGATGAGGACCTTAAAGAAAATTCAGATATGGATCCAGAGGGGATCTTGAGCAAAACCCTGAAGAGGATCATAAGGATCCAATGGAAGATCTTCTACCTGAGGACCTTTAATTGATATTCACAGATTTTAGATCTAACTCTACGTCTTCTTTTCCTAAATAACATGAATAGGGAAGAAGAAAAAGTAATACAACCTAAGTACCCTAGCTTTGGCTAGAGGATAACTAAAGATCAAGCATTCATACTCACGAACAAAAAAAAAGGCATTTATAAAGTTCTTCATGATTATGCCAAATTCATGAAAAATTAAAAAAAAAATTATGCTAAAAATGAAACATCCTTACTTTCATACGTCTTAGGGACCATTTGGTAGCATTTAGAACCACTTACAAGGTCATTGAAGTCCAATTTCTCAATCTGGAGTTTTACTCTTATCGAGTACTGTTCACTGTGCAAATTCCAGATGAGTGACTTGACTTCGAAAAATCATAACTAATTCTAAAAAAATGGAAATGAAGTGGTTCAAATTGCTAATTGAATATAACTCAATTATCTTTCAGGTAAAAATAACTCTTTGGCAATTAATTGACCAAGTAAACGTCATTCAATGTTACAACGTTTCTGTTCATCCAGCGTTTTTCTCCTGAATCCAGCATTCTGGTCCCAACTTTGATAATTTATAACTCCATGTGTAGACATCCAAATGAGACGTTTTATATATCAAATTAAAGCTTGGTATGTATACTATTTACCATAAAAATTTCATACATTTATTCATCCATTTACTATTTTTAATTATGGATCAAACATCATCATGTCACCACGTGTTACTGTTTACAGTGGCAATTTCCAGCAAACAACTTTACACACATATGCAGATATCCATCACATATCGGTCAAACATGCCAAACAGGATCTATTATTAAATAATAAGTTATTTTACATCTGGGCATGTACAAAATCCTCATATTTCTATTACAATCTTTCCTGCCTAAATTCCGGTAGCATAACCGCTACGCTTTATCTTCAGAAAGTAACTGATCTTGTACCGATTCGGTAATTCCCGTGAGAACTACCATTCTACGTAAGTACCCAGGAAAGACCGGATGAACCGGCTAGGTCCACTCGCTTCCAGCCTCCTTAGACAGTACCTACGTATACAGTACGTATCAGCTCCTTTCTTTACTATTGCCATCTTGTCATAATTTAGGCAGCATAACGGCGTCTCTTAAAATTCCCAAAATTCACTTTGACATAACCTCCCCTATAATAGTTATTTATTAGGATGAGATTCGGGGGAATCTCAGTAGCAACAATCATAACAATATATGTAATGCAGAGTGACGGTGCTTACTTATGATTGTGCACAGATAAGTATGCTGCGTGCTTCCATACTCAATAACATATGAACATAGCATTGCAGTAGAGCTTCAGGCATAACATATAAGACAACAATCGAACCAAACAATAGCACAACAAATCACAAAGCCATTACATAAAAGCTAGGATTAGTTACTACCTCAAAGGCTTAGCAGAACTCTACTATCTCTATTCTGCTTCCAGCTCCGCCAGAACTTCCTTCCTTCCTTTCTTTCTTTCTTCCTTTCTCTCTTTCTTTCTTTCTCTCACTTTCTGTCTCTAGCACTTCCTCCTCTCTCTTAAAGGCCCTTGGCCGTGCTGCATATGAAGCAAGGGGGTATTTATAGTTTCCTTCAATGGCATTCTTGTAATTTTGAAGCCATTTGAACTTGTGGTCCTGGTTTTTCAGGAATTTCCTATTTTCTTTTATTCCTTTTACTGCATCATGCATGACATCATCTCAAGGCCACCTCATGGGACACCTCATATGTCACATGGCGAAATTGCAAGCTCCTGGGACACCTCATCAGCTGACACAGCAGTTCCAGTCCAATCCAGTACCGGTCCGGCCCGATTTCCCACAAATTGGACTCACCGACTAAGATTATGCCACATGTCCTTAACTTTTTCTTCCTCCTCTATGTTGGCGCCATGTGACATCTTACTGGCACCTGTCACGCCATCCAATGCTATCCAGATAAGTCCAGGACTTTATCTGATCACTTTCTCGGTTATCGTGCCGACTGAGTAACTTTACTTTATTGAAACAGCATTAAAATAGTATTTCAATGCCACTTTTTCCCACATATCACTGGGCCTACGTTTTTGGGCTCTGGAATGTTATCTTGGATCCTGATCAAGCTCAAGTACTCTGATAGCTCGATTCCCAAGAAACATCCCTTGGCAAATTACCAAAATACCCCTGGGTGCCCTTTCTTGCGCTATCTTAACCCTAAGGGTAAAATCGTCATTTTACATCTTTTTGTACCCTGTCAGGGCATATACTGACCCTGGTTAACCTTATCTGTGTATATCTTGGCTCCTGGGCCTGTCCAGAATGACCAAAATGCCCTCCATTCATCTATTACTCTTTAGTATAACACAGGGGCATTTTCGTAATTTTGCACTTTTCCGAGGTTCTGCTGGACACTGGCCCACCTATCAGTCCAAGTGTCTTATTGGGCCTTTGATGGCGCCATTATTGGCCTTTCAGGGTCCATTACCTTTATGGCACGTATTACGAGGAATCTTTTCCCGGCACAGTTCATCGAATATTTTAACTATTATACACCGTTAACACACATCCCCGGACACCGGGTCCTTTTACCAGATACACTGGCCTACTGTGTTTAGGCATCCCTGTGGGTTATAACAGTCATTTGACTGAGGTCATCCGAACTCATTCAGTCCCTTTTTAAATACCGATAAATCTTCCTATCGGATACTCGGAGGCCTCACACTCCCGTCTGGATTTTCTAATTTGCGAATAACTTCTTCTACAGACCTCCTATCGGTATTCTGTCAGTTTCCTAACATCTGTCCCATCAGGACGCATCATCCTGTATGTTCTCACTTAGATCTGAAATCTAGGATATCTGGTAGAAATTTTTATAACTTTTAAACTATTAGGTCAATTTTGGCTATCTGGAGTCTTGAAAAATTCCTGTATTAAACCAGATTACCGAGCATCACTTGCTCTCTCTACTGGTAAAATCTGGGACTGAAATGCTTTCAGGCAGTCCAAATCACTTCCGGCCTGACTTTTTTTAATTATACTTTAGCCTCAAGGAACTTTTCTTCTTTTCAATTAAGTCCCTTTTCTTTGGCTAAAATTACACTTAAGGACCCCACCTTTTTGTCTACTTTTCCTTTTTGGCTTTATACTTTCCATAATTGCACTTAAGCCCCTTCATTTTCTTTCTTTTACAATTTAATCCCTTTCTTTGCATAAATGGCCACTATATCCCTATGAACTTTTACTATTTACACATAAGTCCCCGGACTTCCACTTATTTGTAGTTTAGTCCCTAAAAACCTTCTGCATGTTACTGGGACTTATGCTCAAAGGGATATATCTACTTCAGGCTACTTACTAAGTCTATGGCCTGAAAATTGGGTTGTTACACTAAAGTCATGATGAAATACATAAGACAAGTAAAATACAGAGGTTGGTGCACCATAAAATCTTTCTAGATTAACGCTATAGAGAGAATTTCAAAATTTATAATTAAGTCACCAAAGATCATAAAACTAAGGAGAGATGTTCTTAAAATTTTATTCCGCTGTTATCTTGATTGATATCTCTTAGTACTGGCATTCCTTATATTTTATATTGCTTTTGAAGACATGTTTTCATATATGGTAAATAGAATAGAATACAAGTCTTATTTTATTTAAAGAAGTTCATGTAAAATGCAATTTGATTATTCGTTTATAATCTAAGCATGGTTTTTATAAGTGGGAGCTTTTAGAAAATGGTTTTTATAAGTGGGAGCTTTTTAAAAAGTAGTGTTTTATTGTTAAACTACTCATATATAATTCTTGATTGCACATGATGATTGTTGCTAGTATCTATATGATGGGAGGTACAAACGTATGCTCTTGATCGTGAATCTTGTAATATCATTATTTTCTAGTCAAAAGTAATATAAGTATACGACATTATATACTTCACTATGCTATATGACTCAAATGTTCTTCAGTACGATTCTCTTTAGAAGAGAACCTAGATTTGCCTAAATTGAAAATGGCAACTAAGAACATTATTGCTAAACTAAATAAGGATGAAAACTTAATGGGGATAACTAGAATATCTGGCATTGAAAGGTCTAATACATCTTAGAGGAATAAGATGTTATTGAACATTTGACGACTACTATGGCTAAAGCTAGGAATCTGGCCTAGCATAGGAGAGACTAAGAAGCTTACCAGGCTTGGAGGAAAAAGAATAGCATAGCTAGAATCACGCTTCTTAGTACCATGGTAGATGACATCATGTGTAAATTTGAAATGCATAAAACTGCTTAAGCCATGTGGATTGTACTAAAGGATAAAGTTGGGTGTGTTTCTACCACTGAACTTAGGAAGTTGACGATTAAGTTCAATAAGCTTACACCAAACACTTCTATAAAGCAACATCTGAGAGAGATGACCAACATGATCAGAAAGCTTAAGGAAGCTAGTCATACCTTGTCTGACAAACAGTAAGAGCAAGCTATGATTAGATCGCTCCCTACTGGTTAGGGGCATATAAAAGTCAACTTAACCCACAATGAAAATATCATTATTTTTATCGATACAACTAGGCATTTGGAGCTGGAAGATGAGCATCTAGAGGCTTATAGAACCTCTGGACAGACCTATTTGACTGAGGATGCTGGTACTTCCTATTCAAAGCCCTATTTCGAGGAGGGCATGAAGTTCCAAATGAAAGGGAAGAAGGGCGGTCTTCAATTTCAAAAGGGCAAGAAACAATTCAAGAAGAAGGGCTAGAAAGGAGGAAAGTAGAAACTGTATCTGAAGAAGGTCAAGTGCTTTGCCTGCCATAAGATGGGCTATTTCACACGTAACTATTATAAAAGTATGAAAGAGAAAATGTATTAGTGAATTCGCATGCCTCATATATTTCTAGTACTGTTTTACTAACATAAACAAATTCTTCTTCTTAGGTTATTGATTAAGCTTCATAGACCATGTAACCAAGGATTGATAGTCCTTCATGGAGTACCGTCGAAGCAAGTGGTTTTATGTAGGGAATAATGCGAGAATCAAGGTTAGAGGTATTAACACCTGAAAATTCACTTTACGTAATGGAAAGACCTTGATACTCGATGATGTCCATGATATGCTTCATGCTCCCGACATCCAGTGAAACTTGGTTTCTGTATTATGTTTTTCAGAGTTTAGATTTAAAGTGAACTTATATTGATAAAGTTACAAACATTTTTAGCAACTTAGTCTCTTATGGTTCAGCTTTCCTATTTAAAAAGTTCTTTGTTGTGGATATTGTTGGTGGTTTTAGTGTTAATGAATGCTTTGCTATTTCTTTCAATATTATTGATATGAATACCTACCACGCTAGACTAGGACATATTAATCAAAATAGGGTGATTAAACTAGCAAAAGAAGGATTGATGGGTTCTATTGCATATATGAAAACTATCTAACCAGTAAGGCAACAAGAAAGCCTTTCGGTAAGGGAATAAGAGCTGAGAGTCCATTGCAATTAACCCATTCTGACATTTACGGTCTAATGAGTGTGAGGGAAAGGCACAGAGCTTGGTATTTCATTAATTTTATTAACTACTTTTCACGATATGGTAGTGTCTATTTTATCTCACATAAGTCTAAGGTCCTTGAGTATTTCAGACGATATATTAATGAGATAGAGAATAAAATAGACAATAAATCATAGCGTTAAGAACTGATCAAGGTCGTGAATATTTGTCTAATTATTTCAGACAGCTTCGTGAAGAAAAAAGGGATAATTAGGCAACTAACTATTCCTGGCACTCCATAAAGAATGGTGTTACTGAAAGAAGAAACATAACTCTTCTAGACGTGGTTAGGTCTATGATAGCTCAATTTCATATTGGGGTTACGCTTTATTGACAGCAACATTCATGCTTAACCATATGCCCTTAAAATCGTCGCTTCGACTCCCTAAGAGTCATGGACGAAACGCAAGCCTGATCTAACCATCCTTAGACCTGGGGGTCAGTCGTGTATATCCATGATAAATTCCCTTAAGTATGAGAAGTAGGGTCCTGAGGAAAGAAATGTATCTTTATAAGGTACTCTAAATAGTCCAAATGATACATTTTCATAGGTGAAAATAAAGATGGAACAGTGACTGAAATAGAATCAAGAGATGCCACATTCATTGAGACAGAATTTCCCAGTAAGAGAGATATTGAGCACACTGTATCTCTTCATGAGACTCAGGAACAAAACTGTGCCGAACAAATTGATAGACCAGAATCCTCTAGGTATGTCAATATGAGCGGGAGCTAAGAAATGTCAACATAAAGATTGAGGCAAATAAATAAAAAAAGATAAGTAAGTAGCTCCGGTCAGAAGGAGTAACAAGGAAAGTGTTCCAAAGAGATGCTTCTAAATAGAAGACGAATCACTCTTAGTTACTCTAGAAGGGGATAATGAACCCCACTCTATGTTCATGAAGCCTTGGCAGGTCCTACTAAGGAGGAATTGAAGAAAACAATGGAAGAAGAAATAGTCTCAATAATGAAAAACCAAGTTTGGGAGTTGGTTGATCTACAAAAAAGGGCGAAAAGCTATTGGGAACAAGTGGGTTCTCAAAATTAAGAGCAAGATGGATAGATCAATTAACAAATATAAAGCTTGATTGGTTGCAAAGGGATATACACAACAAGAAGGTATATACTATAAGGATATTTTTTTCACATGTTGTTCGCTTCAACTTGATAAGACTTATTTTGGCAATAGTAAATGGTTTAAACCTAGAGTTACATCAGATGGATATAAAAACCGCATTCTTGAATGGTGATCTGGATGAAGAAATCTACATAGAACAACCATTAGGTTTTATCGAAAAAGGGTTTGAGTACAAGAAGTGCAAACTCAAAAGATCTATTTATGGACTAAAACGACTATCCAGACAGTGGTACTTGAGGTTTCACAAGGCGATAACCTCATATGACTTCCAAATGATAGAGGAAGACCACTGTGTCTGCATTAAATAGTTTGAGGGTAACTTTGTAATATTATCCTTATACGTAGACGACATACTATTGGCCAGAATTAGTCTAGATTCGATAGCAGCTATTAAAGAATGGCTCTTATCGAACTTTGAGATGAAGAACATGGGTGAAACATAATACATTATTAGAGTTAAGATCTAAAGAGATAGCTCAAGAAGGATCCTCTCTCTTTCACAAGAGAGTTATATCAAGAAAATACTTGAGCGATTCAATATGAGTGATTGCAATCTCATAGATATCCCTTTGGCCACTGGAGTAGCCTTAAGTTCTGACATGTGTCCCAAAATCGAATTAGACAAAAAGCATATGTAAAGAGATCCATATGCAAAAGTCATTGATAGCCTGATGTACGCAATGATGTGTACAAGACGAGATATATGTTATACAGTAGGGCTGGTAAACATTTCCAGTTTAATCCTGGTGAGAAACACTGAAAATAGTGAAAAGGATCTTAAGATACTTGCAGGGCACAACTAATTATGCACTGTGTTATAAGGAAAGCGATTTAAACCTAGTAGGATACTAGATTGACTTCAGGTTATATCTTCTTGCTAAAAATGGCGCCATATATTGGAGTAGCAAGAAGTAAACATGCATTGCCTTACACTCTATGGAAGCTAAGTTTATGGCATGCACTGCAGTAGTGCAAAAGACTTTGTAGCTGAAAAGATTCATATAACACCTTGGATTTGAAAATAAGAGTACCAATCTTGTGTTAGTGCACTGTGGCAATATTACGGCCATAACCTACATCAAAGACCCTAAGTATCATAGCAAAACCAAGCATGTTAACATCAAGTACAATTTTGCGAAGGATTATATAATACAAAAAATTGTTACCGTGCAATACATTTTTACTAAATATATGGTAGCAGATCCCCTAACAAAGCCAATAGGCAAAGAAGTCTTTGAGAGACATGTAATAGCTCTTGGTATGCATAAAATATCAAATGTAAACCTTATGTAATGCTTATATGATTGATGGAATTATGTTTTTCATCATTACTTGATGTGTCTGTGTGAAAGTATACAATTTCTAGTATGTCATACAGGTAAGAGAGGTTGGCTCTCTCACATGAGCAACTGCCTTTGATGTCATATTCCTAGTTTTCTTATCTGATATGTATGTACAGTTTGTACGTAATATATATGAGATTCTCTAAAGAAAGTGTTGCAATTTAAGGAAGAAAATGGATTAAATTGTAAATAATGGAAGGTTCAAGGACCTAAGTGGAATTTATAAAAGTTCTAGGGCCAAAATAGAAGGTAGACATAAATGTTGGGCCATTAAATGTAATTTCAAAAAAGTTTAAGGACTTAAATGTAATTTATTAAAAGTTCAATGGGCAAAGTGTAATTATTAAGAAATTGAACCAAAAAGGGCCAAAACTGGCTGGGAATAAATTAGTCCCAAATTTTACCAGTAAATAGAGAAAATTATTCTGGTCAATTTAACACAACACAGAATTTTGATTTGAGGTCCCAATGAATTGATATGAATTTCTGAAGTTAGGAAAAGTTATTACAGTATTTCTCGAACCTCAGAATCAGATAAAATTTTACAGTAAATTCTTATAATTAATATGAGAATTTATAAAATTGACAAAGTCAGAAAATGAGTCCTATAGAATTTTTAATGGAATTTACAGTAGAATAAAATACCCGATAAATACTTTTGAGAGAGGTTTCATGGGATTTGTGCCATAAAAGGTAGTGGACTATAAAGGACCAAGATGGCATCCTAAAGTCCCAGTAATATAACTAAATAGTTATGTGGGCCAATGTCCAGAGGAACCCTGAAAATGTGAAATTATGAAAATATCCTTGTGTTGTAATAATGAACAAGAGATGAATGGAGGGCATTTAGGTCATTTTGGATAGGCCAAAACGTCAAGGAAAGCATAGGGATGAGTAATCAGAGTCAGTATATGCCCTGATAGGGTATAAAAGGGTGTGAAATGACAATTATGCCCTTAGGGTTAATATAGTGCAAGAAAGTGCACCAAGGGTATTTTGGTCATTTCTCAAGGGATGGATAGTAGATAAATACTTAGTCTAACAATGTCAATGATAGGAAAAACCTAAACACTGGTTTTCATGACAGAATACATATTCTGGAATATTATAAAAATTGATAATATAAAACAGTTTGATTTTTGTGAAACTGATCAGATTAGTACCTAACTAGACTAGAAATTTTCCTATCAGTATTTTCCCATTATTTGTGACAAATTTATGATGTCATGGATGATGTCATTAATAAGGCTTATAGGGCAAGCTTCTTGGAAGGTGGATTATGGACCATTAGATCAAATAGTAACCAAAGCAATCTTGGCCTTCCATTTCCACCTAACTTTTTCTATAAATACCACCACTTTTAGACCTGATTTGATAGCTTAGAAACCTTAAGGAACCTTTGCCAAATTTTAATTTGGAGCAAGAAAGAATCATACACCTTAGAGCAACAAAAAAGGTAACTAGTTCCTTTGATCTTGGACTTTATTCTAGGAAGTTTGCTCTTAGTTTTAAGAGGTTTTTGTGGCATTTTTCCCTTGATGGTGCTGCTAGACATACTGTTCATATGTGATAGGAATATGACTTTTATGTTATAATAGTTTAGACAAGTTTAAACAAGTTAGAATCAAGTGGTATTAGTTTGGAAATCCAAGTATACTTGTAAATAGAATTTTAGGTTCTTGGCTGCCACTGTATGAATCACTATTCATATGGTAGAATTTCATGATTTTAATGCTTCTAATGTATTTAAAATAGAAAATTTGGTGGGGATAAAGTAGAGAAACAAGTAGCGGAAGCATTGAAATCAAAATAAGAAATTTTGGAAAATATAGGAGGCATTTCAGTTCTATACAGTAGCCAAGGATGTGATTTGATTTTGGAAATTCTGATTTCATATTTAGATTTTACATGAAAAATTATGTGAAAATAAACCATGAGAATTTATTTTAAAAAGATGGAAGTATAAGTCATAAGTTAGACAAAGAATGGAATATAGTGAGAACCTAGTCTTAGAAATGTTTTGAAGTTGAGTTGTAACTTGATGTTACTTTGTAATGGCTAGGTTTTGACATTTGTGCGGGAAGAAGATCATCTCAAGAAGAGTGTGACAAGGATAACTTAAGAGGTAGCAAGAATACTTAACTATAATCTTACGTTTGTTTGCATTTATGCTTGCTTGTTAGTTATGATTCTTGGTTGAGCTTAAGATGATATTTTGATGATGATGATGATGATGAAGTATGAATTATGGAAACTCCTTGCAACTAATGTCATAACAATATGCATGTTAGAGTTTGCTTATGTATGATTATAAAGTAGCTTCTATATCATGATAACATGTTAAGCGTTTAATCAAGCATGCATATTTTCATAGTTTATATGACTTGCTATTGAGATTTTTCCATGAAATCTCATTCTTTCCATATACATAACCATGTTATAGGTGCTGGAACATCTCAAAGAAAAAGGTTAAATATGGACGGTTGAACTTGTATAATAAGTTAAGTTGATTACTTGACCTTATGAGATGACATTATGTTCCGCGACTTAACCAATGCATTTTAACGTGAAATTTGGCATGAAATAGTTAAGATCCAGAGGTTTAAATGGACACCAAGAACGCCTCAATTGGTTAAGTATTTGATTTATTATGATTTTTTAAAGCAATTTCCTTACCTTATTTTCAAAAATTCATTTCTCCTTGTTCACTTATCCAAATGAGACATATTAACTATAGATTTAAAGCTACAAATATTTTCTTTAAGCTCACAAAATTTCATGGAAAAACTTGTTTATTTGCTATTTGAAATTCACACATGAACCTCACAGCCTCTGGTTGCTCATTTTATCTTCTTCTAGATTTTTCCAGATTTACCAAATGAACAATATTTTTTAACGAATAAACTGATTTCATTTGGGCAAGAAAACCTCAATTTCATATTTTTTTCTTCAAATTTCAATGAAATAGCTTTCATTAGAAATTGGAACACCCTATTTCACTTTTTTCTAAATTTAATTATGAATTTTGAAAGTTCACACTGTATTCTAGAATACAAATGAACAGTGCCAAGTGAACAGTACTCGAGAACCCTTTTCTTGAAAATTCATATTTCTAAGTTAAAGAGGTATTCAATTGGTATAAGCTACTTCCAATTGAGTATATCTGAGGGTGAAATTAAGGATACAATATTTTGGTATCAGAGCAAAGGATTCTTGCTTAGAAAATGCTCTGAATAGATTAGTTATAGACAAATACATAATTGAAAATTGTCATAATTGACACTAAGTTAGTGGTTGCAGGACAAAGATGACTAAACATAGGACTAGATTAAAAATCACAGTTAATTAAGGAGACCCTATGCCAGAGGTTTTTAATTCAGATAAGTCTGGTTTAAACTCAGAAGAGGTATTTATGATAGAGAATGATGATGATTATTGGCTTCCTCTAGTGATACATGTACCAGATTCTGATGACTCTGAGATAGACAGATCTGATAGTTCATCTGTAGGGTCAAATAATATAGATAGTGCATCAAAGGGTAGTATATTAGAGGAACCTATCCCAGCCTTTCCTTTAAATATTGTACCTCTAGATATGGCAGACCCTAGTTCATAAGTTGATACAGTTTAGAGGGATAAAAGAGATATAACATAACCTCAGCCAGTACAGTTTGATGAATTCCATTCCCAGTTGTGGGTACCATAGATCTTACACTTAGACAGCCTGTTAACTCATATATTTTGGGACCCAGTCAATTACCAAATCAGACAGATATCCCAAGTCCCAGTCATTTGAGAGTAGTGATACAAATGAAATCCCAAAACATAGAATTAGAGCCTACAGATGAAATTAATGAGGAATAATTCAAGAAAGCTGTGGAATTGGCCAGACAGCTATATGATTTAGGAGGACCTTTAGTCAGGGAAATAGACCAAGACTACAGGATCTACCAAAAATTTATAACCAGAGTATGGGATACTTATCAAGCTTTTGATCCAAATACCCTAACCTTCAAAGACTGGACCAATATTATGGATGATATCTTACCCACCACTGAGACTTGGAGAGCGGGGTTGGATCATTATTTTGATGAAGAACCATATGATAGCATACCAGATTAGATCTTCATGATGGAAGAATTTATCAGAAAAACTTTTAAGAAAGTATAGTGTGATGTTACACTTATGAATGATAATGTTATATATGTATTTAAGTGATGTATAAAAGATCTGTGTGATAATGTATGTGTGACATTACTAAACCTGTTTGTATACAAAGTTTTAAATGAAATATAAGTTATGTTATTTATCTTATTTCCTCTCATATTTAGATAGTAAAGCAAAATGGACGAACAAGAAGAACTGTTCCATCAGAAGAACCACGAAACCCTGTGGATATTAACCAGCTAATCTTGGAACGCTTAGAGCAATAATAATAGATAATAAAGGAAATGAGAGTAGCTCAAGCTCGTAGCGACCAAGAAATAGATGCTTAGTAACCGTAGTAGCAGAAGCTGTAGTTAACTTAAGATAGCCAGAACCTGCAGGAGCAGCCAATGCAGAACTCGAAATTGTGCAGCAGTCCGTAGAGCCACATAGGCAAGATGATCAAGTTGTTGATCCTATTGGTATCCAACAGTGGATGACAAAATTTTTCAAGCACAATCCTCCAACATTTGAAGGGACATTTGATGTTCAAATGGCGGAGAGCTGGATCAGTCGGTTAGAGAAAATTTTTAAAGTGCTCCACTGTCCATTTAAAAGTAAGGCTCAGATGGCCATTTATCAGTTAAAAAAGGATGCAGACCGATGGTGGAAGAACACTGAGCTGTTGCTACAAGCAAGTAACATTCCTATCATATGGAAAGTATTTCTTGAACAATTTTATGAGAAGTATTTTCCCCAGTCGGTACATGATGAATGAGAAGTTGAATTCCTTGTGCTAAGGCAAGGAGAGAAGGAGCCATTCGATGAATATTTGGCTAAATTTATTCGTCTCTCCTAGTATTCCACTTATCTCTAACAAGTGAATGATGAACGCTGGATAATAGAGAGAATGTTTAGAGGACTGAATGTTACATCGAAAGAGAAGATGACTCCCTAGCAGTATAGTCAATTTAACAAAGCAGTGGAGGCATATCGAATAATTGAAAATAGTCTAAATCATCGAATATTATTCAAGCCAGTAAGCAAGGGGAATGTGACTCCTGAAAAGACCAATGAAAGCTGAGATGCTGCTAGTGGTAGTGGCTATAGGAAGAGGAAAAGGCAATGGCAGAACAGAAGGCCTAATCGAGGAAATTTTTCAGGTAATACTGGCAACAAGGACTTAAATTTTTGAGTATGTGATAAGTGTGGAAAGAATCATGGTGACAGGCCGTGTTTGATGGGACATAATGTTTGTTATACATATGAAAAACCTGGACATTTCTCTAAGGATTGTCCTCAAGCAGTGAATAATCAAAGGCCACGAACTCAAGGTCAAGTGTTTGCACTTACAAGGGAGGATGTTCAGAAGTCACCCGAGATGATACAAGGTACAATTTATCTCAATAATCACTATGTGATTGCTATGTTTGATTCAGGTGCAAGTCATTCTTTATTTCTTATGAATGTGCTGAATGACTAGGCCTTACAATTAGCAAGTTGCATAATGCTATATGTGTGACAACTCCTACAAATGCTAGAGTAGATACATATGATGTCTACTTAAATAGTGTGGTTTAATACAAACATTGTTGCACTACTCTAGACTTAATATATATGCCTTTTCAAAAAATTGATGTCATAATTGGTTATCTTCTAATAACGTGAGGCTGGACTGTAAGAACAAGACCCTAGTTCTTGGTCCAAAGGCAACAAATTTGAGTTCAGAAGTAAGGATGAGTTTATAACAGAGGCTCAGGTAGATAAATATTTACGAAAAGGTTGTCAAGGGTATATGATCTTCTTTTCTATTCAAACAGAAGTAGAAGAAGGGATTGAGTAGATCCCAGTAGACAAGGAATTTCCTGAAGTTTTTCCAAAGGAAATTCAAGGTTACCACCTGAGAGAGAGTAGAGTTTGCAATTGACATTGTGCCTAGAGATGGACTAATATCCAAAGCCCCATATCATATAGCTCCTAATGAGATGATTGAATTAAAGAAACAGATTGAGGAGCTCTTGGAGAAGGGTTTCATTCTACCCAGTTTTTCACCATGGGGTGCTCTAGTGTTATTTGTTAGGAAAAAGGATGGCAATATAAGATTATGTATCGATTATAGGGAGTTGAATAAGATTACTATTAAAAATAAGTACCTTTTTCCCAGAATTGATGACTTGCTAGATCAGTTGGCTGGAGCAAGTTCATTCTCTAAGATTGATTTGAGATCAGGCTACCACCAACTTAGGATTAAATCATATAATATTTCAAAGATTGCTTTTAAGACTCGTTATGGTCATTTTGAATTTCTAGTGATGCCTTTTGGTCTGATGAATGCGCTTGCAATTTTTATGGATTACATGAATAGAATTTCATGCCTTACTTGGATCAATTTGTTGTGGTCTTCATTAATGATATCCTAGTATACTCCAAATCTGTTGAAGAGCATGAAGGCACTTGAGAATTGTTCTTAGTACTCTTGAAGAAAAATAACTCTATGCTAAGCTTAGTAAATATGAGTTTTGGCTTTAAGAAGTCAAATTTCTCGATCATGTCATATCCCATGAAGGGGTAGCTGTAGATCCTAACAAAGTTGAAGTAGTATTAAGCTGGGAGCAGCCAAGGATAATGACAGAGATTAGAAGTTTTCTGGGCTTAGCAGGATATTATAGAAGATTTATTAAGGATTTTTCTCGTATTGCCTTGCCGTTAACTAAGTTGACCAGAAAGAACCAGCAGTTCAAGTGGGATGAGAAGTGCGAGGCTAGTTTTCAAGAATTAAAACAGAGGTTAACCACTACTCTCGTGCTAATTATTCCAGACCCAACGCAGACCTATATAGCCTATACTGATGCTAGTAAACAGGAATTAGGATGTGTGTTAATGCAGCAAGGTCGAGTAGTAGCCTATGCCTCTAGACAGTTAAAGCCACATGAAGAAAATTATCCCACTCATGATCTGGGGCTTGCAGCGGTAGTCTATGTTCTCAAGATCTAAAGTCATTATTTGTATAGAGCTACCATAGAATTGTACTATGACCATAAAAGCCTGAAGTATCTGCATGATAAAAAAGAATTGAATATGAGACAACGAAGATGGATGGAATTGTTGAAAGATTATGATTTCCAAATTAAATATCATCCAGGAAAAGCAAATGTGGTAGTTCATGCTTTAAGTAGAAAAGTGGTGCATATGGCAAGTCTGATGATCAAAGAATCAAAATTAGTAGAAGATGTCAGAGATTGGAGTCCTTTATACCAGATGCAGATAATAGAAAATCCTTATGGTGGAGTGCAGGTTAGAGCTTTTATTGAATATGAGATAAAAGAAGCTCAGAAGCATGATAAGCTCGCAAAAATTTTTAAAGATAAGTTGAGAAGAGGGGAAACTAAAAATGTTGAAATTTCTCAAGATGGATTGTTACGGTTTAGGGGAAGACTGTATATCCCTAATACCATGAGATTAAAAGAGAAAATTTTAGATGAAGCACATAAAAGCCGATATACAGTACATCCAGGTATGACCAAGATGTACCATGGTGTTAAAAGTCCATTTTGGTGGCCTGGATTAAAGAAAGATGTTGTGGCTTATGTATCAAAATGTTTGACATGTCAGAAAGTAAAGATTGAACATTAGAAGCTAACAGGAAAATTGCAACCTTTAGATATTCTTGAGTGAAAATGAAACAGTATTGCCATGGATTTTGTTGAAGGACTACCCATGACTCCGACTAAGCATGATGCAATATGGGTGATAGTTGATCGATTGACAAATTCAGCTCATTTCCTGGCAATAAATAAAGAGATTCTCTAGAGAAGCTGGTGAAGTTATATATAAAAGAGATTGTTAGGCTGCACGGTATCCCAAGTAGTATTGTGTCAGACAGAGACCCCAGATTTATATCAAATTTTTGGAGAGCTTTACATAAAGAAATGGACACTACTCTCATATTTAGCATAGCCTATCATCCCTAGACAGATGGTCAATCTGAGAGAATAATCCAGATACTAGAAGATATGCTACGAGCTTGTGTTTTGGATTTTAAAGGAGTTGGGATATCCATCTACCACTAATAGAATTTGCTTATAACAATAGTTATCAAACTAGTATTCAGATGACCCCATTTGAAGCACTAGACGGACGTAAGTGTAGATCTCCATTGTGTTGGTTAGAGTTGAGCGAGAGAAGAATGTTTGATCCTGATATAGTAGATCAAACTGCAGCACCGATTGACATGATCAGAAAAAGATTGTTGACGGCTCAGAGTAGACAGAAAAGTTATGCTGATGTAAGAAGGAAACCATTGGAGTTTGAAGAAGGAGAACATGTATTTCTTAAGTTGACTCCAACTACAGGAGCCAGACGATCAATCAAGGTAAAGAAGTTGCATCCTAAATACATAGGACCGTTTCAGATCCTCACAAAAATAGGATCGATGGCATACAAGTTAGCTCTTTCCCAAATCTCAGCCAAATACATGATGTATTTCATGTTTCCCAATTAAAGAAGTATGTTCAAGACTCATCACATATGATTGAACAAGATAAGGTTACGCTGTGAGATGACCAAACCTATGAGGTTAGACTAGTACGAATTATTGATCCAAAGGTCAAGCAGCTATACAATAAATAAATTTCTTTAGTCAAAGTGGTCTGGAAAGGTTTAACTGAGAACGAAGCTACATGAGAAGTAGAGGAAAGAATAAAGGAGATGTATCCTGAGTTATTTCTTTAGTATGTATATATTATAAATTTCGAGGACAAAATTTATTTTAAGGGGGAAAGAAATGTCATATCCCTAATTTTCTTATCTGGTATGTATGTACAGTTTGTACGTAATATATATGAGATTCTCTAAAGAAAGTGTTGCAATTTAAGGAAAGAAAGGGATTAAATCGTAAATAACGGAAAGTTCAAGGACCTAAGTGGAATTTATAAAATTTCTAGGGCCAAAATAGAAGGTAGACATAAATGTTGGGCCATTAAATATAATTTCAAAAAAGTTTAAGGACTTAAAATATAATTTATTAAAAGTTCAAGGGGCAAAAGTATAATTATGAAGAAATTGAGCCAGAAAAGGCCCAAAACTGGCTGGGAACATATTAGTCCCAAATTTTACCAGTAAATAGAGAAAATTATTCTGGTCAGTTTAACGCAACACAGAATTTTGATTTGAGGTCCCGATGAATTGATATGAATTTGTGAAGTTAGGAAAAGTTATTACAGTATTTCTCGAACCTCAGAATCAGATGAAATTTTATAGTAAATTCTTATAATTAATATGAGAATTTATATCCTAAAGGCCCAGTAAGGTAACTAAACAATTATGTGGACCAGTGTTCAGAGGAACCTTGGGAAAATATGAAATTACGAAAAATGTCCCTTTGTTGTAATAATGAACAAGAGATGAATAGAGGGTATTTTGGTCATTTTGGGAAGGCCAAAATATCAAGGCAAGCATAGGGATGAGTAATAATAGTCAGTATATGCCCTGATAGAGAATAAAGGGGTGTGAAATAACAATTATGCCTTTAGGGTTAATATAGTGTAAGAAAGTGCACAAAGGGTATTTTTGTCATTTCTCAAGAGATGGATAGCAGATAAATACTTAGTCTAATAATATCAATGGTAGGAAAAACCTAAACACTAGTTTTCAAGATAGAATACATATTCTGGAATATTATAAAAATTGGGAACATAAAACAGTCTGGTTTTTGTGAAATTGACCAGATCAGTATCGGATTGGACTATAATTTTTCCTATCAGTATTTTCCCATTATTTGTGACAAACATAGCCCTTTATGATGTCATGGATGATGTCATTAATAAGGCTTCTAGGGCAAGCTTCTTGGAAGGTGGATTATGGACCATTAGATCAAATAGTAACCAAAGCAATCTTGGCCTTCCATTTCCACCCAACTTTTTCTATAAATACCCCCACTTTCAGACCTGATTTGGCAGCTTAGAAACCTTAGGGAACCTCTGCCAAATTTTAATTTGGAGCAATAAAGAAGCATACACCTTGGAGCAACAAGAAAGGTAACTAGTTCCTTTAATTTTAGACTTTATTCTAGGAAGTTTGCTTAGTTTTAAGACGTTTTTGTGGCATTTTACCCTTGATGGTGTGATAAGACATATTTTGTATATGGTTTCTGAGATGTTTTTATGAGTTTTATTATGACTTTACCATTTATTTCATGCCTTAAATTGTACTTTTGTGGATTACATGATTGTGCGTGGCAATATGCTAATTAAAGGGTAAAATGGTAAATTAACCTTCAAAACTGCATATATTCTGTTATTTATTGATTTAGACTTTTACAGTGAGCTTTTATATTGAATTGCAAGTACTTTGAAAGAGAGCAAGGACCAGGAAAGGAATCACAAGTCAATGAAAGTCAAGTCACGCCTCTGTGCTTTTTAGTCGCGACCCAAGTGTCCAACGGTCGCGACCTTACTTCTTCTGGACGATTCTCAATGTTCATAGGTCGCGACCAAAACATGGATATGGTCGCGACTAAAATACAAAATTGCTGAAACTGCGCATTTTGAATTAGGTCATGCTGTTATAAAAAGAGACGGAGGCTGCGGTCAGAGAGAGGCTGGTTTTTGGACCTGATTAGGCTAAGAAGTAGTACTCGAGCACTCTCTACACACTTTCTCCTCATCTTTCATCTTTCTACACATCTCTACACCATTCACCCTTCATCTCTTCATCGTTTCTTCATGGCATCACATCTGAATAGCGATTGCAGTGCAGTAGAAGTCATGAGAGGCTAAACCTTTAGTCTCTTGGTGATGGATCTAATATCTTGAGCTCACAGACTGAAACGGGAAGTTTTTACTGTTCTAATTTGTATTCCTTTACATGTCATGATTGCTGCTAGATCTAGGGTTTTCATTCTATGTTTAAGGATTGAATATCGATTGATCATTCTCAAATTAGACTGTCATATTTGATTTTGGATGATTTGAATGTTTTCTTTTAATAGAATATTTCAGTTTCGATTTTAAGAAAGTTGGGTTATTTTCAGCGATCGTTGCAAATCAATTCAATTGCTTGAAATCTAGGGTTTTCGATTGACGACCACTCGAGGGTGTTCTTATCATCTAGGGTTAATTACACGCTAAGTGGTTTCTAACAGTTCACTAATAAGTTTTTAAACTAGCTTTGATCAAAGGACTTTAAGGAATATTAGGGTTCTGGACTCAATCGGTCGATTGAGATTTTTCTTTGAGACTTAGTGATTCAAAACTCCGATTTAATATAAGAGCAAGGATAGATAAGTTTTCATCATCAAGAGTCTACCATTACATATTTCTTCAACAAACCAACTCTTTTCATCTCAATCAAAAATCCAAAAATATCTACTTTTCTGCACCTTTATTTTATTGCATCAAGTACCCAACCCAAAACCATTTTTACTACTACTCAGGTTTACCATTGATTTTGACATCCAATTTGCTAGGTTTCTAATAAAAAGGCTCATTGAGAAGAACGATAGGGTTGTGCCTTATACTACATTATATTGGGTGCAATTACTTTATTATGATGAGCCGGACGACGACAATCCGACAGCCTCATCAATGGCGCCGTTGCCGGGGAGCCAAGCAATTGGTTCCTTAGTAATTGTTTGTCAACTCTACTGCCTACCTGAGTCATTTTCCTTGCTTTTCATTGCATTTTAGTTTTTAGTAGTTTTTAACTTGCATTGCATACTGCATCTTTTTTTGACTTTCTGTAGAATTAGTCTCTATGACTGTGAGTTGCGACCTTACCTGACCTGAGTTATGACAATTACTCTCTGTCACTTTTAGTCGCGACATAAACTACTTTGAGTCGCGACCTTATTGCTATCTGTGATATCTGACTGCTCTCTGCCAAAACCAGCCGCGGCATTTAAAACATTTAGGCGCGACTTCTGCTCTCTGTAATTTTTGGTTGCGACTAAAAAACTCTTGAGTCGGGACTTACTAAAAATTTTCTGCTGTACAACTTCTGAATCTGAATATGATTATTTGCATTAATTACTCTTGACTATTTCTACATTGCATGCGTAAAAGAACTGAACCATTAGTGCCTTTTGAACCTGAGATTGAGAGAAGACTTAGGAAACTAAAGAGAGAATTTAGGGAATTTAGAGAAGAAGAAGAAAAATCTAGTACCCCCTTTAGTATTCCGGAGTCTGAAACTGAATTGAATTTAGAGTTTCCATTAGCAACTTCTAACATGGCTGAGATTAATCATAATAGGCATAATGGGCAAGGAGAGAATGAAATGAATGTAGAAGATAATAGAAGTGTTAGGGAAATAAATCATTCGCATGTGAATTATGATCCTAATGGTTTCTATACTGAAGAGGCTAATTTTGAAATTAAAGGAGCTTTGATTGCAGCCTTACCTAAATTTCATGGTTTTGCAGGAGAATGTCCACACAGGCACTTACAAACCATGCACATGATCTGTTCTTCAATGAAGCCTCCAATGGCCACTTTGGATGATGTCTTGAGGAGGTGTTTCCATTTCACTTTGGAAGGGAAGGCTAAGGAGTGGCTGTACAATTTGCCAACCTATTTTTTAACTCTTACATGGGATCAGCTGAAGTCTACTTATCTTGAGCAGTTTTTCCCAGCCTCCAAGACTACTCGGATGAAAAAAGAGATCACTAATGTTATGCAACAGGATGGAGAGTTTTTGCATGAGTATTAGACAAGGTTTATTAACCTTTTGGCTCGATGTCCCCACCACAACATCACTAAGGCTGATTTAGTAGACATCTTCTTTGATGGTCTACTACCCCACAATAAAGTGTCCTTGAATGCTGCTGCGAATGGTTCATTGAGAGATAAGACCCCACAAGCAAGTTGGGATTTATTCCAGAAAATGGCTAATGAGGACCATCAAACTGGAGATCCAAGAAGATTACCACCTTCATCTTCAGGTAGTTCGAATGCAATCTTAATTGAGATAGCAGCCTTAGGAAATCGAATGGAAATGAGGATGGGTTTGATTGAAAAGGAGCTGCACTCCACAAAATAAGTTCATGCAGTGGATACCTCACAAACCTTAGTTACAGGATGTGAATCATGTGGTTCAATGATGCATGCTACAAGTACATGTGATAGACAGTATGAGGAAGTGGTAGCTATGTATCAAGGGAGAAAGAATAACTTCCAGAAGAGAGATCCATACTCTAACACATATAATCCTGGATGGAGAGACCACCCAAATTTTATTTGGGGGAGTGGGGAAAATAGATCTAATCAATTTCAAGGAGGTGGTTCTTCCTCAAGCAGCTACCAAGGTAATACAAGGTCTATGGTCCCCACACAACCTAATGCTTTAGCGCCTTCAAGACCAGATAAGACCTCTCAATTGTTAAAGAGTATGGTAGCACAAATGAATGACATGGATGGTAGAATGACCAATATTGATCACAAACTCAAAGAGAATGATGGTCAGTTCACCTCCATAGCTTCAATTCTCCAAAGTATGCAGAAGGATAATGCAGATATACACAGAAAACTTGAGGAGTTAAGTTGTAAGAATGCAGATATCATAAGCCACTTAACTCAAGTTTCTAATACAGTGAGTGACATCCAAGGAAAGACCTGTGGCAGCATACCTTCGAACACTGTTATTAATCCAAGAGGGGTGAATGCCATATCTCTAAGAAGTGGAAAATAGGTGCATTTTAAGGAAGCTGATGCACCACAGGAGGATAAGGAAGATTCTGCATTTGATGATTCATCACTGCCACAGATACAGATTGGTAATTCTGAAAGTACCATAGAACAGTTGCTCATAAGCAAGAAGGCAACTCAAGAGGAGAACTCACAAGCACAAGCTGCAGTACATGAGCTGCAACAAGAAGAAGTATTAGTACCAACTCTCTCATATAAAGGAAAGAAACCTGAGGAGAAGCCGAAGTAGAGCAAGCAAGGAGCCTCTATACATACTGGTAATTAGCTAAGTATAAAAGATCTCCCTTTTCCTAACTCTTATTTTGCTGGAAAGAAAAAGGTTGATCCTGATTTTGCAAAAGATGCTTACAATCTGTTCAATAAATTGGAAATAAACATCCTTATGGTTGAATTCCTTAAGAGAAACCCTAAGTATACTAAATTTTTAAAAGAACTGTGTGCTGATAAAAAGAAATTTAGGCCTCTTAAGAGAATTCAGGTGAGTGCTAATGTGTCATCCCTTTTTAAAGATGAACTACCGGTTAAGTGCCAAGACCCAGGCTCCTATACAATCCTATGCACTATAGGAAATGTTCCTATTAAGGGAGCGTTACTAGACCTAGGGGCTACCATTAATGTAATGCCTTGGTCGATTTATCAAGCTTTGGGTATCAACAATCTTAGAGACACAAATGTAGTACTCCAATTAGCTGATAGGTCAATTAGGTATCCCAAGGGAATTCTTGAGGATATTCTAGTACAGGTCAAAGACTTAGTGTTCCCAGCTAACTTTTATGTTCTGGATATGTCTAATGAGCTAGTAAATGATAGCACTTTGATCCTAGGCCGACCTTTCCTCCAAACTTCCAAAACCATCATTAGTATGAAGCATAGTTCCATTATAATGGAAGTTAGAGAACATGTGGTAAGTTTTAACATGAATAAGCAATGAGATATCCCTATGATAGTTCTTCTTTTACTGCTTTAAATGCCATTGATTATGCTGTTGAAGAGATTAGGGATGAATATGAATTGAGTTTGCATGATAATGATAGAGATAATGCACTTGCAAAAGGTTTGTTGAGTGATTTTGCAGGATTCCAAGGTTTTTTGGAAGCTGAAAGTCCAACAATTGAAGACGGGTCGAGTTTATGTGATAAAAGGTCGCGACCCTATGCCCATAATGTCGCGACCAAACATCAGTTTGTAGCCCACTATGAACATGAGTCGCGACCAAATGAATTTCAGGTCGCGACACAAAACTCCAGAGAACACACATCGCTATAAGATAAAGATAATGTCACGACTAATGGTTCCAGATATACACCCTGTCAGATTCAGTCACAACAATATGCTGAAAGGTCACTACACGATATACCAGATGTATCCAATGAACTGAAAATTCCTTCAAATCACTTTTTCACTATTTTGGTTAAAGGGCCAATATGTTATAACCCTACTTCCCCTCACTCTCATTCCAAAATTACTTCTCATGCTTTACCATTCCCAAATAATTTGATTTCTGACAATGATGCAGGTATGAGGGAGTGTGATCTCAACTATGTTGCAGCTATGGACCAACTTAAGCTTGGTGCAACTACTGAAGAGATTACAGGTCAAATGGGAATTCCTACAGAGCTGAACATAAGCAGCCTCCGAGAGACTACAAAGGGAAGTATTTCTACTTTCAATGATTCCCCCATCTTACCCCCTCTATTATATTGTTCAACCCCCAGTGTTAAAATTGAAAGATTTACCTTCTAACCTTAAGTATGCTTACCTTGAGCCAGACTCAAAATTGCCGGTGATTATTTCCAACTGTTACTGAAGAGTCTAGGTTATTAAGTATGCTTAAGAAGAATAGAGAGGCTTTGGGTTGACAATTAGCTGATATAAAGGGAATAGATGCCACTTTTGCACTCACAGAATCCTGCTGAATGAGGATCCCAAGCCAATTAAACAACCCCAAAGGAGATTAAACCCATTGATCTCTGATGTGGTTAGGAAGGAGATTAATAAATTGTTGAAGGCGAGAATAATTTATGCTATTTTCGATAGTGAATGGGTATCACCTGTGCATGTAGTACCCAAAAAGAGTGGAATGAAAGTAGTTAAGAATGAGAACAATGAATTAATCCCTACTAGAGTGCAGAATTCATGGCGGGTTTGCATTGACTACATGAAGTTGAATGACTCCACTAGGAAAGATCATTTCCCTTTACCTTTTATTGATCAAATGCTTGAGAGATTAGCAGGGAAGAGTCATTATTGTTTCCTAGATGGATATTCAGGATATTTTTAGATTCCCATAGACCCGAGGGACCAAGAAAAGACCACATTTACATGTCACTTTGGCACATATGCCTATAAAAGAATGCCATTTGGTTTGTGTAATGCCCCTGGCACATTTCAACGTTGCATGCTTTCTATATTTTCTGATTTCATTGAGAAATGCATGGATGTGTTCATGGATGATTTTACTGTTTATGGCAATTCTTTTGATAAATGTTTAGTAAGCCTTGATAAAATCCTTGTTAGATGTATTGAGAAAAAACTAGTTTTAAACTTTGAAAAGTGTCATTTCATGGTTGATTATGGAATAGTACTTGGATATCTTATATTTAACAAGGGAATTGAGGTGGATAAAGCAAAAATTGAAGTCATTTCCTCGTTGCCCTACGCCACAACTTTAAAAGAACTTCGATCTTTTCTAGGGCACGTTGGGTTTTATAGAAGATTCATCAAAGACTTTAGTAAAATTGCTTTACCACTCTCAAAACTTCTGCAAAAGGACACTGACTTTGTTTTCTCTAATGACTGAAAAGAGGCTTTTGAAAAATTAAATGATAAGTTGATTTCTCCTCCTGTTCTAACATCACCAGATTGGGATCTTCCATTTGAACTATCATGTGATGCTTCCAATTATGCTGTGGGAGCTATGATAGGTTAGAGGGAACGTAGAACTCGAGTGGAGGAGCCACACATAGAGAAAGCTGGCAACTCCAATGAGGTAGATCCTATGCGAGTCATCCTTGCTAGGCTAGATTAGCAGCAAGGAATGATGGAAGGGATGAGGGCGGAATAAGTCCGCCGAGATCAGGAAAGAGATGAACTATAGCTACTCTTACAGCTATAGTTAATCAATTACGGACCCCTGATAGACCAGCAGAAGGGATATCTGGAGTTCCTCCAAATAATGAACAGTCGAGAATAGAGGATCCAGTGGTAGATCCTAATAGTATTAAGCAGTGGATGGAGCAGTTTCAAAAGTACAATCCTTCGGCATTTGAGGGGACGTTTGATGTCCAAATAGCCAAAGATTAGATAGATCAGCTAGAGAGGATTTTTGAGGTGCTAGACTGCCCATCACAAAGAAAAGCCTGGATGGCCATCTTCAAGCTAGAGAAGGATGCGAGAAGATGGTGGAGGAACACCGAGCTTATTCTTTAGGTAAAAGGAATCCCAGTTACATGGGAAGTGTTTTTGGGTCAGTTTAGGGAAAACTATTTTCCCTAGTCAGTGAGGGACGCGAAGGAAGTAGAGTTCCTTACTTTAAAGCAAGGGGAGAAGAGCCATTCGATGAGTATTTGGCTAAGTATCTCCGATTGTCGAGGTATTCTACGTACCTCAGAAGAATGGAGAACGAAGAATGGTCAACAAAGAGATTAGTGGAGGGCCTGAGCAGTGCCCTAAAGGAAAGGATAATTTCGCAGCAACTTACGTAGTTCAATAGAGCGATAGAAGTCTGCAGATTGACAAAAAGAAGTATGAATAATCATACAGCAACCGGAAACAGCGTAAAGAGCAAGGAAGTGGCTAAGAACACTCTGGGAGGTAGCTCAAATTGTGAAGCCAGTAACAATAACAAGAGAAAGAGGCAACAGTTTAGGCAGGGGACTGATCAAGGTGAGGATCAGGTTGGAGGACAAAGATGTCAAAGATGTGGAAAGAGCTATGGCATAAGGGAGTGTCGAGCAGGGCAAAGCAGCTGTTTTATTTGTGGCGAGAAAGGTCACTTTGCAAGAGTTTGCCCTAAGAATGCTGACATCCCTAGGCCAAAGACAACAGGCAGGGTGTTTGCTCTTACCACAAACAGAGTCTCCAAATCCCCTGAAGTCGACCCTAAGAACGGTTAAGAAGAACCATAGCTGTAAGGGCGATTGAGCTGTAAGGAACTGTATGCCTAGATATAAATATGATGTAAATGATGTAAAGGGTGAAATGATGTAAATGATGTGATTAATGAAGAGTTCTTTTCTAATCTAGAGAAAGTGGTTATTATAACAGGTCATGAGAAATAATTAGTAAGATAAGAAATCTGTCTTAATTCAGTGATGAGGGTGCTGTAAGAGGAGTTAGGGTATGGGTAGCTGTAAGCAACTAAAATGAGAGATGTAAGTTGCTAAGTACCATGTGAAAGGTCATGAGGGACCAAGTTGTTGCTCCTCTAGACCATCACTGGAATGAGGATAAGACAGAGAGGGATGATCTTACTTGCTGTATATGACTGCGTTATAAAAACCATATAGCTGTATAGATTAGTGAGAAGTTCTCTTCAGTAAAGAGGAGGTACCCCTTAAAATTTTGAGGACAAAATTTTTAAAAGGGGAGGAGAATTGTAACATCCCGATTTTTGGGTCTAGGAGAACTGGGAGGTAGTCTGATATGGGCAGGCTGCTAAATCTGTAGTCCCAAGGTAGTAATCTGATATGGGCAGATTACTTACCTATATTTTGTAGGAATCCAAGGAATGAGCTAAGTCCCTCAGGATTTAAAGATGAGTTAAGTCTTTGACCTACAAAATAGGGACAGTTCACCTAGGTTCAAAAAGAGGAATATAAGGAATATCCTAAGTCTTAAGCCTAGGAATTCTGCAGGTAGCTAGATATGGGCTGGCTCCTGAGTAAGATAACCTGATATGGGCAGGTTGTCGAGTCTTTCAATTAACAATGACTTACGAAGAGTTCAGGGGATGAGTTCTTGAAAGAGAATTTCAAGAACTTAAGATAATGGATAAGAAGATAAGTAAAGATGTCAGAAAGAGAATACAGGGGCATAATCGTAATTATGGGAAAGATCGGGCTAGTAGCCTATGAGTACCATATTTTACTATAAAATAGAGAAAATTATGCTGATCATTTCACTTAACTGTGAAATATGCATATGAGGTCTCTATGAGTATGTAAGAATTATGAAAAGTTAGGGACTTAATTGAAAAGAAGAAAAGTTTCCAATGGCAAAATGGTAATTATGGAAAGTTCAGCCGGAAGTGGCTTAGAACTGCCTGGAAGCATTTCAGTCCCAAATTTCATCAGTAGATAAAGGAAATGATGCTGGTTAATCTGGCTTAATACAGGAATTTTATCAGAGTTCCAGATAGCTGTAATTTATCTGATAGTCTAAAAGTTATCTAAAATTTTTATCAGATCTCCTGGACCTCAAATATGAGTGAAAAGTTACAGGAATGTGTGTCCTGTGAAGACGGAGGTCAGGGAACTGACAGAATCCTGAAAGGAGTTCTGTAGAAGAAGTTATTCACTTTTTAGTGAATTTAGACGGGAGTTTGTGAGCTCCTGGGATCTGGTAGGGAGATTTAGCAGTAAATAAACTGGGACTAAATGAGCCCAGATGGCATAACGCAAATGCCCATAGTGATACCAAGGTTGGCCCAGGCCCATGATATCAGTTCAGTGGTAAAAGGGGCAGGTGTCCGAAAAAAGGTGTAAAATGACGAAAATACCATTATGTTGTAAAATAGCTGAAGAATGAGTAAAGGATATTTTGGTCATTTGACTAAGATTAGTAAGTCAAGAAAGGTTATCTGGATAGTTGACCAGGGTCAGAGAATACTCTGGTAAGATATAAAAAGACAATAATGCCCCTAGATTCATTAAAGTAAATAAAGAGGAACCAAGGGCATTTTGGTAATTTGCCAAGAGATGATTCTTGGGAATTGAGCCATCGGAGTACTTGGGCTGGATCAGAGACCCAAGATAGCATTCCCAGAGTCCAAAAACGTAGCCCAAGGAATATGTGGGTTAAAGTGGCATTAAAATACTATTTTAGTGTTGTTTCCATAAAGTGGAGTTACCCGGTCGAAGTGATAACCGGGGAATTGATCAGATAAAGTTCTGGACTTATCTAGTAGCCATGGGATGGCGTGAAAGGTGCCACCAAGCTGCCACATGGCACTAATCTAGAGGGAGAAGGAAAGGTTAAAGACACGTGGCACGATCTCAGCCATTTATTCCAGGATAAGACTCTGGACAAGACTCCACTAATCTCTTTCCTTGACTGTCTCACCTTAGTCAAATGACCAAAATACCCTTTACCCATTCTTAAGCTATTTTACAACATAAGGGCATTTTCGTCATTTTATACCTTTTTCGGGACACCGGCCCCTTTTACCACTAAACTGATATCATGGGCCTGGGCCTCCCTTGGTGTCATTATGGGCCTCCCTTGGTGTCATTATGGGCCTCTGAGTGACCCCATATGGGTTCATTCAGTCACAGTTTGCTTACCGATTAATTTCTCAATCGGATATCGGGTGTTCACGAACTCCCGTCTGAATTCACTAAAATGTGAATAACTTTCTCTACAGAACTCCTTTACGGATTTTGTCAGTTCCCTGACCTCCGTCTTCACATGACGCATATTCCTGTAACTTTTCACTCATATATGATGTCCAGGAGATCTGATAAAAATTTCAGATAACTTTTTAACTATCAGATAAATTTTAGCTATCTGAAACTCTGATAAAATTCCTGTATTAAGCCAAATTAACCAGCATCATTTCCTCTATCTACTGATGAAATTTTGGACTGAAATGCTTCGGGGCAGTTCTAAGCTACTTCCGGCTCAACTTTCTATAATTACATTTTGCCCCTGGAAACTTTTCTTCTTTTCAATTAAGTCCCTGTACCTTCACTTATTTGCAGTTTAGTCCCTAAAAACCCTCTATATGTTTCTGGGACTTCTGCTCAAAGGGGTCTGGTAGCCTATCTATTCAATCTACTTTCTGAATAGCCTATCTATTTGGATGTTTCATACAATTCCAGGGAAACCTCTTTGTGAATAACCGTCGCGACCTACACACATATTAGTCGCGACTTAAGTGTCATTCTCTCGTACTCTAGGGAAAATAACCTCTCTAACTCATATCTTTAACTCATTTAAACATCACTTCTAAGTACTTCAGAGCATCACTGAGCCAGAACCTTCTGTTTTGTGCCAGAATCTTATGCTCTGAACCAGAGCCCTTTCTAGTCTATGCCAGAACCTTTTGCTATGATACCAAAATGAAACATCCTCCCTTAGACCCTTCAGAGTACACTTGGGGAAGTGATATTGGCTCGATTATATCTTAACTTAAGCCCATAAATTTAAATTTTACTCTTAAGTTCCTTATTCTGAACCTTTATTTTGAGAACTGATTCATCTCATTCTACACATCTAAATAAGGCTTATTACCTATCCACGTAAAGCCCCAGATGTGTGATACTGGCTCACCCAATTTTGTGGCCAAACTCTTTCGTTTACTAGGTCAAACTGAGGTCGGAACACCGCTGCCCCAGGACCTACGAATTTATTTCTTAATTTCTTATACACAAGCTGAACATGCTAAACAATACTTATTATTAAATAATAAATTGTTATATAAAAGGGAATGAACAAAATCCTCATATCTCTATTACATCTTTCCTGCCTGAAATCCGGCAGTATAACTACTATACTTCATCTTTAAAAATAACTGATCCGTAATGATTCAGTAATTCCCGTGAGAACTACCATTCTACGTAAGTACCCAGGAAAGACTGGATGAACCGACTAGGTCCACTCACTTCCAGACTCCTTAGACAATACCTACGTACACAGTACGTATCATATCCTAGCTCCAACTTCTCCAAACCAGTACCCTGTTATGTTTGGAAAAGGATAAGGATGAGATTTCGGGGGAAATCTTAGTAACAAACGGTACTAAATGTGTATGCATCAATGATTGATATTTGTGCTTGCTTGTGATTGTGTCAACATAATGTAATATGCATGCTTCTATGTACGGTATGAAATACAATTGGCCAAGGTAATCATAGTACAGAGCTTCAACAATTACAGATTAACAACAATCAATCAAGTCACAACACTATCAATCATACATTCAACACATACAAGTTTAGGTAAGTTTACTACCTGGCTAGCTTAGCAGAACTCTAATATCTCTATACTACTTCCGGCTCCGCCAGAACTTCCTTCTTTCTTTCTTTTCTTCTTTCCTCTTACTTTCTCTCTCTAGAACTCATATCTCTCTCTAAATTAGTGCCATGTGACGTCTTGATGGAACCTTTCACGCCATCCCATGGCTACCAAATAAGTCCAGAACTTTATCTGATCAATTCCCCGGTTATCACTTCGACCGGGTAACTCCACCTTATGGAAATAGCACTAAAATAGTATTTTAATGCCACTTTAACCCACATATTCCTTGGGTTACATTTTTGAACTCTGGGAATGCTATCTTGGGTCTATGATCCAGCCCAAGTACTCTGCTAGCTCAAAGCCCAAGAACCATCCCTTGGTAAATTACCAAAATGCCCTTGGTTCCTCTTTATTTACTTTAATGAATCTAGGGGCATTATTATCTTTTCACATCTTACCAGAGTATTCTCTGACCTTGGTCAACTATCCAAATAACCTTTCTTGACTGACTAACCTTAGTCAAATGACCAAAATACCCTTTACTCATTCTTCAGCTATTTTACAACATAAGGACATTTTCGTCATTTTACACCTTTTCCGGACACTGGCCCTTTTACCACTGAACTGATATCATGGGCCTGGGCCTTCCTTGGTGTCATTATGGGCCTCTGCGTTATGTCATCTGGGCTCATTTAGTCCCAGTTTATTTACTGCTAAATCTTCTTATCGGATACCAGGAGTTCACAAACTCCCGTCTAAATTCACTAAAAAGGGAATAACTTTTTCTACAGAACTCCTTTCAGGATTCTGTCAGTTCCCTGACCTCCGGCTTCACAGGACGCATATTCCTGTAAACTTTCACTCATATCTGTGGTCTAGGAGATCTGATAAAAATTTCAGATAACTTTTAGACTATCAGATAAATTTTAGCTATCTGCAGCTCTAATAAAATTTCTGTATTAGGCTAGATTAACCAGCATCATTTCCTCTATCTACTGGTGAAATTTGGGACTAAAATGCTTCCGGGCAGTTCTAAGCCATTTCCGGCTCAACTTTCTATAATTACTATTTAGCCCCTGGAAACTTTTCTAATTCTTACATACTCATAGGGACCTCATATGCATAGTTCACAGTTCAGTGAAATGATCAGCATAATTTTGTCTATTTTATGGTAAAATATGGTACCCATCGGCTACTAGCCCTACCTTTTTCATAATTACGATTATGCCCCTATACTCTCTTTTTGACCTCTACTTATCTTCTTATCCTTTATCTTAAGTTCTCAAAATTCTTTTTCAACAATTCATCCCCTAAACTATTCAAGAGTCATTGTTAATTGAAAGGCTCGACAACCCGCCCATATCAGGTTATCTTACTCAGGAGCCAACCCATATCTAGCTACCTGCAGAATTCCTAGGCTTAAGACTTAGGATATTCCTTACATTCCTCTTTTTGAACCTAGGTGAACTGTCCTATTTTGTAGGTTAAAGACTTAACTCATCTTTAAATCCTGAGGGATTTAGCTCATTCCTCGGATTCCTACAAAATATAGGTAAGTGATCTGCCCATATCAGATTGAAGGGAATTGGAAGACACACAGCGAAAATTAACTTAAAAACATTTTCCCATTCCCAGCCAGGATCTACTGAATGTATTTAAGACAAGGAGAAAGAAGTGTTACCTTCGTATTCAAGCTTTGGTCACGACCTCAGTGTCCACTAGTCGCGACTCTTCCCTCTGGAACTTTCAGTCGCGACGAACTCAGCTTCTAGTCGCGACCTGTCGCCTCTGGAGTTTTCTGTCGCGACCTCCTCAGCTTTTAGTCGCGACCTGTCGTCTCTGGAATTTGTAGTCGCGACCTATTATGCTACTAGTCGCGACCTGTAGTCTCTTTTTGGATTTCTGATGTTCAGAAGCCAATTTGGTCGCGACCTATGTGTCAATTGGTCGCGACCTCGTCGTACTTGGTGCTCTTTTCTCGTTCGCAAGAAGTTGACAACTCAGATCGGCTTCCTCTACCGGTATCCACATGAATAGCATTCCAACCACGAATGACGTGCTAGCGCCTCTTGTCCCTTTAGGGTTTTCTCAAGATTCCGTCCTCACCATCTCTATTCTGGTAGTTTCTTATCTGCAAACCTTTTGCACTCTCCTTGCCCCTTTTCTTGTGTGTTGTGTCTGTGTATTGTCTAGAACCCTAGCTCCTAATATCAAATATATAGGATGTTATCGGGCTTCTAATTGGGCCGGGCTTCAGAATTAATCTTATATTAATTTTAAAATTAATACAATATCATATATTGCATAATTTGATAAGAAACTAATTAAATAAATACGGTTTTTATTAAATCCATCTCACAGATTTAATTCACCTATTTATTTAATTTAAAATAAAGATAAGACGGAATTATATTTGATTTATTCTCATAAATCAAATTTGAGATATCTTATCAATTTGAATTTCAAATTCAAATAGATCATATCCATTTAAATTCAAATTCAAAAGTGATAGAAATTTAATTTATCCTTATAAATAAATCTTGCAAATATCTCTTATATTATATATATAATATATATATAGAAATTTATATATATATAAAATATATAAATCCACCCTAGACTATTCATTGAATCTAGACATCTCTTAGGTTCAATGAATCTGGACATCACAGCTCGAGTTGGGCTATTTTGTGTGCGACCCTGTAGGCCCATATGAAGTTGGCAGTGGGCCAGTCACTATACTAACCCACAAGTCGTAAGCGGCCTCTAGCAAGACATTATGACTACCCAAAATATATGAGGATCAATGAACGATGTTACCTTTCATACAACCATATATGTCCCTTTTGTCACATGATATTTCGATCATGGATGAGGCATGGAGAACGTCATCCTCCTATTCCTGACCGTTACTTTCTCAATCCCTGAGCAGTCTGACTATAGTAATGGAACTACCCTTACATTACAGTATGGCCATACATTTCTCAGACTCACTCATCGAGGGGCCCAGTAATATCTCTCTACGAATGTGAGGGACAAATTCCATCTTGACCATTCACATTCCTCCGCATGAAAAACCACTAAGCCCGAACATAGCCTTTATGATCACTCGGTCAAAAGTGACTTTTGACTAGGTCAAAGCTGAGCGTTTGTCATGTAGGAATCCATGATGATCTTAAGTCAAAGGGCATAGTAACATGGCTTGTATATGAGAGAAGCTTATGACTTAACCCATATAGCTCTCTCATAGCGGGTCGGTCCAGCACCCTGTACTCTTACATGTGCCCATGACTTTGATTTATATCTCTATATATCTTCAAAGTCATAGTGGTCTTATTTCATCTTTGCTCCCGCATAGATAACCAACCAGGGACATTTAGGATAAGATCATGAGTTATCAAAGAATGGTCATCACAGTAAACATGCAAATAATATGATAACATAATTAAGACATTCGAAAAACAATAATGTTTATAAGACAATGATTGGCCCCTAGGGCACAATTTCCAACATCTTCCCACTTGCGCTTGGTACAATCATTAATTTGCCTAATTCCCATTGACCTAACATGACACTCATGTTTTGCTTGCACAAGCGGCTTTGTTAGAGGATCAGCAATATTGTCTTCCCCTGCTACCTTGCATATTTTTATATCACCTCTATCATTGATTTTTCTGATGAGATGAAATCGCCTGAGTATATGCTTGGTCCTTTGATGTGACCTAGGCTCTTTGGCCTGTGCAATGGCACCACTATTGTCACAGAACAAAGTTATCGGATCTGAGATGGTAGGTATCACCCCTAGTTCAGTAATGAATTTCCTGATCCAAACGGCCTCCTTAGCTGCATCAGATGCTGCTATATACTCGGCTTCCGTTACATAATCTACTACAGTGCTCTACTTAGAGCTCTTCCAGCTTACTGCTCCATTATTCATGAGGAATACGTATCCAGATTGCGATTTTTGGTTGTCCTGGTCAGTTTGGAAACTTGCATCTGTATAACCAGTTACAGAGAGCTCGTCATCCAATCCACCATAAACCAAGAATAAGTCCTTAATCCTTCTTAGGTACTTAAGGATATTCTTGACAGCAGTCCAATGGCCCTCACCGGGGTCTTGTTGATATCTACTAGTCATACTTAAGGCAAACGAGATATCCGGTCGAGTACATAACATGGCATACATGATGGATCCTATGGCCAAGGCATATGGAACCTTACTCATACGACCTCGCTGATCAGGTGTACTAGGATATAAATCCTTGTTCAGGTGAATACCATGAGACATGGGTATGAAACCCCTCTTTGATTCCTGCATACTAAACCTATGCAGTATCTTGTCTATATATGTGCTCTGACTGAGTCCTAGAAGCCTTTTAGATCTATCTCTATAGATCCTAATTCCTAGGATGTAGGTGGCTTCACCCAAGTCTTTCATCAAGAATGACTTTCCTAACCAAGACTTGACAATCTGCAAGGTAGGAATGTCATTCCCAATAAGTAGGATGTCATCGACATAGATTACCAAAAACATAATTGTGCTCCCACTAACCCTCTTGTACACACAATGTTTATCAATGTTTTGAAGAAATCTAAACTCTTTGACTACTTCATCAAAACGATGATTCCAACTCTGAGATGCTTGCTTCAGTCCATAAATGGACCTTTGAAGCTTGCACACCTTACCAAAGTCCTCGGAATGCACAAACCCTTCAGGTTGTGTCATGTACACATCCTCAAGGCGCTTTCCATTAAGGAAGGCTGTCTTGACGTCCATCTGCCATATTTTATAGTCATAATATGCTGCAATGGCAAGGAGGATTCTGATTGATTTGGCCATTACAACTGGGGAAAAGGTCTCATCATAGTCCACACCATGAGTTTGAGTAAATCCTTTTGCAACCAGTTGTGCCTTGAAGACATTTACATTGCCATCCATGTCGATTTTCTCTTTAAAAACCCACTTGCACCCGACGGTTTTTACACCTTCAGGCGGGTCGACTAAGGTCCATACCTCATTGTCGTACATGGATTGCATCTCAGACTTCATGGCACTAAGCCATTTTTCAGAGTTTGGTCCCATTATAGCTTCTCGATAGGTAGTTGGCTCATTATGCTCAATGAGCAAAATATCACGATTGTCAGAAATCAGAAATCCATATCTCTGAGGCTGAAGTCGTGTGCCCTATTAGATCGCCGTGGGCCTTGCGTGACTTGAGGAGTCTCAACAACTTGTTGTGAGTCTTCTCTATTTTTCATCTCTAATTCTGTGGTGTCTTGTGGCTCTCGAACTTCTTCGAGATGTACCTTACTCCCACTGGTTCTTTTAGAGATAAATTCTCGTTTGAGAAAGATACCATTTCTGACAACAAACACTTTGTTATCAGTGGGGTTGTAGACATAATATCCCTTGGTTTCCTTAGGATATCCCATAAAAAGGCACTTTGAAGATTTGGGCGCTAACTTATCTGAGGCTTGTTGCTTAACATAGACCTCACATCCCTAAATCTTGAGAAAAGATAAACTAGGTTTCCTCCCAATCTATATCTCATACGGAGTCTTTTCAACTGCCTTAGATGGAATACTATTCAGTGTGAACGCAGCTGTCTCTAGGGCGTGGCCCCAAAAAGATGGTGGAAGATCTGTTCGACTCATCATGGATCGAACCATATCTAATAGTGTTTGATTCCTCCATTCAGAAACCCCATTCCATTGTGGTGTTCCTGGAGGAGTCAATTGTGAGACTATCCCACAATTCCTAAGATGATCGATAAATTCTTGGCTCAAATTTCACCACCTCGATCAGATCGAAGGGCTTTAATTGTTTTGCCAAGCTGGTTTTGTACTTCATTTTGAAATATCTTGAACATTTCAAAAGATTCGGATTTATGTTTCATTAGATAGACGTAGCCATATCTACTAAAATCATCTATGAATGTGATGAAGTACGAATAACCTCCTCTAGCATTTGTATTCATCGGTCCACACACATCTGTATGTATGAGGCCCAACAAATCAGTGGCCCTCTCACTGTGCCCAGTGAAAGGTGACTTTGTCATCTTACCTAACAAACAAGATTCGCAAGTGTCATATGATTCAAAATCAAATGAGTTGAGAAATCCATCTTGATGGAGTTTAGAAATGCGTTTCTCATTTATGTGGCCCAGACGACAGTGCCAGAGGTATATTAGATTCAAATCATTTGGTTTGACCCTTTTGGCAGTTATGTTATAGATATTTCCATGATTGGGTTGTTCTAAGTTTAATATGTAATGATCAACATGCAAATCACCATGAGCATAGAAAATATCATTACGATAAATGGAACATATACCATTCCCAGAAATGGAAGTGTAACCTTCCTTATCCAAATAAGAAAGAGAAACAATGTTACTACTCAAAGCAGGAACATAATAGCAATTGTTCAAAACTAACAAAAGCCAAGTGGGCAGAACTAATTCATAAGTACCTACAGCTAAAGCAGCAACCTTTGCTCTGTTTTCAACTCGTAGGTCAACTTTGCCCTTTTTCAGCTTTCTACTGTCCTTTAGGCCCTGCACATTTGTACAAATGTGAGAACCACATGCAGTATCTAATACCCATGTTGTGGAACTAGCGAGATGAATGTCTATAACATAAATACCTGAAGCGATAGACCCGCTATCCTTCTTGTTCTTTTTCAGATCTTCAAGGTAGAGTTTGTAATTCCTCTTCCAATGACCCGGTTCATTGCAGAAGAAGCAAACTCCTTCCTTTGGAGGCTTTGCCTTCTTTAGTGTAGGCTTGGTTTCGGGCTTGCCTAACTCTTTGGTCTTACAAGATGAGCCATGACCCTTGCCTTTGCCCTTGCCTTTCTTTTTCATACCCTTTCCTTTCTGAACCATCAAAACAGTACTGGGCTTCTTCTTAATAGTCAGCTCAGCAGTTTTAAGCATCCCATGCAGTTCAGAAATAGATTTCTCCATGTTGTTCATGTTGTAGTTCATGACAAACTGGTCATAACTTTCCGGGAGTGAGTTCAAGATCAAATCTGTAGCTAACTCCTGGCTCATAGAAAATCCAAGCCTCTCAAGGTGATCAATCTACCCTTTCATCTTTAAGACATGAGTACTTACTGATGCACCTTCAGCTATCTTGCAGGAATATAAGGCCTTTGTGGTCTCATACCTCTCTTGCCTTTCCTGTTGCTGGAACATTTCCTTAAGATGCACAATCATCTCATAAGCCTCCATGTATTCTATATCTCTTTGGAGCTCTGAAACTATGGTGGCAAGCATCAAGCATCCCACATCGACAGAGTCTTCCTTATACTTCACATAAGAATCTCTCTGAGCTCTAGGAGCATTGGCTGCTGGCTCCTCAGGAATGGGTTGATCTAGGACATATATTTTTCTTTCCTTCTTGAGAATAATTCTCAAGTTCCTAAACCAGTCAAGAAAGTTTGTCCCATTGAGTTTGTCCTTCTCAAGGACAGATCGCAACGATAATGTAGCAGTATTACTAGTCGTCATGATTCTACAATTAAAATATGTAAGCTTATTAGCAATCTCCCACTGAATAAAACAACCCTCAATGTAATAATTAGTGGGCTAAGATCCATATTTGGCTTAAACTTGAGTCCGCTTTGGCAGGACGCTCAACTTTAAGTTATTTAGGTAGGTAACAACTTTACCAATTATATCAAATGTAACTCTTAGATATTTATGGGATTCCATCATCATATGATCCGGCATGTTTTAATCCCATCTAATGCCTTGAGACCTAAAACCGTTTTGATAATCTCAATTAAGTCAAACAATAACAAACATAAGAGTAGCACCATTACTCTTGCTTATCTCCCCAAGATAACTCAAATGCACCCACTTTGGTGGAACCTACAAATGAGCGATCGAGGTTTTGATAAGTGTTCATTAATTGACGGCATATGACTTAAGATTTCTTTTGGAGGGTTTAATTAATTATCTGGTTTACAAAATGCATGTATCTCGGTTGTATCTCATACAAGCAATATGCATATCGAACATATAAATATAAGATGCATAATCTTAAACGAGATACAATATGGCTCACCTATCCTAAGTCCCCTCAAGCCAATGAGAGGAGCTGTCTAATTAGAATAGGAAAATTACATAAGGAAACCTCGTTTTAACATTCGAGGGGAGTGAGATGAGAAGGGAATGTACAACGAGAGTCATTAGAGGAAGGCATGACACGCAGGCCGTATTTAGAAAAATTACAACACTTGTAATCTAGAGCCATATTGTTCACCATACCCAAACATTCAAGAATCAAAATTCATACTATTTGAAGGGCAATAAATGTTTCAAAACATTCATACATCAGGAAAGCTAGTATATCTTACATTATGTTGCGCTACGAACAGGTAGCCACGGCGGTCCCGCTAATTTTTTTTGATCAAGAATCTTAATTCTATTTCCTTAGACCCCATTAATATTAATTGATCAAATCAATTAACATACACCATCAATTTCAGTTTCCTTTCGGTTTCCGTATATGTCATACATAAACAGATTCTATATATGTCATACATATCTTGCATGTTATCATATAATCAGCTAAGAAGTCTAACATACATCACATGTATCAACAATCAAACCTAACTTAAACATAAAACGGCATGGCTCTGATACCACTAAAGGGAATTGGAAGACACACAGCGAAAATTAACTTAAAAACATTTTCCCATTCCCAGCCAGGATCTACTGAATGTATTTAAGACAAGGAGAAAGAAGTGTTACCTTCGTATTCAAGCTTTGGTCAGGACCTCAGTGTCCACTAGTCGCGACTCTTCGCCTTTGGAACTTTCAGTCGTGACGAACTCAGCTTCTAGTCGCCACCTGTCACCTCAGGAGTTTTCTGTCGCGACCTCCTAAGCTTCTAGTCGCGACCTGTCATCTCTGGAATTTGTAGTCGCGACCTATTATGCTACTAGTCGTGACCTGTAGTCTCTTTTTGGATTTCTGATGTTCAGAAGCCAATTTGGTCGCGACCTATGTGTCAACTGGTCGCGACCTCGTCGTACTTGGTGCTCTTTTCTCGTTCGCAAGAAGTCGACAACTCAGATAGGCTCTCTCTATCGGTATCCACATGAATAGCGTTCTAACCACGAATGACGTGCTAGCGCCTCTTATCCCTTTAAGGTTTTCTCAAGATTCCGTCCTCACCGTCTCTATTCCGGCAGTTTCTTATCTGCAAACCTTTTGCACTCTCCTTGCCCCTTTTCTTGTGTGTTGTGTCTGTGTATTGTCTAGAACCCTAGCTCCTAATGTCAAATATATAGGATGCTATCGGGCTTCTAATTGGGCCGGGCTTCAGACTTAATCTTATATTAATTCTAAAATTAATACAATATCATATATTGCATAATTTGATAAGAAACTAATTAAATAAGTACAATTTTTATTAAATCCGTCTCAGATTTAATTCACCCATTTATTTAATTTAAAATAAAGATAAGACGGAATTATATTTGATTTATTCTCATAAATCAAATTTGAGATATCTTATCAATTTGAATTTCAAATTCAAATAGATCATATCCATTTAAATTCAAATTCAAAAGTGATAGAAATTTAATTTATCCTTATAAATTAAATCTTGCAAATATCTCTTATATTATATATATAATATATATATACAAATTTATATATATATAATATATAAATCCACCCTAGACTATTCATTGAATCTAGACATCTCTTAGGTTCAATGAATCTGGACATCACAGCTCGAGTTGGGCTATTTTGTGTGCGACCCTGTAGGCCCATATGAAGTTGGCAGTGGGCCAGTCACTATACTAACCCACAAGTCGTAAGCGGCCTCTAGCAAGACATTACGACTACCCAAAATATATGAGGATCAATGAACGATGTTACCTTTCATATAACCATATATGTCCCTTTTGTCACATGATATTTCGGTCATGGATAAGGCATGGAGAACGTCGTCCTCCTGTTCCTGACCGTTACTTTCTCAATCCCTGAGCAGTCTGACTATAGTAATGGAACTACCCTTATATTACAGTATGGCCATACATTTCTCAAACTCACTCATCGAGGGGCCCAGTAATATCTCTCTACGAATGTGAGGGACAAATTCCATCTTGACCATTCATATTCCTCCGCATGAAAAACCACTAAGCCCGAACATAGCCTTTATGATCACTCGGTCAAAAGTGACTTTTGACTAGGTCAAAGCTGAGCGTTTGTCATGTAGGAATCCATGATGATCTTAAGTCAAAGGGCATAGTAACATGGCTTGTATATGAGAGAAGCTTATGACTTAACCCATGTAGCTCTCTCATAGTGGGTCGGTCCAGCACCCTGTACTCTTACATGTGCCCATGACTTTGATTTATATCTCTATATATCTTCAAAGTCATAGTGGTCTTATTTCATCTTTGCTCCCGCATAGATAACCAACCAGGGACATTTAGGATAAGATCATGAGTTATCAAAGGATGGTCATCACAGTAAACATGCAAATAATATGATAACATAATTAAGACATTCGAAAAACAATAATGTTTATAAGACAATGATTAGTCCCTAGGGTATAATTTCCAACACAGATTACTATCCTAGAACTACGGGTTTAGCAGCGTGCCCATATTAGACTACCTCCCAGTTCTCCTAGACCCAAAAATTGGGATGTTACACTTGTCACATGCCTATGGAGATAAAGCACAAGACTTTTTGTGTAGTAAAAGCTTGCAATGAGAACCTTGAAGAAGCCAGTTTGAACGTGTTATTTTATATTCAAGAGCTAGAAGAGATTCGATTGGATGCATACAGTAGCTCTAAAATCTATAAACAGAAGACAAAGTTATTCCATGATGCTTATATTCTGAGAAAAAAATGTAAGGAAGGAGATGAGTGTTAAGGTACCAAGCTAGATTCAAGTTCAAATATGGCAAATTCAAAACTAGCTGGGATGGACCTTACACAGTTGTTAAAGTCCACGAGTTTGGGATGATTGAGTTGGAAGAGGAAGCGACAGGCAAAATTTTTTAGGCCAATGGCCATCATTTGAAACTTTACGAGGAACCTGTTTCGTCACCGTGAGGCCAGGTTGTCCCTTTCCTATCTCCTACCTTTTATACATTCTTCTATTTATGATGTTTGCTATGTTAGGTTGAGTATAGGAAAGGGATAATTCAGTAGATTAGATTCCAATTTCAGTTTAGTTCTGTTTATCTTCAGTTTATTTCTGTTTATTCTAGGATTATTTCTACTTTGTTCCACTTCCCCGTTACTGTCCATGTGTTGCACACTCTTCAATGGATACCTTTCCATCCACACACTCACATCAATGAATTTAGCTTACCCATCCTGTCATCTTTACTTTACTTGTATTGCTTTGTATGATTTGAATATGAATGGAGCTTCATTGCGAAAATTGCATTGAACGTTATGATTACCTACTGTATTGAGGCTAGATTTAACTAATAACATTATCAATTTTTCTGGTTCTATTGACAGTAAGGACACTGTCAAGTTTAAGTGTGGGGAAGGATGTTTTACTTTTGCTTTTTGTGCTTAATCCAATCTTTCATCACAAAATGTTTGTTTTTTATCTTAATATGTGTGGTGAATTGCTGAAAATTGGACCTCCACCTTAAACAAAATTGTTAATTGGTAAAAAGGATTTAGCGTGAAAACCATTTTTGGACTTTAAAAATTGTTAATTGGTAGTCTCTGTGAACAATAGGCGCGACATATGTGATTTATGGTCGCGACCTGTGATGGAATTTTGGACTAACATGCTCTCTGTGAAATACAGTCGTGACCTATGTGCTGTATGGTCGTGACAATACCTCTCTGTCGAGTTGAGTCGCGACTATAGTACCTGCTTAGTCGCGACTGTTCCTCTCTGTGTATTTGAGTCGTGATAGGAAATTTCATTAGTCGCGACTAATGTTTGAAAATTTCTGAGCATACACCCCTGTGAAAAATAGGTTGCAACCTTAACTGTTTTAAGTCGGGACCCAAGTTTGAAAAAAATGTCCAATTACCTTCTCTTTGCCTTGCGCAATGCTGGAAAAAATGATTCCTTTTGAACTACTAAAATACTTTCACAAATGATTCATTGTCCCCTTATTTCAAAACCTTTTTAGTCCTTTGAAACCATTGCCGCACTTGAATTTTTCTTTGAGAATCTTGGAAATTGAATTTGAAACACCTAAACTTTTGCTATTGAATTTGGGATTATTACATGATTCTAAGTGATTACTCTGAAACTTTTAAATCATCATTTAGAGGGTTTTCAGTTGTGATAAGTGTTCTAATGCCTAGTGAATGATGAACTTTGTTTGAGACTTTAGCTTATGATCAATTTAGATCAAAACCCTAGTTGGAAGGATTCTCGGCCTAAATTTCTATATTGAGTGATTATTCAATTAGTTTATATCCTCTAGAACTTGTCTTAGCTCTGAGTTGAGAATGACTTTCACATTTATGAATTGAACATGATAGATGCATTCATTTCTAAACCCTTTTATCCCAAACACAAGCCCACTACATATTATATCCTTAGTTACCCCCTTGAGCCCATCATTTTTCTTTCATCCATCATTTATATAGAAAGTCATATATGCATAAACTTTATTTGCAATATAAAATTCTATTCACGTCAAAAATTCATTATTGTTGTGATGTGTGCTACAAGTTCTGTGCATGAGGTGCCAAATAAAAGAAAAAGAGAAAAAGCATATTGCACTGAAAAAAAAAGAAAAAAAGGGAAAAGAGTACAGTGCAAGAAAAGATACAAGAAAAGAAAAGAAAAGAGAAATGAAGAAGGCACTATTATTAACTCTTATTAGCACAATTATCACTTCTAGATCTCTAGAGACATGAATTCATGCTACATATTCATTGTTAAATGCATGTAGTACTTTCTATTCTTCATATTCCATTCCATGTAGCCCATCTCTATCATTATAACCCTAAAAGACCTCTTGATTCTTTGCATAAGTGCTATATAGTTGCTGAGATTTAGAGCCATTACAAGCATATGGTAGGCTATTTTCCAATTTGAATTTGAGTGAAAGAACCCTAACAATGAGAGGATAGAGAGAGCTAAACACTTATATCCTTAGAGAGAATCTATTGCACTCATACAGTTGAGGTTGATTTCATTTAGTAGTTGATTACTTGGCATTGCTCACATTATCACTTCTGCATTCCCAAAAGATGGTGGATTAATTGTTTTCAAGTCACACTATGGATTATGTTGTTATCTTGGATTTAATATCGTTGTTCTAAGTGTAATTCATTTCTTTATCCAGGAGTACAAAGGTTCAAGTGTAGGGGAATTCATAAGACATATTTTGTATATGGTTTCTTCTATATTTTTAATAGTTTTATTATGACTTTACCATTCATTTCATGCCTTAAATTGTAATTTTGTGTATTACATGATTGTGCGTGGCAATGTGCTAATTAAAGGGTAAAATGGTAAATTAACCTTCCAAACTGCATATATTCTCTTATTTACTGATTTTGACTTTTACAGTGAGCTTTTATATTGAATTGCAGGTACTTTGGAAGAGAGCAAGGACCAGGAAAGGAATCACAAGTCAATAAAAGTCAAGTCACGCCTCTGTGCTTTTTAGTCGTGACCCAAGTGTCCAACGGTCGCGACCTTACTTCTTCTGGAAGATTCTCAATGTTCATAGGTCGTGACCAAACCATGGATATGGTCGCGACTAAAATACGAAATTATTGAAACTGCGCGTTTTGAATTAGGTCATGCTGTTATAAGAAGAGACGGAGGCTGCCGTCAGAGAGAGGCTAGTTTTTGGACCTGATTAGGCTAAGAAGTAGTACTCGAGCACTCTCTACACACTTTCTCCTCATCTTTCATCTTTCTATACATCTCTACACCATTCACCCTTATCTCTTCGTTGTTTCTTCATGGCATCACATCTGAACAGCGATTGCAGTGCAGTAGAAGTCATGAGAGGCTAAACCTTTAGTCTCTTGGTGATGGATCTAATATCTTGAGCTCACGGACTGAAACGGGGAGTTTTTACTGTTCTAATTTGTATTCCTTTACATGTCATGATTGCTGCTAGATCTAGGGTTTTCATTCTATGTTTAAGGATTAAATATCGATTGATCATTCTCGAATTAGACTGTCGTATTTGATTTTGGATGATTTGAACATTTGCTTTTAATATAATATTTCAGTTTCGACTTTAAGAAAGTTGAGTTATTTTCAGGGATCGTTGCAAATCAATTCAATTGCTTGAAATCTAGGGTTTTTGATTGACGACCACTCGAGGGCGTTCTCATCATCTAGGGTTAATTACACGCTAAGTGGTTTCTAACAGTTCACTAATAAGTTCTTAAACTAGCTTTGATCAAAGGACTTTAAGAAATATTAGGGTTCTGGGCTCAATCGATCGATTGAGGTTTTTCTTTGAGACTTAGTGATTCAAAACTCCATTTTAATATAAGAGCAAGGATAGATAAGTTTTCATCATCAAGAGTCTACCATTACATATTTCTTCAACAAACCAACTCTTTTCATCTGAATCAAAAATCCAAAAATATCTACTTTTCTGCACCTTTATTTTATTGCATCAAGTACCCAACCCAAAACCATTTTTACTACTACTCAGGTTTACCATTGATTTTGATATCCAATTTGCTAGGTTTCTAATAAAAAGGCTCCTTGAGAAGAACGATAGGGTTGTGCCTTATACTACATTATATTGGGTGCAATTACTTTATTATGATGGGCTGGACAACGACAATCCGACAGCCTCATCATGGTGCTTCTGGACATGCTGTTCATATGTGATAGGAATATGACTTTTATGTTATAGATAGTTTAGACAAGCTTAAACAAGCTAGAATCAAGTGGTATTAGCTTGGAAATCCAAGTATGAATGTAAATAGAATTTTGGGTTCTTGGCTGCCACTATATGAATCATTGTTCATATGTTATAATTTCATGATTTTAATGCTTCCAATGTGTTTAAAATAGAAAATTTTGTGGGGATAAAGTAGAGAAACAAATAGGGGAAGTATTGGAATAAAAATGAGAAATTTTGGAAAATATAGGATACATTTTAGTTATGTACAGTAGCCAAGGATGTGATTTGATTTTGGAAATTATGATTTCATATTTGGATTATACATGAAAAATTATGTGGAAATGAACCATGAGAATTTATTTTAGAAAGATGGAAGTATAAGTCATAAGTTAGACAAAGAATGGAATATAGTGAGAACCTAGTCTTGGAATTATTTTGAAGTTGAGTTGTAACTTGATGTTACTTTGTAATGGCTAGATTTTGACATTTGTGTGGGAAGAAGATCATATCAAGAAGAGTGTGACAAGGATAATTTAAGAGGTAGCAAGAATACCTAACTATAATCTTATGTTTGTTTGCATTTATGCTTGCTTGTTAGTTATGATTCTTGGTTGAGCTTAAGATGATGTTTTGATGATGATGATGAAGTATGAATGATGGAAACTTCTTGCAACTAATGCCATGACAATATGCATGCTAGAGTTTACTTATGTATGATTATAAATTAGCTCCCATATCATAACATGTTAGGCGTTTAATCAAGCATGCATGTTATTATAGTTTTGTATGACTTGCTATAGAGATTTCCATAAAATCTCATTCTTTCCATATACATAACCATGTTATAGGTACTAGAACATCTCAACAAAAAAGGGTAAATATGGATGGTTGAACTTGTATAATAAGTTAAGTTGATTACTTGATCTTATGAGATGACATTATGAGATGCAGAGTATATGATATTATGTATGTATTTGAGGCATTACTCTTGTGATGATAGTTTCCATGACTTAACCAATGCATTTTAACGTGAACTTTGGCATGAAAATAGTTAAGATCCAGAGGTTTAAATGGACACTAAGAAAGCCTCAATTAGTTAAGTATTCGATTTATTATGATTTTTCAAAGTTGTAAATAAAATATGGAACATGATAAAATGAGCAACCAGAGGCTGTGAGGTTCATGTGCGAATTTAAAATAGCTAATGAACGAGTTTTTCTATGAAATTTTGTGAGCTTAAAAAGAACATTTGGAGATTTAAATCCATAGTTAACACGTCTCATTTAGATAAGTGAACAAGGAGAAATGAATTTTTAAAAATAAGGTAAGGAAACTGGAACTTCCAGATTTACTAAATGAATAGTATTTTTCAACGAATAAACTGATTTCATTTGGGAAAGAAAACCTCAATTTCATATTTTTTTCTTCAAATTTCAATGAAATATCTTTCATTAGAAATTGGAACCACCCTATTTGATTTTTTTATATTTAATTATGAATTTTCAAAGTTCAGACTGTATTTTGGAATACCAAATGAACAGTGCCAATTGAACAATAACTGAGAACCCTTTTCTTGAAAATTTCTATTTATAAGTTAAAGAGGTATTCAATTGGTACAACCTACTTCTAATTGAGTATGCTTGAGGGTGAAATTAAGGATACGATATTTTGGTATCAGAGCAAAGTATGTCTGAGTATATGTGTATATGGGACTAAAGTATAAATACCCAAAAGAGTTGGGTTATCAGTGTGAATATCCTAGGATATTCTAACTGATCAAGGGAACGGTTACTAGGTAACCTCCCTCTCCCCCATTATCTTATCATGCGTGACTGGGGGAGGAATATCATTGTTTTTTCACAATAATACAGAAGCTATGTTTGAGGGTGCTCTACATACAGAAGTATGCTTTCTTCTCTTGGTCAGTAACTACAACTCTCTCTTCTGCTCTCTTGTTTGTCTTTGATGTGTACTAGAGACCCGAGTCCAGTAACGGTGTCGGGTTACTGTGTGGGTACCTGAAGTAAGTGAACTGACAATAGGTATACCCGAAAACCTACACTTGGAAAATTATATGATAATCCTTAGCTTTGATTCTTGATACAACTTGTATAAATTCTTCATCATCTTCTATATCCTCTTTACATTAAGCTTAGTGTTCAAAAGGTTTCTTTGTAGAACCAAGTCTGATTAAATTTATGGGATGATAAAATATGTTCGGAGTTATTTCAACAATAGTTGAATAACACTTTATAGAAATTGTATGCTGTATTACAATTCCAAAATAGGTTTTTACAGCTCTTTTAATTTGTTTAGGTAACTCTGAAATCTCTTCCACTGATGAGGATGTGTAACTGGACTAAATTAAACTATTTTGATACAAGGTTTTTATAAGGTTAGGTGGAGTTCTAGGATATATAATGGTTTTGTTAAAGGCGAAATACGAAACATACTTCACATGTTGAGGCTTAAGAGGAAAATGATTAAGCTTATAAATCAACTTTTTATAATAATAGAAATTGTCTTTGAGTTTAAGGGATGATCGGCTTACTCTTGGACTAGTTCTTAAGGTAAATGTTGAAGATTGGTTATTTTGAGTTTTTTGGGCTGTTTCTTCTTAGGCTTGCTTTCTTATAATTTCAAGTAAAAGAGAAATCATTTGCTAAGTTACAAGTGATGTTACATGACTTTTAGAAATCTGAATTGATCTTCAGCAACAGACTTTGTTATAGGACTTTTTAAAGAACTTTATTCCAATTTTCCCACTCTTTGATGAAGTGATTCCATCTTATTAGAGATCTTAGAAAAAGTTTCATTAGTTTGGGATGTTAAAAGATTTATAGAAGTTTCCATAATTTGGAACCTCGTTTTGATTTGATTTATTACAGAGTTTAATTCCTTGCTAAAATCATCATTAAATGTTTGTCTTATATTTCTGCCTGATTCCATCTACTAAAAAACTCAGCAATTAAAAATGGGTTATATAGGACCCAATATCCTGATCTTATTTCTCATATGCGTCCAATATCCTAATCTTATTTGTGATACAATTTTACCCATAATCTTTTTAATTTGGTACAATTTCACCCATAATCTTTTTAATTTGGTGTAATTTTACACATAATCTTATTTCTCAAGTACCTAGAATTGTACCAAATTAAAAAGATTATGGGTGAAATTGTACCAAATTAAAAAGATTATGGGTAAAATTGTACCACAAATAAGATTAGGATATTGGACACATATGAGAAATAAAATCAGGATATTGGGTCCTATATAACCCATTAAATTATTTTCTAATTTTATATATTTAATTTCATAATCATAGTATGACATATCACTTTGTCATTTACTTAACATTTTATTAGATAATTTATTTGTTCTTACTCCTCTAGTTAACCAATGTTTAACTTAGTATTATCAGTTCTAATAACAAACTTTGTATTTATAATAAATAACTCAAATTTTTCTACTACCTTTACTATAGCTAAAAATTCTTTCCAATTTGAATTATATTTACTTTGAGATTCATTAAATTTTTCAGTAGTATATCTTGTAATTAATTCTTCTCCATTATTATTTTCATGATACAGCGTTGCTCCTCAAAATTTTCAGAAGCATCTGTATAAATTATCCTTCTTACATTATTATTTAAAGGAATAATTAATTTTCATAAATTTTGATATAACTTTTTAATTTGATTTATAATTTTTTCAATTTCATCATTCAATATCCAATTACTTTTTTCTCCTACTAATTTATATATTTTAGCAGATAGTTTTGATAAATTAGATATATAATTTCTAACTTAATTGACTAATCCTAAAAATGATTATAAATCTTTTTTATCTTTTATTTCTGGAAATTCTAATACTTTTTTGCTTATACGTTCTTATAATTCTATTTCATCTGGAGATATATATTATCCTAAAAATCCTATTATAATTTTCCTTAATTATGAAATATTTAATTCTTTTTTTCTATTAATGTTACAAACTATTCTAAATAATTTTCATGTTCCTTTTCATTATTTTAAAATATCATCAATATAAATTACTATAAAATTTCTTAAAGTTAATAATAATTTAGATACATATTCTTAGAATATACTTGGGGGATTATGAAAACCCATTAGTAATACATTCTATTCATATAATTTTTTTGATGTACTAAAAGCTATATATTTTTTACTTTTTTCTTCTAATTTTATTTGAAAAATATTGACTTACAATCAAATTTATTAAATATATATTTTTCTCTTATTAAATTAAATAAGAGTTCCATTTTTGGTATTAGATATCTATTCTTTATTGTTATATCATTTAATTTTTTATAATTAATTACCATTCTTAACTTTTCTCTTCTTTCTTCACTATGTTTTATTACAATAATTGTAGATGAAGAATAATGTGACATAATTTCTCTTATTAAATTATATTTTTTATTTCATTTATATGTATTTCAAATTCTTTCTTATTTTATTCTATCAAAGGATATGGTTTATAATTTATTTCCTTACTATAATCTTTTAATTCTATTCTCGCTAAAGATTTTGATTTTTTCCAATGAATTAAAGGATTATCATCATAATTATCTTTTGGTCTTTAGTCTATTGTTTTCATTTCTAATGGTTTTACTTCACTTAAATATAATATTGCTAACATATAAATTATTTCTATTGGTTTATTATTTGTTAAAAATTGAACTTCATTTTCATATTATTTTTTTTTTAATTTTTATTTTTTCTTCTATGTGGTTTAGTTATTCTTATTCCACATGCTTCATTTTTACAAAGTGTAGTTAAAATTATTTCTTTTTGTATAAAATGTATTGGGTAATATTGACTTAAAAATATAATTCTAATATTATATCACAAGAAGGTTCATTGTATTGATTTAATTCTTTAATTAATAATTCATATTCCCTTATTTGTGTAGGTATGTCTTTAGCTTCCAATTCTATCATATATATTTCTCTTCCTGTATGTTCCATTCTTAATATTTTATTTTTATTTTTCCATAATTCTGGTGGTAAAACATTATATTTAGCTACTGTTAAATTTACTCTAGTATCTACAGGGGCGTGACATTTTCTAGATCTATATTTTTTATAATTAAATTTTACTAATACATAAAACAATTGCCTATTCATCTCAATTTTTTAATTATTATAGTTTGATAATTTATATTCAATATTATTCTATCTTATTGTATTCTATAAGGTCTTACTATTTGTAAAAAATTCTTTTCCTAAAATTATTTTATATTCATTTCTCATATTTCCTTTTATCCATATTTTATATTTATTATATCTCTCTTATTAAATCTTATAATAGTAGTTGTTTTTGTTCTTTCTTCTATTATTTTTAAATTATTTTCTGTATAACTTTCTTCAATAAAGCTCCTATCTTTATTTTGATCAATTAAAATTATTAGTTCTTCCCAACTTGCTCCTTTTATAACTTCTAATTTTATAATTTTTTTATCTTGAGTTAAGTCTATTTGTCTTGTTCTTGGTCTTATTTGTGCTAAATTATAATTTATTGGTATTTATACTAAAAAATTTCTTTTATAATGATATGCTCTTTGACTTATTGATCTTATTAATCCTCTTTTTATTTCAGGTCTATTTACTGGGTACTCTATACTTCTTCTTAGAGTATTGATGTTTATATTAAAAGATAGTGTATTTATTCTTAAACTTCTTTGTCCTAAGTTATCATTAGTTTGTATTCTTCTAGGATTTATTATCTGCTTATAACTCATAGTTCTATCTAATTCTATTTGTAATTATTTAGGAATTTTAATATTTGTTGGATCTAATTGCACTTCTTTTAATATTGACATAAAATATTTGTCTATTGTTATTTTTCCCTAAAATTTTTTATATATCTTATGTTCATTTGTAAAAAATAATCCTACCATATCAGTTATACTTATAGTTTTTACTCCTTCTAACATTTTTATTCCTACTAATTTGTAATATATAATTATAGATTTATTCATGTGTTCATCTACTCTTGATATATCAAAATTAGTATTTACTGTAAATTTCAATTTTTGATATATTAAATTTCCTATTAGTATTTCTAATATACTATCTTTTACACTACTTATAATTCTTCAATCAGTTATTAATAATTCTATAAGTGTATCTATTTCTTCCTTAAAATAAACTTTTACAATAAATTGAACTCCTGCTATCTAAATTTCTGTAACTTCATCTTTAAATAATAATTTAGATATTTCATCTTCTATTAAATTTTTACTTACCAAAGGTATTCTCAAAACTGCTTCTGTGTTAAAGTTGATTCTATAGGATATTTATTTTCTAATACTACACATGCACTTTTTTCTTTTTTCTTACTTTTTAGTATTTTACTAACTTTATTTATAAAACTTTCATTTTTTAATTCTTTTGGTGTTATATAATTTTATATCTTTAATTTTATTATATTATTTTTCATTAAAATTAATTCTTCTTTCGCATATTCCTTCTTTTTCATCTCTATATTCTTCATATTATTTATCTTGATTACTTGGTCATTCATTTTCTATTGTATTTATCATATAAAATTTATAATTTTCTTCTTCTTCAATTGATAAATATTTAGATTCAAATTCTTCATCTAATTCGTCTTTATCTGACTTATTTTCTATCTATTTTTATTTACACATTTCTATTTCTAGATTTTATATATAACTATATACCAGTTCTTTAAATTCTAAAAGTTCTAATTCATATTCAAATGCTTATTCCAATATTTTCATCATTTTTTCATTTTTTATATTATGTACTTATATGTCATATTTCTCCATAATTATAACACTTACATTTTCTTGGTCTTTTACTATAATTAATTTTCTTTTTCCCTTACAATATCTTCGAGGTTTAAATTTTCTATAAAATTTTTCTTTTGGATAGTTTTTGAATTTATATTTTTTTTAATTTTCCTCTTCTCTTTTTCTTTATTCTTTCTGCTTTACATCTCCATTTATGAGGTGTTTCTAATTCGTCACATTTTAATATTTTATTTATTTATTTTATAATATTTTATATTTCTCTAAGCCTGTTTACATTTATCTAATAAATATTCTCTTAAATAATTTTCTCTTCTTCCCATAGTATTTAAAAATGGCATTAAATCTATTCTTGTTCCAAAGATTCTATTATAATCATCTATTACAATTTCAGATATCAATTTTGGTAATTTTCTATAAAATAAATCTAGATAAAATTTTTGTAATTCATATTTTTCCATTCTAGCCTCATAATAATATTTTTTAAATTTACATATTTATTGATTTAAATATTTTGGATATAAAGTACATATATCTATTTCATGTAATATTTCTATATCTTTTTTAATTTTTGTTCCTTCATTTAATGCTGCACTTCTTCCTACAAATTTATTTCTTAATATTTGTTCACATCTTCTTAACAATAATGCATAAAATTCTTTTCTATTCTTATAAGGTTGATCTATTTGTCTTGTATTTTTCCAAATTCATGATTTTTACTTTTTCAACAATTAATAAGGTGTTTCTAATTCTCCACATGTTCATATTATTTTATTAGTTTTATAATAATTTATATTTCTCCAAGCCTGTTTACATTTATCTGATAAATATTCTCTTAAAAAATTTTCTTTTCTTCCCATCGTATCTAAAAATGGCATTAAATCTATTCTTGCTCCAAAGGCTCTATTATAATCATCTATTATAGTTTCAGTTATCAATTTTAGTAATTTTCTATAAAATAAATCTAGATAAAATTTCTGTAATTCATATTTTTCTATTAAGACTATGCCAACTTTTATCAGAATATGCAATACATAAGTGTAATTATTGTGATAAGAAAAGTCTAGAGAAAAAAGATTTTGAAGATCCTGTAATGGATATGAGTGTAATCTAAAGAAGATAAGATAAAGAAGATGTCGACAAGAGAAGATAAATGTCACATCCTCACTTTCCTAGCTTCATCTTCTCCAAAATAGTACCCTGTTATGTTTGGAAAAGGTAGGGGTGAGATTTAGGGGGAAATCTCAGTAGCAAACGGTACCATTCAATGCATATAAGATGAATGCAAGTGCATGACATGATTCCTTTATCTTTCCTCAACTTCCATTTGCATACTATTATGCTCCATGCCTATTCCTATCATGCATGACTATAACCTCATAAAGGGCAGAGCATATATCATTCATCATCATCATCATATATCATAATCATATTAACATACAAGCATGTACATCAAGCATACAAGAATGGGTAAGTTCACTACCTATCAAGCAGCTTTTCCTTAATCCTTAACCTTTGCTCTAAGGTTCCACCTTTTCATAGGTCAGAGCCTATACATAGCATAATAATATTCTTATCATTATACTATCCAGTATAACTCCACTTAACTCAGGCTTATCTTGTGGTAATACCCCTATTCTAATAATCCCCTAACTTTCTTTCTATCCACGGCTAACCTTATCAAGAGAGAGATATTTCTTTATTCTAACTACTAAATTCATAAGAACAATCATCTAATTTATTAGATTAGAGACTAGAATAAATTATTTACCTTATTCTTAAGCTTGCCAAGTCCCTAAGCTCCTTGGATTGCTCCTAGCTCAGCCAGAACTCATTCTTTCTCTTCCTTTCTTTCTCTCTTTCTATTTCTCTCTCTTCTTTTCTCTTCTCTTCTTGCTCTTTACCATGAATGGAATGGGAGGGGGTGAGGGGTATTTATAGTTGAGGCAAGGTGGAATGGATGTTCTAGATCGAATCACGATGAACGACTCAGATCGCTTAGCTTCCTCAAGAAGCTTCGCCTGCATCATTGTGATGACATCATCATCCTCAATGACTCATCAAAGTGACATCATCAAGGGACACCTCACATGCTTAGGTGGCATAATGGTGGGGCCCTTGGGATACCTCACCAACTGACTTAGCGCTTCCAGAGAATTCCAGAGTCTTATCCCGAAATAAACGGCTGAGATCGTGCTACGTGTCCTTAGCATTTTCTTCTTCCCCTAGATTAATGCCATGTGGCATCTTGATAGGTCCCATGAGGACACCTTTCACCCCACCTCATAGCTTCCAGATAAGTCCAAAGCTTTATTTGATCAATTCCCCGGTTATCACTTCAACCGGTTAACTTTACTTTACTGAAAAATCACTAAAATATTATTTTAATATCACTTTAACCCACATAATTCTTGGGCTACATTTTTGTACTTATTGGAATGCCATCTTGAGTTTCTGATCAAGCTCAAGTACTCTGATGGCTTAATTCCCAAGAAACATCCCTTGGCAAATTACTAAAATGCCCTTGGTTCCTCTTTATTTATTTTACTGTCCTTAGGGGCATTATCGTCTTCTCACACCTTACCAGAGTATTTTTTGATCCTGGTCAACTATTCAGATAACCTTTCTTGACTGCCTAACCTTAGTTAAATTACCAAAATACCCTTTACTCATTCTTTAATTATTTTTTGCACCTTTTTTTCATATTTCTGGACACTGGCCCCTTTTAGCCGATAAACTGATATCATGGGCTTGGGCCTGGGCCTCACTTGGCATCATTATGGGTCTCTTGTAACATCATCTAAGCTCATTTAGTCCAAGCTTGCTTACTGCTTAATTTCCCAATCGGATATTAAGCGTTCACGAACTCCCATCAAAATTCACTAATATGTGAATAACTTTTCTTACAGATCTCCTTTCAGGACTCCGTCAGTTCCCTGACCTCTATCTTCACAGGACGCATCTTCCTGTAACTTTTCACGTATATCTGAGGTCCAGGAGATCTGATAAAAATTTCAGATAACTTTCAGACTATCAGATAAATTTTAGCTATATGAAATCTAATAAAATTTCTGTAATAAGCTAGATTAACTAGCATCACTTTCTCTATCGATGAAATTTTGCCCTTGGAAACCTTTCCTCTTTTCAATTAAGTCCCTTAACTTTTCATAATTACACTTAATGGCCCACAACTTGTGTCTACTTTCATTTTATACTATAGAACTTTTAGACTTTTCACTTTAGTCCATTTCTTTTCCAAAATGACCATTATGCCCCTAGGGACTTTTACTATTTATATACATATACTTTCGCTTATTTGCAGTTTAGTTCCTGAAAATCCTCTGTATATTTTTTGGACTTCTGCTCAAAGGGATTTGGTAGCTTATCTATTTCAGGCTACTTTCTAAGTCTCTGGGCCTAAAAATTAGGATATTATAATAAAGCTCTACCGACAGTTTCATAAGACAAAAGGAAAATAAGTCAAAAAGAAAAAAGGAGAAGAAAGCAGGAGAATAGGAAATAGAGAAATTTGATGTAAATAGTAGAGTTTGTCTTCCATTATTGTAAGATATTATTGTAAGAAGAATCACGAGGAATGTAAAGGCAAGGGTGCCTTGTCTATAAATGGTCTTATAATCCTTCGGAAGAGGATATAAAACAACTTATCAAGCAATAAAAATTATTAGTTTCATATTTATCCTGTGATATGAGAATTCTCTCTTATATTCCTTACCTTTTCCAAATTTTATCCTTTAGAATAATTTTGGAATAGCAAATTAAGGTATGTTTAACTAAACTCTTATTAGGGATTAAAGGTAGTAGTAGTATTTAATTCAAAAAGTTATGATCCTATAAGGGATTATTGGCTATATGTTCATAAAAGTAGAAACTCAGTTACGCCTCTAGTAGGAAACAAAGGAAGGCTGTGCTGAGGTGATCTGAAGGGCAGAGGTTTAAACATCAGAGTGGAGGTTACAATAATATTATTCCTGTATGAAAGGGCTCATATTTATGGGCCTATAGCTAGGCTGGTCAGTTATGGTATTAGAGCTGGAGGAATTAAATGTGAAGCATAGGGAATAATTTTAACTACACCTTATAAACATAATAGAAAAACAATAATTTTAACTACACCTTGTAACATAAAGTATGGGGAATAAGAATAATTAAACCATATAGAAGAAAAGATGAAAAATTTCAAAAAAACAACAACATAAAAATGAAGTTCAATTTTTACCAAATAACAAACCGATAGAAATAATTCATATGTTAACAACATTAGATTTAAGTGAAGTAAAACCATTAGAAATTAAACAATAGAACAAAGACTAATAGATAATTATAATACTAAACCTTTAATTTATTGGAAAAAATAATAAGCCTGGCTATAGGCCCATAAAGATAGTTCTCAGTTATGGTATTAGATAAAATATAATTAATTAATGGTATCAAATATTAAACCAAGAGAAATAATTTATATGTTAGCAACATTAGATTTAAGTGAAGTAAAATCATTAGAAATGAAATCAATAGAACAAAGACTAATATATAATTATGATGATAATCCTTTAATTCATTGGGAAAAATCAAAACATTTAGCTATAATAGAATTAAAAGATTATAGTAAGGATTACATCTTTAAAATTATTTTTTTCTGATATTTCTTTTACATATTTTAATTTATTTTCAATTCCTAATACTTTCATTATTTGATTTATATTTCCTTTTATATATGCTAATTCATTTGTATTATTTCTAATTTTGACCAAAGATGATTCGGGTCATGGAAGGATCCCTGCCCTCTGTAACCTCTACTCTAAGGTTCAAACCTTTGCCCTTTAGATCACCTCAGCACATCCTTCCTTCATTTTCTACCAGAGGCGTAACTGAGTTTCAGCCTTTATGAACATATAGCGAGTAATCCCCTATAGGATCATAACTTTATGGATTACATAATACTACTACACTTAATCCCTAATAAGAGTTTAGTTAAACATACCTTAATTTACTATTCCAAAATTATTTTGAAGGATAAAATTTGAAAAGGGTAAGGAATATAAGAGAGATTTTTAGATCACAAGATAAATATGAAACTGAGAATTTTTATTGCTTGATAAGTTTTTCGATATCTTCTCCTGAAGGATTACAAGACCATTTATAGACAAGGCATCCTTTGCCTTTACATTCTTCGTGATTCTTCTTACAATAATGGCAGATGATAAGAGAAGATAAAGCTCTGGAGATAGTTTCATAAGACAAAAGGAAAAGAAGTCATCAAACAAAAAGGAGAAGAAGACAGGAGAATAGGAAAAACAAAAAGTTGATGTAAATAGTAGAGTTTGATTGCCATTATTGTAAGAAGAATCACGAGGAATGCAAAGGTAAGGGATGCCTTGTCTATAAATGGTCTTGTAATCCTTTAGAAGAGGATATCAAAAACTTATCAAGCAATAAAAATTCTCATTTTCATATTTATCTTGTGATTTGAGTATTCTCTCTTACATTCTTAACCCTTTTCAAATTTTATCCTTCAAAATAATTTTGGAATAGCAAATTAAGGTATGTTTAACTAAAATCTTATTAGGGATTAAGGGTAGTAGTATTATTTCATCCAGAAAGTTATGATCCTATAATGGATTCCTCGCTATATATTCATAAAGGCTGAAACTCAGTTACGCTTCTAGTAAGACAAAAGGAAGGCTGTGCTGAGATGATATAAAGGGCTAAGGTTTGAACCTTAGAGTAGAGGTTATAGTAATATTATTCCTGTATGAAAGAGGATAGGGATCATTCCATGACCTGGATCATCTTTGGTCATGAAACATCCTTATTTTCGTACGTCTTAGGGACCAATTGGTAGTATTTAGAACCACTTTCAAGGTCATTGAAGTCCAATTTCTCAATCTGGAGTTTTACTCTTATCGAGTACTGTTCACTATGTAAATTCCAGATGAGTGACCTGACTTCGAAAAATCATAACTAATTCTAGAAAAATCAGAATGCAGTGGTTCAAATTGCTACATGAATCTAACTCAATACTATTTCAAGGAAAAATAACTCGTTGACCATTCCTTGTCCAAGTCAACGTCAGTCAAAGTTACAACTTTACTGTTTATCCAGCATTTTTCTCCTGAATCTAGCATTTTGGTCCCAACTTTGATAATTTATATCTCCATGTGTAGACATCGAAATGAGACATTCTATATATCAAATAGAAGCTTGGTATATCTACTATTTATCATAAACATATCATACATTTATTTAATCATTTACTATTTTTAATTATAGATCAAACATCACTATATCACCACGAGTTACTGTTCATGGTGGCAAATTCCAGCAAGCAACTTTACATACATATGCATACATCAATCACATGTCAAACAAACATGCCAAACAATACTTATCATTAAATAATAAATCTTTATACAACAGGGCATGAACAAAATCCTCGTATCTCTATTACATCTTTCCTGCCTGAAATCCGGCAGTATAACTACTATACTTCATCTGTAAAAATAACTGATCTTGTACTGATTCGGTAATTCCCGTGAGAATTACCATTCTACGTAAGTACCCAGGAAAGACTGGATGAACCGACTAGGTCCACTCACTTCCAGACTCCTTAGACAGTACCTACGTACACAGTACGTATCATCTCCTTATGTTCAGTCTGAAAATCGGCAGCATAACGGCGTCTTACAGCATTCTCAAAATTCACTTCGACATAACCTCTCTGTAATGGGTTATAAATAGGGGATGAGATTCGGGGGAATCTCAGTAGCAAACGGTACTAAACAATGCATGCATTAAAGTAAATACTTGTGCTTGCTTGTGAAAGTGTAAACATTGTATAATGTGCATGCTTCCATGTAACATATGAAATACAATTGGCCAAGGTAATCATAGAAACAGAGCTTCAATCATATACACATATGCACACAATTCAACAAAGTCATAGCACAATCAAGCATAACATTCAATACATACAAGTTTAGGGTAAGTTTACTACCTTATTGCTTTACTTCTTTCCACTTTAACTTTGCTTCTTCCTTCTTACTTTTCCTTGCTATGTGGCTGCCCTCTTTTGAGCTCACCAAGCAATTCCTAACATCACATTACCATCCAACCATTACAATCTAACTTCTCTTGAACACTAAGCTTACTTTAAGTAACATAACTTCCTTTAATCTTTACCAATTGACTTAACCTTTGAATCAATTGATGTCTTGACCTTACCCTACACAATTTGGCCCTTTGAATCCATTTATGAACTCAAAACAACCAAATTCCAGCAACTATGCACTGTTCCGGACAGATTTGAAAAACATGCATAATTCTTTCAAAAATTCTCATTTTGATTCCAATGCTTCCCATACTTGTTCCTCCACTTTTCCCCCACACAAAATCTCATTTTAAGACCATTGGAAGCGTCAAAATCATGAAATTCAAATCACTGTTCATGCGAGTGAACAGTGACCGTGAGGAATTTTCAACATTATAACCTTTAATTCCAATGGTTTCCAAGGTTCAAAACCTTTCCAATCCTACACAAAATCATCATATAAACTCAATGGAAGCATTAAATCATTGAAATTCCATTTCCTTCTATCATGAACAGTGCATGAACAGTGCAGACCGAAATGTTCTTCCATGGTAAAGTCAAGAACATCAACTTAATCCAACAACCAAGCATGTAACTAACTTGTTTAAGCTTGTCTTAACTATCTATGACTTAAAACTCATATTCCTTTCACATATACACAAAAATTCCAGCAGCATTTCCCCAAGATTTAAGCCTAAAAAGTCACTTAAACTCAAGCACAAACCATAAGAACAAAAGGTAGAAGCAAGGAGACAACTTACCTTACTTGCTCCTTCAAGACCCTTGCTTCTTCCTTGCTTTCTTCCACATTCTTTCTCTAGAACTGACTTCTCTTTCTAAAGGAGCTCTTGGGTGTGAAGAATGAATGGAAAGGGGGGGTATTTATAGCAAAAGTCATGTGCCATTTGAAGGCTAAGATCACTTTGGAAACTATTTGATCTAATGGTTAAAGGTTTGATCTTGGAATGTCTTTTCACTTTTCACTCAAGACCTTACCACCATGACATCACTAGCATGGCCTCCCTTGGTACACCTAACCCTTCCTCTTTTTGGGTGCCATTCTTGTGTCCTTGTGGGTCCCACCATGTGCAACACCTAATTCTTACTTTATTCTCTTTTTCTTTCTTTTCAAAAATCCATAAATTATTTATTATTTGGACTTGGGCTCCAAGATAACTTTTGGGCCTTATTGGGATGGCCTAGGACGAAATATTGGGCCTCTTTTAGGTCCAATAGCTAACTGGCCCAAATCCCAATGTACTTTCCTCATACCGATATCCGTAACTTACCCTGATCTTAGCATAAATGCTAAACACCTCTTTTAATTGTTCTAACATTTTTAGAAATTCATTCTAATATAAAATGAATTCTCTACAAAGTTTCATAATTTTCTGAGACCCAGAAGTCCTGTTAAAAATTACATATGTTTCCTTTAACCCTTTATCGGTGTCCTTTTTCACCGTAAATTCCATAATTAATTCTACAGGACTCCTTTTTGACTTCTGTCAACTCCATAAATTCTCATATTAATTATAATAATTTACTATAAAATTTTCTCTGATATCCATCCATTGTGTGAAATGACCAAAATACCCTCCATTTACTTCTGGTTTCTTAGGGCATCACAGTAGCATTTTCGTAATTTTGCACTTTGGCTCTTAGACTTTCTTCCTCTTGCAATTTATCCCTTTCTTTACATAAATATGGACACATCTTTTCCTAAATATCTCATATATTTTATTCAATCTGTACATACAACTTAGTACAGAAATTTTAGGATGTTACATTTCTCTCCCCCTTAAAATAAATTTCGTCCTCGAAATTTACTTAGTACCTTAGTCAACAATCTTAAATGTATATCCTCTTTAAATCTCTTTATTCTTTATGACTAAGAATCGGGGTATCCATCCCTTATCTTTTATCTTATTATCTAGCAGAGTACTTTCAATATCTGCCTCATGTCCTTGCTTGAGAGAGAATTTTTCATATCATTAGATGTTCTCATCATCGTTAATCACTTAACATCATACAGAGAGAGGACTTATGTAACTATCCATTCTTTACTTTTGCTACTAAATAGGAGCACATACTCTATCATGCATAATGCCTGGCCCTCAAATTGCAGGACTGCATACCTGCTCATAAATGTGAAGCTCTAACATCGGAGCTCAAGCATATTTACAAACATAACATAATGCCTGGCATTTTATGCAAGGAGTGAAAGCTCTCATCTCTATCTCTAGCATAACATTTGTCATCTTATCCCTTTTTCAATAAGGGGCCTCTCTATTTGGTCAAAAAAATGCACATTTCTCATTGTGTTCCACCTTACACAGTTATCATAGTGTATCTCATTACATACTTCTTATGCTGTATCATAGCATATCTAGCCAGGTCTAGCTATATCATGGCATATCTTACTCCTTAACATCTTGGTGTAACTCCGGGGTCTATCTTACTTTAACTTTCCACTTTTCTTACCTTGTCCATCTATACCAACTTCTGTGACAACTGGACCCTTTTTCATTACTCTTTCTTAGACTACTCATGCCTAAACATCTTTCTGGATGAAGGCTACATTACTCTGCTAAGCCTTAGCATTCTCTATCTCATAGAACTACTGGGTTCTATCTTTACTTTAGACCTTCTTCTCTAGGTCTCTCTAGCCTTTTAATCTTTTTATCCTCATCTGGAGGATTTATCTGCTCATACTTTTCTATTCTCAAAACATATGGGGTTCTCTTCTTTGTTTCTTAGGCATACTTCTATAAAACTTTTGAATATCAGCACTCAGACTTTAACTTGGACTCTGTCTTTGTTTAAAGAAAACTAAGTTCAGTCTGTATAATATAGGCTATATGAGGAAAATCATTATAAATAATTTTTCTGGATGAGTTTATCAACTAGTGAAGCTTCCTTACCTTAACTTCGTCTTTGGCATTCATCTTTCCAAAGAGATACTACATTGTACTCATATCTCATGGCTCATTACTTTCCTTAGGCTAGGTCTAACTGCGACCTCGGGATCTAACTGCAATCAACCGTCAGCCTCTTCAGAATCAACTGCGACTCTGGAACTGTTAGGATCTAACTGCGACCCTGGAGCCATGCTAGGATCTAACTGTGACCCTTCAGAATCTAACTGCGATTCTGTATATCTCCCGAAGATCTTAAACCAACAGACTAAGTTATAGGGTTCACCGCTTCTACTTGTTGATAACTCAATAAAAATTTAGAAATATTATGTTCAGTAGCCCATATTATTGCCCAAGACTTTACTTATTTCCTCTCTTACTCAGGAGTTCCTTCTCATCTTTCTCTTACTGTGGCTTACCATGCCTTGTGCAATCATGGTTTAACCACCTGCCATTACATTCCGCTGCTATGGCCTCATCATAACTTCTCATGTAAATCTGTACTCTAACTGCGAGCTATTTGAACTATGCTCTAACTGCGAGAAGACTGCATCAAATCCAACTCTTATCTAAAGAGTGATATGTACTCATCTGAATCCAGTCTCTATCTCAGAGTCATCTGTTTCAAATCTAACTCTTTCTGTATACCATTCCTTTCAATAGCAATGGCTCTTAGTACTGCATTCGCAAGCCTATAGAAAAACCTGAATCACCCCAATCATAAATCATATTAGAATATCATATCATAACTTATCATCCCATAAACTGAGACTATCTATCATCCTCCATATATTCCTTATTGCATATCATATGGTATGGGAGCAACATAATTTTCTCATAACTTCCTCGCCATATATACTCTACCCTGCATATACTACAAAATGGGAGTATTCATCATGGCATACTCTAACATGCATGTCATTATATGACAACTGCAAGGAGATGCAACTATTCATCATCATAATTTGTTCAACCATCCATCAGACATTGTAATGAACTAAGTAAGCCTCAAAACATATTTCCTTTATCATATTGCCTATCATATCTTGATTATTCATCCTAAAACATCTATCAATTTCACTTAGGCTGCCATGCTACCCTCTTATCAGGGTATAGACTTGACCCTTTTATCGAATAGGGGAGTTACTTTATCTTTAAAATTGTGGCTATCTTTCCCTGTCTAGGCATTATACATTTCTATTTCTAATCTTGTATACATCTACCGCTCTATTGAACTTCTATGACTACCCGAGAAATCCTTTGTAACATGAAATCCAATCCATAAATTAACTCTTTAATTATTCAACTCTCTCTGTTCATATATATGAACTTGGCTAAACATTCATCAAAAGGGTTTCTCTTTCTCTATTTAACCTTTAGCCTCACGCTCATCTCTATTTAACTGAGAGGAATACTTTTCATAAACTTTACTCAAGGAATACTTCTCAGGTGAGCGGAACAGTCTCCATTTCTCTGGAGCAACTTTGGTGTCTTTCTACTATCTCTCAACTCTTCCTGTGCATATACATCAGTCTCAGTCTACTCTTGACCGGACTATGGTTCATTTCTGGTCTTTTTCTTGATTCTAACCAACTTAGATCACATAAATCTCATTCATCATCTAGCACCATTACTTATATTCTCTAACAGCTCAGCACCCTTCCACATAGATATTGTCCGCTTTCCCCTTAGGCAGGCCCCAGGCCCACATGAGGTCATGGTTTTGTTCTCTAGGCACATGAGGACTTTAACCCCTTAGGCACCCGAACACGCGTCCTCCAGGTATCATAGCTATGTAGCGGAAGATATTGTCCCATCTCCCCTTAGGCAGGCGCCTCTAGGCCCACACGAGGTCAGGGTTTTGTTTCCCAACACTGCCTGCCTACCACTCGTGCCTGCCTACCCCCACTAGGGCGCTTGGTGACGAGGGCGCTTGGTGAGTACTGGAAACGCGTTCATGAGGGAGAGGTATCCACACCCTTATAAAGCATGCTTCGTTCACCTCCCCAACCGATGTGGGACTAATATCCTGTTTTAGGGACTTTAACTTTTGAGAACTTGAAGCCATATGTTAGGCTCATTTCTTGCGCAAGCCTTATCCTAACTTTTGATTCTTTTGTTCATAAAAGATTAACTAAACAAAGTCTTTCCAAATGTAGATCTACTCTTGATAGTCACATAGAGGATCTACTTCTGAACATAATCTTAGACTAGCATGTATCTCTATTTCTCATACTGTTCAGCTTGCCTACATCATGTGCTAAACCTCTAACTGATAACCTTCAGTGAGGCTGGCATCTTCATCCTTCATCAGGTCCCTACGTATCTTCATTGTGACCTAAGTATGAACTAGGCACAACGCATCCATGACCTTTGGTTGTGACCATCTCATTCTACTTGTCATGACTGGACAGCTCTACATTCTTTAGTCACGACCTCGGGTCACCTTTCGTCATGGCCTAACTTCTCGAGGACTTATAGCTGTGTCCCAAACTGCTTTACATCCGACCTGGATCTAACTTGCTTTAAATATTCCCTTAGAATGTTCTTGTCTAGTCTTTACCCTAGTAATGGCTGATTCTTACACATCAGTTGTGAACCATTTGCCAAAAGCTCACTTAGCTTTACATGCCACGTAGGGTATATGGCAATATCTGGCTTATGGCCATCTCATATCATGCTACTAACATGAAAACTTAATTCAGGTCAATGCCCTCTATCACATCTCTATTTATCATCCTTGCTACGGCATTGAGGAACTGCAGCTAAACTGACTGCTCTTGATTTCCACTTCCTTCCATCCCTTAACCTAAACTAAGTAGTTCACTTCCCACAGCCTTTCTTGAGACTAGTATAGTCACATTGTCTGTCTTTCATAAAGAAGGTTGGGGTGGATTAGGCTAGGAACATCCCTTTAATCTTTATCTATAACCTCGTATATTCCTGGACTGGGACAATAGGAAGGGATGTCACAGATTGTAACTGGTTCTTAGGCTACTCATATCAAACTTATCCTCAAACTCTAGTAGAGGAGGAATAATATATGGCCTACCTATAATTTAGTATCAGTTCTCAGCTTTCTCAGTCGTACTCTGTCCTCTCATCGGAGGAATAGAGCTTATATCAGGGTTAGAGAGCACTCTATCAAACTCATCCTGTACATAATTACTAGACCCATCATTATCTAGTGCAGCATTATCTGATGCATACACAACATCTAACTGAATTTCTCATAATCTCCAGACTATAAATCTGAGTCTACAAAAATATGCATGGGGTACCTTACTATAAACCTTCCTGATTGAGTCCCTTATGCTGTCATCTGAACTCTCTTCACTACCTAAAGAGTCAAAGTCTAGGTGTACCTCATCTTTATACAGCATTACAGGTTGGGGGTCTCACTGATTAACTGATGTTTCAAGCTTAACTTCATGAATCCCCATGTCTACTGCTACAGCATTTGCTCTGTGTTCTGTCGTTGTGACCCAAAAGTCTTCTTTCATCGTGACTTATGACTTAACCTATCGCAACTTGGACATCTGGCATCCTTACTGTAGTATCTGGTCACAGCATGATACCTCAAACTACTCTTGCAGCTTCCTTAGTCGTGAACTGATCAGCTTCTGTCTCTATCCATAGAGGAAATTACTTCTTAAACATTATTCTGCTTAGTCCAGCCATAATGTTTTAATAAACATGAGACCTCAGCTGTATCGACTGACTAAGATTAGCCTATCGCAATCATATCCTTTGTAAGACTGTAAAGCTCGGGGTACAGTCTCATTCATCAGGGTGTCACTGTCTTCTGTCTAAACCTTTCCAAGTAGTGAACACCATCCTTATATTATACTCTAGGGAGAGAACCATTCAAATTTCTCATTTGTCTAAGGGATCAGTCTAACTAAACCAGAGCATCACTGAGCCAGAACCTTCTGTTCTATGCCAGAATCTTATGCTCTAAGCCAGAACCCTTTGTTCTGTGCTAACTTTATTCTATACTAACGCTAGAAATCATTTGTTCAGAGCATTTCCTAAGCCAGAATCCTTTGCTCTGATACCAAAATGAAACATCCTTATTTTCGTACGTCTTAGGGACCAATTGGTAGTATTTAGAACCACTTTCAAGGTCATTGAAGTCCAATTTCTCAATCTGGAGTTTTACTCTTATCGAGTACTGTTCACTATGTAAATTCCAGATGAGTGACCTGACTTCGAAAAATCATAACTAATTCTAGAAAAATCAGAATGCAGTGGTTCAAATTGCTACATGAAGCTAACTCAATACTATTTCAAGGAAAAATAACTCGTTGACCATTCCTTATCCAAGTCAACGTCAGTCAAAGTTACAACTTTACTGTTTATCCAGCATTTTTCTCCTGAATCTAGCATTTTGGTCCCAACTTTGATAATTTATATCTCCATGTGTAGACATTGAAATGAGACATTCTATATATCAAATAGAAGCTTGGTATGTCTACTATTTATCATAAACATATCATACATTTATTTAATCATTTACTATTTTTAATTATAGATCAAACATCACTATATCACCACGAGTTACTGTTCATGGTGGCAAATTCCAGCAAGCAACTTTACATACATATGCATACATCAATCACATGTCAAACAAACATGCCAAACAATACTTATCATTAAATAATAAATCTTTATACAACAGGGCATGAACAAAATCCTCGTATCTCTATTACATCTTTCCTGCCTGAAATCCGGTAGTATAACTACTATACTTCATCTGTAAAATTAACTGATCTTGTACTGATTCGGTAATTCCCGTGAGAATTACCATTCTACGTAAGTACCCAGGAAAGACTGGATGAACCGACTAGGTCCACTCACTTCCAGACTCCTTAGACAGTACCTACGTACACAGTACGTATCATCTCCTTATGTTCAGTCTGAAAATCGGCAGCATAACGGCGTCTTACAGCATTCTCAAAATTCACTTCGACATAACCTCTCTGTAATGGGTTATAAATAGGGGATGAGATTCGGGGGAATCTCAGTAGCAAACGGTACTAAACAATGCATGCATTAAAGTAAATACTTGTGCTTGCTTGTGAAAGTGTAAACATTGTATAATGTGCATGCTTCCATGTAACATATGAAATACAATTGGCCAAGGTAATCATAGAAACAGAGCTTCAATCATATACACATATGCACACAATTCAACAAAGTCATAGCACAATCAAGCATAACATTCAATACATACAAGTTTAGGGTAAGTTTACTACCTTATTGCTTTACTTCTTTCCACTTTAACTTTGCTTCTTCCTTCTTACTTTTCCTTGCTATGTGGCTGCCCTCTTTTGAGCTCACCAAGCAATTCCTAACATCACATTACCATCCAACCATTACAATCTAACTTCTCTTGAACACTAAGCTTACTTTAAGTAACATAACTTCCTTTAATCTTTACCAATTGACTTAACCTTTGAATCAATTGATGTCTTGACCTTACCCTACACAATTTGGCCCTTTGAATCCATTTATGAACTCAAAACAACCAAATTCCAGCAACTATGCACTGTTCCGGACAGATTTGAAAAACATGCATAATTCTTTCAAAAATTCTCATTTTGATTCCAATGCTTCCCATACTTGTTCCTCCACTTTTCCCCCACACAAAATCTCATTTTAAGACCATTGGAAGCGTCAAAATCATGAAATTCAAATCACTGTTCATGCGAGTGAACAGTGACCGTGAGGAATTTTCAACATTATAACCTTTAATTCCAATGGTTTCCAAGGTTCAAAACCTTTCCAATCCTACACAAAATCATCATATAAACTCAATGGAAGCATTAAATCATTGAAATTCCATTTCCTTCTATCATGAACAGTGCATGAACAGTGCAGACCGAAATGTTCTTCCATGGTAAAGTCAAGAACATCAACTTAATCCAACAACCAAGCATGTAACTAACTTGTTTAAGCTTGTCTTAACTATCTATGACTTAAAACTCATATTCCTTTCACATATACACAAAAATTCCAGCAGCATTTCCCCAAGATTTAAGCCTAAAAAGTCACTTAAACTCAAGCACAAACCATAAGAACAAAAGGTAGAAGCAAGGAGACAACTTACCTTACTTGCTCCTTCAAGACCCTTGCTTCTTCCTTGCTTTCTTCCACATTCTTTCTCTAGAACTGACTTCTCTTTCTAAAGGAGCTCTTGGGTGTGAAGAATGAATGGAAAGGGGGGGTATTTATAGCAAAAGTCATGTGCCATTTGAAGGCTAAGATCACTTTGGAAACTATTTGATCTAATGGTTAAAGGTTTGATCTTGGAATGTCTTTTCACTTTTCACTCAAGACCTTACCACCATGACATCACTAGCATGGCCTCCCTTGGTACACCTAACCCTTCCTCTTTTTGGGTGCCATTCTTGTGTCCTTGTGGGTCCCACCATGTGCAACACCTAATTCTTACTTTATTCTCTTTTTCTTTCTTTTCAAAAATCCATAAATTATTTATTATTTGGACTTGGGCTCCAAGATAACTTTTGGGCCTTATTGGGATGGCCTAGGACGAAATATTGGGCCTCTTTTAGGTCCAATAGCTAACTGGCCCAAATCCCAATGTACTTTCCTCATACCGATATCCGTAACTTACCCTGATCTTAGCATAAATGCTAAACACCTCTTTTAATTGTTCTAACATTTTTAGAAATTCATTCTAATATAAAATGAATTCTCTACAAAGTTTCATAATTTTCTGAGACCCAGAAGTCCTGTTAAAAATTACATATGTTTCCTTTAACCCTTTATCGGTGTCCTTTTTCACCGTAAATTCCATAATTAATTCTACAGGACTCCTTTTTGACTTCTGTCAACTCCATAAATTCTCATATTAATTATAATAATTTACTATAAAATTTTCTCTGATATCCATCCATTGTGTGAAATGACCAAAATACCCTCCATTTACTTCTGGTTTCTTAGGGCATCACAGTAGCATTTTCGTAATTTTGCACTTTGGCTCTTAGACTTTCTTCCTCTTGCAATTTATCCCTTTCTTTACATAAATATGGACACATCTTTTCCTAAATATCTCATATATTTTATTCAATCTGTACATACAACTTAGTACAGAAATTTTAGGATGTTACAGGTCACCCATGACTATCTATCTTTATGGTCCTATAGTGAGGCTAGTCAGTTATGGTATCATATGGAATAGAATAAATTGAATTAATTAATAAAAATGCCTTATGTTATAGTCCTTGAAGGTTATAAGTAGTCTTCAAGCATACTAAAGCCTACATAAATGTAGGCTTCTATAATAGGCTCAAAGCTTATATATTTTTAAATTGTAGGCTTTAAATAGGCTCAATAAAACCTTGTAACCCACATACAATTAAAATAAAATTTGATTTTTTATGAACAAAAAAACCTAATTTTTTTATGGAAAATAAAACCTCATTTTTATTGGACAATGATTCCATTGGAATATAGCACTAATAATAATCTAACACTTTAATAAAACGTCTTAATATCATAAATGACAACATTACCATGAAATGCAAATTAAACAGTGCAACAACATCAACATCAAAACAATCTCCTCTTTAGATGGCTCCACCACAATAAAAAATTAATTTAAAATAAATAACTAGTCCAACCAACATTCAACAAATATAAAAATAAATAAATTTACAATAAAGTATTTATAGTTTTGTTTTTCTTTTCAGCCATATTTGTGAGAAAGCCAATTCCCACCACATAAAAGAACTTCAATAGATTCTTTATTTAATCTAGCATGATATCTGTCAATCACCTTCCCTAGCACTGAACATGGATTCTAATGTCACAGTTGAGATAGGGATAGCTAATATATCATATGTCATCCTAAATAAAACTTTAAACTTTGTACTATTATTCTTCCCTTACTCTAAGGCACAAAAAGATTGTTAGACTCTAATGTGTGATGATGACAAATTGAGAAAATATTTCAAAAAGTTTTTTAAGACTAAAAGAGTATTTATCGATAAGTTTATCGATAGGACATCCATTCGATAAGCTCTTCGATAAATGAAGAAGAAATTTGAGAAAAGAATTGTTTTCTGAAGTACATTTATCGAAAAACTATTCGACAAGCTTGATTATTGATAAGACCTTCGATAAATGAACTATTGAGAAACTCTGAGTCTTTGTTTTAAAACCATTTCTCTTCTTAAAAATTATTCGATAAAGGCTATTTATCAATAAAGCTTTCAATAAACTTGAAAATAGCTTAGTGAATTTTGTGAAGGCATTTATCCAAATATTTATTGATATGAATGTTAATCAATAAAGACTTCAAACAAAAATAGCTTTGTGAAAAATATTCTTCAAAATAATTTATCGCTAACTTGATCAATAAATAGGTTTATCGATAAAACTTTTGATAAATGAAACATTTCAAATGAATTATATCTTATCAATTTATCGATAAGCTATTTGATAAATATAAAGTTTGTCAAGATTTCAAAGACTCAGTTTATCAAAGAACTATTTGATAAGGGTACTTATCAAAGAACACTTCGATAAGAGAAAATTTCATTATAGACTCGCTTAACTCAGACTCTATTTTTGAAGTGATTCATCTATAAGTTATTCAATAAGACTGTTCTTCCAATAACTCTTTGATAAATTAGATACAGAAAATTTAAATTAAATCTAATTCAGAATGTTATTTATCAATAAGCTAGTCGAGTAAGTCATTTATCGATAAGAGGTACAACTGTTCTATAAAGGATTTCATTCAAAATTTATAGAAGTCCTTTTCGATAAACAATCTTTTCGATGAACTTTCCGATAAATGCTGTCAGATTTTTAAAATCAGATTTTGATATATCAGATTAAACTTAGTGTAATCATTTCTATATGTTTCTTATTATTACCTATTACACTAACAAATCTGCCTAGCTTGTTTATATTATAGAGAATTTCAAAATGGCAAAGTTATGGCTCGAAGCTAATTGTCAAAAGATGTATTTAATGCTACTATCTACTGTCTCCAACCGTCAACGGCTTTGTCTCTACTTTACTCCAATGCTCAACGTGTCTAACGGATAACTTATGAGCTAAAGTTATAAATACAAGGCGAATTGAATGCTGTAGAAAAGAGGCGTAACAACCTATGGAGAGTATTTATTTCATATTCACTCTTATTCTCTGAGTGTTCAGTGCTTATACTCTATTATACTATATTTTTACTTAGCATGAACAGAGAAATTTTTCTAAGAGAGAATTTATTATACATCAGTGAATGTCATAATCTTCTTTGTGTGAGAAAGAGGCTTGTCAATTCTCTCTTTTCCATTACGGGTTGAGTAGTATGGGACTCTTGTTTTATTATACATCAATGAATGTCAATTCTTTGAGTGTGGGACTCTTGAGTAGTATGTAACCTTACGGGTTGTAAGGGGGAGTGGGAAGGAATTCTTACGGTGAATGGACTGAAGTGCCAAGAGCCCATGCAATCTTGGAGGATTTAGTGAAAAATCTCATAGGGAATCTGAGGACTAGATGTAGGCCAAGTGGTTAGGCTGAACCAAAATAAATCTCCGGTGTCAACTTCTTTTCATTACTCTTGGGGATATCATTCTTTTCTTACCTATTTCATTTCTGAAGAGTTATAATTTTGTGTTAAATATCACCCAATTCACCCCCTTGGGTGTAACTACCATATTAACAAAGATGATGAAGAATCAAAAGAAGGAATATAAGGATCATCTACAAGATAAGTTTCTTGCTCTGATTTTGTAAGAGGAACTGAATGCCTTTAGCGAATCATGTTTAACATTCATTGCATTCCTTTATCTTTTTTTGTATACTAGTATCTACTAAGGTAGTGTAATATGTCATATCCTAATTTTTTTTATCTGTATAAGACTGATAGAGGAAAGATGTTAGGAAGGGATCATGATGATGAACATAAGTAAAGATAATATTCAGATCAGGTTTAAGTTACAGAAAGAAAGGAAGATGTAAAGTTATAAAGAAAAAGGGACACAAGATTCACTTGAGCAAAAGTTAAATAGAAAAATTTAAGGAAAAATAGAAAAGGATATGAATAGAGTTTTGAGATTTCAGGTGCTAAACTGGAATAAAAAAAGTGTAGTAAGGGACTAAAATAGAATTTGATAAATTCAGGGGTTAAAGTTTATTTTGCCAAATTCAGGAGTAAAATCATAATTATGAGGAAGTTGAGAAAGAAATGGCATAAAACTTACCTTGAATAATTTTAGTCCCAAATTTTACTAGCAAATAGGGAACAATATTTAGGTTATAAATATTTTTCAGAATTTTGATTTGAATTCTCAAAAAATTGATATTAATTTCTAAAATTTAGAAATTATTACAAGACCTTATGGATCTCAGAATCAGATAAAATTTTATAAGAAATTATTATATTAATTATAAGAATTTATGAAACTATCAGAACTAAAAAAGGAGCTCTATAGATCTTCTGGGTCTCAGAAATTTATAAAACTTTGTAAAAAAATTATTTAATAGAAAAATAAGTTTTTAAAAATATTAGTACCTTTAAAATAACTATATATAATTTATCACAAAATTTACAGTGAATTGAGCTACCAGATGAAGTTTATCGGAGTTATTTATAAAAAATTGGGTTAACTCATGAATTGGACCCCAAAAAAAGGCCTGAAATGGCATCTCATTAAAGGCCCAATATGCCAAGGAAGGATTTTAAGGCCCAAATGAATTTTAAAATTATTTTATGAATTAATAGAAAAGTAAAAGAAAGAAGAAAAATTATCAAGAACATGAAAGGTGGCATGGTGATGTGTTCTTGTAGGACCCACCTTGTGCCACATGTCAAAAGAGCAAGAAAAAGGAAGTTTCTCACATGTTATATTATATTAAAATAGTGTAATAATTAAGTTAATGATGGTTAAGTTTAATTAATCAAGAAATTAACCAATCAAATTCAAGTTTAGGGCCATGAAATAATTAGCAAACATCAAGGGTAAAATTGTCCCAAGAGCCCTAAAATTAGCCTATAAATACCCCTTATATTCCCTTCATTTTCGTGCTTCCAAGGATCATGGGGGAAACTATGCCAAAATTTTCACTCAAACCTAAAGGAAAAGCAAGAACAAGGAGCCTAGGTGATCAAGCTTGCAAGGGATCAAGTAAGTTATTGATCCTATCTTATTTTACTTCAAATTAGGAGCTTGAATCTAGGGATTTATTGGATGGATTTTGAGTTATCCCCAAGGTTATGTTGCTAGCCAAAATCTAGAATTTTAGGGGGAAGATGAAATTGAAGTTAGAAACATCAAATTAGGACTTAGATAAGCTTAGATTAATGCTTGTACCTTGAATTAATTTGTGAATCTTGATTTTCCCACATACATGCTTGATTTGGTATGATCTAGAACTCTATGGGAAATAATTATTTTGATGATTTTGATGCTTCAAAGTGTTCTGAAGGTGACATCATGTGTAATTAAGCCAAGGAACACGGGTTGAAAGAATTGTTGGAAGGAATTGTCTAGTTTTTTGGTTCTGTCCAGAGCAGGAATAGTATCAAGGGAATTGATTTTGATGATTTTAATGCTTTCATTGAGTCTGGAAGGAAAAATTGTATAGGATTGAGCGAAGGGATATGAGTTGAAAGCATTAAAATCAAAAGTAGAATTTTTAGAAATTGTAAAGTGCTGCCACGGTTCTCTTCTATCTAAACATCAAGGAAGGAGTTAGAATTTTTTTTAATTCTGACTTCATATTTAGATTCCTTGGGCAAAATTATGTGGGATATGGTCAAGGAATAATTTAATTCAAAGGGTAAAGTAATTAACCAAAATTAAAGAAAGATAGGGCTCTCGGTTTAGAAAGTTGAGAACAAGTTTGGAAGTGGATAGAAATAGATTATTTATAAGAATGTTACTATGTTATGTTAGGCCTTGACAATTTTGATAAATAGGTTCAAAAAGCAAGGGATAGAGGTGTAAAGGAAAGGTTAAAGGAAGAGCAAGGAATAAAGGTAGTAAATTTACCTACTTGTATGTTTATGTTGCTTGGATGTTTTATGTGATGGTTGCTTGCATTGATTATGTGAAGCATGTATGATTGAGTGATACTCTATTTCTTTTTATGCTATAGCCATATGTTATGATTAAGGAACATGGAAGCATGTAAATAAATCATTATACAAGCATGATCATCAAGTGCACATATTAACAATCATGAAGTTGCATACATTGTATGATATCCGTTTGCTATTGAAATTTTCCTAGAAATCTCACCCCATCCATGTCACCCCAATCCCAGCGGTTTCTCCAAAGATGAAAGGAGATGAAGTTGCATGAAGAGGAGTTAGGGATTGGATAGTATAATTGATATATGAATTTGTTATGATTGTATTCAATATAAATGCATTGTATTCAGATTTTGGCAGTAATTTATATCTGCCTAGGAAAAATAGTAAAGGATCAAATAAATATATGGATATTAACTGGCATTGACTCCATGAGAGCGTGGTCAATGAGTTATTTTTTCTTGAAAGAGGCTTAAGTTAGCTTCGTGTAGCAACTTGAACAGTACTCTGGAATTTACATAGTGAACAGTACCCTAGAATCGTAAAATTCTATATTGTGTAATTTGACTTCAATGACCTTGTAAGTGGTTCCAGATGCTACCGTTTAATCCCTAAGAAGTAGTAAATTAAGGATGTTACATCATCAATATTCAATTCACCAGAATTAGAAGATGAGTCATATTTACACACGTTTATGTACTTAAGATATAATTCTCCCAATACCTTATTAACCTTTTTCACATTTTGTGTAGCATCACCTTCTAATTTATATATTAAACGGAAGCTTATTTCAATAGCATCGAATTTGATCCTTGTATCCAAAACACTTGTAATAGCCATCAATAAATTGCATTACACCTAATATTTATCAAACTTTTCTTTCATAAGTAACAAGCCAGAAGACTCTATTGCCTTATCAATCACTTGTTTCATTCTATGAACTTTATCAAGATATAAGTTAGTAGTAGGGTATTCACTACCTAAGATGACATGAGTGCATGGCATCATTAAAAACCTCTAAAAGATGACAAACTTTCTCAATATTTTCCTGATGCTCCGGATCGGGTCCATAAGTATAATGTGGCTCTTTTTCATTATAGCTTAAAAGGCATGCTTGAATTTCATTACAGTTGTCAACATTAAGAATATGGAGTTCTATGCTTGAATTTCATTGCAGTTGTTAACATTAAGAATGTGGAGTTCTATCTTGTAGGAGAATCAAGAATAAGTTTTCTTTCTTTCAAACCTTTTAACTCCACAACTTCACATTTGAGGCATTTATAAACTTGACACTTTCACGAACTTTATGAATGATATCTTTAATGGTACTAAGGCCATCTTGCACTAACAAATTTAGAATGTGTGCATAGCATTTAGCATGAAATAATTGTCTACCAAACACCAACTTATTGCTCAATGAAAAATTTTCTTTCAAAAATCTTAAGCAAGCATTATTTACATTGTCAACAGAAACTGAGAATATTTTATTCTCAATACCCCATGATCTTAAAAACTTGAAAATTGCATTTTCTATATCTTCTCCTTGTCTTGGAGTAGGAACTTTCACAAAAAGCCAAAACTTTCTTTTGAAGATTCCACATAGCATCAACAAAATGACTTGTAACAACCATGCATTCAACTACTTGGTGACTTGACTTTCACATGTCTGTTGTAATACTAACCTTGCTTACATTCTTCAATATATTTTTTAAAATATTCTTTTCAACCTCATAATACAATTTGAGACCATCACTTCTTGCTATCTTACGACCAACATTTCTAAACTCAGGATTTGCATATTTGAAGGATAACATCAAAATTTCATCTTCTACCATGCTAAAAGGACGCTCGTGCACCATGATAGTAGTAGCTTGGACTTCTCTCATATTTTCATTGGAGTATTTACTACCAGGAACAATAAAAGGATTAGTTCCTAATTTGATCGATGAGGGAAATTGTATGGTATTTTGCCTAGAGACAACCAACTTCCGTTGCAAGCAAATATTTGAATGCCTCTTAAGATGACTAGTGTTAACTTTTGTAACATCCTACCTCTAATACATATAACTTAATCCCAATTCCCGTATTTATGTCATTTCCATAGTACTAAAAAGCAAAAGACTAATTTTTTTCCTAACTATATATAAACATGTTGGAAATATATCATGACTAATGCAATATCATGGTTATAAAAAGCAGCTTGTTATACAAATAATGCAACTATTGCAAGCCTACCATGGTTAAAAAAACATCTTGCACTACTTGAAAAAATACTTTTCATGGTGCTAATTCACAGTGGTGGGATTTTCGTACTTAAGTTTATTTTTAAAACACTTTTCACATGCAGTTTTCTGAAAATCATCTTGATAAATACTTTTAATGATAGTTTTTTAAGCACCGCTATTAAAAGTCTCTTAAAAATTCAAAAACCCTGACCTGATTATATTTTCACTTTCAATTTTCACAACTATTTGTGATCCCGATCCTTTGCCTCACAATGACAGACTTGCATGAAAATAATTTTTCGGCATTTTCTGTAACATCTTACTTTCATACGTCTTAGAGACCATTCGGTAGCATTAAGAACCACTAACAAGTCCATTGAAGTTCAATCTCAAAATCTGAAATTTCCAAGTTCATAGTTACTATTCATTTGGTAATTCCAGATTGGGTGATGAACTTCAAAAAATTATAAATAATTCTAGAAAAATCAAAATAAAGTGGTTCAAAAGGATACTCGAAGCTAATATAATAAAATTTAATGGAAAAATAGTTCCTCAGACCAATTGACTAGTTAACTAAGTCAATTATGATGTCAAAGTTTACTGTGCATTTATTCAAAATTTCTGAAAACATATTGTGGTCCCTGACTTTGGAAAATTTGTTCTCTTTTTACAGACATAGAAATAAGGCATTATTGGTGTCAAAAAGAAGCTTGACAGGTTAACTAAATGTCTGTAAAATTTATACATTTATTTCATCATTTACTATTTTTATCAATAGCCATAACTACACTGCTTTTAAGCATACATTGTACATTACAACCTTAAATACAATTATAACAAATTCATATTTCATCATACTATCCAATCCCTAACTTCTCTTCATGCTTCCTCATCTTCTTTCATCATACATGAACCTGATGGGATTAGGAATACATGGAAGGGGTGAGATTTTTGGGAAAATCTCAGTAGCAAAGGGAAACTATACAATGTATGCAACTATATGATTGATGTTAATATGTGTGCACTTAATGATCATGCTTGCATAATGATACTTACATGCTTCCATGTTCCTTAATTATAACATATGACCATAGCATAAGAAGAAACAGAGCATTACTTAATCATACATACTTCACATCATCAAAGTAAGCAACCAACACATAAAACATCCAAGCAATATAAGCATACAAGTAGGTAAGTTTACTACTCTTACTCCTTGCTTTCCTTATCCTTTCTCTTTACCTCTTGCTTTTTACTTCTCTTTGATGTGTGACTTCCATCTTTGATCACACAAACCAAATTCTAACATTACATTATCATTCATTCATTACAATCTAACTTCCTTGAACATTGAATTTGATTCACTAAAGTATCTTTCCTTAATCTTTATTAATTAGCTTGGTCTTTGAATCAATTGATATTTTGACTTTACCTTTTAGAATTTGGCCTTCTGAATCCATTTATGAACTCAAAATTTCTAAATTGTAGCAGCTACACAATGTTCTGGATAGAACCGAAAAACTTCCTTTTTCTTTCAAAAATTCTCATTTTGATTTCAATGCTTCCAATACTTGTTTCTCTACTTTTATCCTACACAATTTTTTTATTTTAAAGCCATTGGAAGTATCAAAATTATGAAATTTCAATAACTGCTCATTCATGTGAATAGTATAGAGAAGACTTTCAAAAATTATAACTTTCAATTCCAATGCTTCCCAGCTTCAAAACCTATCCAATCCTACACAAAATCACCATATAAATTCAATGGAAGCATTAGATCATTAAAATTCCATCTCCCTTTATCTAAAATAGTGCAGGATGAAAGGGTCACCATAGCAAAGTCAAGAATATCAACTTAACTCAATAAACTATCATCAAACTAGCTTATCTAAGTGTCTTCTACTTGATTCTATCTTGCTTTTCTTCTTTCTTCATTTCTGTCCAGATTTGGACAGCACCATTAACAAGAGAATATCTCACTTTTCTTTCATTAAAACTTAGGTTTTATCCTTCCAAAACTCATACAAATAAACTAGGAAGGATTACATACCTTATGCTTTAACTACCTTGATCTCTAAGTGCTTTAAATTGCCTTTTGTCTTGCCTCGAGTTTCCATTTGGCCATAGTTTCCCAAGGTCAAGAGATCACAATTTTCAGCTTATGGGAGGGGGTATTTATAGCCAAAACTTTGGCACCTTGGGACAAAAATATCCCTCCTTCAACTAATTATTACAATGTCTTATTCTTGAATCTTATTGATTGCTTTATTGATTAATTATGTTTAATCATCATTAACTTAATTCTTATATTATTTTATTACATTTGAGCACATGGGATAACCTTTCTTTCTTGCGCTTGGTGCCATGTGGCCTTAGTGTGGGTCCCATAAGACACCTCACATGCCACTTTGCACCTTCTTGAATTTTCTTGAATTCTTATCTTTTAAAAATTCATAAAATCTATTTAATCACATGAAAATTTCTTGGGCTCCATGGACACTTATATGACACCATGTTGGGCAGGCCTAAACCATAATTTTTAGCACACATCCCAAGGCACTCCTTATACTGATATTGTAACATCCCAATTTTTAGGCCTAGAGATGCAGAGATAGCCTAAGATTAAGAGGCTACAAGACCCCTTTTTAGCAGAAGTCCCAGAGGAACGTAAAGAGTTTCAGGGACTGAGCTACGAGTAAGTAAAGGTACGGGGACTTATGTGTAAACAGTGGAAGTCCCAAGGGATAAATGGCCATTTGGGGATGATGTAAAGGTCAAAGGTTCAAGAGTTGACCAGTTAGGTCGCGATGTTAGAGACTTTGGTCGCGACGAGAGTGTATTATGGTCGCGACTAATATTGGCAGAAAGGGTTGGTCGTGACGGATATGTATGTGGTGTCGCGACTAATGAGTAGAATAAGCCTGGTTGCAACTAAAAAGTGATGCGGTCGCGACGAAAGACTGTTATGGTCGCGACTAAAGGATGTTGTGGTCGCGACTAGAGAGTGCTGTGGTCGCGACTAATGAACCAGAAGGTGTTAAGTCGCGATGAGATGATGGCTGGGTCGCGACTAGTGACTAAAGTAGTGCCAAGCGTATGGGCCATGAGTTGAGAAGGTCCAAAAGAGATAGTTACCCGGTTAGAGATAGACCGGAGGCAGGAGGTCAGATACAGGAAAGGTTATCTGGAAACCATGAGGTAGACTGATAAGGTATCCTCATGGGACCCACAAGATGCCACATGGCATTAGAGTAGTGATTCAGTGACCTTTCAGTAGAGTAAAGTTACTCGGTTGGTACGAAAACTGAGGAAGTGATCAGATAAGTCTGGGACTTATCTGGATAGCATTGGGAAGTGTACAAGGTCTCTTCCAGGCACCACATGGCTCTAGTCTGGAGAAAGCAGATAAAGCTGAGTGCACGCATAACGAGGCAAGAGACTGGACTGGTGAGTCAGCGTGCTGAGTCAGCTGCTGAGGTGTCCAGGATTTTCAGCATGTGCAAAATATGACGCTGAGGTGGCATGCTGAGGTGTCCCGCAGGATCAAAGTTCATGGTAATTACAGAATTGCCATTGAAGGCAATTATAAATACCCCCCTCATTTGCATCCACGCATGGCTAGAGTAAGGGAGAGAAAGAAGAGAGAGAAGGAGAAGGAAGGAAGAGAGAAAGGAGAAAAGGAAGTAAGGAAGTTCTGGCGGAGCTGGAAGCAGAATAGAGATAGTAGGGTTCTGCTAAGCTAGCCAGGTAGTAACTAATCCTAGCTTTTATGTAATGGCTTTGTGATTTGATGTGCTATTGTTTGGTTGGATTGTTGTCTTATATGTTATGTCTAAAGCTCTGCTGTAATGCTATGATCATATGTTATTAAGCATGGAAGCACGCAGCATACTTATCTGTACACAATCACAAGCAAGCACTGTCACACTGCATTACATATATTGTTATGATTGTTGCTACTGAGATTCCCCCGAATCTCATCCCCATACATAACCCATTACAGGGAGGTTATGCTGAATTGGATTTTGAGAATGCTAAGAGACGCCGTCATGCTGCCGAAGTAAAGACTGAACATCGGTATATGATAAGTACTGTGTACGTAGTGCTGTCTAAGGAGGCTAGAAGTGAGTGGACCTAGCCGGTTCATCTAGTCTTTCCTGGGTACTACGTAGAATGGTAGTTCTTATGAGGGAATTACCGAATCAGTACGGTTCAGTTCTTTGTACAGATGAAGCGTAGCAGTTGTGCTGCCGGAGTTTAGGCAGAAAGAGATGTAATAGAGATAGCAAGATTATGTATATGCTCTGTTGTATATGCCATATTGTATGACATTATGTTATTCAATGATAAATATTGTTTGGCATATTCAATTTATGTATGTTAAATTAAGAGGGAAATTCGCAGGTCCTGAGGCAGTAGTGTTCTGACCTCAGTTTGACCTAGTAAACGGAGGAGTCTGGCCACGAGATTTGGTGAGCCGGTAGTACACATCTGGGGCATTCCGTGGATAGGTATTAAGCCCCATTTGGATGTGTAGAATGAGAGAAACCAGTTCTCAAGGTAAAGGTTCAGAATGAGGAACTTAGGAGTAAAAGTTCAATCTCTGGACTTAAGTATAGCTAGTATAGCTTCCGCAGGTGTGCTCTGAGGAGTATAGAGGAGGATGTTTCATTTTGGTATCAGAGCAAGAGGTTCTGGCATAGACCAGAAAGGACACTGGTTCAGGGTATAAGATTCTGGCACAAAACAGAAGGTTCTGGCTCAGTGATGCTCTGATTTAGAAAGAGTATTTTCCCTTTAGTGCGTGAGAATGGCATTGAGTCGCGACTAATATGGATGTAGGTCACGATGGATAGCTCAAAGAGAGTTTTAGTCGCGACGAAGAAGTGGAGATATCGCGACTGTTATTTACAGAGAGATTAGGTCGCGACGTGTATGTTACAAGGTCGCGACGGTATATTGTAAAAAGTTAAGATTGCGACGTAAGGAGGCCTAGGTCGCGACGAGTTAGGTTCAGGTCGCGACGACAGAATATTGAGGTCATGACTAAAGGACAGAAATGTTGAGTATGATGGTCACTGACTAATGATCACAAAGGATGTGAGTCACGACTATCCAATACTCAGGTCGCAACGAATGAACAGAAATGTTGAGTATAATGGTCACTGACGAAAGATCACAGAGGATATGAGTCACGACTATCCAATACTCAGGTTGCGACAGATAGTTATTCATATAGAGGTTTAGAAGGCTCAGAGGAGATAAAGCTCCTAGATGAGATGTGTGTTCATTTTTCTTTTTGAAAAGGAAAAAGATGGTGAACATAAGAAAAGAATATAGAGCTTGAGTGGAGGAGCTATGCATAGAGGAAGCTGGCAACTCCAATGAGGTAGACCCTATGCGAGTCATCCGTGCTAGGCAGGATGAGCAGCAAAGGATGATGTAAAGGATGATGATGATGAGTTAAGATGAGCTAGCCAGATAGCTAGTATGAGGTTTGCCTAGGAATGAGCCTAGGACATGACCTAAGGTTAGAGACGTGATGGTTAATTGTTAAAGAGCTAATATTCCCTAAGCAGAGGGATTCCATCACAGAGAAGTGATAGACCTAGGGTATAGTACCCTAGAAAGTAGAAATGATAATAGAAGATGAGGAATGAGATCTATGCGACTGAAGTTCGCTAGGATCAAGAGAGAGACCGATCAGGAACCACAGTCCGGTCAAGAATAGACTAGGACTGATGGATAGACAGAAGAAGTAAAGAGATAGTAGAAAGGTAGCCACAGATTATGAGATACAGTGACTCCCCTATTCCCTATGTAAGAAAGAGTAATGAAGGGTTGAGTCTATACCCTGGTAAGAGGGTAGTGTGGCAGCCTAAGTGAAATAGATAAATAGATGTTTCAGGATGACTGACCAAGATATGATAGGCAATATGATAAATAAAATATGCCTTGAGGTTTAGTTAGTCTGATGGATGGTTGAGCAAAGTATGATGATATGGCTTATGATGCCATAAGTTATGATAGATGGTTGCATCTCCTTGCAGTTGTCAAATGATGACATGCATGTTAGAGTATGCCATGATGAATGAATACTCCCCTTTTGGCAGTGCGTGCAGGGTAGAGTATATATGAGTACAGATATGAGATGAGAAAGTATGTTGCTCCCATACCATATGACATGTAATGAGATATGTATTGAGGATGATAGATAGTCTCAGTTTATGGGACAATAAGTTATGATATTTAGATATGATTTATGATTGAGGTTACTCGGGTAATTCTGCAGACTTGTGAATACAGTACTTAGAGCCATTTCTGTTGAAAGGAATGGTAGACAGAAAGAAAGTAGAAAAGAGTAAAGAGATTGTTTCTAGATCACTCTTCAGATAAGAGTTGGATCTGAAACAGATGGCTCTCAGATAGAGCTAGATTTAGATGAGTATAGATCACTCTTCATAAGAGTTGGATCTGATACAGAATGCTCACAGTTAGAGCATAGTTAAATGGCTCGCAGTTAGAGCACAGATTGAAATGAGAAGTTATGATGAGGCCATAGCAGTAGAGTGCAATGGCAGGTGGTTAGACCATAAGGGCACAAGCCAATGGTAAGCCACAGTAAAGTTGAACAATGAGAAGGAACTCCTGAGTAAGAGAGGAAGTAAGTAAAGTCTGGGTAAATGATATGAGGCTATAAAATTTTTATGGAGTTATCAACAGGTGGAAGCAGTTAACCTTATAACTTAGTCTATTGGTTTAAGATCTTCGGGAGATATTCAGTACAACAGAATCGCAGTTAGATTCTGGAGGGTCGCAGTTAGATCCTAACATGGCTCCAGGGTCGTAGTTAGATCCTAACAGATTCAGAGTCGCAGTTAGATTCTGAAGAGGCTAACGGTTGATCGCAGTTAGATCCCGAGGTCGCAGTTAGACCTAGCCTAAGGAAAGTAATGAGCCATGAGACATGAGTACAATGTAGTATCTCTTTGGAAAGATGAAGGCCAAAGACGAAGTTAAGGTGAGGAAGCTTCACTAGTTGATAAGCTCACCCAGAGAAATAGTTTTATAATGATTTTCCTCAGATAGCCTCTAGTATACAGACTGAACTTAGCTTTCCCTTAAATAAAGATGGAGTCCAAGTTCAAATCTGAGTACTGGGATTCAAAGAAGTTTTGTAGAAGTATGCCTGAGAAGCAGAGAAGAGAATCCTCTGTGTAATGAGAAGCAGAGAAAAAAATCCTCAATGTAATGAGAACAGAAGAGTATGAGTAGATAGATTCCCCCAGATGAGGGTAAAGAGATTAAAAGGCTAGAGAAGACCTAAAGAAAAAGGTCTAAGGTAAAGCAAAGATAGAACTCAGTTCTATGAGGAAGAGAATGTTAGCCTTATGGTATCTCAAGATAAGTTACGAAAGGGTGAAATACACCATGAGATAGCCAGAGTTGGCTAGAGATGCCATGATAAAGTATCAAAGGCATGTAATGAGATACACGGTAGTAAACGTGTAATAAGATGCGCACCGAGAAATGTGCATTGTATGAATAGATAGAGAGGCTTCCTTTTTGGTAGGGATCATATGTTTAAATGTTATGCTATGAAAGAGAATAGAAAATGAGAGCTTTCACTCCTTGCATAAGATGCTAGGCCTTATGTTATGCTAAAACTATGTAAGCTCCGAGTGTTAGAGCTGTGCCTAGTTAGAACAGGAATACTTGAGATCTAGCATTAGAGCTTTGCATTCATAAGCGGGAATGCAGTCCTGCAATATGTTGGCCAGGCATTATGCATGTTAGAGTAGGTGCTTTCATTTAGCAGCAAAGTAAAGAAAGAATAGCTGCGTAAGTCCTCTCTCTGTAGGAAGTTAAGTGCTGAGAATGATGAGAATATTGCAGATGTTAAAGCAGTCTGCGAGATATTAAGAGAAGTAATAAGAGTATGATGCTAAAAGTATGATGAGTAGTTAGAAGAAATTCCCGAATACAGTAATATTCGAGAGAATTTCATATGAAAGAAATGGACACTACTTATAAAGTGCAGTAAGTGATCTATCAGAGAAAAGTAGATTTTAACTCTAATCGAGTTGACCCAGAGAAAGATAAGCATGTTACGAAGAGATGTAAAGTTATGATGAGTACTTTACCAGATGTTAAGTTAATTTGGCTATGGTACTGATTAAATTTCGGGGACGAAATTTATTTTAAAGGGGAGGAGAAATGTAACATCCCAATTTTCAGGCCTAGAGATGCAGAGATAGCCTAAGATTAAGAGGCTACAAGACCCCTTTTTAGCAGAAGTCCCAGAGGAACGTAAAGAGTTTCAGGGACTGAGCTACGAGTAAGTAAAGGTACGGGGACTTATGTGTAAACAGTGGAAGTCCCAAGGGATAAATGGCAATTTGGGGATGATGTAAAGGTCAAAGGTTCAAGAGTTGACCAGTTAGGTCGCGATGTTAGAGACTTTGGTCGCGACGAGAGTGTATTATGGTCGCGACTAATATTGGCAGAAAGGGTTGGTCGTGACGGATATGTATGTGGTGTCGCGACTAATGAGTAGAATAAGCCTGGTTGCGACTAAAAAGTGATGCGGTCGCGACGAAAGACTGTTATGGTCGCGACTAAAGGATGTTGTGGTCGCGACTAGAGAGTGCTGTGGTCGCGACTAATGAACCAGAAGGTGTTAAGTCGCGATGAGATGATGGCTGGGTCGCGACTAGTGACTAAAGTAGTGCCAAGCGTATGGGCCATGAGTTGAGAAGGTCCAAAAGAGATAGTTACCCGGTTAGAGATAGACCGGAGGCAGGAGGTCAGATACAGGAAAGGTTATCTGGAAACCATGAGGTAGACTGATAAGGTATCCTCATGGGACCCACAAGATGCCACATGGCATTAGAGTAGTGATTCAGTGACCTTTCAGTAAAGTTACTCGGTTGGCACGAAAACTAAGGAAGTGATCAGATAAGTCTGGGACTTATCTGGATAGCATTGGGAAGCGTGCAAGGTCTCTTCCAGGCGCCACATGGCTCTAGTCTGGAGAAAGTAGATAAAGCTGAGTGCACGCATTACGAGGTAAGAGACTGGACCGGTGAGTCAGCGTGCTGAGTCAGCTGCTGAGGTGTCCAGGATTTTCAGCATGTGCAAAATGAGACGCTGAGGTGGCATGCTGAGGTGTCCCGATGATGTCATGCATGATGCAGTAAAAGGAAATTAAAGAAAATAGGAAAATCCAGGAAAAACCAGGACCGCAGGATCAAAGTTCATGGTAATTACAGAATTGCCGTTGAAGGCAATTATAAATACCCCCCTCATTTGCATTCACGCATGGCTAGAGTAAGGGAGAGAAAGAAGAGAGAGAAGGAGAAGGAAGGAAGAGAGAAAGGAGAAAAGGAAGTAAGGAAGTTCTGGAGGAGCTGGAAGCAGAATAGAGATAGTAGGGTTCTGCTAAGCTAGCCAGGTAGTAACTAATCCTAGCTTTTATGTAATGGCTTTGTGATTTGATGTGCTATTGTTTGGTTGGATTGTTGTCTTATATGTTATGTCTAAAGCTCTGCTGTAATGCTATGATCATATGTTATTAAGCATGGAAGCACGCAGCATACTTATCTGTACACAATCACAAGCAAGCACTGTCACACTGCATTACATATATTGTTATGATTGTTGCTACTGAGATTCCCCCGAATCTCATCCCCATACATAACCCATTATAGGGAGGTTATGCTGAATTGGATTTTGAGAATGCTAAGAGACGCCGTTATGCTGCTGAAGTAAAGACTGAACATCGGTATATGATAAGTACTGTGTGCGTAGTGCTGTCTAAGGAGGCTAGAAGTGAGTGGACCTAGCCGGTTCATCTAGTCTTTCCTGGGTACTACGTAGAATGGTAGTTCTTATGAGGGAATTACCGAATCAGTACGGTTCAGTTCTTTGTACAGATGAAGCGTAACGGTTGTGCTGCCGGAGTTTAGGCAGAAAGAGATGTAATAGAGATAGCAAGATTATGTATATGCTCTGTTGTATATGCCATCTTGTATGACATTATGTTATTCAATGATAAATATTGTTTGGCATATTCAATTTATGTATGTTAAATTAAGAGGGAAATTCGCAGGTCCTGAGGCAGCAGTGTTCTGACCTCAGTTTGACCTAGTAAACGGAGGAGTCTGGCCAAGAGATTTGGTGAGCCGGTAGTACACATCTAGGGCATTCCGTGGATAGGTATTAATCCCCATTTGGATGTGTAGAATGAGAGAAACCAGTTCTCAAGGTAAAGGTTCAGAATGAGGAACTTAGGAGTAAAAGTTCAATCTTTGGACTTAAGTACAGCTAGTATAGCTTCCGCAGGTGTGCTCTGAGGAGTATAGAGGAGGATTTTCATATATCCTTAAATTACCCTAATTTTTAAGATAAATTCTAAACATATCTTTTATTGGTTATGTTATTTTTAGAAATTCATTCTAATATAAAATAAATTTTGTGCAAAGTCTCATAATTTTCTAAAATTCAAAAGTCCTATTAAAAATTCATACATCTTCTTCAAATCCTTTATTGGTGTCTTTTTTTACCTTAAATTATCTAATTAATTCTACAAGACTCCTTTTTAACTTTTGTCAGTTTCATAAATTCTTATATTAATTATAGGAATTTACTACCAAATTTTATCTAATTCTGATGTCCAAAAGATATTGTAATAATTTCTAAACTTTAGAAATTAATATCAATTTATCGGGATCTCAAATCAAAATTTCATATTATATTAAATCGACCGGAATAATTTTCTCTATTTTATGGTAAAATTTGGGACAAAACCATTTTCGAGTAATTTTGGGCCTTTTCTAGCTCAACTTTCTATAATTACCATTTTGCCCCTGAACTTTTAAAAATTACACTTTAGGCCCTCAACTTTTCTTACTTACACTTAATGGCCCATAACTTTTGTCAACTTCCATTTTGCACTATGGAACTTTTAGAGTTTTCACTTTAGTCCCTTTCTTTTTCAAAATGACCATTATGTCCTTAGAACTTTCATTAATTATAATTTAATCCCTTTGGCTTTACAACTTTATACCTTCTCTCTTTCTTTGACTTAAAACTTATCTAATCATTATCTTTACTTCTGATTACCATCACAATCCCTTCATAACCTCTTTCCTCTATTAGTCTTACACAGAAAGGGAAAAATTTGGGATGTTATATTTTTCTCTTATTTTTGGTGCTTATCTCTACCGTTAATATCGTTCTCTGTTGTCATATCCTAATTTTTCCTTATCTGTATAATCCTGATAGAGGAAAGAGGTTTGAAAAGGATGGTGATGATGAATGGAAAAGAAAAGAATGATTAGATGAAGGTTTAAAGAAGAGGGACTAAATTGAAAAGTATAAAAGTTCCATGATACCAAATGTAAAGTAGACATAAACTTTGGGCTATTAAGTGTAATTTCAAAAAGTTTAAGGACCTAAATATAATTTAAGGAAAGTTCAAGGGGAAAAATGGTAATTATAGAAAGTTGAGCCGGAAATGGCTTAGAACTGCCCAAAAGCATTTCAGTCCCAAATTTTATCAGTAGATAGAGAAAATGACGCTGGTTAATCTAGCTTAATATAGAAATTTTATTAGAGTTTCAGATAGCTAAAATTTTATCTTATAGTCTGAAAGTTATCTGAAATTTTTATTACATCTCTTGGACCTCAGATATGAGTGAAAAGTTACAGGAATATGCGTCCTGTGAAACCAGAGGTCAGGGAACTGACAGAATCTCGAAAGGAGTCCTGTAGAAAAAAGTTATTCACTTTTTAGTGAATTTTAATGGGAGTTCGTGAATGCCCGATATCCTATTGGGAAATTAATCGTTAAGCAAACTGGGACCGAATGAGACCAGATGACATCACATAGAGGCCCATGGTAACGCCAAGTGAGGCTAGGCCCATGATATCAGTTCATCGGGAGAAGGAGCCAGTGTCCAGAAGTTTGCAGAAAATGTGCGAAATTATAAAAATACCCCTGTGTTGTAATATTATACAAGAGATGAAAGGAGGGAATTTTGTATAGGCCAAAAAGTCAAAGCAAGTGCAAGAATGAGTACTCAGAGTCAGTATATGCCCTAATAAGGTATAAAGAGGTGTGAAATGACAATTATACCCTTAGGGTTAATATAGTGCAAGGAAGGGCACCAAGGGTATTTTGGTCATTTCACAATGGATGGATATTAGATGAAATTTGGCAGTAAATTCTTATAATATGAGAATTTATGAAACTGACAGAAGTCAAAAAGGAGTCTTGTAGAATTAATTATGAAATTTACGATGAAAAAGGACATCGATAAAGGGTTTAAAGGAAATGTATATAATTTTTATCAGGACTTCTAGGTCTCAGAAAATTATAAAACTTTGTAGAGAATTCATTTTATATTAGAACAAATTTCTAAAAATGTTAGAACTATTAAAAGAGGTGTTTAGCATTTATTCCAAGATCAGGGTAATTTAAGGATATCGGTATAAGGAAAGTGCATTGGGATTTGTGCCAAGTAGATATTGGACCTAAAAGAGGCCCAACATTTCGTTCTAGGGCAGCCCAATAAATCCTAAAAGTTGTCTTGGAGCCCAAGTCCAATAAAGAATAATTTATGGATTTTTTTAAAAAAAGGAATAATTGGCTTTCCACATGGCGTCCAAGATAAGGGGAGGAGAAGATTTTTGTCATGTGATTTTGTCTCAAATTGGCTTGGTGGAGAAGTATGGTGTAAGAACAATTATGAGTCATTAGATCAAATAGTGCACAAAGTGATCTTAGCCATCCATTTTCCATGGAATTTTTCTATAAATATCCCCATATTTTCTGCTCTAAACCATTGCATGAGAGCCCTTGGGGAAACTATGGCAAAATGGAAACTCAAGCCAATACAAAGAAGAATCCAAGGTCCAAAGTTCAAGCAAGCTAGAGATTAAAGGTAAACAATCTATCCTAGCTTATTTTCCTTTGATTTGGGAGCTTGAACTTAGGATTTTCTCTAAGGTGTATATGCTTTCCAAAACCTTAGATGAAAGGAGAAAGAAGAAATTAAAGTTAGAGTTCTGAGATTAAAGCTTAAACAAGCTAGTTAGATGATTGGTTGTTGAATCAAGTTGATATTCTTGACTTTGTCATGGATAAACTATTTTGGTTTGCACTGTTCATGCACTATTCATGATAGAAGGAGATGGAATTTTAATGATCTAATGCTTCCATTGAATTTATATGATGATTTGGTGTAGGATTGGATAGGTTTTGAACCTTAGAAGCATTAGAATTGAAAGTTATAATTCTTAGAATTCTTCTCTTTACTGTTCACTTGTATGAACAGTGATTGGATTTTCATGATTTTGATGCTTCCAATGGTTTTAAAATGAAAAGTTGTGTGGGGTAAAGTAGAGAAACAAGTATGGGAAGCAATGGAATTAAGATGGGAATTTTTGGAAGAAATATGTATGTTTTGCAAATTCTATCCAGAACAGTGATAGTTGCTAGAATTTGGTTATTTTGAGTTCATAAATGGATTCAAAAGGCCAAATTGTGTAGGGTAAGGTCAAGACATCAATTGATTCAAAGGCCAAGTCAATTGGTAAAGATTAAAGAAAGTTATGTTAGTTAAAGCAAGTCAATGTTTAAGAGGAGTTAGATTATAATAAATGAATGATTATGTGATGTTAGGATTTGATTGTGGACTCAAAAGAGGCAGCCGCACATCAAGGAGAAGTAAGAAGAAAGAGCAAAGTTAAAGTGAAAGAAAGTCAAGTATATGAGGTAGTAAACTTATCCTAAACTTGTATGTATTGAATGTTATGCTTGATTGTGCTATGGCTTTATTGAATTGTGTACATATGTGTAGATGATTGAAGCTCTATTTCTAGATTCACCTTGGCCAATTGTATTTCATATGATATATGGAAGAATGCTCATTACACTATGGTAACACTTTCACAAGCAAGCACAAGCAATTACATTAATACATGCATTGTTTAGTACCGTTTGCTACTAAGATTTTCCCAAAAATCTCACCCCATCCATGTAATCCCAATCCCAACAGGTTTATGAATGATGAGAGAGGATGAAGAAGCATGAAGAGGAGTTAGGGATTTGTCAATGTAAATGTTATATGATGTTATGTAAAGAATTCTTGCAAGTAATGATGTTGTATGCTTAGTTTAAGTAATGATGTTTATGATGTGGGAAAAAATAGTAAATGATGGAATAAAAGTATAAAATTTTATAGACATTTAGTTAACATGTCAAGATTCGTTTTGACACCAAGAACACCTTATTTCAATTCTGTACAAAGAGAACCAATTTTTCAAAGATGGGGACCAGATTCTATTTTTAGAATTTTTGACCAAATGAACAGTAAACTTTAATGAATAAACTGTATCAATGTGTGAAGCATTTGGTCAGGAAATTATTTTTCCTTTAAACTTCAACATATTAGATTTGAGTATAATTTTGAACCCCTTCATTTTGATTTTTATCGAATTAGTTATGATTTTTCAAAGTTCGTCGCTGAATCTGGAATACCATATGAACAGTAACTCGCTAAGAGTAAAAATTCCAGATTTAGTTAATGGACTTCAAATGTCATGTAAGTGGTTCTAAATGCTACCGAATGGTCCTTAAGACGTACGAAAGTAAGGATGTTACATCTGTGGTCTCCATCATTGTTCTCCATTGTAAAAGCCGTAAGTTACCGTTTAACTTTGACATTTGCTCTTTTTTTTGCTTTTTCGGTTGTTTGTTGTTTATAAACTATAATATATCATATAGGCTATCATCCTTGAATGCTCTTCTATTTATATATGAAGTTGAGCTTTTGATCGTTGAGCATAATCACTTTCTCTGTTGAGCTTTTCTTCTTCCATTGAGAATATGACTGTTAGAACTAGCTATTGAAACTTCTAACACAAAGTGCCTTTTTACCGTTAAGAGTCCGTTGGCTTTAATATTTGTATAATATCATTCTAATCATGTCTTTAGATACCTTAAATAAAGTTTGACACAATCAAGATAAGTTCTGGTAATAATAATTTAGCACTTAACTTTCTTCTATCTTCTAATTATCTCTGAGTTCAGGAATAATAGTCACCTTTCTTTTATCATAACTTCCTCTATTTAACTCCAAACATAGCAACTTACCTATCCTCATAAAGCTCTCTATTTCTACTTTCTAATAAACTACGTTTGACTCCAAAATTGATTGTAAACATAAATATATGATCAATTTAGTGAGTAGAGGTCATAGCCAAAGTGTTAATCCTATGTTCCATATTGTGAATGGTATATCTCCCTCATATGAGACTATTTGGTGATGAACTTAGTGTCATTGAACCGCATTCTGAGTCTAGTTTCACCTTAATTAGATAAGTAGATCTTGAAATATGGTTGAAATACTTAACCCATGTCTATGGAGAGCAGAACTGCGTAGTGAAAAATGAAGAAATTAATTGATTAATTAATCGATTAGTTTAGTAAAACATGTATATTTGAGTTGTTTTATTAGTCATTATCTTCTCCTTTTGCTATTCCTTCACTCTTTTGTTTAAACGATCAAGAGTTTGATTAATTTCTTGATTCTTGAATTTGATTGGTAGAATTCATAGTCAATTAATTCCTTCTTCTTCAAATGCCTTCTTCACAGTTCCACATTGAAGCGATTACCTAATCTACGAATGTTTCCATGTTCTGTGCGTGAATTGAACTAAAACCTTAGCTTCTAATTTTAATCCTGTAATCATTTCATTTAATTGAATTGTTAGTAGATAAAGACTTGATATAGGAAGTGAGGATTGATGCAAGTAGTTTCAGTATAAATGGAAAATTATCATTGAAATATATGAAGTTAATCGAACAACTAATCGATTAATGTAAGTTAATCGAATACCTAGTCGATTAATGTCTCTCAAGGAATTGATACATAAATGTTTTCAACACACATTAATCAAACAATTAATCCATTAATGTAAATTAATCGATTAACTATTAATTAATACATTCAGATTTGAATTTCACAAAATGATTATTCATTGATTAATCGAATAATTAATAGATTAATATAAATTAATTGATTAATAATAGATTAATAGAGTTAACTTTGTTCAAAGGAAAAACTGTTCTTAACCCATTAATCGAACATGCAATCAATTAATTAGAATTAATTGATTAACTAATTGATTAATTGAGTTATCTTTTCGATTTCAAAAAGCAACTTCATTACATTAATCGAACAGTTAATCGATTAATGTTCACTCATTAATCAAACAACTAATCAATTAATTGACTTTCTTTTCATTTATAGTGAGCAACTTTATGACATTAATCGAACAATTAATCTATTAATATAGATTAATTGATTAACTAATCAATTAATTAACTCAAGAGAAACAAGTCTAACAAATTAATGGATTAATTTAACAAATTAATCTAACAGTTAATTGATTAAATTATATTAATCAATTAACTAATCGATTAATTCACTTAAGAGACACAAGTCTGAATAGATTAATGGATCCATGTAACAAATTAATATAACAATTAATGGATTAATTTACATTAATCGATTAATTCACTCAAGAGACATAAGTTTGAACAAATTCATCTAACAATTAATGAATTAATTCAAACAACTTCAAACAAAGACTACTTAGTTTGGCATAATCAAAACATGGATTCTAACAAAACTGATTTCCAAAACATTATCAAATAACATTGACAATCAATCTTCAAATTATCATTTGTTAAAACACAATATCAATACCATCAATCAAACTTGGCATAGATAATCTTGGCATCATCAAACTAAAACATCTTTTAGTATCTTTAAAACAAACTTGGTATATATTTGACAACTTTGGCATCATCAAAACATATAATTAATCAATCTTGTATTAAAAATAGTTTGTACAAAGCATAGATTGATTAATTTATAGCATTTTAGGTTGAAACATTAAAGTCTATCAAAGTCTTGTGTGAAAATATTTTTAAAGAATAGTTGGATTTATCGAAGTGTTTATCAAAAAATGCCTTATTGAAAATAGCTTCGATAAATATCAAACATTTTGTATTGAAACAGATTACCACTATCGAATAATACTTCAATAACTAGCATTATCAAATGTCTTTCAAAAAATAACCTTTTGATAACAGAGGCTTGGTTCAAACTTATTGAAATACTTATCAATAAAAGTATTTTTAAAACATTAATTCCATTGAGCACAATAAGTAATTTATCGAAGTGTTCTTTAATAAATACGTTTATCGAATAGTTATTCCATAAATGCCTTACATTGAAGAACAATGGTCTGACTTTCAAACTTTCTTTGATTTTTCTAAACCTTATCTCAAATGGTATGTAATATATTTCAAAACAAGATTTTATAAGATTATTTTCAAAGCAATCATAAGATCATTCTTAATTGATCTACAAATTTTTAAAATTGTTTATCAGTTCAAAGTAAAAACTAAATCTTCTTTATTTATCGAAATGCTTATTGATAAACTGCCTTATCGATTAATACTTCAACAAATAAAGCTTAAAAAAACTTCATAACAACTTTGTCCTTATTTATTGAACAGCTTATTGATAAACACCCTTATCAATAAATGGCTCGATAAATGTCTCTTGAAAATAGAATTCACAAGATTTCTGAAACTTTCTATAAATACCTTTATCGAAGTCTTTATCGATCAATCCTTTGATATATCGCTTTTGTAAAATAGATTTCGCAAACTAAGTTTTCTGCTTATTGATTAATTCCTTTATCAAAGTTTTTATCGATAAATGCCTTTATCAATCAATCCTTCGATAAATCCCTTTTGTAAAACAGATTTCACAAACAAAGTTTTCTACTTATTCATTAATGCCTTTATTAAAATCTTTATTGATAAATACCTTTATCGATCATTGCTTCAATAAATTCCTTTTGTAAAACAGATTTCATAAATGAATGTTATTCTTATTTATTGAAGTGCTTATCGATAAATACCCTTATCAAAGAATAAGCTATGTTAAAACCAGATTTACATATGATCATCAAAATCATTTGTTATCATCAAAATATGGAGTCTAATAATATATACATATATTCTTCCTAGGCATAATGATTAATCCTATGACCTTCTTAAAGGCAATGTTGCCACTCTAAGTCCTATAAGAATCGGGATGTTACAACTCTCCTTCTAAAAAAGAATTTTGTTCCCAAAATTAGAAGTAAACAAATAACACCAGCAAACATATTCAAGTAGACCAAGCAAATGAGCACACAAGTGGGGATATTCTTTTCTCATCTTTTCTTCAGTTTCCCAAGCGGAGTTGACCATAGACATGCCTTTCCATAAGATTTTAAGAAGGCGAATCGTTTTATTTTATAATTGTTTATCTCTCACATCGAGGATCTTCTCCAGTTTATCTGTAAAGGTCAAGTTCTCATGTAACTTAACCTCTTCAGGTTATGACACATGACAGGTGATGAGCAGGTCAGATTGTCATCTTTCGATCCATCAAAATAATAATTTTTACACCTAATAATATATTATAAGGCACAATCCTATCGTTCTTCTCGAGGAGCTTTTCTATTGAAGACCTAGCATATTAGTGACAACCATTGAAAACCTAAGTGAAAGTAAAATGGGCTTTGGGATTTGATTGATTTTTGATGCAATAAAATAAGGGTGCAGTAAAGTAAATGTTTTTGTATTTTTGATTAAGATGAAAATGTGTTGGCTTGTGAAAGAAATATGTTATGACAGACTCTTGATGATGAAAACGTATCTATCCTTGCTCTTAATTTGATATGGGAGTTTTTGAAATCACTAAGTCATAAACAAAACCTCAATCGATCGATTGAGTCTAGAGCATTAATATTTCTTAAACTCCTTTGATCAAAGCTAGTTTAAAAACTCTTAATGAACTGTTAAAAACCACTTAGTGTGTAATTTAAATCAGATGATAAAAATGCCCTCGAATGATCGTCGATCGACAAACCCTAGATTTCAAGCAATTGAATTAATTGGCAATGATCGTTGATAATATTCCAACTATCTTAAAATTGAAACTAAAATATTATATTAGAAACCAACATTCAAAGCATCTAAAGTGAATTATAATTGTCTAATATGAGAATAATCAATCGACATTCAATCCCTTGTTCATATAATAAAAACCGTAGATCTAGCACATCAAACATGAAAAAGGTGCAAATTGAAATAGAAAACTCCCCAGTGCAGTCCATGAGCTCAAGATATGAGATCCATCACCAAGAGACTAATGATTTGGCCTCTCATGACTCCTACTGTGCTGTAATCACTGCCTAGATATGATGCCATGAAGAAAGAAAAAAGCGAGATGGAGAGATGAATGATGGAAGATATGAGTAGGTAGTGGAGAGTGTAGAGAGAGTTCGAGCACTGCTTCTTAGCCTAATCAGGTCAAAAACCAGCCTCCCTTTCATCTGCGGTTTCCCCTCCTTTTATTTCCAGGTTAACCTAATAAAAAATGCGTAGCTTCAGCGACTGTCTTCTATGGTCGTGACCAGATACATGTTTTGGTCGCTACCTGTAAACGCAGAGAAGCTTCCCAGGAGAAATTAGTTCGCGACCTGTGGATACTTTGGTCACGACTGAAAGACACAGAAGCTGCTTCCTTGATTTGATTCTCTGTCTTGTGATTTCTTTTCTGCTCATATTAGTCCTTGCTCCTCCAAAATACCTTCAATTTAAAACTAAAGCTTACTGTAAATGTCCCACCAGTAAAGGAATAACATATATGCAGTTTAGAGGAGTTAATTAACCATTTTACCCTTAAAATAGCACATTGCCAAGCACAATCATGTATTACCACAAAAACACAATTAGAGGCATAAAATGAATGGTAAAGTTGTTATAAAACCCTTAAAAATATCGCAGAAATCATACACAAATTGTGTCTTATCAATTCCCCCACACTTGAACCTTTATACTCCTGGACAAAGAAATGAATTACACTTAAGCTAATGCTATTAAATCTGAGATAATAATATAATCCACAGTGTAACCTAAAGACAATTAATTCACCATCTTTTGCGAATGCAAAAGTGATAATATGAGCAATGCTAAGTAATCAACTACTAAATAAAATCAACCTTAACTGTATGAGCGTAATAGATTCTCTCTAAGGATGTAAGTGTTTAGCTCTCCATATCCTCTCATTGTTAGGGTTCTTTCACTCAGATTCAAATTGAAAAACATCCTACCATATGCTTGTAATGACTCTAAATCTCAGTAACCATATAATACTTATGCAAACAATCAAGAGGTCTTTTAGGGGTGAAATGATGGAGATAGGTCAAGTGGAATGGAATATGAAGGGTAGAAAGTATTATTGCATTTAATAAAGAATATGTAGCATGAATTCATGTCTTCAAAGATGTAGAGGTGATAATTGTGCTAGTAGGAGTTGATAATAGTGCATTCTTTAATTCTCTTTTCCTTTTCTTTTCTTTGTTTCTTCAATTTTTCTTGCACATTTTTTTGTGCAATATGCTCTTTTCTCTTTTTTTTTTATTTGGCACCTTATACATAGAAGATGTAGCACAACATCACAATAATAATGGGCTTTTTTTGACATAAATAAAAAGTTTATTTTGGAAAGATGTTCATGCATATATAACTTTCTATGATGGAAAAAGAAAAGTGATGGGCTCAAAGGGGGTGACTACGGATATAATATGTGATGGACTCGTGTTTGGGGTAAACGGGTTTAGAAATGAATGCCTCTATCATGTTCAATAACATAAATGCGTAAGTAATTCTCAACTCAGAGCCAAGGCAAGTTCTAGAGGATATAAACCAATTGAATAATCACTCAATACAAGAATTAAGGCTGAGAATCCTTCTAACTAAGGTTTTCATCTAAATTGCTCATAAGCTAAAGTTTCAAGCACCGTTCATCATTCACTAGGCATTAAAACACTTACCACAACTGCAAACCCTTTTAAATGATGATTAAAAGTTTCTAAGTAATCACTTAGAATCATGTAATAATCCTAAATCTAACAGTAAAAACTTAAGTGTTTCCAATTCAATTTCCAAGAAATTTAAACAACAAATTCAAGTATGAAATGGTTTTTGTAAACTCTTTATGCAAAAGGTTAAAAAGCAAGAGGGCAATGAATCATTTTTAAAGCATCTTAGTAGCTCAAAAGGAATCCTTCTATACAGCATTGCACAAAGCAAAGAGAAGGTAAATGGATATTTTCACACTCAAGTTGCGACTGAAGACAGTTAAAGTCACGACCAAATTTCATAGTGAGTGCTGGCTCTAACTTACCAAAAATAGTCACGACCAGGAAAGGTTCATGTCGTGACACAATTATATACAGAGTTGTAGTATTGACCTAAAGACACTAGCTTCGTGACAGTGTTTTACAGAGAGTTAATAATCACTAATTTTTAAACAGGGTCGCGACCATATTATAAATAGGTCACGACCAAGTTTCACAGAGAGTCCACATTCCATGCAAGGTCATGACGGAAAATAGTGAAGGTCACGACCAAATTTCATAGAGACTACCATGCGATAGTTTTCAAAGCCTAAAACATCTTTTACACTTAAAAACTTTTTTAGCTAACAACAAAACAGTTTAAAGTGGGGATCCAATTTTAGCAATTCATTACACATTAAAATCAAAAATAAAACACTTTATGATGAAAGATTGGATTAAGTGAAGAAGTTTTACATTAATTAGCAGAGAGACAAGAATATCTCCCCCACACTTAAACTTGACAGTGTCCTCACTGTCAGTAAAGGTATAAAAAATCACAACATTATATAAGGTCAATTCAATTGGGCTCTAACGCAACAGGCAAACACATCACTCAATGCAAATTTGACAATGAAGCTCGTAGTCACATTCGAATCGTAAAGAGCAATACAAGTAAAGCAAAGATGACATGATAGGTAAGCTAAAATCATGCATGTGAGTGTGTAAGAAGCTTAGAGCAGAAGTAATAAGTAAACAAACCATGGACAGCACAAGAGTGTTATGCAAAACAGAAGTAAACTAAAAATAAACACTATTCTATGAATAATCCCTTTCCAATCATCAAGCCAACATATCAAACATATCTCATTAGGAAAACTTGTAAAAGGTAAGAGATAGGAAAATGACAACCTAGCTTCAAGGCGACAAAGCGGATTCCTCATAAAGTTTTAAGAGGTGACCATTTGCCTGGAAGATATTGCCTGTCGCCTCCTCTTTCAACTCAATCATCCCAAATTCGTGGGCTTTGATAACTGTGTAAGGTCTATCCCAGCTAGTTTTGAATTTACCATGTTTGAACTTGAACCTAGCTTCGTACCTTAACACTCTATCACCTTCCTTAAACCTCTTCCTTAGGATATGGGCATCATGGAATGCCTTTGTCTTTAGTTTATAAATCTCAGAGCTGCTGTAGGCATCCAATCTAATCTCTTCTAGCTCTTGAATCTATAACAACTGAAACATCCTTCTTTATATCTCTCAGAGTACTCTTGCTATAGCACTCTCAACTGGATTATATCTCTCTTGCCGAAAATTCTGGCAGAAAATAACTGTACTGATTCGGTAATTCCCCATGAGAACTACCATTCTACGTAAGTACCCAAGAAAGACTGGATGAACTGGCTAGGTCCACTCACTTCCAGCCTCCTTAGACAGTACCTACGTACACAGTACTATGTATAGTTTACCAGCACAACGACATTTTCTAGTAAATATCTTTAAATATTGACCTTAAATCTTAACCTTACATATACTCAATTGGAATTATCTTAGATCATTGGAATAACTCTTAACCTTAAAAACATGAATTTCCAAGAGTTAGGCTTACGGGTACTGTTCATCGCCACTATTCATTTGGTAATTCCAGATTACAGCCTGAACTTTGAAAATTCATAATTAAATCTAGAAAAATCATATTGAGGTGATTCCAATTTATAATGAAATCTATTTCATTTAAATTTGAGATAAAAATATGAAAATGAGGTTTCCTTGTCCAGATCAAATCAGTTTATTCATTAAACTTTACTATTCATTGGGTAAATCTGAAAATTCCAGTTTCTTTGCCCCATTTTCAAAAATTCATTTCTCCTTGTATACTTATCCAATTGAGTCGAATTACCTATGGATTTAAATCTCATAATGTTTACTTTGATCTCATAAAATTTCGTGGAAAAATCATTTATTTACTATATGAAATTAGCGCATGAACCTCACTGCCTCTGAGCAGTCGTATTATCTTATTCCAGATTTTAACTCCCAACTTTGAAAACTCATAACAATTCGAGTTCTTAACCAAATGAAGCGTTCTTGGTGTCCAATTAAAGCTCTAGATCTTATCTATTTTCATGCAAAATTTCACGTGAAACTGAAACTGATAAGTCACTTAAAATATCGTTGGAAGCACACTACCTCGGATCGGATTTGGGAGTAGCATGCAACATACACATCAAAACATCATCTTGTAAGTAAAGTGCACACTCTTTAAGTTATATAAAGTCATCCATCTACATTTACCCTTTTGCCTTGAGAAGATCCAGTACCTAGAGCATGGTTATTTATATGGAAGGAATGAGATTTCATGGAAATCCCAATAGCAAGTCATACAAACTATAAGGTTAGGCATGTTTGATTAAATGCCTAACATGTTATCATGCAATGGGAGCTAATTCATGCTTATACATAAGCAAACTCTAACATGCATATTGTCATGACATATATTGCAAGGAGTGGCACATATTCATAGCACATCATCATCATCATAAACATCATCACACAATATTCCATGCTCAACCAAACCTTCATGCATAACAAGTAAGCAAATCAATCAAAGCACATAAGTTTATAGTTAGGTATTCTTGCTACCTCTTGTGGGTCCTTGTCCTTTCTTTCTTGAAGTGGTCTTTCCTTGCCACAAATTTCAAAACCTAGACATTACAAGACAATTACCAAATTATAACTCCATTCCAAACAAATTCCAAGTCTACACTGGTGGAAAATGGGCAATCGAAATCCCCATTTTTAAACCGGTCAATGCGGAGACGGTTTTACAAAAATGAGCGGTGGCATTTTTGTAAATAAAATGAAATATTCACACCGTATTTACTCATGAACGATGTGGAAATATTTAGTCCGGTTTAGATGTTTACTTTCTACAGCGGATGTTATAGAGACCGATGTGGAAATATTTCGTCCGGTTTAGATTTTTACTTTCTACAGCGTATTTATATTGACCGAGGTGGAAATATATAGTCCGGTGTCTGTTTTATAAAAAAATTAAATGTTTACACCGGTTTTAAAATTAACCGATTTAAATATAAACACCCGGTGCAGCTTCATCGCCTCTTCAGTTTCCTGTCTATGATTTCCCGCTCGCTTCTTTATTTGTCAGACCTTTCATTTCACTTCTTGGGTTCCCAACGTTTATACTTTGTAGTCATTATGATAGAAGGCCAATTGCGCATTCTTCTATATTCTTATTGATCATGAACGTTAACCATATATATATGTATACCATTCTTCTGTTTTATTTTCTTTTCATCTATCTGACTCCTCCAATGGCCTCTTCCTCACGCACGCCTCCTTCTCCGCCCAACAAAAGAAACAGAGACGACTTTGAAGACAAACATCCTGATCCTCACCCTTCTGTTCCTTCTCCTCCTCCCCTGGTTGTGACTCTGATGGAGAGGCTTGAGGAACTCATACTGCGCTTCAATGGGCTGGAGGACTCTGTGGAAGAACTGAATCGCAAAGTTGACAGACTGAAAGCAAGTTTCAGGGATTTCCGCTCAGAAGTTCGCCGCCATCAACCCCGTGATAGCTTCTTTAATCCTGTTGATCTCACCCAATCTGATGACTCCCAAAACTTTGAGTCTGATGAGTAGTGAAAGATTGCAACTTTTATATATTCTGATGTATATATTTTTTTGGGAGAAAGTTGATGACATGGCTGACTCTGGATGTAGGAAAAAAAAAACTGATATATTATACACCGGTCCATATTTATTGACCGGTGTAAAATATACTATAAATAAACTGATATATTTTACACCGGTCCATATATATTGTCCGATGTAAAATATACTATAAATACAACTTTTATATTTATATCTACACCGGTGTAACAGTTTGTCCGGTGTATAGTTTCTTATTTTTTTCCAAATACTCTTTTATTTGGTACATTTCTCGCGCCTTCCATCTCTCATTTTTCCCTGGTTCGCGCGTTAAGACTTCTCGGCGCTTCACGGACGGTGAGTTTTGTTTTGAACTCCTCTCGCGAACTGAAAATTTATTCTCTCCATGCATTAGCTGCAACGTAATGGTTTAATTTCTTATTTTCTGCTTTTCTAGTTCTTATAGTCTTCCACAAATATGGATCGTAGTTGGATAAATGCTAAACGAACAAGTGTTGAGTATGCTGAGGGGGTGAAGGAGTTTTTGGATTTTGCTAAACGGAATGGTGATGATGACAATGGAAGGTTTTATTGTCCTTGTGTGAGTTGTTTGAATGAGAGGAAACAAAGTCCTGCTGATATTTACACTCATCTAATTTGTGAGGGGTTTTGCAAGAGTTACACGGTATGGGTATGGCATGGTGAACAGGTGGAACATACCTTTGACGATGACATGGATACTGATGATAGAGTAGAGGACATGATTCGTGATGTTGGAGAAGATGCTTTTATGCTGTCACACGCATATGGTAATATGTGCAATGATGCAGAAAAGCCTCTATACCCAGGGTGCAGAAAATACAACCTGTTGAATGCAGTGTTGAGATTGGTAAGTGTGAAAGTTCGGCATGGGTGGAGTGACAGTAGTTTTTCAGAATTGCTTGACTTGTTACAGGACATGTTTCCTGAAGAAAATGCTTTACCCAAACGCTATTATGATGCGAAGAAAATAATAGGTCCTTTAGGCATGCAGTATAGAAAGATTCATGCATGCCCAAATGATTGCATATTGTACAGGAAAGAGTTTGAAGATGAGGAGAAGTGTCCAATATGTAAGACACCAAGGTACAGATCAAACAACTCTCCTGCCAAGTTGTTATGGTATCTTCCAATTTTACCAAGGTTTAAGCGACTTTTTTCTAATGAAGATGATGCAAAGAAATTGTTATGGCATGCAAATGAAAGGATTAATGATGGAAAGATTCGTCATCCTGCTGACTCTTTGCAATGGAAGAAGATTGATGACTTATTTCCCGAGTTCGGCAATGAACCACGAAACCTAAGGCTTGGACTTAGTATGGATGGAATGAACCCTTATAGTAGCCTTAGTAGTATCCATAGTTCATGGCCCGTCCTTCTGGTGATTTACAACCTATCTCCCTTGCTGTGTATGAAACGGAAGTATGTAATGTTGTCCATGCTGATCTCAGGACCAAAACAACCGGGAAATGACATAGACGTTTACCTAACACCCTTGATCGAAGATTTGAAGAAGCTATGGGAAGGTGTGGATGTCTTTGATGCTGTTAAGAAGGAGGTCTTCAATTTGCGGGCCTTGATCTTTTGTACAATTAATGACTTTCCTGCATACGGAAATTTGTCAGGGTATAGTGTTAAGGGCCATAAAGCATGTCCGATTTGTGAGGAAGGGACTTGCTACTATCAACTTCGTCATGGAAGAAAGACGGTCTACCTAGGTCATAGGAGATTTCTAAGACAAGCCCACCCATACCGTCGACTGAAGAAGAAATTTTATGGCGGCCAAGAATTTGAAAATGCTCCAAAGCCATTGACTGGCGAACAAGTTTATGAAAAGGTGAGAGACATCAATGTCACTTTCGGTAAGCTTACCAAGAAAAGTGAGAAAAATGTATGGAAAAAAAGATCTGTGTTCTTTGAGCTTCCTTATTGGCGACATCTTCATGTAAGGCACTGTCTTGATGTGATGCATGTGGAGAAAAATGTGTGTGACAGCATTGTTGGAACACTTCTCAACACACATGGTAGTTCCAAAGACGGTTTGAAGGCAAGATTGGATTTGGAAGAAATGGGAATACGGGAGGAGTTACATCCGAGGCCAGATGGTGAGGGGAGCTATCATGTTGAAGAGACTAATATTTTGTCCAAGGCTGAGAGAAGAAGTATTTGTGAGTGTTTGCAAGGAATCAAAGTTCCCTCTGGGTACTCATCTAATCTTAAGAGGATTGTGTCCATGAAAGATTTGAAATTAGTAGGCCAAAAGTCTCATGATTGTCATGTACTGATGCAACAATTACTCCCAGTGGCTGTTCGAGGAATCCTTCAAGATGAGTTGAGACACATTGTAACCCGACTTTGCTTCTTCTTTAATGCTATATGTGGCAAAGTCTTTGAGACTGAAAGGTTGGAGGAATTGGAGCATGAGGGTTATGTTATTTTGTGCCAGCTTGAAAAACAGTTTCTTCCTTCCTTTTTTGACATCATGGTACACCTCATCGTTCATCTAGTGCGAGAGATAAAACTGTGTGGCCCTGTATACTTACGATGGATGTACCCATTTGAAAGATACATGAAAATCCTTAAAGGGTATATGAAGAATCCAAGTCGGCCCGAAGCATCCATTGTTCAAAAATATGTGGCCGAAGAAGCTATGGACTTTTGTCAACAATACCTGTCTAAAGCAAGACTTACTGGTCTCCACAAACCCATTGCCACACAGGGGGGTCAACGCGGAATGTCAGTGAGGAGTGTTGATCGTAATGAACTGCAGCAAGTACACTTACACATCTTGAATAACATTGATGAAGTTCAAGACTATATTGCTGTTCATAAAGATCTTGTCCGGAAAACAAATAATAGGATGACAGAGCAAAGGCTCATTAGAGAACACACCAAATCTTTTGCACATTGGTTCAAATTGGAGGTTGAAAATGAGGATTGTGTTTCTGATACAGTTAGATGGTTGGCATGTGGTCCTGAACATAATGTGATCTGTTGGAATTCATTTGATATCAATGGGTATTCCTTTTATACGAAGTCCCTAGATGATAGAAGTAGCGTGCAAAACAGTGGTGTTATGTTAGTGGCTGAAGCTATGCATTTCTCTAGTTCAAAAGACAACAATCCTAAATTAGCAGCCATCCCTTATTATGGCGTTGTTGAAGAGATTTGGGAGGTGGACTACTCCAAATTCAAAGTTCCCGTATTCAAATGCAAGTGGGCTAATGTAAACAACGGTGTTATGGTCGATCAGTTAGGATTTACACTGGTGGATTTGAATAATATAAGTTTTGGGGATGAGCCTTTCATTATGGCAGACCAAGCAAAGCAAGTGTTCTTTATCACTGATCCTCAGAATGAAAGATGGTCTGTCGCGCTCCAAGGGAAAAGTGTTGTTGACAATGATGATTCTTTTTATGAGATCCCTTCTTTTTCAGTAGGTTTACCACAATTAAATGAAGAAGTGGATTCTGATTAATTTCTATGTGTTTCTTGTTTAGTCTAAACATGCAATTTTAAGTTTCTTGTAATGATTGCGTATATGATTTTGATGTAATAATAACAGAGACAGATTCTTGTTCTGATAAGAATGTTGTGACGCTAAGGATGGGATGATATTATAAGGTGGTGAAGTTTTAAAAAAAAACTACAACATTTAACACCGGTCTTAAGTGATATTCGGTGTAACAGGTCACGTCTAATAATAATTTATTGTTCGATTTTACACCGGGTTATACTTTATCCGGTGTTATAATTATCGATGTTTATTTTTGACACCGGTTGTTAAAATTAGACGGTGTAAAATGTTTCACTTTTACGTCGTTTATGTTTTGACCGGGTTAGAATTATTTACAACCGGTGTTAAATGTTTATATTCATTTTTTTAACCCGCCTCTTGGCGCGATGACCTTCAATCTTCTCCTTTCTCACATACTCTTTTTTATCGCCGCTCGTCGTGCTCTGTGGTTCTCGCGAGGCTTCTCCGTGCTCGGTCAGTCGTTCTTCTCTGTCACCTCTCTCGTTCTGCTATTCCGTAAGTGTACGTGTTCTCTGCATTTTTTTCCCTGTGTACGTGCGATGCCGTTTTTATGTTCGTTTAATCTAGGTTTTCTATTTTTCCTGATGAATGCTGGCACATCTTTCCATTCATAACTGCTAAAGGAACAAGTTTTGTGTGTTCTGACGGGTTGAGGGAAAAAGGGTTAAGTCTGTTTTCAATGTTTTTGATGTTGTTATTGCGTACATAGGAATATGGAGGATAGAGTTACTCAGATTGAGGCTGGCGATGCTCCAAGCGCCACTAAGCAAAGGAAGGGCAGAAGTGCGACTCGTTTGAAAGACATTACGAAGGACAGGATAGAGGGGAAACTGCTTCCGATAGAGTTTGACAGAAACTGGAACCCAACTGGTGAACACAGGACAAAGTACGTAAGTTTAGGACGATCAATTAAGGGTGACTACTGTTCACCACGTCCAAATTCAGGACGATCAATTAAGGGTGACAGTTGAAGCCGTGCTAATTGGAGATGCTCTTGTCCCAATTCCCACTGATGAGGTGAAGACAGTGAGCCAAGCAAAAGGGACTTTCATATTGTGGCCAAAGCATCTTGTTTCGGATCACGTCGCCTCATCCCCCGACCAACTTCCCACCCCTCCCGCTTTGAATGCCATGCAACGTGTGATCCTAATGGCATATGACAAAACGTTCCATGTGGACGCGTTGCCTATGGATTCAGTTGTGGGCGACATGGGGGCACCGGCCTTCCTGGATCATGCGGACGTCAAATCTCTGATCACTCCCAAGGAAGAACTGACCTCCGGCTGCATCCAAGTGTTTTTGATGTAAGTATAATTTAAATGTAAATATATGTAATAACAAAGTTCAAGTCTTACAACTAATGTCGTGCATGCATTGCCTGTAGGTACATGCAAGCTGAGTTGGTTTCCTCCAAGGGCAAACAAAAAAAGTTCGGATTCCTATGCCCAATTCAGATTTATGCTAAAGGGACCTCTCAATCTTCGAGACTTGCATACATTTCAGAGAGGCTCGGTGAAACCGATATTGATTGTTTCTTCGCACCATATATGCATGAGTAAGAATAATAATGTTTCATTTTATTTTATATATACTAGTTTTGTAGTTGCTTAATTATAATACTCATTTTCTTTTAACTAATCTCTACAGCAATCATTGGCAACTTGTCATCCTATGTAAGCATAGCTATAAAGTTTTCTTCTTATGCTCCCTCCATTACAAGCCCTCGGTGGATGTTAGGAAGATCATGAACACGTACGTGAGTTCTCTTCTATACACAATGATCTGTGTGATAAATGGGTTACTAACTTGTTAACTTTGGTCATAGGGCTATGAGGACATTCGCAGTTGCAAGGGGCCTTAAGCACGCTAATTTGGTGAGGGACCCTGAATGGATCACACCGATGGTAATAAAAGTATATATTAGGTGTTAGCTAGGTTCCCCGTTTTGATGATGAGAAATAATTTTTCTCTTGTTAACATTACAGAGTCGAAGGCAACCCAGAGAAAGCAACTTGTGCGGCTTCTACATAGTCAGACACATGGTCAATATTATCTTGGCAAATAGGATTGACCTAAGTGGGGAGGTAAAATTATATTTTGAATGATTTCATATTTCTTAATTGTCAATCTAATCTAAATTAGTAATGCCTTAATTTCTTTGATTTTGATTTCATATTTCAGATGTTTGAACAACCTGATCCATTTCCTGACCAAGATATTGAGGACCTGCGTAATCGGTGGGCAGAGTTTTTTGTTCAAATCCTTCCTTCTCAATAGTATTTGTCTTTCACTGAATACATTTTTCTGTTCAAATTGTATCATTTTTGTATTGAGTTTTATTCAATGAATAATATAATGAGCAATTGAATTATATATGTCTCTGGCATCTTGAAATGATGATGATCGATGATTGAGTCATATATTACATTTGGGCAGTTTACTTCTGAAGCTTCAGGCCAACGAAATCTATCAAATATAAATTTAATAACATCTACATCGGAGGTACATACCCACCGGTGTAGTAAGAACATATATAAATTAAATTTAATAACATCTACACCGTCCCAATATTCAACCGGTGTTAAAAATTTAAAAATTTACACCGTCCCAATATTCAACCGGTGTTAAAAATTTAAAAATTTACACCGTCCCAATATTCAACCGGTGTTAACATTTGAAAAATCTACACCGTCCCAATATTCAACCGGTGTTAAAAATTTAAAAATTTGAAAAATCTACACCGTCCCAATATTCAACCGGTGCAGATGTTAAAAATAATACACCGGATGTAAATGTGAACCGATTTAAAATGTAGTCCGGTGTAAAAAATTATACATTCTACACCGATTATAGGACCGGTGTAAAATGTATGACTTTTTACACGGTCCGTTTCTACACCGGTTGTGTGTGCGATGTTGAATGCCATTTTCAACCGGTGTTGAAATGCTTTTTTCCAGCTGTGCTAGTTTCAATAAGCTCATTTCTTTCTCTACTTTGTGACATTTGTTTACATCTTTCTAAACTAAACTCTCATGGTTCATTTCCACATAATTTTTCATGTAGAATCTAAAATATGTAATAAAAAATTCCAGAATCCAATTGCTTCCCAAAGTTCTTCTCAGTACCAAAAAGTAGCTCCCTTTTTCCAAAAATTCCCATTTTGATTCCAATGCTTCCAATACTTGTTTTCCTACTATAACCCCACACAAAATTCCATTCTAAACCCATTGGAAGCATCAAAACCATGAAATTCCAACATATGAACAGTGATTTCGTACTGTACAGAAAAGAACACCTTCATGGATTCACAAACACACATGGATTCCTAAGCCATTATCATGTGATTTAAGCTTGTTTAAGCTTGTGCAAACTATCTAGAACATAAACACATATCCTATCACATATCCAAAGAAATTTCAGCAGCATTTCCCCAAGATTCAAGCCTCAAAACCAACTTAAACTCAAGAAGAAATCATAAGAACAAAGTCTAGAAGCAAGGGAGCAACTTACCTTACAAGCTTCTTCAAGATCCTTACTTCTTCCTTGCTTGAGAATATTTTGCAAGAGATTCTCCACCCTTTCTTGCTCACGGTTTTGGCTTGAAAATGAGGGGGTATTTATAGCAAAAATCTTGGGAAAATTGAAGGCCAAGATCACCTTGGGAACTATTTTATCTAATGGTTAAAGGTTTGATCTTGGAATATCTTTTCTCTTTTCACTCATGACCTCACCACTATGACATCACTAACATGACATCACTTGGAACACATAATCCTCCTCTTTGGCGCCATTTTGAAGTCCTTGTGGGTCCTACCATGTGCAAACCCTAATTCTTACTTTATTCTCTTTTCTTTTTCTTTTCAAAAATCCATAAATTATTCATTATTGGGCTTGGGCTCCAAGATAACTTTTGAGTCTTATTGGGCTGGCCTAGGACAAAAATGTTGGGCCCTTTTTAGGTCTAATAGCTAATTGGCACAAATCCCAATGTACTTTCCTTATACTGATATCCTTAAATTACCCTGATCTTAGAATAAATGCTAAACACCTCCTTTAATTGTTCTAACATTTTTAGAAATTCATTATAATATAAAATGAATTCTCTACAAAGTTTCATAATTTTCTGAGACCCAGAAGTTCTGATAAAAATTACATACATTTTCTTTAACCCTTTATCGGTGTCCTTTTTCACCGTAAATTCCATAATTAATTCTACAGGACTCCTTTTTGACTTCTGTCAACTCCATAAATTCTCATATTAATTATAATAATTTACTATCAAATTTTCTCTGATATCCATCCATTGTGTGAAATGACCATAATGCCCTCCATTCTCTTCTAGTTTCTTAGGGCATCACATGGGCATTTTCATAATTTTGTACTTTGACTCTTAGACTTTCTTCCTCTTCCAATTTAATCCCTTTCTTTACATAAATATGGCCTCATCTTTTCCTGAAAGAATCTCATATATTTTATTCAACCTGTACATACAACTTAGTACAGAAATTAGGGATGTTACAACAACCGCTTTGAACTCGCTTCTACGAGGTCCTCATTGCAAGCTTTCATAGCCCAAAATATCTTATGCTCTATTTCCACAGGCATGTGACAAGCTTTCTTGAAAACTATCCTATAAGGGGACATGCCTAGAGGGGTTTTGAAAGCTGTTCTATATGGCCATAAAGCATTGTCAAGTCTTAAGTTCCAATCCTTATTGGATGGCTTCACAATCTTTTCTAAAATATGATTTATCTCCTATTAGAAACCTCGGCTAGACCATTAGTTTGAGGGTGGTATGGTGTTCAGACTTTATGAGTTACACCATATTTTGCCAATATATTGATTAACTTATTGCAAAAATGGGTGCCTTGATCACTGATTACTGCTTTTGGTACTCTAAATCTACTAAAGATATGGGACCTTAGAAACTTAGAGACTGTTTGGGCATCATCTAGTCTTGTAGGGATAGCATCTACTCACCTAGATAAATAGTTTACAGCCAATAAAATATAATTAAACCCTGCTGAAGGTGGAAAAGGTCCCATGAAATCTATTCTCCAAACATAAAAAATCTCACAAAATACAATAGGTTGTTGCGGCATCTCATGCCTTTTACTAATCCCCCAAATCTTTGGCACCTATCACAAGCTCTAAAAAATTCAAAAGCATCCTTAAAAAGGGAGGGCCAATAGAAACTGGATTTAAGGACCCTACTTGCAGTCCTTTTCCCCATAAAATGGCCACCACAAACCTATGAATGGTAAGCTTCTAAAACTGATTTGTGATCTTGGTCTGGGACACATAATCTCAATACTTGGTCTGAGCACAACCTCCACAGAAAAGGTTTGTCCCAAATGAAGTATTTAGATTCACTCTTGAGCTTTTGGGCCTAAAATCTAGTCAAATGAGAAGGGATTAGGCCAATTTTAATGAAATTAGCTAAATGAGCATACCAAGGTTCCATAATAGCAACCAAACAAAGAGATTGATCAAGGAAAGAATCACAAATAAGATTAGAACTGAGTACTCCCCTGGTCTCTGTTGGTAATCTGCTTAGATGATCTGCAACATGGTTCATATTTCCAGCTTGATCCCTTACTTCTATATCAAACTCTTAAAGTAGTAGCATCCATCATAGAAGTCATGGCTTAGATTGAGGTTTATGGAATAAATACTTGACGATGCATGATCTGTGTAGACAACAACTTTGGAGTTAACGAGATAAGCTCTGAATTTATCCAAAGCCACTACGATTACAAATAATTCTTTCTCAGTAGTGGTGTAATTAATCTAAGCAGCATCAAGTGTTTTCAAGGCATAGGCAATCACTGTAGATACATTACCTTCCTTTTAACCTATCATATCTCCCACAACATAATTGGAAGCATCACATGATAGTTCAAAAGGAAGATCCTAATTTGGTGAAGTTAGGATAGGTGGAGAAACCAACCTATCCTTCAATTTTTCAAAAGCCTCTTTGTAATCAGTAGAAAAAACAAAGTAGTGTCTTTTTACAGAAGCTTTGAGAGTGGTAAAGCAATTTTGCTAAAATCTTTGATAAATTTTCTGTAAAATCCAACATGCCCCAAAAAGGATGGAAGTTCTTTTAAAGTTGTGGGGTAGGGCAATGAGAAAATTACTTCAATATGTCTAAGTATATTCCATGATCAACCATGAAATGACACTTTTCAAAATTCAAAACCAGTTTTTTCTCAATACATCTAGCAAGGATTCTATCAAGGCTCTCAAGACACTCGTCAAAATAATTACCATATACAGTAAAATCATCCATGAACACATCCATGCATTTTTCAATAAAATCAACAAATATAGAAAGCATACAACACTGAAATATGCTAGGAGCACTACTGATAAGACACATTTTATATATGGTTTCTATGACATTTTTAAGAGTTTTATTGTAACTTTACCATTCATTTCATGCCTTAAATTATACTTTTGTGTATTACATGATTATGCGTGGCAATATGCTAATTAAAGGGTAAAATGGTAAAATAACTCTTCCAAACTGCACATATACTGTTATTTACTGATTTGGACTTTTACAGCGAGCTTTTATGTTAAATTGCAGGTATTTTGGAAGAGAGGAAGTTGCCGTCAAAAGAGGAAGCTAGTTTTAGACTTGATTAGGCTAAGAAGCAGTACTCACACATTCTCTGAAGACTAATTCGACCACCTACACGCATCTTCCATCTTTTCTACCCCTTTCCACAGATTCCTTCACATTCACCCTTCATCTTTCCACCGTTTCTTTATGGCATCACACCTGAACAGCAATTGCAATATAGTAGAAGTCATGAGAGTCTAAGTTCTTAGTCTCTTGGTGATGGATCTCAAATCTTGAGCTCATGGACTAAACCGGGGAGTTTCTTCTGTTCTAATTTGCATCTTGTCATGTTATGATTGCTGCTAGATCTAGGGTTTTCATCATATGAACAAGTTTTGAATATCGAATTATCATTTTTAGATTAGAATGTTGTAATTTGATTCTGGATGTTTAAACAGTGGATTTTAATTTAATATTTTAGTTTTGATTTTAAGAAAGTTGGGTTGTTTTCAGCGATCATTGCAAATCAATTCATTTGCTTGAAATCTAGGGTTTTCGATTGACGACTATTCGAGGGCGTTCTCATAATCTAGGGTTAATTGCAAGCTAAGTTGTTTCTAACAGTTCGCTAATAGTCTTTAAACTAGCTTTGATCAAAGGAGTTTAAAGAAGATTAGGGTTATGGACTCAATCGTCTATTGAGGTTTTACTCAAGACTTAGCGATTTCAAACTCCAATATTTAATTAAAAGCGAGGATAGATACGTTTCATCATCAAGAGCCTTTCATAACATATTCTTTCAACAAGCCAACCAGTTTCCATCTTAATCAAAAATCCAAAAATATCTAACTTTTCTGCACCCTTATTTTATTACAAAAATCAACTAAACCCTAAAACCATTTTATCTCTACTCAGGTTTTTTTTTTACATCCAATTTGCTAGGATTCCTTTAGAAAGGTTCCTTGAGAAGAACGATAGGGTTGTGCCTTATACTATATTGGGTGCAATTAACTTTATTTTGATCGCTCAGGCTGCGATAATCTCAGAGCGTCATCAATTACACAAACCAAATGGCATTCTTTTATAAGCATATGTACCAAAAGGGCATGTAAATATGGTCTTTTCTTGGTCCCTCGGGTCTATGGGAATTTGGAAATATCCTGAATACCCATCCAGGAAACAATAATGACTTTTCCTTGTTAATCTCTCAAGCATTTGATCAATAAAAGGTAAGGGAAAATAATCTTTCCTAGTAGAGTCATTCAACTTTCTATAGTCAATACAAACCCTCCATGAATTTTGCACTCTAATAGGTATCAACTTATTATTCTCGTTCTTTACTACTGTTAGTCTGCTCTTTTCAGGCACTACATGCACAGGTGATTCCCATTCACTATCTGAAATAGCATATACGATTCCTGCTTTTAACAATTTACTAATCTCCTTCCTAACCACATCAGAGATCAACGTGTTTAATCTCCTTTGGGGTTATTTAATTGGCTTGGAATCTTCATTTAGCAAAATCTTGTGAGTTCAAATAGTGGCATCTATCCCTTTTATGTCAGGTAATTGCCAACCCAAAGCTTCTTTATTCTTCCTAAGCACACTCAATAACGTAGACTCTTCACTAACAGTTAAAGCACTATAAATTATTATTGACAATTTTGAGTCTGGCTCAAGATAAGCATACTTTAGGTTAGAAGGAAAATCTTTCAACTCTAAATCTGTAGGTTGGATAATAGAAGGAATAAGATGGGGCAATAATTCAAATTAGAAATACTCCCTTTTATAGATTCTTGGAGGTTTCTCATATTCAGCTCATTAGGACATTCTGTCTTGCCTTTGGTCTCTTCAGGAGTTGTACCAAGCTTAAGTTAGTATACAGCTGCAACATAGTTGAGATCACCCTCTCTCATACTTGCATCATTGGTAAAGATCAAATCATTCAAGAATCTTAAAGTATGTGAGGTAATTTTGGACTATGAGTGAGGATAAGTGAAACATCCTTAATTTCGTATGTCTTAGGGACCATTTGGTAGCATTTAGAACCACTTTCAAGGTCATTGAAGTCCAATTTCTCAATTTGGAGTTTTACTCTTATCAAGTACTGTTCACTGTGTAGATTCCAGATGAGTGACCTGACTTCAAAAAATCATAACTAATTCTAGAAAAATCGCAATGAAGTGGTTCCAATTCATACTTGAAGCTAACTCAATTATATTTCAGGTAAAAATAATTCTATGACCATTACTTGACCAAGTCAACGTCAGTCAACATTTCAACTTTACTATTCATCCAGCATTTTTTCCTGAATCCAGCATTCTAGTCCCAACTTTCATAATTTATATCTCCATGTGTAGACATCCAAATGAGGCATTCTATATATAAAATTGAATATTAATATGTCTACTATTTACCATAAAAATTTCATACATTTATTCATCCATTTACTATTTTTAATTATAGGTCAACCATCACTAAGTCACCACGAGTTACTATTCATGGTGGCAAATTTCAGCACTCAACTTTGCAAACATATGCATACATCGATCATGTATCAGTCAAGTATGCCAAACAGTATTTATTATTAAATAATAAGTTGTTATACATCTGGGTATGTACAAAACTTCCCATATTTCTATTACATCTTTTTCTGCCTGAAATCCGGCAGCATAACCGCTACGCTTCGTCTTCAGAAAGTAACTAATCTTGTACCGATTCGATAATTTATGTGAGAACTACCATTCTACTTAAGTACCTAGGAAAGACTGGATGAACCGGCTAGGTCCACTCACTTCCAGCCTCCTTAGACAGTACCTACGTACACAGTACGTATCAGCTCCTTTCTTCACTACTGCAATCTTGTCATAATTTCGGCAGCATAACGGCGTCTCCTAAAATTCTCAAAATTTACTTTGACATAACTTCCCCTGTAATGGGTTATATATATAAGGATGAGATTCGGGGGAATCTCAGTAGTAATAATCATAACAATGTATGTAATGCAGAGTGGCATTGCTTGCTTGTGATTGTGTACAGATAAGTATGCTGCGTGCTTCCATACTCAATAACATATGATCATAGCATTGTAGCAGAGCTTCAAGCATAACATATAAGACAACAATCCAACCAAACAATAGTACAACAAATCACAAAGCCATTACATAAAAGCTAGGATTAGTTACTACCTTAAAAGCTTAGCAGAACTCTAAAATCTCTATACTACTTCCAGCTCAGCCAGATGAAACATCCTTCCTTAGACTCCTCAGAGTACACTTGCGGAAGCAATATTAGCTTGATTATATCTTAACTTAAGCCCAGAAATTCAAAATTTTACTCTTAAGTTCCTTATTCTAGACCTTTAATTTGAAAATTAATTTATCTCATTCTGCACATCCAAATGAGGTTTATTACCTATCCACATAATGCCCCAGATGTGTACGACTAGCCTGCCAAATTTCATAGCCAAACTCCTTCGTTTACTAGGTCAAACTGAGGTCAAAACACTTCTACCTCAGGACCTGCGAATTTCTCTTTTAATTCATCATTCACAAATTTAACATGCCAGACAATATTTATTATTAAATAATAAAATGTCATACAACAAGGCATACATCAAATTCTCATATTTCTATTACATCTTTCCTTGCCTAAAATCCGGCAGCACAACCGCTACATTCCTTCTGTAGAGAGTAACCGATCTTGTACCGATTCAGGAATTCCCGTAGGAACTACCATTCTACGTAAGTACCCAGGAAAGACTGGATGAACCGGCTAGGTCCACTCACTTCTAGCCTCCTTAGACAGCACCTACGTACACAGTACGTATCAGTTCCTCTCTTTGTTCCTTCTTCGTTGCCAGAATTTTGGCAGCCTAACGGCGTCTCTTAAAATTTCCAGATTTTATTTTGACAGAACCTCCCCTGTAATGTTATATATGGGAATGAGATTCAAAAGAATCCCAGTAGCAATAATCATAACAATATATATAATGCAGAGTGACGGTGCTTGCTTGTGATTGTGTACAGATAAGTATGCTGCGTGCTTCCATATTCAATAACATATGATCATAGCATTGGAATAGAGCTTCAAGCATAACATATAAGACAACAATCGAACCAAACAATAGCACAACAAATCACAAAGCCATTACATAAAAGCTAAGATTAGTTACTACCTCAAAGGCTCAGCAGAACTCTACTATCTCTATTCTGCTTCCAGCTCTGCCAGAACTTCCTTTCTTTCTTTCTTCCTCTCACTTTCTCTCTCTAGAACCTCCTCCTCCATCTAAAAGGCCCAAAACCGTGATGCAAATGAATGGGGAGGGGGTATTTATAGTTTTGGTCAATGGCATTCTTGTAATTTTGAAGCCATCTGATCCTGTGGTCCTGGTTTTTCTGGAATTTCCTATTTTTCTTTATTCCTTTTACTGCATCATGCATGAAATAATCTCAAAGCCACCTCATGGGACACCTCATCAGCTGACTCAGCAGTTCCAGTCTAATCCAGTACCGGTCCGGTCCGATTTCCCACAAACTGGACTCACCGGCTAAGATTGTGCCACGTGTCCTTAACTTTTCTTCTGCCTCTAGGATGACGCCATGTGGCATCTGGAAGGGACCTTTCATGCCTTCCAATGCTATCCAGATAAGTCCCGGACTTTATCTGATCACCTCCTCGGTTATCGTGCCAACCGAGTAACTTTACTTTATTGAAACAGCATTAAAATACTATTTTAATGCCACTTTTTCTCACATACTTCATGGGCTACGTTTTTGGGCTCTAGGAACATCATCTTGGGTCTCTGATCCAGTCCAAGTACTCTGATGGCACGATTCCCAAGAAACATCCCTTGGCAAATTACCAAAATACCCCTGAGTGCCCTTTCTTGCACTATTTTAACTCTAAGGGTAAAATTATCATTTTACACCCTTCTGTACTCTGTCAGGGTATATACTGACTCTAAGTAACTTTATCTATATGTACCTTGGCTTCTGGGCCTGTCCAGAATGACCAAAATGCCCGTCATTCATCTGTTACAATACAGGGGCATTTTTGTAATTTCACACTTTTCCGGGGTTCTGCCGGACACTGGCCCACCTATCAGTCCAAGTGTCTTACTGGGCCTTTGTTGGCGCCATTATTGGGCCTCTCAGGGTCTATTACCTTTATGGCACGCATTTTGAGGAATCTTCCTCTGTTAATGTTTATTGAATATTTTATCTATTATTCACCGTTTATACCCATATCCGGACACCGGCTCCTTCTGTCCGATACACTGGCCTGCGGTGTTCAGGCATCCCTGTGAGTCATAACAGTAATCTGACTGAGGTCATCCGAACTCATTCAGTCCCTTTTCAAATACCGATAAATTTCCCTATCGGATACCCGGAGGCCTCACACTCCCGTCTGGATTTTCTGATTTGTGAATAACTTTTTCTACAGGCCTCCTATCGGTATTCTGTTAGTTTCCTGACATCCGCCCCATAAGGACGCATTATCCTGTATTTTCTCACCTAGATCTAAAATCTAGGATATCCGGTATGAATTTTTATAACTTTTGGACGATCCGTCCATTTCTGGCTATCTGGAGTCTTCAAAAATTCCTGTATCAAGCCAGATTACCAAGCGTCATTTGCTCTCTCTACTGGTGAAATCTGGGACTGAAATGCTTCCGAACAGTCCAAACCAGTTCCGGCCTGACTTTCTTTAATTACACTTTAGCCCCAAGGAACTTTTCTTCTTTTCAATTAAGTCCCTTTTTATTTGGCTAAAATTACACTTAAGGACCCCACCTTTTTCTCTACTTTTCCTTTTTGGCTTTATACTTTCCATAATTGCACTTAAGCCCCTTCATTTTCTTTCTTTTGCAATTTAATCCCTTTCTTTGCATAAATGGCCATCATATCTCTAGAGACTTTCACTATATCAGTCCCTGGACTTATTTGCAGTTTAGTCCCTAAAAACCCTCTATATGTTTCGGGGACTTCTGCTCAAAGGGATATTCCACACATTCCTCATTTTGAACCTAGGTGAACCGTCCCAATTCTGTAGGTTAAAGACTTAACTCATCTTTAAATCCTGAAGGACTTAGCTCATCCCTCGGATTCCTACAAAATACAGGTAAGTGATCCGCCCATATCAGATTACTACCCTGGGACTACGGGTTTAGTAGCCTGCCCATATCAGACTACTTCCCAGTTCTCCTAGACCAAAAATCGGGATGTTACACCAGAACTCCCTTTCTTTCTTTCTTCCTCTCGCTTTCTCTCTCTAGCACTTCCTTCTCTCTCTTAAATGTTCTTGGCCGTGATGCATATGAAGGCAAGGGGGTATTTATAGTTTTGATGGATGGCATTTTCGTAATTTTGAAGCTTCTGAACTTGTGGCCCTGGTTTTTCCGGAATTTCCTATTTTTCTTTATTCCCTTTTACTGCATCATCAAGGGACACCTAAGGGGATACCTCACCCCTCACATTCTTCACATGGCAAAAGTTGAGGGAGCAAGAAGCCTTCTGGAAGCTTTCCAGTCTAATCCAGTACCGGCCCGGTCCGTTTCCTCCAAAACTGGACTGTTTTCTGAATCTAATTTTTCTAAAAATCCATATTATGTATTTTGACCTCAAATTTAGTATCTGGGTCCTTTATATCATTAACATTTTTATACTGGGTCTAAACTCAATTACAGATCCCCTGTGAAATGACCAAAATACCCTTGGGTGCCCTTTCTTGCACTATCTTAACCCTAAGGGTAAAATTGTCATTTTACACCTTTCTATACCCTGTCAGGGCATATACTAACTCTGAATAACTTTATCTGTATTTGTCTTGGCTTCTGGGCCTGTCCAGAATGACCAGAATACCCTCCATTCGTCTATTACCCTTTAGTACAACACAGGGGTATTTTCGTAATTTTGTACTTTTTCGGGGTTCTGCCGGACATTGGCCCACCTATCAGTCCAAGGATCTTACTGGGCCTTTGATGGCACCATTATTGGGCCTTTTAGGATCCATTACCTTTATGGCACGTATTACGAGGAATCTTCCCCCGGTAATGTTCATCGAGTATTTTAACTATAATACACCGTTTAAACACATCTCCGGACACCAGCTCCTTTTACCAGATACACTGGCCTACTATGTTCTGGCATCCCTATGGGTCATAATAGTCATCTGACTGAGGTAATCCGAACTCATTCAGTCCCTTTTTAAATACCGGTAAATCTCCTAATCGGATCCCCGGAGGCCTCACACTCCCGTCTGTATTTGCTAATTTACGAATAACTTTTTCTACATACCTCCTATCGGTATTTAGTCAGTTTCCTGACATCCGCCCCATCAGGACACATCATCCTGTAATTTCTCACTTATATCTGAAATCTAGGATATCTGGTAGGAATTTTTATAACTTTTTCATTATCAGATCAATTTTGACTATCTGGAGTCCGGAGAAAATTCCTGTATTAAGATAGATTACTGAGCATTACTTGCTCTATCTACTGGTAAAATCTGGGACTGAAATACTTTCGGGCAATCCAAACCACTTTCGGCCTAACTTTCTTTAATTACAATTTAGCCCCAGAGAACTTTTCTTCTTTTCAATTAAGTCCCTTTTATTTGGCTAAAATTACACTTAAGGACCCCACCTTTTTGTCTACTTTTCCCTTTTAGCCTTATACTTTTCATATTTGCACTTAAGTCCCTTCATTTTCTTTCTTTTGCAATTTAACCCCTTTCCTTGCATAAATGGCCACTATATCCTTAGGGACTTTCACTATTTACATATAAGTCCATGGACTTTTACTTATTTGCAGTTTAGTCCCTAAAAACCCTCTGTATGTTTTTAGGACTTCTGCTCAAAGGGGTCTGATAGTCTATCTATTTCAGGCTTACTTTCTGAGTCTCTGGGCCTAAAAATTGGGATGTCACATTTCTACCCCCTTAAAATAAATTCCGTCCTCAAAATTTACTTGGCATCTTAGTCAACTATCCTGGATATATTTTCTCTGTATATCCTTTCTTGGTTTAAGGCTTGGGGCACTCATCCATTTATACTTATGGACAACTTATTACACTTATGAGTAGTATCCATTTCTTTCATAACTTATCCCTTAGAATTTTGATGTAATTATGGGGTCTACTCCTCTTACACTTTGCTTATCTCTCAGGAGAAATATTATTTTTCTGACTTCCTTTCTCCTGATACAAAACCATAACTTAGATAATTTCACAACTTTTCTTAACTTTGTTCAGCCTCGTACATAACTTTATACATCTATGACAAACTTTTATGGCATTTGCTCTTTTTCTTATCCCTTCTTAGGGCTTATCTATCGTTAGGCTATGCTTGCCTTAGCATCTTTTGTACTACTGGGTTAGGGCTAAGTTTCTCTTCGTATAGCTCTAGGCCCTAGTATTCTCTTTCATAGAACTACGTTCTATCTTTGCTTTGCCTTAGACCCTCTTCTCTAGGTCTTTCTGGCCTTTCAATCTCTTTACCCTCATCTGGGGAATCTATCTGCTCATACTTTTCTGTTCTCAAAATATATTGGGTTCTCTTCTCTGTTTCTCAGGAATACTTCTACAAAACATTGAATATCAGCACCCAGATTTTTAACCTGGACTTCATCTTTGTTAAGTAGAAACTAAGTTTAGTCTGTATATAATATAGGCTATCTAAGGAAAACCATTATAAAATAATTTTTTTCTGGGTGAGTTTATCAACTAGTGAAGCTTCCTTAACTTCGTCTTTGGTGTTTATCTTCCCAAAGAGATACTACATTGTAATCATATCTTCATGGCTCATTACTTTCCTTAGGCTAAGTCTAACTGTGACCTCGGGATCTAACTGCGATCAACCGTTAGCCTCTTCAGAATTTAACTGCGACTCTGAAGCTGTTAGGATTTAACTGTGACCCTGGAGCCATGCTAGGATCTAACTGCGACCCTCCAGAATCTAACTGTGATTCTATTGTACTGTATATCTCCCGAAGATCTTAAACCAACAGACTAAGTTATAAGGTTAACTACTTCCACTTGTTGATAACTCAGTAAAAATTTTAAAAATATATTTAGTAGCCTTATATTATTTACCCAGACTTTACTTACTTTCTTTCTTACTCAGGAGTCTCTTCTCATCTTTCTTACTTTACTGCGGTTTACCATGCCTTGTGCCATCATGGTCTAACCACCTGCCATTGCATTGTACTGTTATGGCTTCATCATAACTTCTTATTTCAATCTGTGCTCTATCTGTGAGCCATTTGAACTATGTTCTAACTGCGAGCAATCCAGATCCAACTCTTATCTGAAGAGTGATATGAAAATAGTCTCTTTACTGTTATCTGCTACTTTATCTGTATACCATTCCGCTCAATAGAAATGGCCCTGAGTACTGTATTCACAAGCCTATAGAAATACCTGAGTAACCTCAATCATAAATCATATCTGAATATCATATCATCACTTATCGTCCCATAAACTGAGACTATCTATCATCCTCAATACATTCCTTATTGCATATGAGATACAACTATTCATCATAACTTATGGCAACATAAGCCATATCATCATCATAATTTGCTCGACCATCTATCGCACACTGCTATTAGGTAAGCTTTATAACATTCTTATTCCAGGTTTCTCATCTGACTAGCTTATCTAGCTTTGGCTGCCATGCTACCCTCTTACCAAGGTATAGACTCAACCCTTCATTACTCTATCTTATATAAGGAATAGGAGAGTCACTTTATCTTTTAAACTGCGGCTATCTCTTTACTATCTTTCCACTTCTTCTATCTATCCCTCAGTCCTAGTCGACTCCTGAACGGACTATGGTTCCTTATTGGCCTTTCTCTTGATCCTTAATCCTCATGGATCTCATTCATTATCCCTCACTATTACTTTTGTTCTCTAGGGGAGAGTACCCTAGGTCTACTACTTCTTCATGATGGAATCCCTCTGCTCAGGGAATATTTAGCCCTTTATCTATTAATCATCACGTCTCATACTATCTTATCTCAGATTTAAATTTTTTCCTTTCAACCAAAATATAAGCTTTAACGTCCAAGGGTTTGACTAACCCTAATTACTTTGTATATGTTTTCTCTACTTCCTACTTTTAAAACCTATAATCATACTCATCCTTATACAAAGCAATAGACTAGGTATTGGGTAGCTCAATAGTGTGCATACTGGACAATACAATCCAATCATATACATGGTTTATCCATTCATTAGCCAGTGGAAACAGAACACAAATAAACTCGTACCTTAATTTGGTGTAGGAGACTTTCTTATCTCGTTGCCAGTCAGGGTATATACTCTTCCCTGAGTTGGGTATTTTTCGCCTGTTGTGTTCTGTGGACACTCCCTGGCATAATGTCCAGACTTTCCACACCTATAGCATAACCCTTGACCTGCTAAACAAGGCCTTGTACCATGGTCTCGACCACAGTTCCCACATATATTAGGCCTTGGTTGCCTACTAACTTCTCTTGACCCACTACCAGGCCTACTTCCCTGTTTCTTATTAACTTCTGACCCATATGCTGGCCTATTTCTCTTCTTGCTGTTCCCTCTCAAGGAACCTAGTGGCACCATTGTTAATGTAGCAGGCTCACTCTTTTCTGGATATTGCACATTCTTCTCTATGATCCTGCATACCTCTACTGCTTCATTAAACCTTCGTATCTGTCGAGGAAAAACCTTCTCCTTCAATGTAGGATTCAATCCACGAGTTAACTTCTCAGTGGTCCACCTCTCATCATTCATACAGTTTAGGTAAGTGGAATATCGTGAAAGACGAATGAACCTAGCAAGATAATCATCAAAGGGTTCTTGCTCACCCTGCTTTAACATTAAAAATTCTTCTTCACGTTTATCTCGTACTGACTGTGGAAAATATTTCTCGTTGAACTGCTCAAGAAATATTTCCCATGTAAGTGGAATATTTCTTGAGTGCAGAATTACTTCTTTATTCCTCCACTACCTATCCGCATCTTTTTCTAGCTTGTAAACTGCCAGCTGGGCCTTTCTTTCAGTAGGGCATTCTAAAATCTTAAAGATTTTCTCTAGCTGGCTTACCCAATCCTCGGCTACTTGAGTGTCAAAAGTCCCTTCAAACATGGGCAGATTAAACTTATGGAATCGTTCCATCCATGTTTGCAGACTTTCCTGGTTATTGTTATTTCCTATAGACCCCTGATGTCTATTCATTCCAGTCTGCTCATGATCTGGATGAGGTTCAGGTTCTACATTATTTTCTGGTACCACCTACTTCTCAGACTGTTGTAATCTTGCAACCGCAGCAGCAACCGCCGTAGCGATAACAGAATCTCGTTCTTGATCTTGGCGAGCCTGGGTTGCCCGTATCTCATCCATTACTTGTTGTTGTTATTCTAATCTATCTAGAATAATTCTCATAAGGTCTATCTGATTATTAGTACCCTCATCCCGGGGCTCTACCACTTCTGGTCTAACCATTCTTCTTGTATTAACTATGACTTCTACTTCTTTTTCTAGAATTGGGAAATACAGTCATATATATGCACAAGAATATATGCACACATTTAAAACATTTAGGATAACCCCTACCACCTACCACACATCTTAACTATTTCAGAGCATCACTGAGCCAGAACCTTCTGTTCTGTGCCAGAATCTTATGCTCTGAACCAGAGCCCTTTTTGGTCTATGCTAGAACCTTCTGCTTTGATACCAAAATAAAACATCATTACTTTCGTATGTCTTATGGACCATTTGGTAGCATTTAGAACCACTTTCAAGGTCATTGAAGTCCAATTTCTGAATCTGGAGTTTTACTCTTATCGAGTACTGTTCACTGTGTAGATTCCAGATAAGTGACCTGACTTCAAAAAATCATAACTAATTCTAGAAAAATCGCAATGAAGTGGTTCCAATTGATACTTGAAGCTAACTCAATTATATTTCAGGTAAAACTAATTCTATGACCATTACTTGACCAAGTCAACGTCAGTCAACATTTCAACTTTACTGTTCATCCAGCGTTTTTTCCTGAATCCAGCATTCTAGTCCCAACTTTCATAATTTATATCTCCATGTGTAGACATCCAAATGAGGCATTCTATATATAAAATTGAATATTAATATGTCTACTATTTACCATAAAAATTTCATACATTTATTCATCCATTTACTATTTTTAATTATAGGTCAACCATCACTAAGTCACCACGAGTTACTGTTCATGGTGGCAAATTTCAGCACTCAACTTTGCAAACATATGCATACATTGATCATGTATCAGTCAAGTATGCCAAACAGTATTTATTATTAAATAATAAGTTTTTATACATCTGGGTATGTATAAAACTTCCCATATTTTTATTACATCTTTTCCTGCCTGAAATCCGGCAGCATAACCGCTACGCTTCGTCTTCAGAAAGTAACTGATCTTGTACCGATTCGGTAATTCCCGTGAGAACTACCATTCTACGTAAGTACCCAGGAAAGACTGGATGAACCGGCTAGGTCCACTCACTTCCAGCCTCCTTAGACAGTACCTACGTACACAGTACGTATCAGCTCCTTTCTTCACTATTGCTATCTTGTTATAATTTCGGCAGCATAACGGCGTCTCCTAAAATTCTCAAAATTTACTTTCACATAACTTCCCCTATAATGGGTTATATATATAAGGATGAGATTCGGGGGAATCTCAGTAGTAATAATCATAACAATGTATGTAATGCAGAGTGGCAGTGCTTGCTTGTGATTATGTACAGATAAGTATGCTGCGTGCTTCCATACTCAATAACATATGATCATAGCATTATAGCAGAGCTTCAAGCATAACATATAAGACAACAATCCAACCAAACAATAGCACAACAAATCACAAAGCCATTACATAAAAGCTAGGATTAGTTACTACCTTAAAAGCTTAACAGAACTCTAGAATCTCTATACTGCTTCCAGCTCCGCCAGAACTCCCTTTCTTTCTTTCTTCCTCTCACTTTCTCTCTCTAGCACTTCCTTCTCTCTCTTAAATGTTATTGGCCGTGATGCATATGAAGGCAAGGGGGTATTTATAGTTTTGATGGATGGCATTTTCGTAATTTTGAAGCTTCTGAACTTGTGGCCCTGGTTTTTCCGGAATTTTCTATTTTTCTTTATTCCCTTTTACTGCATCATCAAGGGACACCTTAGGGGAGACCTCACCCCTCACATTCTTCACATGGCGAAATTTGAGGGAGCAAGAAGCCTTCTGGAAGCTTTTCAGTCCAATCCGGTACCGGCCGGTCCGTTTCCTCGAAACTGGACTATTTTCTGAATCTAATTTTTCTAACAATCCATATTATGTCTTCTGACCTCAAATTTAGTATATGGGTCCTTTATATCATTAACATTTTTATACTGGGTCTAAACTCAATTACAGATCCCCTGTGAAATGACCAAAATACTCCTTGGTGCCCTTTCTTGCACTATCTTAACCCTAAGGGTAAAATTGTCATTTTACACCTTTCTATACCCTGTCAGGGCATATACTGACTCTGAAAAACTTTATCTGTATTTGCGTTGGCTTCTGGGCCTATCCAGAATGATCAGAATACCCTCCATTCATCTGTTACCCTTTAGTACAACACAGGGGCATTTTCGTAATTTCGCACTTTTTCGGGGTTCTGCCGGACACTGGCCCACCTATCAGTCCAAGGGTCTTACTGGGCCTTTGATGGCGCCATTATTGGGCCTTTTAGGGTCCATTACCTTTATGGCATGTATTATGAGGAATCTTCCCCCGGCAATGTTCATCGAGTATTTTAACTATAATACACCGTTTAAACACATCTCCGGACACCGGCTCATTTTACCAGATACACTGGCCTACTGTGTTCTGGCATCCCTGTGGGTCATAATAGTAATCTGACTGAGGTAATCTGAACTCATTCAGTCCCTTTTTAAATACCAATAAATCTCCTAATCGGATCCCCGGAGGCCTCACACTCCCGTCTGTATTTGCTAATTTGCGAATAACTTTTTCTACATAACTCCTATCGGTATTTAGTCAGTTTCCTGACATCCTCCCCATCAGGACGCATCATCCTGTAATTTCTCACTTATATCTGAAATCTAGGATATCCGGTAGGAATTTTTATAACTTTTTCATTATCAGATCAATTTTGACTATCTGGAGTCCGGAGAAAATTCCTGTATTAAGCCAGATTACCGAGCATTACTTGCTCTATCTACTGGTAAAATCTGGGACTGAAATGCTTTCGGGCAGTCCAAACCACTTTCGGCCTAACTTTCTTTAATTACAATTTAGCCCCAGAGAACTTTTTTTCTTTTCAATTAAGTCCCTTTTATTTGGCTAAAATTACACTTAAGGACCCCACCTTTTTGTCTACTTTTCCCTTTTAGCCTTATACTTTTCATATTTGCACTTAAGTCCCTTCATTTTCTTTCTTTTGCAATTTAACCCCTTTCCTTGCATAAATGGCCACTATATCCTTAGGGACTTTCACTATTTACATATAAGTCCATGGACTTTTACTTATTTGCAGTTTAGTCCCTAAAAACCCTCTGTATGTTTCTAGGACTTCTGCTCAAAGGGGTCTAATAGTCTATCTATTTCAAGCTTACTTTCTGAGTCTCTGGGCCTAAAAATTGGGATGTCACAATAAGTAGGGTTAGAATGTATTGGACCTTTAACCAAAATAGTGGAGTTGGAACTGAAGGCATTCGGAATTCACTAGTTGCGTCTGCCATTTCTGGTAGCGACTCTCAAGCTTATCTTCAACATCTAGTTGCGACTTAAACTTACAAAGATGTCTCTAAAACATTGGTCACAACCTCTTTATCTTTACGTAGTGACATGACATCTCGGGAGTTTATGGTCGCGACTATACAATCATCTTGTCTCGACTTCAATTCATAGAGAGGTCCCCCATTAGCAGAATGATATTGGGTCACGACCTGTAGGCCTTCACATCATAACTTGAGGTCACAGAAGCTCGATCCTCCTTTATTTGTTCCACTTCTAACTTCCAGAGTATCTTGTGACCCTGTAAAATCACTCACAAACTCTTCCAAAAGCATTATCACTGGTAATTGAGGAAATCGAATCAAAATTTGATAAAAATGAGAAATTTTGAGAAGGTGAAAGCATGCTATTTATATCTAAGCAGTTAAAACATGATGCATTACCTTCACAAGAGCAAGAAAAAGAGTAAATAGAAGAAAGAGATTAAAAATAATCATCATACGCACTCAAAGATAAATTTGAATCCTCTTGTTCCTAAAATGCTTTATGGGAGTTTTAGGAATTATTCAACATAGAATCATACCCATCATGCAAACTCAATTCATGCTCATCCCTAATCTCTTCCATAGCATAATCAATGGCATTCAACCCAGCAAAAGCAAAATTATCAAAAGGATATTTTATTGCTTCATTCATATTGAAAGTTACTACATATTCTCCAACTTCCATTGTGATGGAACTATGCTTTATACTAATAATTATTTTGGAAGTTTGAAGAAAAGGTCTGCCTAGGATCAAAGTGCTCTCATTGACTAGCTCACTGGACATGTCCAGAATATAAAAATCAGCTAGGAACACTAAGTCCTTGACTTGCACGAGAATATCCTCAAGAATTCCCTTCGGATATCTAATCAACCTATCAACTAACTAGAGCACTACACTTGTGTCTCTAAGATTCTTAATACCTAAGGCTAAGTATATCGACCAAGGCATCACATTAATGGCAGCCCCTAGATCTAGTAACGCACCCTAGATATGAACCTTTCCTATAGTGCATGGGATGGTGTAAGATCCTGGATCTTGGCACTTAATCGGTAATTCAGCCTTAAAAAGTGATGACACGTTAGCACTCACCTGAATTCTTTCAAGGGGCCTAAATTTTTGCTTATCAGCACATAATTCTTTTAAAAATTTAGCATACTTTGGATTTCTCTTGTGGAATTCAACCATAGGGATATTTATTTCTAACTTATTGAAGAGATAATAAGCATCTTGGGCAAAGTCAGGGTCAATCTTTTTCTTTCCAGTAAAATAAGATTTAGGAAAAGGGAGATCTTTTATACTTATCTCCTTACCTGTATGCTTAGAGGCTCCTTGCTTGCTAGACTCTGCTTTCTCCTCAGTTTGCTTTCCTTTGTATGCTGGACTTTGCACGGTCACTTCCTCTTCTTGCTTCTCTTGTAGTTCCTCTTATGCTTATGAGTTCTTTTCTTGGGTTGCGTTCTTAATCATAAGCCACTGTTCTTTAAGACTTTCTAACTTCCCAATTTTCATATGTGATGATGATAAATTTTCAACTTCAAAATCTTCCACATCCTCCTTTGGTGCATCATCTTCCTTAAAATGCACTTGTCTTCCACTTCTAAGTCATATGGTATTCAGACCCTTCGAAATCATGACATTGTTTGAAGATATGCTGCCACTGCTCTTTGTTTGGGTGTCACTCACTGTATTGGAAACTTGAGTTAAATGACTGGTAATATCTGCATTCTTGGAACTTAACTCCTCAAGTTTCCTATGTATATCTGCATTATTCTTCTGTTAAAGAATTCAAGTTATAGAGGTGAATTGACCATCATTCTCTTTGAGCTTGTTATCTATATTGGTCATTCTCCCATCCATATTGTTCATTTGTGATGCCATACTCTTCAATAATTGAGAAGTCTCATCTAGTCTTGATACCACTAAAGTATTAGGTTGAGTTGGAAACATAGACCTTGTATTATCTTGGTAGTTACTTGAGGAAGCACCACCTCCTTGGAATTGGTTTACCCTATTTTCCCCACTCCCCTACCTAAAATTTGGGTGGTCTCTCTAGCCAGGATTGTATGTGTTAGAGTATGGGTCTCTCTTCTGGTATTGGTGGTCTCTCCCTTGATACATTGCTGCTACTTCTTCATAATGTCTATCACATGTAGTTGTAGCATGCATCATTGAACCTCATGACTCATATCCTGTAACTAGTGCTTGTGAGGTTCCTACTGCATGAACTTGTTTCGTAGAATACAACTCTCTTTTAATTAAATTTATCCTATTTTCCATTCGATTTCCTAGAGCTGCTATTTCTGCTAAGATCTCATTTGAATTGCCCAAAGATGATATGGGCATTCTCCTTGGATCTTCAGTCTGATGGCCTTCATTAGCCATTTTCTAGAATAATTCCAAACTTGCTTGTGGAGTTTTATCTCTCAAAGGCCCATTTGCTACTACATTCAAGGACACCTTGTTGTGATGAAGTAGACCATCAAAGAAAATATCTACTAAATCAGTCTTCGTGATGTTATGATGGGGATATAGAGCCAACAAATTGATAAATCTCATCCAATATCATGTAATGACTCCCCATTCTACTACAAAATATTTGTGATCTCCTTCATCCGAGTAATCTTGAGGGTGGGAAAAATTGCTCTAGATATGTTGACTTCAGCTGATCCCATGTGTAATATCCTAATTTTTAGGCCCAGAGACTCATAAAGTAGCCTGAAATAGATAGGCTACCAGCCCCTTTGAGCAGAAGTCCCGGAAACATACAAAGGATTTTTAGGGACTAAACTACAAATAAGTGAAAGTACAGGGACTTATATGTAAATAGTAAAAGTCCCTAGGGGCATAATGGTCATTTTAGAAAAGAAATGGACTAAAGTGAAAGTCTAAAAGTTCCATGGTGCAAAAATGGAATTAGACACAAGTTGTGGGCCATTAAGTGTAATTATGAAAAGTTAAGGGACTTAATTGAAAAGAGAAAAAGTTTCCAGGGGCAAAATGGTAATTATAGAATTGAGCCATAAGTGGCTTAGAACTGCCCGAAAGCATTTCAGTCCTAAATTTTATCAGTAGATAGAGAAAGTGATGCTGGTTAATCTAGCTTATTGCAAAAATTTTATTAGAGTTTCAGATAGCTGAAATTTATCTGATAGTCTGAATGTTATCTGAAATTTTTATCAGATCTCTTGGACCTCAGATATAAGTAAAAAGTTACAGGAAGATGCGTCCTATGAAGCTAGAGGTCAGGGAACTGATGGAGTCCCGAAAGGAGATCTGTAAGAAAAGTTATTCACTTTTTAGTGAATTTTGACGGGAGTTCGTAAACGCCCGATATCCGATTAGGGAACTTAAGAAGTAAGCTAGCTGGGACTAAATGAGCCCAGATGATATCACAAAGAGGCCCATGATAAAGCCAAGTGAGGCTCAGGCCCATGATATGAGTTCATAGGAAAAAGGGACCAATGTCCATAAATATGTAGAAAAAGGTACAAAATGACTAAAATACCCCTATGTTATAAAATAATTAAAGAGTGAGTAAAGGGTATTTTGGTCATTTGACTATGGTTAGGCAGTCAAGGAAGGTTATCTGAATAGTTGACCAGGGTTAGGGAATACTTTGGTAAGGTGTGAAAAGACGATAACGCACTAAGGGCAGCAAAGTAAATAAAGAGGAACCAAGGGCATTTTGGTAATTTCTCAAGGGATATTTCTTGGGAATTGAGCTATCAAAGTACTTGCACTTGATCAGAGACTCAAGATGACATTTCAATAAGTACAAAAACTTAGCCCCAGAATTATGAGGGTTAAAGTGGCATTAAAATAATATTTTAGTAATTTTTTAGTAAAGTTACCCGGTTGAAGTGATAACCGGGGAATTGATCAGATAAAGCTTTGGACTTATTCGGAAGCCATGAGGTGGCGTGAAAGGTACCCATCAAGATTCCACATGGCACTAATCTAAGGGAAGAAGAAAAAGCTAAGGACACGTGGCACGATCTCAACCGTTTATTACGGGAAAGAAACCCTGGAATTCTCTGGAAGCGTTGAGTCAGCTGGTGAGGTGTCCCAAGGGCCCCACCATTGCGCCACTGACGAGCCCATCGGATTGTAGCAGTCCGAGCCATCAAAATTAAGTGAATTGCACCCTAGTAATGTAGTATAAGGCACAACCCTATCGTTCTTCTCAAGGAGCCTTTCTAAAGGAATCCTAGCAAATTGGATGTCAAATTCAACGGTAAACCTGAGTAAAGAGTAAATGGTTTTGTGGTTTTGTGGGTGCAGTAAAATAAAGATGCAGTAAAATAGATATTTTTGTGTTTTTGATTAAGATGGAAAATGGTTGGTTTGTGAAAGTAGTATATGATGATAGGCTCTTGATGATGAAAAATATCTATCCTTGCTCTCAATGTATATGGAGTTTGAAATCACTAAGTCTTGAATTAAACCTCAATAGATCGATTGAGTCCAGAACCCTAATATTCTTTAAACTCCTTTGATCAAAGCTAGTTTAAAGACTATTATTGAACTGCTAAGGATCACTTAGTGTGTAATTTAAAACAGATGGAAGAATGCCCTCGAATGAGCGTCGATCGACTAACCCTAGAATTCAAGCAATCGAATCAATTAGCAACGATCGTTGACAACCATTCAACTAGCTTAAACTCAAAACTGAAATATTGTATTTAAACCAGCATTCAAAACATCCAAAGTAAATTACAATTGTCTAATATGAGAATAATCAATCGATATTCAAAACTTGTTCATATGATGAAAACCCTAAATCTAGCAGCAGTCATAATATGACAAGATGCAAATTAGAATAGAAGAAACTCCCCGTTTCAGTCCGTGAGCTCAAGATAATAGATCCATCACCAAGAGACTAAAGGTCTAGCCTCTCATGACTTCTGCTGCACTGCAATCACTGTTCAGATGTGATGCCATGAAGAAACGATGAAGAAATGAAGGTGAATGGTGTAGAACGATGGACTATGAGTAGAAAGTGTGTGGAGAGCGCTCGAGTACTGCTTCTTAGCCTAATCAAGTCCAAAAATCAGCCTCCTCCTTGACGGCAGCCTCCCTCTCTTCTTATAACAACATGACCTAATTCAAAACGCGCAGTTTCAGTGATTTTGTACTATTAGTCGCGACCATATACATTTTTTGGTCGCGACCTATGATCGGTGAGAATCTTCCAGAAGCATTATGGGTCGCGACCTTAGGACTCTTTGGTCGCGACTAAATAGAATAGAGGCGTGGTTCCACTTTCATTAACTTTCGATTTCTTTCCTGGTCCTTGTTCTCTTCCAAAGTACCTGCAATTCAACATAAAAGCTCACTGTAAATGTCCAGATCAGTAGATAACCGAATATATGCAGTTTGGAAGAGTTATTTTACCATTTTACCCTTTAATTAGCACATTGCCACGTACAATCATGTAATACACAAAAGTACAATTTAAGGCATGAAATGAATGGTAAAGTTATTATGAAACTCTCAAAATTGTCATAGAAACCATATACAAAATGTGTCTTATCAATTCCCCCACACTTGAACCTTTGTACTCCTGGACAAAGAAATGAATTACACCTAGAGCAATCACTATTAAAGCCAAGATAAAAACATAATCCATAGTGTGACCTGAAACAATTAATCCACCATCTTTTGGGAATGCAGAAATGATAATGTGAGAAATGCCAAGTAATCAACTACTAAATGAAATCAACCTTAACGGCATGAGCGCAAAAGATCCTCTTAAAAGATATAAGTGTTTAGCTCTCTCTATCCTCTCATTGTTAGGGTTCTTTCACTCAAATTCAAATTGGAAAACATCCTACCATATGCTTGTAATGGCTCTAAATCTCAGCAACTATACAGCTCTTATGCAAAGAATCAAGAGGTCTTTTAGGATGGTCCACATGGAATGGAATATGAAGAATAGAAAGTACTATATGCATTTAACAATAAATATGTAGCATGAATTCATGTCTCTAAAGATCTAGAAGTGATAATTGTGCTAATAAGAGTTAATAATAGTGCCTTCCTCATTTCTCTTTTCTCTTTTTTTTTGTTTTCTTTTCTTGCATCTTTTCTTGCACCGTTCTCCCTTTTTTTTGTCTCCCTTTTGATTTGGCACCTCATGCACAGAATCTGTAGCACACATAACAACAATAATGAATTTTTGACATGATTAAAATTTTATTTTGCAAATGAAGTTTATGCATATATGACTTTCTATATAAATAATGGATGAAAGAAAATGATGGGCTCAAAGGGGGTGACTAAGGATATGAATGTAGTGGGCTTGTGTTTGGGATAAAAGGGTTTAGAAATGAATGCCTCTATTGAAACATCCTTACTTTCGTATGTCTTAGGGACCATTCAGTAGCATTTAGAACCACTTTCAAGGTCATTGAAGTCCAATTTCTCAATCTGGAGTTTTACTCTTATCGAGTACTGTTCACTGGGTAAATTCCAGATGAGTGACCCGACTTCGAAAAATCATAACTAATTCTAGAAAAATCGAAATGAAGTGGTTCCAATTGATAAATTAAGCTAACTCAATTATATTTCAGGGAAAAATAACTCGTTGATCATTCATTGACCAAGTCAACGTCAGTCAACGTGTCAACTTTACTGTTCATTCCACGTTTTTCTCCCTGAATCCAGCATTCTGGTCCCAAATTTGATAATTTATATCTCCTTTTGTAGACATACAAATGATACGTTTTATATATCAAATTAAAGCTTGGTATGTCTACTATATACCATAAAAATTTCATACATTTATTCATCCATTTACTATTTTTAACTATTTATCAAACATTATCATGTCACCACGTGTTACTGTTCACAGTGGTAATTTCCAGCAATCAACTTTGCATACATATGCATACATCCATCATATATCAGTCAAACATGCCAAACAACAATTATTATTAATTAATAAGTTGTTTTACATCTGGCCATGTACATAAATTCTCATATCTCTATTGCATCTTTTCCTGCCTGAAGTCCGGCAGCATAACCGCTACGCTTCATCTGTACAAAGAACTGAACCGTACTGATTCGGTAATCCCCTCATGATAACTACCATTCTACGTAGTACCCAGGAAAGACTAGATGAACCGGCTAGGTCCACTCACTTCTAGCCTCCTTAGACAGCACTACGTACACAGTACTTATCATATACTGATGTTCAGTCTTTACCTCGGCAGCATAACGGCGTCTCTTAAAATTCCCAAAATTCATTTCGACATAACCTCCCCTGTAATGAGTTATTTATTGGGATGAGATTCGGGGGAATCTCAGTAGCAACAATCATAACAATATATGTAATGCAGAGTGACAGTGCTTGCTTGTGATTGTGTACAGATAAGTATGCTGCGTGCTTCCATGCTTAATAACATATGATCATAGCATTACAGCAGAGCTTCAGACATAACATATAAGACAACAATCCAACCAAACAATAGCACAATAAATCACAAAGCCATTACATAAAAGCTAGGATTAGTTACTACCTGGCTAGCTTAGCAGAACTCCACTATCCTTATTCTGCTTCCAGCTCCGCCAGAAATTCCTTACTTCCTTTTTCTCCTTTCTCTCTTCCCTTCCTTCTCCTTCTCTCACTTCTTTCTCTCCCTTCTCCCTTCCATGCGTGAATGCAAGAATGGAATGGAGGGGGGTATTTATAATTGCCTTCAATGGCAATTCTGCAGTTTCTATGAACTTTGATCCTGCGGTCCTGGTTTTTCCTGGATTTTCCTATTTTCTTTAATTCCTCCTTTACTGCATCATGCATGACATCATTGGGACACCTCACCAGGACACCTCAGCGCCACATTTTCCACATGCTGAAATTCCTGGACACCTCAGCAGGCTGACTCACCGGTCCAGTGTCCTGCCTCGTAGTACGTGTCCTCAACTTTTTCTTCTGCCTTTATATTGGCACCATGTGTCATCTTACTGGCACCTGTCACGCCTTCCAATGCTATCCAGATAAATCTAGGACTTTATCTGATCACCTCCTCGGTTATCGTGCCGACCGAGTAACTTTACTTTATTGAAACAGCATTAAAATATTATTTTAATGCCACTTTTTCCCACATACTTCATAGGCTACGTTTTTGGGCTCTGGGAATGTTGTCTTGGATCCTGATCAAGCTCAAGTACTCTGATGGCTCGATTCCCAAGAAATATCCCTCGATAAATTACCAAAATACCCCTAGGTGCCCTTTCTTGCACTATTTTAACTCTAAGGGTAAAATCGTCATTTTACACCCTTCTGTACTCTGTCAGGGCATATACTGACTCTAAGTAACTTTATCTGTATGTGCCCTGGCTTCTGGGCCTATCCAGAATGACCAAAATGACCTCATTCATCTCCTACCCCTTTAGTACAACACAGGGGCATTTTTGTAATTTCACACTTTTCCGGGGTTCTGCCGGACACTGGCCCACCTATCAGTCCAAGGGTCTTACTGGGCCTTTGTTGGTGCCATTATTGGGCCTTTCTGGGTCCAATACCTTCATGGCACGCATTACGAGGAATCTTCCCCTTTTAATAATTATTGAATATTTTATCTATTATTCACCGTTTATACACATATCCGGACACCGGCTCCTTCTGTCTGAAACACTAGCCTGCGGTGTTCAGGCATCCCTGTGAGTCATATCAGTCATCTGACTGAGGTCATCCGAACTCATTCAGTCCCTTTTCAAATACCGATAAATCTCCCTATCGGATCCCCGGAGGCCTCACACTCCCGTCTGGATTTTCTGATTTGCGAATAACTTTTTCTACAGGCATCCTATCGGTATTCTGTCAGTTTCCCGACATCCGTCCCATAAGGACGTATCATCCTGTATTTTCTCACCTAGATCTTAATTCTAGGATATCCGGTATGAATTTTTATAACTTTTGGACGATCAGTCCATTTCTGGCTATCTGGAGTCCTCAAAAATTCCTGTATTAAGCCAGATTACCGAGCGTCACTTGCTCTCTCTACCGGTGAAATCTGGGACTGAAATGCTTTCGGACAGTCCAAACCACTTCCGGCCTGACTTTCTTTAATTACAATTTAGCCCCAGGGAAGTTTTCTTCTTTTCATTTAAGTCCCGTTTTACTTGGCTAAAATTACACTTAAGGACCCCACATTTTTGTCTACTTTCCTTTTTGGCCTTGAAACATTCCATAACTGCACTTAAGTCCTTTCATTTCCTTTACTAGGTCTAGGGGCATTATTATCTTTTCATATTTTACCAGAGTATTCTCTGGCCCTGGTCAACTATCCAGATACCCCTTCTTGACTGTCTAACCTTAGCCAAATGACCAAAATACCCTTTACTCATTCTTCAGTTATTCTATAACATAAGGGCATTTTCGTCATTTTACACATTTTCCCCGGACACCGGCCCCTCTTACCCCTGAACTGGTATTATGGGCTTGGGCCTTCCCTGGTGTCACTACGGGCCTTAGACAACACTATATGGCCTCTAGCCATTGTCCGATCATTTCTATTCGGACTGCCTTTCCTTTACCGATTATAACTGTAAATTCCCATCTTCAGGAATTTTTACAGAAAAATCGGGACCTCAAATCAAAATTCTGTGACCCCTCATTCAATCCGGAATCCTTTTCTCTATCTCCCGGTATTTTCAGATATTTTATCCGGACCGGGCTGTTTTGGCCTGAAAAAGCACTCACGCGCACACTTCTCTAAAATGACCATTTTACCCCTGGTCATATTTCTAATTCTTTCATACACCTAGAGACCTCATATGCACATTTCACAGTTCAGTGAAATGATCAGCATAATTTTTTCTATTTTCTAGCAAAATATGGTACTCATCGGCTACCAGCCCGATCTTTCCCATAATTACGATTATGCCCTTGATTTCTCTTTCTGGCATCTCTAGGCCTAAAAATTGGGATGTTACATCTATCATGTTCAATTCACAATTGTGCAAGTCATTCTCAACTCAGAGCCAAGATAAGTTCTAAAGGATATAAACCAATTGAATAATCACTCAATATAGAAATTTAGGCCGAGAATCTTTCTAACTAGGGTTTTGATCTAAATTGCTCATAAGCTAAGGTCCCAAACAAAGTTCATCATTCACTAGACATTAGAACACTTATCACAACTAAAAACCCTCTAAACGATGATTCAAAAGTTTCAAAGTAATCGCTTGGAGTCATATAATAATCCCAAATTCAATAGCAAAAGTTTAAGTGTTTCAAATTCAATTTCCAAGATTCTCAAAGAAAAATTCAAGTGTGGCAATGGTTTCGAAGGACTAAAATGGATTTGAAATTAGGGGACAATGAATTATTTGTGAAAGCATCTTAGTAGTTCAAAAAGGATCCTTCTTTCCAGCATTGCACAAGGCAAAGAGAAGGTAATTGGACATTTTCCAAAATTGGGTCGCGACTTAAAACATTTACGGTCGCGACATATTTTCACAGGGGTGCATGCTCAGAAGTTTTCAAACATTGGTCGCGACTAGTGAAATTGCCTATCGCGACTCAAATAGACATAGAGGTATTATCGCGACCATACAGCACATAGGTCGCGATTGTAGTTCACAGAGAGCATGTTAGTCCAAAATTCCATCACATGTCGCGACCATAAATCACATATGTCGCGACATTATTCACAGAGACTACCAAGTGACAGTTTTCAAGGTCCAAAAATGGTTTTCAAGCTAAATCCTTTTTACCAATTAACAATTTTGTTTAAGGTGGAGGTCCAATTTTCAGCAATTCACCATATGTTAAGATTAAAAACAAAAATTGTGTGATGAAAGATTGGATTAATTACAAAAAATTAAAGCAAGAGTAAAACATCCTCCCCCACACTTAAACCTGACAGTGTCCTCACTGTCAACAGAACCAGAAATGACAGCACTGTATGAAGTCAAACAAATCTAGCTCAAACATAGCAAATGATCTTATCACTCAATGCAAATTTTTCAATAAGGCATGCAGTCACATTCAAGTCATACAAGGCAATACAAGTAAAGCAAAGATGATAGGATGGGTAAGCTAAAGGCATGCATATGAGTGTGTGGATGGAAAGGTATCCATTGATGAGCGTGCGACACATGGACAGTAACGGGGAAGTGGAACAAAGCAGAAATAAAACAAGAATAAATAGAAATAAACTGAAAACAAGAAGAACAAAACTGAAAATGGAATCTAATCTACTGAATCATCCCTTTCCTAAGCTCAACCTATCATAGCAAACATCATCAATAGAAGAATGTGTAAAAGGTAGGAGATAGGAAAGAGACAACCTGGCCTCAAGGTGGCGAAACAAGTTCCTCGTAAAGTTTCAAATGATGGCTATTGGCCTGAAAAATGTTGCCTGTCGCTTCCTCTTCCAAGTCAATCATCCCAAACTCGTGGACTTTAACAACTGTGTAAGGTCCATCCCAGCTAGTTTTGAATTTGCCATGTTTGAACTTGAATCGAGCTTGGTATCTTAACACTCGATCTCCTTCCTTAAACTTTTTTCTCAGAATATTAGCATCATGGAATAACTTTGTCTTCTGTTTATAGATTTCAGAGCTATTGTATGCATCCAATCGAATCTCTTCTAGCTCTTAAATCTGCAACAACCTGTTCGAACTGGCTTCCTCGAGGTTCTCATTGCAAGCTTTCATTGCCCAAAAAGTCTTGTGCTCTATCTCTACAGGCATGTGATAAGCTTTTCCAAAAACTGTCCTATACGGGGATATGCCTAGAGGGGTTTTAAAAGCTGTCCTGTACGCCCATAAAGCATCATCTAGTCTTAAGTTCCAGTCGTTATTGGATGGCTTGATAATCCTCTCCAGTATGTGCTTTATTTCCCTATTAGAAACCTCCGCCAGACCATTAGTTTAGGGGTGGTATGGGGTTGATACTTTATGAGTTACACCATATTTTGCCAATAGGTTATTGATCAACTTATTGTAAAAATGGGTACCTTGATCACTAATTACGGCTCTTGGTACTCCAAACCTACTAAAGATGTGAGACCTTAGAAATTTTAAAATTGTTTGGGCATCATCTAGCCTTGTGGGGATGGCTTCTACCCACCTAGACAAGTAGTCTACAGCCAGCAAAATGTACTGAAACCCTGCTGAAGGTGGAAAAGGTCCCATGAAGTCTATCCCCCATACATAAAAAACCTCACAAAACAGAATAGGGTGTTGTGGCATTTCATGCCTCTTACTAATCCCTCCAAATCTCTGGCACCTATCACAAGCTTTACAAAACTCAAAAGCATCTTTAAAAAGGGAAGGCCAATAGAAATCGGATTCAAGGACCCTACGTGCAATCCTTTTCCCTCCAAAATGACCCCCACAAACCCATGAATGGCATGCTTCCAAAACTAATTTGTGATCTTGATCTGGGACACATCGTCTTAACACTTGGTTTGAGCACAGCTTCCATAGAAAAAGTCTGTCCCAAATAAAGTATTTAGATTCGCTCTTGAGCTTTTGGGCCTGAAATTTAGTCAAATGAGAAGGGATTAGGCCAATTTTAATGAAATTAACCAAATGAGCATACCAAGGTTCTATAACAATAACCGAACAAAGAGATTGGTCAGGGAAAGAATCACAAATGAGATCAGAACTACATACTCCCCATGTCTCTGTTGGTAATCTGCTCAGATGATCTGCAACATGGTTCACATTTCCAGCTCAATCCCTCACTTTATATCAAACTCTTGAAGCAGTAACATCCATCGTAAGAGTATCGGTTTAGATTGAGGTTTGTGGAACAAATACTTGACTACTGCATGATCTGTGTAAACAACTACCTTGGAATTAATTAGATATGCTCTGAATTTATCCAAGGCTACCACAATGGCATACAATTCTTTCTCAGTAGTGGTGTAATTAATTTGAGCAGCATCAAGTATTTTTGAGGCATAGGCAATCACTCTAGATAGATTACCTTCCCTTTGACCTATCATAGCTCTCACGGCATAATTTGAAGCATCACAAGATAGTTCAAATGGAAGATCCCAATCTGGTGATGTTAGAACAGGAGGAGAAATCAACCTCTCCTTTAATTTTTCAAAAGTCTCTTTACAGTCATTAGAGAAAACAAAGTCAGTGTCCTTTTACAGAAGTTTTGAGAGTGGTAAAGCAATTTAACTAAAGTCTTTGATGAATCTTCTATAAAATCCAACGTGCCCTAGAAAAGATCGAAGTTCTTTTAAAGTTGTGGGGTAGGGCAGTGAGGAAATGACTTCAATTTTTTCTTTATCCACCTCAATTCCCTTGCTAGATATAAGATGTCCTAGTACTATTCCACGATCAACCATGAAATGGCATTTTTCAAAGTTTAAAACCAGTTTTTTCTCAATACATCTAACAAGGACTTTATCAAGGCTTACTAAACATTCATCAAAAGAATTTCCATAAACAGTAAAATCATCCATAAACACATCCATGCATTTCTCAATGAAATCAGAAAATATGGAAAGCATGCAACATTGAAATGTACCAGGGCCATTACACAAGCCAAATGGCATTCTTTTATAGGCATATGTGCCAAAGGGACATGTAAATGTGGTCTTTTCTTGGTCCCTCGGGTCTATGGGAATCTAAAAGTATCCTGAATATCCATCTAGGAAACAATAATAACTCTTCCCTGCTAATCTCTCAAGCATTTGATCAATAAAAGGCAAAGGGAAATGATCTTTCCTAGTGAAGTCATTCAACTTCCTATAGTCAATGCAAACCCGCCATGAATTCTGCACTCTAGTAGGTATTAACTCATTGTTCTCATTTTTAACTACTGTCATTCCACTCTTTTTAGGTACTACATGCACAGGTGATACCCATTTGCTATCTGAAATAGCATCAATGATTCCTACCTTCAACAGTTTATTAATTTCCTTCCTGACCACATCAGAGATCAATGAGTTTAATCTCCTTTGGGGTTGTTTAATTGGCTTGGAATCCTCATTCAGCAGGATTCTATGAGTACAAACAGTGGCATCTATCCCCTTTATATCAGCTAATTGCCAACCCAAAGCCTCTATATTCTTCTTAAGCATACTTAATAATCTAGACTCTTCAATGACAGTCAAAGAATTGGAGATAATCACAGGCAATTGAGTCTGGCTCAAGGTAAACATACTTAAGGTTAGAAGGTAAATCTATCAATTCTAACACTGGGGGTTGAACAATAGAGGGGGTAAAAATACTTCCCATCTGTGTCCTCTTGGGGGTTACTCATGTTTAGCGCTGTAGGGCTTCCCATCTGACCTGTAATCTCTTCAGTAGTTGTACCAAGCTTAAGTTGGTCCATAGCTGCAACATAGTTGGGATCACACTCCCTCATACATATTGGCCCTTTAACAGAAACAGTGGGAAGGTGATCTGAAGGAATTTTCAGTTCATTGGATACGTTTGGTATATATCGTCGCGACCTTTCAGCGTATTGTCGTAACTGACTCTAACAGGGTGCATCTCTGGAGCTATTAGTCGTGACTTTATATTCATCCTATCTCGACTTGTGTTCTCTGGAGTTTTGTGTCGCGACATATAAACCATTTGGTCGTGACTCCTCTTCACAGATAGGCTGTCCCTCAGCAGATTGAGGTTTAGTCGAGACACCTTTATCTTCGCATTGCGACTGGTCATCTCTGGAGTTTTGTGTCGCGACATTAAATTCATTTGGTCGCGACTCATCTTCACAGTGGACTGCAGACTGATATTGTGTCACGACGTTAAGGTCATTAGGTCGCGACTTTTTATCACAGAAACTCGACCCTTATTTGATTGTTGGTCTTTCAGCTTCCTGAATACCTTGGGATCCTACAAAATCACTCAACAAACCTTTTTCAAGTGCATTATCTCTATCATCGTCATGCAAACTTAATTCATGTTCATCCCTAACTTCTTCAATAGCATAATCAATGGCCTTTAAAGTAGTAAACACAGAGTTATCATAGGGATATCTCATCGCTTCATTCATGTTAAAACTTACCACATGTTCTCTGAAATATCCTCCCTTAGACTCCTCAGAGTACACTTGCGGAAGCAATATTAGCTTGATTATATCTTAACTTAAGCCCAGAAATTTAAAACTTTACTCTTAAGTTCCTTATTATGAACCTTTACTTTGAAAACTAATTTATCTCGTTCTACACATCCAAATGAGGTTTATTACCTATCCACGTAATGCCCCAGATGTGTACAACTGGCTCACCAAATTTTGTGGCCAAATTCTTTCATTTACTAGGTCAAACTGAGGTCAGAACACTGCTACCTCAAGACTTGCGAATTTCTCTTTTAATTCCTCATCCACAATTTGAACATGCCAAACAATATTTATTAATGAATAACAAAGTGTTATACAACAAAGCATATACAAAATTCTCATATTTCTATTACATCTTTTCCTGCCCGAATTTCGGCAGTATAACCGCTAGGCTTCATCTGTACAAAGAACTGAACCGTACTGATTCGGTAATTCCCTCATGAGAACTACCATTCTACGTAAGTACCCAGAAAAGACTGGATGAATCGGCTAGGTCCACTCACTTTCAGCCTCCTTAGACAGCACCTACGTACACAGTACTTATCATATTCTGATGTTCAGTCTTAAATTCGGCAGCATAACGGCATCTCTCAAAATTCTTAAAATTCACTTCAACATAATCTCCCTGTAATGGGTTAGACATGGGGAATAAGATTCGGGGGAATCTCAGTAGTAATAATCATAACAATATATGTAATGCAGAGTGACAGTGCTTGCTTGTGATTGTATACAAATAAGTATGCTGCGTGCTTCCATACTCAATAACATATGATCATAGCATTGTAATAGAGCTTCAAGCATAACATATAAGACAACAATCCAACCAAACAATAGCACAACAAATCACAAAGCTATTACATAAAAGCTAGGATTAGTTACTACCTCAAAAGCTTAGCAGCACTCTAGAATCTCTATACTGCTTCCGGCTCCACCAGAACTTCCTTTCTTTCTTTCTCCTTCTCTCTCTTCTTTCTCTCTCTTTCTCATGTAAAATCGTGGGATGAATGAAAATGGGAGGGGGAGGGGGTATTTATAGTTTCCACCGGTGGCATTTCTGTAATTTCCAAGCCCTCTGAACATGTGGCCACCGGTTTTCCTAGAATTTCCTATTTTCTTTTATTCCTTTTACTGCATCATCAAGGGACACCACAGGGGACACCTTATCAGTCACATTTCTCACATGGAGAAATTGAGAGAGCCAAGATGAAGCATCCTTACTTTCATACGTCTTAGGGACCATTTGGTATAATTTAGAACCACTTTCAGGGTCATTGAAGTCCAATTTCTCAATCTGGAGTTTTACTCTTATTGAGTACTGTTCACTATGAAAATTCCAGATGAGTGACCTGACTTTGAAAAATCATAACTAATTCTAGAAAAATTGAAATGAAGGGGTTCCAATTTCTATTTGAAGCTAACTTAATTATCTTTCAGGAAAAAATAACCTGTTGACCACTCATTGACCAAGTCAATGTCAGTCAATGTTTCAACTTTACTATTCATCCAACGTTTTTCTCCTGAATCCAGCATTTTAGTCCCAACTTTGATAATTTATATCTCCATGTGTAGACATCCAAATGAGACATTCTATATATCAAATCTAAGATTAATATGTCTACTATTTACCATAAAAAGTTTGTACATTTTTCCATCCATTTACTATTTTTAATTATGGGTCAAACATCATTAGGTTACCACGAGTTACTATTTATAGTGCCAATTTGTAGCAAACAACTTTACACACATATGCAGATATCCATCACATATCAGTCAAGCATGCCAAACCATACTCATTATTAATTAATAAGTTGTTTTACATCTGGGTATTTACAAAATTTTCCATATTTCTATTACATCTTTTCCTACCTGAAATCTGGCAGCATAACCACTATGCTTCATCTTCAGAAAGTAGCTGATCTTGTACCGATTCGGTAATTCCCGTGAGAACTACCATTCTACGTAAGTACCCAGGAAAGACTGGATGAACCGGCTAGGTCCACTCACTTCCATCCTCCATAGGCAGTACCTACGTACACAGTACGTATCAGCTCCTTTCTCTACTATTGCCATCTTGTCATAATTAGCATAACGGCGTCTCTTAAAATTTCCAAAATTTACTTCGACATAACCTCCCCTGTAATGGGTTATTTATTGGGATGAGATTCGGGGGAATCTCAGTAGCAACAATCATAACAATATATGTAATGTAGTATGACAGTGCTTGCTTGTGATTGTGCACAGATAAGTATGCTGCGTGCTTCCATATTCAATAACATATGATCATAGCATTGTAATAGAGCTTCAAGCATATCATATAAGATAGCAATCCAACCAAACAGTAGCACAACCGATCACAAAGATATTACATAAAAGTTAGGATTAGTTACTACCTCAAAAGCTTAGCAGAACTCTAGAATCTCTATACTACTTCCAGCTCCGCCAGAACTTCCTTTCTTTCTTTCTTCCTCTCACTTTCTCTCTTTAGCACTTCCTTGTCTCTCTTAAAGGCTCTTGGCCGTACTGCATATGAAGGCAAGGGGGGGTATTTATAGTTTTGGTGAATGGCATTTCCGTAATTTTGAAGCCATCTGAACCTGTGGTTCTGGTTTTTCCAGAATTTCCTATTTTTCTTTATTCCTTTTACTGCATCATTCATGACATCATCCCAAGGCCACCTCATGGGACACCTCATATGTCACATGGTAAAATTGCAAGATCCTGGTGTCACATCCTTATTTTTACATATCTTAAGGACCATTCAGTAGCACTTAGAACCACTTTCAGGGTCATTGAAGTCTAAACTCTTAACCTGGAATTTTATTCATATCGGGTACTGTTCACTGTGGCAAATTCCAGATGAGTGACCTGACTTTAAAAATTCATAACTAATTTCAAAAAAATAGAAATGAAGTGGTTCAAATTGCTACATGAAGATAACTTAAGTATATTTCAGGAAAAAATCATTGGTTGACCATTCCTTGACAAATTCAACGTGGGTCAACGTTTCAACTTTACTGTTCATCCAGTGATTTTCTCCTGAATCCAGCATTCTGGTCCCAAATTTAACAATTTATATCTCTTCGTGTATACATCCAAATGAGGCACTCTATATATAGAATTAAATCTTAGGATGTATACTATTTACCATAAAAATATCATACATTTATTCAACCATTTACTATTTTTAATGATTTAGCAAACATCAATAGGTCTCCACGGATTACTGTTCACAAGGCCATTTTTCAGCAACCAATCTTACATATTAGTGCATACATACATCAGATATCTGTCAAACATGCCAGATAACAATTACTTTTAAATAATCTACTGTTATACATCAGTGTATGATTAACATCCTCATATTTCTGTCACACTTTTCGTTGTCTAAAATTCGGCAGCATAACTGCTACATTTCTTCTGTAGAAAGTAACCGATCTTGTACCGATTCGGTAATTCCCGTAGGAGCTACCATTCTACGTAAGTACCCAGGAAAGACTGGATGAACCTGCTAGGTCCACTCACTTCTAGCCTCCTTAGACAGCACCTACGTACACAGTACATATCAGTTCCTTTCTTTGTTCCTTCTTCGTTGCCAGAATTTCGGCAGCCTAACGGCGTCTCTTAAAATTTCCAAATTTTATTTTGACAGAACCTCCCCTGTAATGTTATATATGGGAATGAGATTCAAAAGAATCCCAGTAGCAACAATCATAACAATATATGTAATGCAGTGTGACAGTGCCTGCTTGTGATTGTGTACAGATAAGTATGCTGCATGCTTCAATATTCAATAACATATGACCATAGCATTGTAATAGAGCTTCAAGCATAACATATAAGACAACAATCCAACCAAATAATAGCACAACAATTCACAAAGACATTACATAAAAGCTAAGATTAGTTACTACCTCAAAAGCAGAACTTCAGAACTTCTCTACTGCTTCCAACTCCACCAGAACTTCCTTTCTTCTTTCTTTTTCTCACTTTCTCTCTCAAGCACTTCCTTATCTCTCTAAATGCTCCTTAGGCCGCGGGAATGAAGAGCTAGGGGGTATTTATAGTTTTGGTCAATGTCATTCTTGTAATTTTGAAGCCATTTGATCCTGTGGTCCTGGTTTTTCTGGAATTTCCTATTTTTCTTTATTCCTTTTACTGCATCATGCATGACATTACTCAATGCCACCTCAAGGGACAACTCACCACCCACATTCTTCACATGGCGTAATTTGGAGAGGGGAGAAGCCTTTCGGTCCAATCCGGTACCGGCCGGTCCGTCGCCTCGAAAACTGAACCGTTTTCTGAATCTACTTTTTCTGGAAACCCATATTATGTCTTCTAACCTTACATTTAGTATCTAGACCCTTTATATCATTAACATTTTAATACTGGGTCTAAGCTCAATTACAGATCCCCTACGAAATGACCAAGGGCTCATATGTAACACCCCAATCTTTAGACCTAGAGATGCCAGAAAGAGAATTCAAGGGCATAATCGTAATTATGGGAAAGATCGGGCTGGTAGCCGATGAGTACCATATTTTGCCAGAAAATAAAGAAAATTATGCTGATCATTTCACTAAACTGTGAAATGTGCATATGAGGTCTCTATGTGTATGAAAGAATTAGAAATATGACCAAGGGTAGAATGGTCATTTTTAAAAAGTGTACGCGGGAGCGTACTTTCAGGCCAAAATAGCCCGGTCCGGATAAAATATTTGAAAATACCAGGAGATAGAGAAAATGATTCCGGATTGAATGACGCAACACATAATTTTGATTTGAGGTCCTGATTTTTCTGTAAAAATTCTCGAAGATGGGAATTTACAGTTATAATCGGTAAAGGAAGAGCAGTCCGAATAGAGATGATCGAACTATGGCTAGAGGCCATACAGTGTTGTCTAAGGCCCGTAGTGACACCAGGGAAGGCCCAGGCCCATAATATCAGTTCAGTGGTAAGAGGGGCCGGTGTCCGGGAAAAATGTGCAAAATGACTAAAATGCCCTTATGTTATAGAATAACTGCAGAATGAGTAAAGGGTATTTTGGTCATTTGGCTAAGGTCAGACAGTCAAGGAAGGGTATCTGGATAGTTGACCAGGGTCAGAGAATACTCTGGTAAATTATGAAAAGACAATAATGCCCCTAGACCTAGAAAGGGAATGAAAGGACTTAAGTGCAATTATGAAAAGTTTCAAGGCCAAAAAGGAAAGTAGACAAAAATGTGGGGTCCTTAAGTGTAATTTTAGCCAAGTAAAAAGGGACTTAAATGAAAAGAAGAAAAGTTCCCTGGGGCTAAATTGTAATTAAAGAAAGTCAGGCCGGAAGTGGTTTGGACTGTCCGAAAGCATTTCAGTCCCAGATTTCACCGGTAGAGAGAGCAAGTGACGCTCGGTAATCTGGCTTAATACAGGAATTTTTGAAGACTCCAGATAGCCAGAAATGGCCTGATCGTCCAAAAGTTATAAAAATTCCTACCGGATATCCCAGATTTCAGATCTAGGTGAGAAAATACAGGATGATGCGTCCTTATGGGGCGGATGTCAGGAAACTGACAGAATACCGATAGGAGGCCTGTAGAAAAAGTTATTCGCAAAATAGAAAATCCAGACGGGAGTGTGAGGCCTCCGGGTATCCGATAGGGAGATTTATCGGTATTTGAAAAGGGACTGAATGAGTTCGGATGACCTCAGTCAGATGACTGATATGACTCACAGGAATGCCTGAACACCGCAGGCCAGTGTATCAGACAGAAGGAGCCAGTGTCCGGATATGTGTATAAACGGTGAATAATAGGTAAAATATTCAATAATCAGTGAAAGGGAGGATTCCTCGTAATGCATGCCATGAAGGTAATGGACCCTGAGAGGCCCAATAATGGCACCAACAAAGGCCCAGTAAGACACTTGGACTGATAGGTGGGCCAGTGTCCGGCAGAACCCCGGAAAAGTGCGAAATTACGAAAATGCCCCTGTGTTGTACTAAAGAGTAATAGATGAATGGAGGGCATTTTGGTCATTCTGGACAGGCCCAGGAGCCAAGGTACATACAGATAAAGTTACCTAGAGTCAGTATATACCCTAACAGGGTACAGAAAGGTGTAAAATGACGATTTTACCCTTAGGGATAAGATAGCGCAAGAAAGGGCACTTAGGGGTATTTTGGTAATTTGCCAAGGGATGTTTCTTAGGAATCGAGCCATCAGAGTACTTGAGCTTGATCGGAGACCCAAGATAATATTCCAAGGCCCAAAAACGTAGCCCATGAAGTATGTGGGAAAAAGTGGCATTAAAATACTATTTTAATGCTGTTTTAATAAAGTAAAGTTACTCGGTCGGCACGATAACCGAGGAGGTGATCAGATAAAGTCCTGGACTTATCTGGATAGCATTGGATGGCGTGAAAGGTGCCAGTAAGATGCCACATGGCGCCAACACAGAGGAGAAAGAAAAAGTTGAGGACACGTGGCACAATCTTAGCCGGTGAGTCCAGTTTGTGGGAATTCGGGCCGGACCGGTACTGGATTGGATTGGAACTGCTGAGTCAGCTGCTGAGGTGTCCAAGAAGGCTTCAATTTTGCCATGTGACATATGAGATGTCCCATGAGGTGGCATGGAGATGATGTCATGCATGATGCAGTAAAAGGAATAAAAGAAAATAGGAAATTCCGAAAAAACTAGGACCATAGGATCAGATGGCTTCAAAATTACAAGAATGCCATTGACCAAAACTATAAATACCCCCTTGCTCTTCATATGCCACGGCCAAGGGCCTTTTAGAGAGAGGAGGAGGTGCTAGAGAGAGAAAGTGAGAGGAAGAAAGAAAGAAAGGAAGTTCTGGCGGAGCTGGAAGCAGAATAGAGATAGTAGAGTTCTGCTGAGCTCTTGAGGTAGTAACTAATCCTAGCTTTTACGTAATGGCTTTGTGATTTGTTGTGCTATTGTTTGGTTGGATTGTTGTCTTATATGTTATGTCTGAAGCTCTGCTGTAATGCTATGATCATATGTTATTAAGCATGGAAGCACGCAGCATACTTATCTGTACACAATCACAAGCAAGCACTGTCACTCTGCATTACATATATTGTTATGATTGTTGCTACTAAGATTCCCCCGAATCTCATCCCAATAAGTAAACCATTACAGGGGAGGTTATGCCGAAGTGAATTTTGGGAATTTTAAGAGACGCCGTTATGCTGCCGAAATTATGACAAGATTGCAATAGTAGAGAAAGGAACTGATACATAATGTGTACGTAGGTACTGTCTAAGGAGGATGGAAGTGAGTGGACCTAGCCGGTTCATCCAGTCTTTCCTGGGTACTTACGTAGAATGGTAGTTCTCACGAGATTTACTGAATCAGTACAAGATCAGTTACTTTCTGAAGATGAAGCGTAGCGGTTATGCTGCCGGATTTCAGGCAGGAAGAGATGCAATAGAGATATGAGAATTTATGTACATGGCCAGATGTAAAACAACTTATTAATTAATTAATAATAATTGTTGTTTGGCATATTTGACTGATATATGATGGATGTATGCTTATGTATGTAATGTTGGTTGCTGAAAATTAACACTATGAACAGTAACCCGTGGGGACATGAGGATATTTGACCCATAATTAAAAATAGTAAATGGATGAATAAATGTATTATATTTTAAAGGTAAATAGTAGACATACCAAGCTTCGATTTGATATATACCATAATTAAAAATAGTAAATGGATGAATAAATGTATTATGTGCCATGGGTCTTTCCACCACATTGACATCTCTGCTCTCCAACCTAATCATTACTTTGATTAGTCCCCTGTCTGAACTATTGCCTCTTTCTCTTGCTATTGGCTTCACAACTTGAGCTACCTCCCAGAGTGCTCTTAGCCAATACTTTCCTATTCTCTATACATAGGGAATTCTCTTTTCTGCTTCTCAGGCATACTTCTACAAAACTTTGAATATCAGTACTCAGATTCGCACTTGGACTCCGTCGTTGTTAAGGAAAACTAAGTTTAGACTGTATACTAGAGGCTACCTGAGGAAAATCATTGCAAAATAATTTCTCTGGGTGAGTTTATCAACTAGTGAAGCTTCCTCACCTTAGCTTCGTCTTTGGCATTCATCTTCCCAAAGAGATATTACATTGTACTCATATCTCATGGCTCATTACTTTCCTTAGGCTAGGTCTAACTGCGACCTCGGGATCTAACTGCGATCAACCGTTAGCCTCTTCAGAATCCAACTGCGACTCTGAAGCTGTCAGGATCTAACTGCGATCCTGGAGCCATACTAGGATCTAACTATGACCCTCCAGAATCTAACTGCGATTATGTTGTACTGTATATCTCCCAAAGATTTTAAACCAACAGACTAAGTTATAAGGTTAACTGCTTCCACCTGTTGATAACACCATAAATAAATATTTTAAAAATTTATAGCCTCATATCCTTTACCCAGACTTTACTTACTTCATTTTTTACTCAGGAGTTCCTTCTCATCTTTCAACCTGTGCTCTAACTGTGAGCCATTTGAACTATGCTCTAACTGCGAGTCATTTATACCAGATCCAACTCTTATCTAAAGAGTGATCTAGAAATAATCCCTTTACTGTTATCTGCTACTTTCTGTCTACCATTCCTTTCAATAGAAATGGCCCTGAGTACTGTATTCACAAGCCTATAGAAATACCTGAGTAACCTCAATCATATATGAGTAACCTCAATCATACATCATGTCTGAGTATCATATCATAACTTATCGTCCCATAACTGAGACTATCTATCATCCTCAATACAACCATATCATCCTCATATTTTGCTCAACCATCCATCAGACATTGTAATAATCTAAGTAAGCCTCAAATGTATTTCCTTTATCATATTGCCTATCATATTCTGATCATTCATCTATTTCACTTAGGCTGCCACGCTACCCTCTTAGCAGGGTATAGACTCAACCCTTCATTACTCTATCTTATATAGGGAATTGGGGAGTCACTTTATCTTTTAACTGTGGCTACCTCTTTACTATCTCTTAACTTCTTCTATCTATCCATCAGTCCTAGTCTACTCTTGACCGGACTATGGTTCCTTATTGGTCTTTCTTTTTATCCTAGCGAACTTGAGTCGCACAGATCTCATTCATCATTTCTCACTATTACTTCTGTTCTCTAGGGTATTCTCCCCTAGGTCTACTACTTCTCCGTGATGGAATCCCTCTGCTCAGGAATCATTTAGCTCTTTATCTATTAACCATCACGTCTTTACCTTTAGGCCATGCACTAAGATCATTCCTGGCAAATCTCATTCTAGCTTTCAGGTCTTCTATTCAGATTAACCGAATAAACCCCTGCAACGTAGATCTACTCTTAGTTATCACATAGAGGATCTACTTTTACACAGTGTCTTAAACTGATCTTTCGTACCTCAGTACTTTTGTACTGTCTGGCTTACCATATGCTATTCCAATCCTCTAGCTGATGAACTTCAGCAAGGTTATTACCTTCATTATCATATGGCCTCTGCTATCTTTGTTGCGACCTGAGAACTTCATAGTTGCAACTCACAAGCTCTGCGACTTTTAGTCGTGACTATCATACGCTACTCGTCACGACCTGGCATTTCTGTGTCCTTTAGTCGCGACCTATCTCTCATAACATCGTGACCTGGACTCCTTTCAGCCATAATATAAGTTTTAACACTCAAGGGTTTGACTACCCCTAACTATCTTGTATATGTTTTCTCTACTTCCTACTTTTAAAACCTGTAATCATACTCATTCTTATACAAAGGCAACATACTAGGTATAGGGTAGCTCAATAGCGTGCATATTGGACAATACAGTCCAATCACATACAGGATCTATCCATTCATTAGCCAGTGGCTACAAAACCCAATTAATCTCGTACCTTAATTTGGTGTAGGCGACTTTCTTATCTCGTTGCCAGTCAGGGCATATAATTTTCCCTAAGTCGGGTATCTTTCGCCTGTTGTGTTCTGTTGACACTCCCTGGCATAATGTCCAGGCTTTCCACACCTATAGCATAACCCTTGACTTACTGGACAAGGCCTCATACCATGGTCTCGACCACAGTTCCTACATTCATTAGGCCTTGGTTGCCTACTAACTTCTCTTGGCCCACTACCTGGCCTACTTCCCTGTCCCTTATTAACTTCTGACCCATATGCTGGCCTATTTCTCTTCTTATTGTTCCCTCTTAGGGAACCTGGAGGCATCGTTTTCAATGGTACTAATGTAGCAGGCTCACTATTTTCTGGGTATTTCACATTCTTCTCTGTGATCCTGCATACCTCTACTGCTTCATTAACCTTCGTATCTGTCTAGGAAAAACTTTCTCCTTTAATGTAGGGTTTAACCCACGAGTTAACTTCTCAGTGGTCCACCTCTCATCATTCATACAATTTAGGTAAGTGGAATATCGTGAAAGACGGATGAACCTAGCAAGATAATCATCAAAGGATTCTTGCTCACCCTGCTTTAATATTAAGAATTCTGCTTCACGTTCATCCCTTACTGACTGTGGAAAATATTTCTCGTTGAATTGCTCAAGAAATACTTCCCATGTAAGTGGAATATTTCTAGAGTGCAGAATCACTTCCGTATTCTTCCACCACCTATCCGTATCTTTTTCTAGCTTGTAAACTGCCAGCTGGGCCTTTCTTCAGTAGGACATTCTAAAATCTTAAAGATTTTCTCTAACTGGCTCACCCAATCCTCAGCTATTTGGGTGTCAAAAATCCCTTCAAACATGGGCGGATTACACTTATGGAATCGTTCCATCCATGTTTGCAGACTTTCCTGGTTATTGTTATTTCCTATAGACCCCTGATGTCTATTCATTCCAGTCTGCTCATGATCTGGCTGAGGTTCAGGTTCTATATCATTCTCTGGTACTACCTCCTTCTCAGACTGCTGTAAGCTAGCAACTGCAGCAGCAACCGCCATAGCGATAGCATAATCTCGTTCTTGATCTTGGCGAGTCTGGGCTGCCCGTATCTCATCTATTGCATGTTGTTGCTGTTCTAGCCTATCTAGAATAACTTGCATAGGGTCTATCTGACTATTAGTACCCTCTTCCCGAGGCTCTACTACCTCTGGTCTAACCGTTCTTCTTGTATTAACCATGACTTCCACTTTTTTTTTCTAGAATTGTGAAATCCAGTCATATATACGCACAACAATATATGTACATATGTAAAACATTTAGGATAACTCATACCACATACCACACATCTTAACTATTTCAGAGCATCACTGAGCCAGAACCTTCTGTTCTGTGCCAGAATCTTATGCTCTAAACCAGAGCCCTTTCTGGTCTATGCCAGAACCTTCTGCTCTGATATCAAAATGAAACATCCTTACTTTCATACGTCTTAGGGACCATTTGGTAGAATTTAGAACCACTTACAAGGTCACTGAAGTCCAATTTTTCAATCTGGAGTTTTACTCTTATCGAACACTGTTCAATGTACAAATTCCAGATGAGTGACCTGACTTCAAAAAATCATAACTAATTCTAAAAAAATCAAAATGAAGTGGTTCAAATTGATACTTGAAGCTAACGCAATTATATTTCAGGGAAAAACAACTCGTTGGAAATTCATTGACCAAGTCAACATCAGTCAACGTTAAAACTTTACTGTTCATCCAACGTTTTTCTCCTGGATCCAGCATTCTGGTCCCAACTTTGATAATTTATATCTCCTTGTGTAGACATCCAAATGAGTCATACTATATATCAAATCGAAGCTTAATATGTCTACTATTTACCTTAAAAATATCATACATTTATTCATCCATTTACTATTTTTAATTATGGGTCAAATATCCTCATGTCCCCACAGATTACTGTTCATAGTGTTAATTTTCAGCAACCAACATTACATACATAAGCATACATCCATCATATATCAGTCAAACATGCCAAAAAACAATTATTATTAATTAATTAATAAGTTGTTTTACATCTGGCCATGTACATAAATTCTCATATCTCTATTGCATCTCTTCCTGCCTGAAATCCGGCAGCATAACCGCTACGCTTCATCTTCAGAAAGTAACTGATCTTGTACCAATTCGGTAATTCCCGTGAGAACTACCATTCTACGTAAGTACCTAGGAAAGACTGGATGAACCGGCTAGGTCCACTCACTTCCAGCCTCCTTAGACAGTACCTATGTACACAGTACGTATCAGTTCCTTTCTCTACTATTGCCATCTTGTCATAATTTCGGCAGCATAACGGCGTCTCTTAAAATTCCCAAAATTCACTTCGACATAACCTCCCCTGTAATGGTTTACTTATTGGGATGAGATTCGGGGGAATCTCAGTAGAAACAATCATAACAATATATGTAATGCAGAGTGACAGTGCTTGCTTGTGATTGTGTACAGATAAGTATGCTGCGTGCTTCCATGCTTAATAACATATGATCATAGCATTACAGCAGAGCTTCAGACATAACATATAAGACAACAATCCAACCAAACAATAGCACAACAAATCACAAAGCCATTACATAAAAGCTAGGATTAGTTACTACCTCAAGAGCTCAGCAGAACTCTACTATCTCTATTCTGCTTCCAGCTCCGCCAGAACTTCCTTTCTTTCTTTCTTCCTCTCACTTTCTCTCTCTAGCACCTCCTCCTTTCTCTAAAAGGCCCTTGGCCGTGGCATATGAAGAGCAAGGGGGGTATTTATAGTTTTGGTCAATGGCATTCTCGTAATTTTGAAGCCATCTGATCCTGTGGTCCTAGTTTTTCCAGAATTTCCTATTTTCTTTTATTCCTTTTACTGCATCATGCATGACATCATCTCCATGCCACCTCATGGGACACCTCATATGTCACATGGAGAAATTGAAGCCTTTTTGGACACCTCAGCAGCTGACTCAGCAGTTCCAGTACAATCCAGTACCGGTCCGGTCCGAATTCCCACAAACTAGACTCACCGGCTAAGATTGTGCCACGTGTCCTCAACTTTTTCTTTCTCCTCTGTGTTGGCGCCATGTGGCATCTTACTGGCACCTGTCACGCCTTCCAATGCTATCCAGATAAGTCCAAGACTTTGTCTGATCACCTCCTCGGTTATCGTGCCGACCGAGTAACTTTACTTTATTGAAACAGCATTAAAATAGTATTTTAATGCCACTTTTTCCCACATACTTCATGGGCTAAGGTTTTGGGGCTTGGAATATTATCTTGGGTCTCCAATCAGGCTCAAGAACTCTGATGGCTCGATTCCCAAGAAACAGACCTTGGCAAATTACCAAAATACCCCTAAGTACCCTTTCTTGCGCTATCTTAGCCCTAAGGGTAAAATCGTCATTTTACACCTTTCTGTACCCTGTCAGGGTATATACTGACTCTAGGTAACTTTATCTGTATGTGCCTTGGCTCCTGGGCCTGTCCAGAATGACCAAAATGCTCTCCATTCATCTATTACTCTTTAGTACAACACAGGGACATTTTCGTATTTTCGCACTTTTTCGGAGTTCTGCTGGACACTGGCCCACCTATCAGTCCAAGGGTCTTACTGGGCCTTTGTTGGCACCATTATTGGGCCTCTCAGGGTCCATTACCTTCATGGCACGCATTACGAGGAATCCTCCCTTGTCAATGATTATTGAATATTTTATCTATTATTCACAGTTTATACACATATCCGGACACCGGCTCCTTCTGTCCGATACACTGGCCTGCGGTGTTCAGGCATCCCTGTGAGGCATATCAGTCATCTGACTGAGATCATCCGAACTCATTCAGTCCCTTTTTAAATACCGATAAATGTCCCTATCGGATACCCGGAGGCCTCACACTCCGTCTGAATTTTCTATTTTGCGAATAACTTTTTCTACAGGCCTCCTATCGGTATTCTGTCAGTTTCCTGACATCCGCCCCATAAGGACACATCATCTTGTATTTTCTCACTTATATCCGAAGTCTAGGATATCCGGTATGAATTTTTATAACTTTTGGACGATCAGTCTATTTCTGGCTATCTGGAGTCTTCAAAAATTCCTGTATTAAGCCAGATTACCGAGCGTCACTTGTTCTCTCTACCGGTGAAATCTGGGACTGAAATGCTTTCAGACAGTCCAAACCACTTCCGGCCTGACTTTCTTTAATTATAATTTAGCCCCAGGGAAGTTTTCTTCTTTTCATTTAAGTCCCTTTTTATTTGGCTAAAATTACACTTAAGGACCCCACATTTTTGTCTACTTTTCTTTTTAGCCTTGAAACTTTCCATAATTGCTCTTAAGTCCTTTCTTTACCTTTCTAGGTCTAGGGGCATTATTGTCTTTTGATATCTTACCAGAGTATTCCCTGGCCCTGGTCAACTATCCAGATACCCCTTCTTGACTGTCTAACCTTAGCCAAATGACCAAAATACCCTTTACTCATTCTTCAGTTATTCTATAACATAAGGGCATTTTCGTCATTTTGCACATTTTTCCCGGACACCGGCCCCTCTTACCACTGAACTGATATTATGGGCCTAGGCCTTCCCTGGTGTCACTACGGGCCTTAGACAACACTGTATGGCCTCTGGCCATAGTCCGATCATCTCTATTCGGACTGCTCTTCCTTTACCGATTATAACTGTAATTTCCCATCTTCGAGAATTTTTACAGAAAAATCGGGACCTCAAATCAAAATTCTGTGTTGCGTCATTCAATCCGGAATCCTTTTCTCTATCTCCTGATATTTTCAGATATTTTATCCGGACCGGAGCTATTTTGGCCTGAAGGTACGCTCCCGCGCACACTTGTCCAAAAATGACCATTTTACCCCTGGTCACATTTCTAATTCTTTCATACACATAGAGACCTCATATGCACATTTCACAGTTCAGTGAAATGATCAGCATAATTTTCTCTATTTTCTGGCAAAATATGGTACTCATCGGCTACCAGCCCGATTTCCCATAATTACGATTATGCCCTTGATTATCTTTCTGGCATCTCTAGGCCTAAAAATTAGGGTGTTACAGTTCTGCTGGACACTGGCCCACCTATCAATCCAAGGGTCTTATTGGGCCTCTAATGGCGCCATTATTGGGCCTTTCAGGGTCCATTACCTTTCAGGGTCCATTACAAGGAATCTTTCCCCTTCCATGTTCATCGAGTATTTTAGCTTATTATATACCGTTTATACACATCCCCGGACACCGGTCCTTTTACCAGATACACTGGCCTGCTGTGCTTAGGCATCCCTGTGAGTCATAACAGTCATCTGACTGAGGTCATCCGAACTCATTCAGCCCCTTTTTAAATACTGATAAATTTCCTAATCAGATCCCAGGAGGCCTCACGCTCCCGTCTGTATTTGCTAATTTGTGAATAAATTTTTCTAAGGCCTCCTATCGGTATTCTGTCAGTTTCCTGACATCCGCCCCATCAGGACGCATCATCCTATAATTTTTCACTTATATCTGAAATCTAGGATATCCGATAGGAATTTTTATAACTTTTTCATTATCAGATCAATTTTGACTATCTGGAGTCCGGAGAAAATTCCTGTATTAAGCCAGATTACCGAGCATCACTTGCTCTATCTACTGGTGAAATCTGGGACTAAAATACTTTCGGGCAGTCCAAACCACTTCTGGCATAATTTCCTTTAATTATACTTTAGCCCCACAGAACTTTTCTTCTTTTCATTTAAGTCCCTTTTATTTGGCTAAAATTACACTTAAGGACCCCACCTTTTTGTCTACTTTTCCTTTTTGGCTTAACACTTTTCATATTTGCACTTAAGTCCTTACATTTTTTTTCTTTTGCAATTTAATCCCTTTCTTTGCATAAATGGCCATCATATCCCTAGGGACTTTCACTATTTTCATATAAGTCCCCGGACTTTCACTTATTTGCAGTTTAGTCCCTAAAAACCTTCTGCATGTTACTGGGACTTCTGCTCAAAGGGATATATCTATTTTAGGCTACTTACTAAGTCTCTGGCCTAAAAATTGGGATGTTACATTTTTACCCCCTTTAAAATAAATTTCGTCCTCGAAATTTACTTGGCATCTTAGTCAACTATCCTGGATATAGCTCTCTGCATATCCTTTCCTGATTTATGACTAAGGCTTGGGGCATTCATCCTCTTATACTTATGGACAACCCATTGAACTTGTGAGTAGTGTCCATTTCTTTCATATCTTATCCCTTAGAATTTTGATGTAATTCTGGGGTCTACATCACTCCTCTTACATTTTACTAATCTCTTAGGAGAAATACTGTTCCTCTGACTTTCTTTCTCCTGATACAATATCATAATTTAGATAACTTCACAACTTTGTTCAGCCTCTTACATAACTTTATGCATCTGTGCCAAACCTTTATGGCATTTAATTTTTTTTTCTTATCCCTTCTTAGGGCTTATCTATCGTTAGGCTACTCTTGCCTTAGCATTTTCCGTACTACTAGGTTAGGGCTATGTTATTCTTCTCTAGGCCCTAATGTTCTTTCTCATAGAACTACGTTCTATCTTTGCTTTGCCTTGGACCCACTTCTCTAGGTCTTTCTGGCCTTTTAATCTCTTTACCCTCATCTAGGGGATCTATTTGCTCATACTTTTCTGTTCTCAAAATATATGGGGTTCTCTTCTCTGTTTCTCAGGAATACTTCTACAAAACTTTGAATATCAGTACTCAGATTTGAACTTGGACTCCGTCTTCGTTTAAGGAAAAACTAAGTTCAGTCTGTATATAATAGAGGCTATATGAGGAAAACCATTTTAAAATAATTTTTCTGGATGAGTGTATCAACTAGTGGAACTTCCTTACCTTAACTTCATCTTTGGCGTTTATCTTCCCGAAGAGATACTACATTGTACTCATATCTTCATGGCTCATTACTTTCCTTAGGCTAGGTCTAACTGTGACCTCGGGATCTAACTACGATCAACTGCTAGCATTTTCAGAATCTAACTGCGACTCTGAAGCTGTTAGGATCTAACTGCGACCCTAGAGCCATGCTAGGATCTAACTGCGACCCTCCAGAATCTAACTGTGATTCATTTGTACTGTATATCTCCCGAAGATCTTAAACCAACAGACTAAGTTATAAGGTTAACTGCTTCCACTTGTTGATAACTCAGTAAAAATTTTAAAAATATATTTAGTAGCCTCATATTATTTACCCAGACTTTACTTACTTCCTCTCTTACTCAGGAGTTCCTTCTCATCTTTCTTACTTTACTATGGTTTACCATTGGTTATGGTCTAACCACCTGCCATTGCATTTTGCTGCTATGGCCTCATCATAACTTCTCATTTCAATCTGCGCTCTAACTGCGAGCCATTTGAACTATGCTCTAACTGCGAGCCATTTAAACTATGCTCTAACTGCGAGCCATTTGAACTATGCTCTAACTACGAGCATTCTATATCAAATCCAACTCTTATCTGAAGAGTGATCTGAATACAATCTCTTTACTGCTATTTGCTGCTCTTTCTGCCTACCATTCCTTTCAATAGAAATAGCCCTGAGTACTGTGTTCACAAGCCTATAGAAATACCTGAGTAACCTCAATCATAAATCATATCTGAATATCATATCATAACTTATCGTCCCATAAACTGAGACTATCTATCATCCTCAATACTATTACATGGCGTATGGTATGGGAGCAACATACTTTCTCATAACTTTCTCATCTCATATATGTACTCATATATACTCTACCCTGCATGTACTGCCAAAGGGGAGTATCCATTCATCATAGCATACTCTAACATGCATGTCATCATATGACAACTACAAGGAGATGCAACTATCATAACTTATGGCAACATAAACCATATCAGCATCATATTTTGCTCAACCATCCATCAGACATTATAATAATCTAAGTAAGCCTCAAAACGTATTTTCTTTATCATATTGCCTATCATATCCTGATTATTCATCCTGAAACAACTATCTATTTCACTTAGGCTGCCACGCTACCCTCTTGCCAGGGTATAGACTCAACCCTTTATTACTCTATCTTATATAGGGAATTGGGGAGTCACTTTATCTTTTAAATTGTGGTTACCTTTCTACTATTTCTTAACTTCTTCTGTCTATTTATCAGTCCCAGTCTGTTCTTGACCGGACTATAGTTCCTTATTGGCCTTTCTCTTGATCCTTAAGTCTCATGGATCTCATTCATCATCTCTCATTATTACTTCTGTTCTCTAGGGGAGAGTGCCCTAGGTCTATTACTTCTCCGTGATGGAATCCCTCTTCTTAGGGAACATTGAGCTCTTTATCTATTAACCATCACGTCTTTACCGTTAGGCCATGTACTAGGATCATTCCTGGGCAAATCTCATTCTAGTCACCTCATCGTAACTCATCATTAGGTTTCTGTTCCCTATTTCCCACTTTTAAAACATGTAATCATATTCATTCTTATACAAAGGCAACATACTAGGTATAGGGTAGCTCAATAGTATGCATACTGGGCAATACAATCCAATCACATACAGGATTTATCCATTTATTAGCCAGTGGAAACAGAACACAAATAACCTCGTACCTTAATTTGGCGCAGGAGACTTTCTTATCTCGTTGCCAGTCAGGGCATATACTCTTCCCCGAGTCGGGTACCTTTCGCCTGTTGTATTCTATGGATACTCCTTGGCATAATGTCCAGCCTTTCCATACCTATAGCATAACCCTTGACCTACTGGACAAGGCCTCGTACCATGGTCTCGACCACAGTTCCTTCATATAATATGCCTTGGTTGCCTACTAACTTCTCTTGACCCACTACTTGGCCTACTTCCCTGCTTCTTATTAACTTCTGACCCATATGCTGGCCTATTTCTCTTCTTACTGTTCCCTCTTAAGGAACTTGGTGGCATCACTCTTGATGTAGCAGGCTCACTCTTTTCTAGATATTGCACATTCTTCTCTGTGATCCTGCATACCTCTACTGCTTCATTAACCTTCGTATCTGTCTAGGAAAAACTTTCTCCTTTAATGTAGGGTTTAACCCACGAGTTAACTTCTCAGTGGTCCACCTCTCATCATTCATACAATTTAGGTAAGTGGAATATCGTGAAAGACGGATGAACCTAGCAAGATAATCATCAAAGGATTCTTGCTCACCCTGCTTTAATATTAAGAATTCTGCTTCACGTTCATCCCTTACTGATTGTGGAAAATATTTCTCGTTGAATTGCTCAAGAAATACTTCCCATGTAAGTGGAATATTTCTAGAGTGCAGAATCACTTCCGTATTCTTCCACCACCTATCCGTATCTTTTTCTAGCTTGTAAACTGCCAGCTGGGCCTTTCTTCAGTAGGACATTCTAAAATCTTAAAGATTTTCTCTAACTGGCTCACCCAATCCTCAGCTATTTGGGTGTCAAAAATCCCTTCAAACATGGGCGGATTACACTTATGGAATCGTTCCATCCATGTTTGCAGACTTTCCTGGTTATTGTTATTTCCTATAGACCCCTGATGTCTATTCATTCCAGTCTGCTCATGATCTGGCTGAGGTTCAGGTTCTATATCATTCTCTGGTACTACCTCCTTCTCAGACTGCTGTAAGCTAGCAACTGCAGCAGCAACCGCCATAGCGATAGCATAATCTCGTTCTTGATCTTGGCGAGTCTGGGCTGCCCGTATCTCATCTATTGCATGTTGTTGCTGTTCTATCCTATCTAGAATAACTTGCATAGGGTCTATCTGACTATTAGTACCCTCTTCCCGAGGCTCTACTACCTCTGGTCTAACCGTTCTTCTTGTATTAACCATGACTTCCACTTTTTTTTCTAGAATTGGGAAATCGAGTCATATATACGCACAACAATATATGTACATATGTAAAACATTTAGGATAACCCATACCACATACCACACATCTTAACTATTTCAGAGCATCACTGAGCCAGAACCTTCTGTTCTGTGCCAGAATCTTATGCTCTAAACCAGAGCCCTTTCTGGTCTATGCCAGAACCTTCTGCTCTGATATCAAAATGAAACATCCTTACTTTCATACGTCTTAGGGACCATTTGGTAGAATTTAGAACCACTTACAAGGTCATTGAAGTCCAATTTTTTAATCTGGAGTTTTACTCTTATCGAACACTGTTCACTGTACAAATTCCAGATGAGTGACCTGACTTCGAAAAATCATAACTAATTCTAAAAAAATCAAAATGAAGTGGTTCAAATTGATAATTTAAGCTAACGCAATTATCTTTCAGCGAAAAATAACTCGTTGGCAATTCATTGACCAAGTCAATGTCAGTCAACGTTAAAACTTTACTGTTCATCCAACGTTTTTCTCCTGAATCCAGCATTTGGGTCCCAACTTTGATAATTTATATCTCCATGTGTAGACATCCAAATGAGACATTATATATATCAAATCGAAGCTTAATATGTCTACTATTTACCATAAAAATTTGGTACATTTTTCCATCCATTTACTATTTTTAATTATGGGTCAAACATCATGAGGTTACCACGAGTTACTGTTCACAGTGGCAATTTCCAGCAAACAACTTTACACACATATACAGATATCCATCACATATCAGTCAAGCATGCCAAACCATACTCATTATTAATTAATAAGTTGTTTTACATCTGGGTATGTACAAAATTTTCCATATTTCTATTACATCGTTTCCTGCTTGAAATCCGGCAGCATAACCGCTACGCTTCATCTTCAGAAAGTAACTGATCTTGTACCGATTCGGTAATTCCCGTGAGAACTACCATTCTACGTAAGTATCCAGGAAAGACTGGATGAACCGGCTAGGTCCACTCACTTCCAGCCTCCTTAGGCAGTACCTACGTACACAGTACGTATCAGCTCCTTTCTCTACTATTGCCATCTTGTCATAATTTCGGCAGCATAACGGCATCTCTTAAAATTCCCAAAATTTACTTCGACATAACCTCCCCTGTAATGGGTTATTTATTGGGATGAGATTCGGGGGAATCTCAGTAGCAACAATCATAACAATATATGTAATGCAGTGTGACAGTGCTTGCTTGTGATTGTGCACAGATAAGTATGCTGCGTGCTTCCATATTCAATAACATATGATCATAGCATTGTAATAGAGCTTCAAGCATATCATATAAGACAACAATCCAACCAAACAATAGCACAACCAATCACAAAGACATTACATAAAAGCTAGGATTAGTTACTACCTGAAAAGCTTAGCAAAACTCTAGAATCTCTATACTGCTTCCAGCTCCACCAGAACTTCCTTTCTTTCTTTCTTCCTCTCACTTTCTCTCTCTAGCACTTCCTTCTCTCTCTTAAAGGCTCTTGGCCATGCTACATATGAAGGCAAGGGTGGTATTTATAGTTTTGGTGAATGGCATTTCCATAATTTTGAAGCCATCTGAACTTGTGGTCCTGTTTTTTCCAGAATTTCCTATTTTTCTTTATTCCTTTTACTGCATCATTCAAGACATCATCCCAAGGCCGCCTCAAGGGACACCTCATATGTCACATGGAGAAATTGCAAGCTCTTGGGACACCTCATCAGCTGACTCAGTGGTTCCAGATAGTTCCAGAGTCTTGCACCGGAATACACGGCTGAGATCGTGCCACGTGTCCTCAACTTTTTCTTCCTCCTCTATGTTGGCACCATGTGGCATCTTGCTGGCACCTTTCACGCCATCCAATGTTATCCAGATAAGTCCAGGACTTTATCTGGTCACCACCTCGGTTATCGTGCCGACCGAGTAACTTTACTTTATTGAAACAACATTAAAATAGTATTTTAATGCCACTTTTTCCCACATATCACTGGGCCTACGTTTTTGGGCTCTGAGATTGTTATCTTGGATCCTGATCAAGCTCAAGTACTCTGATGGCTCGATTCCCAAGAAATATCCCTTGGCAAATTACCAAAATACCCCTGGGTGCCCTTTCTTGCACTATCTTAACCCTAAGGGTAAAATCGTCATTTTACACCCATCTGTACCCTGTCAGGGCATATACTGACCCTGTGTAACCTTACCTGTGTATGTCTCGGCTCCTGGGCCTATCCAGAATGACCAAAATGCCCTCCATTCCTCTACTACCCTTTAGTACAACACAGGGACATTTTCGTAATTTCGCACATTTCCGGGGTTCTGCTGGACACTGGCCCACCTATCAGTCCAAGGGTCTTACTGGGCCTTTGATGAAGCCATTATTGGGCCTTTCAGGGTCCATTACCTTTATGGCACCCATTACAAGGAATCTTTCCCCGTCCATGTTCATCGAGTATTTTAGCTTATTATATACCGTTTATACACATACCCGGACACCGGTCCTTTTCCCAGATACACTGGCCTGCTGTGCTTAGGCATCCCTGTGAGTAATAAAAGTCATCTGACTGAGGTCATCCGAACTCATTCAGCCCCTTTTTAAATACTGATAAATTTCCTAATCGGATCCCCGGAGGCCTCACACTCCCGTCTGTATTTGCTAATTTGTGAATAACTTTTTCTACAGGCCTCCTATCGGTATTCTGTCAGTTTCCTGACATCCGCCCCATCAGGACGCATCATCTTGTAATTTTTCACTTATATCTGAAATCTAGGATATCCGGTAGGAATTTTTATAACTTTTTCATTATCAGATCAATTTTGACTATCTGGAGTCCGGAGAAAATTCCTGTATTAAGCCAGATTACCGAGCATCACTTGCTCTATCTACTGGTGAAATCTGGGACTGAAATGCTTTCAGGCAGTCCAAACCACTTCTGGCCTAATTTCCTTTAATTATACTTTAGCCCCACAAAACTTTTCTTCTTTTCATTTAAGTCCCTTTTATTTGGCTAAAATTACACTTAAGGACCCCACCTTTTTGTCTACTTTTCCTTTTTGGCTTAACACTTTTCATATTTGCACTTAAGTCCTTACATTTTTTTTCTTTTGCAATTTAATCCCTTTCTTTGCATAAATGGCCATCATATCCCTAGGGACTTTCACTATTTTCATATAAGTCCCCGGACTTTCACTTATTTGCAGTTTAGTCCCTAAAAACCTTCTGCATGTTACTGGGACTTCTGCTCAAAGGGATATATCTATTTTAGGCTACTTACTAAGTCTCTGGCCTGAAAATTGGGATGTTACACAAGAAACCTTCTGGAAGCTTTCCAGTCCAGTCCAGTACCAGTCTGGTCTGATTTCCCACAAACTGGACTCAACGGCTAAGATTGTGCCACGTATCCTTAACTTTTCTTCTCCCTCTAGACCAGTGCCATGTGGCTCCTGGAAGGGACCTTTCACGCCATCCCATGACCTCCAGATAAGTCCTGAACTTTATCTGATCACCACCTCGGTTATCGTGCCAACCGAGTAACTTTACTGAAAAGTCACTAAATCATTATTTTAATGCCACTTTTTCTCATATTTATACTGGGCTACGTTTTTGGGCCTGGGAATATCATCTTGGGTCTCTGATCCAGCCCAAGTACTCTGATGGCCCGATTCCCAAGAAACACCCCTTGGCAAATTACCAAAATGCCCTTAGTCTCTCTTTCTTTACTTTAATGAGTCTAGGGGTATTATTGTCTTTTCACATGTTACCAGAGTACTCTCTGACCCTGGTCAACTATCCAGATACCCTGTCTGGACTGACTAACCTTAGCCAAATGATCAAAATACCCTTTACTCATTCTTCAGTTATTCTATAACATAATGGCATTTTCGTAATTTTGCACCTTTTTCCGGACACCGGCCCCTCTTACCACTAAACTGATATTATGGGCCTGGCCCTTCCGTGGTGTCACTATAGGTCTTGAAAACACTGTACAGCCTCTGGCCACAGTCCAATCATCTCTATTTGGATTGCTTTTTCTTTACCAATCATAACTGTAAATTCCCATCTTCGGGAATTTTTACAGAAAAATTGGGACCTCAAATCAAAATTCTGTGTTGCGTCATTCAACCCGGAATCCTCTTCTCTATCTCCCGGTATTTTTAGATATTGAATTCAAACCGGGCTGTTTTTGCCTGAAAGTACGCTCGCGCGCACACTTTTCAAAAATGACCATTTTATCCTTGGTCACATTTCTAATTCTTTCATACCCATAGAGACCTCATATGCACATTTCACAGTTCAGTGAAATGATCAGCATAATTTTCTCTATTTTCTGGCAAAATATGGTACTCATCGGCTACCAGCCTGATCTTTCCCATAATTACGATTAAGCCACTGAATCCTCTTTCTGGCATCTTAACCTCATCTTCTCATCCCTCATCTTAAGGTTTAGAAATTCTCTTTCAATAACTCATCCCCTAAACTCTTCGGGAGTCATTGTTAATTGAAAGGCTCGACAACCCGCCCATATCAGGTTATCTTACACAAGAGCCAGCCCATATCAAGCTTCCTGCAGAATTTCTAGGCTTAAGACTTAGGATATTCCTCACATTCCTCATTTTGAACCTAGGTGAACTATCCCTATTCTGTAGGTTAAAGACTTAACTCATCTTTAAATCCTAAAGGACTTAGCTCATCCCTCGGATTCCTACAAAATACAGGTAAGTAGTCCGCCCATATCAGATTACTACCCTGGGACTACGGGTTTAGTAGCCTGCCCATATCAGACTACCTCCCAGTTCTCCTAAACCCAAAAATTGGGATGTTACAATTCTCCTCCCTTTTTAAAAATTTCGTCCTCAAAATTTTAAGGGATACCTCATCTTTCCTGAAGAGAACTTCTTACTGATCTATACAGCTATGTGATTCTTATAACGCAGTCATATATATAACCAGTAAGATCATCCCTCTCTGTCTTATCCTCACTCCAGTGATGGTCTAGAGGAGCAACAGCTTGGTCCCAGACCTTCCACATGGATTCTTAGCAACTAACATCTCTCATTATAGTTGCTTACAACTATCCATGTTCTAACCCCTTATACAGCAACCTCATCACTGAGTTAAGACAGATTTATTATCTTACTAATTATCTCATGACCCGTTATAATGACCACTTTCTTTAGATCAGAAAAGAACTCTTCATTAATCACATCATTTACATCTAGGCATATAATTCTTACAACTAAGTCGCCCTTACAGCTGTGGTTCTTCTTAACCATCCTTAGGGTTGACATCAAGGGATTTGGAGACTCTGTTCGTAAAAAGGGAAAACACCCTTCCTGTTGTCTTTGGCCTAGGAATGTCAGCATTCTTAGGGCAAACTCTTGCAAAGTGGCCCTTTTCACCACACTTAAAACAACTATCTTGCCTTGCTTGACATTCCCTTGTGCCATGGTTCTTTCCACATCTTTGACATCTTTGTCCTCCAACCTGATCCTCACCTTGATCAGTCCCCTGCCTAAACTGTTGCCTCTTTCTCTTGTTATTATTATTATTGGCTTCATAACTTGAGCTACCTCCCAGAGTGCTCCTAGCCAATGCTTCTTTTCCTCTTACCTCCGACTTAGCCACTTCCTTACTCCTTATGCTGTTCCAGGTTGCTGCATGATTGTTCATACTTCTTTCTGTCAATCTGCAGACTTCTACCGCTCTATTGAACTGCATAAGTTGCTGAGGAATTATCCTTTCCTTTAGGGCATTGCTCAGACCCTCCACTAATCTCTTTATCGACCATTCTTTGTCCTCCATTCTTCTAAGGTACGTAGAATAGCATGACAATCGGAGATACTTAGCCAAATACTCATCGAATGGCTCTTTCTCTCCCTGCTTTAGAGTAAGGAACTCAATTTCCTTTTCATCTCTCACTGACTGGGGAAAGTATTTTTCCCTAAACTGTCCCAGAAACACCTCCAATGTAACTGGGATTCCTTTCACCTGAAGAATAAGCTCAGTGTTCTTCTACCATCTTCGCGCATCCTTCTCTAACTTGAAAATGGCCAGCCAGGCTTTTCTTCCTGATGGACAGTCTAGCACCTCAAAAATCTTCTCAAGCTGATCTATCAAATCTTCAACTATTTGGACATCAAATGTCCCCTCAAACGCTGGAGGATTATACTTTTGGAACCGCTCCATCCACTGCTGAATGCTGTTAGGATCTGCCACTAGATCCTCTATTCTTGACTGCTCATTATTAAGAGGAATTCCTGATATTCCTTCTGCTGGTCTATCAGGAGTCCGTAATTGATTAACCATAGCTGTAAGAGTAGCTATAGTTGCATCTCTTTCCTGAACTCGGCGGACTTGTTCCGCCCTAATCTCTTCCATCATCCTTTGCTGCTGATCTAGCCTAGTAAGGATGACTCGTATAGGGTTTACCTCATTGGAGTTGCCAGCTTCCTCTATGTGTGGCTCCTCCACTTGAGTTCCGTGTCCTCGTCTCGTCTTCACCATCTTGTTCCTTTTTAATCAGAAAAAGAAAAGTGAACACATAACATCGTACTACTTACTCATCTAGGGGCTTTACCTCCACTGGGCTTTTCTAAACCTCTATGTACTATAGGGAAATAACCTTTCTAAATCAGAGCATCACTAAGCCAGAACCTTCTGTTCTGTGCCAGAATCTTATGCTCTGAGCCAGAATCCTGTCTGGTTTATGTCAGAACCTATTGCTCTGATACCAAAATAAAACATCCTCCATTAGACTCCTCAGAGTACACTTGCGGAAGCAATATTAGCTTGATTATATCTTAACTTAAGCCCAAAAATTTAAAATTTTACTCTTAAGTTCCTTATTCTTAACCTTTACTTCGAAAACTAATTTATCTCGTTCTACACATCCAAATGAGGCTTATTACCTATCCACGTAATGCCCAGATATGTACAACTGGCTCACCAAATTTCGTGGCCAAGTTAGAGTACTACATTTGTGTCTCTCAGATTGTTGACACCTAAAGCTTGATAAACCGACCAAGGCATTACATTAATGGCTGCCCCTAGATCTAGCAACGCTCCCTTAATAGGAACATTTCCTATAGTGCATAGGATTGTATAGGAGCCTGGGTCTTGGCACTTAATTGGTAGTTCAACTTTAAAAAGGGATGACACATTAGCACTCACCTGAATTCTCTCAAGAGGCCTAAATTTCTTTTTATCAGCACATAATTCTTTTAAAAATTTTGCATACTTAGGGTTTCTCTTGAGGAATTCAACTATAGGGATGTTTATTTCCAGTTTGTTGAACAGATTGTAAGCATCTTTTGCAAAATCAGGATCAACCTTTTTCTTTCCAGCAAAATAAGAGTTAGGAAAAGGGAGATCTTTTATACTTACCTCCTTACCTGTATGCAAAGAGGCTCCTTGCTTGCTCGACTTCGGCTTCTCCTCAGGTTTCTTTCCTTTGTATGCTGGACTTGGTAATGTTGTTAATTCTTCCTGCAGCTCTTACATCTCCACTTGTGCTTGGGAGCACTCCTCTTGAGTTGCCTTCTTGCTCATTAGCCATTGTTCTTTAATGCTTTCAGAATTCCCAACTTTCATTTGTGGCTGTGGTGAATTCTCAAAATTAGATTCTTCCTTATCCTTTTATGGTACATCAGCTTCCTTAAAATGCACCTATCTTCCACTTCTTAGAGATATGGCATTCACCCCTCTTGGATTAATAACAGTGTTCGAAGGTATGCTTCCACTGTTCTTTCCTTAGATGTCGCTCACTGTATTAGAAACTTGAGTTAAGTGGCTTGTGATATCTGCATTCTTACAACTTAACTCCTCAAGTTTTTTGTGTACATCTGCATTATTCTTCTGCATACTTTGGAGAATTGAAGCTATGGAGGTGAACTGACCATCATTCTCTTTGAGCTTGTGATCAATATTGGTCATTCTACCATCCATGTTACTCATTTGTGCTGCCATACTCTTTAAAAATTGAGAGGTCTTTTCTGGTCTTAAAGGCACTAAAGCATTAGGTTGTGTGGGGACCATAGACCTTGCATTACCTTGGTAGTTGCTTGAGGAAGCACCACCTCCTTGAAACTAATTAGATCTATTTTCTCCACTCCCCCACCTAAAATTTGGGTGGTCTCTCCAGCCAGGATTATATGTGTTAGAGTATGAGTCTCTCTTCTGGAAGTTATTCTCTCTCCCTTGATACAAAGCTGCAACTTCCTCATACTGTCTATCATATATACTCGTAGCATGCATCATTGAACCATATGATTCACATCCTGTAACTAGGGCTTGTGAGGTATCCACTGCATGAATTTGTTTTGTGGAGTGCAGCTCCCTTTCAATCAAATTCATCCTCTTGTTCATTCGATTTCCCAAGGCTGCTATCTCAGCTAAGATCGCATTCGAACTACCTGAAGATGAGGGTGGTAATCTTCTTGGATCTCCAGTTTGATGGTCCTCATTAGCCATTTTTTGGAACAAATCCCAACCTGCTTGTGGGGTCTTATCTCTCAATGAACCGTTCACAGCAGCATTCAAGGATACTTTATTGTGGGGTAGTAGACCATTAAAGAAGATGTCTACTAAATCAGCCTTAGTGATGTTATGGTAGGGCATCAAGCCAAAAAGGTTAATAAATCTTGTCCAATACTCGTGCAAAGACTCCTCATCCTGTTGCATAACATTAGTGATCTGCTGGGAAAAACTGCTCAAGATAAGTGGACTTCAGCTGATCCCATGTAAGAGTGGAGAAATGAGTTGGCAAATTGTATAGCCACTCCTTAGCCTTCCCTTCCAAAGTGAAATGAAAGCACCTCCTCAAGAAATCATCCAAAGTGTCCATTGGAGGTTTCATTGAAGAACAGATCATGTGCATGGTTTGTAAATGCCTGTGTGGACATTCTCCTGTAAAACCATGAAATTTAGGTAAGGCTGCAGTCAAAGCTCCTTTAATTTTAAAATTAGCCTCTTCAGCATAGAAACCATTAGGATCATAATTCACATGCGAATGATTAATTTCCCTAACACTTCCATTATCTTCAACGTTCATAGGTATTTCATTTTCTCCATTCCCATTATGCCCATTATGATCAGCCATATTTAATTCAGTTTCAGATTCTAGAATATTAGAGGAGGAACTAGATTTTGCTTCTTCTTCTCTAAACTCCCTAAATTCTCTCCTTAGTTTCCTAAGTCTCCTTTCAATTTTAGGTTCAAAAGGTACTAATGTTTCCGTTCTCCTGCGCATGCAATGTAGAAACAGTCAAGAGTAGTTAATACAAACAGTTAGATTTAGTTCAAAAGTTGCACAGCAGAAAATTTTTAGTAGGTCGCGACAAAAGTGTATGTTAGTCGCGACTCAAAATTACAGAGAGCAGTAGTTGCGCCGAAAAGGTTTAAATATCGCGACTGGTTTTCGCAGAGAGCAGTCGGATGTCACAGATAGCAATATGGTCACGACTCAAAGTGGTTTATGTCGCGACTAAAAGTGACAGAGAGTAATTGTAGCGACTCAGCTCAGGTAAGGTCGCGACTCAAAGACATAGAGACTAATCCTGCAGAAAGTCAGAAAAAAAATGCAGTATGTAATGCAAGTTAAAAACTACTAAAAACTAAAATGCATGAAAAACAATGAAAATGACTCAGGTAGGCAATGGAATTGACAAACAATTACTAGGGAACCAATTACTTGGCTCCCCGGTAACGGCGCCATTGATGAGTGCGTCGGATTGTAGCAGTCCGAGCCATCAAAATTAAGTGAATTGCACCCTAGTAATGTAGTATAAGGCACAACCCTATCGTTCTTCTCAAGGAGCCTTTCTAAAGGAATCCTAGCAAATTGGATGTCAAATTCAACGATAAACCTGAGTAAAGAGTAAATGGTTTTGTGGTTTTGTGGGTGCAGTAAAATATATGTTTTTGTGTTTTTGATTAAGATGGAAAATGGTTGGTTTGTGAAAGTAGTATATGATGATAGTCCCTTGATGATGAAAAATATCTATCCTTGCTCTCAATGTATACGGAGTTTGAAATCACTAAGTCTTAAATTAAACCTCAATCGATCGATTGAGTCCAGAACCCTAATATTCTTTAAACTCCTTTGATCAAAGCTAGTTTAAAGACTATTATTGAACTGCTAAGGATCACTTAGTGTGTAATTTAAAATAGATGGAAGAATGCCCTCGAATGAGCGTCGATCGACTAACCCTAGAATTCAAGCAATCGAATCAATTAGCAACGATCGTTGACAACTGTTCAACTAGCTTAAACTCAAAACTGAAATATTGTATTTAAACCAGGATTCAAAACATCCAAAGTAAATTACAATTGTCTAATATGAGAATAATCAATCGATATTCAAAACTTGTTCATATGATGAAAAATCCTAAATCTAGCAGCAATCATAATATGACAAGATGCAAATTAGAATAGAAGAAACTCCCCGTTTCAGTCCGTGAGCTCAAGATAATAGATCCATCACCAAGAGACTAAAGGTCTAGCCTCTCATGACTTCTGCTGTACTGCAATCGCTGTTCAGATGTGATGCCATGAAGAAACGATGAAGAGATGAAGGTGAATGGTGTAGAACGATAGAATATGAGTAGAAAGTGTGTGGAGAGCGCTCGAGTACTGCTTCTTAGCCTAATCAAGTCCAAAAATCAGCCTCCTCCTTGACGGCAGCCTCCCTCTCTTCTTATAACAGCATGACCTAATTCAAAATATGCAGTTTTAACGATTTCATACTATTAGTCGCGACCATATACATTTTTTGGTCGCGACCTATGAACAATGAGAATCTTCCAGAAGCATTATGGGTCGCGACCTTAGGACTCTTTGGTCGCAACTAAATAGCACAGAGGCGTGGTTCCACTTTCATTGACTTTTAATTTCTTTCCTGGTCCTTGTTCTCTTCCAAATTGCCTGCAATTCAACATAAAAGCTCACTGTAAAAGTCCAGATCAGTAGATAACCGAATATATGCAGTTTGGAAGAGTTATTTTACCATTTTACCCTTTAATTAGCATATTGCCACACACAATCATGTAATAGATAAAAGTACAATTTAAAGCATGAAATGAATGGTAAAGTTATTATGAAACTCTCAAAATTATCATAGAAACCATATACAAAATGTGTCTTATCAGCCACCTAAGCATGTGAGGTGTCCCTTGATGATGTCACCTTGATGAATCATTGAGGATGATGATATCATCACGATGATGCAGGCGAAGCTTCTTAAGGAAGCTAAGCGATCTGAGCAGTTCATCGTGATTCGATATGAGCCATCCATTCCAACTTGCCTCAACTATAAATACCCCACCCCTCCCTCCATTTCACTCCACAGCAAGAACCAAGAAAGAAGAGAAAGGGAGAGAGAGAGAGAGAGAAAGAAAGAAAGAAAGGAAGGAAGGAAAGAAAAGGAGTTCTGGCTGAGCTAGGAGCCATCCAAGGAGCTTAGGGTGAAACATCCTTACTTTCATACGTCTTAGGGACCATTTGGTAGCATTTAGAACCACTTTTAAGGTCATTGAAGTCCAATTTCTTAATCTGGAGTTTTACTCTTATCGAGTACTGTTCACTATGAAAATTCCAGACGAGTGACCTGACTTTGAAAAATCATAACTAATTATAGAAAAATTGAAATGAAGTGGTTCCAATTGATACTTGAAGCTAACTCAATTATCTTTCAGGGAAAAATAACCTGTTGACCACACATTGACCCAGTCAATGTCAGTCAATGTTTCAACTTTACTGTTCATCTAACATTGTTCTCCTGAATCCAGCATTCTGGTCCCAACTTTGATAATTTATATCTCCATGTGTAGACATCCAAATGAGGCATTCTATATATCAAATCTAAGCTTGGTATGTCTACTTTTACCATAAAAATATCATACATTTATTCATCCAATTACTATTTTTAATTATGGATCAAATATCATCAAGTCTCCATGAGTTACTGTTCACAGTGGCAATTTCTAGCAATCAACTTTACATACATATGCATATATCCATCACATATCAATCAAACATGACAAACAATACTTATCATTAAATAATAATTTGTTATACATCAGGGAATATACAAAATCCCCATATTTCCATTACATCTTTTTCTGCCTGAAATCTGGCAGCATAACCGCTACGCTTCATCTTTAGAAAGTAACTGATCTTGTACCGATTCGATAATTCCAGTGAGAACTGCCATTCTACGTAAGTACCCAAGAAAGACTGGATGAACCGGCTAGGTCCACTCACTTCCAGCCTCTTTAGACAGTACCTACGTACACAGTACGTATCAATTCCTTTCTTTATCTTGTCATAATTTCGGCAGCATAACGGCCTCTCTTAAAATTCCCAAAATTTACTTCGATATAGCCTCCCCTGTAATGGGTTATTTATTGGGATGAGATTCGGGGGAATCTCAGTAGTAATAATCATAACAATATATGTAATGCAGAGTGACAGTGCTTGCTTGTGATTGTGTACAGATAAGTATGCTGCGTGCTTCCATACTCAATAACATATGATCATAGCATTGTAGCAGAGCTTCAAGCATAACATATAAGACAACAATCCAACCAAACAATAGCACAACAAATCACAAAGCCATTACATAAAAGTTAGGATTAGTTACTACCTCAAAAGCTTAGCAGAACTCTAGAATCTCTATACTGCTTTCCACTCCGCCAGAACTTCCTTTCTTCTTTTCTTCCTCTCACTTTCTCTCTCCAGAACCTCCTTATCTCTCTAAAATGGGCTCTTGGACATGACAAATGAAGGCAAGGGGGTATTTATAGTTTTGATGGATGGCATTTTCGTAATTTTGAAGCCTTCTGAACTTGTGGCCCTGGTTTTTCCGGAATTTCCTATTTTTCTTTATTCCCTTTTACTGCATCATCAAGGGACACCTAAGGGGACACCTCACCCCTCACATTCTTCACATGGAAAAATTGAGAGAGCCAAGAAACCTTCTGGAAGCTTTCCGATCCAATCCAGTACCAGCTCGGTCCGTCTCCTCGAGAACTGGACTATTTTCTGAATCTAATTTTTCTAAAAATCCATATTATGTCATCTGACCTCAAATTTAGTATCTGGGTCCTTTATATCATTAACATTTTTATACTGGGTCTAAACTCAATTTCAGATCCCCTGCGAAATGACCAAAATACCCCTGGGTGCCCTTTCTTGCCCTATCTTAACCCTAAGGGTAAAATCGCCATTTTACACCTTTCTGCACCCTGTCAGGGCATATACTGACTCTGAGTAACTTTATCTGTATGTACCTTGGCTTCTGGGCCTATCCAGAATGACCAAAATGCCCTCCATTCATCTGTTATTCTTTAGTACAACACAGGGGTATTTTCGTAATTTCGCACTTTTTCGGGGTTCCACCGGACATTGGCCACCTATTAGTCCAAGTGTCTTATTGGGCCTTTCATGGCGCCATTCTTGGGCCTTTCAGGGTCCATTACCTTTATGGAACGCATTACGAGGAATCTTCCCCCGTCAATGTTCATCGAATATTTTAACTATTATACACCGTCTATACACATCTGCAGACACCGGCTCCTTTTACCAGATACACTGGCCTACTGTGTTTTGGCATCCCTATGGGTCATAACAGTCATCTGACTGAGGTCATCAAATCTCATTCAGTCCCTATTTAAATTCCGATAAATTTCCTAATCGGATACCTGGAGTCCTCACACTCCTGTCTGAATTTACTGATTTGCAAATAACTTTTCCTACAGACCTCCTATCGGTATTCTGTCAATTTCCTGACATCCGTCCCATCAGGACGCATCATCCTGTAATTTCTCACATATATCTGAGATCTAGGATATCCGGTAGAAATTTTTATAACTTTTCCATTATCAGATCAATTTTGACTATCTGGAGTCCGAAAAAAATTTCTGTATTAAGCCAGATTATCGAGCATCACTTGCTCTATCTACTAGTGAAATTTAGGACTGAAATGCTTTCGGGCAGTCCAAACCACTTTTGGCTTAACTTTCTTTAATTACAATTTAACCCCAGAGAACTTTTCTTCTTTTCATTTAAGTCCCTTTTATTTGGCTAAACTTACACTTAAGGACCCCACCTTTTTGTCTACCTTTCCCTTTTAACCTTATACTTTTCATATTTTCACTTAAGTCCTTACATTTTCTTTCTTTTGCAATTTAATCCCTTTCTTTGCATAAATGGCCATCATATCTCTAGGGACTTTCACTATTTACATATAAGTCCCCGGACTTTCACTTATTTGTAGTTTAGTCCCTAAAAACCCTCTGTAAGTTTCTGGGACTTCTGCTCAAAGGGATATATCTATTTCAGGCTACTTACTAAGTCTCTGGCTTGAAAATTGGGATGTTACATAGGGACTCAGTGAGCTTAGGAATAAGGTAAGTAATTTATTCTAGTCCCTGCTCTAATAAATTAGAGGATTGTTCTTATGAATTAAATAGTTAGAATAAAAAAATATCTCTATATATAAGGTTAGCCGTGGATAGAAAGAAAGTTAGGGGATTATCAGAATAGGGGTATTACCACAGGATAAGCCTGAATTAAGTATAGTTATGCTAGATAAGATCATAATTAAATATTATTATGCTCTGTATAGGCTCTGACATCTATAAGGAAGGGATCTCAGAGCAAAGTCAAAGGACTAAAGGAAGGGCTACACGTTAGGTAGTAAACTTACCTAAACTTGTATGTATTAAATGTATGGTTGGCTTGATTGATTGATGTTAATATGTAATTGTTGAAGCTCTGTGCTATGATTACCTTGGCCAATTGTATTTCATATGTTACATGGAAGCATGCACATTACATTAAGTTGACACAATCACAAGCAAGCACTAATACCAATCATTGATGCATACATTGTTTAATACCGTTTGCTACTGAGATTTCCCTAAAATCTCATCCCTATCTTTTCCAAATATAATAAGGTACTATTTTGGAGAAGATGAAGCTAGGAAAGTGAGGATGTGACACCATGTAAGAGTTTAAAAATGAGTTGGCGGATTGTATAACCACTCCTTAGCCTTCCTTTTTTAGTGAAATGGAAACACCTCCTAAAGGCGTCATCCAATACAGTCATTGGAACAGATCATATGCATGATTTGTAAGTGGCGATGTTGGCATTCTCTTGCAAAATCATAAAATTTAGGTAAGGCTACAATCAAAGCTCCTTTAATTTCAAAATTAGCATTTTCAGTATAGAAACCATAAGGATCATAATTCATGTGCAAATGATTTATTTCCCTCACACTTCTATTACCTTCTACATTCATAAGTATTTTATTTTCTCCTTGTATATTATGCCCATTATGATTTATTTCAGCCATGTTAGATTCTGATGAACTCACCTCTTCTCTAAATTCTCTCCTTAGTTTCCTAAGTTGTCTCTCAATCTCAGGTTCAAAAGATACTAATGGTCCAGTTCTTCTACGTATGCAACTCAGAAACAATAAAGAATAGCTAGGCAAGCAATCAGAATTAAACACAGAAGTTTCACAACAAAAAGTGTCAACTAGTTGCGACTAAATGGTTTCTAGGTCGCGACCTACGAAGACAGAGAGCATGTTTTCCAAAACAGTCGCGACCAGAAGTTGTGAATGTCGCAACTGAAGTTCACAGAGGGTAATCAGTACCACAGTAAAGCAATTTGGTCGCAACACAGATGAGGTTTGGTCGCGACACAATGTCACATATAGTGATTTCATAGAAACTTTGAAAAAGAAAATGCAGAATGCTATGCAATAAAAACAACAAAACTAAAATAAAAAAAATGACTCAGGTAAATAATGGATTTGACAATCAATTACGAAGGAACCAATTACTTGGCTCCCCGACAATGACACCATTGATGAGCAGGTCGGATTGTCATCTTCTAATCCATCAAAATAAGAATGTTTACACCAAATAATATAGTATAAGGCACAACCCTATCATTCTTTTCAAGGAGCTTTCCTATTGGAGATCTAGCATATTGGTGACAAAACCATTGAAAACCTGAGTGAAAGTAAAATGGGTTTTGGGATTTGATTGATTTTTGATGCAATAAAATAAGGGTGCAGTAAAGTAAATATTTTTATATTTTTGATTAAGATGAAAACGAGTTGGCTTGTGAAAGAAATATGTTATGACAAACTCTTGATGATGAAAATGTATCTATCCTTGCTCTTAATTTGACATAGGAGTTTTTGAAATCACTAAGTCTTAAACAAAACCTCAATTAATCGATTGAGTCCAGAGCATTAATATTTCTTAAACTCCTTTGATCAAAGCTAGTTTAAAAACTCTTAATGAACTGTTAAAAACCACTTAGTGTGTAATTTAAATCAGATGATGAAAATTCCCTCGAATGGTCGTCGATCGAAAAACTCTAGATTTCAAGCAATTGAATTAATTAGCAACGATCGTTGATAATAGTCTAATTATCTTAAAATCAAAACTGAAATATTATATTAGAAACCAACATTCAAAGCATCCAAAGTCAATTACAATTGTCTAATATGAGAATAATCAATCAACATTTAATCCCTTGTTCATATAATGAAAACCCTAGATCTAGCAGCATTAAACATGAAAAAGGTGCATATTGAAATAGAAAACTCCCCAGTGCAGTCTATGAGCTCAAGATATGAGATCTATCACCAAGAGACTAAGGATTTAGCCTCTCATGACTCCTACTATGTTGCAATCGCTGCGTAGATACGATGCCATAAAAAAGCAGAAAGCGAGATGGAGAGATGAATGATGGAAGATGTGAGTAGGTAGTGGAGAGGGTGTGGAGAGAGTTCGAGTACTGCTTCTTAGCCTAATTAGGTCAAAAACTAGCCTCCCTTTCGTCTACAGCTTCCCCTCCTTTTATTTACAGGTTAACCTAATAAAAAACGCGTAGCTTCAGCGATTGTCTTCTTTGGTCATGGCCAGATACATGTTTTGGTCACGACCTGTAAACGCAAAGAGCTTCCCAGAATAAATTAGTTCGCAACCTGTGGATACTTTGGTCGCGACTGAAAGACACAGAAGTTGCTTCCTTTATTTAATTCTCTGTCTTGTGATTTCTTTTTTGCTCACATTAGTCCTTGCTCCTCCGAAATACCTATAATTCAAAACCAAAGCTCATTGTAAATGTCCTACCAGTAAAGGAATAATATATATGTAGTTTAGAGCAATTAATTTACCATTTTACCCTTAAAATAACACATTGCCAAGTACAATCATGTATTACCATAAACACACAATAACAGGCATAAAATGAATGATAAAGTTGTTATAAAACCCTTAAAAATGTCACAGAAACCATACACATATTGTGTCTTATAAATAGGTCTGGCTGGTACTTCTTCAACTAAGACACGTGGAACACATCATGCACTTTTGACAGGTGCGGCTGTAAGGCAATCTGGGAGGTAACCAACCCAGTCCTTTTTAGAATCTCATAAGGTATAATGAAACAAGGGGTTAGTTTCTTTTCCTTAATAAACCTCTTAATTTTGGTAGTGGGTGAAACTTTCAGGAACACATTATCTCCTTCTCTAAATTCCAATTGCCTTCTACGTTGATCTCATAACTCTTCTGTTGACTCTATACTATTTAGGCGCTTTTCCTTAATTGTCTCAACCTTTTGGGTAGTCTTATCCATTCGATCTGGATCGATGTTGGTCTTCTCAGTCGCTCAGTCCAACACAAAGGAGACCTATACCTCTGGCTGTATAATTCCTTATACGAAGCTATTTGAATGCTCACATGATGCTATTATTGTAGGACAATTTGGCCAATGGAAGGTGGTTGTCCCAACTTCCCTTCCATTCTAATACACACGCTCTCAACATATCCTCGAAGTCTAAATAGTCCGCTTGGTGTATCCATCAGTCTCTGGGGGATAGGTAGTGCTAAATTTCAAGTTTGTACCTAATAACTTATGTAAGGATCTTCCAAAAGTATGATGTGAAATATGGGTCACGATTTGACACAATATCCTTTAGTACCCTGTGTAGTTTGACTATTTGGTTTATGTATAACTTAGTTAGTCTCTATAGTGGATAGTCTTCTCAGAATGGAAGAAAGTGAGCTGATTTGGTCAACCGATCTACAATAACCCAGATGGTGTCATGATCTGCTATTGTTCTAGTAAACCTAACAAAGTCTATGAAAATGTTATCCTAATTCCACTACAGAATCTCAAGGTTCTGAAGTAATCCTACTGGTTTTTGATGTTTAATTTTCACTTTTTGACAAGTTAAGCACTTTCTTACAAGTTCAGTTACTTCCCACTTCATACCCATCAAACTTACCTTTCAAGTCATGGTACATATTTGTCACCCCTAGGTGAATGGTGTATTTACTCTGATGAACTTCCTCAAGGAGAAACTTTTTCAATTCTTTATCACTTGGAATACATATCCTACCTCTATATATGAAAATACCCTTTATATTGACTTTAAAACCATTAGTCACCCCTTCTTACACTTCACCTCGAAGTCTAATAAGTGCTCATCCTCTAGTTGAGCCATTCGAATCTCCTCTTATAATTAATTCTTGACCTGAAGAGATTGCAGGTGGTACTTCATCATCTAGCATGACTGAATCCTTTACTCTATCCAACAAATACTGTTCATACAAACATATGTGAAAACATGTACCGCTTTCCTACTCAGTACATCTGTAACCATATTTAACTTTCCTGGATAGTACTTGACCTCAAAGTCACAATCCTTCAAAACCTTCACTCACCAACATTGCCTGTTATTTAACTCCTTTTAATCCACCAGATATTTTAGACTCTTGTGATAATTGAATACCTCATATTAAGAGCAATATAGGTAATGCCTCTAGAATTTTAAGGTGAAGACAACGGTCGTTAACTCCATTTCATATGTGGGGTAGTTCTCCTCATGCATCCTTAGCTGTCTCGAGGCATAGGCTACCAATTTAGCTTCTTGCATCAACACACATCCTATACCTTTAAATAACATGTCTATGTATAAGGTATATGGTAAATTAGGGTTAGGGATGGTTAGCACTAGAGTAATAGTCAATTTGGTCTTTAGTTCTTAGGATTCTGCCTCATATTTATCAGTCTATATGAATAGTCAGTCTTGTATGGTTAACCTGGTTAATGCTATTATAATTTGTTAGAACCCTTTGATAAACCTATGAAGTAGCCCACTAACCCCATAAAGCTTCTCACTTCGGTGGTTCCCACTTCAATACTACTATATCTACTTTACTAGGGTCAATAACTACCCCTTCTACTGACACCATATGGCCAAGGAAGTTCATTTCTTTAAGCTAGAACTCACACTTATAGAACTTAGAGTAGAACTGATATTCTTTTAACACCTGTAGCATAACCCCAAGATGCCTCTTATGTTTTTCCTTATCCTTATAGATAAGAATGTCATCGATAAAAACCATAATGAGCTAGTCAAGGTAGGGTATGAAGACTCTATTCATGTAGTCCATAAATACTGCTGGAGCATTAGTCAATCTAAACAGCATTACCAAGAACTCACAGTGCCCATACCTCATGCTGAAAGCAGTCTTCGGTATGTCATTCATTATAGCCCTTAGTTGGTAATACCCTAACCTCAAGCTGATCTTAGAGAACACTATAGATACCACTAACTGGTTCAGTAAGTCATCAATTTGCGGCAATGTGTATTTGTTCTTGATTGTCACCTTGTTTAGTTGTCAATAGCCTATACACATTTTCATACTACCACCCTTCTTCTTTAAAATAACACAGGTGATCCTATAAGATATAAATTATATATGGTTTCTGATAAGACACAATTTGTGTATGGTTTCTGTGATATTTTTAAAGGATTTATAATAACTTTACCATTCATTTTATGCCTATAATTGTGCTTTTGTGGTAATAAATTATTATGCTTGGTAATGTCCTTTTTTAAGGGTAAAATGGTAAAATAACTCCTCTAAACTGCATATATGTTATTCCTTTACTGGTGGGACTTTTACAATGAGCTTTAGTTTTAAATTGCAGCTATTTTAGTGGAGCAAGGACTAATATGAGCAGAAAAAAATCATAAGATAGAGAATCAAAGCAAGGAAGCAGCTTTTGTGTATTTCAGTCGCGACCAAAGTATCTACAGGTCACGACCTAATTTCTCCTGGGAAGCTCCTCTGTGTTTACAGGTCGTGACCAAAACATGGATCTGGTCGCGACTAAATAAGATAGTCGTGAAGCTGCACATTTTTTATTAAGTCATGTAACATCCTAGAATTTCCCTAGCCGAAAACCCTAAGTTTCTAGCTAAGGAAATGATTGGAGAAATGTAAATGGTATGACTGATTAAATAAAGGATCAAATTGTAAAGTTAGAAAGTATTATGGCCAAAAGTCCAAAGTAGACAAAACTTCAGGGACTAAACTGCAAAGATGAAAAAGGTTAAGGGACCTAAATGTGATTTGTGAAAATTCACAAAAACTGTACTTTCAGCCCAAAACAGCCCGGTACGGATTTAAGATATGAAAATACTGGGAGATAAAGCACAAAATTTCGGGTTGAATGAGAGACATCAGAATTTTGATTTGAGGTCCCGATTAATTGATAAAAATTCGGTAAGTCTGGGAAAATAACCTGGAATTTTTAGGAGACTGACTGGACTTCAGAATTCTGTGAGATTATGATAAAAGATACTTTGTGAATTATGGGAGATTGTAAAAAAGACCACACTTCCAAAAGAGGTCCAGATAATTTTAAATAGAATTTTAAAGGAATTTTAGGAGCTTGTCTACCGGCTCTAAAAATTAGGATTTTATTCGTTGAAGGACCAAATCTAAACTGAAGACCATGAAATTTTACCAGGAGGCTTAGAATAAATTTAGATGGGTTATTATGGGCCAAGTCAAAGTCTAATAGCCAGGATGAGCCCAAACTAAAATAGGGGCAAAATTGTAATTTCGGGAAATTTCGGGCCGGAAATGGCAGTTTTGAAAAATATTCAGAAAAATCCCAATAAATTCCATAAAATGGAAAATGAGGTTCTAAGACATTTTTATAAAGTGGAAATAACAAAAATACCCTATATGAATTTTTATCGTATTATAGTTTCTTTTAAGGTATCCGGAAAAATTAAGTATTAGGACTATAAAAAGACCTCAGAAAAATATGAGAAAATGGAGATAAATATTTAAAGGGTCAATAATGATTTTAGATATGTTAGACAGGGTCAGAGGGTGTTCTAGAAAATATCATGCCATTAAATAATTTATTTTTCCCGAAAATCACCTGAATCGGTACCGGTTAATACCGAAAAATTGAAGAAAAATCCTAGAAGCTCCAAGAAGGTCCAAGAAACTCCATGAAGCCTCAAGACTTGTTGATTTGGCGCCAAATGGTGAGGGAGAAGGAAAAAGGAGATGACAACTCAAAAGTTGTCATAATTACAATGAAAAAGGAGGTTAAATTCTAACCCTTAGATCAAGCTTTTAGGAATTGGATCTTAGCCCTTGTTTCCCCTCAATTTTTCCTATAAATACCCCCTCCAAAGACTTCAATTTCGTGCAGCCCTCTTTACATAGTAGAAACTCTTGTCAATTCAAAACTCAAGCCAAAGACAAAGCTTCCAACCTCCCAAAGTTCAAGGATACTAAGGTAAGCATACTTCCAAGCTTTTAATGATTTGTTTGGAAGTTTGATTTATGGTTTTTAAGGGTTGGGAACCATGAATTTACAAGGGGAGATGCTGCCCAAATTAGGAAAAGATGAAAGTCATGATAAGGATAGCAAAGACAAGTTGAAAAGGAAAAGATTTAACATGTTTTAGTTCATGGAATCAATGGTTTCTTGGAATTATTCTTGAACTACCTTGCTGTCCAGATTTATGCACTTTGTTATAGGGTTAAGATATGATGATTTTAAGGCCTCCAATGTGTTCAAAATGCAATTTTGTGTAGGGTATAGTAGGGAGACCCTAATTGGAAGCCTTAGACATCAAAATGGAAGTTTTAGAAAACCCTAAGTTGCAATTTTCGTTTCTGTCCGTACAGACAGTATAGGAGATGAAGCAATTTCAAAATTTGGATCACACCATTGGATTCCTTAGCCAAAATTATGTAGGATAGGATCCCAAGAGTTAATGTTAGTGCTTGGGATAAATAAAACCCTAATTGCATTCAAGAAAGGGTAGTTAGGATTTTTAAGTTTGGATTATGTTTGAGAAGTGTAATGACATGAAATTGTTGTTCAATAATTAGGATTTGACATTTGTGCACCTAAAGAACTTCAAGTCAACAAGGAAACACAAGGATCCCCAAGAGGTAGCAACAACTCTAACTTTATCATTGTCTTGTAATTATTTATTGATCTTGTTGTTTATGATGTTTGGTTGAGCATGATATTATGTGATGATGTGCAAGCTTGATGGGCTTGATTATGTGGTAATCTCCTTGCTAAGATGTCATGACAAATGCATGTTAGAGAATGCCAACAATATGAGAATGAATGTGTGGCTCCCATATCATATAACATGCTTTAAATAATTACTTGACGATGTTAAAATTGTGTTGAATGCTATTGGGATTTCTTTGGAAATCTCACTCTTTTTCATATTAAACCATGGTAGGTGCTGAGCATTGAAGAGGTAAAGAGCTAATTGATGGTGTTTGAAGCATGCTTGGTTGTGTTAGATACACTTATATTATGTAAATATGGAACAAAGAGTACTTAATGTAAGTTCTGTTAGAAGGCAGTGAGCTTTACAACATATGTTGGATATGGTATTGTATGAATTAAATGTTGAAATTTAGCATGCTTAAATTTGAAATCTTAAGATTTAAATAGACACCAGGTACGTCCAATTTGGATATTAAACGAATTTATGGTGAATTTTCAAAGTTAAGAGTTGGATTCTGGAAAACTGGAAAATTACCATACGAACAGTGTATGTTTGCGAATTTTTTTGGAACGTTGTAGTTGCGCTTGAACCTATTCATTATTTTTCCCATAAATAGGTTTTAAATATATTTCATTAGGAATTGGAATCACCTCATTTGGAGTTTTCTACATTTAAATATGAATTTCCAAAGTTTGGAAAAAATCTGAAAAGTGCTATATGAACAGTACCCGAGAGAGATTTTCAACAATTTCAGATCTTTGATTCCAACTTTAATTGATCCTAAAGTGGTTCCAAAGGCTACTAATGGATCATATATGGGTATTAAAGTAAGGATGTGACATTTTGGTATCAGAGCAAAAGATTTTGGCTCCGATTGTAGTTTAGTTAAAAGTTAATAGAATTAGTCAAAAGTTTAATGGTCAATTTTGGGGTAAATTGACATTTGGATTAAACTTTTGTAGGATTAGAGATGGCTGATCATAACCAAGGACTGAATGACCTTATAAATGATGGGAACGGTGAACAGCTAGAGCCTATTCCAAATGAAGTTGGGGAACCAGAGATAGAAGGGGAACCTGAGGGAGAGCTATGGGCAGAGGAAATCCAGAGATGGATATTCCAGAGGGTATGGAAATGGAGGAGGATCTAGAGGAGGATCCAGAAGAGGATCTAGAACCTTTGGAAGAGGACCTAGAATTTGGGGAGAATGAATCTGATGATAGTGATAATGACTCTATCCAATCCACTATCACTTTTGAGCGGATAGAGACTCCACCTCGAATTTCCACTATCCCCAATCCAGTTCCCAGATCCTCAGATAATCTAATTAGGCCAACCCACATACCAGAATATATGCTACCCCAGTTTGATCCTGATAGGCATTTCTTGACCAAACCTAGAGATTCTGAAGACTTTTATGGTCTAAGATATAAGGGTATCCTGAGAAGGCCCGATGAAGCTGGACCTAGTGGAACAAAACCAGTAGAGCCTGATATCCTTGGATCAAATAAATTAAATACCCCTAGACCCAGTAAGCCTGCTTTCCTTGACGGTGATAGATTAGTCCCTCTAGGACAGATAGAGCCTGCTCCAGTCCATCGGTCGAGGAGGGATGACTACCAAACATATGAACAGTTGCTGGCACAAATGAAATGGTTCGGGAGATGCTACCATAGCCGCAGCTGTAGCGGCAGCACTGAGAAATGTAACTCAGCCTCAGCCTGAGACTGCTTCTGTACCAGAACAAGCAGCTATACCAGAGGTCGCAACTATACCACAGCCTCAGGTGGCACCCCAGCCAGTAGTAAACCCCGATAGTATCCAACAATGGATGACACGATTTTGTAAACATCATCCACCTGTATTTGACGGAACATTCGATGTACAAGCAGCTGAGGAATGGATAAATTGGTTGGAGAAGATCTTTAAGGTCTTAGATTGTCCATCTGAGCAAAAGGCACAGATGGCAATATACCAGTTGGAAAAAGATGCAGATCGGTGGTGGAGGAACACCGAACTTCTCTTACAGTCTCGAAATACTCCTGTTACGTGGGAAATATTTCTGGAACAGTTATATGAGAAATATTTTCCCCAATCAGTCAGAGACCAAAGGGAGGCCGAATTTCTTGTGCTGAAGCAAGGAAAAAAGGAACCTTTCGACGAATACTTGTCAAAGTTCATCCGCTTATCCCATTACTCTACCTACCTCCGTCAGATTGATGACGAAAGATGGATGACGGAAAGACTAAGCAGGGGTTTAAACTCAGTAATGAGAGAGAAGGTTACCCCTCATCAATACCACCAATTCAACCGGGCAGTGGAAGCATGCCGGTTGACTGAAAATAGTATGAATCACCGATTACTGTATAAGCCAAACTCCAGGGAGGATAGATCCCCAGAGAGAAATAATCAAGGAAGGAGTTTTACTGGTAATAGTAGTAGTGGTGGTGGTGACAAAAAGAGAAAGCGTCCGTGGAATAATAAGAAGGCACGTAAAGGAGATGGCAACCAAAGAGGAGGTCGTAATAAAGGAGGCCCAGGAAATCGACCACAAGAAGGTAAAGTATGTGACATCTGTGGGAAAAATCATGGGGATAGACCGTGCTGGTATAGTCAAAATGTCTGCTATACCTGCGGGAAGCCAGGGCATTTCTCTCGCGAGTATCCTCGAAATGTGGAAACCCCCAGGCCTCGAACTCAAGGAAGGGTATTTGCACTTAATCAGGAGGAGGCAAGAAGGTCACCCGACATGATTCAAGGTACGATCAGTATCAATAATCATTCTGTATTAGCGATGTTCGATTCGGGTGCCAGTCACTCATTTATATCATATAACTGTGCTACACGGTTGGGCTTAACTATTAGCCAACTTCATTATGATATATATGTGACAACTCCAACTGATGCTAGAGTAGTAACTTCTGATGTTTGTTTGAATTGTATTGTACAATATGATCATTGTTGTGCTACTCTAGACTTGATATGTATGCCCTTCCGTGAGATTGATGTAATAATTGGGTTAAACTGGTTAGCTTCCCAAAATATATTGTTGGACTGTAAAAGCAAAACCCTAGTATTACCCCCAAAGGCAACTATCCCTAGTATAGAAACCAGATTGAACTTCATCACTGAGGCGCAAGCAAACAGAGATTTACGCAAGGGATGTCAGGGGTACATCATTTTCTTCTCTATGCAAGCAGAGGTTGAAGAAGGAATTGAACAAATCCCTGTAGTCAAGGAATTTCCTGAAGTGTTCCCAAAGGAAATTCAAGGGTTGCCATCTGAACGTGAAGTGGAATTTGCGATCGACTTAGTACCTGGAGCAGGACCAATCTCTAAAGCCCCTTACAGGATGGCTCCTAATGAAATGATAGAGCTGAAGAAGCAGATTGAAGAGTTGTTGGAAAAGGGTTTTATTCGACCCAGTGTGTCCCCGTGGGGTGCTCCAGTACTATTTGTGAAGAAGAAAGATGGTAGCCTAAGGCTATGTATAGATTATCGAGAGCTGAATAAGATCACAATCAAGAACAAATATCCTCTTCCTCGAATTGATGATCTTTTGGATCAACTGGCTGGAGCAACAGTATTCTCAAAAATAGACCTGAGATCAGGCTATCATCAGCTCCGGATTAAGCCATAAGATATTCCCAAGACTGCATTCAGGACTCGCTATGGGCATTTTGAATTTCTAGTGATGCCCTTTGGTCTCACAAATGCGCCTGCAATCTTCATGGACTATATGAATCAAATCTTTAGGCCGTACTTAGATCAGTTTGTTGTGGTCTTCATTGATGACATTCTAGTGTATTCCAAATCTTCAACAGAGCATGAAAGGCACTTGAGGATCGTCCTGAGTACGCTGAAAGAGAAGCAGCTCTATGCCAATCAAAGCAATTGTGAATTTTGGCTTCATGAAGTCAAATTTCTCGGTCACGTCATATCCCAAGAGGGAGTGGCTGTGGATCCTAGCAAGATTGAAGCAGTAGTTAGCTGGGAACAGCCGAAGACGGTGACGGAGATTAGAAGTTTCTTAGGCTTGGCCGGGTACTACAGGAGGTTCATCAAAGACTTTTCTCGACTCGCTCTTCCGCTAACAAAGCTCACTAGAAAGAATCAGCCATTCGTGTGGGATGAGAAGTGCGAGGCCAGTTTTCAAGAGTTGAAGAAGAAATTAACCTCTACCCCAGTGCTTATCATTCCAGACCCGAAAGAACCCTATGTGGTTTACACTGATGCTAGTAAGCAGGGGTTAGGGTGTGTTTTGATGCAGCAGGGGAGAGTGGTGGCCTATGCATCTCGACAACTAAAAACTCATGAAGAGAACTATCCCACTCACGACTTGGAGCTAGTAGCGGTGGTATATGCTTTGAAGATATGGAGACACTACTTGTACGGAGCGACTATTGAGTTGTTCTGTGACCACAAGAGCCTAAAGTATCTACATGATCAGAAAGAGTTAAATATGAGACAAAGAAGATGGATGGAGCTGTTAAAGGATTATGATTTTCGAATTCAGTACCATCCTGGAAAAGCCAATGTAGTGGCTGATGCCTTGAGTAGGAAGGCAGTGCAGGCAGCAGCTTTGATGATCAAAGAGTCCAAATTACTTGAGGATTTTAGAGATTGGAGTCCTTTGTATCAAATGCAGCTTGCAGGTCATTCATTAGAAGGAACACGATTTAAGGCCCTAATTCATGATGAGATTAAAGAAGCACAAGAACATGATAAGGTAGCAGAAATCTTCAGAGAAAAGTTACGAATGGGAAAAACTAAGAATTTTTCAATCTCTGAAGATGGACTATTATGCTTTCGTGGAAGGCCTTACATTCCTAATTTTGGAGACTTGAGGGAAAGAATTCTGGACGAGGCACATAAAAGCAAATACACCATGCATCCAGGCATTACCAAAATGTACCATGATGTAAAGAAAATAGTATGGTGGCCTTCAGTGAAGAATAATATAGTGACTTATGTGTCACAGTGTCTCACATGTCAAAAGGTAAAAATGGAACATCAGAAACCATCAGGAATGCTACAGCCACTAGATATTGCCGAATGGAAATGGGATAGCATAGCTATGGACTTTGTGGAAGGACTACCCATGACACCAGCAAAGCATGATGCTATATGGGTGGTGATTGATCGTCTGACAAAGTTTGCCCATTTCTTAGCCATTAATGTGCGAGATTCTCTCGATAAACTAGCAAAGTTATACATCAGAGAGATTGTCAGGCTACATGGTGTTCTGAATAACATTGTGTCAGACAGGGATCCCAGATTTACGTCTAATTTCTGGAGAGCTCTGCAGAAAGAAATGGACACTACTCTCAGATTTAGTACAGCTTATCACCCTCAAACTGATGGTCAGACGGAAAGAACAATCCAGACACTGGAAGATATGCTTAGGGCATGTGTTTTGGATTTTAAGGAGAGTTGGGATACTCACTTACCATTGATCGAATTCGCCTATAACAACAGTTACCAGTCGAGTATCCAAATGGTGCCGTATGAAGCACTATATGGACGTAAGTGTCGATCCCCTTTATGCTGGACAGAGTTGAGCGAAAGGATAATATATGGTCCCGAACTGGTAGATCAAACTGCCAAACAGATCGAGATGATCAAGAAAAGACTAACAACGGCCCAGAGTAGGCAGAAAAGCTACGCAGATGTGAGAAGAAAGCCGTTGGAATTTGAAGAAGGAGATCATGTATTCCTCAAAATTACTCCGACAACGAGTGCAGGACGATCGATGAAGATAAAAAAGTTGCATCCGAGATATATAGGCCCATACCAGATTCTTGACAAAATAGGATCTATGGCCTATAGATTAGCTCTTCCCCCGCATTTGAGTCAGATTCATGATGTCTTCCATGTTTCTCAACTCAAGAGGTACATCCCAGACCCATCGCATATCATCAAACAAGATGATATTACTCTACAAGATAACCTCTCATATGAGGTAGGACCAGCTCAGATTGTGGACCGAAAAGTCAAGCAATTAAGGAATAAGCAGATTTCGCTGGTTAAGGTCATCTGGGAAGGTCTGACGGAGAATGAAGCAACATGGGAAGCAGAGGAAGAACTTAAGAAGACTCATCCGACCTTATTTATGTAGTTGTACATAGTAAATTTCGAGGGCGAAATTTATTTTTAGGGGGAGAGAAATGTAACATCCTAGAATTTCCCTAGCCGAAAACCCTAAGTTTCTAGCAAAGGAAATGATTGGAGAAATGTAAATGGTATGATTGATTAAATAAAGGATCAAATTGTAAAGTTAGAAAGTATTATGGCCAAAAGTCCAAAGTAGACAAAACTTCAAGGACTAAACTGCAAAGATGAAAAAGGTTAAGGGACCTAAATGTGATTTGTGAAAATTCACAAAAACTGTACTTTCAGCCCAAAACAGCCCGGTACGGATTTAAGATATGAAAATACTGGGAGATAAAGCACAAAATTTCGGGTTGAATGAGAGACATCAGAATTTTGATTTGAGGTCCCGATTAATTGATAAAAATTCGGTAAGTCTGGGAAAATAACCTGGAATTTTTAGGAGACTGACTGGACTTTAGAATTCTGTGAGATTATGATAAAAGATACTTTGTGAATTATGGGAGATTGTAAAAAAGACCACACTTCCAAAAGAGGTCCAGCTAATTTTAAATAGAATTTTAAAGGAATTTTAGGAGCTTGTCTACCGGCTCTAAAAATTAGGATTTTATTCGTTGAAGGACCAAATCTAAACTGAAGACCATGAAATTTTACCAGGAGGCTTAGAATAAATTTAGATGGGTTATTATGGGCCAAGTCAAAGTCTAATAGCCAGGATGAGCCCAAACTAAAATAGGGGCAAAATTGTAATTTCGGGAAATTTCGGGCCGGAAATGGCAGTTTTGAAAAATATTCAGAAAAATCCCAATAAATTCCATAAAATGGAAAATGAGGTTCTAAGACATTTTTATAAAGTGGAAATAACAAAAATACCCTATATGAATTTTTATCGTATTATAGTTTCTTTTAAGGTATCCGGAAAAATTAAGTATTAGGACTATAAAAAGATCTCAGAAAAATATGAGAAAATGGAGATAAATATTTAAAGGGTCAATAATGATTTTAGATATGTTAGACAGGGTCAGAGGGTGTTCTAGAAAATATCATGCCATTAAATAATTTATTTTTCCCGAAAATCACCTGAATCGGTACCGGTTAATACCGGAAAATTGAAGAAAAATCCTAGAAGCTCCAAGAAGGTCCAAGAAACTCCATGAAGCCTCAAGACTTGTTGATTTGGCGCCAAATGGTGAGGGAGAAGGAAAAAGGAGATGACAACTCAAAAGTTGTCATAATTACAATGAAAAAGGAGGTTAAATTCTAACCCTTGGATCAAGCTTTTAGGAATTGGATCTTAGCCCTTGTTTTCCCTCAATTTTTCCTATAAATACCCCCTCCAAAGACTTCAATTTCGTGCAGCCCTCTTTACATAGGAGAAACTCTTGTCAATTCAAAACTCAAGCCAAAGACAAAGCTTCTAACCTCCAAAAGTTCAAGGATACTAAGGTAAGCATACTTCCAAGCTTTTAATGATTTGTTTGGAAGTTTGATTTATGGTTTTTAAGGGTTGGGACCATGAATTTACAAGGGGAGATGCTGCCCAAATTAGGAAAAGATGAAAGTCATGATAAGGATAGCAAAGACAAGTTGAAAAGGAAAAGATTTAACATGTTTTAGTTCATGGAATCAATGGTTTCTTGGAATTGTTCTTGAACTACCTTGCTGTCCAGATTTATGCACTTTGTTCTAGGGTTAAGATATGATGATTTTAAGGCCTCCAATGTGTTCAAAATGCAATTTTGTGTAGGGTATAGTAGGGAGACCCTAATTGGAAGCCTTAGACATCAAAATGGAAGTTTTAGAAAACCCTAAGTTGCAATTTTCGTTTCTGTCCGTACAGACAGTATAGGAGATGAAGCAATTTCAAAATTTGGATCACACCATTGGATTCCTTAGCCAAAATTATGTAGGATAGGATCCCAAGAGTTAATGTTAGTGCTTGGGATAAATAAAACCCTAAATGCATTCAAGAAAGGGTAGTTAGGATTTTTAAGTTTGGATTATGTTTGAGAAGTGTAATGACATGAAATTGTTGTTCAATAATTAGGATTTGACATTTGTGCACCTAAAGAACTTCAAGTCAACAAGGAAACACAAGGATCCCCAAGAGGTAGCAACAACTCTAACTTTATCATTGTCTTGTAATTATTTATTGATCTTGTTGTTTATGATGTTTGGTTGAGCATGATATTATGTGATGATGTGCAAGCTTGATGGGCTTGATTATGTGGTAATCTCCTTGCTAAGATGTCATGACAAATGCATGTTAGAGAATGCCAACAATATGAGAATGAATGTGTGGCTCCCATATCATATAACATGCTTTAAATAATTACTTGACGATGTTAAAATTGTGTTGAATGCTATTGGGATTTCTTTGGAAATCTCACTCTTTTTCATATTAAACCATGGTAGGTGCTGAGCATTGAAGAGGTAAAGAGCTAATTGATGGTGTTTGAAGCATGCTTGGTTGTGTTAGATACACTTATATTATGTAAATATGGAACAAAGAGTACTTAATGTAAGTTCTGTTAGAAGGCAGTGAGCTTTACAACATATGTTGGATATGGTATTGTATGAATTAAATGTTGAAATTTAGCATGCTTAAATTTTAAATCTTAAGCTTTAAATAGACACCAAGTACGTCCAATTTGGATATTAAACGAATTTATGGTGAATTTTCAAATTTAAGAGTTGGATTCTGGAAAACTGGAAAATTACCATATGAACAGTGTATGTTTGCGAATTTTTTTGGAACGTTGTAGTTGCGCTTGAACCTATTCATTATTTTTCCCATAAATAGGTTTTAAATATATTTCATTAGGAATTGGAATCACCTCATTTGGAGTTTTCTACATTTAAATATGAATTTCCAAAATTTGGAAAAAATCTGAAAAGTGCTATATGAACAGTACCCGAGAGAGATTTTCAACAATTTCAGATCTTTGATTCCAACTTTAATTGATCCTAAAGTGGTTCCAAAGGCTACTAATGGATCATATATGGGTATTAAAGTAAGGATGCGACAGGTCAACCTACTGTTAAAAGGAGAGGGAGGCCACAGATGCTAGGAGGCTAATTTTTGACCTGATTAGGCTAAGAAGCAGTGCTCGATCGAACTCTCTCTACACTCCCTCCACTGTCTCCACATAACTCCATCATTCATCTCTTCACCTCACCTTCTGCTTTCTTCATTGCATCATATTTGAACAGCGATTGTAGCATAATAGGAGTCTACTAGTTATAGCTTTGATTGAGATTTAGCTAGCGAGTTGTTAGCTAATATATTCTAATTCAACCGGTTAACTCCAAATATTCTATGGATAATAAAGGTAAGGTAATCTCTAAGGGAACACACTTGTCATTGATTCATATCATCATCATAAATACCTAAAATCATAAACAGTAGAATAGGATTTACTTATAGAAGTTGGTCAATTCCTCATCATATAATTCATCTGATTAATTTGTTAAGTTGTGGCTCATTAGATTAATTAGAAACTTTAGCATCTCCATTTAGGCTCCTTGTGAATCTACCTAGGTTAGCTTCACTTTAATATTGGTTAGCTTAGTTTTATTTGATAATTAAAATGACAGTTATCAAAATAGTGCCGTTGCCAGGGAGCCTTTCTTATTAAGGTTTCCTAAGCAATATGCTGGGCCTCGAAAACCAAAAAAGTATATAGGTGTTTTAGTTTTTCTTCGAATTTAGTGTTTTGTCTTTTTGAGTCCAACCAATTGCCTTTCTAGTCGTGATAAAAGTGCAAAAATTGATTTCTGAGAGTCTTTGTGATATTTAGTCGCTACTAGATACATATTTGGTCACAACCTGAACTTAGTTTTTAACTTAGATTTACTCTTTTAAACCATTAGTTGTGACCAGAGTGCTTTTTGGACGCAACCAGAATTTTTATCCATCAAATTTTCTTCTCTGTGATTTCCAGTCACAACCAAATTGACACCTAGTCATGACCAAAAAATAGTGCTTAATTCAGATTTACTCTCTGTGATTTTTAGTCGCGACCTGAGTGCTTTTTGGTCATAACCGAAATCTTCTAACTTCAAGCATTTGCTCTCTGTGATTTTTAGTCACAACCAAAGTGACATTTGGTCACGACCAACAATCCTGATTCAAAAATTTTGATCTCTGTGACTCTCAGTTGCGACTTAAAGTTCATTTTTGTCGCGATATCTGCTCTCTATACTTTTTAGTCGCGACCTAATCTTTCTATATTGTGATTAACTGATCTCAATTTCTGAAATTGCTGTATTGTGATATCTTGCATTATTGTTGAGTGTGATTTGCATGAAAAGAAGCTCTAAATTCTTTCCATTGGATATAGAAATCAATAGAACATTTAGGTAATTTAAGAAGGCTAAAATCTTAAATCAAGCTAGTGTTGCATCTGTTGTTGAGCCTAGTTCTTTTGGTGAATCTGTTGTAGCTGAAACTGAATTTGCATCTGGTGATATCTTAAATAATTATTTTATGATAGAGCATGTTAATGAAGGTGAAGCTCATACTCATAACCAGAATAATCTCAATGAGCAACAAGCAGAGAATAACATGAATAATAGAAGGACACGTAGGAGCATAAGAAAACTCACTTCTTCTAATACAAACTTTGATCCTTTTCACACTTGTCCTACTTTAGATATTAATTTTGAGATGAAAGGTCCATTGTTAAGTAACTTACCAAGGTTTTATGGATTGGCAGGTGATGATCCTTTCAAGCACTTGAAAACTATGCAGTGGGTGTGCTCATCTATGAAACCTGTAGGTGTTGATATAGATGTTGTGTAGAGACAAGTATTCTATTTTACACTTGAAGGAAATGCAAAGGAATGGTTTTATATGCTTCCACTTCATACACCTCAAGCCTTGGACTCTTGGAACAACTTGAGGAATGCTTTCTTGGAAATATACTTCCTTACATCAAAGACTGCTATATTGAGGAAGGAAATCTTTGCTGTAAAATAGTATGTTGAAGAGTCTTTCTATAAGTTTTGGGGAAGGTTTCAAGAGCTGCTAGCTAGATATCTACCACCGATTCTAAGTGAGCATTTGGTGTAGTATTTTTATTTAGGATTACGCTTTGCATGCATAAAGAATTTGGATGTAGCTGCAGGGGGGTCCATTGATTATTTAACTCCTAATGAAGCATTGATTGAGAAGATAGCAAATAATGACCAGTAGTATGGGGGCTATGATGCTAGATAAGTTCATGAGGTTTATGCAAGGTCTTCTCAAGATTACAACAGCTTATCTTCTCAAGTTGCTACTATGAATGCTTAGATCAACAATTTAGCTACTCAACAGAGTAATACACATGTTCAAAGCCCATACTCACAAGCTCTAGTTGCTCCTAGTTGGCAGCTTTATTCTTTTCCAATACACACTAGTGTCAATTGTCCTACACAATATGAGGATGTATCAGTCATCTATCAAGGCAAACCAAACCAGTATCTACAAAGGAATCCATACTCCAACACATATAATAAAGGATGGAGAGATCATCCTAATTTCAGATGGAGGGATAGAGGTGGAGACAGGAATTTCGGGCATAACAGATTCAACGATGATAGACAAATGGCTAAATTCTCTGGAGCTATGGAAGTACCTGCTGCTATAAAGGATATTGGAATATCTGAGATACTCAAGAGCAATAATGTGATGTACACAAATATAAATTTCATAAACACAAATTTTAGCTCTAACTTCAAGAACTTGAGATCTATAGTGGAGAGCAACCTAGCAATGATAAATTCTAAGTTTGCTGCCTTATAGAGTAAAATAGAACTGTTAAAAACAAAAGCTGTAAACGTGAATGGCTATGTATCACAGTTAGCCAATTCAGTAAGTGATGTTCAGGCAAGGATCAGTGAAATCTACCTTCAAATATAGTTGTTAACCCCAAATCTATGAATACTATAAGTTTGAAAAGTGAATAGCAAGTTGGGGAGTGCCACATCCTAATTTTCATATATCTTAGGGACACTTTGGTAGCATTTGGAACCACTATCATGGTCATTGAAGTCAAATTTCTCAATCTGGAGTTTTACTCTATCGAGTACTGCTCACTTTTTCTTTCGGGACAAGTGACCCGACTTCAAAAAATCATAACTAATTAGAGAAAAATCTAAATGAAGTGGTTCAAATTACTACATTAAGCTAACTTAATCCTCTTTCAAGTAAAAATAACTTGTTGACCACGCATTGACCAAGTCAACATCAATCAATGCTACAACTTCACTGTTCATCCAATATTTTTCCCCTAAATCTAGCATTTTGGTCCTAACTTTGAAAAATTATATCTCCATGTGTAGACATTCAAATGAGGAATTATATATATCAAATTGAAGATTTGCATGTCTATTATTTACTTTAAAAATATCATACATTTATTCAACCATTTACTATTTTTAATTATAGATCAAATATCACTACGTCACCATGAGTTACTGTTCATGGTGCAAATTCCAGCAACCAACTTTACATACATATACATACATCAATCACATATCAATCATGCTAAAAAATTCTTAACTTATATTCATGAATCCTCATCTCCTCCATCTAGAGAAGACCTGCTGTAATTGGATTGATATGGAAGGGGTGAGATTTTGGGGGAAATCTCAGTAGCAAACAGTACTAAACAATATATGCATTAATGATTAGTATTAGTGCTTGCTTGTGCTTGTGTCAACTTAATGTAATGTGCATGCTTCCATGTAACATATGAAATAGAATTGGCCAAAGTAATCATAGCACAGAGCTTCAACAATTGCATATTAATATCAATCAATCAAGCCATAACACAATCAACCATACATTTAACACATACAAGTTTAGGTAAGTTTACTACATGGCATGTAGCCCTTTCTTTAGTCCTTATCCTTTACTCTGAAGTTCTTTCTTTATAGATGTCAGAGCCTATACATAGCATACTAATATTTTTATTATTATCCTATCCAGCATAACTCCACTTAACTCAAGCATATCTTGAGGTAATACCCCTATCCTGACAATCCCCCATCTTTCTTTCTATCCACGGCTAACCTTATAGAGAGAGATATTTCTCTATTCTAACTATCTAATTTATAAGAAAAATCCTCTAATTTATTAGAGCAGGGACTAGAATAAATTACTTACCTTATTCCTAAGCTTGTCGAGTCCCTAAACTCCTTGGATTGCTCCTATCTCAGCCAGAACTCCTTTCTCTTCCTTTCTTTCTCTTTCTTTCTCTCTTCCTCTTTCTCTCTCTTCTTTTCTCTTCTCCTCTTGGTGTTTGCTGTGAATGGAATGGGAGGAAGGGGTGGCTATTTATAATTGAAGCAAAGTGGAATGAACAGCTCAGATCGAATCAAGATGAACAGCTCATATCGCTTGCTTTCTCAAGAAGCTTCGCCCGCATAATGGTGCTAACATCATCATCCTATATGACTCATCAAAATGACATCATTTATGGACACCTCGCATGCTTAGGTGGCATAATGGTGGGGCCCTCGGGATACCTCACCAAATGACTCAGCGCTTCTAGAGAATTCCATAGTCTTATCTCGGAATAAACGGCTGAGATCGTGCCACGTGTCCTTAGCTTTTTCTTCTTCCCTATACTCATGCCATGTGGCACCTTTCTGGGTTCATGCCACCTCATGGCTTCTGGATAAGTCTAAAACTTTATCTGATCAATTTCCCGGTTATCACTTCGACTGGGTAACTTTACTTTATTAAAAGCTCACTAAAATATTATTTTAATATCACTTTAACTCACATAACCATTGGGCCATGTTTCTGGGCTCTTGGAATGTCATCTTGGGTCTCTGATCAAGCTCGAGTACTCTAATAGCTCAATTCCCAAGAAACATCCCTTAGCAAATTACCAAAATACCCTTGGTTCCTCTTTATTTACTTTAATGAGTCTAGGGGCATTATTGCCTTTTCACACCTTACCAGAGTATTCCCTGACCCTAGTCAACTATCCAGATAACCTTTCTTGACTGTCTATCCTTAGTCAAATGACCAAAATACCCTTTACTCATTCTTTAACTATTTTATAACACAGGGATATTTTTGTCATTTTGCACCTTTTTCTGGACACCGGAGCTGAACTCATATCATGGGCCTGGGCCTCCCTTGGTGTCATTATGGGCCTTTACGTGACACCATCTGGGCTCATTCAGTCCAAGTTTGCTTACGATTAATTTCTCAATCGGATATCGGACGTTCACGAACTCCCGTCTCAATTCACTAAAAAGTGAATAACTTTTTCTACATAACTCCTTTCGGGATTCTGTCAGTTCCTTGACCTCCAGCTTCATAGGATGCACATTCCTATAACTTTTCACTCATATCTGAGGTCCAGGAGATCTGATAAAAATTTTAGATAACTTTCAGACTATCAGATAATTTCCAGCTGTCTTGTACTTTAATAAAATTTTTGTATTAGGCTTGATTAACCAGCATTATTTCCTCTATCTACTGGTGAAATTTGTGACTGAAAGGCTTCCGGGTAAATCTAAGTCACTTCCGGCTCAACTTTCTATAATTACTATTTTGCCCTTGGAAACTTTTATTCTTTTTAATTAAGTCTTTTCATAATTACCTTTGATGACTCACAACTTGTGTATACTTTTATTTCTTACCATGGAACTTTTAAACTTTTCACTTTAGTCCCTTTCTTTTCTAAAATGACCATTATGCCCTTAGGGAATTTTACTATTTACACATAAGTCCTTGTACGTTCACTTATTTGCAATTTTAGTCCCCTAAAATCCTCTATATATTTTTGGGACTTTTGCTCAAAGGCGTCTGGTAGCCTATCTATTTCAGGCTACTTTCTGAGTCTTTGGGCCTGAAAATTGGGATGTTACATTTCTACCCCTTAAAATAAATTTTGTCCTCAAACTTTACTTAGTATCTTAGTCAACTATCCTGGATATATCCTTTCCTGGTTTATGACCAAGGCTTGGGGCATTCATCCACTCATTCTTATAGACAACTCATTATGAAACATCCTTCCTTAGACTCCTCAGAGTACACTTGCGGAAGCAATATTAGCTTGATTATATATTAACTTAAGCCCATAAATTCAAAATTTTACTCTTAAGTTCCTTATTCTGGACCTTTAATTTAAAAATTAATTTATCTCGATCTGCACATCCAAATGAGGCTTATTACCTATCCACATAATGTCCCAGATGTGTACGACTGGCCTGCCAAATTTCATAGCCAAACTCCTCCGTTTACTAGGTCAAACTGAGGTCAAAACACTGCTACCTCAGGACCTGCGAATTTCTCTTTTAATTCATCATCCACAATTTAAACATGCCAAATAATATTTATTATTAAATAATAAAACGTCATACAACAAGTCATACACAAAATTCTCATATTTCTATTACATCTTTTCCTGCCTAAAAACCGGTAGCACAACCGCTACATTCCTTCTGTAGAAAGTAACCGATCTTGTACCGATTCGGTAATTCCCATAGGAACTACCATTCTACGTAAGTACCCAGGAAAGACTGGATGAACTGGCTAGGTCCACTCACTTCCATCCTCCTTAGACAGCACATACGTACACAGTACGTATCAGTTCCTTTCTTTGTTCCTTCTTCGTTGCCAGAATTTTGGCAGCCTAACGGCGTCTCTTAAAATTACCAGATTTTATTTTGACAGAACCTCCCCTGTAATGTTATATATGGGAATGAGATTCGGGGGAATCTCAGTAGTAATAATCATAACAATATATGTAATGCAGAGTGACGGTGCTTGCTTGTGATTGTGTAGAGATAAGTATGCTGCGTGCTTCCATATTCAATAACATATGATCATAGCATTGTAATAGAGCTTCAAGCATAACATATAAGACAATAATCCAACCAAACAATAGCACAACAAATCACAAAGCCATTACATAAAAGCTAGGATTAGTTACTACCTCAAAAGCAGAGCTTCAGAACTTCTCTACTACTTCCAACTTCACCAGAACTTCCTTACTTCTTTCTTTCTCTCACTTTCTCTCTCAGGAACTTCTTTCTTCCTCTCTTTCTTGCTTGTGCAGAAATGAGGAGCTAGGGGGTATTTATAGTGTTGAGCAATGGCAATCTTGTAATTTTGAAGACTTATGATCCTGTGGTCCTGGTTTTTCCTGAATTTCCTATTTTTCTTTATTCCTTTTACTGCATCATGCATGACATCATCTCCATGCCACCTCATGGGACACCTCATATGTCACATGGAAAAATTGAAGCCTTCTTGGACACCTCAGCAGCTGACTCAGTAGTTCAAGTCCAATCCGGTACCGGTCCGGTCCGATTTCCCACAAACTGGACTCACCGGCTAAGATTGTGCCACGTGTCCTTAACTTTTCTTCTGCCTCTAGGATGACGCCATGTGGCATCTGGAAGGGACCTTTCACGCCTTCCAATGCTATCCAGATAAGTCCCGAACTTTATCTGATCACCTCCTCGGTTATCGTGCCAACCGAGTAACTTTACTTTATTGAAACAGCATTAAAATAGTATTTTAATGCCACTTTTCCTCACATACTTCATGGGCTACGTTTTTGGGCTCTGGGAACATCATCTTGGATCTCTGATCCAGCCCAAGTACTCTGATGGCATGATTCCCAAGAAACATCCCTTGGCAAATTACCAAAATACCCCTGAGTACCCTTTCTTGCACTATTTTAACCCTAAGGGTAAAATCATCATTTTACACCCTTCTGTACTCTGTCAGGGCATATACTGACTCTAAGTAACTTTATCTGCATGTACCTTGGCTTATGGGCCTGTCCAGAATGACCAAAATGCCCTTTATTCATCTGTTACCCTTTTATACAACACAGGGGCATTTTCGTAATTTTGCACTTTTCCGGGGTTCTGCCGGACACTGGCCCACCTATCAGTCCAAGTGTCTTATTGGGCCTTTGATGGCGCCCTTATTGGGCCTCTCAGGGTCCATTACCTTCATGGCACATATTAAGAGGAATCTTCCCCCGTTAATGTTTATTGAATATTTTATCTATTATTCACCGTTTATACCCATATCCGGACACCGGCTCCTTCTGTCCGATATACTGGCTTGCAGTGTTCAGGCATCCCTGTGAGTCATAACAGTCATTTGACTGAGGTCATCCGAACTCATTCAGTCCCTTTTCAAATACCGATAAATTTCCCTATCGGATACCCGGAGGCCTCACACTCCCGTCTGGATTTTCTGATTTGTGAATAACTTTCTCTACAGGCCTCCTATCGGTATTCTGTCAGTTTTCTAACATCCGCCCCATAAGGACGCATCATCCTGTATTTTCTCACCTAGATCTAAAATCTAGGATATCCGGTATGAATTTTTATAACTTTTGGACGATCAGTCCATTTCTGGCTATCTGGAGTCTTCAAAAATTCCTGTATTAAGCCATATTACAGAGCGTCACTTGCTCTCTCTACCGGTGAAATCTGGGACTGAAATGCTTCCGGACAGTCCAAACCACTTCCGGCCTGACTTTCTTTAATTACACTTTAGCCCCAAGAAACTTTTCTTCTTTTCAATTAAGTCCCTTTTTATTTGGCTAAAATTACACTTAAGGACCCCACCTTTTTCTCTACTTTTCCTTTTTGGCTTTATACTTTCTATAATTGCACTTAAGCCCCTTCTTTTTCTTTCTTTTGCAATTTAATCCCTTTCTTTGCATAAATGGCCATCATATCTCTAGGGACTTTCACTATTTACATATCAGTCCCTGGACTTTTACTTATTTGCAGTTTAGTCCCTAAAAACCCTCTGTATGTTTCGGGGACTTCTGCTCAAAGTGATATTCCTCACATTCCTCATTTTGAACCTAGGTGAACTGTCCCGATTCTGTAGGTTAAAGACTTAACTCATCTTTAAATCCTGAAGGACTTAGCTCATCCCTCGGATTCCTACAAAATACAGGTAAGTGATCCGCCCATATCAGATTACTACCCTGGGACTACGGGTTTAGCAGCCAGCCCATATCAGACTACTTCCCAGTTCTCCTAGACCAAAAATCGGGATGTTACACATTATACTGAACTTATGAGTAGTGTCCATTTCTTTCATATCTTACCCTTTAGAATTTTGATGTAATTCTGGGGTCTACATCATTCCTCTTAAACTTTGTTAATCTCTCAGGAGAAATACTGTTCTTTTTTGCCTTTCTTTCTCCTGATAAAAAATCATAATTTAGATTATGATTCTAACATAAGAGGTTCTATTCTCTTTCTTTTCATAACTTCTCTAACTTTTCTTAACTTTTCTCATCCTCTTACATAAATTTATGTGTCTATGCCAAACCTTTGTGGCATTTGCACTCTTTCTTTCCCTTATCAGGGCTTACCTATCATTAGGCTACTCTTGCCTTAGCACCTTTCGTGCTACTGGGTTAGGGCTAGGTCACTTTTTGTATACCTCTAGGCCCTAGCATTCTCTTTCTCAAAGAACTATGTTCTATCTTTGCTTTGCCTTAGACCCTCTTCTTTAGGTCTCTCTAGCCTTTTAATCTCTTTATCCTCATCTGGAGGATCTATCTGATCATACTTCTCTATTCTCAAAACATATGGGGTTCTCTTCTCTGTTCCTCAAGGATATTTCTACAAAACTTTGAATATCAGCACTTAGATTTGAACTTGGACTCCGTCTTCATTTAAGAGAAAACTAAGTTCAGTCTGTATATAATAGAGGCTATCTGAGGAAAACTATTATAAATAATTTTTCTGGATGAGTTTATCAACTAGTGAAGCTTTTTCACCTTCACTTCATCTTTGGCATTTGTCTTCCCACAGAGATACTATATTGTACTCATATCTTCATGGCTCATTACTTTCGTTAGGCTAGGCCTAACTGCGACCTTGGGATCTAACTGCGATCAACCATTAGCCTCTTCGGAATCTAACTGCGACTCTAAAGCTATTAGGATCTAACTGCGACCCTGCAGCCATGCTAGGATCTAACTGCAACCCTCCAGAATCTAACTGCGATTCTGTTGTACTGTATCATAATCTCTGGAAGATCTTAAACCAACAGACTAAGTTATAAGGTTAACTGCTTCCACTTGTTTATAACTCAATAAATAAAAAATTTTAAATTTTTTTATATCTAGTAGCCTTATATTATTTACCAAGACTTTACTTATTTCCTTTCTTACTCAGGAGTTCATTCTCATCTTTTTTACTTTACTGTGGCTTACCATGGGCTATTGCCTTGTGCAATCATAGTCTAACCACCTGCCATTGCATTCTGCTACTATGTGAAACATCCTCCTTTATGATATGAAAGAAATGGACACTACTCATAAGTTCAGTATAATGTGTAACATCCCGATTTTTGGTCTAGGAGAACTGGGAAGTAGTCTGATATGGGCTGGTTGCTAAACCCGTAGTCCCAGGGTAGTAATCTGATATGGGCGGATCACTTACCTGTATTTTGTAGGAATCCGAGGGATGAGCTAAGTCCTTCAGGATTTAAAGATGAGTTAAGTCTTTAACCTACAGAATCGGGACAGTTCACCTAGGTTCAAAATGAGGAATGTGAGGAATATCCCTTTGAGCAGAAGTCCCCGAAACATACAGAGGGTTTTTACTCCACATCCTTTGACCTTTACATCATCCCAAATGGCCATTTACCCCTTGGGACTTTCACTGTTGACACATAAGTCCCCGTACTTTCACTTATTTGCAACTTAGTCCCTAAAACTCTTTGCGTGTCTCCGGGACTTATGCTCAAAGGGGGTCTAGCAGCCTATTAATCTTAGGCTATTTCAGCATCTCTAGGCCTGAAAACTGGGATGTTACATTTCTCCTCCCCTTTAAATAAATTTCGTCCTTGAAATTTAATCAGTACCATAGCCAAATCAACTTAACATCTGGCAAAGTACTCATCATAACTTTATATCTCTTCATAACATGCTTATCTTTCTCTGGGTCAACTCAATCAGAGTCGAAATCTACTTTTCTCTTATGGACCACTTACTGTACTTATGAGCAGTGTCCATTTCTTTCATAGAAAATTCCTCGAATATTACTGTATTCGGGAGTTCCTTCTAACTACTCATCATACTTCTAGCATCTATCTCTTATTACTTCTCTTAGTATCTCGCAGACTGCTTCAAAATCTGCAACATTTCATCTTTCTTTGCCCTGAACGTCATACAGAGAGAGGACTTACGCAGCTATTCTTTCTTTACTTTGCTGCTAACAAGAGCACCTACTCCAACATGCATAATGCCTGGCCAACATACTGCAGGACTGCATACCTGCTTATGAATGCAAAGCTCTAACATTGGAGCTCAAGCATTCCTGTTCTAACTAGGCACAGCTCTAACACTCGGAGCTTGCATAGTTCATGCATCCCATAAGGCCTAGCATCTCATGCAAGGAGTGAAAGCTCTCATTTTCTATTCTCTTTCATAGCATAACATTCAAACATATGATGCCTACCAAATAGGGAGCCTCTCTGTCTGTTCATACAATGCACATCTCTAGGTGCGTGTCATATTACATGTTTACTACCGTGTATCTCATTACATGCCTTTGATACGTTATCATGGCATCTTTAGCCAGCTCTGGCTATTTCATGGCGTATATCACCCTTTCATAACTTATCTTGAGATACCATAAGGCTAACATTCTCTTCCTCATAGAACTGAGTTCTATCTTTACTTTGCCTTAGACCTTTTTCTCTAGGTCTTCTCTAGCCTTTTAATCTCTTTACCCTCATCTGGGGGAATCTATCTACTCATACTTTTTTGTTCTCATTACATTGAGGATTTTCTTCTCTGCTTCTCATTACACAGAGGATTCTCTTCTCTATTTCTCAGGCATACTTCTACAAAACTTCTTTGAATACCAGTACTCAGATTTGAACTTGGACTCCATCTTCGTTTAAGGGAAAGCTAAGTTCAGCCTGTATACTAGAGGCTACCTGAGGGAAATCATTATAAAACAATTTCTCTGGGTGAGCTTATCAACTAGTGAAGCTTGCTCACCTTAACTTCGTCTTTGGCCTTCATCTTCCTAAAGAGATACTACATTGTACTCATGTCTCATGGCTCATTACTTTCCTTAGGCTAGGTCTAACTGCGACCTCGGGATCTAACTGCGATCAACCGTTAGCCTATTCAGAATCTAACTGCGACTCTGAATCTGTTAGGATCTAACTACGACCCTGGAGCCATGCTAGGATCTAACTGCGACCCTCTAAAATCTAACTATGATTCTGTTGTACTGCATATCTCCCTAAGACTTTAAACCAACAGACTAAGTTATAAGGTTAACTACTTCCACCGGTTGATAACTCTAAAAAAAAATTTATAGCCTCATATCATTTACCCAGACTTTACTTACTTTATCTCATCTTTATTGTGGCTTACCACTGGCTTGTGCCATTATGGTCTAACCACCTGCCATTCTATGGAACTGCGAGCCATTAGAACTATGCTCTAACTGCGAGCATTGTATATCAGATCCAACTCTTATGAAGAGTGATCTATACTCATCTGAATCTAGCTCTATCTGGGAGCCATCTGTTTCAGATCCCACTCTTATCTGAAGAGTGATCTAGAAACAATCTCTTTACACTTTTCTGCTTTCTTTCTGTCTACCATTCCTTTCAACAGAAATGGCTCTGAGTACTGCATTCACAAGTCTGCAGAATTACCTGAGTATCCTCAATCATAACATATCTGAATATCATAGCTTATTGTCCCATAAACTGAGACTATCTATCATCCTCAATACATATCTTATTACATGTCATATGGTATGGAAGCAACATACTTTCTCATAACTTTCTCATCTCATATCTGTACTCATATATACTCTACCCTGCACGCACTGCCAAAAGGGGAGTATTCATTCATCATGGCATACTCTAACATGCATGTCATCATATGACAATTGCAAGGAGATGCAACTATCATGACTTATGACATCATAAGCCATATCATACTTTGCTCAACCATCCATCAGACTAACTAAACCTCAAGGATATTTCCTTCATCCTATTGCCTATCATATCCTGAATCATTTATCTATCACATGATCAGGATCTGGCAAGATCATCTGTCTATCTTACTTAGGCTGCCACACTACCCTCTTATCAGGGTATAGACTCAACCCTTCATCACTCTCTCTTACATAGGGAATAGGGGAGTCACTTTATCTCTCAACTGTGGCTACCTCTTTCTTAACTTCTTATGCCTATCCATCAGTCCCAGTCTATTCTTGACCGGACTGTGGTTACTAATCAGTCTTACTCTTGATCTTAGCGAACTTCAGTCGCATAGATCTCATTTCCCCATCTCTTACTATCATTTCTGTTCCCTAGGGTACTCTACCCTGGATCTATCACTTCTCCGTGATGGGATCCCTCTGCTTAGGAACATTAGCACTTTAGCTATTAACCATCACGTCTCTAGCCTTAGTCCATGTCCTAGGCTCATTCCTAGGCAAACCTCATACTAGCTATCTAGCTAGCTCACCTTAACTCATCATTATCATCCCTTACATCATCCTTTGCCACTCATCTCGCCTAGCACGGATGACTCACATAGGGTCTACCTCATTGGAGTTGCCAGCTTTCTCTATGCATAGCTTCTCCACTCAAGCTCTATATTCTTTTCTTATGTTCACCATCTTTTTCCTCAAAAAGAAAAATGAACACACACCCCATCTAGGAGCTTTATCTCCGCTGAGCTTTCTAAACCTCTATATGAATAACTATCTGTTGCAGCCTGAGTATTGGATAGTCATGACCCACATCCTTTATGATCTTTCGTCAGTGACCATCATACTCAACATTTCTATCTTTAGTCGCGACCTAAATCTTCTGAAGTCACGACTTGAGTCTAACTCGTCGCGACCTAGGCCTCCTTACGTCGCAACCTTAACTCTTCAGTCGCGACACAAGACCTTTCCCGTCGCAACCTGAGCTTTTCGCAATATACCGTCGCGACCTTGTAACATACACGTCGCAACCTAATCTCTCTATAAATAACTGTCGCGACCTAGACAACTTAATCGTCGTGACTAAAACTCTCTTTGAGCTACCTGTCGCGACCTAAAACCATATTATTCGCGACCTGAGTGCCATTCTCTCACACTCAAGGGAAAATACTTTATCAGAGCATCACTAAGCCAGAACCTTCTGTTCTGTGCCAGAATCTTATACTCTGAACCAGAGTCCTTTCTGGTCTATGCCAGAACCTCTTGCTCTGATACCAAAATGAAATATCCTCCTTTAAACTCCTAAGAGTACACTTGCGGAAGCAATTTTAGCTTAACTTAAGTCCAGAGATTGAACTTTTACTCCTAAATTCCTTATTCTGAACCTTTACTTTGTAAACTGGTTTCTCACATTCTACACATTCAAATGAGGTTTATTACCTATCCATGGAATGCCCCAGATGTGTACTACTGGCTCACTAAATCTCGTGGCCAGACTCCTCCGTTTACTAGGTCAAACTGAGGTCAGAACACTGCTGCCTCAGGACCTACGAATTTCCCCTTAATTTACCATACATAAATTGAATATGCCAAACAGTATTTATCATTGAATAACATAATATCATACAGCAAGGCATACACAACAAGACATATATAGAATTCTCATATATCTATTACATCTCTTTCTGCCTAAACTCCGGCAGCATAACCACTACGCTTTATCTGTACAAAGAACTGAACTGTACTGATTCGGTAATCCCCTCATGAGAAGTACCATTCTACGTAGTACCCAGGAAAGACTAGATGAACCGGCTAGGTCCACTCACTTCTAGCCTCCTTAGACAGCACTACGTACACAGTACTTATCATATACTGATGTTCAGTCTTAACTTCGGCAGCATAACGGCGTCTCTTAGCGTTCTCAAAATCCACTTTAGCATAACCTCCCTGTAATGGGTTATGTATATATAGGGATGAGATTCGGGGGAATCTCAGTAGCAACAATCATAACAATATATGTAATGCAGTGTGACAGTGCTTGCTTGTGATTATGTACAGATAAGTATGCTGCGTGCTTCCATGCTTAATAACATATGATCATAGCATTACAGCAGAGCTTCAGACATAACATATAAGACAACAATCCAACCAAACAATAGCACATCAAATCACAAAGCCATTACATAAAAGCTAGGATTAGTTACTACCTGGCTAGCTTAGCAGAACTCCACAAACTTATTCTGCTTCCAGCTCCGCCAGAACTTCCTTTCCTCCTTTCCTCCTTTCTCTCTTCCTTTCCTTCTCCTTCTCTCTCTTCTGTCTCTCCCTTTCTCTTCTCAAGCCGCGGATGCAAATGAATGAGAGAGGGGGTATTTATAATTGCCTTCAATGGCAATTCTGTAATTACTATGAACTTTGATCCTGTGGTCCTGGCTTTTCCTGGAATTTCCTATTTTCCTTAATTCCTCCTTTACTACATCATCGGGACACCTCAGCCTGCCACCTCAGCGTCACATTTATCACATGCTGAAAATCCTGGACACCTCAGCAGTTGACTCAGCATGCTGACTCACCGGTCCAGAGTCCTACCTCGTAATGCGTGCCCTCAGCTTTATCTGCTTCCTCTAGATCAGAGCCATGTGGCACCTGGAAGAGACCTTGCACGCTTCCCAATGCTATCCAGATAAGTCCCAGACTTATCTGATCACCTCCTCAGTTCTCGTGCCAACCGAGTAACTTTACTCTATTGAAAGGTCACTGAATCATGCTCTAATGCCATGTGTCATCTTGTGGGTCCCATGAGTACAACTTATCAGTCTACCTCATGGTTTCCAGATAACCTTTCCTGTATCTGACCTCTTGCCTCCGGTCTATCTCTAACCGGGTAACTATCTCTTTTGGACCTTCTCAACTCATGGCCCATACGATTGGCACTACTTTAGCCACTAGTCGCGACCTAGCCATCATCTCATCGCGACTTAACACCTTCTGTGTTCATTAGTCGTGACCACAGCACTCTCTAGTCGCGACCATAACAGTCTTTTGTCGCGATCACATCACTTTTCAGTCGCAACCAGGCTCATTCTACTCATTAGTCGCGATACCACATACATATTCGTCACGACCAATCCTCTCTGCCAATATTAGTCGCGACCATAATACACTCTCGTCGCGACCAACTTCTTTATCATCGCGACCTAACTGGCCAACTCTTGAACCTTTGACCTTTACATCATCCCCAAATGGCCATTTACCCCTTGGGACTTCCACTGTTTACACATAAGTCCCCGTACCTTTACTTACTCGCAGCTCAGTCCCTGAAACTCTTTGCGTTCCTCTGGGACTTCTGCTAAAAAGGGGTCTAGTAGCCTCTTAATCTTAGGCTATCTCTGCATCTCTAGGCCTAAAAATTGGGATGTTACATACATCCTAGTCATGACCTGAGTATTGGCTAGTCGTGACTCACATTCTCTATGATCTTTCATCGCTACCATCTCCATCTACTCGTCACAAGTTGACATCTCTGTGTCCTTTAGTCGCGACCTAACTCTTCTACTGTCGTGACCTGGACTCCTTTGTGTACACTAGTCACGACCTGTGACTTGTCGCAACCTCACTTCTTTGTAGTAGCTAGTCGCGACCTGCACGCCTTCACATCCCAACTTAGACATCTCATCATCCTCACTGTAGTATCTGGTCACACAATGATACGTCGAGCTACTCTTGCAGCTTCCCTGACCTTGAATTTGTCATCTTCTGCCTCTATCCATAGAGGAAACTACTTCTGAGACATTATCATGCACAGTCCAGCCACATCATGTTAAGGAACACGAGACCTCGACAGTAACAGCTGACTAAGATTACTCTATCGTAATCATAACCTTCGTAAGACTATAAAGCTCAGCGTATAGTTTTATCTATCTGGGTGTCATTGTCTCCTGTCTAAATTTTTCTCTAAGCAGTGAACACTATCCCTATATTGTACTCTAAGGAGAGAACCGTTCAAACTTCTAACTAATTCAGAGCATCACTGAGCCAGAACCTTCTATTCTGTGCCATAATCTTATGCTCTGAGCCAGAACTGTAACATCCCTAATTTCTGTACTAAGTTGTATGTACAGATTGAATAAAATATATGATATTTTTAGGAAAAGATGTGGCCATATTTATGTACAGAAAAGGATTAATTGGAAGAGGAAGAAAGTCTAAGAGCCAAAGTGCAAAATTACGAAAATGCATCTGTGATGCCCTAAGAAACCAGAAGTAGATGTAGGGCATTTTGGTCATTTCACACAATGGATGGATATCAGAGAAAATTTGATAGTAAATTATTATAATTAATATGAGAATTTATGGAGTTGACAGAAGTCAAAAAGGAGTCCTGTAGAATTAATTATGGAATTTACGTGAAAAAGGACACCGATAAATGGTTAAAGGAAACATATGTAATTTTTAACATGACTTCTGGGTCTCAGAAAATTATGAAACTTTTTAGAGAATTCATTTTATATTATAATGAATTTCTAAAAATGTTAGAACAATTAAAAGAGGTGTTTAGCATTTATGCTAAGATCAGGGTAAGTTACGGATATTGGTATAAGGAAAGTACATTGGGATTTGGGCCAATTAGCTATTGGGCCTAAAAGAGGCCCAATATTTCGTCCTAGGCCATCCCAATAAGGCCCAAAAGTTATCTTGGAGCCCAAGTCCAAATAATAAATAATTTATGGATTTTTGAAAAGAAAGAAAAAGAGAATAAAGTAAGAATTAGGTGTTGCGCATGGTGGGACCCACAAGGACACAAGAATGGCACCCAAAAAGAGGAAGGGTTAGGTGTACCAAGGGAGGCCATGCTAGTGATGTCATGGTGGTAAGGTCTTGAGTGAAAAGTGAAAAGATATTGCAAGATTAAACCTTTAACCATTAGATCAAATAGTTTCCAAAGTGATCTTAGCCTTCAAATGGCACATGACTTTTGCTATAAATACCCCCCATTTCCATTCATTCTTCACACCCAAGAGCTCCTTTAGAAAGAGAAGTGAGTTCTAGAGAAAGAAAGTGGAAGAAAGCAAGGAAGAAGCAAGGGTCTTGAAAGAGCAAGTAAGGTGAGTTGATGCTCTTCACTTTACCATTTCGGTTTGCACTGTTCATGCACTGTTCATGATAGAAGAAAATGGAATTTCAATGATTTAATGCTTCCATTGAGTTTATATGATGATTTTGTGTAGGATTGGAAAGGTTTTAAACCTTGGAAACCATTGGAATTAAAGGTTATAATGTTGAAAATTCCTCACGGGTACTGTTCACTCGCGTGAACAGTGATTTGAATTTCATAATTTTGATGCTTCCAATGGTCTTAAAATGAGATTTTGTGTGGGGGTAAAGTGGAGGAACAAGTATGGGAAGCATTGGAACCAAAATGGGAATTTTTGAAAAAAGGGAGCTTATTGAAACTAGACTTGGATTTTGTTTGGAATGGAGTTATAATTTGGTAATTATCTTGTAATGCATAGGTTTTGACATTTGTGGCAAGGAAAGACCATTACAAGAAGGAAAGGAACAAGGATCTACAAGAGGTAGCAAGAATATCTAACTATAAACTTATGTGCTTTGATTGTTTTGCTTACTTGTTATGCATGAAGGTTTGGTTGAGCATGGAATGTTGTGTGATGATGATGATGATGATGTGATATGAGTATGTGATACTCCTTGCAATATATGTCATGACAATATGCATATTAGAATTGCTTATGTATAAGCATGAATTAGCTCCCATTGCATGATAACATGTTAGGCATTCAATCAAACATGCATAACCTTATAGTTTATATTACTTGCTATTGGGATTTCAATGAAATCTCATTCCTTCCATATAATTAAACATGCTCTAGGTGCTGGATCTTCTCAAGGCAAGAGGGTAAATGTTGATGGATGACTGTACATAATTTAAAAAGTGTGCACTTTAAATACAAGATGATGTTTTGGTTTGTATGATGCATGCTACTCATAAATCCAATCTGAGGTAGTGTACTTCCATTGGTATTTTGATTGACTTATATGATGAGTTTTCATATGAAATTTGGCATGAACATATCTGAGATCTATATCTTTAAATGGACACCAAGAACGCCTCATTTGGTTAAGAAGTCGAATTGTTATGATTTTTCAAAGTTAGGAGTTGAAATCTGGAATAAGGTAAAACGACTACTCAGAGGCAGTGAGGTTCATGCGCTAATTTCATATAGTAAACGAATGAGTTTTTCCTCAAAATTTTGTGAGATTAAAGTATACATATGGAGATTTAAATAAATATGTAATTCAACTCAATTGGATAAGTATACAAGGAGAAATGAATTTTTGAAAATCGGGCAAAGAAACTGGAATTTCCAGATTTACCAAATGAACAGTAAAGTTCAACGAATAAACTGATTTGATCTGGACAAGAAGATCTCATTTTAATATTTTTCTCTCAAAGTTAAATGAAAGATATTTCATTAGAAATTGGAATCTCCTTAAAATGATTTTTCTAGATTTAGTTATGAATTTCCAAAGTTCAGGTTGTAATCTGGAATTACCCAGTGAATAGTGGCAGTGAACAGTAACCGTAAGCCCAACACTTGGAAATTCATGTTTTTGAGGTTAAGAGGTATTTCAATGTTCTAAAATAGTTCCAATTGAGTAAGGTTAAAGTTCAAAATTAAGGTCAAGGTTTTAAGGTTAAGACTTAAAGATATTTGTTAGAAAATACCGTTGTGTTGGTAGACTATACAAAGTACTGTGTACGTAGGTGCTGTCTAAGGAGGCTGGAAGTGAGTGGACCTAGCCGGTTCATCCAGTCTTTCCTGGGTACTTGCGTAGAATGGTAGTTCTCATGGGAAATTACCGAATCAGTACAGTTATTTTCTACCAGGATTTTCGGCAAGAGAAATATAATCCACTTCAAGAGAGCTATAGCAAGAGTACTTTGAGAGATATAAAGGAGGATGTTTCAAGAACCCTTGGCTCTATGCTAGAACCTATTGCTCTGATACCAAAATGTCACATCCTAATTTTCATATGTCTTAGGGACCATTTTGTAACATTTGGAACCACTTTCATGGTCATTGAAGTCAAATTTCTCAATCTGAAGTTTTTCTTAATCAAGTACTGTTCACTTTTTCTTTCGGGACAAGTGACTTGACTTCAAAAAATTATAACTAATTAGAGAAAAATCAAAATGAAGTCTTTGATACATGAAGCTAACTTAATCCTCTTTCAAGAAAAAATAACTTGTTGAACACGCATTGACCAAGTCAACGTCAGTCAACGCTACAACTTTACTGTTCATCCAATATTTCCCCCTGAATCCAACATTTTGGTCCCAACTTTGAAAAATTATATCTCCCTGTGTAGACATTCAAATGAGTCATTCTATATATCAAATCGAAGCTTTGCATGTCTATTATTTACTGTAAAACTATCATATATTTATTCAACCATTTACTATTTTTAATTATAGATCAAATATCACTACGTCACTAAGAGTTACTGTTCATGATGGCAAATTCTAGCGACCAACTTTACATACATATGCATACATCAATAACATATCAATCATGCTAAATAATTCTTAACTTCTCTTCATGAATCCTCATCTCCTCCATCTTGAGAAGACTTGTTGTAATTGGCCAAAGTAATCATAGCTCAAAGCTTCAATAATTACATATTAACATCAATTAATCAAGCCATAACACAGGGGTATTTTCATCATTTTGCACCTTTTTCGGGACACTGGCCCCTTTTACCGCTAAATTGATATCATGGGCCTGGGCCTCCCTTGGTGTCATTATGGGCCTCTACGTGATGCCATCTGGGCTCATCAGTCCCAGTTTGCTTATCGATTAATTTCTCAATTGGATATCGGGCGTTCACGAACTCCCGTCTAAATTCACTAAAAAGTGAATAACTTTTTCTATAGAACTCCTTTTGGGATTCTGTTAGTTCCCTAACCTCCGGCTTCACAGGATGCACATTCCTGTAACTTTTCACTAATATCTGAGATCGAGGAAATCTGATAAAAATTTCAGATAACTTTATGACTATAAGATAAATTTCAGCTATCTGGAACTCTGATAAAATTCCTGTATTAGGCTAGATTAACTAGCATCATTTCCTCTATCTACTGGTGAACTTTGGGACTGAAATGCTTCCGGGCAGTTCTGAGCCACTTCTGGCTCAACTTTCTATAATTACCATTTTGTCCCTGGAAACTTTTCTTATTTTCAATTAAGTCCCTTAACTTTTCATAATTACCTTTAATGGTCCACAACTTGTGTCTACCTTTATTTCTTACCATGGAACTTTTAAACGTTTCACTTTGTCCCTTTCTTTTCTAAAATGACCATTATGCCCCTAGGAACTTTCACTATTTACATATAAGTCCCTGTACTTTCACTTATTTGCAGTTTAGTCCCTAAAAAGCCTCTGTATGTTTCTAGGACTTCTTCTCAAAGGTATCTAGTAGCCTATCTATTTTAGGCTACTTTCTGAGTCTCTGGGCCTGAAAATTGGGATATTACATTTCTACCCCCTTAAAATAAATTTCGTCCTCAAAATTTAATCAATACCTTAGTCAACTATCCTGGATATATATCCTCTGTATATTCTTTCCTGGTTTATGACCAAGGCTTGGGGCATTCATCCACTCATACTTATGGACAACTCATTATACTGAACTTATGAGTAGTGTCCATTTCTTTCATATCTTACGCTCCCGAATTTTGATGTAATTCTGGGGTCTACATCATTCCTCTTAGATGTTGCTAGTCTTTCAGGAGAAATAGTATTCTTTTGCCTTTCTTTCTCCTGATACAAAATCATAATTCAGATTATGATTCTAATAACTTCTTCAACTTTTCTTAATCTTTTTATATAACTTATGCATCTATGCCAAAATTTTGTGGCATTTGCACTCTTTCTTATCCCTTCTCAGGGCTTACCTATCATTAGGTTACTCATGCCCTAGCACCTTTCGTGCTATTGGGTTAGGGCTAGGTTACTCTTTGTATAGCTCTAGGCCCTAGCATTCTTTTCTAATAGAACTGCGTTCTATCTTTGCTTTGCCTTAGACCCTCTTCTTTAGGTCTCTTTGGCCTTTTAATCTCTTTACCCTCATCTGAAGGATCTATCTACTCATACTTTTCTATTCTCAAAACATAGGGGGCTCTCTTCTTTGTTCCTCAGGCATACTTCTATAAAACTTTGAATATCAGCACTCAGATTTTAACTTAGACTATGTCTCTATTTTAAGGGAAAACTAAGTTCAGTCTATATATAATAGAGGCTATCTGATGAAAACCATTATAAATAATTTTTCTTGATGAGTTTATCAACGAGTGAAGCTTCTTTACCTTAACTTCATCTTTGGCATTCATCTTCCCACAGAGATACTATATTGTACTCATATCTTCATGGCTCATTACTTTCGTTAGGCTAGGCCTAAATGCGACCTTAGGATCTAACTGCGATCAACCGTTAGCCTCTTCAGAATCTAACTACGACTCTAAAGCTGTTAGGATCTAACTGCGATCCTTCAGGATCTAACTGAGACCCTAGAGCCATGCTAGGATCTAACTGCGACCCCCCATAATCTAACTGCGATTATGTTGTACTGTATCATTATCTCTGGAAGATCTTAAACCAACAAACTAAGTTATAGGGTTAACTGCTTCCACTTGTTGATAACATAATCAATAAAAATTTTTAAAAAAATTTATATTTAGTAGCCTCATCTTATTTACCCAGACTTTACTTACTTCTTCTCTTACTCAGGAGTTCCTTCTATCTTTCTTACTTTACTGTGGCTTACCATGGGCTATTGCCTTGTGCAATCATGGTCTAACCACCTGCCATTGCATTCTGCTGCTATGGCCTCATCATAACTTCTCATTCCAATCTACGCTCTAAATCAGATCCAACTCTTATCATATGAGTGATCTATACTCATCTGAATCTTGCTCTATCTGAGAGCCATCTGTTTTAGATCCAACTCTTATCTGAAGAGTGATCTGAAAACAATATCTTTACTGTTATCTATTGCTCTTTCTGTCTACCATTCCTTTCAATACAAATGGCCCTGAGTACTGCATTCACAAGTCTACAGAAATACCTGAGTAACCCCAATCATACTGTAACTGACTGTCCCACTTATTGAGACTGTCTGTCATTCTGGGTACATTCCTTTTGCATGTCATATGGTATGGGAGCAACATAACTTTCTCATAACTTTCTCATCTCATATATACTCTACCCTGCATGTACTATAAAAGGAGAGTATTTATTCATCATAGCATACTCTAACATGCGTGTCATCATATGACAACTGCAAGGAGATGCCACCATTCATCATAACTTATGGCAACATAAGCCATATCATCATAATTTGCTCAACCATCCATCGTACACTGCAATTAGGTAAGCTTTATAACCTTCTTATTTCAGGTTTCTCATCGGGTAGCTCATCTAACTTAGGCTGCCACATTACCCTCTTATCAGGGTATAGACTCAACCCTTCATTACTCTATATTATATAGGGGAGTCACTTTATCTTTTAAACTGTGGCTACCTCTCTACTATATCTTAACTTCTTCTGGCGATCTATCAGTCCCAGTCTGTTCTTGACTGGACTGTGGTTCTTTATTGGTCTTTCTCTTAATCCTAGCGAACTTGAGTCACATGGATCTCATTTATCATCTCTTACTATCACTTCTGTTCTCGAGGGTACTCTATCCTAGGTCTACTACTTCTCTGTGATGGAATCCCTCTGCTTAGTGAGTATTAGCTCTTTATCTATTAACCATCACGTCTCTTGTCACATCCTTATTTTTATACATCTTAGGAACCATTCAGTAGCATTTGGAACCACTTTCAGGGTTATAGAAGTCCAAACTATCAATCTGGAATTCTACTCTTTCGGTACTGTTCACTGTGGCAAATTCCAGATGAGTGACTTGACTTTGAAAAATCATAACTAATTCTAGAAAAATCAAAATGAAGTGGTTCAAAGTGATACATGAAGCTGACTCAATTATATTCCAGGTAAAAATCATTGGTTGACCATTACTTGACCAATTCATCGTGGGTAAACGTTTCAAAGTTACTGTTCATCTAGTGATTTTCTCCTGAATCCAGCATTCTGGTTTCATCTTTGGTAATTTATATCCTTTCGTAAAGACATCCAAATGGGGAATTCTATATATAAAATTAAATCTTAGTATATCTAATTTTTACCATAAAAATTTAGTGCATTGATTCAATCATTTACTATTTTTAATGATTTATCAAACATGCATAGGTCCTCACGAGTTACTGTTCACTGAACCTATTTTCAGCATTCAATCTTCACATACACATGCATACAACCATCACATATTAGTCATACATGCCAGATAACAATTATTATTAGATAATCAACTGTTGTATATCAGTGTATGATCAATCCCCTCAAATTTCTATTACATCTTTTCACTGTCTAAAATCCGGCAGCATAACTGCTACAATTCTTCTTTAGAAAGTAACCGATCTTGTACCGATTCGGTAATTCCCTCATGAGAACTACCATTCTACGTAGTACCCAGGAAAGACTGGATGAACCTGCTGGGTCCACTCACTTCCAACCTCCTTAGACAGCACTACGTACACAGTACGTATCAGTTCCTTTCCCTGTTCCTGCTTTCTTGCCGGAATTTCGGCAGCATAACTGCGTCTCTTAAAATTTCCAAATTTCATTTTGACAGAACCTCCCCTGTAATGTTATGTATGGGAATGAGATTCAAAAGAATCCCAGTAGCAACAATCATAACAATATATGTAATGCAGAGTGACGGTGCTTGCTTGTGATTGTGTACAGATAAGTATGCTGCATGCTTCCATATTCAATAACATATGATCATAGCATTGGAATAGAGCTTCAAGCATAACATATAAGACAACAATCCAACCAAACAAAACAACACATCACAAAGACATTACATAAGAGCTAGGATTAGTTACTACCTCAAAAGCAGAGCTTCAGAACTTCCCTACTACTTCCAACTTCACCATAACTTCCTTACTTCTTTCTTCCTCACACTTTCTCTCTCAAGAACTTCTTTCTACCTCTAAGAATGCTTCTTGGCGTGAAAATGAAGAGCTAGGGGGTATTTATAGTGTTGAGCAATGGCAATCTTATAATTAGGAAGACTTATGATCCTGTGGTCCTGGTTTTTCCTGGAATTTCCTATTTTCTTTAATTTCCTTTTACTGCATCACCCTGGACACCTCATGGGACACCTCACCACCCATATGCTTCATGTGACGAAATTTGGAGGTTCTGGAAGCTTTCCGGTCCAATCCGGTACCGGCCCGGTCCATCGCCTCGAAAAACGTGCCGTTTTCTGAATCTGATGTTTCTGAAGATCCTTTTTATGTCTACTGGTCTCACATTTAGTATCTAGACCCTTTATATCATTAACTTTTTAATACTGGGTCCAGGCTCAGTTACAGATCCCCTGCGAAATGACCAAAATGCCCTTGGTGCCCTATCTTGTCCTATTTTAACCCTAAGGGCAAAATCGTCATTTCACACCTTTCTGGACCTGGTCAAAGCTTATACTGGCTCTAGACAACCTTATTTAGACATGTATTGACCTCTGGGCCTGTCCAGAATGACCAGAATGCCCTTCATTCATCTACTGCCCTTTTTGTACAACACAGGGGCATTTTCGTAATTTCGCACTTTTCCGGGGTTCTGCTGGACACTGGCCCACCTATCAGTCCAAGAGCCTTATCGGGACTCTAATGGCGCCATTTTTTTGGGCTTCCTGGGTCCATTACCTGTATGGCACGCATTACGAGGAATCTTCCTCTGTCACAGTTCACCAAATATTTTAATTATTATTTACCGATTATACACCTTTCCGGACACCGGCTCCTTTTCCCAGATACAGTGTCCTACTGTGTTCAGGCATCCCTGTGGGTCATAATGGTCATCTGACCGAGGTCATCTGATCTCATTCAGCCCCTTTAAAAATACCGATAAATCTCCTACCCGGATCCCCGGAGGCCTCACACTCCCGTCTGTATTTGCTATTTTGTGAATAAATCTTTCTACAGACCTCCTATCGGTATTCTGTCAGTTTCCTGACATCCGCCCCATAAAGGCGCATCATCCTGTATTTTCTCACTTATATCTTAGATCTAGGATATCCGGTAGGAATTTTTATAAGTTTTGGACGATCAGTCCATTTCTAGCTATCTGGAGTCTTCAAAATTTCCGGTATTAGGCTGGGTTACCCGGCGTCCCCTGCCCTACCTTCTGGTAGAATTTGGGACTGAAATGCTGTCGGGCAGTGCAAACCACTTCCGGCCTGACTTTCTTTAATTATACTTTAGCCCCAGGAAACTTTTCTTCTTTATAATTAAATCCCTTTTTATTTGGCAAAAATTACACTTAAGGACCCCACCTTTTTGTCTACTTTTCTTTTTGGCCTTAAACTTTTTCATAATTACATCTAAGTCCCTACATTTTCTTTCTTTTGTAATTTAACCCCTTTCCTTGCATAAATAGCCACTATATCTTTAGGGACTTTCACTATTTACCTATAAGTCCTTGATCTTTGACTTATTTGCAGTTTAGTCCCTAAAAACCCTCTGTATGTTTTTAAGACTTCTGTTCAAAGGAGTCTGATAGTCTATCTATTTCAGGCTCACTTTCTGAGTCTCTGGGCCTGAAAATTGGGGTATTACATCTCTAGCCTTAGGCCATATGTTAGGATTATTCCTAGGCAAGTCTCAATCTAACTTTTAGGTCTTCTATTTAGACCAGCTGAATAAAACCTTTGTACTGTAGATCTACTCCTAGTTTTCACATGGAGGATCTACTTTTAAACATCGTCTTAAACTGATCTTTCATATCTCAATACTTTGTACTATCTGGCTTGATCATATGTTATACCTATCCTCTAGCCGATGGACTTCAATGAGGTTGGTACCTTCATTCTCATCATTAGGTCTCTGTACATCCTGGCCGCAACCTGAGTATTGGCTAGTCGTGACTCATATTCTCTGTGATCTTTCGTCGCTACCATCTCCATCTACTTGTCACAACTTGACATCTCTGTGTCCTTTAGTCGCGACCTAACTCTTATACCTTTGTGACCTAGACTCCTTTGTGTACACTAGTCGCGACCTGTGACTTGTCGCAACCTCACTTCTCTGTAGCAGCTAGTCGTGACCTGTACCCCTTCACGTTATAACTTGGACATCTCATCATCCTCACTGTAGCGTCTGGTCACAGAATGATACCTCGAGCTACTCTTACAGCTTCCCTGACCTTGAACTGGTCAGCTTCTACCTCTATCCATAGAGGAAACTACTTCTCAGATGTTATCATGCATAGTCCAGCCACATCGTGTTAAGGAACACGAGACCTTGGCGGTAACGGCTGACTAAGACTACTCTATCGTAATCATATTCTTCGTAAGACTGTAAAGCTCCGGGTATAGTTTTATCTATCTGGGTGTCACTGTCTCCTATCTGAATCTTTCTCTAAGCAGTGAACCCCATCCCTATATTATTATACTCTAGTAGACCATTATATTTCATTCTAACTCCATTTCACAAGTTGACTTGGTGCTTAATGAGCATTTTTTGCAATGGGAATTTAAAAGATGCAAATTATTTATCTAATAAGATAATATTCCAATATATGACCAGAATTATATCAATTAATTCCCCATTGTTATCATTTTATTTTATTTGTTAGTTGCTCAACATATTAGTAATTGGGGACAAAAATTAATAATAAAACTCTCTTTAAACACACTAAAATCAATACAAATAAGAGTTTATCAATTCCCCCACACTTAGCTTTTGTACTCCGAGAAAAATTATGATTCAAAATTGAAATTCAAACACACATGTTCAGCAAAATTGGCAAAGCAAATTCAGCATAAGCATTTGTAATCGTCAATCTTTCCCTTCAATTGACAACAATCCAAATTAATCTCAAATTAATCAAAGAATCTAACTCATGCAATTAAACCATAGTCAGCAACTAGGTTGAGATTTCCTCATAAGGTTTAGTGTTTTAGTCAGTCTCTTATTAAAGTAATTTTCACTCAACCATCTAGCTTAGGCTTCCCATAGGCTTGTAACCATCCTACATCTCCACCACTAAATGTTACAAGGGTTGTAAATCAAAGGGTCTTTATTAGGTTGTAATGTTGGAAAAGCTACATGATGAAATGAAAATGCATATCAATGATTAATGAAATACTATACATGATCTTACTTCTTCAAGCTATTTCAATTTTTTATCACAGTTCTAATTGTCCAACTGCAGAAAATCACAAGTCACAAACTAACTTCCTTTCAACTATTGAATATCACATCTTGTCATCTGGTCTATCTCTTTTTTCTCTTTACTTTCTTCTTTTTTTCTTTTCTCTGTACTTTTTTTCTATGTTTTTTTTCCTTTCAACTATTGAACCAGATAACAAATACATTGAAGTTTACATATTCAACAAGTGGTGCAACTTAACAATTATTTTACAATTAAAGAATTATTGTAGCAACAACTATCTTGTACATCATTCATTAATCAAGGATGGAATTTTAAAAGAAAGTTAAGGTCTCAAAGGGTTAAAGCAAAGGATTTAATGTTTATGTGGCTATTGTTTGGTCAACAGGGTTTTGAAAGAAATGCCCTTATCATATTCACAATTCCAAGGAGCTCAAATGGTTTTGAATCAAGGATTGAGACAAGTTCTGCAAAGTTATCAAACTAGATGGTGTCACACAATATAAAGGAGTATATGTTGGAGGTTCATAATCCTTCCATCGGCTTACTCATCCTAATTAACTCACCATGACTAAATACATGAGATTAATCATTCATGATGCATAATTTCTAGAAATCAATCAATGAAACAAGCAACTCACACTTCATAAAGTTTGCTAATATTCAAAAGTACTTGTTCAAAGTTCAACTTAGTTCCATGACAGTAAATTCCAAAAAACCAAGTAACAATTAGAATGAAATAGAAGAATTTTTAGCAAAAGTTCACTTGTAGTCGTGACACAAAGGACTACAGGTTGCGCATGTTTAACACAGAGAAGAAATTTTCAGAAAACAAGGAATATTGGTTGTGACAAAATTGGATACTGGTCGCAACACATAATCATAGAGAGTAAACTTGTTAAACACACATGCTTAGGTCGCGACTCAAATGTCAATCCAGTTATGACCAAAATTCACAGAGAGTTAACGTCGCGACAAAGATAAGCAGAGATCACGACTACACATCACAGATTGGTAAACATAAGCAAATATGAACTCCTGGTTGGGACAAAAATAGCCAATAGTCACAATAAATTTTCGCAGAGAAGAATTTTGACAAATTCGAACACATTAGTCATGACAAACGATATAAGGTTGTGACAAAAAGACACAAAATCATAGCAATCCTTAAAAAATAGGCAATGGTCACGACTAATTTTCATAGAGAACATTTTTGACAAATTCGAACACATTAGTCACGACAAGAACAACATAAGATCACGATAAAAAGACATAGAATCATACCAACCCTAACCCACACTTATTTTCTACATTGTCCTCAATGTGAAGAACTAATAAAACACATGCCAAGGCAGAAGTGATTGAGGATAAAACTGAACCAAAATCTAAGATGAATTCATGGAAGTATTTATCTACCCTTCTGACTTGGTCTCCTCCCCCACACTTATCAACAAATAACAGCTCAAGTAATATAAGAAAACTAATTAAAGCAGACTATTGTAAGTGGGGAAACAAGGAAGGAGACAACCTGAACATTATGGGGGTTTGAAGTTCTCTTTGTATATCTTTAATAAGTGTCCATTAACCTGAAATACTGTACCATCTGCTTCATCCATCAATTCAATTATTCCATAGTCATGGATTTTAGTCACCATACATGGACCATCCCATCTTGCAGCAAGTTTTCCATGTTTAAAAGCATATCTAACCTTAAATATCAAAACTTTATATCTAACCTGAAATTCCTTACGCAGAATCTGTTTATCATGAAGAAGCTTGGCTTTCTCCTTGTAAATCTTATAATTCTCATAAGCATATAATCTTATTTCTTCTAGTTCCTGAAACTGCACCATTCTTCCTTCTCTAGCAGTGTCAAAATCCATGTTACAAGCTTTGACTGCCCAAAATGCTTTGTGCTTGATAACCTCGCATTATTGTCATCTGACCCATCAAAAATAATGATTGCACCCAATAACATAGTATAAGGCACAGCCCTATCGTTATTCTTAAGGAGCCTTTTTATGGGAATCCTAGCAAATTGGTGGCAAAGCCATTGAAAAACTGAGTAAAAAATGGGTTTTGTGTTTTATCTCATCATCCAATGTCAATTACAAATATCTAATCTGAGAATAATCAATCGACATTCAATCCCTATTTATACAATGAAATCCCTTAATCTTGAAATGTCAAAACATGAAATAGGTGCAGATTAAGATAGAAAACTCCCCAGTATAGTCCATGAGCTCAAGATATGCTGTCCATCACCAAGAGACTAAAGTTCTAACCTCTCGTAGCTCATATTGTGCTGTCATCACTGCCCATAAATGATGCCATGAAGAATACAGAAAAAGGTGATGGAAAGGTCAAGAGAAAGATGGTAGAATTAGATTAATGGTGCATAAATGTGAAAATCTGTGGAAAGATCAATAAAAATGGAAGGTGTGAATGGAAGTTGTAAAGAGGATGTTAAGAGAGAAAGAGCAGCTATTTCCTTGCCAAATCTGGCAAAAACTCCAGCCCCCCTCGTCTGACTGCTCCCCTGGCCTTAATTGCAGAGTAACCTAAATAAAAATGCATAGCTTCACTAACTGGCTATTTTAGTCAGGACCAGATCCTAATTTTGGTCCCGACTTATGAAACATCCTTCCTTAGACCCTTCAAAGTACCCTTATGGAAGCAATCTTTACTTCCAGCTAAAAAACCTGGAAGAAAATAACTGTAGTGATTCAGTAATTCCCATGAGAACTACCATTCTACATAGGTACCCAGGAAAGACTGGATGAACCAGCTAGGTCCACTCACTTCCAGCCTCCATAGACAGCACCTACGTACACAGTCCTTCCATATTCTGCCAGTACAACGGCCTCTTCTAATCAACATTCTTAAATTTCAAAGACATCTTCTAGTAAACATCCTTACATATACTCGATTGGAAGTATCTTAGATTATTGGAATACCTCTTAACCTTAAAAATATGAATTCCCAAGAGTTAGACTATCGGGTACTGTTCATCGCACTGTTCACTTGGTAATTCCAGATTACAGCCTGAACTTCGAAAATTAATAATTAAATCTAGAAAAATAGAAATGAGGTGGTTCCAATTTCTAATGAAATATCTTTCATTGAACTTTGAAGGAAAAATATGAAACTGAGGTTTCCTTGTCCAAATGAAATCAATTTATTCGTTAAAATATACTATTTATTTGGTAAATCTGGAAGCTCCAGTTTTCTTACCACATTTTCAAAAATTCATTTCTCTTAGGTTACTTATCCAAATGAGTCGTGTTACATATGGATTTAAAGCTCCATATGTTAATCTCATAAAATTTCATGGAAAAACTCATTCATTTACTATATGAAATTAGCGCACGAACCTTACTGCCTCTGAGTAGTCGTATTATCTTATTCTAGATTTTAAATCCCAAATTTGAAAAATCATAACAATTCGAGTTCTTAACCAAATGAGGCGTTCTTGGTGTCCATTTAAATCTCTTGATCTTAGCTATGTTCATGCCAAATTTCATATAAAAATGCGTTGGATAAGTCACTTAAACTATCATTGGAAGTACCATACCTCGGATCGGATTTGTAAGTAGCATGCAACATACACACCAAAACATCATCTTGTAAGTAAAGTGCACACTCTTTAAGTTATATACAGTCATCCATCTACATTTACCTTCCTCCTTGTGAAGTTCCAGCACCTAGAGCAAAATTTATTGATATGGAAGGAATGGGACTTCATGGAAATCTCAATAGCAAGTCATACAAACTATAAGGTTATGCATGCTTGATTAAATGCCTAACATGTTATCATGCAATGGGAGCTAATTCATGATCATACATAAGCAAACTCTAACATGCATATTGTCATGACATTGATTGTAAGGAGTTGCACATATTCATAGCTCATCATCATCATAAACATCATCACATAACATACTAAGCTCAACCAAACTTCATGCATAACAAGTAAGCATATCAATCACAACATAACATAAGTTTATAGTAAAGTATTCTTGCTACCTCTTATGAGTCCTTGTTCTTTCCTTCTTGAATTGCTCTTTCCTTCCCACAAAGGTCAAAACCTAGACATAACAAGACAATTACCAAATTATAACTTCATTCCAATTAAATTCCAAGTCTAGGTTTCATTAAGTCCCTTTCTTTCTCTACTTTGTAACATATGTTTACATCTTTCTAAACTAAACTCTCATGGTTCATTTCCACATAATTTTTCATGTAGAATCCAAATATGAAATCAAAAATTCCATAATTTAATTGCTTCCCCATGTTCTGTACAGAAACTGAAAGATAGCTCTAGCTTTTCCAAAAATTCTCAGTTTGATTCCAATGCTTCGAATACTTGTTTTACTACTATAACCCCACACAATTTTCCATTCTAAACCCATTGGAAGCATCAAAACCATAAAAATCCAACATATGAATAGTGAACTTGTACTGTACAGAATAGAACACCCTCTTGGATTCACAAGCACACATGGATTCCTAAGCCATTATCATGTGATTCAAGCTTGTGTAAACTATCTAAAACATAAAACTCATGTTCCTATCACATATCCACAGAAATTCCAGCAGAATTTCCCCAAGATTCAAGCCTCAAAAACCATTTATACTCAAGAACAAACCATGAGAACTATTTGATTTAGAAAGATGTAGAAGCAAGGAGGCAACTTACCTTACTAGTTTCTTCAAGATCCTTGCTTACTCCAAGCTTGAGAGAAAATTTTACAAGAGATTCCCCAGGGTTTCTTGCTCACGGTTTGTGCAGAAATGTGTGTGTGTGTGGGGGTATTTATAGAAATTTTTTGGGAAAATTGAAGGCCAAGATCATCTTGGGAACTATTTGATCTAAAGGCTTAAGATTAAATCTTGGAATTTCTTTTCTTTTTCCCTTTATGACATCACCACCAAGACATCATTCAAGGGACACCTCATGGGAAACTTCACGCCATTTCCATGGTGGGAATCTCCTAGAAAATTTTAGTCCAATTCAGTCCCATTCAGTCCAATCCAGTACCGGCCCGATCTGATTTCCTGTAAACCGGACTATTTTTTTAATCTAATATTTCTGGGACTTCATAATATATTTTATTCAATATTTAAATCCCTCATATCATTGAAATTCTTATACTGGGTTTAAATTTAATTCCAGATACCTTGGAAAATGACCAAAATACCCTTAGTGCTTTTCCTTGTATTATCTTAAACCTAAGGGCATAGTTGTCATTTCACACCTCTTTAAACCTTGTCAGAGTATATACTGACTCTAACTAACCTCTCCAATACTTGCATTGGCATTTTGGCCTGCCCAAAATAACTAAAATGCCCTCCATTCACTTCTGGTTCCTCAGGACAACACAGGGGTACTTTCATAATTTCTCACTTTTTCGGGGTTCCACTGGACACTGGCCCACCTATCAGTCCAAGTATTTTATTGGGCCTTAATGACGCCATTCTTTGTCCTTTTAGGGTTCAATACCTTTGTGGCATGAATCCCTAGAAAATTCTCCTGACGATATTCCTCGGGTATTTTATTCCACAATAAATTCCATTAAAAATCCTACAGGATTTCTTTACTGATCCTGTTAATTTTATAAATTCTTATATTAATTATAGGAATTTACTAGAAAACCATATCTGATTCTGAGATCCAAAAATATTGTAATAATTTTATCTAACTTCAGATATTTATATCAATTTTTCAAGACCTCAAATCAAAATTATGTGTTGTGTCAAACAACCCAGAATAATTTTCTCTATCTACTAGAAAAATTTTGGTTCGATTAGAACACGGTCATTTTTGGCCTATTTTTGGTCTAAATTTCCCATAATTACACTTTTGCCCCTTGATATACCATAATTCACCTTTATGTCCTTAACTTTTCAAAATTTCACTTAAAGACCCCACATTTTCGTCTACCTTTACTTTTAGTCTTAAACTTTCCATAATTTCACTTAAGTCCTTGTATTTTCTTTCTTTTCAATTTAATCTATTTATTTACATAAATGGGCACATCTTTTCCTAAAAAATATCACATATATTTTATTCAATCTGTACATACAGATCAGTACAGAAATTTGAGATATTACAACTTGAGAACACAGAGAACATCCCAGGAGAAAATAGGTCACGACCAGTGTAATATCCCAAATTTTCTGTACTGATTTGTATGTACATATTAAATAAATTATATGTGAGATTTTTCAGGAAAAGATGTGGCCATTTATGCAAAGAAAGGGATTAAATTGAAAAAGGAAGAAAAGGCAAGGACTAAGGTGAAAATATAAAAGGTTTTAAGTCCAAAAAGAAAGGTAGACAAAAATGTGGGGTCTTTAAGTGTAATTTTAAAAAGTTGAGGACATAAAGGTGATTTAAGGTAAATCAAGGGGCAAAAGTATAATTATAGGAAATTTGGACCTAAAACAGGCCAAAAATGACCGTATTCTGATCGGACCCAAATTTTTCCAGTGGATAGAGAAGATTATTCCGGGTTGTTTGACGCAACACAGAATTTTGATTTGAGATCCCAAAAAATTGATATAAATTTCTGAAGTTAGATAAAATTATTACAATATTTTTCGGATCTCAGAATCAGATATGGTTTTCTAGTAAATTCCTAGAATTAATATGAGAATTTATAAAATTGACAGGATCAGAAAAGGAATCCTGTAGAATTTTTAATGGAATATATTGTGGAATATAATACTGATGAATATCGCCATAAGAGATTTCTCGGGATTCATGCCATAAAGGTGGTGGACCCTGTAAAAGCCCAAAAATGGTGCCAACCAAGGCCCAATAATACACTGGGACTGATAGGTGGACCAATGTACTGGGAAAACCAAAAAAAGTGTGAAATTATGAAAATGCCCCTGTGTTGTCCTAAGGAAACAGAAGTGAATGGAGGGTATTTTGGTCATTTTGGACAGGCCAAAATGACAATGCAAGTACAGGAGAGGTTAGTCGGAGTCAGTATATACTCTGACAAGGTTCAGAAAGGTGTGAAATGACAATTATGACCTTAGGTTTAATATAGTGCAAGGAAAAGGACTAAGGGTATTTTGGTCATTTTCCAAGGTATCTGGAATTAAATTTAAACCCAATTTAAGAATATTGAGCTTTCGTTTTCTTCTTGCTTTACTTTATTCTTATTTCTTGTTGTTATTTTCACTTCTTATTTTGTGTTTTCTATATTCTGTTTTATCGCTTTCCTTTTTCCTTTATTTCTTCTGTTCATTTACTTTCTGCTATTTACCCTTTAAGTATTTACTTTCCAGTATTTACTTTCTGTCCTTTCAATTATGTCTTCTTTATTCCGTTCCTTTTCCTTCAAACGTGGCAGTGGATCTTCTTCTTCCACTTCCTCTTCTTCAAACTTCTCAAATGAGGAATCAAACGCTATAACCAGCAAACTAAACAAACGGATTTTCAAAGAAGAAATTTCTTTTGAAAACATAAATCAAAATATTGACAATTGGACTTTACCACCAGTTGCCACAAACGCGCTTTATGCACAAACAGAGGACAAAAAATGGTTCTCCAAGTCTGATTATATAATTAGGACTGTTGAAGAATCAGTTTCTGTCCAACCTGAGAAAGAAGATTTCTTTCTCCTTTCGAAAAAATCGCTTGAAAAACACCGAAAAGAGTATAACTTTTTACACATCGGTTGTATTCAAATCGCGATAAAACCACTTTTTAGAAAAGGCCTGAATGTATCGTGCCTGGTTTGTCTTCTAGACAACAGACATAATATATTCCAAGATGCCACTTTGGCCATGGCTGAAACTGGATTACACGATGGTCCTGTTTACTTTAATTGTTATCCAGATAGGATGACTGAATTAAAGGATGAACATGTCCATGAGTGTATTAAACTTAAAATTAAACTAAATGGTTTGAATATGAAGCCTGGATCTATACCTGCCGTTCTAATTTATAGAATACAGTATAAGGTCTCAAATACTTCAACCTCTTACGTTCAAATTCCTCCAGAAAAGGATCAAACAACAGTTTTTCTAACTGATTTTACAAATGTTAATTTAAGACTGTTATTCTTAAATTAAGAAGTGAAAATGTTGTGTACTGCGTATCAAACACAAAACAATTTTACAGATGAACAAATAACAAATCTTTTGGTATCTGGTTTTACTGGTCAATTGAACAAATAACAAATATTCTAACAAAAGAATGGGTTATGGAAAGAGCCACACAGCCTACACCACAACCTGTTTCTCAAGTCAGTAGGATTACACAAACATCAGATGGATCTGTTAGGATATCCTTCGATCGATCCAGAAAATCCTTTTCACAAACCAATAGGTCTGAATCTTCAATATATGAGGATTGCAGATCTCTCCAAACTGAATCATCTAGATTCTCATGTTCTTCAATTCCTAGACCGCCTTCTGTCATATATGGAATGGCACCCACAGTAGTTGCCCAAACACAAGCACCTACTAATGTTTCTCTTCAAGGAATTGATAGTTCAGTAAACATTCCCCAAACAGTGTATGAAAGAGATGAAGACTTAAGATCTCATGAGTCTCCAACTTATTCATCACTTGGGATGGATCAAACAATTGGTGTCATTGAAAACGATTTTCAAATTGACAAACAAACTTTGCAAAAACAATTTTACTCGGAAGATTATACTCTCCAGAGGAAATGGTTTTTACAAAACTTCAAAGGATCTGTTAGAAAAAAGATTCAAGAAAAATTCTACAGATTCCTTGAAAGAATTCAAATGAATATTTCATTTTTTGATTGGTTTGGCGAATATGCTAAGGCCACTAAATTGGAATATCCATTTGAACAAAATGTTGATGTTATTAAACATTGGACTAGTTCCAAAGGAGAAGATGTATTTTCTGAATTTCCTCCAAAACAAACTGTGCATATTCCTCAGGTAAAGGATGACAAAGATCAACCTATTCTTGCTGCACCTTTTCGATTTAAAAATGATAAACTACCTATTGATTCAAATGACATCAAAAAGATTGTTGAACAAAATAATTATACTAACTTGTATTTACAACAGTTAGGTGATCATTTTGCTCAAACATCAAACATTTCAAAACAAGTTTCTGAACCACCAAAACCTAGGATTGAAACTCCCATTTTTAAACCATTTCAGCTCAGCCCACAAATGAAGTCTGAAATCCATAACCAAAACAAGTCCAAAATGATTGATAGGATCAATCGGAAAAGACTCCAAATAGCCCAAACCATGACTATCCCAGAGTCGCCCCAACAAGAGTCAACCTCTTCAACAGGACAACTAGGAGTCATTGACAAAGAATCCCAAACAGATTCATCATCTGAATCACAATTCCAAATCAACCACCAACACTGGAAACAGCCCTCCAAATTATATTACCCTAGGGCTAGCCCTCCAGATATTCTGGTTGAAGAACGAGTTTCCCAGAACCCAGTCTGCTTCAACGGAGATAACATTTATGAATGGAACATAGATGGTCAAAGTGAAGCACAAATCCTTCAAACGATGCAGCAGATGACAATGTTGTGTACTGCGTATCAAACACAAAACAATTTTACAGATGAACAAATAACAAATCTTTTGGTATCTGGTTTTACTGGTCAATTGAAAAATTGGTGGGATCATTATCTCACACCAGGGGACAAACAGATTATTTTTTCATCTATCCAAACAGAGTCAGATGGAACTCCTATCCTTTACAACGGTACAACCTGTCCAGATTCTGTCCAAACATTGATTTTTACAATTGTTAAATATTTTGTTGGCGATCCGTCCATTTGGAAGGATAGATCAGCTGAATTATTGTCAAATCTTAAGTGCAGAACCCTTTCTGATTTTAGGTGGTACAGAGATACTTTCCTTGCTCGAGTTCTCACAAGAGAAGATGCCAAACAACCTTTTTGGAAAGAAAAATTCCTAGCTGGATTACCTAAATCTTTGGGTGATAAAGTTAGAGAAAAATTTAGAAACCAAAACGATGGCAAAATCCCTTATGAGTTCTTGACATATGGAGAATTAATCTCTTATGTTCAAAAAACTGCTCTTAAGATCTGTCATGATGATAGCATCCAACATCAACTTGCAAAAGAAAAAGACATAAACCGTAGAGAGTTAGGAACTTTTTGTGAACAATTTGGCCTTCCATCTTGCAAACAACCTCAAACTCATAGAAAATCCCGTAGAAAAACATACTATAGGAGATCCGAAAAGAAAAACAAACATGGCTACCAAAGGTTTAAACATGATACACCTCCCCGTAGACTTAAACAGCAATTTAGATCCAAACCTAAGGTCGATTTTCCTGAATAAAACAAGGTCAAATGTTTTAAATGTGGCAAACTAGGTCATATTTCAAAATATTGTGCCCTTAGGAGAAAACTTCAGAAGATTAGGTGTATTGATGAACCTCTTCTTGAACAAATAAACAATCTTTTGATAAACGATTCTTCCAGTTCAGAAACTGAAACAGATCATGATTCTTCTTCTGAGGATATCCAAAATATTCAAAACGACGATATTCCTGAATCATCATCTGCAATTAATGTTATCTCGAAGGAACAAGATTTACTTCTTGATATCATTGATAAACTTCCTGATTCTGAAAAAGGAGAATATTTGTTTAAGTTTAGAGAATTGGTTAGTCAACAACCTTCGACTTCTAAACTACCTTTTTCTTCAAACAAATATGATTTAACAAATGTCCTAAACAAATTCCAACATTCTGTTAAACCTACCACCATCCAAGACCTTCACCAAGAGGTACATAACCTTAAGGCTGAAGTGAGTCTGCTCAGACTCCACCAACAAGCACATGCTGAAGCCATATCCCAAATTCAGGATATACAATTAGCATCCAAAACTGAAAATATTGAAATCAAATCTGAAGATGAAAATCAACAAAATGATGACATCTTTTTAGGTATTATTTCAAAAATTTCAATCCAAAAATTTTATTTCCATGCTAAGATCATTATTCAAAATGATTTTGTTTTGGAACAAACTGTCTTATTTGATACAGGTGCTGATTCTAATTGTTTTAACGAAGGAATCATTCCTACAAAATTTTTTGAAAAAACAACCGAAAGGTTCAATGGCATCAATGGCTCACGCTTAGATGTCAGGTACAAAGTTTCAAACGTTGTTGTTGAAAACGGCAATTTAAAAATTGAAACTCCGTTTATTTTGGTCAAAAACATGGGAACCCAGATTATTCTTGGTGCGCCTTTTGCAAGGTTATTATTTCCCTATATGACTGATGATCTATTTGAATTTAAAATTCAAATTGATAAGATATCTCAAATTTAATTTATGAGAATAAATCAAATATAATTTCGTCTTATCTTTATTTTAAATTAAATAAATAGGTGAATTAAATATGTGAGACAGATTTAATATAAACCATATTTATTTAATTAGTTTCTTATCAAATTATGCAATATATGATATTGTATTAATTTCAAAATTAATATAAGATTAATTCTGAAGCTCGGCCCAATAAGAAACCCGATAGCATCCTATATATTTGACATTAGGGGCTAGGGTTCTACACACAAGAGAAAAGGGGCAAGGAGAGTGCAAAAGGTTTGCAGATAAGAAACTACCAAAATAGAGATGGTGAGGACGAATTCTTGAGAAAGCCCTAGAGGGACAAGAGGCGCTAGCATGTCGTTCGTGGTTGGAACGCTATTCGTGTGGATACCGGTAGAGGAAGCCGATCTGAGTTGTTGACTTCTTGCGATCGAGAAAAGAGCACCAGATACGACTAAGTCGCGACTAGTTAACACAGAGGTCGCGACTAAATTGGCATCTGAACATCATAAATCCGAAAAGAGACGACAGGTCGCGACTAGAAGCAGAGGAAGTCACGACTGACAACTCCAGAGGCTACAGGTTGTGACAAGTAGCAGAGGAGGTCACGACTAAAAACTCCAGAGATGACAGGTCGCGACTAGAAGCTTAGGAGGTCACGACTGAAAAACTCCAGAGGCGACAGGTCATGACTAGAAGCTTAGGAGGTCGTGACTGAAAACTCCATAGGCGAAGAGTTGCGACTAGTGGATACTGAGGTCGCGACTGCAGCTCAAATACTGAAGGTAACACTTCTTTCTCCTTGACTTAAACACATTCAGTAGATCCTGGCAGGGAATGGAAAATTTTTTTAAAGTTAATTTTCGCTGCGTATCTTCCAATTCCCTTCATGATGTACCATGAACATGAAGTGAGATATAGTTATGCAAGGTGATGCAGCTCTAGGAGGGAGCAGCGTCTATGTAATATAAGTTAATGTTCTCGCAATAGAGCTAGATTGCTCTTGTGATAGAGTCAAACTGCTCAGGAAATAGAGCTGAAAGCATGGTCTGTGGAGCTCATAATAAATCATTGTCCATCAAATGAGATAGACAGATTATAAAGGATATATGCATGATAGAGCATTTGTAGCTCTCTGCAGTACTAGGTATAGTAAAGTTATGAAAGATGAGAATAACATCAGAAATCCCTGAATGATGGAGGAAATTAGTAAAGTCTTAATATATAATATTGGCTTCTGTGATCATTTTTGGGGAATTATCTGTTGAGTTAGCACCTAAGTGGAAGTAACTAACCTTGTAACTTAGTCCGTTGGTTTAATCTTCTAGAGATAAGAATACAGTACAACAAAATCGCATTAGATTCTGGAGGATCTCAGTTAGATCCTAGTATGGCTCATAGAGAATAGAAGTCCAGGGTCGCAGTTAGATCCTGAAGAGGCTTACGGTTGATCGCAGTAGATCCTGAGGGTTACAGTAGACCTAGCCTAAAGAATGTAAGGAGCCATAAGTACAGTATTTCTTTGGAATGACAATTACCAAGGACAAGGACAAGGTCAAGGTAGAAAAGCTTCACAAGTTGTTAACACATAGCAGAGAGAGTACCCATAATATTAATTCATATAGCCTTATTATTATTATAGACTGAACTCAGAATCTTCTTACATGAAAAATGAAGTGAGATTAATAGAGATTCCTAAGATGTAAGATGAGATGATGAGTCACATTTTCGTATATGGTTTCTAACACACTTTTAAGAGTTTATTGTAACTTTACCATTCATTTCATGCCTTAAAGTGTACTTTTGTGTACTACATGATTGTGCATGGCAATATGCTAATTATAGTATAAAATGGTAAAATAACTTCTCCAAACTGCACATATGTTGTTATCTATTGATTTGAACATTTACTTTGAGCTTCTATGATGAATTGCAGGTATCTAGGAGGAGAGCAAGTACCAGGAAAGAAATCACAAGTTAAGAAAATGAATATCACGCCTCTGCCTTATTTGGTCGCGACCAAAAGTATCCGTGGTCGCGACCTGAAGCATTCTCTCGGCTACTATTTTGTGATCACAGGTCGCGACCAAAAATGGATCTGGTCGCGACCAAAGAAGACAGTAAAATAAAAAGATAAGATGTAATCACTTTCATATTTTTTCCAGATTTACCAAATGAACAGAAATTTTCAATGAATAAACTGATTTGATCTGGACAAGAAAACATCATTTTCATATTTTTTCTAACAAATTTAAATGAAAGAGATTTTATTAGAAATTGGAATCACCTCATTCTGATTTTTCTAGATTTACTTATGAATTTCCGAAGTTCAGATTGTAATCTAGAATTACCAAGTGAACAGTGGCGATGAACAGTACCCGTAAGCCTAACTTTTGGAAATTCATGTTTTTAAGGTTAAGAGGTATTCCAATGATCTAAGATACTTCTAATTGAGTATTCGTAAGAATGTGATGGAAGTACTGTGTACATAGGTGCTGTCTAAGGAGGCTAGAAGTGAGTGGACTTAGCCGATTCATCCAGTCTTTCCTGGGTACTTACGTAGAATGGTAGTTCTCATGGGAATTACCGAATCAGTACAGTTACTTTCAGCCAGGATTTTCGGCAGGAGAGAATTAGTAAAGTTAAGATTGCTTCTGTGAGTGTACTCTGAAGGGTCTAAGGAAGGATGTTTCAACCAGTGCAGTCTTAGGTCGCGACTAAACATCACTGAAGCTGGTTTTCACGTTTCAGGTAATCTCTGTCTAGTGATTCCTTCTCTGCTTCACATTGGTCCTTGATTCTCCTCTAAAACACCTGCAATTCAAAATCAAAGCCTACTATAAAAGCCCAACTAAATAAAGAACAACATAAATGTAGTTTGGAAGAGTTAATTTACCATTTAACCCTTTTATCAGCACATTGCCATGTATGTATTACCACAAAAGCACAATTACATGCATGAAATGAATGGTGAACTTCCCATAAAACCCTTGAAAATGTCAAAGAAACCATATACAATTTATATCCTATCAATTCCCCCACACTTGAACCTTTGTACTCCTGGACAAAGAAATGAATCACACCTAAGCTAATGCTGGTAAATTCGAGATAACAACATAATCCACAGTGAAACCTTAAAACAATTAATTCACCATCTCTTGGGAATGCAAAAAAGATAATATGAGCAATGCAAAGTAATTAACTACTAAATGAAATCAACCTTAACTGTATGAGCGTAATAGATTCTCTATAAGAATGTAAGTGTGTAGCTCTCTATATCCTCTCATTGTTAGGGTTCTTGCACTCAAATTAAAATTGGCAAACAACCTACCATATGCTTGTAATGGCTCTAAATCTCCTCAACTATACAACACTTATGCAAATAATCAAGAGGTCATTTAAGGGTGAAACGATAGAGATTGGAGGAAAAGGGAAAAGAATAAAATTGAGTGTCTTAATTAAAAATGATATAAGTCAAATTTCATCTAAATACCCCAAACCATATCCTTGAATTGTAGATGAATACTAATTTCTCCTTTATTCTTTTGCTATAGCTTCTTGACAATGCTAAATTTTCTTCTTCTTCTTCTTCTTTTTTATCCAGAAATCAACTAGCTTATATACAATACTTCCACGAGCTCCTTGAAGGTTATATGGGTTTAAGTAAAAAGATGAATTGACTTAATTATAATAAAATTTAGACACCAGTAAAGATGAGATAACAATGGAATAGTAATGAAGGTCTAATGGATAAACAATGGATCAAAATTTAAGGCTTGTGTTGTAACATCCCAATTTTTAGGCCTACAGATGCAGAGATAGCCTAAGATTAGGAGGCTACTAGACCCCTTTTTAGCAGAAGTCCCAGAGGAACGTAAAGAGTTTCAGGGACTGAGCTGCGAGTAAGTAAAAGTACGGGGACTTATGTGTAAACAGTGGAAGTCCCAAGGGGTAAATGGCCATTTGGGGATGATGTAAAGGTCAAAGGTTCAAGAGTTGACCAGTTAGGTCGCGATAATAGAGACTTTGGTAGCGACGAGAGTGTATTATGGTCGCGACTAATATTGGCAGACAGGCTTGGTCGTGACGAATATGTATATGGTGTCGCGACTAATGAGTAGAATAAGCCTGGTTGCGACTAAAAAGTGATGTGGTCGCGACGAAAGACTGTTGTGGTCGCGACTAGTGAATGCTGTGGTCGCGACTAATGAACCAGAAGGTGTTAAGTCGCGATGAGATGATGGCTAAGTCGCGATTAGTGGCTAAAGTAGTGCCAAGTGTATGGGCCAAGAGTTGTGAAGGTCCAAAAGAGATAGTTACCCGGTTAGAGATAGACCAGAGGCAGGAGGCCAGATACAGGAAAGGTTATCTAGAAACCATGAGGTGGACTGATAAGGTATCCTCATGGGACCCACAAGATGCCACATGGCATTAGAGTAGTGATTCAGTAACCTTTCAGTAGAGTAAAGTTGCTCGGTTGGCACGAAAATCGAGGAGGTGATCAGATAAGTCTGGGACTTATCTGGATAGCATTGGGAAGCGTGCAAGGTCTCTTCCAGCGCCACATGGCATTAGTCTGAAGGAAGCAGATAAAGCTGAGGGCACGTATTATGAGGCAGGAGACTGGACCGGTGAGTCAGCTGCTGAGGTGTCCCGGGATTTCAGACATGTGATAAATATGACGCTGAGGTGGCATGCTGAGGTGTCCCGATGATGTCATGCATGATGCAGTAAATGAGGAATTAAAGAAAATAGGAAAATCCAGGAAAAACCAGTACCGCAGGATCAAAGTTCATGGTAATTATAGAATTGCCATTGAAGGCAATTATAAATACTCCCCCCTTGCCTCCATTTCATTCACGCATGGGCAAGGCAAAGAGAGAGAAAGAAGAGAGAAGGGGAGAAGGAAAGGAAGAGAGAAAGGGAGAAAGGAAGTAAGGAAGTTCTGGCGGAGCTGGAAGCAGAATAGAGATAGTAGGGTTCTGCTAAGCTAGCCAGGTAGTAACTAATCCTAGCTTTTATGTAATGGCTTTGTGATTTGATGTGCTATTGTTTGGTTGGATTGTTGTCTTTTATGTTATGTCTGAAGCTCTGCTGTAATGCTATGATCATATGTTATTAAGCATGGAAGCACGCAGCATACTTATCTGTACACAATCACAAGCAAGCACTGTCACACTGCATTACATATATTGTTATGATTGTTGCTACTGAGATTCCCCTGAATCTCATCCCCATACATAACCCATTACAGGGAGGTTATGCTGAAGTAGATTTTGAGAAAGCTAAGAGATGCCGTTATGCTGTCGAAGTAAAGACTGAACATCAGTATATGATAAGTACTGTGTACGTAGTGCTATCTAAGGAGGCTAGAAGTGAGTGGACCTAGCCGGTTCATCTAGTCTTTCCTGGGTACTACGTAGAATGGTAGTTCTTATGAGGGAATTACCGAATCAGTACAGTTTAGTTCTTTGTACAGATGAAGCGTAGCGGTTATGCTGCCGGAGTTTAGGCAGAAAGAGATGTAATAGAAATATGCGAATTCTATGTATGCTTTGTTGTATATGCCATTTTGTATGACATTCTGATATGCAATGATAAATATTGTTTGGCATATTCAATTTATGTATGTTAAATTAAGGGGAAATTCGCAGGTCCTGAGACAGCAGTGTTCTGACCTCAGTTTGACCTAGTAAACGGAGGAGTCTGGCCACGAGATTTAGTGAGCTGGTAGTACACATCTGGGCATTCCGTGGATAGGTATTAAGCCTCATTTGGATGTGTAGAAGGTGAGAAACCAGTTCTCAAAGTAAAGGTTCAGAATAAGGAACTTAAGAGTTAAAAGTTCAATCTCTGGACTTAAGTACAACTAGTATAGCTTCCGCAAATGTACTCTGAGGAGTATAAAGGAGGATGTTTCATGTGTTTAGGCCCAAAAGTTTAGAAATGAATGCCTCTATCATATTCAATAACATAAATGCGCAAGTAGATTTCAACTCAGAGCCCATACAAGTTCTAAAGGATATAAACCAATTGAATAATCACTCAATATAGGAATTAAGGCCGAGAATGCTTCCAACTAAGGTTTTCATCTAAATTGCTCATACATTAAAGTCTCAAACAGTGTTCATTATTCACTAGGCATTACAACACTTATCACAACTAAAAACCCTCTTAAAGGATTATTTAAAAATGCAAAAGTAATCACTTAAAATCATGCAATAATCCCAAGTTTAATAGTAAAAACTTAAGTATTTCCAATTCAATTTCTAATATTTTCAAAAATTCAAATGTGACCATGGTTTCTAGAAAACTATTTATGCAAAAAGGTTAGAAACAATAGGGCAATGAATCACTTATACAGCACCTTAGTAGCTCAAAAGGAATCCTTCTATACAGCATTGCACAAGGCAAAGAGAAGGTAAATGGACACTTTTGCATTCTGGTTGCGACTAAAAATAGTGCAGGTCATCACCAAATTTCACAGTGAGTGCTTCCTCTGAACTTACACATTTAGTCGTGACACACTACACGAAGGTCGCGACTCCTTTTCACAGAAAGCCCATAAAGTCCAGAATTCAATCATAAGTCACGACCATATTACATATAGGTGTGACTAATTTCCACGGACGCTACCAAATGATGATTTTCAAAGCCTAAAACAATTTTTACACTAAAGCCTCTTTAGTAAACAATAAAATAGTTTAAAATGGGGGTCCAATTTGCAGCAATTCATCACACATTAAGATCAATGCAAAAATATTTTGTGATGAAAGATTATATTTATGAAAAATTTTGGCATTCTTAGCGCAGAAACATGAACATCTCCCCCACACTCAAAACTTGACAGTGTCCTCACTGTCAACAGAGCTATACAAACACAATCACAATAGTGAAGCAATGAGAATCAAGGCATATATATTAAGCAAGAACAATAACAAGGATAAGTTTAGTCATCAACATCCATATCAATTACAACATCATCCAAATACAAGCAAAGAAAAATATAAAAAAAATAGCTTCCAGACTACACATTCCTCTTTTTTGTAGCGCCTTCAGAAGCGCAGGATTCCTCATTCATCCTAGCAGTTGCCCCATCATCTTCTCTAGTATCTGCAGCTCTTGCCTCATGAAGATTTACCCGATCCCTCTTGAAAGAAAGCAGAGGCAAGAATATTACTCTTGAAAAATGCCTCTTCAAACCCTGGAGGAAAAGCTATATGAAGTGACTGAGCAATCTTAAGAACCAATGGATCAATGATAAGATATGGCTGCAAGCTACTCATTCAAACAGAGTCACCTTCAGTAGCCTCCTCCTGAATTGGCTCCTCCTCCAAATTCCCTTCAGCTACCCTTTTTTACACTCCTCAACTCATCATCCTTCTTATTGGCCTTCGAAACACTATAACATTTGGTGGTAGAAGGGTCAAGGAAAGAGTCTTTTTTAGGGTAGAGACCATGTGCTTTTTACACAAATCAGTAATTAAATGGTGAAAAATAAGGAGAGCTGTTACAGAATTGACACAATGGTAAATGGAGTTATAAATAATGTAGGGAAGGTCAATATGCTGCTGTGTCCTTAACAAATAAAGTATAATGGCTCTCTCCTTATCAATATCTGAAATATGAGCCTGAGGCATCACATTATAGGTCATAAAATTGAGCCAAATTCTAGCTTCATCATTCATGACTTTCCTCTCTATATATCTCTTTTGGCCCCTAAAAGTCCATTTTGCTTCTTCCCCTCCTAAAATGGCCAACATCGTATCACAAGGGACCTTATCTAAATGATTTTTTTAATAATGAAATTGACATTTAGAAAGAGTGGGTAGCTTGTAAAAAGCATTAATGTCAAAATCATTAATGAAAAATTCCTTATCTATAAATTCAATCCCCAAGGAATCCTCTAAGGCAGAAATGATGTAGAATTCCCTTACTAAAGTAACATTAACCTTAGATTGCTTTTTAGCAATTCCTTAAATCCTCGCTCTAAGGCCAACTTATAAAAACCAAACTCATCCATTGCTAGAAATTCCTTTTCTTGGACTATACCTCTAGTGTTGAACATTGCTTCAACCATCTTCATATTTAACTTAGCAAGGGCTTTTGATCAGGATCTTTTGTTTATTTCAGGGTTCTTTGGACGAGCCATCTAAGAACACATATCAAACAATACTAATCAATACAAAGCCATCCCTAAGTCTTTGAAAAGAAAATATCTCTAGCAAAGATTAATGGTACATGGATTGATTTTTGTGCAAAATGAGTTCAAAATAGAGGTTGGAAGTGTTTAGCCGCAACCCAAAGGCTCATCAGTCATGACCTTGTGCTTCTGTAACTTTTCGTCGTGACAAAAAGACTCCAGGGTCGCGACCAGAACATAGAACTTTTCAAATCATCAAAACTTATCAGTAATGTCCCACAAACTTAACCAAACCCGCCAAAGCTCACCTTAAAACATATATGAAATCTTAAAAATTACTGCCCAATGCTTCACATCTAAGTTCCTAAATGTCCCTCAAAATCAAAACTAACTAAAACCTAGAATCTATATACAAGGAATAAGAAAACTAAAAGAAAACAAAAGGGGAACAAAGAACTACCTTTAATTTCTGTAGCAAAAGAGTGGAATGGTTTAAACTTCTGTCAGAAAAGAAAGGGAAGACTACTAGGGCGTATAAATGGCTACACAGAACTTGATGCTAGATGAAGGAGAACGAAAATACTGTTGGAGATTGTGCCCTAGGGGCCAATCATTATCTTATGAACATTGTTGATTTATGAATTTCTTCATAAAGTTATCATATTATTTGCATGTTTACTATGATGACAATCCTTGGATAACTCGTGATCTTATCCTAAATGTCCCTGGTCGGTCATCTATGTGGGAGCAGAGATGAAATAAGACCAGTATGACTTTGAAGATATATAGAGATATAAATCAAAGTCATAAGCACATGTAAGAGTACAGGGTGTTGGACCGACCCGCAATGAGAGAGCTGCATGGGTCAAGTCATAAGCTTCTCTCATATACAAGCCATGTCACTATGCCCTTTGACCTGAGATCATCATGGATTCCTACATGACAAACGCTCAGCTTTGACCTAGTCAAAAGTCACTTTTGACCGAGTGATCATAAAGGCTATGCTCGGGCTTAGTGGTTTTTCATGCGGAGGAATGTGAATGGTCAAGATGGAATTTGTCCCTCACATTCGTAGAGAGATATTACTGGCCCCTCGATGAGTGAGTTTGAGAAATGTATGGCCATACTGGAATGGAAGGGTAGTTCCATTTCTATATTCAGACTACTCAGGGATCGAGAAAGTAACGGTCAGGAATAGGAGGATGACGTTCTCCATGCCTCATCCTTGACCGAAATATCATGTAACAAAAGGGACGTGATATGGTTGTATGAAAGGTTACATCGTTTATCGATCCTCATATGTTTTGGGTAGTCGTAATGCCTTGCTAGAGACCGCTTACGACTTGTGGGTCAGTATAGTAACTGGGCCACTACCAACTTCATATGGGCCTACAGGGTCGCACACAAAACAGCCCAATGCGAGCTATGATGTCCAGATTCATTGAATCTAAGAGATGTCTAGATTCAATGAATAATCTAGGGTGGATATATATTTTATATATATATAAATTAGTTTATATATATATTATATATATAATATAAGAGATATTTGTAAGATTTAATTTATAAGGATAAATTAAATCTCTACCATTTTTGAATTTGAATTTAAATGGATATGATCTATTTGAATTTGAAATTCAAATTGATAAGATATCTCAAATTTGATTTATGAGAATAAATCAAATATAATTTTGTCTTATCTTTATTTTAAATTAAATAAATAGGTGAATTAAATCTGTGGGACGGATTTAATATAAACCATATTTATTTAATCAGTTTCTTATTAAATTATGCAATATATGATATTGTATTAATTCAGAATTAATATAAGATTAATTCTGAAGCCTGGCCATATTAGAAGCCCGATAGCTTCCTTTATATTTGACATTAGGAGCTAGGGTTCTACACACAAGATAGATCTCTACACACACATTCAGACGTGAGAAGAGGGGGCAGGGAGAGTGCAAAAGGTTTGCACATAAGAAACTGCCGAGATAGAGACGGTGAGGACGGAATCTCTAGAAAGCCCTAGAGGGACAAGAGGCGCTAGCACGTCGTTCGCAATTGGAACGCTGTTCGTGTGGATACCGGTAGAGGAAGCCGATCTGAGCTGTCGACTTCTGCGATACGGCCAGACACGAAGAAAGGTCGCGACCAGAACACACTTAGGTCGCGACCAAACGGGCATCTGAACGTCAGAAATCCGAAAAGAGGAGACAGGTCGCGACGTGAAGTTGAAGAGGTCGCGACTAAAAGCTCCAGAGGCGACAGGTCGCGACTAGAAGCAGAGTAGGTCGCGACTACAAACTCCAGAGGCGACAGGTCGCGACTAGAAGCTGAGGAGGTCGCGACTGAAAGTTCCAGAGGCGAGGAGTCGCGACTAGTGGACACTGAGGTCGCGACCAAAGCTCGAGTACCGAAGGTAACACTTCTTCCCCTTGACTTAAACACATTCGGTAGATCCTGGCTGGGAATGGAAAAATTTTTAAAGTTAATGTCCGCTGCGTGTCTTCCAATTCCCTTCAGTGGTATCAGAGCCATGCCGTTTTGTGTTTAAGTTAGGTTTGATTGTTGATACATGTGATGTATGTTAGACTTCTTAGCTGATTATATGATAACATGCGTGATATGTATGACATATATGGAATCTGTTTATGTATGACATATACGGAATCTAAAAGGAAACTGAAATCGGTGGTGTATATCAATTGATTTGATCAATTAATATTGATGGGGTCTAAGGAAAAAGAATTAAGATTCTTGATTATTTGTCAAAAAAAATTTCTATTGGGACCGCCGTGGCTATTTAATCGTAGCGCAACATAATCGTAATATGTATTGACTTTCCTGATATATGAATGTTTTGAAACATTTATTGCCCTTCAAATAGTATGAATTTTGATTCTTGAATGTTTGGGTATGGTGAACAATATGGCTCTAGATTACAAGTGTTGTAATTTTTCTAAATACGGCCTGCGTGTCGTGCCTTCCTCTAATGACTCTCGTTGTACATTCTCTTCTCATCTCACTCCCCTGGAATGTTAAAGCGAGGTTTCCTTATGTAATTTTCCTATTCTAATTAGACAGATTCTCTCATTGGCTTGAGGGGACTTAGGATAGGTGAGCCATATTGTGTCACGTTTAAGATTATGCATCTTTTGATTAGATCACTTCATGTATGTTTTATATGCATAATACTTGTATGAGATACAACCGCGATACATGCATCTTATAAACCAGATAATTAATTAAACCCTCTAAAAGAAATCTTAAGTCATATGCCGTCAATTAATGGACACTTGTCAAAACCTCGATCGCTCATTTGTAGGTCCACCAAAGTGGGTGCATTTGAGTTATCTTGGGGAGATAAGCAAGAGTAATGGTGCTGCTCTTATGTTTGTTAGTGTTTGACTTAATTGAGATTATCAAAACGGTTTTGGGTCTCAAGGCATTAGATGGAATTAAAACATGCCGGATCATATGATGATGGAATCCCATAAACATCTAAGAGTTACATGTGATGTAATTGGTAAAGTTGTTACCTACCTAAATAACTTAAAGTTGAGCGTCCTGCCAAAGCGGACTCAAGTTTAAGCCAAATATGGATCTTAGCCCACTAATTATTACATTGAGGGTTGTTTTATTCAGTGGGAGATTGGTAATTCGCTTGCATATTTTAATTGTAGAATCATGGCGACTAGTAATACTGCTACATTATCGTTGCGATCTGTCCTTGAGAAGGACAAACTTAATGGGACAAACTTTCTTGACTAGTTCAGGAACTTGAGAATTGTTCTCAAGAAGGAAAGAAAGGTATATGTCCTAGATCAACCCATTCCTGAAGAGCCAGCAGCCAATGCTCCTAGAGCTCAGAGAGATTCTTATGCGAAGCATAAGGAAGACTCTGTTGATGTGGGATGCTTGATGCTTGCCACCATGGTTCCGGAGCTCCAAAGAGATTTGGAACACATGGAGGCTTATGAGATGATTGTGCATCTTAAGGAAATGTTCCAGCAACAATCAAGGCAAGAGAGGTATGAGACCACTAAGGCCTTACATTCCTGCAAGATGGCTGAAGGTGCATCAGTGAGTACTCATGTCTTAAAGATGAAAGGGTACATAGATCACCTTAAGAGGCTTGGATTTCCCATGAGCCAGGAGTTAGCTACAGATTTGATCTTGAACTCACTCCCGGAAAGTTATAACCAGTTTGTCATGAATTACAACATGAACAACATGGAGAAATCTATTTCTGAACTGCATGGGATGCTTAAAACTGCTGAGCCGACTGTTAAGAAGAAGCCCAGTACTATTTTGATGGTTCAGAAAGGAAAGGGTATGAAAAAGAAAGGCAAGGGCAAGGGGAAGGGTCATGGCTCATCTGGTAAGACCAAAGAGTCAGGCAAGCCCGAAACCAAGCCTGCACCAAAGAAGGCAAAGCCTCCAAAGGAAGGAGTTTGCTTCTTCTGCAATGAACCGGGTCATTGGAAGAGGAATTGCAAACTCTACCTTGAAGATCTGAGAAAGAACAAGAAGGATAGCGGGGCTATCGCTTCAGGTATTTATGTTATAGACATTCATCTCTCTACTTCCACTACATGGGTATTAGATACTGCATATGGTTCTCACATTTGTACAAATGTGCAGGGCCTAAAGGACAGTAGAAAGCTGAAGAAGGGCGAAGTTGACCTACGAGTTGGAAACAGAGCAAAGGTTGCTGCTCTAGCTGTAGGCACTTATGAATTAGTTCTGCCCACTGGGCTTTTGTTAGTTTTGAACAATTGCTATTATGTTCCTGCTTTGAGTAGTAACATTGTTTCTCTTTCTTATTTGGATAAGGAAGGTTACACTTCCATTTCTGGGAATGGTAAATGTTCCATTTATCGTAATGATGTTTTCTATGCTCATGGTGATTTGCATGTTGATCATTACATATTAAACTTGGAACAACCCAATCATGGAAATATCTATAACATAACCGCCAAAAGGATCAAACCAAATGATTTGAATCCGACGTACCTCTGGCACTGTCGTCTAGGCCACATAAATGAGAAACGCATTTCTAAACTCCATCAAGATGGATTTCTCAACTCATTTGATTTTGAATCATATGATACTTGTGAATCTTGTTTGTTAGGAAAGATGACAAAGTCGCCTTTCACTGGACACAGTGAGAGGGCCACCGATTTGTTGGGCCTCATACATACAGATGTGTGTGGACCGATGAATACAAATGCCAGAAGAGGTTATTCGTACTTCATTACATTCATAGATGATTTCAGTAGATATGGCTACGTCTATCTAATGAAACATAAATCCGAATCTTTTGAAATTTTCAAGATATTTCAAAATGAAGTACAAAACCAGCTTGGCAAAACAATTAAAGCCCTTCGATCTGATCGAGGTGGTGAATATTTGAGCCAAGAGTTTATCGATCATCTTAGGAATTGTGGAATAGTCTCACAATTGACTCCTCCAGGAACACCACAATGGAATGGCGTTTCTGAACGGAGGAATCGAACACTATTGGATATGGTTCGATCCATGATGAGTCGAACAGATCTTCCACCGTCCTTTTGGGGCCACGCCCTAGAGACAGCTGCGTTCACACTGAATCGTGTTCCATCTAAGGCAGTTGAAAAGACTCCGTATAAGATATGGACTGGGAGGAAACCTAGTTTGTCTTTTCTCAAGATTTGGGGATATGAGGTCTATATTAAGCAACAAGCCTCAGATAAGTTAGCGCCCAAATCTTCAAAGTGCCTTTTTGTGGGATATCCTAAGGAAACCAAGGGATATTATGTCTACAACCCCACTGATAACAAAGTGTTTGTTGTCAGAAATGGTATCTTTCTAGAACGAGAATTTATCTCTAAAAGAACCACTGGGAGTAAGGTACACCTCGAAGAAGTTCGAAAGCCACAAGACGCCACAGAACTAGAGATGGAAAGTAGAGAAGACTCACAAGAAGTTGTTGAGACTCCTCAAGTCACGCAAGGCCCAAGGCGATCTAATAGGGCCCGACTTCAGCCTCAGAGATATGGATTTCTGATTTCTGATAGTCGTGATGTGTTGCTCATTGAGCATAATGAGCCCACTACCTATCAAGAAGCTATAGTGGGACCAAACTCTGAAAAATGGCTTAATGCCATGAAGTCTGAGATGCAATCCATGTACGACAATAAGGTATGGACCTTAGTCGACCCGCCTGAAGGTGTAAAAACCGTCGGGTGCAAGTGGGTTTTTAAAGAGAAAACCGACATGGATGGCAATGTAAATGTCTTCAAGGCACGACTGGTTGCAAAAGGATTTACTCAAACTCATGGTGTGGACTATGATGAGACCTTTTCCCCAGTTGCAATGGCCAAATCAATCAGAATCCTCCTTGCCATTACAACATATTATGACTATGAAATATGGCAGATGGACGTCAAGACAGCCTTCCTTAATGGAAAGCTCCTTGAGGATGTGTACATGACACAACCTGAAGGTTTTGTGCGTTCTGAGGACTCTGGTAAGGTATGCAAGCTTCAAAGGTCCATTTATGGACTGAAGCAAGCATCTCGGAGTTGGAATCATCGTTTTGATGAAGTAGTCAAAGAGTTTGGATTTCTTCAAAACATTGACGAACCTTGTGTGTACAAGAAGGTTAGTGGGAGCACAGTTGTATTTTTGGTACTCTATGTCGATGACATCCTACTCATTGGGAATGACATTCCTACCTTGCATATTGTCAAGTCTTGGTTAGGAAAATCTTTCTCGATGAAAGACTTGGGTGAAGCCACCTACATCCTAGGAATTAGGATCTATAGAGATAGATCTAAAGGGCTTCTAGGACTGAGTCAGAGCACATATATAGACAAGATACTGTATAGGTTCAGTATGCAGGAATCAAAAAGGGGTTTCATACCCATGTCTCATGGTATTCACCTCAGCAAGGATTTGTGTCCTAGTACACCAGATCAGCGAGGTCGCATGAGTAAGATTCCATATGCCTCGGCCATAGGATCTATCATGTACGCCATGTTATGTACTCGACCAGATGTCTCGTTTGCCTTAAGTATGACTAGCAGATATCAACAGGACCCTGGTGAGGGCCATTGGACTGCTGTCAAGAATATCCTTAAGTACTTAAGAAGGACTAAGGACTTATTCTTGGTATATGGTGGATTGGTAGACGAGCTCTATGTAACTGGTTACACAGATGCAAGTTTCCAAACTGACCAGGATGACCAGAAATCGCAATCTGGATACATATTCCTCCTGAATAATGGAGCAGTAAGCTGGAAGAGCTCTAAGCAGAGCACTGTAGCAGATTCTGCAACGGAAGCTGAGTACATAGCAGCATCTGATGCAGCTAAGGAGGCCGTTTGGATCAGGAAGTTCATTACAGAACTAGGGGTGGTACCTACCATCTCAGATCCAATAACTTTGTTCTGTGACAATAGTGGTGCCATTGCACAGGCCAAAGAGCCTAGGTCACATTAAAGGACCAAGCATATACTCAGGCGATTTCATCTCATCAGAGAAATCAATGATAGAGGTGATATAAAAATATGCAAGGTAGCAGGGGAAGACAATGTTGCTGATCCTCTAACAAAGCCGCTTGTGCAAGCAAAACATGAGTGTCATGTTAGGTCAATGGGAATTAGGCAAATTAATGATTGTACCTAGTGCAAGTGGGAGGATGTTGGAGATTGTGCCCTAGGGGCCAATCATTATCTTATGAACATTGTTGATTTATGAATTTCTTCATAAAGTTATCATATTATTTGCATGTTTACTATGATGACAATCCTTGGATAACTCGTGATCTTATCCTAAATGTCCCTGGTCGGTCATCTATGTGGGAGCAGAGATAAAATAAGACCAGTATGACTTTGAAGATATATAGAGATATAAATCAAAGTCATAAGCACATGTAAGAGTACAGGGTGTTGGACCGACCCGCAATGAGAGAGCTGCATGGGTCAAGTCATAAGCTTCTCTCATATACAAGCCATGTCACTATGCCCTTTGACCTGAGATCATCATGGATTCCTACATGACAAACGCTCAGCTTTGACCTAGTCAAAAGTCACTTTTGACCGAGTGATCATAAAGGCTATGCTCGGGCTTAGTGGTTTTTCATGCGGAGGAATGTGAATGGTCAAGATGGAATTTGTCCCTCACATTCTTAGAGAGATATTACTGGGCCCCTCGATGAGTGAGTTTGAGAAATGTATGGCCATACTGGAATGGAAGGGTAGTTCCATTTCTATATTCAGACTACTCAGGGATCGAGAAAGTAACGGTCAGGAATAGGAGGATGACGTTCTCCATGCCTCATCCTTGACCGAAATATCATGTGACAAAAGGGACGTGATATGGTTGTATGAAAGGTTACATCGTTTATCGATCCTCATATGTTTTGGGTAGTCGTAATGCCTTGCTAGAGACCGCTTACGACTTGTGGGTCAGTATAGTAACTGGGCCACTGCCAACTTCATATGGGCCTACAGGGTCGCACACAAAACAGCCCAATGCGAGCTATGATGTCCAGATTCATTGAATCTAAGAGATGTCTAGATTCAATGAATAATCTAGGGTGGATATATATTTTATATATATATAAATTAGTTTATATATATATTATATATATAATATAAGAGATATTTGTAAGATTTAATTTATAAGGATAAATTAAATCTCTACCATTTTTGAATTTGAATTTAAATGGATATGATCTATTTGAATTTGAAATTCAAATTGATAAGATATCTCAAATTTGATTTATGAGAATAAATCAAATATAATTCTGTCTTATCTTTATTTTAAATTAAATAAATAGGTGAATTAAATCTGTGGGACGGATTTAATATAAACCATATTTATTTAATCAGTTTCTTATTAAATTATGCAATATATGATATTGTATTAATTCAGAATTAATATAAGATTAATTCTGAAGCCCGGCCATATTAGAAGCCCGATAGCTTCCTTTATATTTGACATTAGGAGCTAGGGTTCTACACACAATATAGATCTCTACACACACATTCAGACGTGAGAAGAGGGGGCAGGGAGAGTGCAAAAGGTTTGCACATAAGAAACTGCCGAGATAGAGACGGTGAGGACGGAATCTCTAGAAAGCCCTAGAGGGACAAGAGGCGCTAGCACGTCGTTCGCAATTGGAACGCTGTTCGTGTAGATACCGGTAGAGGAAGCCGATCTGAGCTGTCGACTTCTGCGATACGGCCAGACACGAAGAAAGGTCGCGACCAGAACACACTTAGGTCGCGACCAAACGGGCATCTGAACGTCAGAAATCCGAAAAGAGGAGACAGGTCACGACGTGAAGTTGAAGAGGTCGCGACTAAAAGCTCCAGAGGCGACAGGTCGCGACTAGAAGCAGAGTAGGTCGCGACTACAAACTCCAGAGGCGACAGGTCGCGACTAGAAGCTGAGGAGGTCGCGACTGAAAGTTCCAGAGGCGAGGAGTCGCGACTAGTGGACACTGAGGTCGCAACCAAAGCTCGAGTACCGAAGGTAACACTTCTTCCTCCTTGACTTAAACACATTCGGTAGATCCTAGCTGGGAATGGAAAAATTTTTAAAGTTAATTTCCGCTGCGTGTCTTCCAATTCCCTTCAGATACTTTAAGAACAAAGATTTTGCCTGTCACCTCCTCTTTCAATTTAATCATCCCAAAATCGTGGACTTTAACAAGTGTGTAAGGTCTATCCCAGCTAGTTTTGAATTTACCATGTTTGAACTTAAACCTTGCTTGGTACCTTAACACTCTATCACCCTCTTTAAACCTCTTCCTAAGAATATGAGCATCATGGATTAATTTTTTCTTAGGTTTATAAATTTTAAAGCTACTGAAGGCATCCAATCTAATCTCTTCTAGCTTTTGAATCTGTAACAACCTCTCTGAACTAGCTTCTAAAAGGTCCTCATTGCAAGCTTTCATTGCCTAAAATGTCTTGTGCCCTATTTCTAAAGGCATATGACAAGCTTTCTCAAAAAAGTGTCCTATATGGAGATATGCCTAGAGGGGTTTTAAAAGCTATTTTGTACGCCCATAAAGCATCGTCTAGTCTTAAGTTCCAATCCTTATTGGATGGCTTAACAACCCTTTCTAGAATATGCTTTATTTCCCTATTTGAAACCTCTACTAGACCATTGGTTTGAGGGTGGTATGGGGTTGATACTTTATGAGTTATGCCATATTTTGCCAATAAGTTGTTGATTAACTTATTGCAAAAATAGGTACCTTGATCACTAATTAACACTTTCTGTACTCCAAATCTACTAAAGATATGAGACCTTAGAAATTTGGAGATTGTTTGAGTATTATCTAGATCGTAGGAATGACCTCTACCCACCTAGATAAATAGTCTACTACCAAAAGAATGTAATGAAATCCCGCTGAAGGTGGAAAATGTCCTATGAAATCTATTCCCTATACATCAAAAACTCACAAAATAGAATAGGTTATTAAGGTATCTCATGCCGTTTACTAATTTCCCCAAATCTTTGACATCTATCACAAGCTCTACAAAACTCAAAAGAATTTTTGAAAAGGGAAGGCCAGTAGAAACCGAATTCAAGGATCCTACGTGTAGTCCTTTTCCCCCCAAAATGACCCCCACAAACCCATGAATGGCAAGCTTCTAAAACTGATTTATGATCTTGATCAGGAACACATCGTCTTAATACTTGATCGGAGCACAACTTCCACATAAAAGGTTTGTCACAAATAAAGTATTTAGATTCACTCTTGAGCTTTTGGGCCAAAAATTTATACAAACGGAATGGAATTAGGCTAGTTTCAATGAAATTAACTAAATGAGCATACCAAGGTTCCACAACAACAACCAAACAAAGAGACTGATCAGGGAAAGAATCACAGACAAAATCAGAACTAAGTACTCCTCTTGTCTCTGTCAGTAATCTGCTTAATTGATATGCAACTTGGTTTACCTATCCAACTCGATCTCTCACCTCTATATCAAACTCTTAAAGTAGTAGCATCCATCAAAGATGTCTTGGTTTAGACTATGGCTTTTTAAATAAGAACTTTACAGTAACATGGTCAGTGTATATAATCACTTTAGCACTCAAAAGATAAGATCTAAATTTATCAAGTGTAAACAGAATGGCAAAGAGTTCTTTTTCTGTGGTAGTATAGTTCTTTTGAGCACTATCTAATGTCTTAGAGGTATATGAAATGACTTTAGATATCTTACCATCTTTCTGTCCTAACATTGCACCTACAGCTTCATTTGATGCATCACATGAAAGCTCAAAATCTAAATGCCAATTAGGTGCAACAAGTATAAGTAATGTGATAAGCATATCTTTAATAGTGTCAAATGATCTCTTGCAAGTATCATAAAAACATAACTCTATATATTTTTGCATGAGTTTAGAAAGTAAAGAAGTAATCTTGTTAAAGTCCTTAATGAATTTTCTATAGAATCCAGCATGTCCTAGGAATGACCTTAGTTCCTTTAAAGATTTGGGATAAGGAAGAGAAGAAATAACCTTAATCTTAGCTTTATCCACCTCAATCCCATTCTTAGATATTAAATGCCCTAGAACTATGCCTTTATCTATCATAAAATGGCATTTCTCAAAATTTAGCACAATCTTTTTCTCAATGCATCTTGCTAAGACTTTCTCTAAACTTTCTAAACATTCATCAAAATCCTTACCATACACTATAAAATCATCCATGAATACTGTCACATCCTTATTTTTATATATCTTAAGGACCATTCAGTAGCACTTAGAACCACTTTCAGGGTCATTGAAGTCTAAACTCTTAATCTGGAATTTTATTCATATCGGGTACTGTTTACTGTGGCAAATTCCAGATGAGTGACCTGACTTTGAAAAATCATAACTAATTCTAGAAAAATTTAAATGAAGTGGTTCAAATTGATACATAAATATAACTTAATTTTATTTTAGGTAAAAATCATTGGTTGACCATTCCTTGACAAATTCAATGTGGGTCAACGTTTCAACTTTACTGTTCATCCAATGACTTTCTCCTGAATCCAGCATTCTAGTCCCAACTTTAACAATTTATATCTTTTAGTGTATACATCCAAATGAAGCATTATATATATCAAATTAAATCTTAGTATGTATACTATTTACCATAAAAATATCATACATTTATTCAACCATTTACTATTTTCAATGATTTACCAAACATCAATTGGTCTCCACGGGTTACTGTTCACAGAGTCATTTTTCAGCAACCACCCTTACATATTAATGCATACATACATCACATATCAGTTATTACCAATAGCACAACAATTCACAAAGACATTACATAAAAGCTAGGATTAGTTATTACCTCAAAAGCAGAACTTCAGTACTTCTACACTACTTCCAACTTCACCAGAACTTCCTTTCTTCTTTCTTTTTCTCACTTTCTCTCTCAAGCACTTCCTTATCTCTCTAAGCTTGCTTCTTGGCGTGATGAATGAAGTCAAGGGGGGTATTTATAGTTTTCTTCAATGGCATTCTTGTAATTTTGAAGCCATCTGATCCTGTGGTCCTGGTTTTTCCAGAATTTCCTATTTTCTTTTATTCCTTTTACTGCATCATGCATGACATCACCTCAAGGACACCTCATGGGACACCTCATATGTCACATGGTGAAATTGAAAGCTCCTGGGACACCTCATCAGCTGACTCAGCAGTTTCAGTCCAATCCAGTACCGGTCCGGTCCGATTTCCCACAAACTGGAATCACCGGCTAAGATTATGCCATATGTCCTTAACTTTTTCTTTCTCCTCTATATTGGCACCATGTGGCATCTTACTGGCACCTATCATGCCATCCAATGCTATCCAGATAAGTCCAGGACTTTATCTGATCACCTCCTCGGTTATCGTGCCGACCGAGTAACTTTACTTTATTGAAATAGCATTAAAATAGTATTTTAATGACACTTTTTCCCACATATCACTGGGCCTACGTTTTTGGGCTCTGGGACTGTTATCTTGGATCCTGATCAAGCTCAAGTACTCTAATGGCTCGATTCCCAAGAAAACATCCCTTGGTAAATTACCAAAATACCCCTGGGTGCCCTTTCTTGCACTATTTTAACCCTAAGGGTAAAATCATCATTTTACACCCTTCAGTACTCTGTCAGGGCATATACTGACTCTGAGTAACTTTATTTATATGTGCCTTGGCTCCTGGGCCTATCCAGAATGACCAAAATGCCCTTTATACATCTACTACCCCTTTAGTACAACACAGGGGTATTTTCGTAATTTCACACTTTTCCGGGGTTCTGCCGGACACTGGCCCACCTATCAGTCCACGTGTCCTATTGGGCCTTTGATGGCGCCATTTTTGGGCCTTTTTGGGTCCAACACCTTTATGGCACGCATTACGAGGAATCCTCCCCTGTCCAGGTTCACCCAATATTTTAGCTATTATGTACCGTTTACACACATATCCCGACACCGGCTCCTTCTATCAGATACACTGCCCTACTGTGTCTGGGCAGCCATTTGGGTCATAACCGCCATCTGACTGTTGTTACCTGACCTCATTCAGTCTTAGTTTAAATACCGATAAATCTCCCTATCGGATCCCTTGAGGCCTCATACTCCCGTCTGGATTTGTTATTTTGTGAATAACTTTTTCTACAGACCTCCTATCGGTATTCTGTCCGTTTCTTGACATCCGCCCCATAAGGGTGCATCATCCTGTAATTTCTTACTTATATCTGAAATCTAGGGTATCCGGTAGGAATTTTTATAACTTTTGGACGATCAGTCCATTTTTGACTATCTAGAGTCCTCAAAAATTCCGGTATTAAGCTGGATTACCCAGCGTCACTTGCCCTATCTTCTGGTGAAATCTGGGACTAAAATGCTGTCAGGCGATCCAAACCACTTCTGGCCTATTTTTCTTTAATTATACTTTAGCCCCAGGGAACTTTTCTTCTTTGCAATTAAGTCCCTTAAATTTGGCTAAAATTACACTTTGAGACCCCACATTTTTGTCTACCTTTCTTTCCTAACCTTAAACTTTCCATAATTGCATTTAAGTCCTTTCATTTCCTTTCTTTTGCAATTTAATCCTTTTCTTTACATAAAGGACCACAACTTTTTCCTGAAAAAGAACTCATATATTCCATCCAATCTGTACATAGAAATCAGTACAGAAAATTAAGGATATTACATTTCTCTCCCCCTTAAAATAAATTTCGTCCTCGAAATTTACATCACATCTATCCTATAGAAACAATTCAGGATACTTATCTCTCATCTTTTCTTCTGTTTCCCATGTAGCTTCTTGTTCAGTCAAGCCTTTCCAGATCATTTTAACTAAAGGAATTTGTTTATTCCGCAATTGCTTGACTTTTCTATCAGCAATTCGCACCGGTCCAACCTCATAGGTCAAGTCATCTCGCAGTGCGACCTCATCTTGCTCAATCACATGAGATGGATCTGGAACATACTTCTTTAATTGGGAAACATGGAACACATCATGTATCTGGTGAGATTCGGAGGAAGAGCCAACTTGTAGGCTGCTGCTCCTACCTTTGAGAGAATCTGGAATGGTCCGATGTATCTTGGATGCAATTTCTTCACTTTGATCGATCGTCCGGCTCCAGTAGTTGGAGTTAACTTAAGGAATACATGTTCACCTTCTTCGAACTCCAAGGACTTTCTTCTGACTTCTGCTTAGCTTTTCTGTCTGCTTTGAGCCGTCAGCAATCTTTTCCTAATCACCGCAATCTTCTCTGCAGTTTGATCCACTATATCAGGACCAAGCATTCTTCTCTCACTCAACTCTAGCCAGCATAAGGGGGATCTAAATTTACGACTATAGAGTGCTTCAAAAGGTGCCATCTGAATACTGGCCTTATAACTATTGTTATAAGCAAATTCTATAAGGGGTAAATGGATATCCCAGCTGCCTTTGAAATCTAAGACACATGCTCTCAGCATATCCTCTAACGTTTGTATTGTTCTTTCAGATTGACTATCTGTTTGAGGATGATAAGCTTTACTAAATCTGAGAGTAGTGCCCATTTCTTCCTGTAAAGCCCTCTAGAAATTTGAAGTAAATCGAGGGTCTCTATCAGACACAATGCTGCTCGGGATACCATGAAGCCTAATGATCTCCTTTATATACAGCTTTGCCAGCTTTTCAAGAGAATCTCTCTTATTAATTGCCAGAAAATATGCTGATTTTGTCAGTCGATCAATTACTACCCACACTGCATCATGTCTACTTGGAGTCAGGGGTAGTCCTTCCACAAAGTCCATGGCAATCCCATCCCATTTCCACTCAGGGATTTCTAGAGGCTGCAATGTTCCTGCTGGCTTTTGATATTCAACTTTCACTTTCTGGCAGGTCAAGCACTTAGATACATAAGTCACAACATCTTTCTTCAATCCAGGCCACCAAAATAACCTTTTACCATCATGGTACATCTTGGTCATACCTGGATGTACAGTATACCGACTTTTATGTTCTTCCTCCAGAATCCTTTCCCTTAATCCCACAACATTAGGGATATAGGGTCTTCCCCGAAACTGTAGTAATCCGTCTGGGGACATCTCAAAATTCCTTGTCTTCCCCTTCTCCAACTTGTCTTTGAATATTGCTGCAAGCTTATCCTGCTTTTGAGCCTCTTTTATCTCATCTTCTATGCAAGCTCTGACATGAACTCCTCCAAAAGGATTCTTCGTCAGTTGCATTTGATATAGATGGCTCCAATCGTGCATATCTTCTATCAACTCCAACTCCTTGATCATCATGTATACAACCTGCACCACCTTTCTACTCAGGGCATCAGCTACCACATTGGCTTTTCCTGGATGGTATTTAATCTGGAAGTCATAATCTTTCAACAACTCCATCCACCGCCATTGCCTCATATTCAGCTCTTTCTGATCCTGTAAATACTTCAGACTTTTGTGGTCGCAAAACAACTCTATCGTTGCTCCATATAAATAGTGCCTCCATATCTTCAGGGCATAAACCACCCCCGCAAGCTCCAGATCATGAGTGGGATAATTTTCTTCATGTGGCTTCAACTGCTGAGAGACGTAGGCTACTACTCGACCTTGCTGCATCAGTACACATCCCAACCCCTGCTTGCTAGCATCAGTGTAGACTACGTAAGTCTGAGTTGGGTCTGGAATAATCAGCACGGGAGTAGTGGTTAATCTCTGCTTCAACTCTTGGAAGCTAGCCTTGCACTTCTCATCCCACTTAAACTGCTGATTCTTTCTGGTCAGCTTGGTAAGTGGTAAGGCAATTTGAGAAAAGTCTTGAATAAATCTTCTGTAGTACCCTGCTAGGCCGAGAAAACTTCTGATCTCCGTCACTGTCCTTGGCTACTCCCAGCTCAAAACTGCTTCAACTTTGCTAGGACCACAGCTACCCCATCCCGGGATATGACATGACCGAGAAATTTAACTTTTGACAGCCAAAACTCGCATTTACTCAGCTTAGCATAGAGCTTCTTTTCTTTAAGGGTACCAAGAACAATCCTCAAATGCCTTTCATGCTCCTCTGGAGATTTAGAGTACACCAAAATATCATCAATGAAGACCACAACGAACTGATCTAGATAAGGCCTAAAGATCCGATTCATGTAGTCCATGAAAATAGTAGGTGCATTGGTTAGTCCAAAAGGTATCACCAGAAACTCAAAATGCCCGTAGCGCGTTCTGAATGTCGTCTTTGGAATATCATCTGACTTGACCCTTAGTTGATGATAGCCAGATCTCAAGTCAATCTTGGAGAATAAGCTCGCTCCTGCCAACTGGTCCAGCAAGTCATCAATTCTGGGGTGAGGATACTTATTCTTAACCATAAGCTTATTTAATTCCCTGTAGTCAATGCATAGCCTTAAAATGCCATCTTTCTTCTTGACGAATAGTACTGGAGCACCCCATGGAGATACACTGGGTCGTATGAAACCCTTCTCCAATAGCTCCTCAATTTGCTTCTTCAGTTCCATCATTTTATTGGGAGCCATCCTGTATGGGGCTTTTGACACTGGTCCAGCTCCAGGTATAATGTAACATCCTAGAATTTCCCTGGCCGAAAACCCTAAGTTTCTAGCTAAGGAAATGATTGGAGAAATGTAAATGGTATGACTGATTAAATAAAGGATCAAATTGTAAAGTTAGAAAGTATTATGGCCAAAAGTACAAAGTAGACAAAACTTCAGGGACTAAACTGCAAAGATGAAAAAGGTCAAGGGACCTAAATGTGATTTGTGAAAATTCACAAAAACTGTACTTTCAGCCCAAAACAGCCGGTACGGATTTAAGATATGAAAATACAGGGAGATAAAGCATAAAATTTCGGGTTGAATGAGAGACATCAGAATTTTGATTTGAGGTCCCGATTAATTGATAAAAACTCGGTAAGTCTGGGAAAATAACCTGGAATTTTTAGGAGACTGACTGGACTTCAGAATTCTGTGAGATTATGATAAAAGATACTTTGTGAATTATGGGAGATTGTAAAAAAGACCACACTTCCAAAAGAGGTCCAGATAATTTTAAATAGAATTTTAAAGGAATTTTAGGAGCTTGTCTACCGGCTCTAAAAATTAGGATTTTATTCGTTGAAGGACCAAATCTAAACTGAAGACCATAAAATTTTACCAGGAGGCTTAGAATAAATTTAGATGGGTTATTATGGACCAAGTCAAAGTCCAATAGCCAGTATGAGCCCAAACTAAAATAGGGGCAAAATTGTAATTTCGGGAAATTTCGGGCCGGAAATGGCAGTTTTGAAAAATATTCATAAAAATCCCAATAAATTCCATAAAATGGAAAATGAGGTTCTAAGACATTTTTATAAAGGGGAAATAACAAAAATACCCCTATATGAATTTTTATCGTATTATAGTTTCTTTTAAGGTATCCGGAAAAATTAAGTATTAGGACTATAAAAAGACCTCATAAAAATATGAGAAAATGGAGATAAATATTTAAAGGGTCAATAATGATTTTAGATATGTTAGACAGGGTCAGAGGGTGTTCTAGAAAATATCATGCCATTAAATAATTTATTTTTCCCGAAAATCACCCGAATCGGTACCGGTTAATACCGAAAAATTGAAGAAAAATCCTTGAAGCTCCAAGAAGGTCCAAGAAACTCCATGAAGCCTCAAGACTTGTTGATTTGGCGCCAAATGGTGAGGGAGAAGGAAAAAGGAGATGACAACTCAAAAGTTGTCATAATTACAATGAAAAAGGAGGTTAAATTCTAACCCTTGGATCAAGCTTTTAGGAATTGGATCTTAGCCCTTGTTTTCCCTCAATTTTTCCTATAAATACCCCCTCCAAAGACTTCAATTTCGTGCAGCCCTCTTTACATAGGAGAAACTCTTGTCAATTCAAAACTCAAGCCAAAGACAAAGCTTCCAACCTCCCAAAGTTCAAGGATACTAAGGTAAGCATACTTCCAAGCTTTTAATGATTTGTTTGGAAGTTTGATTTATGGTTTTTAAGGGTTGGGAACCATGAATTTACAAGGGGAGATGCTGCCCAAATTAGGAAAAGATGAAGGTCATGATAAGGATAGCAAAGACAAGTTGAAAAGGAAAAGATTTAACATGTTTTAGTTCATGGAATCAATGGTTTCTTGGAATTGTTCTTGAACTACCTTGCTGTCCAGATTTATGAACTTTGTTCTAGGGTTAAGATATGATGATTTTAAGGCCTCCAATGTGTTCAAAATGCAATTTTGTGTAGGGTATAGTAGGGAGACCCTAATTGGAAGCCTTAGACATCAAAATGGAAGTTTTAGAAAACCCTAAGTTGCAATTTTTGGATCACACCATTGGATTCCTTAGCCAAAATTATTTAGGATAGGATCTCAAGAGTTAATGTTAGTGCTTAGGATAAATAAAACCCTAATTGCATTCAAGAAAGGGTAGTTAGGATTTTTAAGTTTGGATTATGTTTGAGAAGTGTAATGACATGAAATTGTTGTTCAATAATTAGGATTTGACATTTGTGCACCTAAAGAAATTCAAGTCAACAAGGAAACACAAGGATCTCCAAGAGGTAGCAACAACTCTAACTTTATCATTGTCTTGTAATTATTTATTGGTCTTGTTGTTTATGATGTTTGGTTGAGCATGATATTATGTGATGATGTGCAAGCTTGATGGGCTTGATTATGTGGTAATCTCCTTGCTAAGATGTCATGAAAAATGCATGTTAGAGAATGCCAACAATATGAGAATGAATGTGTGGCTCCCATATTCTATAACATGCTTTAAATAATTACTCGATGATGTTAAAGTTGTGTTGAATGCTATTGGGATTTCTTTGGAAATCTCACTCTTTTTCATATTAAACCATGGTAGGTGCTGAGCATTGAAGAGGTAAAGAGCTAATTGATGGTGTTTGAAGCATGCTTGGTTGTGTTAGATACACTTATATTATGTAAATATGGAACAAAGAGTACTTAATGTAAGTTCTGTTAGAAGGCAGTGAGCTTTACAACATATTTTGGATATGGTATTGTATGAATTAAATGTTGAAATTTATTTTGCTTAAATTTGACATCTTAAGCTTTAAATAGACACCAAGTACGTCCAATTTGGATATTAAACGAATTTATGGTGAATTTTCAAAGTTAAGAGTTGGATTCTGGAAAACTGGAAAATTACCATATGAACAGTGTATGTTTGCGAATTTTTTTTGGAACGTTGTAGTTGCGTTTGAACCTATTCATTATTTTTCCCATAAAGAGGTTTTAAATATATTTCATTAGGAATTGGAATCACCTCATTTGGAGTTTTCTATATTTAAATATGAATTTCCAAAGTTTGGGAAAAATCTGAAAAGTGCTATATGAACAGTACCCGAGAGAGATTTTCAACAATTTCAGATCTTTGATTCCAACTTTAATTGATCCTAAAGTGGTTCTGTAATATCCTTAATTTTCTGTACTGGTTCCTATGTACAGATTAAACGGAATATATGAGCTCTGTTTCAGGAAAAACATGTGGACCTTTATGTAAAGAAAATGACTAAATTGCAAAAGAAAGGAAATTAAGGGACCTAAATGCAATTATGGAAAGTTTAAAGTTAGGAATGAAAGGTAGACAAAAATGTGGGGTCTTAAAGTGTAATTTTAGCCAAATTAAGGGACTTAATTATAAAGAAGGAAAAGTTCCCTGGGGCTAAAGTATAATTAAAGAAAATAGGCCAGAAGTGGTTTGCACTGCCCGACAGCATTTCAGTCCCAGATTCTACCAGAAGGTAGGGCAGGTGACGCCGGGTAACCAAGCCTAATACCGGAATTTTTGAAGACTCCAGATAGCCAGAAATGGACTGATCGTCCAAAAGTTATAAAAATTTATACTGGATACCCTAGATTTCAGATATAAGTGGGAAAATACAGGATGATGCGCCTTTATGGGGCGGATGTCGGGAAATTGACAGGATACCGATAGGAGGTCTGTAGGAAAAGTTATTCACAAAATAAAAAATCCAGACGGGAGTGTGAGGCCTCCGGGGATCCGGGTAGGAGATTTATCGGTATTTTTAAAGGGGCTGAATGCGATCGGATGACTTCGGTCAGATGACCGTTATAACCCCCAACGATGCCTGAACACAGTAGGACACTATATCTGGGAAAAAGAGCCGGTGTCCGGAAAAGGTATATAATCGGTAAATAATAGTTAAAATATTCAATGAACTGTGTTAAAGGAAGATTCCTCGTAATGCGTGCCATACAGGTAATGGACCCAGGAAGCCCAAAAATGGCGTCATTAGAGGCCCAATAAGACTCTTGGACTGATAGGTGGGCCAGTGTCCAGCAGAACCCCGGAAAAGTGCGAAATTACGAAAATGCCCCTATGTTGTACAAAAAGGGCAGCAAATGAATAAAGGGTATTCTGGTCATTTTGGACAGACCCAGAGGTCAAGACATGTCTAAATAAGGTTGACTAGAGCCAGTATAAGCTTTGACTGGGTCCAGAAAGGTGTGAAATGACGATTTTGCCCTTAGGGTTAAATAGGACAAGATAGGGCACCAAGGGCATTTTGGTCATTTCGCAGGGGATCTGTAATTAAGTCTGGACCCAGTATTAAAAAGTTAATGATATAAAGGGTCTAGATACTAAATGTAAGGTCAGTAGACATAAAAAGGATCTTTAGAAACATCAGATTCAGAAAACAGCACGTTTTTCGAGGCGATGGACCGGGCCGATACCGGATTGGACCGGAAAGCTTCCAGAACCTCCAAATTTCGTCACATGAAGAATATGGGTGGTGAGGTGTCCTATGAGGTGTCCCATGAGGTGTCCAGGGTGATGCAGTAAAAAAAGAATTAAAGAAAATAGGAAATTCCAGGAAAAACCAGGACCACAGGATCATAAGTCTTCCTAATTACAAGATTGCCATTGCCCAACACTATAAATACCCCCACCTAGCCCCTCATTTCGGCATGAGCAAGGAAGAAGGGAAGAGAGAAGTTCTTGAGAGAGAAAGTGTGAGAAAGAAAGAAGTAAGGAAGTTCTGGTGAAGTTGGAAGTAGTAGGGAAGTTCTGAAGCACTGCTTTTGAGGTAACAACTAATCCTAGCTCTTATGTAATGTCTTTGTGATGTGTTGTTTTGTTTGGTTGATTGTTGTCTTATATGTTATGCTTGAAGCTCTATTCCAATGCTATGATCATATGTTATTGAATATGGAAGAAGGCAGCATACTTATCTGTACACAGTCACAAGCAAGCACCGTCACTCTGCATTATATATTTTGTTATGATTATTGTTACCGAGATTCTTTTGAATCTCATTCCCAAACATAACATTACAGGGGAGGTTCTGTCAAAATAAAATTTGGAAATCTTAAGAGACGCCGGTAGGCTGCCGAAATTCTGGCAACGAAGACGGAACAAAGAAAGGAACTGATACGTACTGTGTACGTAGTGCTGTCTAAGGAGGCTGGAAGTGAGTGGACCCAGCAGGTTCATCCAGTCTTTCCTGGGTACTACGTAGAATGGTAGTTCTCATAAGGGAATTACCGAATCGGTACAACATCGATTACTTTCTAAAGAAGAATTGTAGCAGTTATGCTGCCGGATTTTAGACAGAGAAGGATGTAATAAAATATGAGGGAGTTAATCATGCACTGATATATAACAGTTGATTATTTGATATTAATTATTATCTGGCTTGTATGACTGATATGTGTTGGTTGTATGCTTGGATATGTAAAGACTAAATGCTGAAAATAGGCTCAGTGAACAGTAACTCGTGAAGACCCATTCATGTTTGATAAATCATTACAAATAGTAAATGATTGAATTAATCTACGAAATTTTTAGGGTAAAAAGTAGACATACTAATATTTAATTTGATATATAGAATGTATAATTTGGATGTATACACGAAAAGATATAAATTGTTAAATTTGGGACCAGAATGCTGGATTCAGGAGAAAGTCATTGGATGAACAGTAAGATTGGAACGTTGACCCACGTTAAATTTGTCAAGGATTGGTCAACCAATGATTTTTCCCTGAAATATATTTGAGTTAGCTTCATGTATCAATTTGAACCACTTTATTTAGATTTTTGTAGAATTAGTTATGAATTTTTAAAATCAGGTCACTCATCTGGAATTTGCCACAGTGAACAGTACTCGACATGAATAAAATTCCAGATTAAGTGTTTAGACTTCAATGACCCTGAAAGTGGTTTAAGTGCTACTGAATGGTCCCTAAGATGTATAAAAATAAGGATGTGACAGGTTCCAAAGGCTACTAATGGATCATATATGGGTATTAAAGTAAGGATGCGACATATAATGTCGATCGCAAACTCCACTTCCCGTTCTGAAGGCAATCCCTGAATCTCCTTTGGGAAGACTTCAGGAAATTCATTGACTACTGGAATCTCCTCGATGCCTTCTTCCACTTCTGTTTGAACAGAAAAGAATACCACATACCCTTGACATCCTTTCCGTAAACATTTTTCTGCCTGAGCCTCTGTCATGAAGTTCAGTCGTACTTCTGAGCTCCGATCAGTGATCTTTGGACCAAGAACCAGGGTCTTGTTTCTGCAGTCCAACATCACATTATTGGAGGATAACCAATTTAAACCGAGTATGACATCAATCTCTCAGAAAGGCATACAGATCAGGTCTAGGGTGGTACTGCAGTGCTCATAACGCACAACACTATTTAGATAGGCATCAGAAGTAATTACTCTAGCGTTGGTGGGGGGTTTTCACCTGTATATCATAATGCAATTTGCTGATCAGAAGGCCTAGGCATTTAGCACATTCATAAGATATAAAGGAATGACTTGCACCCGAATCAAATAGAGCAGTCACAGCATGATCATTGAGATAGATTGTACCTTGGATCATCTCAAATGAAAACTGAGCGTCCTCTCTAGTGAGTGTAAACACTCGTCCTGCTGTCCTTGGCCTTGGATCAGTTATAGCTTGAGGACATTCTCTGGAAAAATGTTCGGGCTTTCCGCAGGTGTAACAAACGTTCTGGCCCATTAAACATGGTCTATCACCATGATTCCTTTCACACTTTTCACATACTGGGGCCTTTGAATCCCTGTTGTTGGACCTGCCGTGGAAATTTCCTCTATTTGGCTTTTTGTTCTGCCACGGTCGCTTCCTCTTCTTATAGCCGCTCCCACCTGCAGCTTCTTGATTTCGAACGGCCTTATCAGGGGTCGCCTGATCCCTATTTCTACAATTCAACATGCTTCCACAGCCTTATTAAACTGGCTGTATTGTTGTGGAGTTAACTTCTCCTTTAGCGTGGAATTCAATCCTCAAATCATTCTTTTTGTCATCCAGCGCTCGTCATCCGCTTGACGTAGATACGTAGAATACTGGGACAGCCGGATGAACTTAGCCAGATATTCGTCAAAAACTTCTTTTTCTCCTTGTCTCAGTACAAAGAATTCGGCCTCCCTTTCATCTCTGACAGATTGAGGGAAATATTTCTCGTAAAACTGCTCAACAAATACTTCCCAAGTAACTGGAATATCTCTTGCTTGGAAAAGTAACTCTATATTCTTCCACCATCTATCCGCATCCTTTTCTAATTGATAGATGGCCATTTGGGCCTTGGTTTCAGTTGGGTAGTCGAGGACCTTCAAGATCTTCTCTAATCTACTGACCCAATTTTCTGCTATCTGTACTTCAAATATCCCTTCGAATATGGGAGGATTGTGCTTGCAAAACCGAACCATCCATTGTTGGATGCTAACTGCCTCCTTCCTCAATTCAACCCGTCTCTAGGGCTGAACTGCCTGCTGTTGTACTCCTTCAGGTTCTCTATCAGCCGCTCCTGAAGGCTCTGGCGGTCTTAAATTACTTACAGTTGCTACCACTGCTGCGGCTATGTGTAACATCCTGATTTTTGGTCTAGGAGAACTGGGAAGTAGTCTGATATGGGCAGGTTGCTCAACCCGTAGTCCCAGGGTAGTAATCTGATATGGGCGGATCACTTACCTATATTTTGTAGGAATCCGAGGGATGAGCTAAGTCCTTCAGGATTTAAAGATGAGTTAAGTCTTTAACCTACAGAATCGGGACAGTTCACCTAGGTTCAAAATGAGGAATGTGAGGAATATCCCTTTGAGCAAAAGTCCCCGAAACATACAGAGGGTTTTTAGGGACTAAACTGCAAATAAGTCTAGGGACTGATATAGTGAAAGTCACTAGAGATATGATGGCCATTTATGCAAAGAAAGGGATTAAATTGCAAAAGAAAGAAAATGAAGGGGCTTAAGTGCAATTATGGAAAGTATAAAGCCAAAAAGGAAAAGTAGAGAAAAATGTGGGGTCCTTAAGTGTAATTTTAGCCAAATAAAAAGGGACTTAATTGAAAAGAAGAAAAGTTCCTTGGGGCTAAAGTGTAATTAAAGAAAGTCAGGCCGGAAGTGGTTTGGACTGTCCGGAAGCATTTCAGTCCCAGATTTCACCGGTAGAGAGAGCAAGTGACGCTCGGTAATCTGGCTTGATACAGGAATTTTTGAAGACTCCAGATAGCCAGAAATGGACTGATCGTCCAAAAGTTATAAAAATTCATACCGGATATCCTAGATTTCAGATCTAGGTGAGAAAATATAGGATGATGCGTCCTTATGGGGAGGATGTCAGGAAACTGACAGAATACCGATAGGAGGCCTGTAGAAAAAGTTATTCACAAATCAGAAAATCCAGACGAGAGTGTGAGGCCTCCGGGTATCCGATAGGGAAATTTATCGGTATTTGAAAAGGGACTGAATGAGTTCGGATGACCACAGTTAGATGACTGTTATGACTCACAGGGATGCCTGAACACCGCAGGCCAGTGTATCGGACAGAAGGAGCCGGTGTCCGGATATGGGTATAAACGGTGAATAATAGATAAAATATTCAATAAACATTAACGGGGGAAGATTCCTCGTAATATATGCCATGAAGGTAATGGACCCTGAGAGGCCCAATAATGGCGCCAACAAAGGCCCAGTAAGATACTTGGACTGATAGGTGGGCCAGTGTCCGGCAGAACCCCGAAAAAGTACGAAATTACGAAAATGCCCCTGTGTTGTACTAAAGGGTAACAGATGAATGAAGGGCATTTTGGTCATTCTGGACAGGCCAGAAGCCAAGGTACATACAGATAAAGTTACTTAGAGTCAGTATATACCCTGACAGAGTACAGAAGGGTGTAAAATGACGATTTTACCCTTAGGGTTAAAATAGTGCAAGAAAAGGCACTCAAGGGTATTTTGGTAATTTGCCAAAGGATGTTTCTTGGGAATCGTGCCATCAGAGTACTTGGGCTGGATCAGAGACCCAGGATGATGTTCCCAGAGCCCAAAAACGTAGCCTATGAAGTATGTGAGAAAAAGTGGCCTTAAAATACTATTTTAATGCTGTTTCAATAAAGTAAAGTTACTCGGTTGGCACGATAACCGAGGAGGTGATCAGATAAAGTTTAGGACTTATCTGGATAGAATTGGAAGGCGTGAAAGGTCCCTTCCAGATGCCACATGGAGTCATCCTAGAGGCAGAAGAAAAGTTAAGGACACGTGGCACAATCTTAGCCGATGAGTCCAGTTTGTGGGAAATCGGACCGGACCGGTACTAGATTGGACTAGAACTGCTGAGTCATCTGATGAGGTGTCCAAGAAGGCTTCAATTTCTCCATGTGAGAAATGTGCATGATGAGGTGTCCCATGAGGTGGCATGGAGATGATGTCATGCATGATGCAGTAAAAGGAATAAAGAAAAATAGGAAATTCCGGAAAAACCAGGACCACAGGATCAGATGGCTTCAAAATTATAAGAATGCCATTGACCAAAACTATAAATACCCCCTCCCCATTCATTTGCATCACGGTTTTGGTCCTTTTAGAGAGAGGAGGAGGTGCTAGAGAGAGAAAGTGCGAGGAAGAAAGAAAGAAAGGAAGTTCTGGCAGAGCTGAAAGCAGAATAGAGATAGTAGAGTTCTGCTGAGACTTTGAGGTAGTAACTAATCCTAGCTTTTATGTAATGGCTTTGTGATTTGTTGTGCTATTGTTTGGTTGGATTGTTGTCTTATATGTTATGCTTGAAGCTCTATTACAATGCTATGATCATATGTTATTGAATATGGAAGCACGCAGCATACTTATCTGTACACAATCACAAGCAAGCACCGTCACTCTGCATTACATATATTGTTATGATTATTACTACTGAGATTCCCTCGAATCTCATTCCCATATATAACATTACAGGGGAGGTTCTGTCAAAATAAAATCTGGAAATTTTAAGAGACGCCGTTAGGCTGCCAAAATTCTGGCAACGAAGAAGGAACAAAGAGAGGAACTGATACGTACTGTGTACGTAGGTGCTGTCTAAGGAGGCTGGAAGTGAGTGGACCTAGCCGGTTCATCCAGTCTTTCCTGGGTACTTACGTAGAATGGTAGTTCCTACGGGAATTACCGAATCGGTATAAGATCGGTTACTCTCTACAGAAGGAATGTAGCGGTTGTGCTGCCGAATTTTAGGCAGGAAAAGATGTAATAGAAATATGAGAATTTGATGTATGCCTTATTATATGACATTTTATTATTTAATAATAAATATTGTTTGGCATGTTTAAATTGTGGATGATGAATTAAGAGAGAAATTCTCAGGTCCTGAGGTAGCAGTGTTTTGACCTCAGTTTGACCTAGTAAACGATGGAGTTTGGCTATGAAATTTGGCAGGCCAGTCGTACACATCTGGGGCATTACGTGGATAGGTAATAAGCCTCATTTGGATGTGTAGAACGAGATAAATTAATTTTCAAATTAAAGATTCAGAATAAGGAACTTAAGAGTAAAATTTTGAATTTCTAGGCTTAAGTTAAGATATAATCAAGCTAATATTGCTTCCGCAAGTGTACTCTGAGGAGTATAAGGAAGGATGTTTCACTATGATAGCATCTCTTTCCTGCTCATTTCATGCCTGAGTTGCTCTCATTTCTTCTATCATCTTTTGTTGTTGTTCTAACCGTTCTAAAATTAGTTGATTAAGATTTCCAGCTTCTTGTGGTTCCTCTGCTGGAATCGTTCTTCTTGTTCGAACCATTTTGTTATGCTATAACATAGAAAGGAATGCGATAAACAACATTTCTCATTTCATTTCAAACATAGCATATAAGGTGCATGTCACAGTCATACATATGCTACTGTACTGATCTTTTGTACATTGGAAATATTACCCTAATTTTTCTTAAACTTTATTCTAATATATTCTCCAACTAGGTAGATCTATTCGGATATAGTACAATATGGTTCTTTATCAAAATATTGATCCAACTCCGATCTCCAGGTAGGAGTAGTCGGCAATACATCATTCATAATTTCTAGCCAAAGCCCCATGGTTAACACGTTTGGATCCCAAGCTTGATATATGGCTTTCACCCTTGTGATGAAATTCTGATAAACTAATAGCCTTGATCTACATCTCTGATCAGGGTCTGCCTCAGCCCGTATAGCTGTTGGGCTAATGCTACCGAGCTCTCAAATTATTCTCTACTCAGGTTCCTCCCTGGGATCATTCTTACGATTAGACTTCCCAAATGTATCTCTACCAGGGTCACTTCGGGCCTACTGGGACCTGGAGCATTACTCTGATCACGTACTTGGCTAGATTCTGAATTGTCTGTTATGTTCAAAGGTACCGCACTTATGGGAATAGCAGGAATAGGGCCTTCTATCACCATCACCTCCTGATCATCCACAAGATTTGATCCTACGGAAGAACTATCCACTTCTGAGTTACTCACTACTGGAGATATCCAAGGATCAGAATCATTGCTCATTATCTCCTTTTCTGAACTATCCGAACTAGAAACCTCTAGTCTTAACTCCCATTGGTTTACTGTAGTTTAAGACCCGGATCTATGTCTAGCCATCCTGCAACACTAACTTAGTGTCAATTATGTCTGGTTTATTAGGGTATATTTATCTATTCAGAGCATTTCCTAAGCCAGAATCCTTTGCTCTGATACCAAAATGTCACATCCTTATTTTTATATATCTTAAGGACCATTCAGTAGCACTTAGAACCACTTTCAGGGTCATTGAAGTCTAAACTCTTAATCTGGAATTTGCCACAGTAAATAGTACCCGATATGAATAAAATTCCAGATTAAGAGTTTAGACTTCAATGACCCTGAAAGTGGTTCTAAGTGCTACTGAATGGTCCTTAAGATATATCAAAATAAGAATGTGACAAATACCTCCATGTTGCTTTCCAAGAATTCACTGAATATGGACATCATAGCTCTTTGAAGGGTCAAGGAAAGAGTCATTTTTTAGGGTAGGGACCGCGTGCTTCTTACACAAATAAGTAATTAAATGAGGAAAAATAAGGAGAGCTGTTACAGAATTGACACAATGGTAAATGGAGTTATAAATAATGTAGGGAAGGTCAACAGGCTGCTGTGTCATTAACAAATAAAGTAGAATGGCTCTCTCCTCATTAATATCTAAAATGTGAGCTTGAGGCATCACATTATAGGTCATAAAATTAAGCCAAATCCTAGCTTCATCATTCATGGCTTTCCTCTCTATATATCTCTTTTGGCCCCTAAAATTCCATTATGCTTCTTCCCCTCCTAAAATGGCCAACACCGTATCACAAGACCTCATCTAAATGATTTTTCAAATAATGAAATTGACATTCAGAAAGAGTGGGCAGTTTGTAAAAAGCATTAATATCAAAATCATTAATGAAAAATTCCTTATCTATAAATTCAATCCCCAAGGAATCCTCTAAGGCATAAATGATGTAGAATTCCCTTACTAAAGTAACATTAACCTTAGACTGCTTTTTCAGTAATTCCTTAAATCCTCGCTCTAAGGCTAATTATAAAAATCAAACTCATCCGTTGCTGGAAATTCCTTTTCCTGGACTATACCTCTAGTGTTAAATATTACCTCAGCCATCTTCCGATTTAACTTGGCAGGGACTTTTGATCGAGATCTTTTGTTTATTTAGGGGTTCTTTATACAAGCCATCTAAGCATACATATAAAATAATATTAATCAATACAAAGCCATCCCCAAGTCTTTGAAAAAAAAATCCGTCTATGTACCAAATAGCATCTTCCTATAAGCATAGGTACCAAATGGACATGTGAATGTGGTATTCTCTTGATCTTCCAGTACAATTAGAACCTGAAAATACCCTAAGAATCTATTAAGAAAACAATAATTAGCCTTTCCAGTAAGTCTTTCCAATATTTGATATATAAATGGTAAAGAAAAATGATCCTTCCTAGTTACATCATTCAATTTCTTGTAATTAATACATACTCTCCATGAATTCTGTACTCTAGTAGGGATTAATTCATTCTTTTCATTCCTTACCACAGTTATACCATTTTTCTGGGGCACCACATGAACTGGACTTACCCATTCATTATCTAAAATTGGGTAAATAATGCTAGCATTCAACAGCTTTGTTACCTCTTTTTTGACCATATCAGATATCAAGGGATTTAGCCTTCTTTATTGCTATTTAATAGGCTTGGCTCCATCACTTAACAGAATTTTATGTGTGCATACAGATGCATCTATACCAGGTATATCAGCTAAAGCCCAACCTATTGCTCTCTTGTGTGCTAAAATTGAAATTAACCTCTTCCTCAGAAACAGAAAGTGAATTAGCAATTATAATAGGTAATGTATCATTTTTAGCCAAAAACACATATTTAAGGTTACTAGGAAGTGGTTTGAGTTTTAACTCAGGTGGCTGGACAATTGATGGAACCAACTTCTTAGTGTCCAAAGCTGTAACAGGTTTCAACAATTCTATCCTCACAGGTTCTGCAATATCCAGTTCTATCCCTGTAATGAGATTCTCAACAACTATGTTCTCACCTGCAATTTTATCATTATGCTTTTCTCTAAAGCCTTCATTCAAAAGGTTAGTAATAGAAAAAGAAAAAGATTGTAGGGCAGAAAGTAAACTATCAACTAAAATATGGTTCATATTTGACACATCACCACTACTATCTAAAGAAAATTTAGAAGAAGAAGAAATTTCAAATTCAAGCAAATCACATTCTTCAGCCTTATCAGAATTTTGCAACAATAATTCATGTTCTTCTTTAGCTTCTTCAATGTATGCATCAATTGAACTTAAGCCTAACAATGAGTAATCTTCAAATAGATGTCTCATTGCTTCATAGACATTAAAAGTAATTACATTATCACCCACTTCCATTGTAATGTGTAATATCCCAATTTTTAGGCCTAGAGACGCAGAAAGTAGTCTGAAATAGATAGGCTACCATATCCCTTTGAGCAGAAGTCTTAGAAACATACAGAGGGTTTTTAAGGACTAAACTACAAATAAGTGAAAGTATAGGGACTTATATGTAAATAATGAGAGTCCCTAGGGGCATAATGGTCATTTTAGAAAAGAAATGACTAAAGTGAAAGTCTAAAAGTTCCATAGTGCAAAAATAGAACTAGACACAAGTTGTGGGCCATTAAGTGTAATTATAAAAAGTTAAGGGACTTAATTGAAAAGAGAAAAAGTTTCCAGGGGCAAAATGGTAATTATAGAAAGTTGAGCCAAAAGTGGCTTAGAACTGCCTGGAAGCATTTCAGTCCCAAATTTTATCAGTAGATAGAGAAAATGATGATGGTTAATCTAGCTTATTATAGAAATTTTATCAGAGTTTTAGATAGCTTAAATTTATCTGATAGTCTAAAAGTTATCTAAAGTTTTTATCAGATCTCTTGGACCTTAGATGTAACATCCCAATTTTTAGGCCCAGAGACTCAGAAAGTAACCTGAAATAGATAGGCTACCATACCCCTTTGAGCAGAAGTCCCAGAAACATACAGGGAATTTTTAGGGACTAAACTGCAAATAAGTGAAAGTACAGAGACTTATATGTAAATAGCGAAAGTTCCTAGGGGCATAATGGTCATTTTAGAAAAGAAAGGGACTAAAGTGAAAAGTTTAAAAGTTCCATGGTAAGAAATAAAAGTAGACACAAGTTGCGGGCCATTAAAGGTAATTATGAAAAGTTAAGGGACTTAATTGAAAAGAAGAAAAGTTTCCAGGGGCAAAATGTTAATTATAGAAAGTTGAACCGAAAGTGGCTTAGAACTGCCCGGAAGCATTTCAATCCTAAATTTCATCAGTAGATAGAGGAAATGATGCTGGTTAATCTGGCTTAATATAGGAATTTTATCCGAGTTTTAGATAGTTGAAATTTATCTGATTGTCAGAAAGTTATCTGAAATCTTTATTAGATCTAATGGACCTCATATATGAGTGAAAAGTTACAGGAATATGCGTCCTGTGAAGCTGGAGGTCAGGGAACTGACAGAATCCCGAAAGGAGTTCTGTAGAAAAAGTTATTCACCTTTTAGTGAATTTAGACGGGAGTTTATGAACGCTCGATATCCGATTGAGAAATTAATCGGTAAGCAAACTGGGATTGAAGGAGGCCAGATGGCGTCACCCAGAGGCCCATAATGACACCAAGGGAGGCCCAGGCCAATGATATCAGTTCAGCGGTAAAAAGGGCCAGTGTTCAGAAAAAGGTGCAAAATGATGAAAATACCCCTGTGTTATAAAATAGTTAAAAAATGAGTAAAAGGTATTTTGGTCATTTGACTAAGGTTAGACAGTCAAGAAAGGTTATATGGATAGTTAACCAGGGTCAGGGAATACTCTGGTAAGGTGTGAAAAGATAGTAATGCCCCTAGACTCATTAAAGTAAATAAAGAGGAACCAAGGACATTTTGGTAATTTACCAAGGGATATTTCTTGGAAATTGAGCCATCAGAGTACTTGGGCTTGATCAGAGACCCCAGATGACATTCCAAAAGCCCAAAAACGTGGCCCAATGGTTATGTGAGTTAAAGTGGCATTAAAATAATATTTTAGTAAGTTTTCAATAAAGTAAAGTTACCAGGTCGAAGTGATAACCGGGGAATTGATCAGATAAGGTTCTGGACTTACCTGGAAGCCATGAGGTGGCATGAAAGCTACCCATAAGGCGTCACATGGCACTGATCTGGGGAAAGAAGAAAAAGATAAGGATAAGTGGCACGATCTCAGCCGTATATTCTGGGATAAGACTCTGGAATTCTCTGGAAGCACTGAGTCAGCTGGTGAGGTGTCCAAAGGGCCCTATGAAACATCCCCCTTTAAATCATCTCAAAGTACACTACGGAAGTAATCTTAATTTTATTATATCTCTCTTTGCCAAAAATCCTAACAGAAGATAACTGTACTGATTCGATAAGTCCCATGAGAACTACCATTCTACGTAAGTACCCAAGAAAGACTGGATGAACCGGCTAAGTCCACTCACTTCCAACCTCCTTAGACAGCACCTACGTACACAGTACTTTTGATATTCTGCCAGTATAACAGCGTTTTCTAGTAAATATCTTTAAATCTTAACCTTAAAGCTTGACCATAAATTTTGATCTTAAACCTTACATATACTCAATTGGAATTATTTTAGATCATTGGAATACCTCTTAAACTTAAAAACATTAATTTCCAAGAGTTGGGCTTACGGGTACTGTTTAGTGTCACTATTCACTGGGTAATTCCAGATTACAGCCTGAACTTTGAAAATTTATAATCAAATCTAGAAAAATTATTTTGAGGTGATTCCAATTTCTAATGAAATATATTCCATTCAAATTTGTTATAAAAATATCAAAATTAGGTTTCCTTGTCCAGATCAAATCAGTTTATCCGTTGAACTTTACTGTTCATTTGGTAAATCTGGAAGTTCCAGTTTCTTTTCCCCATTTTCAAAATTCATTCCTCCTTGTATACTTATCCAATTGAGTCAAATTACCTATGGATTAAAATATCAGAATGTTTACTTTAATCTCATAAAATTTGGTGGAAAAAATCATTCATTTACTATATGAAATTAGCGCATGAACCTCACTGCCTCTATGTAGTCGTATTATCTTATTCCAGATTTTAAATCCCGACTTTGAAAAATAATAACAATTCAAATTCTTAACCAAATGAGGCGTTCTTTGTGTACAATTAAAGATATGGATCTTATCTATGTTAATACCAAATTTCACATGAAACCGAATAGAATAAGTTACTCAAACTATCGCTGGAAGTGATCTTCCTCAGCTCGGATCCAGTGAGTAAATTCATTATACATACCAATATATCATCATCTAAGTTAAAGGCACGCTTTTCAAGTCATACACCATTCATAAATCCACAATTACCTCCTTCCTTGTGATGTTCCAGCACCTAGATCATGGTTATGGGGGGTGAGATTCGGGGGAATCTCAGTAGCAAATAATACCAAACAATGCATGTATTAATGTAAAGACTTGTGCTTGCTTGTGAAAGTTATCATAGTGTGATGAGCATGCTTCCATGCATCATATGAAATACAATTGGCCAAAGAAATCATAAAATAACAGAGCTTCAATCAACTACCATATACACACAATTCAACCAAGCCATAGCACAATCAAGCATACATTACATACATACAAGTTTAGGGTAAGTCCACTAGCTTGGATTTAAGCTTTCTTTCTTATGCTTGCACTTGCTTCCCAAGCTTTCCAATCATGAAGCTTTTTAGTCAATCATTCCCCAACACCTTCTTACAGGTTTCAAGGTCCTAAACACATTCATATTCATTACATAATCCATTAGGACCATGAACTCAAACACTACTCAAGACTACCTCTCTTGAACCTTTAACTTGTTTTAACTAACATAACTTTCTTTAATCTTTGCCAATTAACTTGGCCTTTGAACCAATTGATGTCTTGACCTTACCCTACACAATTTCACCTTTTGAATCCATTTATGAACTCAAAATAACCAAATTCCAGCAAGAATACACTGTTCTGTACAGATTTGGAAAAGCATACATAAATCTTCCAAAAATTCTCATTTTGATTCCAATGCTTCCCATACTTGTTCCTCCACTTTTCCCCCACACAAAATCTCATTTTAAAACCATTTGGAAGCATCAAAATCATGAAATTCAAATCACTGTTCATGCGAGTGAACAGTACCCGAAAGGAATTTTCAACATTATAACCTTTAATTCCGATGGTTTCCAAGGTTCAAAACATTTCCAATCCTACACAAATCATCATATAAACTCAATGGAAGCATTAGATCATTGAAATTCCATTTCCTTTTATTATGAACAGTGCATGAACAGTGCAAACCGAAATGGTAAAGTCAAGAACACCAACTTACTTCACAACCAAGCATGTAACTAACTTGTTTAAGCTTGTCTTAACTATCTATGACCTAAAACTCATATTCCTTTCACATATACACAAAAATTCCAGCAGCATCTCCCTAAGATTTAAGCCTCAAAAACCACTTAAACTCAAGCACAAACCATAAGAACAAAAGGTAGAAGCAAGGAGACAACTTACCTTACTTGTTTCTTCAAGATCCTTGCTTCCTCCAAGCTTGAAAAATATTTTGCAAGAGCTTCCTTCTCCTTTCTTGCTCACGGTTTTGGACTTGTAAATGGGGGGTATTTATAACAAAAGTCATGTGCCATTTGAAGGCCAAGATCACCTTTAAAACTATTTGATCTAATGGTTAAAGGTTTAATCTTGGAATGCCTTTTCTCTTTTCACTCATAACATCACCACCAAGCCAAGTTGAGATAACATGACATGACAAAAATCAGCTCCTCCTCTTGTCTTGTACGCCATGTGCAATGTCCTTGTGGGTCCCACCATGTGCAAACTCTAATTCTTACTTTATCTCTTTTGTTTGTTTTAAAAAAGATCCATAAATTATTCATTATTGGACTTGGGATCCAAGATAGCTTTTGGGCCTTATTGGGCTGGCCTAGGACAAAAATGTTGGGCCTCTTTTAGGTCCAATAGCTAATTGGTACAAATCCCAATGTACTTTCCTTATACAGATATCCTTAAATTACCCTGATCTTGGAATAAATGATAAACACCTCTTTTAATTGTTATAACATTTTTAGAAATTGATTTTAATATAAAATGAATTATCTACAAAGTTTTATAATTTTTTGAGATCCAGAAGTCCTGATAAAAATTTCATACGTTTCCTTTAACCTTTTATCGGTGTCCTTTTTCACCGTAAATTCCATAATTAATTCTACAGGACTCCTTTTTGACTTCTGTCAACTCCATAAATTCTCATATTAATTATAATAATTTACTATCAATTTTCATCTGATATCTATCCATTGTATGAAATGACCAAAATGCCCTCCATTCACTTCTGGTTTCTTAGGGCATCACGGAGGTATTTTCGTAACTTTGCACTTTGGCTCTTAGACTTTCTTCCTCTTCCAATTAATCCTTTTCTTTACATAAATGGCCACATCTTTGCTTGATAAATCTCATATATATTTCATTCAATCTGTACATACAACTTAGTGCAGAAAATTAGGGATGTTACATTTCTCTCCCCCTTAAAATAAATTTTGTCCTTGAAATTTACTTAGTACCATAGTCAACAATCTTAAATATACATCCTCTTTAAATCTCTTTCTGCTTTATGACTAAGAATCGGGGTATCCATCTCTTATCTTCTATCTTCTCATCTAGCGGAGTACTTTCATTATCCGCTTTATGTCCATGCTATCATTACTCCTTTTTATCTGAATCAACTCATTTAGAGTTAAATATTACTTTATGTTGCTACTTACTCACCTGCTATGCATCCATTTGCTTATGGACAATTCATTGTACTAGGCTTGTGAGTAGTGTCCATTTCTTTCATATCAAACTCTCTCGAATATTACTGTATTCGGGAGTTTTCATTAATTACTCATCATACTTCTAGCATTTATCTCTTGTTACTCACCTTAGCATCTTGCAGACTGTCTTAACATCTGCAGCATTTCATCTCTCTTTTCATATCATTATATGTTCTCATCATCGTTACTCACTTAACATCATACAGAGAGAGAACTTATATAGTTATTATTTTCTTTACTTTAATGCTAAGTAGGAGCACATACTCTAACATGCATAATGCCTGGCCAATATCTTGCAGGAATGTATACCTGCTCATGAAGGCAAAGCTCTAATATCGGAGCTAAGTATTCCTTTTCTGAATATGCAGAGCTCTAACACTTGGAGCTTACACAGCTCTAATATTCAGAGCTTTAGCGTATTTTCAAACATAACATAATGCTTGGCATTTTATGCAAGGAGTAAAAGCTCTCATCTCTATCTGTAGCATAACATTCATCATCTTATCCCTTTTTCAATAAGGGGCCTCTCTATTTGCTCATAAAATGCACATTTCTCATTGCGTTCCACCTTACACAGTTATCATAGTGTATCTCATTACATACTTCTTATGCTGATCATAGCATATCTAGCCAGGTCTGGCTACATCATGGCATATCTTACTCCTTAACATCTTGGTGTAGCTCCGGGGTCTATCTTACTTTAACTTTTCACTTTTCTTACCTTGTCCATCTATACCAACTTCTGTGACAACTGGACCCTTTTTCATTACTCTTTCTTAGACTACTCTTGCCTAAACATCTTTCTAGATGAAGGCTACATTACTCTTCTAAGCCTTAGCATTCTCTATCTCATAGAACTACTGGGTCCTATCTTTACTTTAGACCTTCTTCTCTAGGTCTCTCTAGCATTTTAATCTTTTTATCCTCATCTGGAGGATTTATCTGCTCATACTTTTCTGTTCTCAAAACATATGGGGTTCTCTTCTTTGTTCCTCAGGCATACTTCTATAAAACCTTTAAATATCAGCACTCAGACTTTAACTTGGACTCCGTCTTTGTTTAAAGAAAACTAAGTTCAGTCTATATAATATAGGCTATCTGAGGAAAATCATTATAAATAATTTTTTTGGATGAGTTTATCAACTAGTGAAGCTTCCTTACCTTAACTTCGTCTTTGGCATTCATCTTCCCAAAGAGATACTACATTGTACTCATATCTCATGGCTCATTACTTTCCTTAGGCTAGGTCTAACTGAGATCTCAGGATCTAACTGCGATCAACCGTCAGCCTCTTCAGAATCTAACTGCGACTCTGAAACTATTAGGATCTAACTGCGACCCTGGAGCCATGCTAGGATCTAACTGTGACCCTCCAGAATCTAACTGCGATTCTGTATATCTTCCGAAGATCTTAAACCAACAGACTAAGTTATATGGTTCACCGCTTCTACTTATTGCTAACTCAATAAAAATTTTAGAAATATTACATTCAGTAGCCCATATTATTTCCCAAGACTTTACTTATTTCCTCTCTTACTCAGGAGTTCCTTCTCATCTTTCTCTTACTGTGGCTTACCATGCCTTATACAATCATGATTTAACCACCTACCATTGCATTATGCTGCTATGGCCCCATCATAACTGTTAGAAATTATGCCCTAGGGGCTAATCATTGTCTTATAAACATTATTATTTTTTGAATGTCTTAATTATATTATCACATTATTTGCATGTTTACTGTGATAACCATCCTTGGATAATTCATGATCTTATCCTAAATATCCCTGGTCGGTTATCTATGCGGGAGCAAAGATGAAATAAGACCAGTATGACTTTGAAGATATATAGAGATATAAATGAAAGTCATAGGCACATGTAAGAGTACAGGGTGCTGGACTGACCCGCTATGAGAGAGCTCCATGGGTTAAGTCATAAGCTTCTCTCATATACAAGCCATGTCACTATGCCCTTTGACCTGAGATCATCATGGATTCCTACATGATAAACGCTCAGCTTTGACCTAGTCAAAAGTCACTTTTGACCGAGTGATCATATAGGCTATGTTCGGGCTTAGTGGTTTTTCATGCGGAGGAATATGAATGGTCAAGATGGAATTTATCCCTCATATTCGTAGAGAGATATTACTAGGCCCCTCGATGAGTGAGTCTGAGAAATGTATGGCCATACTGTAATGGAAGGGTAGTTCTATTACTATAGTCAGACTGCTCAGGGATCGAGAAAGTAACGGTCAGGAACAGGAGGATGACGTTCTCCATGCCTCATCCATGACCGAAATATCATGTGACAAAAGGGACGTGATATGGTTGTATGAAAGGTAACATCGTTCATCGATCCTCATATATTTTGGGTAGTCGTAATGTCTTGCTAGAGGCCGCTTACGACTTGTGGGTTAGTATAGTAACTGGCCCACTGCCAACTTCATATGGGCCTACAGGGTCGCACACAAAATATCCCAACTCGAGTTGTGATGTCCATATTCATTGAACCTAAGAGATGTCTAGATTCAATGAATAGTCTATGGTGGATTTATATATTTTATATATATAAAAATTTATATATATATTATATATATAATATAGGAGATATTTGCAAGATTTAATTTATAAGGATAAATTAAATTTCTATCACTTTTGAATTTGAATTTAAATGGATATGATCTATTTGAATTTGAAATTCAAATTGATAAAATATCTCAAATTTGATTTATGAGAATAAATCAAATATAATTCCGACTTATCTTTATTTTAAATTAAATAAATAGGTGAATTAAATCTGTGAGACGGATTTAATAAAAATCGTATTTATTTAATTAGTTTCTTATCAAATTATACAATATATGATATTGTATTAATTTTAGAATTAATATAAGATTAATTCTGAAGCCCATGCCCAATTAGAAGCCTTATAGCATCCTATATATTTGACATTAGGAGCTAGGGTTCTACACACAGACACAACACACAAGAAAAGGGGCAAGGAGAGTACAAAAGGTTTGCAGATAAGAAACTGCCAGAATAGAGATGGTGAGGACGGAATCTTGAGAAAACCCTAGAGGGACAAGAGGCGCTAGCACGTCGTTCGTGATTGGAACACTGTTCGTGTGGATACCGGTAGAGGAAGCCGATCTGAGTTGTCGACTTCTTGCGAACGAGAAAAGAGCACCAGGTACAAAAAGGTTGTGACCAAATTGGCTTCTGAACGTTAGAAATCTGAAAAGAGACTAAAGGTCGCGACTAGTAGCAGAATAGGTCACGACTACAAATTCCAGAGATGACAGGTCGCAACTAGAAGATGAGGAGGTCACGACAAAAAACTCCAGAGGTGACAGATCGCTACTAGAAGCTGAGTTGGTCGCGACTGAAAGTTCCAGAGGCGAAGAGTCGCGACTAGTGGACACTGAGGTCGTGACCAAAGCTTGAATACGCAGGTAACGCTTCTTTCTCCTTGACTTAAACACATTCGGTAGAACCTGGCTGGGAATGGAAAAAAATTTTAAAGTTAATTTCTGCTGCGTGTCTTCCAATTCCCTTCAATAACTTCTCATTTAAATCTGTGCTCTAACTATGAGCCATTTGAACCATGCTCTAACTGCGAGCAGACTGCATCAGATCCAACTCTTATCTGAAGAGTGATCTGTACTCATCTGAATCTAGTCTCTATCTGAGAGTCATCTGTTTCAAATCTAACTCTTTCTGTATACCATTCCTTTCAATAGAAATGGCTCTGAGTACTGCATTCGCAAGCCTATAGAAAAACCTGAATCACCCCAATCATAAATCATATCAGAATATCACATCATAACTTATCGTCCCATAAACTGAGACTATCTATCATCCTCAATACATTCCTTATTGCATATCATATGGTATGGGAGCAATATAACTTTCTCATAACTTCCTCACCATATATACTCTACCCTGCATATACTACGAAATGGGAGTATTCATCATGGCATACTCTAACATGCATGTCATTATATGACAACTGCAAGGAGATGCAACTATTCATCATAATTTGCTCAACCATCCATCAGACATTGTAATAAACTAAGTAAGCCTCAAAACATATTTCCTTTATCATATTGCCTATCATATCCTGATCATTCATCTTGAAACATCTATCTATTTCACTTAGGCTGCCATGCTACCCTCTTATCAGGGTATAGACTCGACCCTTCTATCGAATAGGGGAGTTACTTTATCTTTAGAACCGTGGCTATCTTTCTTTTTCTAATCTTGCTTACAACTACCACTCTATTGGACTTCTGTAAGTACTTGAGAAATTTTTTTTCGTTATAACACGGAATTCATGTGACATCCCAACTTTCGGGCCAGAGACTTAGGAAGTAGCCTGAAATAGATATATCCCTTTGAGCAGAAGTCCCCAAAACATATAGAGAGTTTTTAGGGACTAAACTGTAAATAAGTGAAAGTCCAGGGACTTATATGTAAATAGTAAAAGTCCCTAGGGATATGATAGCCATTTATGCAAAGAAAGGGATTAAATTATAAAAGAAAGAAAATGAAGGGGCTTAAGTGCAAATATGAAAAGTATAAGGTTAAAAAGGAAAACTAGACAAAAAGGTGGGGTCCTTAAGTGTAATTTTAGCCAAATAAAAGGGACTTAATTAAAAAGAAGAAAAGTTCCTTGGGGCTAAAGTATAATTAAAGAAAGTCAGGCCGGAAGTGGTTTGGACTGTCCGAAAGCATTTTGGTCCCAGATTTGACCAGTAGATAGAACAAGTGATGCTCGGTAATCTGGCTTAATACAGGAATTTTTCAAGACTCCAGATAGCCAGAATTGATCTGATAGTCTAAAAGTTATAAAAATTCCTACCGGATATCCTAGATTTCAGATATAAGTGAGAAATTACAGGATGATGCGTCCGGATGGGGCGGAGGTCAGGAAATTGACAGAATATCGATAGGAGGCCTGTAGAAAAAGTTATTCACAAATTAGCAAATACAGATGGGAGTGTGAGGCCTACGGGGATCTGGTTGGGAGATTTTTCGGTATTTAAAAAGGGACTGAACGAGTTCGGATGACATCAGTCAGATGACTGTTATAACCCACAGGGATGACAGAACACAGTAGGCCAGTGTATCTGGTAAAAGGACCCGGTGTCCGGAGATGTGTATAAACGGTACATAATAGTTAAAGTACTCGATGAACATGGGCAGGGGAAGATTCCTCGTAATATGTGCCATGAAGGTAATGGACCTTGAAAGGCCCAATAATGGCACCATCAAAGGCCCAATAAGACACTTGGACTGATAGGTGGGCCAATGTTCAGCAGAACCCCGAAAAAGTGCGAAATTACGAAAATGCCCCTGTGTTGTACTAAAGCGCAGTAGATGAATGGAGGGCATTTTGATCATTCTGGACAGGCCCAAAAACCAAGGTACACACAGATAAGGTTAACCAGGGTCAGTATATGCCCTGACAGAGTACAGAAGGGTGTAAAATGATGATTTTACCCTTAGGGTTAAAATAGCGCAAGAAAGGGCACCCAGGGGTATTTTGGTAATTTGACAAGGGATGTTTCTTGGGAATTGAGCCATCAGAGTACTTGAGCTTGATCAGGATCCAAGATAACATTCCCAGAGCCCAAAAACGTAGCCCATGAAGTATGTGGGAAAAAGTGGCATTAAACTACTATTTTAATACTGTTTCAATAAAGTAAAGTTACTCGGTCAGCACGATAACGGAGGAGGTGATCAGATAAAGTCCTGGACTTATCTGGATAGCATTGGATGGCGTGAAAGGTGCCAGCAAGATGCCACATGGTGCCAACATAGAGGAGGAAGAAAAAGTTAAGGACATGTGGCATAATCTTAGCCGGTGAGTCCAGTTTGTGGGAAATCGGACTGGACCGGTACTGGATTGGACTGGAAATGCTGAGTCAGCTGATAAGGTGTCCCAGGAATTGTGACATGTAAGAAATGTGCATGCTGAGGTGTCCACTGAGGTGTCCTGGGTGATGCAATAAAAGAGAATAAAAGAAAATAGGAAAATCCAGGAAAAACTAGGACCACAAGTTCAAATGGCTTCAAAATTACAAGAATGCCATTGAAGGAAACTATAAATACCCCCCATTCATTTGCATCCCACGGCTCAAGCATGAGAAAGAGAGAGAAAGAAGAGAGAAAAGGAGAAGGGAAGAAAGAGAGAAAGGAAGAAAGAAAGAAAGGAAGTTCTGGTGGAGTTGGAAGCAGAATAGAGATAGTAGAGTTCTGCTAAGCTTTTGAGGTAGTAACTAATCCTAACTTTTATGTAATGGCTTTGTGATTTGTTGTGCTATTGTTTAGTTGGATTGTTGTCTTATATGTTATGCTTGAAGCTCTGCTACAATACTATGTTCATATGTTATTGAGTATGGAAGCACGCAGCATACTTATCTGTATACAATCACAAGCAAGCACCGTCACTCTGCATTACATATTGTTATGATTATTACTACTGAGATTCCCTCGAATCTCATCCCAATAAATAACCCATTACAGGGGAGGTTATGTTTAAGTGAATTTTGAGAATCTTAAGAGACGCCGTTATGCTGCCGAAATTATGACAAGATGGCAATAGTAAAGAAAGGAACTGATACGTACTGTGTACGTAGGTACTGTCTAAGGAGGCTGGAAGTGAGTGGACCTAGCCGGTTCATCCAGTCTTTCCTGGGTACTTACGTAGAATGGTAGTTCTCACCGAAATTACCGAATCGGTACAAGATCAGTTCTTTCTAAAGACAAAGCATAGCATGTGCTGCCGGAGTTTAGGCAGGAAATGTTGTAATAGAAATATGCGGATTTTTTACATACCTAGATGTAAAACAACTTATTATTTAATAATAGAAAATGTTTGGCATGTGTGACTGATATGTGATGGATATCTGCATATGTGTGTAAAGTTGTTTGCTGGAAATTGCCACTGTAAACAGTAACACGTTGTGACATGATGATGTTTGATAAATAGTTAAAAATAGTAAATGGATGAATAAGTGTATGAAATTTTTATGGTAAATAGTAGACATACCAAGCTTCAATTTTATATATAAAACGTTTCATTTGTATGTCTACACATGGAGATATAAATTATCAAAGTTGGGACCAGAATGCTGGATTCAGGAGAAAAACGTTGGATAAACAGTAAAGTTGTGACGTTGACTCCGTCAATGCACGGTCAACTAGTTATTTTTACCTTAAATATAATTGAGTTAGATTCAAGTAGAAATTAGAACCACTTCATTTAGATTTTTATAGAATTAGTTATGATTTTTCAAAGTCAGGTCACTCATCTGGAATTTACACAGTGAACAGTACTCGATAAGAGTAAAACTCCTGATTGAGAAATTGGACTTCAATGACCTTGAAAGTGGTTCTAAATGCTACCAAATGGTCCCTAAGACATACAAAAGTAAGGATGTTTCAATTCAACCCATTAACTGACTTCTTATTCATTCAACTCTCATTGCTCATGTGGATGAACTCGGCTACATATTTCATCAAAGGGTTCCTCTTTCTCTTTTTAACACTTAGCCTCGCGCTCATCTCTATTTAACTGAGAGGAATACTTTTCATAATCTTACTTAAGAATTACTTCTCAGGTGAGCGGAACAGTCTCTATTTCTCTGGAGTAATATTGGTGTGTTTCTACTATCTCTTAACTCTTTTCGCGCGTATACATCAGTCTCAGTCTACTCTTGACCGGACTATGGTTCATTCCTGGTCTTTTTCTTGATCCTGACCAACTTAGATCATATAAATCTCATTCATCATCTAGCACCATTACTTGTGTTCTCTAACAGCCCAGCACCCTTCCACATAGATATTATCCGCTTTTCCCTTAGGCAGCCCTGAGGCCACATGAGAGCACAGTTTTGTTCTCCAAGCACATGAGGACTTTAACCCCTTAGGCACCCAAAAATGTGTCCTCCGGGTATCAGAGATAAGCAGCGAAAGATATTGTCCCCTCTACCCTTAGGCAAGCACCTCTGGGCCCACACAAGGTCAGGGTTTTGTTTCCCATGACACTAGGACTCAAACCCCCTTAAGCCACAGGAACGCGTCCATGAGGGAGAGGTATCCACACCCTTATAAGGCATGCTTCGTTCTCCTCCCCAACTGATGTGGGACTAATATCCTATTTTAGGGACTTTAACTTTTGAGAAATTGAAGCCATATGTTAGGCTCATTTCTTGCGCAAGCCTTATCCTAACTTTTGATTCTTTTGTTCATGAAAGACTAACTGAACAAAGTCTTTCCAAATGTAGATCTACTCTTGATAGTCACATAGAGGATCTACTTCTGAACATTATCTTAGACCAGCATGTATCTCTATTTCTCATACTGTTCAGCTTGCCTACATCATGTGCTAAACCTCTAACTGATAACCTTCAGTGAGGCTGGCATCTTCATCCTTCATCAGGTCCCTGCATATCTTCATCATGACCTGAGTATGAACTAGGCGTAACGCATCCATGAACTTTAGTTGTGACTATCTCATTCTACTTGTCATGACTAGACAGCTCTACATTCTTTAGTCATGACCTCGGGTCACCTTTCGTCATGGCCTAACTTCTCGAGGACTTCTAGCTGTATCCCAAACTGCTTTACATCTGACCTGGATCTAACTTGCTTTAAACATTCCCTTATAATGTTCTTGTCTAGTCTTTACCCTAGTAATGGCCAATCCTTACACATCAGTTGTGACCCATTTGCTAAAAGCACACTTAGCTTTACATGCCACGTAGGGTATATGGTAATATCTGGCTTATGGTCATCTCATATCATGCTACTAACATGAAAACTTCATCCAGGTCAATGCCCTCTATCACATCTTTGTTTATCATCCTTGCTACGGCATTGAGGAACTGCAGCTAAACTGACTGCTCTTGATTTCTACTTCTTTCCATCCCTTAACCTAAACTAAGTAGTTCACTTCCCACAGCCTTTCTTGAGACTAGTATAGTCACATTGTCTGTCTTTCATAAAGAAGGCTGGGGTGGATTAGGGCTAGGAACATCCCTTTAATCTTTATCTATAACCTCGTATATTCCTGGACTGGGACAATAGGAAGGGATGTCACAGATTGTAACTGGTTCTTAGGCTACTCATATCAAACTTATCCTCAAACTCTAGTAGAGGAGGAATAATATCTGGCCTACCTATAAGTCAGTATTAGTTCTCAGCTTCCTTAGTCGTACTCTGTCCTCTTATCGAAGGAAGAGAGCTTACATCAGGGTTAGAGAGCACTCTATCAAACTCATCCTGTACATAATTACTAGACCCATCATTATCTAGTGTAGCATTATCTGGTGCATACACAACATCTGACTAAATTTCTCATAATCTCCAGACTGTAAATTGAGTCTATAAAAATATGCATGGGGTACCTTACTATAAACCTTCCTGACTGAGTCCCTTATGCTGTCATCTGAACTCTTTTCACTACTTGAAGAGTCAAAGTCTGGGTGTACCTCATCTTATACAGTATTATAGGTTGGGGGTCTCACTGATTAACTGATATTTCAAGCTTAACTTTATGAATCCCCATGTCTACTACTGCAATATTTGCTCTGTGTTCTGTCTTTGTGACCAAAAGTCTTCTTTCATCGTGACTTATGACTTAACTTGTCGCAACTTAGACATCTGACATCCTTACTGTAGTATCTGGTCACAGCATGATACCTCCAACTACTCTTGCAGCTTCCTTAGTCTTGAACTGATCAGCCTCTGTCTCTATCCATAGAGGAAACTGCTTCTTAAACATTATTCTGCTCAGTCCAGCCATATTGTGTTAATAAACACGAGACCTCGGCTGTATCGACTGACTAAGATTAGCCTATCGTAATCATATCCTTTGTAAGACTGTAAAGCTCGGGGTACAGTCTCATTCATCTGGGTGTCACTGTCTTCTATTTAAACCTTTCCAAGTAGTGAACACCATCCCTATATCATACTCTAGGGAGAGAACCATTCAAATTTTTCATTTGTCTAAGGGATCAGTCTAACTAAACCAGAGCATCACTGAGCCAGAACCTTCTGTTCTGTGCCAGAATCTTATGCTCTGAGCCATAACCCTTTATTTTGTCCTAACGCTAGAAATCATTTGTTCAGAGTATTTCTTAAGACAAAATCCTTTGCTCTGATACCAAAATGAAGCATCCTCCTTTAAATCATCTCAGAGTACACTTACGAAAGTAATCTTAATTTTATTATATCTCTCTTTGCCAAAAATCCTGACAGAAGATAATTGTACTAATTCGGTAAGTCCCATGAGAACTACCATTCTATGTAAGTACCCAGGAAAGACTGGATGAACCGGCTAGGTCCACTCACTTCCAGCCTCCTTAGACAGCACCTACGTACACAGTACTTTTGATATTCTGCCAGTATAACAACGTTTTATAGTAAATATCTTTAAATCTTAACCTTAAAGCTTGACCATAAATTTTGAGCTTAAACGATACATATACTCAATTAGAATTATTTTAGATCATTGGAATACCTCTTAAACTTAAAAACATTAATTTCCAAGAGTTGGGCTTACGGGTACTATTCACTGTCACTATTCACTGGGTAATTCCAAATTATAGCCTGAACTTTGAACATTCATAATCAAATCTAGAAAAATCGTTTTGAGGTGATTCCAATTTCTAATGAAAGATATTCCATTCAAATTTGTTATAAAAATATCAAAATTAGGTTTCCTTGTCCAGATCAAATCAGTTTATCCGTTAAACTTTACTGTTCATTTGGTAAATCTGGAAGTTCTAGTTTCTTTGCCCCATTTTCAAAAATTCATTTCTCCTTGTATACTTATCCAATTGAGTCAAATTACCTATGGATTTAAATCTCAAAATGTTTACTTTAATCTCATAAAATTTTGTGGAAAAATTAATTATTTACTATATAAAATTAGCGCATGAACCTCACTGCCTCTGTGTAGTCGTATTATCTTATTCCAGATTTTAAATCCTGACTTTGAAAAATCATAACAATTTGAATTCTTAACCAAATGAGGCGTTCTTGGTGTCCAATTAGAGATATGGATCTTACATATGTTCATGAAAAATTTAACATGAAATTGAATAGAATAAGTTACTCAAACTATCGCTGGAATCTCAGTAGCAAACAATACCAAACAATGCATGTATTAATGTAAAGACTTGTGCTTGATTGTTAAAGTTATCATAGTGTGATGAGCATGCTTCCATGAATCATATGAAATACAATTGGCCAAAGAAATTATAAAATAACAGAGCTTCAATCAACTACCATATACACACAATTCAACCAAGCCATAGCACAATCAAGCATACATTACATACATACAAGTTTAGGGTAAGTCCACTAGCTTGGATTTAAGCTTTCTTTCTTATGCTTGCACTTGCTTCCCAAGCTTTCCAATCATGAAGCTTTTTGGTCAATCATTCCCCAACACCTTCTTACAGGTTTCAAGGTCCTAAACACATTCATATTCATTACATAATCCATTAGGACCATGAACTCAAACACTACTCAAGACTACCTCTCTTGAACCTTTAACTTGTTTTAACTAACATAACTTTCTTTAATCTTTGCCAATTAACTTGGCCTTTGAACCAATTGATGTCTTGACCTTACCCTACACAATTTCACCTTTTGAATCCATTTATGAACTCAAAATAACCAAATTCCAGCAAGAATACACTGTTCTGTACAGATTTGGAAAAGCATACATAAATCTTCCAAAAATTCTCATTTTGATTCCAATGCTTCCCATACTTGTTCCTCCACTTTTCCCCCACACAAAATCTCATTTTAAGACCATTGGAAACATCAAAATCATGAAATTCAAATCACTGTTCATGCGAGTGAACAGTACCCGAAAGGAATTTTCAACATTATAACCTTTAATTCCGATGGTTTCCAAGGTTCAAAACATTTCCAATCCTACACAAATCATCATATAAACTCAATGGAAGCATTAGATCATTGAAATTCCATTTCCTTCTATCATGAACAGTGCATGAACAGTGCAAACCGAAATGGTAAAGTCAAGAACACCAACTTACTTCACAACCAAGCATGTAACTAACTTGTTTAAGCTTGTCTTAACTATCTATGACCTAAAACTCATATTCCTTTCACATATACACAAAAATTCCAGCAGCATCTCCCCAAGATTTAAGCCTCAAAAACCACTTAAACTCAAGCACAAACCATAAGAACAAAAGGTAGAAGCAAGGAGACAACTTACCTTACTTGTTTCTTCAAGATCCTTGCTTCCTCCAAGCTTGAAAAATATTTTGCAAGAGCTTCCTTCTCCTTTCTTGCTCACGGTTTTGGACTTGTAAATGGGGGGTATTTATAGCAAAAGTCATGTGCCATTTGAAGGCCAAGATCACCTTTAAAACTATTTGATCTAATGGTTAAAGGTTTAATCTTGGAATGCCTTTTCTCTTTTCACTCATGACATCACCACCAAGCCAAGTTGAGATAACATGACATGACAAAAATCAGCTCCTCCTCTTGTCTTGTACGCCATGTGCAATGTCCTTGTGGGTCCCACCATGTGCAAACTCTAATTCTTACTTTATCTCTTTTGTTTGTTTTAAAAAAGATCCATAAATTATTCATTATTGGACTTGGGCTCCAAGATAGATTTTGGGACTTATTGGGCTGGCCTAGGACAAAAATGTTGGGCCTCTTTTAGGTCCAATAGCTAATTGGCACAAATCCCAATGTACTTTCCTTATACAGATATCCTTAAATTACCCTGATCTTGGAATAAATGCTAAACACCTCTTTTAATTGTTATAACATTTTTAGAAATTCATTCTAATATAAAATGAATTATCTACAAAGTTTCATAATTTTTTGAGATCTAGAAGTCCTGATAAAAATTTTATACGTTTCCTTTAACCTTTTATCGGTGTCCTTTTTCACCGTAAATTCCATAATTAATTCTACAGGATTCCTTTTTGACTTCTGTCAACTCCATACATTCTCATATTAATTATAATAATTTACTATCAATTTTAATCTGATATCCATCCATTGTATGAAATGACCAAAATGCCCTCCATTCACTTCTGGTTTCTTAGGGCATCACGGAGGTATTTTCGTAACTTTGCACTTTGGCTCTTAGGCTTTCTCCCTCTTCCAATTAATCCTTTTCTTTACATAAATGGCCACATCTTTTCCTGATAAATCTCATATATATTTTATTCAATATGTACATACAACTTAGTACAGAAAATTAGGGATTTTACACCCTACCATTGTGCCACCTAAGCATGTGAGGTGTCCCTTGATGATGTCACTTTTGATGAGTCATCATGGAGGATAATGTCATCATGATGATGCAGGCGAAGCTTTTTAAGGAAGCTAAGCGATCTGAGCTGTTCATCGTGATTCGATCTGAGACGTCTATTTCACTTTGCTTCAAGTATAAATACCCCTCACCCCCTCCCATTTCCATTACGGCAAGCAACAAGAAAGGAAGAGAAAGAAGAGAGACAAAGAGAAAGAGAGAAAGAGAGAAAGAAAGGAAGAGAAAGAAGGAGTTCTGGCGGAGCTAGGAGCAATCCAAGGAGCTTAGGGACTCGACAAGCTTAGGAATAAGGTAAGTAAGTTATTCTAGTCCCTGCTCTAATAAATTAGAGGATTGTTCTTATAAATTAGATAGGTAGAATAGAGAAATATATTTCTCTATAAGGTTAGCCGTGGATAGAAAGAAAGTTAGGGGATGGTCAGAATAGGGATATTATCTCAAGATAAGCTTGAGTTAAGTGGAGTTATACTGGATAGGATAATAATAAGAATATTATTATGCTATGTATAGGCTCTGACCTATAAAAAGGTATAACCTCATATCAAAGGTTAAGGACTAAAGGAAGGACTGCATGCCAGGTAGTGAACTTACCCATTCTTGTATGCTTGATGAACATGCTTGTGTGTTAATATGACTATGATATATGATGATGATGATGAATGATATATGCTATGCCCTTTATGAGTTTATGGTTATGCATAACAGTGATAGGCATGGAGCATAAAAGTATGCAAATGGAAGTTAAAGAAAGATAAAGAAGACATGTCATACACTTGCATTTATCTTGTATATATTGAATGGTACCGTTTGCTGCTGAGATTTCCCCCGAAATCTCACCCTACCTTTTCCAAACATAACAGGATACTGGTTTGGATAATATAGAGCTAGGAAAGTGAGGATGTGACATTAGATATAAGTGAAAAGTTACAGGAAGATGCGTCCTGTGAAAATAGAGGTCAGCGAACTGATGGAGTCCCAAAAGGAGATCTATAAGAAGAGTTATTCACTTTTTAGTGAATTTTGACGGGAGTTTGTGAACGCCGATATCCGATTGTGAAACATAATCGGTAAGCAAGCTAGGACTAAATTATCCCAGATAACGTCACAAAGAGGCCCATGATAATGCCAAGGGAGGCCCAGACCCACGATATTAGTTCATCAGAAAAAAGGGGTCAGTGTCCAGAAATATACAGAAAATGTGCAAAATGACGTAAATACCCCTATGTTATAAAATAATTAAAGAATGAGTTAAGGTTACTTTGGTCATTTGACTAAGGTTAGACAGTCAAGGAAGGTTATATGAATAGTTGACCAGGTCAAGGAATACTCTAGTAAGGTGAGAAAAGACAATAATGCCCCTACACTCATTAAAGTAAATAAAGAGGAACCAAGGGCATTTTGGTAATTTGCCAAGGGATGCTTCTTGGGAATTGAGCCATCAGAGTACTTGAGCTTGATCAGAGACCCAAGATGACATTCCAATAAGTACAAAAATGTAGCCCAAGAATATGTGGGTTAAAGTGGTATTAAAATAATATTTTAGTGATTTTTCAGTAAAGTAAAGTTACCCGGTTGAAGTGATAACTGAAGAATTGATCAGATAAAGCTTTGGACTTATCTGGAAACCATGACATGGCATGAAAGGTGTCCTCATGGGACCCATCAAGATGCCAGATGGAACTAATCTAGGGAAAGAAGAAAAAGTTAAGGACACGTGGAACGATCTCAGCTGTTCATTCCGGGATAAGACTTTGGAATTCTCTGGAAGCGCTGAGTTAGCTGGTGAGGTATCCCAATGGCCCCACTATTACACCACCTAAGTATGTGAGGTGTCCCTTGATGATGTCACTTTGATGAGTCATTGAGGATGATGATATCATCACAATGATACAGGCGAAGCTTCTTAAGGAAGCTATGCGATCTAAGCCGTTCATCGTGATTCGATTTGAGCCATCCATTCACCCTTGCCTCAACTATAAATACCCCTCACCCCCTCCCTCCATTTCATTCCACAGCCAAGAGCCAAAAAAGGAGAGAAAAGAAGAGAGATAAAGAGAAAGAGAGCAAGAGAGAAAGGAAGAGAAAGAAATAAAGTAAAAAGGAGAAATTTTGACCCAGATAGGACCAATCCAAGGAGCTTAGGGACTCGACAAGCTTACGAATAAGGTAAGTAATTTATTCTAGTCCCTTCTCTAATAAATTAAAGGATTGTTCTTATAAATTTAATAGTTATAATAGAGAAATATCTCTCTCTATAAGGTTAGCCGTGGATAGAAAGAAAGCTAGGGGATTATTAGAATAGGGGTATTACCTCAGGATAAGCCTAAATTAAGTAGAGTTATGCTAGATAAGACAATAATAAAATATTATTATGCTCTGTATAGGCTCTGACCTATGAAAAGAAGGAACTTTGCTGCAGAAAGGAAGGACTACACGCTAGGCAGTAAACTTACCTAAACTCGTATTGAATGTATGGTTGGCTTGATTGATTGATGTTACTATGTAATTGTTGAAGCTCTATGCTATGATTACTTTGGCCAATTGTATTTCATATATTACATGGAAGCATGCACATTACATTATGTTGACTCAATCACAAGCAAGCACTAATACAAATCATTGATGCATATATTGTTTAGTACCGTTTGCTACTGAGATGTCCCCCGAAATCTCACCCCTACCTTTTCCAAACATAATGGAGTACTGGTTTGGAGAAGATAAGGTGAGGAAAGTGAGGATGTGACATAATGCTCCCATTTTTCATGCTTATGATAGTGTTAGCTTTTCTAAGGAATAGCCTCCCCAAAATAATAGGACCCTGTGAGGTTGACTCATGTGACATATCCAAGACATAAAAATCTACAGGTATAATCAAGTCTTTAACCTTTACTAATATGTCTTCTAATAATCCCTCAGGTTTTCTAGTAGTCTGATCAGCAAGTTGAACTATCATGGAGGTTTCCTTAAGTGAGCCTATGCCTAGGCCTAATGACGTATAAATGGAAGTTGGCATTACATTAATGGCTGCACCAAGATCTAACAAAGCACTAGGACACTAAAATTTACCAATGGTGATTAGGACTGTAAATGAACCTAGATAATCACATTTAATAGGAAGTTGTGGTTTAAGTAAAGCTGACACACTAGATCCTACTTGAACCTTTTCATTTGGTTTATAGATTCTTTTATTACTAGCAGAGTTCTTTCATAAATATGCCATACTTAGGTATACTTCTAATTAGATCCACAAGTGTCACATTAACTTCCAATTTTCCTAACAGATTCAGAATATCTTGTTCTTGTTTTTCTGTTGAAACCTTCTTTGGACAAGCGTATGCATTAGGAAAAGGTAGGTGTTTTATACTTACCTCTTTATCCTTCTTTTCTGCATCTTCATGCTCCTTTTTAATCTAGTTTCTACTAGATTTGTGTCATGTATATCAGATGGTTATGTAGCATCCTTCAATCCAATTTGCTCATTTTTCTGCTGCAACATCCCCTTCTCCTTTGCTACTTTCTGATTCTAGAATGAATGAAGGTTTTTCTTCAATCAACTCTTCAGTTCCAGATCTATTCTGCTGCTCATTTTTTCATTATCCCTTTGATAAGACACATTTTGTATATGGTTTCTATGATATTTTTAAGATTTTGTTGTAACTTTACCATTCATTTTATGCCATAAATTGTACTTTTGTGTATAACATGATTGTGCATGGCAATGTGCTAATTAAAGGGTAAAATAACTCTTCCAAACTGCACATATAATATTATTTACTGATTTAGACTTTTACAGCGAGCTTTTATGTTGAATTACAGGTATTTTGGAAGAAAGCAAGGACCAGGAAAGAAATCACAAGTCAACGAAAGTCAAATCACGCTTATGCACTTTTTAGTCCTGACCAAAGTGTCATCTCGTCGCGAACTTGATTCTTCTGTAAGCTTCTATGCATTTATAGGTTACGACTAAAAGAAGGACCTGGTCGCAGCTAGAGAAGACAGTCGTGAAGCTGCGCGTTTCTGGTTAGGTCAAGCTACTTTTAAAAGGCGAGGCAAGCTGCCGTCAGAGGGGGAGGCTGGTTTTAGACTTGATTAGGCTAAGAAGCAGTTCTCTAGTACTCTCTGATCACCTTCTCCATATATTCCATCCTTCTACACCTTTTCACAGATTTCTACACATCTCTACACCATCATTCTACCATCTATCCATCGTTTCTTCATGGCATCACACTTGAACAGCGATTACAGTGCAGCAGAAGTCATGAGAGGCTAAACCCTTAGTCTCTTGGTGATGGATCTGACATCTTGAGCTCATGGACTAAACCGGGGAGTTTTTCTTTTCTAATTTGCATCTTGTCATGTTATGATTGCTGCTAGATTTAAGGTTTTCATCATATGAACAAGTTTTAAATATCGATTGATCATTCTCAGATTAGGCTGTTGTAATTTGATTCTGGATGTTTGAACGCTGGATTTTAATTTAATATTTCAGTTTCGATTTTAAGAAATTTGGGTTGTTTTTCAGCGATCGTTGCAAACCAATTCAATTGTTTAAAATCTAGGGTTTTCGATTGATGACTATTCGAGGGCGTTCTCATCATCTAGGGTTAATTGCACACTAAGTGGTTTCTAACAGTTTGCTAATAGTCCTTAAACTATCTTTGATCAAAGGAGTTTAAGGAATATTAAAGTTCTGGACTCAATCGATCGATTGAGGTTTTATTTGAGACTTGGTGATTTAAAACTCCAATTTAAACTTAAGAGCAAAGATAGATACGTTTTCATCATCAACAGTCTTTCATAACATATTCTTTCAACAAACCAACCAGTTTTAATCTTAATCAAAAATCCAAAAAAATCTACTTTTCTGCACCCTTATTTTATTGCAAATCAAACCCCAAAACCATTTTATCTGTACTCAGGTTTTCATTATTTTTGACATCCAATTTGCTAGGTTTCCTTTAGAAAGGCTCCTTGAGAAGAACGATAGGGTTGTACCTTATACTATATTATTGGGTTCAATTAACTTTATTTTGATGGCTCGGACTGTGACAATCCGAAACCCTCATCAATGGCGCCATTGCCGGGGAGCCAAGTAATTGGTTCCCTAGTAATTATTGGTCGATTTCATTAGCTACCTGAGTCATTTTGCTTATTTTTGTTTGCATTTTAGTTTTTAGTAGTTTTTTAAATTGCATTGCATTCTGCATTGTTCTGAGTTTCTGCAAAAATACTTTCTATGACTTTGAGTCATGACCAAAACTCATTTGTGTCTAGACCGGATTGGTTTTCTCTGAAATTTGATTACTCTACAAAAAACCAATCGTGACATTTGAAACTTTTAGTCGCGACTGCTGCTCTCTTTGATTTTAAGTCGTGACTAAAATACTCTTGAGTCACGACTAACTGAAACTTTTCTGCTGTGAAGTTTCTGTGACTGACTCTAATTGATTGCTCTTGACTTTTTCTGCATAGCATGCATAAAAGAACTAAACCATTAGTTCCTTTTGAACCTAAAATTGAGAGAAGACTTAGGAAACTAAAGGGAGAATTTAGGGAATTTAGAGATGAAGAAGCAAAATCTAGTTCCTCCTCTAGTATTCCAGAGTCTAAAACTGAACTGAATATGGATGATATTAATCATAATGGGCATAATGGGCATGGAGAAAATGAAATACCTATGAATATAGAAATAGAAGTGTGAGGGAAATTAATCATTCGCATGTGAATTATGATCCTTATGGATTCTATACTGAAGAAGCTAACTTTGAGATTAAAGAAGCTTTGATTGCAGCCTTACCCAAATTTCATAGTTCTGTAGGAGAATGTCCATACAGGCACTTACAAACCATGCATATGATATGTTCCTCAATGAAGCCTCTAATGACTACACTGGATGATGTCTTAAGGAGGTGTTTCCACTTCACCTTGGAAATCAACTCTTACAATTTGCCAACTCATTTCTTAACTCTTACATGGGATCAACTGAAATCAACTTATCTTGAACAGTTTTTCCCAGCTTCAAAGACTACTTGAATGAAAAAGGAGATCACTAATGTTGTCACATCCTTAATTTTATACATCTTAGGAACCATTCAGTAGCATTTGGAACCACTTTCAGGGTCATAGAAGTCCAAACTATCAATCTGGAATTCTACTCTTTCGGTACTGTTCACTGTGGCAAATTCCAGATGAGCGACTTGACTTTGAAAAATCATAACTAATTTTAGAAAAATCAAAACAAAGTGGTTCAAAGTTCTACATGAAGATAACTAAATTATATTTCAGGGAAAAATAATTGGTTGACAATTACTTGACCAATTCATCGTGGGTAAACGTTTTAAAGTTACTGTTCATCCAGTGATTTTCTCCTGAATCCAGCATTCTGGTTTCATCTTTGGTAATTTATATCCTTTCGTACAGACATCCAAATGGGGCATTCTATCTATCAAATTAAATCTTAGTATATCTAATTTTTACCATAAAAATTTAGTGCATTAATTCAATCATTTACTATTTTTAATGATTTATCAAACATGCATAGGTCCTCACGAGTTACTGTTCACTGAACCTATTTTCAGCATTCAATCTTCACATACACATGCATACAACCATCACATATTAGTCATACATGCCAGATAACAATTATTATTAGATAATCAACTGTTGTATATCAGTGTATGATCAATCCCCTCAAATTTCTATTACATCTTTTCACTGTCTAAAATCCGGCAGCATAACTGCTACAATTCTTCTTTAGAAAGTAACCGATGTTGTACCGATTCGGTAATTCCCTCATGAGAAATACCATTCTACGTAGTACCCAGGAAAGACTGGATGAACCTGCCGGGTCCACTCACTTCCAGCCTCCTTAGACAGCACTACGTACACAGTACGTATCAGTTCCTTTCCCTGTTCCTGCTTTCTTGCCGGAATTTCGGCAGCATAACGGCGTCTCTTAAAATTTCCAAAGTTCATTTTGACAGAACCTCCCCTGTAATGTTATGTATGGGAATGAGATTCAAAAGAATCTCAGTAGCAACAATCATAACAATATATGTAATGCAGAGTGACGGTGCTTGCTTGTGATTGTGTACAGATAAGTATGCTGCATGCTTCCATATTCAATAACATATGATCATAGCATTGGAATAGATCTTCAAGCATAACATATAAGACAACAATCCAACCAAACAAAACAACACATCACAAAGACATTACATAAGAGCTAGGATTAGTTACTACCTCAAAAGCAGAGCTTCAGAACTTCCCTACTACTTCCAACTTCACCAGAACTTCCTTACTTCTTTCTTCCTCACACTTTCTCTCTCAAGAACTTCTTTCTACCTCTAAGAATGCTTCTTGGCGTGAAAATGAAGAGCTAGGGGGTATTTATAGTGTTGAGCAATGGCAATCTTGTAATTAGGAAGACTTATGATCTTGTGGTCCTGGTTTTTCCTGGAATTTCCTATTTTCTTTAATTTCCTTTTACTGCATCACCCTGGACACCTCATGGGACACCTCATAGGACACCTCACCACCCATATGCTTCATGTGACGAAATTTGGAGGTTCTGGAAGCTTTCCGGTCCAATCCGGTACCGGCCCGGTCCATCGCCTCGAAAAACGTGCCATTTTCTGAATCTGATGTTTCTGAAGATCCTTTTTATGTCTACTGACCTCACATTTAGTATCTAGACCCTTTATATCATTAAACTTTTAATACTGGGTCCAGACTCAGTTACAGATCCCCTACGAAATGACCAAAATGCCCTTGGTGCCCTATCTTGTCCTATTTTAACCCTAAGGGCAAAATCATCATTTCACACCTTTCTGGACCTGGTCAAAGCTTATACTGGCTCTAGTCAACCTTATTTAGACATGTCTTGACCTCTGGGCCTGTCCAGAATGATCAGAATGCCCTTCATTCATCTACTGCCCTTTTTGTACAACACAGGGGCATTTTCGTAATTTCGCACTTTTCCCGGGTTCTGCTGGACACTGGCCCACCTATTAGTCCAAGAGCCTTATTGGGACTCTAATGGCGCCATTTTTTGGGCTTCCTGGGTCCATTAACTATATGGCACGCATTACGAGGAATCTTCCTCTGTCACAGTTCACCAAATATTTTAATTATTATTTACCGATTATACACCTTTCCGGACACCGGCTCCTTTTCCCAGATACAGTGTCCTACTGTGTTCAGGCATCCCTGTGGGTCATAACGGTCATCTGACCGAGGTCATCCGATCTCATTCAGCCCCTTTAAAAATACCGATAAATCTCCTACCCGGATCCCCGGAGGCCTCACACTCCCGTCTGTATTTGCTATTTTGTGAATAAATCTTTCTACAGACCTCCTATCGGTATTCTGTCAGTTTCCTGACATCCACCCCATAAAGGCGCATCATCCTGTATTTTCTCACTTATATCTGAGATCTAGGATATCCGGTAGGAATTTTTATAAGTTTTGGACGATCAGTCCATTTCTGGCTATCTGGAGTCTTCAAAAATTCCGGTATTAGGCTGGGTTACCCGGCGTCCCCTGCCCTACCTTCTGGTAGAATTTGGGACTGAAATGCTGTCGGGCAGTGCAAACCACTTCCGGCCTGACTTTCTTTAATTATACTTTAGCCCCAGGAAACTTTTCTTCTTTATAATTAAATCCCTTTTTATTTGGCAAAAATTACACTTAAGGACCCCACCTTTTTGTCTACTTTTCTTTTTGGCCTTAAACTTTTTCATAATTACATCTAAGTCCCTACATTTTCTTTCTTTTGTAATTTAACCCCTTTCCTTGCATAAATAGCCACTATATCTTTAGGGACTTTCACTATTTACCTATAAGTCCTTGATCTTTGACTTATTTGCAGTTTAGTCCCTAACAACTCTCTCTATGTTTTTAGGACTTCTGTTCAAAGGAGTCTGATAGTCTATCTATTTCAGGCTCACTTTCTGAGTCTCTGGGCCTGAAAATTGGGGTATTACATTTCTACCCCCCTTAAAATAAATTTCGTCCTCGAAATTTACTTAGTTCCTTCATCAACTATTCTGGATATATCTTCTCGGTATATCATTTCTTGGTTTATGTCTAAGGCTTGGGGTATTCATCTATTCATCAATCTTCTACTTACCTACTTCTACTTATGGACAACTTACCGGACTTATAAGTAGTGTCCATTTCTTTCATATTTTTCCTTTCATAATTTTAATGTAATTCTGGGGTCTACCTCAGTCCTCTTATACTTTGCTAATCGCTTAGGAGAAATATCACCTTTCTTTCTCCTAATACAAGATCATAACCCAGATACATCTATGCCACACTTTTCGGGCAACCGTATTCTTTCTTATCCCTTCTTAGGGCTTTTCTATTGTTAAACTATTCTTTCCTTAGCACCTTTCGTGTTACTGAGTTAGGGCTTGGTTGTTCTGTTTATAGCTCTAGGACTTAGTATTCTCTTCTCTGTTTTTCAGGAATTCTTCTACAAACCTTTGAATATCAGTACTCAGATTTGATCTTGGACTCCGTCTTAGTTTAAGGGAAAGCTAAGTTCAATCTGTATATAATAGAGGCGATTTAAGAAAAAGTATTATAAATAATTTTTCTGGATGAGTTTATCAACTAGTGAAGCTTCCTTATCTTAACTTTGTCTTTGGCATTCATCTTCCCAAAGAGATACTACATTGTACTCATATCTCATGGCTCATCTTAGGCTAGGTCTAACTGCGACCTCGGGATCTAGCTGTGATCAACCGTTAGCCTCTTCAGAATCTAACTGTGACTCTGAACCTCTTAGGATCTAACTGCGACCCTAGAGCCATACTAGGATCTAACTGCGACCCTCCAGAATCTAACTGCGATTCTGTTGTACTGTATACCTCCCGAAGATCTTAAACCAACAGACTAAGTTATAAGGTTAACTGCTTCCACCTGTTGATAACTCAATAAAAATTTTAAAAATTTTTTATAGCCTCGTATTATTTACCCAGACTTTACTTATTTTCTCTCTTACTCAGGAGTTCCCTCTCATCTCAGCTTATTCTAATCTTTGCTCTAACTGCGAGCCATTAAACTATGCTCTAGCTGTGTGCATTCTGTATCAGATCTATCTCTTATCTAAAGAGTGATCTGAAAACAAATGCTTTATTGTTATCTGCTTCCCTTTTTATACCATTCCTTTCAATAGAAATGGTCCTGAGTACTGTATTCACAGTTTATAGAATGATCTGAGTAAAATATATCATATTCATTCCCACATAAAGGCAACATACTAGGTACAGGATAGCTCAATAGTGTGCATACTGGACAATATATACAGGACTTATTAGCTAATGGAAACAGAACACATATGGACTCGTATCTTAATTTGGTGCAGGAGACTTTCTTATCTCGTTGCCAGTCAGGGCATATACTCTTCCCTGAGTCGGATATCTTTCGCCTGTTGTGTTCTGTGGGCACTCTCTAGCATAATGTCCAGACTTTCCACACCTATAGCATAACCCTTGACCTGCTAGACAAGGCCTCGTACCATGGTCTCGACCACAATTCCCACATACATTAGGCCTTGGTTGCCTACTAACTTCTCTTGGCCCACTACCTGGTCTACTCCCCTGTTTCTTATTAACTTCTGACTCATATACTGGCCCATTTCTCTTCTTACTGTTTCCTTTCCAGGAACCTGGGGGCTTCATTCTCAATGGTACTGATGTAGCAGGCTCACCCTTTTTTGGATATTGCACATTCTTTTCTGTGATCCTGCATACCTCTACTGCTTCATTAAACCTTCGTATCTGCCTAGGAAAAACTTTCTCTTTCAGTGTAGAATTTAATCCACGAGTTAATTTCTCAGTGGTCCATCTTTCATCATTCCTATATTTTAGGTACGTGGAGTATCGTGAAAGACGAATAAACTTAGCAAGATAATCGTCAAAGGATTCCTGCTCACCCTGCCTTAATATTAAAAATTCGGCTTCGTGCTCATCCTTTACTGACTGTGGAAAATATTTCTCGTTGAACTGCTCAAGAAATACTTCCCATGTGAGTGGAATATTTCTTGATTGCAGAATTACTTCTGTGTTCCTCCACCACCGATCGGCCTCCTTTTCTAGCTTGTAAACTGCCATCTGAGCCTTTCTTTCAGTGGGACATTCTAAAATCTTAAAGATTTTCTCTAACTGGCTAACCCAATCCTCGGCTACTTGAGTGTCAAAAGTTCCTTCAAACATAGGCGGATTAAACTTCTGGAATCGTTCCATCCATGTTTGAAGACTTTCCTGACTATTGTTATTTCCTATAGACCCTTGATGTCTATTCATTCCAATCTGCCCATGATTTGACTGAGGTTCGGGTTCTACATCATTTTCTGGTACTACCTCCTTCTCAGACTGTTGTAAGCTAGCAACTGCAGCAGCAACCGCCGTAGCGATAGTAGAATCTCGTTCTTGATCTTGGCGAACTTGTTCTGCCCTTATTTCGTCCATCATTCTCTGTTGCTGATCTAGTCTAGCAAGGATGACTTGCATAGGATCTACCTCATTGGAGTTACCAGCTTCCTCTATGTGTGGCTCCTCTACTCTAGTTCTACGTCCTCGTCTTGTGTTCACCATCTTGCTCCTCGTCAATCTCAAAAGAAAAGTGAACATATTAATATCATACTACCTATTCATCTAAGAGTTTTACCTTTACTGGGCTTTTCTAAATCTTTAACTTTCCTATATATATTAGTCGTTACACAAGACCTATCTCGTCACAACCTCAGCTTCCCGTGATCACTAACTTAGTGTCAATTATGACAGCTTTATCAGGGTATCTCTATAATTTATCAATTCAGAGCATTTTCTAAGCCAGAATCCTTTGCTCTGATACCAAAATGTCACATCCTTAATTTTATACATCTTAGGAACCATTCAGTAGCATTTGGAACCACTTTCAGGGTCATAGAAGTCCAAACTATCAATCTGGAATTCTACTCTTTCGGTACTGTTCACTGTGGCAAATTCCAGATGAGCGACTTGACTTTGAAAAATCATAACTAATTTTAGAAAAATCAAAACAAAGTGGTTCAAAGTGCTACATGAAGATAACTCAATTATATTTCAGGGAAAAATAATTGGTTGACAATTACTTGACCAATTCATCGTGGGTAAACGTTTCAAAGTTACTGTTCATCCAGTGATTTTCTCCTGAATCCAGCATTCTGGTTTCATCTTTGGTAATTTATATCCTTTCGTACAGACATCCAAATGGGGCATTCTATCTATCAAATTAAATCTTAGTATATCTAATTTTTACCATAAAAATTTAGTGCATTAATTCAATCATTTACTATTTTTAATGATTTATCAAACATGCATAGGTCCTCACGAGTTACTGTTCACTGAACCTATTTTCAGCATTCAATCTTCACATACACATGCATACAACCATCACATATTAGTCATACATGCCAGATAACAATTATTATTAGATAATCAACTGTTGTATATCAGTGTATGATCAATCCCCTCAAATTTCTATTACATCTTTTCACTGTCTAAAATCCGGCAGCATAACTGCTACAATTCTTCTTTAGAAAGTAACCGATGTTGTACCGATTCGGTAATTCCCTCATGAGAAATACCATTCTACGTAGTACCCAGGAAAGACTGGATGAACCTGCCGGGTCCACTCACTTCCAGCCTCCTTAGACAGCACTACGTACACAGTACGTATCAGTTCCTTTCCCTGTTCCTGCTTTCTTGCCGGAATTTCGGCAGCATAACGGCGTCTCTTAAAATTTCCAAAGTTCATTTTGACAGAACCTCCCCTGTAATGTTATGTATGGGAATGAGATTCAAAAGAATCTCAGTAGCAACAATCATAACAATATATGTAATGCAGAGTGACGGTGCTTGCTTGTGATTGTGTACAGATAAGTATGCTGCATGCTTCCATATTCAATAACATATGATCATAGCATTGGAATAGATCTTCAAGCATAACATATAAGACAACAATCCAACCAAACAAAACAACACATCACAAAGACATTACATAAGAGCTAGGATTAGTTACTACCTCAAAAGCAGAGCTTCAGAACTTCCCTACTACTTCCAACTTCACCAGAACTTCCTTACTTCTTTCTTCCTCACACTTTCTCTCTCAAGAACTTCTTTCTACCTCTAAGAATGCTTCTTGGCGTGAAAATGAAGAGCTAGGGGGTATTTATAGTGTTGAGCAATGGCAATCTTGTAATTAGGAAGACTTATGATCTTGTGGTCCTGGTTTTTCCTGGAATTTCCTATTTTCTTTAATTTCCTTTTACTGCATCACCCTGGACACCTCATGGGACACCTCATAGGACACCTCACCACCCATATGCTTCATGTGACGAAATTTGGAGGTTCTGGAAGCTTTCCGGTCCAATCCGGTACCGGCCCGGTCCATCGCCTCGAAAAACGTGCCATTTTCTGAATCTGATGTTTCTGAAGATCCTTTTTATGTCTACTGACCTCACATTTAGTATCTAGACCCTTTATATCATTAAACTTTTAATACTGGGTCCAGACTCAGTTACAGATCCCCTACGAAATGACCAAAATGCCCTTGGTGCCCTATCTTGTCCTATTTTAACCCTAAGGGCAAAATCATCATTTCACACCTTTCTGGACCTGGTCAAAGCTTATACTGGCTCTAGTCAACCTTATTTAGACATGTCTTGACCTCTGGGCCTGTCCAGAATGATCAGAATGCCCTTCATTCATCTACTGCCCTTTTTGTACAACACAGGGGCATTTTCGTAATTTCGCACTTTTCCCGGGTTCTGCTGGACACTGGCCCACCTATTAGTCCAAGAGCCTTATTGGGACTCTAATGGCGCCATTTTTTGGGCTTCCTGGGTCCATTAACTATATGGCACGCATTACGAGGAATCTTCCTCTGTCACAGTTCACCAAATATTTTAATTATTATTTACCGATTATACACCTTTCCGGACACCGGCTCCTTTTCCCAGATACAGTGTCCTACTGTGTTCAGGCATCCCTGTGGGTCATAACGGTCATCTGACCGAGGTCATCCGATCTCATTCAGCCCCTTTAAAAATACCGATAAATCTCCTACCCGGATCCCCGGAGGCCTCACACTCCCGTCTGTATTTGCTATTTTGTGAATAAATCTTTCTACAGACCTCCTATCGGTATTCTGTCAGTTTCCTGACATCCACCCCATAAAGGCGCATCATCCTGTATTTTCTCACTTATATCTGAGATCTAGGATATCCGGTAGGAATTTTTATAAGTTTTGGACGATCAGTCCATTTCTGGCTATCTGGAGTCTTCAAAAATTCCGGTATTAGGCTGGGTTACCCGGCGTCCCCTGCCCTACCTTCTGGTAGAATTTGGGACTGAAATGCTGTCGGGCAGTGCAAACCACTTCCAGCCTGACTTTCTTTAATTATACTTTAGCCCCAGGAAACTTTTCTTCTTTATAATTAAATCCCTTTTTATTTGGCAAAAATTACACTTAAGGACCCCACCTTTTTGTCTACTTTTCTTTTTGGCCTTAAACTTTTTCATAATTACATCTAAGTCCCTACATTTTCTTTCTTTTGTAATTTAACCCCTTTCCTTGCATAAATAGCCACTATATCTTTAGGGACTTTCACTATTTACCTATAAGTCCTTGATCTTTGACTTATTTGCAGTTTAGTCCCTAACAACTCTCTGTATGTTTTTAGGACTTCTGTTCAAAGGAGTCTGATAGTCTATCTATTTCAGGCTCACTTTCTGAGTCTCTGGGCCTGAAAATTGGGGTATTACAAATGTTATGCAACAGGATGGAGAGTCTTTACATGAGTACTGGATGAGGTTTCTTAATCTGTTGGCTAGAGTCCCTCACCACAACATGACCAAGGGTGATTTAGTAGACATTTTCTTTGATGGTCTACTTCCTCATAATCAGGTTTCCTTGAATGCAGCAGCGAATGGTTCTTTGAGAGATAAGACCCCACAAGCAAGTTGGGAGTTATTCCAGAAAATGGCCATTGAAGACCATCAGACTAGGGATCCAAGGAAAATGCCCAAGTCATCTTTGGGCAATTCAAATGCAATCTTACCTGAAATAGCAGCCTTGGGAAATCGAATGGAGAAGAGGATGAATCTGATTGAAAGAGAGCTTTATTCCACAAAACAAGTTGATGCAGTGGATACCTCACAAGCCTTAGTTATAGGATGTGAATCTTGTGGTTCAATGATGCATGCTACAAGTACATGTGATAGACAGTTTGAAGAAGTTGCAACAATGTATCAAGGAAGAGAGAATAATTTCTAGAAGAGGACCCATACTCCAACACATATAATCCTGGCTGGAGGTGGTGCTTCTTCAAGCAACTAACAAACTAATGCAAGGTCTATGGTTCCAACACAACCTAATGCTTTAGTAGCATCAAGATAAGATGAGACCTCTAAATTGTTGAAGAGTATGGCAGTACAAATGAACAATATGGATGGTAGAATGACCAATATAGACCACAAGCTCAAGGAAAATGATGGTCAGTTTGTAACATCCCAGTTTTCAGGCCTCGAGATGCAGAGATGCCTAAGATTGAGAGGCTACTAGACCCCTTTTTAGCAGAAGTCCCAGAGGAGCGTAAAGAGTTTCAGGGACTGAGCTGGGAGTAAGTAAAGGTACGGGGACTTATGTGTAAACAGTAGAAGTCCCAAGGGGTAAATGGCCATTTGGGGATGATGTAAAGGTTAAAGGTTCAAGAGTTGGCCAGTTAGGTCGCGATGATAGAGACTTTGGTCGCGATGAGAATGTATTATGGTCGCGACTAATATTGACAGAGAGGCTTGGTCGTGACGGATATGTATGTGGTGTCGCGACTACTGAGTAGAATAAGCCTGGTTACGACTAAAAGTGATGTGGTCACGACGAAAGGCTGTTATGGTCGCGATTAGAGAGTGCTGTGGTCATGACTAATGAACCAGAAGGTGTTAAGTCGCGATGAGATGATGGCTAGGTCGCGACTAGTGACTAAAGTAGTGCCAAGCGTATGGGCCATGAGTTGAGAAGGTCCAAAAGAGATAGTTACCGGAGGTAGGAGGCCAGATACAGGAAAGGTTATCTGGAAACCATGAGGTGGACTGATAAGGTATCCTCATGGGACCCACAAGATGCCACATGGCATTAGAGTAGTGATTGGTGACCTTTCAGTAGAGTAAAGTTACTCGGTTGGCACGAGAACTGAGGAAGTGATCAGATAAGTTCGAGACTTATCTGGATAGCATTGGGAAGCGTGCAAGGTCTCTTCCAGGCGCCACATGGCATTAGTCTGGAGAAAGCAGATAAAGTTGAGGACACGTATTACGAGGCAAGAGACTGGACCGGTGAGTCAGCATGCTGAGTCAGCTGCTGAGGTGTCCAGGATTTTCAACATGTGCAAAATGTGACGCTGAGGTGGCATGCTGAGGTGTCCTGATGATGTCATGCGTGATGCAGTAAAAGGAAATTAAGGAAAATAGGAAAATCTAGGAAAAAACAGGACCGCAGGATCAAAGTTCATGGTAATTACAGAATTTCCATTGAAGGCAATTATAAATACCCCCCCTTGCCCTCCATTTCATTCACGCATGGAGAGGAGAAGGGAGAGAAAGAAGAGAGAGAAGGAGAAGGAAGGAAGAGAGAAAGGAGGAAAGGAAGAAAGGAAGTTCTGGCGGAGCTGGAAGCGGAATAAGGATAGTGGAGTTCTGCTAAGCTAGCCAGGTAGTAACTAATCCTAGCTTTTATGTAATGGCTTTGTGATTTGATGTGCTATTGTTTGGTTGGATTGTTGTCTTATATGTTATGTCTGAAGCTCTGCGTAATGCTATGATCATATGTTATTAAGCATGGAAGCACGCAGCATACTTATCTGTACACAATCACAAGCAAGCACTGTCACACTGCATTACATATATTATTATTATTGTTGCTACTGAGATTCCCCCGAATCTCATCCCCATACATAACCCATTACAGGGAGGTTATGCTGAAGTGGATTTTGAGAATGCTAAGAGACGCCGTTATGCTGCCGAAGTTAAGACTGAACATCAGTATATGATAAGTACTGTGTACGTAGTGCTGTCTAAGGAGGCTAGAAGTGAGTAGACCTAGCCGGTTCATCTAGTCTTTCCTGGGTACTACGTAGAATTGTAGTTCTCATGAGAGGATTACCGAATCAGTACAGTTTAGTTCTTTGTACAGATGAAGCGTAGCGGTTGTGCTGCCGGAGTTTAGGCAGAAAGAGATGTAATAAAGATAGAAAGATTATGTATATGTCTTGTTGTGTATGCCTTGTTGTATGACATGATGTTATTCAATGATAAATATTGTTTGGCATATTCAATTTATGTATGGTAAATTAAGGGGAAATTCGCAGGTCCTAAGGCAGCAGTGTTCTGACCTCAGTTTAACCTTGTAAACGGAGGAGTCTGGCCACGAGATTTAGTGAGCCGATAGTACACATCTGGGGCATTCCATGAATAGGTAATAAGCCTCATTTGGATGTGTATAATGAGTGAAACCAATTCTCAAAGTAAAGGTTCAGAATAAGGAACTTATGAGTAAAAGTTCAATCTCTGGACTTAATTAAGCTAAAATTGCTTCCGCAAGTGTACTCTGAGGAGTATACAGGAGGATGTTTCATTTTGGTATCAGAGCAAGAGGTTCTGGCATAGACCAGAAATAACTCTGGTTCAGAGTATAAGATTCTGGCACAGAACAGAAGGTTCTGGCTTAGTGATGCTCTGATAGAGTACTTTTCCTTGCGAGAGAATGGCATTGAGTCGCGACTAATATGGTTTTAGGTCGCGACAAGTAGCTCAAAGAGAGTTTTAGTCTCGACGAAGAAGTGTAGAGGTCGTGACTATTGTTTACAGAGAGATTAGGTCGCGACGTGTATGTTACAAGGTCGCGACGGTATATTTCGAAAAGCTCAGGTTGCGACGGGAAAGGTCTTGTGTCGCGACTGAAAAGTTAAGGTTACGATGTAAGGAGGCCTAGGTCGCGACAAGTTAGGTTCAGGTCGCGACGACAGAAGATTGAGGTCGCGACTAAAGGACAGAAATATTGAGTATGATGGTCGCGACGCAAGATCATGGAGTCACGACTATCCAATACTCAGGTCGCGACGAATGATCATAAATGTTGAGTATGATGGTCACTGACGAAAGATCACAGAGGATATGAGTCACGACTATCCAATACTCAGGTTGCAACAGACAGTTATTCACATAGAGGTTTAGAAAGCTCAGAGGAGATAAAGCTCCTAGATGAGATGTGTGTTCATTTTTCTTTTTGAGGGAAAAAGATGGTGAACATAAGAAAAGAACATAGAGCTTGAGTGGAGGAGCTATGCATAGAGAAAGCTGGCAACTCCAATGAGGTCGACCCTATGCGAGTCATCCGTGCTAGGCAGGATGAGCAGCAAAGGATAATGTAAAGGATGATGATGATGAGTTAAAATGAGCTAGCCAGATAGCTAGAATGAGTTTTGTCTAGGAATGATCCTAGGATATGGCCTAAGGCTAGAGACGTGATGGTTAATAGTTAAAGAGCTAATATTTCCTAAGCAGAGGGATCCCATCACGGAGAAGTGATAGATCTGGGGTAGAGTACCCTAGAAAGTAGAAGTGATAGTAAGAGATGATGAATGAGATCTATACGACTGAAGTTCGCTAGGATTAAGAGTAAGACCGATCAGGAACCACAGTCCGGTCAAGAATAGACTGGGACTGATGGATAGACAGAAGAAGTTAAGAGATAGTAGAAAGGTAGCCACAGATTATGAGATAAAGTGACTCCCCTATTCCCTATGTAAGATAAGAGTGATGAAGGGTTGAGTCTACACCCTGGTAAGAGGGTAGTGTGGCAGCCTAAGTGAAATAGATAAATGTTCAGGATGACTAACCAAGATATGATAGGCAATATGATAAAGAAAATATGTCTTAAGGTTTAGTTAGTCTGATGGATGGTTGAGCAAAGTATGATGATGATATGGCTTATGATGTCATAAGTTATGATAGTTGCATCTCCTTGCAGTTGTCATATGATGACATGCATGTTAGAGTATGCCATGATGAATGAATACTCCCCTTTTGGCTGTACATGCAGGGTAGAGTATATATATACGAGTATATATATGAGATGAGAAAGTTATGAGAAAGTATGTTTCTCCTATACCATATGACATGTAATAAGATTTGTATTGAGGATGATAGATAGTCTCAGTTTATGGGACAATAAGCTATGATATGTAGATATGATTTATGATTAAGGTTACTCAGGTAATTCTGCAGACTTGTGAATGCAGTACTCAGAGCCATTTCTGTTGAAAGGAATGGTAGACAGAAAGAAAGCAGAAAAGAGTAAAGAGATTGTTTCTAGATCACTCTTAAGATAAGAGTTGGATCTAAAATAGATGGCTCTCAGATAGAGCTAGATTCAGATGAGTATAGATCACTCTTCAGATAAGAGTTGGATCTGATACAGAATGCTCACAGTTAGAGCATAGTTCAAATGGCTCACAGTTAGAGCACAGATTGAAATGAGAAGTTATGATGAGGCCATAGCAGTAGAATGCAATGGCAGGTGGTTAAACCATAATGGCACAAGCCAATGGTAAGCCACAGTAAAGTAAGAAAGATGAGAAGGAACTCCTGAGTAAGAGAGGAAGTAAGTAAAGTCTGGGTAAACGATATGAGGCTATAAAATTTTTATGGAGTTATCAACAGGTGGAAGCAGTTAACCTTATAACTTAGTCTGTTGGTTTAAGATCTTCGGGAGATATACAGTACAACAGAATTGCAGTTAGATTCTGGAGGGTCGCAGTTAGATCCTAACATGGCTCCAGGGTCGCAGTTAGATCCTAACAGATTCAGAGTCACAGTTAGATTCTGAAGAGGCTAACGGTAGATCGCAGTTAGATCCCAAGGTCATAGTTAGACCTAGCCTAAGGAAAGTAATAAGCCATGAGACATGAGTACAATGTAGTATCTCTTTGGGAAGATGAAGGCCAAAGACGAAGTTAAGGAAAGGAAGCTTCACTAGTTGATAAACTCACCCAGAGAAATTGTTTTATAACGATTTTCCTCAGATAGCCTCTACAGACTGAACTTAGCTTTCCCTTAAACGAAGATGGAGTCCAAGTTCAAATCTGAGTACTGCGATTCAAAGTTTTGTAGAAGTATGCCTGAGAAGCAGAGAAGAGAATCCTCTGTGTAATGAGAAGCAGAGAAGAAAATCCTCAATGTAATGAGAACAGAAGAGTATGAGTAGATAGATTCCCCCAGATAAGGGTAAAGAGATTAAAAGGCTAGAGAAGAACTAGAGAAAAAGGTCTAAGGCAAAGCAAAGATAGAACTCAGTTCTATGAGGAAGAGAATGTTAGCCTTATGGTATCTCAAGATAAGTTATGAAAGGGTGAAATACACCATAAGATAGCCAGAGTTGGCTAGATATGCCATGATAAAGTATCAAAGGCATGTAATGAGATACACTATGGTAAACGTGTAATATGATGCGCACTGAGAAATATGCATTTTATGAACAGACAGAGAGGCTCCCTTTTTGGTAGGGATCATATGTTTAAATGTTATGCTATGAAAGAGAATAGAAAATGAGAGCTTTCACTCCTTGCATGAGATGCTAGGCCTTACCTTATGTTAAAACTATGCAAGCTCCGAGTGTTAGAGCTGTGCCTAGTTAGAACAGGAATGCTTGAGCTCCAGCATTAGAGCTTTGCATTCATAAGCAGGTATGCAGTCCTGCAATATGTTGGCCAGGCATTATGCATGTTAGAGTAGGTGCTTTCATATAGCAGTAAAGTAAAGAAAGAATAGCTGCGTAAGTCCTCTCTCTGTATGAAGTTAAGTGCTAAGAATGATGAGAGTATATGATTATATAAAAAGAAAGATGAGATGTTGCAGATATTAAAGCAGTCTGCGAGATATTAAGAGAAGTAATACCAGATAGATGCTAAAAGTATGATGAGTAGTTAGAAGAAATTCCCGAATACAGTAATATTCGAGAGAATTTCATATGAAAGAAATGGACACTGCTCATAAGTGCGGTAAGTGGTCCATAAAAGTAGATTTTAACTCTGATTAAGTTGACCCAGAGAAAAGAAAAGCATGATATACAGAGATGTAAAGTTTTTTGATAAGGTACTTTGCCAGATATTGAGTAAATTTGGCTATGGTACTAATTAAATTTCGAGGACGAAATTTATTTTAAAGGGGAGGAGAAATGTAACATCCCAGTTTTCAGGCCTAGAGATGTAGAGATAGCTTAAGATTGAGAGACTACTAGACCCCTTTTTAGCAGAAGCCCCAGAGGAGCGTAAAGAGTTTCAGGGACTGAGCTGGGAGTAAGTAAAGGTACGGGGACTTATGTGTAAACAGTAGAAGACCCAAGGGGTAAATGGCCATTTGGGGATGATGTAAAGGTCAAAGGTTCAAGAGTTGACCAGGTAGGTCGCGATGATAGAGACTTTGGTCACGACGAGAATGTATTATGGTCGCGACTAATATTGGTAGAGAGGCTTGGTCGTGACGGATATGTATGTGGTGTCGCGACTAATGAGTAGAATAAGCCTGGTTGCGAGTAAAAGTGATGTGGTCGCGATGAAAGACTGTTATGGTCGCGACTAAAGAATGTTGTGGTCGCGACTAGAGAGTGATGTGGTCGCGACTAATGAACCAGAAGGTGTTAAGTCGCGATGAGATGATGGCTAGGTCGCGACTAGTGACTAAAGTAGTGCCAAGCGTATGGGCCATGAGTTGAGAAGGTCCAAAAGACATAGTTACCTGGTTAGAGATAGACCGAAGGTAGGAGGCCAGATACAGGAAAGGTTATCTGGAAACCATGAGGTGGAATGATAAGGTATCCTCATGGGACCCACAAGATGCCACATGGCATTAGAGTAGTGATTGGTGACCTTTTAGTAGAGTAAAGTTACTCAGTTGGCACGAGAATCGAGGAAGTGATCAGATAAGTCCAGGACTTATCTGGATAGCATTGGGAAGCGTGCAAGGTCTCTTCCAGGCGCCACATGGCATTAGTCTGGAGAAAGCAGATAAAGCTGAGGACACGCATTACGAGGCAAGAGACTGGATCGGTGAGTCAGCATGCTGAGTCAGCTGCTGAGGTGTCCAGGATTTTCAGCATGTGCAAAATGTGACGCTGAGGTGGCATGCTGAGATGTCCCGATGATGTCATGCATGATGTGAAACATCCTTCCTTAGACTCCTCAGAGTACACTTGCGGAAGCCATATTAGCTCGATTATATCTTAACTTAAGCCCAGAAATTCAAAATTTCACTCTTAAGTTCCTTATTCTGGACCTTTAATTTGAAAATTAATTTATCTCGTTCTACACCTCCAAATGAGGCTTATTACCTATCCACGTAATTCCCCAGATGTGTATCACTGGCCCACCAAATTTCGTAGCCAAACTCCTTCGTTTACTAGGTCAAACTGAGGCCAGAACACTGCTACCTCAGGACCTGCGAATTTCCCCTTAATTTACCATACATAAATTGAATATGCCAAACAATACTTATCATTGAATAACATAATGTCATACAGCATGGCATACACAACAAGACATATACATAATCTTGCTATCTCTATTACATCTCTTTCTGCCTAAACTCCGGCAGCATAACCGCTACGCTTTATCTGTAGAAAAACTGAACTGTACTGATTCGGTAATCCCCTCATGAGAACTACCATTCTACGTAGTACCCAGGAAAGACTAGATGAACCGGCTAGGTCCACTCACTTCTAGCCTCCTTAGACAGCACTACGTACACAGTACTTATCATATACTGATGTTCAGTCTTTACTTCGGCAGCATAACGGCGTCTCTTAGGATTCTCAAAATCCACTTCAGCATAACCTCCCTCAAAGGCTTAGCAGAGCTCTACTATCTCTATTCTGCTTCCAGCTCCGCCAGAACTTCTTTTCTTTCTTTCTTCCTCTCACTTTCTCTCTCTAGCACCTCCTTCTCTCTCCTTTCTTGCCAAAACCGTGGGATGCATGAAATGGGAGGGGGAGGGGGTATTTATAGTTTCCTTCGATGGCATTCCTGTAATTTTGAAGCCATATGAACTTGTGGTCCTGGTTTTTCCTGGATTTTCCTATTTTCTTTTATTCCTTTTTACTGCATCATGCATGACATCATCCAGGACACCTCACCGGGACACCTCATCGCCACATTCTTCACATGTCACAATTCCTGGACACCTCATTAGCTGACTCAGCAGTTCAGTCCAATCCAGTACCGGTCCAGAGTCTTGCACCGTAATACGTGTCCTCAACTTTTCTTCTGCCTCTAAGATTGCGCCATGTGGCACCTGGAAGAGACCTTGCACGCTTCCCAATGCTATCCAGATAAGTCCCAGACTTATCTGATCACCTCCTCGGTTTTCGTGCCAACCGAGTAACTTTACTCCACTGAAACGGCATTAAAATAGTATTTTGATGCCACTTTTTCCCACATACTTCATGGGCTACGTTTTTGGGCCTGGGAATATCCTCTTGGGTCTCTGATCCAGCCCAAGTACTCTGATGGCACGATTCCCAAGAAACACCCCTTGGCAAATTACCAAAATGCCCTTGGTTCCTTTTTCTTTACTTTATTAGGTCTAGGGGCATTATTGTCTTTTCCCATCTTACCAGAGTATTCTTTGACCCTGGTCAACTATCCAGATACCCTGTCTGGACTTACTAACCTTAGCCCAATGACCAAAATACCCTTTACTCATTCTTCAGCTGTTCTATAACATAGGGGCATTTTCGTCATTTCGCACCTTTTTCCCGGACACCGGCCCCTTTTACCACTGGACTGATCTAATGGGCCTGGGCCTTCCCTGGTGTCACTAAAGGCCTTAGAAACACTATACGGTCCCCTGGCCACAGTCCGATCATCCCTATCGGGACTGCTTTTTCTTTACCGATTATAACTGTAGATTCCCATCTTCCGGAATTTTTACAGAAAAATCGGGACCTCAAATCAAAATTCCGTGACTCCTCATTCAACCCGGAATCCTTTTCTCTATCTCCCGGTATTTTTAGATATTTTATCCGGACCGGGCTGTTTTGGCCTGAAAAAGCACTCACTCGTACACTTTTCCAAAATGACCATTTTACCCCTGGTCATATTTCTAATTCTTTCATACACATAGAGACCTCATATGCACATTTCACAGTTCAGTGAAATGATCAGCATAATTTTCTCTATTTTCTGACAAAATATGGTACTCATCGGCTACCAGCCCGATCTTTCCCATAATTACGATTTTGCCCCTGCATTCTCTTTCTGGCCTCATTGCTCATCTTCTCATCCTTTATCTTAAGTTCTAGAAATTCTCTTTCACTAACTCATCCCTTAAACTCTTCGGGAGTCATCGTTACTTGAAAGGCTCGACAACCCGCCCATATCAGGTTATCTTACACAGGAGCCAGCCCATATCAAGCTACCTGCAGAATTCCTAGGCTTAAGACTTAGGATATTCCTCACATTCCTCATTTTGAACCTAGGTGAACTGTCCCTATTCTGTAGGTTAAAGACTTAACTCATCTTTAAATCCTGAAGGACTTAGCTCATCCCTCGGATTCCTACAAAATAAAGGTAAGTAATCCGCCCATATCAGATTACTACCCTGGGACTACGGGTTTAGCAGCCTGCCCATATCAGACTACTTCCCAGTTCAACTAGACCAAAAAATTGGGATGTTACATGATGCAGTAAAAGGAAATTAAGGAAAATAGGAAAATCTAGGAAAAACCAGGACCGCAGGATCAAAGTTCATGGTAATTACAGAATTTCCATTGAAGGCAATTATAAATACCCCCCTTGCCCTCCATTTCATTCACGCATGGAGAGGAGAAGGGAGAGAAAGAAGAGAGAGAAGGAGAAGGAAGGAAGAGAGAAAGGAGGAAAGGAAGAAAGGAAGTTCTGGCGGAGCTGAAAGCAGAATAAGGATAGTGGAGTTCTGCTAAGCTAGCCAGGTAGTAACTAATCCTAGCTTTTATGTAATGGCCTTGTGATTTGATGTGCTATTGTTTGGTTGGATTGTTGTCTTATATGTTATATCTGAAGCTCTGCTGTAATGCTATGATCATATGTTATTAAGCATGGAAGCACGCAGCATACTTATCTGTACACAATCACAAGCAAGCACTGTCACATTGCATTACATATATTGTTATGATTGTTGCTACTGAGATTCCCCCGAATCTCATCCCCATACATAACCCATTACAGGGAGGTTATGCTGAAGTGGATTTTGAGAATGCTAAGAGACGCCGTTATGCTGCCGAAGTTAAGACTGAACATCAGTATATGATAAGTACTGTGTACGTAGTGCTGTCTAAGGAGGCTAGAAGTGAGTGGACCTAGCCGGTTCATCTAGTATTTCCTGGGTACTATATAGAATGGTAGTTCTCATGAGGGGATTACCGAATCAGTACAGTTCAGTTCTTTGTACAGATGAAGCGTAGCGGTTGTGCTGCCGGAGTTTAGGCAGAAAGAGATGTAATAAAGATAGGAAGATTATGTATATGTCTTGTTGTGTATGCCTTGTTGTATGACATGATGTTATTCAATGATAAATATTGTTTGGCATATTCAATTTATGTATGGTAAATTAAGGGGAAATTCGGAGGTACTAAGGCAGCAGTGTTCTGACCTCAGTTTGACCTTGTAAACGGAGGAGTCTGGCCACGAGATTTAGTGAGCCGATAGTACACATCTGGGGCATTCCATGAATAGGTAATAAGCCTCATTTGGATGTGTATAATGAGAGAAACCAATTCTCAAAGTAAAGGTTCAGAATAAGGAACTTATGAGTAAAAGTTCAATCTCTGGACTTAAGTTAAGCTAAAATTGCTTTCGCAATTGTACTCTGAGGAGTATAAAGGAGGATGTTTCACAGTTCACCTCCATAGCTTAAATTCTCCAAAGTATGCAAAAAGTAATGCAGATGTACACAGAAAACTTGAAGAGTTAAGTTGTAAGAATGCAGATATCATAAGTCACTTAACTCAAGTTTCCAATACAGTGAGTGACATTCAAGGAAATAGCAGTGGCAGCATACCTTCAAACACTGTCATGAATCCAAAGGGTCTAAATGCTATATCTCTAAGAAGTGGAAAACAAGTATATTTTGAAAAAATTGAGACACCAGACAAGGATGAAGAAGATGCTGAAATTGAGAATTCATCTCTACCACAGATGCGAGTTGGGAAATCTGAAAGCCTTAAAGAACAGCAGCTCATGATGAAGAAGACAACCTAAAAAGGGAACTCACAAACACAAGTGGAGATGCAAGAGCTGTATGAAGAGGCAACAACAGTACCAAGTCCAGCATACAAAGGAAAGCAACATGAGGAGAAACAGAGTCGAGCAAGCAAGGAGCCTCTATGTACAAAGATAAGGAGGTAAGTATTAAAGATCTCCCTTTTCCTAATTCTTACTTTGCTGGAAAGAAAAAGATTGACCCTAATTTTGCTAAAGATGCTTACACTCTATTCAATAAGTTAGAAATCAACATCCCTATGGTTGAATTCCTCAAGAGAAACCCTAAGTATGCTAAATTTTTAAAAGAATTATGTGCTGATAAAAAGAAGTTTAGGCCTCTTGAAAGAATTCAGGTGAGTGCTAATGTGTCATCACTTTTTGAGGCTGAACTACCGGTTAAGTGCTAAGACCCAGGCTCCTACACAATCCTATGCACTATAGGAAATGTTCCTATTAAGGGAGCGTTGCTAGATCTAGGGGCAGCCATTAATGTAATACTTTGATCGGTATACAAAGCCTAACGTATTAACAATGTTAGAGACACCAATGTAGTGCTCCAGTTAGCTGATAGGTCAATCAGGTATCGTAAGGGAATCCTTGAGAATATTCTAGTGCAGGTCAAAGACTTAGTATTCCCAACTGACTTTTATGTTTTGGACCAAATGTTCACTTGGAATCTGGTGGTGGTATGAACATCTAGCTAGCAGCTCTTGAAACCTTCCCAGAACTCATGGAAAGACTCTTGAGCAAACTTTTTCACAACAAAATTCTCCTTTCTCAATGTAACAGTCTTAGATGTAGGAAAGTATATCTCTAAGAAAGTATTCCTCAAGTTATTCTAGGAGTCCAAGGCATGAGGTGTATGATGTGGCAGCATATAAAACTATTCCTTTGCCTTTCCTTCAAGTGTAAAATGGAATACTTGCTCTGCACAGCATCCATATAAGCACCTACAGGTTTTATGGATGAGTAAACCCACTACATAGTCCTCAAATGCTTGAAAGGATCCTCACCTGCCAATCGATAAAATTTGGGTAAGTTACTTAACAAAGGATCTTTCACCTTAAAATTAACATCTAAAGCAGGACAAGTGCGAAAAGGATCATAATTTGCATTAGAAGAAGCGAGTTCTCTTATGCTCCTATGTGCTCATCTATTATTTATGTTATTCTCTTCATATTGCTCATTTTGATTATTCTCATTATGAATATGAGCTCCACCCTCATTAACATGCTCCATAACAAAATGATTATCTAAAATATTACCAAATGCAAATACAATGTATACAACTATATGCTTAATGTTAATATGTGTGCACTTAATGATCATGCTTGCATAATGATATTTACATGCTTCCATGTTCCTTAATTATAACATATGACTATAGCATAAAAAGATATAGAGCATCACTTAATCATACATGCTTGACATCATCAAAGTAAGTAGCCAACACATAAAACATCCAAGCAATATAAGCATACAAATAGGTAAGTTCACTACCTCTTACTCCTTACTTTCCTTATCCTTTCTCTTTACCTCTTGCTTCTTACTTTTCTTTGATGTGTGGCTTCCCTCTTTGAACACACCACCCAAATCCTAACATTGCACTATCATTCATTCATTACAATCTAACTTCCTTGAACATTGTATTTGATTTACTTCAATAACTTTCCTTAATCTTTATTAATTAGCTTGGTCTTTGAATCAATTGAAGTCTTGAATTTACCCTACACAATTTGGCCTTCTTAATCCATTTATGAACTCAGAATTCCCAAATTCTAGCAGCTATACACTATTTTGAACAGAATTGCATAACTTTCCTTTTTTTTCTTCAAAAATTCTCATTTTGATTCCAATGCTTCCAAAACTTGTTTCTCTACTTTACCTCACACAATTTTTCATTTTAAAACAATTGGAAGCATCAAAGTAATGAAATTCCAATAACTGTTCATGTGTGTGAATAGTAACAGAGTTACAACTTTCAATTTTGATGCTTCTAAGGTTCCAAATCTATCCAATCCTACACAAAATCATCATATAAATTAATGGAAGCATTAGAAAATTGAAATTCAAACTCCTCCTTTTAGTTCTGCCCTAGTTGAAATGCCTCAATAAAGAACAAAGTCCAGAACACAATTTAATTCAATAACCAACTATCACACAGCTGGAAAAAAGGATTTCTACACCGGTTTAAAATGGCATTCTATATCGCACATATAACCGGTGTAGAAACAAACTGTGTAAAAAATGAGACATTTTACACCGGTCACAAGACCGGTGTAGAATGTATACTTGTTTAAACCGGTCTACATTTTAAAGCGGTTCACATTTACATCCAGTGTATTATTTTATAACATCTACACCGGTTGAATATTGGGACAGTGTAGATTATTCAAATGTTAACTGAAACATCCTCCTTTATATCTCTCAAAGTACTCTTAGTATAGCTCTCTTGAAGTGGATTATATCTCTCTTGCCGAAAATCTTGGTAGAAAATAACTGTACTGATTCGGTAATTCCCCATGAGAACTACCATTCTACGCAAGTACCCAGGAGAGACTGGATGAACCGGCTAGGTCCACTCACTTCCAGCCTCCTTAGACAGCACCTACGTACATAGTACTTTGTATAGTCTACCAGCACAACGGTATTTTCCAACAAATTTATTTTTGTCTTAACCTTAAAACCTTGACCTTAATTTTAAACTTAATCCTTAACCTTATTTATACTCAATTAGAACTATATTGGAATACCTCTTAACCTCAAAAATATGAATTTCCAAGAGTTGGGCTTACGGTTACTGTTCACTGCCACTATTCACTGGGTGATTCCAGATTACAACCAGAACTTTGGAAATTCATAACTAAATCTAGAAAAATTGTTTTAAGGTGATTCCAATTTCTAATGAAATATCTTGCATTTAAATTTGAGAGAAAAATATGAAAATGAGATCTTCTTGTCCATATCAAATCAGTTTATTCGTTGAACTTTACTGTTCATTTGATAAATCTGGAAGTTCCAGTTTCTTTGCCCCATTTTCAAAAATTCATTTATCCTTGTATACTTATCCAATTGAGTTTAATTACATATGGATTTAAAGCTCCATATGTCTACTTTAATCTTAAAAAATTTCGAGGAAAAACTCATTCGTTTACTATATGAAATTAGCGCATGAACCTCACTGCCTCTGAGTAGTAGTTTTACCTTATTCCAGATTTCAACTCCTAACTTTGAAAAATCATAACAATTCGAGTTCTTAACCAAATGAGGCGTTCTTGGTGTCCATTGAAATCTCTAGAGCTTAGATATGTTCATGACAAATTTCATATGAAAAATCATCATATAAGTCAATCAAAATACCGATGGAAGTACACTACCTCAGATTGGATTTATGAGTAGCATGCATCATACAAACAAAACATCATCTTGTAATTAAAGTGCACACTCTTTAAATTATGTACAGTCATCCATCAACATTTACCCTCTTGCCTTGAGAAGATCCAGCACCTAGAGCATGTTTAATTATATGGAAGGAATGAGATTTCATGGAAATCCCAATAGCAAGTAATATAAACTATAAGGTTATGCATGTTTGATTGAATGCCTAACATGTTATCATGCAATGGGAGCTAATTCATGCTTATACATAAGCAACTCTAATATGCATATTGTCATGACATATATTGCAAGGAGTATCACATACTCATATCACATCATCATCATCATCACACAACATTCCATGCTCAACCAAACCTTCATGCATAACAAGTAAGCAAAACAATCAAAGCACATAAGTTTATAGTTAGATATTCTTGCTACCTCTTGTAGATCCTTGTTCCTTTCCTTCTTGTAATGGTCTTTCCTTGCCACAAATGTCAAAACCTAGGCATTACAAGATAATTACCAAATTATAACTCCATTCCAAACAAAATCCAAGTCTAGTTTCAATAAGCTCCCTTTTTCCAAAAATTTCCATTTTGGTTCCAATGCTTCCCATACTTGTTCCTCCACTTTACCCCCACACAAAATCTCATTTTAAGACCACTGGAAGCATCAAAATTATGAAATTTAAATCACTGTTCACGCGAGTGAACAGTACCCGTGAGGAATTTTCAACATTATAACCTTTAATTCCAATGGTTTCCAAGGTTCAAAACCTTTCCAATCCTACACAAAATCATCATATAAACTCAATGGAAGCATTAAATCATTGAAATTCCATTTTCTTCTATCATGAACAGTGCATGAACAGTGCAAATCAAAATGGTAAATTGAAGAACATCAACTTACCTTACTTGCTCCTTCAAGACACTTGCTTCTTCCTTGCTTTCTTCCACTTTCTTTCTCTAGAACTCACTTCTCTCTCTAAAGGAGCTCTTGGGTGTGAAGAATGAATGGAAAAGGGGGGTATTTATAGCAAAAGTCATGTGCCATTTGAAGGCCAAGATCACTTTGGAAACTATTTAATCTAATGGTTAAAGGTTTGATCTTGGAATGTCTTTTCACTTTGGCTCATGACCTCACCACCATGACCTCACTTGGGACAACTAACCCTTCCTCTTTTTGGGTGCCTTTTTGAAGTCCTTGTGGGTCCCACCATGTGCAACACCTAATTTTTACTTTATTCTCTTTTTCTTTCTTTTCAAAAATCCATAAATTATTCATTATTGGACTTGGGCTCCAAGATAACTTTTGGGCTTTATTGGGATGGCCTAGGACGAAATGTTGGGCCTCTTTTAGGTCCAATAGCTAATTGGCACAAATCCCAATGTACTTTCCTTATACCGATATTCTTAAATTATCCTGATCTCAGAATAAATACTAAACACCTCCTTTAATTGTTCTAACATTTTTAGAAATTCATTCTAATATAAAATAAATTCTCTACAAAGTTTCATAATTTTCTGAGACCCAGAAGTCCTGTTAAAAATTACATATGTTTCCTTTAACCCTTTATCGGTGTCCTTTTTCACCGTAAATTCCATAATTAATTCTACAGGACTCCTTTTTGACTTCTATTGTAACATCCCGATTTTTGGTCTAGGAGATCGAGACAGTTCATCTAGGTCCAAGATGAGGAATGTGAGAAATGTCCTAAGTCTCAAGCCTAGGAATTCTGCAGGTAGCTTGATATGGGCTGGCTCCTGTGTAAGATAACCTGATATGGGCGGGTTGTCGAGCCTTTCAATTAACGATGACTCCCGAAGAGTTTAAGGGATGAGTTATTGAAAGAGAATTTCTAGACCTTAAGATGAGGGATGAGAAGATGAGCAACGAGGCCAGAAAGAGAATGCAGGGGCAAAATCGTAATTATGGGAAAGATCGGGCTGGTAGACGATGAGTACCATATTTTGCCAGAAAATAGAGAAAATTATGCTGATCGTTTCACTGAACTGTGAAATGTGTATACGAGGTCTCTATGAGTATGAAAGAATTATGGAAAGTTTAAGGACAAAAAGGTGGGGTCCTTAAGTGTAATTTTAGCCAAATAAAAAGGGACTTAAATGAAAAGAAGAAAAGTTCCTTGGGGCTAAAGTGTGATTAAAGAAAATCAGGCCGGAAGTGGTTTGGACTGTCCGACGGCATTTCAGTCCCAGATTTCACCGGTAGAGAGAGCAAGGGACGCTCGGTAATCTGGCTTAATACAGGAATTTTTGAAGACTCCAGATAGCCAGAAATGGACTGATCGTCCAAAAGTTATAAAAATTCATACCGGATATCCTAGATTTCAGATCTAGGTGAGAAAATACAGGATGATGCGTCCTTATGGGGCGGATGTCGGGAAACTGACAGAATACCGATAGGAGGCCTGTAGAAAAAGTTATTCGCAAATTAGAAAATCCAGACGGGAGTGTGAGGCCTCCGGGTATCCGATAGGGAAATTTATCGGTATTTGAAAAGGGACTGAATGAGTTCGGATAACCTCAGTCAGATGACTGATATGACTCACAGGGATGCCTGAACACCGCAGGCCAGTGTATCGGACAGAAGGAGCCGGTGTCCGGATATGTGTATAAACGGTGAATAGTAGATAAAATATTCAATAATTATTAACAGGGGAAGATTCCTCGTAATGCGTGCCATGAAGGTAATGGACCCTGAGAGGCCCAATAATGGCGCCAACAAGGCCCAGTAAGACACTTGGACTGATAGGTGGGCCAGTGTCCGGCAGAACCCCGGACAAGTGCGAAATTACGAAAATGCCCCTGTGTTGTACTAAAGGGGTAGTAGATGAATGAGGGCATTTTGGTCATTCTGGACAGGCCCAGAGGCCAAGGTACATATAGATAAAGATTCTTAGAGTCAGTATATACCCTGACAGAGTACGGAAGGGTGTAAAATGACGATTTTACCCTTAGGGTTAAAATAGTGTAAGAAAGGGCACCCAGGGGTATTTTGGTAATTTGCCGAGGGATGTTTCTTGGGAATCGAGCCATCAGAGTACTTGAGCTTGATCAGGATCCAAGATTGAAGGAATTGGAAGACATGCAGCGGAAATAAACTTTAAAAATTTTCCATTCCTTGCCAGGATCTGCCGTATGTGTTTAAGTCAAGTGGAAAGAATCATTACCCTTAGTGTTGCTCAGCGAATTTCACAGCTTCTCTACGTGGGTGGTGATCTCTTTCTGATCGCAAGAAATCGACGGAGTGTTCCTCAGCGACCTTCACAGATTCTCTCCGCGGACGGTGGTCTCTTTCCGATCACAAGAAGTCGACGCCTCAGGTCGGCTTCCTCTACTGGTATCCACACGAACAGCGTTCCAACCACGAACGACGTGCTAGCGTCTCCTGTCCCTCCAAGGCTTTCACAAGTCTCCGTCTCTATTTCGGCAGTTTCTTGTCTGCAAACCTTTTGCAGATTCCGTTCGGCCTTTTGTGTTCTGTGTTGTTTTCAAACGTAGCTACTCCAATCAGATATAAAGGATGCTATGCGTTTTTACACTTGACCTAATTGGATTTTGGAGTTAATCTTATATTAATTCCGAACTGATACAATATCATATATTGTATAATTTTATAAGAAACTAATTAAATAAAATAATATTAAATCCGTCCCACAGATTTAATTACTTATTTATTTAACTTTAAATAAAGATGAGACTGAGTTATATTTGATTTATTCCCATAAATCAAATTTGAGATATCCTATCAATTTAAATTTCGAATTTCAAACGTGATAGAGATTTAATTTATCCTTATAAATTAAATCTTATAAATATCTCTTATATGAGATATCCTATCAATTTGAATTTCGAATTTCAAACGTGATAGAGATTTAATTTATCCTTATAAATTAAATCTTATAAATATCTCTTATATGAGATATCCTATCAATTTGAATTTCGAATTTCAAACGTGATAGAGATTTAATTTATCCTTATAAATTAAATCTTATAAATATCTCTTATATGAGATATCCTATCAATTTGAATTTCGAATTTCAAACGTGATAGAGATTTAATTTATCCTTATAAATTAAATCTTATAAATATCTCTTATATGAGATATCCTATCAATTTGAATTTCGAATTCAAACATGATAGGGATTTAATTTATCCTTATAAATTAAATCTCATATATCTCATATATATAATATATATATACGAATTTATATATATACTAATATAAATATAAATAAATATATATATACATTCACCTGGATCTTTCATTGAATCTGGACATGTCTTAGATTCAATGAATCTGGACATCATAGCTCGTGTTGGGCTATTTTGTGTGCGACCCTGTAGGCCCATATGAAGTTGGCAGTGGGCCATTTGCTATACTAGCCCACAAGTCGCAAGCGGTCTCTAGCAAGACATAACAACTACCCAAATCATATGAGGATCGATAAACGATGTAACCTTTTATACAACCATATCATGTCCCTTCTGTCACGCGATATTTTGGTCATGGATGAGGCATGGATAATGTCATCCTCCTATTCCCGACCATTACTTTCTCGATCCCTGAGTAGTCTGACTATAGAAATGGAACTACCTTTCCATTACAGTATGGCCATACATTTCTCAGACTCACTCATCGAGGGGCCCAGTAATATCTCTCCACGAATGTGAGGGACAAATTCCATCTTGACCATTCACATTCCTCCGCATGAAAAAACCACTAAGCCCAAACATAGTCTTTATGATCACTCGGTCAAAAGTGACTTTTGACTAGGTCAAAGCTGAGCGTTTTGTCATGTAGGAATCCATGATGATCTCAGGTCAAAGGGCATATTGACATGGTTTGTATATGAGAGAAGCTTATGACGTTACCCATGCAGTTCTCTCATAGCGGGTCGGTCCAACACCCTGTACTCTTACATGTGCTTATGACTTTGATTTATATCTCATACATCTTCAAAGTCATACTGGTCTTATTTCATCTGTGCTCCCACATAGATGATCGACCAGGGACATTTAGGATAATATCATGAATTATCCAAGGATGGTCATCATAGTAAACATGCAAATAATATGATAACTCAATTAATAAATTCATAAATCAATAATGTTCATAAGACAATGATTGGCCCCTAGGGCACGATTTCCAACAAAGATAACATACCCAGAGCCCAAAAACGTAGCCCATGAAGTTTGTGGGAAAAAGTGGCATTAAAATACTATTTTAATGCTGTTTCAATAAAGCAAAGTTACTCGGTCGGCACGATAACCGAGGAGGTGATCAGATAAAGTCCGGGACTTATCTGGATAGCATTGGAAGGCGTGAAAGGTCCCTTCCAGATGCCACATGGCGTCATCTTAGAGGCAGAAGAAAAGTTAAGGACACGTATTACGGTGCAAGACTTTGGACCGGTACTGGATTGGACTGAACTGCTGAGTCAGCTGATGAGGTGTCCAGGAATTGTGACATGTGAAGAATGTGGCGATGAGGTGTCCCGGTGAGGTGTCCTGGATGATGTCATGCATGATGCAGTAAAAAGGAATAAAGAAAATAGGAAAATCCAGGAAAAACCAGGACCACATGTTCAGATGGCTTCAAAATTACAAGAATGCCATCCATTAAAGCTATAAATACCCCCCTTCCCCTCCCATTTTAGGCATCCCACGTTTTTGGCAAGAAAAGAGAGAGAAAGAAGAGAGAGAAGGAGAAAGAAAGAAAGAAAGGAAGTTCTGGTGGAGTTGGAAGCAGTATAGAAGTTCTGGAGCTCTGCTTTTGAGGTAGTAACTAATCCTAGCTCTTATGTAATGTCTTTGTGATTTGTTGTGCTATTGTTTGGTTGGATTGTTGTCTTATATGTTATGCTTGAAGCTCTATTACAATGCTATGATCATATGTTATTGAATATGGAAGCACGCAGCATACTTATCTATACACAATCACAAGCAAGCACCGTCACTCTGCATTACATATATTGTTATGATTATTGCTACTGGGATTCTTTTGAATCTCATTCCCAAAAATAACATTACAGGGGAGGTTCTGTCAAAATAAAATCTGGAAATTTTGAGAGACGCCGTTAGGCTGCCAAAATTCTGGCAACAGAGGAAGGAACAAAGAAAGGAACTGATACGTACTGTGTACGTAGGTGCTGTCTAAGGAGGCTGGAAGTGAGTGGACCTAGCCGGTTCATCCAGTCTTTCCTGGGTACTTACGTAGAATGGTAGTTCCTACGGGAATTACCGAATCGGTACAAGATCGGTTACTTTCTAAAGAAGAATTGTAGCAGTTATGCTGCCGGATTTTAGGCAGGAAAAGATGTAATAGAAATATGATAATTTGCTGTATGCCTTGTTGTATGACATTTTATTATTTAATAATAAATGTTGTTTGGCATGTTCAATTTGTGAATGGGGAATTAAGGGAGAAATTCGCAGGTCCTGAGGTAGCAGTGTTCTGGCCTCAGTTTGACCTAGTAAACGAAGGAGTTTGGCTATGAAATTTGGCAGGTCAGTCGTACACATATGGGGCATTACATGGATAGGTAATAAGCCTTGTTTGGATGTATAGAATGAGATTAATTAATTTTCAAATTAAAGGTCCAGAATAAGGAACTTAAGAGAAAAATTTTGAATTTCTGGGCTTAAGTTAAGGTATAATCAAGCTAATGTTTCTTCCGCGAGTGTACTCTGAGGAGTCTAAGGGAGGATGTTTCATCTATCAACTCCATAAATTCTCATATTAATTATAATAATTTACTATCAAATTTCCTCTGATATCCATCCATTGTGTGAAATGACCAAAATGCCCTCTATTTACTTCTGGTTTCTTAGGGCATCACAGTGGCATTTTCGTAATTTTGCACTTTGGCTCTTAGACTTTCTTCCTCTTCCAATTAATCCTTTTCTTTACATAAATATGGCCACATCTTTTCATAAAAATCTCATATATTTTATTCAACCTGTACATACAACTTAGTACAGAAATTTTAGGATGTTACATTAACACCGGTTGAATATTGGGATGGTTTAGATTATTCAAATGTTAACACCGGTTGTATATACGTCCGATGTAGATGTTATTAAATTTATATTATTATATATGTTCTTTCTACACCGGCAGGCATATACGTCCAATGTAGATGTTATTAAATTTATATTTAATATATTTCATTGGCATGAAGCTTCATAAATAAACTGCCCAAATATACAACTCAAAGGGCATGATCATCGATCATCAGTTCAAGATGCCAAGGACATATATAATTCAATTGCTCATTATATTATTCATTTAATAAAATTCAATACAAAAATGCTACAATTTGAACAAAAAAGTAGAAAAAGGTATTCAGTGAAAGACAAATACTATTGAGAAGGAAGGAATTGAACAAAAAACTCTGCCCACCGATTACGCAGGTCCTCAATATCTTGTTCAGGAAATGGATCAGGTTGATCAAACATCTGAAATATGAAATCAAAATCCAAGAAATTAAGGCATTACTAATAGATTAGATTGACAATTAAAAAATATGAAATCATTAGGTCAATCCTATTTGACAAGATAATATTGACCATGTGTCTAAATATGTAGAAACCGCACAAGTTGCTTTCTCTGGGTTGCCTTCAACTCTGTAATATTAACAAGATAAAAATTATTTCTCATAATCAAAACGGGGAACCTAGCTAACACCTAATATATACTTTTATTACCTTCGATGTGATCCATTCAAGGTCCCTCACCAAGTTAGCATGCTTAAGGCCCCTTGCAACTGCGAACGTCCTCATAGCCCTATGACCAAAGTTATAAAGTTAGTAACCCATTTATCACAAAGATCATTGTGTATAGAAGAAAACTCACGTACGTGTTCATGATCTTCTTGACATCAACCGATGGCTTGTAATGGAGGGAGCATAAGAAGAAAACTTTATAACTATGCTTACAAAGGATGACCAATTGCCAATGATTACTGTAGAGATTAATCAAAAGATAATGAGTATTATAATTAAGCAAATACAAAACTAGTATGAAATAAAATGAAATATTATTATTCTTACTCCTGCATATGTGGTGCGAAGAAACAATCAATATCAGTTTCACTGAGCCTCCTTGAAATGTATGCAATCCTCAAAGATTGAGATGTACCTTTTGCATAAATCTGATATGGGCATAGGAATCCAAACTTTCCTTGTTTGCCCTTGGAGGAAACCAACTCAGCTTGCATGTACCTACAGGTAATGCATACATGATATTAGTTGTAAGACTTGAACTTTGTTATTACATATATTTATATTTAAATTATACTTACATCAAAAACACTTGGATGCAGCCGGAGGTCAGTTCTTCCTTGGGAGTGGTCAAGGAAGGCCGGTGCCCCCATGTCGCCCACAACTGAATCAATAGGCAACGCGTCCAAATGGAAAGTTTTATCATATGCCAATAGGATCACACGTTGCATGGTATTCAAAGTGGGAAGGGTAGGAAGTTGGCTGGGGATGAGGCGACGTGATCCGAAACAAGATGCTTTGGCCACAATATGAAAGTCCCTTTTGCTTGGCTCACTGTCTTTACCTCATCAGTGGGAATTGGGGCAAGAGCATCTCCAACTAACATGTCTTTAACTGTCACCCTTAATTGATCGTCCTGAATTTAGATGTGGTGAACAGTTGCCCCTAGGCTATGGATGGAGCCATGTGCCACTAAGTGTCTAAGAGGATCCTCCACATACAGATCACAATGTTCTGCATCCTCTGATAGCGGCAAGCAACAGCTCCCCTTAGTGCTTGGACAGGCTGTAATTGAGGGCAGGAGGGGATCAGTTGGCTCTTGCTACCTTGATGTCATCATGAACAATATTTCTTCCTTGATCTTTGTAACATCCCAATTTTTGGGTCTAGGAGAACTGGGAGGTAGTCTGATATGGGCAGGCTGCTAAACCCGTAGTCCCAGGGTAGTAATCTGATATGGGCGGATCACTTACCTGTATTTTGTAGGAATCCGAGGGAGGAGCTAAGTCCTTCAGGATTTAAAGATGAGTTAAGTCTTTAACCTACAAGATCGGGACAATTCACCTAGGTTCAAAATGAGGAATGTGAGGAATATCCTAAGTCTTAAGCCTAGGAATTCTGCAGGTAGCTTGATATGGGCTGGCTCCTGTGCAAGATAACCTGATATGGGCAGGTTGTCAAGCCTTTCAAGTAACGATGACTCCCAAAGAGTTTAAGGGATGAGTTATTGAAAGAGAATTTTTAGAACTTAAGATGAAGGATAAGAAGATGAGAATAGATGCCAGAAAGAGAATGCAGGGGCAAAATCGTAATTATGGGAAAGATCAGGCTGGTAGCCGATGAGTACCATATTTTACCAGAAAATAGAGAAAATTATGCTGATCATTTCACTGATTTGTGAAATGTGCATATGAGGTCTCTATGTGTATGAAAGAATTAGAAATATGACCAGGGGTAAAATGGTCATTTTGGAAAAGTGTACGCGTGAGTGCTTTTTCAGGCCAAAACAGCCTGGTCCGGATAAAATATCTGAAAATACCGGGAGATAGAGAAAAGGATTCCGGGTTGAATGAGGAGTCACAGAATTTTGATTTGAGGTCCCGATTTTTCTGTAAAAATTCCGGAAGATGGGAATTTACAGTTATAATCGGTAAAGGAAAAGCAGTTCCGATAGGGATGATCGGACTGTGGCCAGGGGGCCGTATAGTATTTCTGAGGCCTTTAGTGACACCAGGGAAGGCCCAGGCCCATTATATCAGTCCAGTGGTAAAAGGGGCCGGTGTCCGGGAAAAAGGTGCGAAATGACGAAAATGCCCCTATGTTATAGAACAGCTGAAGAATGAGTAAAGGGTATTTTGGTCATTTGCCTAAGGTTAGACAGTCCAGGGAAGTTATCTGGATAATTGACCAGGTCAGAGAATACTCTGGTAAGATGGGAAAAGACAATGCCCCTAGACCTAATAAAGAAGAGAAAAAGGAACCAAGGGCATTTTGGTAATTTGCCAATGGGTGTTTCTTGGGAATCGTGCCATCAGAGTACTTGGGCTGGATCAGAGACCCAAGATAATATTCTCAGGCCCAAAAACGTGGCCCAGTAGTTATGTGAGGAAAAGTGGCATTAAAATAATGATTTAATGACTTTTCAGTAAAGTAAAGTTACTCGGTTGGCACGATAACCGAGGAGGTGATCAGATAAAGTCCGAGACTTATCTGGATAGCATTGGAAGGCGTGAAAGGTCCCTTCCAGATGCCACATGGCGTCATCTTAGAGGTAGAAGAAAAGTTAAGGACACGTATTACGGTGCAAGACTCTGGACCGGTGAGTCAACCTGCTGAGTCAGCTGATGAGGTGTCCCGGGTTTTAGACATGTGAGAAATGTGCTGCTGAGGTGTCCGCTGAGGTGTCCACTGAGGTGTCCTGGATGATGCAGTAAAAAGGAATAAAAGAAAATAGGAAATTCCAGGAAAAACTAGGACCACAAGTTCATATGGCTTCAAAATTACAGGAATGCCATTGAAGGAAACTATAAATACCCCCTCCCCCTCCCATTTCATGCATCCCACGGTTTTGACCAAGAAAGAGAGAGAAGGAGAAAGAAAGAAAGAAAGGAAGTTCTGGTGGAGTTGGAAGCAGTATAGAAGTTCTGAAGTTCTACTTTTGAGGTAGTAACTAATCATAACTCTTATGTAATGTCTTTGTGATTTGTTGTGCTATTGTTTGGTTGGATTGTTGTCTTATATGTTATGCTTGAAGCTCTACTGCAATGCTATGATCATATGTTATTGAGTATGGAAGCACGCAGCATACTTATCTGTACACAATCACAAGCAAGCACTATCACACTGCATTACATATATTGTTATGATTGTTGCTACTGAGATTCCCCCGAATCTCATCCCCATCCATAACCCATTACAGGGAGGTTATGCTGAAGTGGATTTTGAGAATCCTAGGAGACGCCGTTATGCTGCCGAAGTAAAGACTGAACATCAGTATATGATAAGTACTGTGTACGTAGTGCTGTCTAAGGAGGCTAGAAGTGAGTGGACCTAGCCGGTTCATCTAGTCTTTCCTGGGTACTACGTAGAATGGTAGTTCTCATGAGGGGATTACCGAATCAGTACAGTTCAGTTCTTTCTACAGAAGGAATGTAGCGGTTATGCTGCCGGAGTTTAGGCAGAAAGAGATGTAATAGAGATAGAAAGATTATGTATATGTCTTGTTGTGTATGCCATGCTGTATGACATTATGTTATTCAATGATAAGTATTGTTGGGCATGTTAAACTTGTGTATGAGGAATTAAGGGAGAAATTCGCAGGTCCTGAGGTAGCAGTGTTTTGACCTCAGTTTGACCTAGTAAACGGAGGAGTTTGGCCACGAAATTTGGCAAGCCAGTCGTACACATCTGGGGCATTACGTGGATAGGTAATAAGCCTTGTTTGGATGTGTAGAATGAGATTAATCAGTTCTCAAATCAAAGGTCCAGAATAAGGAACTTAGAGTAAAATTTTGAATTTCTGGGCTTAAGTTAAGATATAATTAAGCTAATATTGCTTCCGCAAGTGTACTCTGAGGAGTCTAAGGGAGGATGTTTCATTTTGGTATCAGAGTAATAGGTTATGGCATAAACTAGACAGGATTATAGTTCAGAGCATAAGATTCTAGCACAGAACAGAAGGTTCTGGCTCAGTGATGCTCTGATGAAGAAAGGTTATCGCCCTAGAGTACATAGAGGTTTAGAAAAGCCCAGTGGAGGTAAAGCTCTTAAATGAGAAAGTGAGATAAGGTAGACCCCGGAATTACGTCGAGATGGGGTAAGATATGAAAGAAATGGACACTGCTTATAAGTGCAGTAAGTTGTCCATAAGAAGGAAAGAGATAGTATTGAAAAGGTGCAAAGTTTGATGAGATAGCTAGAATGAGATTTGTCTAGGCAGGATCCTAGGACATGGCCTAAGGCTAGAGATGTGATGGGCTGATGTTCCCTAAGTAGAGGGATTCCATCACGGAGAAGTAGTAGACCTAGGGAAGAGTACCCTAGAGAGCCAAAGTGATCATAAGAGAGGATGAATGAGATCCCCGCGACTCATGTTCGCTAAGATCAAGAGAAAGGGAAAAGAGATAAAGATATAATTAAGCTAATATTGCTTCCACAAGTGTACTCTGAGGAGTCTAAGGGAGGATGTTTCAATCTTTGCCAACCTCTCTTATAACCGTGCCTCAATTGAAGCCTCTATCCAAGCCTCTGCCTTAGCCTCTGCCCTTATGGTGGAGAGCAAGGATTCCAACTCTGCCCTCGGTATCACATGTGGGGAACGTCTTTGAGATGCTGCAAAGTAATCTCTTATACCCATACCTCTTCCAACTCCCCTGACACGGCCCGCATGTGTTCGATTCCTCCGTTCAAAAATGCCATTCCATTGCGGTGTTCCTGGAGGAGTCAATTATGAGACATCCCATAATTCCTAAGATGATCGATAAACTCTTGGCTCAAATATTCACCACCTCGATTAGATCGAAGGGCTTTAATTGTTTTGCCAAGCTGGTTTTGTACTTCATTTTAAAATATCTTGAACATTTCAAAAGATTCGGATTTATGTTTCATTAGATAGACGTAGCCATATCTACTGAAATCATCTATGAATGTGATGAAGTACGAATAACCTCCTCTAGCATTTGTATTTATCGGTCCACACACATCTGTATGTATGAGGCCAAACAAATCAGTGGCCCTCTCACTGTGCCCAGTGAAATGAGACTTTGTCATCTTTCCTAACAAACAAGACTCACAAGTATCATATGATTCAAAATCAAATAAGTTGAGAAATCCATCTTGATGGAGTTTAGAAATGCTTTTCTCATTTATATGGCCCAGACGACAGTGCTAGAGGTATGTCGGATTCAAATCATTTGGTTTGACCCTTTTGGCAGTTATGTTATAGATATTTCCATGATTGGGTTGTTCCAAGTTCAATATGTAATGATCAACATGCAAATCACCATGAGCATAGAAAACATCATTACGATAAATGGAACATTTACCATTCCCAGAAATGGAAGTGTAACCTTCCTTATCCAAATAAGAAAGAGAAACAATGTTACTACTCAAAGCAGGAACATAATAGCAATTGTTCAAAACTAACAAAAGCCCAGTGGGCAGAACTAATTCATAAGTGCCTACAGCTAAAGCAGCAACCTTTGCTCTATTTCCAACTCGTAGGTCAACTTCGCCCTTCTTCAGCTTTCTACTGTCCTTTAGGCCCTGCACATTTGTACAAATGTGAGAACCACATGCAGTATCTAATACCTATATAGTGGAAGTAGAGAGATGAATGTCTATAACATAAATACCTGAAGTGATAGCCCCGCTATCCTTCTTGTTCTTTTTTGGATCTTCAAGGTAGAGTTTGCAATTCCTCTTCCAATGACCCGGTTCATTGCAGAAGAAGCAAACTCCTTCCTTTGGAGGCTTTGCCTTCTTTGGTGCAGGCTTGGTTTCGGGCTTGCCTGACTCTTTGGTCTTACCAGATGAGCCATGACCCTTCCCCTTCCCCTTGCCTTTCTTTTTCATACCCTTTCCTTTCTGAACCATCAAAATAGTACTGGGCTTCTTCTTAACAGTCGGCTCAGCAGTTTTAAGCATCCCATGCAGTTCAGAAATAGATTTCTCCATGTTGTTCATGTTGTAGTTCATGACAAACTGGTCATAACTTTCCGGGAGTGAGTTCAAGATCAAATCTGTAGCTAACTCCTGGCTCATGGGAAATCCAAGCCTCTCAAGGTGATCTATGTACCCTTTCATCTTTAAGACATGAGTATTCACTGATGCACCTTCAGCCATCTTGCAGGAATATAAGGCCTTAGTAGTCTCATACCTCTCTTGCCTTGCCTGTTACTGGAACATTTCCTTAAGATGCACAATCATCTCATAAGCCTCCATGTGTTCCATATCTCTTTGGAGCTCCGGAACCATGGTGGCAAGCATCAAGCATCCCACATCGACAGAGTCTTCCTTATGCTTCGCATAAGAATCTCTCTAAGCTCTAGGAGCATTGGCTGCTGGCTCCTCAGGAATGGATTGATCTAGGACATATACCTTTCTTTCCTGCTTGAGAACAATTCTCAAGTTCTTGAACCAGTCAAGAAAGTTTGTCCCATTGAGTTTGTCCTTCTCAAGAACAGATCGCAACGATAATGTAGCAGTATTACTAGTCATCATGATTCTACAATTAAAATATGCAAGCGAATTAGCAATCTCCCACTGAATAAAACAACCCTCAATGTAATAATTAGTGGGCTAAGATCCATATTTGGCTTAAACTTGAGTCCGCTTTGGCAGGATGCTCAACTTTAAGTTATTTAGGTAGGTAACAACTTTACCAATTACATCAAATGTAACTCTTAGATGTTTATGGGATTCCATCATCATATGATCCGGCATGTTTTAATCCCATATTATGCCTTGAGACCCAAAACTGTTTTGATAATCTCAATTAAGTCAAACAATAACAAACATAAGAGTAGCACCATTACTCTTGCTTGTCTCCCCAAGATAACTCAAATGCACCCACTTTGGTGGAGCCTACAAATGAGCGATCGAGGTTTTGACAAGTGTCATTAATTGACGGCATATGACTTAAGATTTCTTTTAGAGGGTTTAATTAACTATCCGGTTTGCATGTATCTCGATTGTATCTCATACCAGTATTATGCATATAAAACATACATGCAGTGATCTAATCAAAAGATGCATAATCTTAAACGTGATACAATATGGCTCACCTATCCTAAGTCCCCTCAAGCCAATGAGAGAAGCTGTCTAATTAGAATAGGAAAATTACATAAGGAAACCTCGTTTTAACATTCGAGGGGAGTGAGATGAGAAGAGAATGTACAACGAGAGTCATTAAAGGAAGGCACGACACGCAGGCCGCATTTAGAAAAATTACAACACTTGTAATCAAGAGCCATATTGTTCACCATACCCAAACATTCAAGAATCAAAATTCATACTATTTGAAGGGCAATAAATATTTCAAAACATTCATACATAAGGAAAGCCAGTATATCTTACGATTATGTTGGGCTACAAACAGGTAGCCACGGCGCAGCGCCCCAATGGAAATTTTTGATCAAGAATCTTAATTCTATTTCCTTAGACCCCATTAATATTAATTGATCAAATCAATTAACATACACCACCGATTTCAGTTTCCTTTCGGATTCCGTATATGTCATACATAAACGGATTCCATATATGTCATACATATCTCGCATGTTATCATATAATCAGCTAAGAAGTCTAACATACATCACATGTATCAACAATCAAACCTAACTTAAACACAAAACGGCATGGCTCTGATACCACTATAGGGAATTGGAAGACACGCAGCGAAAATTAACTTTAAAAATTTTTCCATTCCTAGCCAGGATCTACCGAATGTGTTTAGGTCAAGGAGAAAGAAGTGTTACCTTCGCCATTCGAGCCTTGGTCGCGACCTCAGTGTCCACTAGTCGCGACTCCTCGCCTCTGGAACTTTCAGTCGCGACCTCGTCAGCTTCTAGTCAAGACCTGTCGCCTCTGGAGTTGTTAGTCACGACCTACTCTGCTTCTAGTCGCGATCGGAGGTCTCTGGAATTTGTAGTCGAGACCTCGTCGGCTTCAAGTCACGACCTATCTCCTCTTTTCGGATTTCTGACATTCAGATGCCCGTATGGTCGCGACCTCAGTGTCAATAGGTCGCGACCTCAGTGTCAATAGGTCGATCATAAGAAGTCGACAGCTCAGATCGGTTTCCTCTACCGGTATCCACACGAACAGCGTTCCAATCATGAATGACGTGCTAGCGCCTCTTGTCCCTCTAGGGCTTTCTAGAGATTCTGTCCTCACCGTCTCTATTTCGGCAGTTTCTTATCTGCAAACCTTTTGCACTCTCCCTGGCCCCTTTTCTCACGTCTGAATGTGTGTGTAGAGATCTATAGAACCCTAGCCCCTAATGTCAAATATATAGGAAGCTATCGGGCTTCTAATAGGGCCGGGCTTCAGAATTAATCTCATATTAATTCTGAAATTAATACAATATCTTATATTGCATAATTTAATAAGAAACTAATTAAATAAATATGGTTTATATTAAATCCGTCCCACAGATTTAATTCACCTATTTATTTAATTTAAAATAAAGATAAGATAGAATTATATTTGATTTATTCTCATAAATCAAATTTGAGATATCTTATCAATTTGAATTTCAAATTCAAATAGATCATATCCATTTAAATTCAAATTCAAAAGTGATAGAAATTTAATTTATCCTTATAAATTAAATCTTGCAAATATCTCTTATATTATATATAATATATATATAAAAATATATATATATAATATATAAATTCACCCTAGACTATTCATTGAATCTAGATATCTCTTATATTCAATGAATCTGGACATCATAGCTCGCATTGGGCTGTTTTGTGTGCGACCCTGTAGGCCCATATGAAGTTGGCAGTGGGCCAGTTACTATACTAACCCACAAGTCGTAAGCGGTCTCTAGCAAGGCATTACGACTACCCAAAACATATGAGGATCGATAAACGATACAACCTTTCATACAACCATATCACGTCCCTTTTGTCACACGATATTTTGGTCAAGGATGAGGCATGGAGAACGTCATCCTCCTGTTCCTGACCGTTACTTTCTCGATCCCTGAGTAGTTTGAATATAGAAATGGAACTACCCTTCCATTCCAGTATGGCCATACATTTCTCAGACTCACTCATCGAGGGGCCCAGTAATATCTCTCTACGAATGTGAGGGACAAATTCCATCTTGACCATTCACATTCCTCCACATGAAAAACCACTAAGCCCGAGCATAGCCTTTATGATCACTCGGTCAAAAGTGACTTTTGACTAGGTCAAAGCTGAGCGGTCGTCATGTAGGAGTCCATGATGATCTCAGGTCAAAGGGCATAGTGACATGGCTTGTATATGAGAGAAGCTTATGACTTAACCCATGCTGCTCTCTCATAGCGGGTCGTTCCAGCACCCTGTACTCTTACATGTGCCTATGACTTTGATTTATATCTCTATATATCTTCAAAGTCATACTGGTCTTATTTCATCTTTGCTCCCGCATAGATGACCGACCAGGGAGATTTAGGATAAGATCATGAGTTATCCAAGGATGGTCATCACAGTAAACATGCAAATAATGTGATAACATAATGCAATGATTGGCCCCTAGGGCACAATTTCCAACAATTTCTACTGTAACATCCCTAATTTCTGTACTAAGTTGTATGTACAGATTGAATAAAATATATAAGATTTTTTTTCAGGAAAAGATGTGGCCATATTTATGTAAAGAAAGGGATTAAATTGGAAGAGGAAGAAAGTGTAAGAGCCAAAGTGCAATTATGAAAAGTTTAAGATTAAAAGAAAAGGTAGACAAAAATGTGGGGTCTTTAAGTGTAACTATGAAAAGTTGTGATTTGTGGTAAGTTAAAGGGTAAAACTGTAAATATGGGAACTTTGGACTGAAAACAGGAAAAAAATGACTGTGTTCTAATCGGACCCAAATTTTTCTAGTAAATAGAGAAAATTATTCTGGGTTGTTTGACGTAACACAGAATTTTGATTTGAGGTCCCGAAAAATTGATATAAATTTCTGAAGTTAGATAAAATTATTACAATATTTTTCGGATCTCAGAATCAGATGAGGCCTTCCAGTAAATTCCTATAATTTATATAAGAATTTATAAAATTGACAGGATCAGAAAAGGAATCCTGTAGAATTTTTAATGGAATTTACAGTTGAATAAAATACCCGATGAATATTGCTAGGAGAGTTTGCTAGGAATTTGTGCCACAAAGGTATTTTAACCTAAAAGGCCCAAAAATGGTGTCATTAAGGCCCAATAAAATAAGTAGACTGATGGGTGTTCCAGTGTCCAGAGGAACCCCGAAAAAGTGTAATGGAGGGCATTTTGGTCATTTTGGATAGGCCAAAACACCAAGACAAGGGAAGGAAAGGTTAGTCGGAGTCAATATATATTTTGACAAGGTCTAAAGAGGTGAGAAATGACAATTATGCCTTTGGGTTTAATAAAGTGCAAGGAAAAGCACTGAGGATATTTTGGTAAATTTTCCAAGGCATTTAAAATTAAATTTAAATCCAGTATGAGAATATCAATGGTATGAAGGATTTAAATATTGAAAAAAAATATATTATATAGAGTTCCATAAAAATTAGATTAAGAAAACAGTCCGGTTTACGGAAAATCGGATCGGGCCCGTACCGGATTGGACTGGATGGGACTGGATTGGGTTGAAACTTTTCTTGGAACTCACACACACAAAATGGTGCCAAAGAGAAGGCTTAGGTGTCCCAAGTGATGTCATGTTAGTGATGTCATGGTGGTGATGTCATGAGTGAAAAGAGATAAGACATTCCAAGATCAAGCCTTTAACCATTAGATCAAATAGTTCCCAAGGTGATCTTGGCCTTCAATTTTCCCAAGATTTTGCTATAAATACCCCCTCATTCTAAGACAAAACTGTGAGCAAGAACCTTAGAGAACCTCTTGCAAAATATTTTCTCAAGCAAGGAAGAAGCAAGGATCTTGAAGAAGCTTGTAAGGTAAGTTGCTCCCTTGCTTCTAGACTTTGTTCTTATGACTTCTTCTTAAGTTTAAATTGGTTTTGAGGCTTGAATCTTGGGGAAATGCTGCTGAAATTTCTTTGGATATGTGATAGGAACATGTGTTTATGTTCTATATAGTTTGCACAAGCTTAAACAAGCTTGAATCACATGATAATGGTTTAGGAATCCATGTGTGTTTGTGAATCCATGAAGGTGTTCTTTTCTGTACAGTACGGAATCACTGTTCATATATTGGAATTTCATGGTTTTGATGCTTCCAATGGGTTTAGAATTGAATTTTGTGTGGGGTTATAGTAGGAAAACAAGTATTGGAAGCATTGGAACCAAAATGGGAATTTTTGGAAAAAGGGAGCCACTTTTTGGTTTCTGCATAGAACTTTGGGAAGGAATTGGATTATGGAATTTTTGAATACATATTTAGATTCTACATGAAAAATTATGTGGAAATGAACCATGAGAGTTTTGTTTAGAAAGATATAAACATGTCACAAAGTAGAGAAAGAAAGGGGCATATTGAAGCCTAGACTTGGAATTTGTTTGGAATGGAGTTATAATTTGGTAATTGTCTTGTAATATCTAGGTTTTGACATTTGTGGCAAGGAAAGATCACTTCAAGAAGGGAAGGACAAGGATCCATAAGAGGTAGCAAGAATACCTAACTATAAACTTATGTGCTTTGATTGATTTGCTTACTTCATATGCATGAAGGTTTGGTTAATCATGGAATATTGTGTGATGATATTTATGATGATGATGATGTGCTATGAATATGTGCCACTCCTTGCAATATATGTCATGACAATATGCATGTTAGAGTTTGCTTATGTATAAGCATGAATTAGCTCCCATTGCATGATAACATGTTAGGCATTTAATCAAACATGCATAACCTTATAGTTTGTATTACTTGCTATTGAGATTTCCATGAAATCTCATTCCTTCCATATCAATAAATATTGCTCTAGGTGCTGGAAATTCACAAGGAGGAAAGTAAATGGGAATGAACAATGTGTATATGACTTGGAAAGCATGCCTTTAATTTATGTGATGATATATTGGTATGTACATGGTAAATACTCACTGGATCCGAGTTGAGGGAGTGACCTTCCAGCGATAGTTTGAGTGACTTATCCATTTCAGTTTCATGTGAAATTTGATATGAACATAGCTAAGATCCATAGGTTTAATTGGAAACCAATAACATATAATTTGGTTAAGTTTTCAAATTGATATGATTTTTCAAATTTGGACTTAAACTCTGGATCAAAAAAAAACAAGTCATCCGATATAGTAAGGTTCCAACGCGGTTTTCATATAGCAAATGAATGAGTTTTTCCGTGATTTTTGGTGATATTAAAGTACACATTCTTAGATTTAAATCCATAGGTAATTAGACTCAATTGGATAAGTATACAAGGAGAAATTAATTTTTGAAAATGGGGCAAAGAAACTGGAACTTCTAGATTTACCAAATGAACAGTAAAGTTCAACGAATAAACTGATTTGATCTGGACAAGGAAACCTCATTTTCATATTTTTATCTCAAATTTAAATGAAATAACTTTCATTATAAATTGTAATCACCTCAATATGATTTTTCTAGATTTAATTATGAATTTCCAAAATTCAGGCTGTAATCTGGAATTACCCAGTGAACAGTGACAATAAACAGTACCGAAAGCCTAACTCTTGGAAATTCATGTTTTTAAGGTTAAGAGGTATTCCAATGATCTAAGATAATTCCAATTGAGTATATGTAAGGTTAAGATTTAAGTTCAAGATTTAAGGTTAAGATTTAAAGATATTTACTAGAAAATGCCGTTGTGCTGGTAGACTATACAGAGTATTGTGTACGTAGGTGCTGTCTAAGGAGGTTGGAAGTGAGTGGTGAAACATCCTCCCTTAGACCACTCAGAGTACACTTACGAAAGCAATATTATCTCGATTATATCTTAACTTAAGCCCAGAAATTTAAAATTTTACTCTTAAGTTCCTTATTCTGAACCTTTAATTTGAGAACTGATTAATCTCATTCTACACATCCAAACAAGGCTTATTACCTATCCACGTAATGCCCCAGATGTATACAATTGGCTCACCAAATTTCGTGGCCAAACTCCTTCGTTTACTAGGTCAAACTGAGGCCAGAACACTGCTACCTTAGGACCTGCGAATTTCTCTTTTCATTTCTCATTCGCAAATTGAACATGCCAAACAATATTTATTATTAAATAATAAAATGTCATACAACAAGTCATACACAAAATTCTCATATTTCTATTACATCTTTTCCTGCCCGAATTTCGGCAGTATAACCGCTAGGCTTCATCTGTACCAAGAACTGAACCGTACTGATTCGGTAATTCCCTCATGAGAACTACCATTCTACATAGTACCCAGGAAAGACTGGATGAACCGGCTAGGTCCACTCACTTCCAGCCTCCTTAGACAGCACTATGTACACAGTACTTATCATATTATGATGTTCAGTCTTACATTCGGCAGCATAACGGCGTCTCTCAACATTCTTAAAATTCACTTCAACATAATCTCCCTATAATGGGTTAGATATGGGGAATGAGATTCGGGGGAATCTCAGTAGTAAACAATCATAACAATATATGTAATGCAGTGTGACAGTGCTTGCTTGTGATTGTGTACAGATAAGTATACTGCATGCTTCCATACTCAATAACATATGATCATAGCATTGCAGTAGAGCTTCAGACATAACATATAAGACAACAATCCAACCAAACAATAGCACATCCAATCACAAAGCCATTACATAAAAGCTAGGATTAGTTACTACCTCAAAAGCAGAACTCTAGAACCTCTCTACTGCTTTCAACTTCACCAGAACTTCCTTTCTTTCTTTCTTTCTTTCTCCTTCTCTCTCTTCTTTCTCTCTCTTTCTTGCCCAAAACCGTGGGATGCATGAAATGGGAGGAGGAGGGGGTATTTATAGTTTCCTTCAATGGCATTCCTGTAATTTTGAAGCCATCTGAACATGTGGTCCTGGTTTTTCTTGGAATTTCCTATTTTCTTTTATTCCTTTTTACTGCATCACCCAGGACACCTCACCGGGACACCTCTTTGCCACATTCTTCACATGTCACAATTTCTGGACACCTCATCAGCTGACTCAGCATTTCCAGTCTAATCCAGTACCGGTCCGGTCCGATTTCCCACAAACTGGACTCACCGGCTAAGATTGTGCCATGTGTCCTTAACTTTTCTTCTCCCTCTAGACCAGTGCCATGTGGCACTTGGAAGGGACCTTTCATGCTTTCCAATGCTATCCAGATAAGTCCCAGACTTTATCTGATCACCTCATCGATTATCGTGCCGACCGAGTAATTTTACTTTATTGAAACAGCATTAAAAAAGTATTTTAATGCCACTTTTTTCCACATATCCCTGGGCCTACGTTTTTGGGCTCTAGGAATATCATCTTGGGTCTCTGATCCATCCCAAGTACTCTGATGGCACGATTTCCAAGAAATACCCCTTGGCAAAATACCAAAATTCCCTTAATCTCTCTTTCTTTACTTTACTAGGTCTAGGGACATTATTGTCTTTTCACATCTTACCAAAGTACTCTCTGTCCCTGGTCAACTATCCAGATACCCTGTCTGGACTGACTAACCTTAGGCAAATGACCAAAATACCCTTTACTCATACTTCAGCTATTCTATAATATAAGGGCATTTTCGTCATTTTGCACCTTTTTCCCGGACACCGGTCCCTCTTACCACTGAACTGATATTATGGGCCTGAGCCTTCCCTGGTGTCACTATGGGCCTTAGAAAACACTGTATGGCCTCTGGCCATAGTCCGATCATCTCTATTTGGACTGCCTTTCCTTTACCGATTATAACTGTAAATTCCCATCTTCAGGAATTTTTACAGAAAAATCAGGACCTCAAATCAAAATTCTGGGTTGCGTCATTCAACCCAGAATTCTTTTCTGTATCTCCCGATATTTTCAGATATTTTATCCGGACCGGGCTATTTTTGCCTGAAAGTACGCTCTCGCGCACACTTTTCAAAAATGACAATTTTACCCTTGGTAATATTTCTAATTCTTTCATACCTATAGAGACCTCATATGCATATTTCACAGTTCAGTGAAATGATCAGCATAATTTTCTCTATTTTCTAGCAAAATATGGTACTCATCGGCTACCTGCCCGATCTTTCCCAAAATTACGATTTTGCCCCTACATTCTCTTTCTGGCATCTATTCTCATCTTCTTATCCTTCATCTTAAGTTCTAAAAATTCTCTTTCAATAACTCATCCCTTAAACTCTTTGGGAGTCATCGTTACTTGAAAGGCTTGACAACCTGCCCATATCAGGTTATCTTGCACAGGAGCCAGCCCATATCAAGCTACCTGCAGAATTCCTAGGCTTAAGACTTAGGATATTCCTCACATTCCTCATTTTGAACCTAGGTGAACTGTCCCGATCTTGTAGGTTAAAGACTTAACGAATCTTTAAATCCTGAAGGACTTAACTCATCCCTCGGATTCCTACAAAATACAGGTAAGTGATCCGCCCATATCAGATTACTACCCCGGGACTATGGGTTTAGCAGCCTGCCCATATCAGACTACTTCCCAGTTCTCCTAGACCAAAAATCGGGATGTTACAAGTGGACCTAGCAGGTTCATCCAGTCTTTTCTGGGTACTTACGTAGAATGGTAGTTCTCATGGGGAATTACCGAATCAGTACAGTTATTTTCTGCCAGAATTTTTGGCAAGAGAGATATAATCCAGTTGAGAGTGCTATAGCAAGAGTACTCTGAGAGATATAAAGAATGATGTTTCACCTACCATCTGACTTGAAGGATCCATGGGACTCTTGTTGTTTAAGATCACTCTATAACATAAAAAGAACAAACTAAGGAAAATGATATAATTATAGTCCACTAAAACAAAATAATGCAAGTAGTTCTTACATTCAGAAATCATGCGAGCATTGTCGCTTGTAAATGTTTCACTCTTTCTTTGGCGAGTGTACAACCATTTTTCTTCGCGACATATCAGAGAGGGGGGTCAAGAAGAACACTAGGATCCGACCCAGTATTTTCTTCTAGCCTCTTCCTCTTGGCCCCCCAAAACCCTCTTTCTGCTTTCGCATAACCCCTCGAGACATTGTGTGGGGACAATCATTCTTGAGGGCGTATTCAATCGCTTTTGCCTTTTTATTCCTACAAGACATGAAGTAGTTAAAATCAATACATATGATATTCTTTTATGTTTTCTACCAACATATACAAAAGGATACACTCACCATTGCTGCTGGCGTGGTCCGAATCCTAACAAATTCTTCCCAAGTAGCTTCGTCAATGAATTGATACTTGCTGCATGGAGAAGGTTGAGGACTACTTCTGTCCTGTCCATTCACATACTAACGAGCTAGTTATGTCTTGAATGCCCTCTAACGCTCAGCGCAATAAGACAACGTCTTCTTCTTCAAGACCTCATTATTGGGAACATCGTAAGTGAGCTGCAATGATTGTCATTGAAAGCAGAGTAATCAACAAACAGTTGTGTATTTGGTATTGCTCTACATGCAATATTAGATAGTTCCTATACCTGGATAGTGTCCCAAATTTAATTCTTTACGCGATCATCCACAGTATCCTAAGTCAAATAGGTGATGCTAGGCTTGTTGCGTGCTAGAAGGCTGACAAAACTTACGTACTTTGCCCTGTGTTCACTAGTTGGGTTCCAATTTCTGTTAAACTCTATCCAAAGCAGTTTCCCCTCTTTCCTGTCCTTCGTAATGTCTTTCAAATGAGTCGCACTTCTACCCTTCCTTTGCGTAGTGTCGCTTGGAGTATCGCTAGCCTCAATCTGAGTAACTCTATCGCCCATATTCCTATATACCCAATAACAACATCAAAAATATTGTAAACAGACTTAACCCTTTTTCCTTCAACCCGTCAAAGTACACAAAACTTGTTCCTTTAGCAGTTATGAATAGAAAGATATGCAAGCATTTATCAGAAAAAATAGAATACATAGATTAAACGAACATAAAAATGGGGAAGCACGTACACATAGGAAAATAAGTGCAGAGAACACGTACACGGAATAGCAGAACGAGAGAGACAATAGAGAAGAATGACTGAGCATGAAGAAGACTTGCGAAAACCACAGAGCATGACAAGCGGAGATATGATAGAGTACGTGAGAAATGAGAATGATGGTCGCTCCAAGGGGCTGGCTTAAAAAATGTATATAAACATTTTACACCGGATACAAATTATTTTAACCCGGACAACAACAGAACCGATGTAAAATTAATACATTTGACACCTGATAAAGTATAAAACTGGTGTAAAAAATAACACCGGATAAAGTATAAACCTGTGTAAAATCGAACTATAATTTATTAACCAAATAGTCAGTAGTAGACTTTTTACACAGGATAGCACTTAAGACCGGTTTTAATTTTGTAGTTTTTTTAAACTCCATCATCATATATATCATCCCATCCCTTCGCGTCACAATATTCTTATCAGAACAAGAATCTGCCTCTGTTATTATTACATCAAAATCATATATGCAATCATAACAAGAAACTTAATATTGCATGTTTAAACTAAATCGAAAATAAGAAACACATGGAAATCAATCAGAATCCACTTCTTCTTCATTTAATTTTGGTAAACCTACTGAAAAAGAAGGGATCTCACAAATAGAATCATCATTGTCAATAACCATTTTTCCTTGGAGTGCGATAGACTATCTTTTATTTTGAGGATCAGTGATATAGAACACTTGCTTTGCTTGGTCTGCCATAATGAAAGGCTCATCCCCAAAACTTATATTATTCAAATCAACCAGTGTAAATCCTAACCGATCGACCATAACACCATTGTTTACATTAGCCCACTTGCATTTGAACACGGGAACTTTGAATTTGGAGTAGTCCACCTCCCAAATCTCTTCAACAACGCCATAATAAGGGATGGCTACTAATTCAGGATTGTTGTCTTTTAAACTAGAGAAATGCATAGCTTCAGCCACTAACATAACACCACTGTTTTGCACGATACTTCTATCATCTAGGGACTTCTATTAAAAGGCATACCCGTTGATATCAAATGAATTCCAATAGATCACATTAAGTTGAGGACCACAAGCCAACCATCTAACTGTATCAGAAACATAATCCTCATTTTCAACCTCCAGTTTGAACCAATGTGCAAAAGATTTGTTGTGTTCTCTAATCAACCTTTGCTCTGTCATCCTATTATTTTTTTTTCTGGACAAGATCTTTATGAACAGCAATATAGTCTTGAACTTCATCAATGTTATTCAAGATGTGTAAGTGTATTTGCTGCAATTCATTACGATCAACACTCCTCACCGACTTTCAGCGTTGACCCCCTATTTGGCACGGGGTTTATGGAGACCAGTAAGTCTTACTTTAGACAGGTATTGTTGACAAAAATCCATAGCTTCTTGGCAACATATTTTTGAACAATAGATGCTTCGGGCCGATTTGGATTCTTCATATACCCTTTAAGGATTTTCATGTATCTTTCAAATGGGTACATCCATCGTAAGTATATAGGGCCACACAGTTTTATCTCTCGCACTAGATGAACGATGAGGTGTACCATGATGTCAAAAAAGGTAGAAAGAAACTATTTTTCAAGCTGGCACAAAATAACATAACCCTCGTGCTCCAATTCCTCCAACTTTTCAGTCTCAAAGACTTTTTCACATATAGCATTAAAGAAGAAGCAAAGTTGGGTTACAATGTGTCTCAAATCATCTTGAAAGATTCCTCGAACAGCCACTAGGAGTAATTGTTGCATCAATACATGACAATCATGAGACTTTTGGCCTACTAATTTCAAATCTTTCATGGACACAATCCTCTTAAGATTAGATGAGTACCCAGAGGGAACTTTGATTCCTTGTAAACACTCACAAATACTTCTTCGCTCAGCCTTGGACAAGATGTTAGTCTCTTCAACATGATAGCTCCCCTCACCATCTGGCCTCGGATGTAAATCCTCTCGTATTCCCATTTCTTTCAAATCCAATCTTGCCTTCAAACCGTCTTTGAAACTACCATGTGTGTTGAGAAGTGTTCCAACAATGCTGTCACACACATTTTTCTCCACATGCATCACATCAATACAATGCTTTACATGAAGATGTCGCCAATACGGAAGCTCAAAGAAAATAGATCTTTTTTTCCATACATTTTTCTCACTTTTCTTGGTAATCTTATCGAAAGTGACATTGATATCTTTCACCTTTTCATAAACTTGTTCGCCAATCAATGGCTTTGGAGCATTTTCAAATTCTTGGCCGCCATAAAATTTCTTCTTTAGTCGACGGTATGGGTGAGCTTGTCTTAAAAATCTCCTATAACCTAGGTAGACTGTCTTTCTTCCATGATGAAGTTGATAGTAGCAAGTCCCTTCCTCACAAATCGGACATGCTTTATGGCCCTTAACATTATACCCTGACAAATATTTGTATGTAGGAAAGTCATTAATTGTATAAAAGATCATGGCCCGCATATTGAAGACCTCCTTCTTAACCGCATCAAAAACATCCACACCTTCCCATAGATTCTTCAAAAACCACTGTCACTCCACCCATGCCGAGCTTTCACACTTACCAATCTCAACACCGTATTCAACAGGTTGTATTTTCTGCACCCTGGGTATAGAGGCTTTTCTGCATCATTGCACATATTACTATATGCATGTGACCGCATAAAAACATCTTCTCCAACATCACGAATCATGTCTTCTACTCGATCATCAGTATCCATGTCATCATCAAAAGTCTGTTCTACCTGTTCATCATGCCATACCCATACTGTGTAACTCTTACAAAACCCCTCATAAATTAGATGAGTGTAAATATCAGCAGGACTTTGTTTCCTCTCATTCAAACAACTCACACAAGGAAAATAAAACCTTACATTGTCATCATCACCATTCCGTTTAGCAAAATCCAAAATCTCCTTCACCCCCTCAGCATACTCAACACTTGTTCGTTTAGCATTTATCCAACTATGATCCATATTTGTGGAAGACTAAGAAACTAGGAAAATAGAAAACAAGAAAACATTACGTTGCAGCTAATTGCATGGAGATAATAAATTTTTAGTTCTTGAGAGGAGTTCAAAACAAAACTCAATCTATGAAGCGCCGATAAGACTTAACGCGCGAACCAGGGAAAAATGAGAGATGGAAGGCGCGAGAAATGTACCAAATAAAAGAGTATTTGGTAAAAAAATAAAAAAATGTTTATTTGGTAAGAAAATATACACCAAACAAAATGTTACACCCGTGTAGATATATATACAACAGGTGTAGAGAGTATATTTTACACCAGCCACTATATATAAATCGGTGTAAAATATATCAATTTTTTTAAGTGAAAGAATACTATGTCATCAACTTTTACACAAAAAAATATATATTAGAATATATAAAAGTTGCAATCTTTCACTACTCATCAGACTCAGAGTTTTGGTAGTCATCAGATTGGGTGAGATCAACAGGATTAAAGAAGCTATCACGTGGTTGATGGCAGTAAACTTCTGAGCAGAAATTGCTGAAACTTGCTTTCAGTCTGTCAACTTTCTGATTCAGTTCTTCGAGGAGTCCTCCAGCCCATTGAAGCACAGTATGAGTTCCTCAAGCTGCTCTATCAGAGTCATAACCGGGGGAGGAGGAGAAGGAATAGAAGGGTGAGGATCAGGATGTTTGTCTTCAAAGTCATCTCTGTTTCTTTTATGGGGAGGAGAAGGAGGCGTACGTGAGGAAGAGCCCATTGGAGGAGTCAGATAGATGAAAAGAAAAGAAAACAGAGATAAAGTGATGAGACGAAATGTACAGATCGATCATAGGAATGGTATACATATATATATGGTTCATGGTCAATAAGAATATAGAAGAATGCAATTGACCTTCTATCATAATGACTATAAATGTTGGGAACCGAAGAAGTAAAATGAATGGTCTGAAGAATAAAGAAAACAGGAAAGCATAGACAGGAAACTGAAGAGGCAGATAGGATAAAGCTAATCTGCACCGGGTGTTTATATTTTAAATCGGTTATTTTTAAAACTGGTGTAAAAATTTAATTCTTTTCAAATTGCTGTCTCCTCAGAGACTGGTTTAAAAGTGGGATTTAGGTGTATAGAACATTTTGAAAAATAAATGGATTATCTCAGCAACGTATGCAGAACAAGAAACTAGTTAAACTTCATTTATTCAAATTAAACTTTACTAACTAACTTTACATCTTGAAATCTATATAAATACAATAGGCCTGTTTGGATAGGATTTTGAAAAAGGGCTTATGAAAAAAAAGGGCTTATGGACAACTTATGGAAAAGGACTTTTGGAGAAGAGTTTATGGAAAAAAAGTGATTTTGAATAAATAGGTGTTTGGATAGTTATTTTTAGAATGACTTTTATGGTGGTAAATTACCAAAAAGGGTATGATTTGATTTAAAGTAAGAGAGAGGAGAGAGTTAGAGAAAAGAGAAGAGAGAGGAGAGAAGGAAGAGAGGAGAAAGGAGAGAGGGTGTAAGAAAAAGTAGGAGAGAGGAGAGAGTTTGTAAGAAAAAGTAGGGGTAAGATAGTAATTAGATAGTCCATAAGTGCTTTTACTGTTGAAAAAGCTATTTTAAATAGCTTATTCAAAACCATGGTTTTAAACCATGGTTTTGTCCAAAAGCACTTATGGACAAATAAGCCTATTTGTTTTGAAATTTTCCCAAACCGAGGTTTGGGCCAAAAGCCCTTTTAAAACTGCGGTTTGGGTGTTTTCCAAACACACCCAATATCATCATCTCCTCATTCTTTTTATTACATTAAAAATGAGGTGGGGAATAGAGAAAGGCAGGTGACCCCATTTTCACTCATCATCATCATCTTCCGAGTCAGTGCATGTTTTGGGAGTCAGAATTTGGATCAACAACAGGATGAAAGAACTATCATCCTGTTGATGGTGACGAACTTCAGAATAGAAGGCTCTGAAACGTTCATTTATCCTCTCAACTTTCAGACTCAGTTCTCCCACCGAGCGCTCCAGGGCATTAAAGCGCGGGATGAGTTCCTCCAAGCACTCCACCATTTTCTGGAGCAGGGGAGGAGGAGAAGGAACTGAAGGGTTATCATGATAGACATTTTTGTCTTCAAAATTATGTCTTTGTGTTTTGTGAGGCGGAGAAGGAGGGGTGGATGAGGAAGAAGCCATTGGAGAGTTAAGATAGAAGAATAAAAGAAATGAATATAAAACAGATATCGGAGAAGGTGATCATGATGAACTACTGCGCATGTCTAAGAAGACTTGACATAAAATGGCGGGAAAGGATACAGACGGAGTTAATCTAAACAGGACTAAATATTTCCACATCAATCACTATAACATCCACTATAGAAAGTAAACCTCTAAACCGGACTACATTTTTCCACATCCGCTATGGTGTAAATATTTCATATTATTTACAAAAATGCCACCGGTCATTTTTTTAAAACCGTCTCCGCATTGACCGGTTTAAAATTGGGATTTAGAATGCCAATTTTCAACCAGTGTCAATTCTAGCTTATCTAAGTGTCTTCTAGTTGATTCTATCTTGCTTTTCTTCTTTCTTCATTTCTGTCCAGATTTGGACGGCACCATTAACAAGAAAATATCTCATATTTCTTCCATTAAAACTTAGGTTTTATCCTTCCAAAACTCATACAAATAAACTAGGAAGGATTAAATACCTTAAGCTCTAGCTAGCTTGGATCAAAGTGCCTTGAACTTTCTATTGGAATTGACTTGAAAAGGTTTGAGTTTTGAAATGGCAAGAGATTCCCCAAGCACTCTAGGCTCCACGGTTTTGCACTAAAGGGAGGGTATTTATAGACAAAACTTTGGCACCTTGGGACAAAAATATCCCTCCTTCAACTAATTATTACAACTCCTTAGTTTTGAATCTTATTGGTTGCTTTATTGATTATCTTTAATCATCATTAACTTAATTTTTATTATTTTATTACATTTGAGCACATGGGATAACCTTCCTTCCTTGCCCTTGGCACCATGTGGCCTTAGGTGAGTCCCACAAGACACCTCACATGCCACGTTATATCTTCTTGAAATTTCTTGAATTTTCCTTCTTTTAAAAATTCATAAAATATCCTAAATTAGCTTAAACTTCAAGGAACTTCCTTGGAATTCTTGGGCTTCATCTTAACGCCATAATTAGGCCTCCATTGGGTCCAATTGCTAATTGGCACAATCCTAAGGTACTTCCTATATCAATATCCTTAAATTATCCTGATTTTTAAGATAAATTCTGAACGCATATTTTATTAGTTCTAACATTTTTAGAAATTTATTCTAATATAAAATAAATTTTTTGCAGTCTCAATTTTTTTTAGACCCAGAAGTCCTATTAAAAATTCATACATCTTCAAATCCATTATCGGTGTCCTTTTTTACCGTAAATTCCATAATTAATTCTAAAAGACTCCTTTTTGACTTCTGTCTATTTCATAAATTCTTATATTAATTATAAGAATTTACTATCAAATTTCATCTGATTCTGAGGTCCAGAAGATATTATACTAATTTTCAAACTTCATAAATTAATATTAATTTATCAAGACCTCAAATCAAAATTTCATGTTGCATTAGATCGATTGGAATAATTTTCTCTATTTCATGTAAAATTTGGGACTAAAACAATTTCGGGCAATTCTGGGCCATTTCTGGCTCAAATTTCTCATAATTACCATTTTGCCCCTCAATTCTTGAAAATTACACTTTAGGCCCTCAACTTTTCATAATTATACTTAATGGCCCAAAGGTTATGCCTACTTCCAATTTGCAGTATGAAACTTTTAGGATTTTCACTTTAATCCCTCTTCTTTATACCCTTGTCTACTCATTATATTTCTTTCTGTTTATCATCACAATCCCTTCCAAATCTCTTTCTTCTATCAGTCTTATACAGATAAGGAAAAATTAGGATGTGACAAGAAGAGTGATTTTCATTGTTATGATGCTTCCATTGAATCTAGATGATGATTTTGTGTAGTATTGAAGATGATTGGAGCCTTTGAAGCATTGGAATTGAAAAAGGAAAATTTTGAACAAACATATGTTTCTTTTTGGTTCTGTCTAGATTTTATGTAGGAGGTGGAATTTCATAATTATAAGGCCATAAATGGATTTAGAAGGTGAAATTGTGTTGGGTAAAGTTGTAACATCCTGATTTATGGGTCTAGGAGAACTGGGAGGTACTTTGATATGGGCAGGCTATTAAACCCGTAGTCCCAGGGTAGTAATCTGATATGGGCAGATCACTTACATATATTTTGTAGGAATCCGAGGGATGAGCTAAGTTCCTCAGGATTTAAAGATGAGTTAAGTTTTGACCTACAAATAGGGACAGTTCACCTAGGTTCAAAAAGAGGAATGTAAGGAATATCCTAAGTCTTAAGCCTAGGAATTCTGCAGGTAGCTAGATATGAGCTGGCTCCTGAGTAAGATAACCTGATATGGGCGGGTTGTCGAGCCTTTCAATTAATAATTACTCCCGAAGAGTTTAGGAGATGAGTTGTTGAAAGAGAATTTCTAGAACTTAAGATGAATGATAAGAAGATAAGTAAATATGCTAGAAAGAGAATTCAGGGGCATAATCGTAATTATGGGAAAGATCGGGCTGGTAGCCGATGAGTACCATATTTTACTAAAAAATAGAGAAAATTATGCTGATCATTTCACTAAACTGTGAAATATGCATATGAGGTCTCTATGAGTATGTAAGAATTATGGAAAGTTAAGGGACTTAATTGAAGAGAAGAAAAGTTTCCAGGGGCAAAATGGTAATTATGGAAAGTTCAGCCGAAAGTGGCTTAGAACTTTCGGGAAGCATTTCAGTCTCAAACTTCACCAGTAGATAGAGGAAATGATGCTAGTTAATCTGGCTTAATACAGGAATTTTATCAGGACTCTAGATAGCCAAAATTTATCTGATAGTCTAAAAGTATAAAAAATTCCTACCGGATATCCTAGACCTAAGATATGAGTGAAAAACTGCAGGAAGATGCGTCCTGTAGAGACGGATGTCAGGGAACTGACAGAATACCGAAAGGAGGTCTGTAGAAAAAGTTATTCACAAATTAGTGAATTGAGACGGAGTTTGTGACCTCCGGGTATCCGATTGGGAGATTTATCGGTATTTAAATTGAGACTAAATGAGCTCAGATGACATCAGTCAGAGGCCTGTAATGACACAAAGGGATGTCTAGAGTCAGTATGGCAGCCTATATGATAAAAGGGGCCGGTATCCGGAAAAAGGTGTAAAATGACAAAAATGCCCTTATGTTATAAAATAGTGAAAGAATGAGTAAAGGGTATTTTGGTCATTTGGCTAAGGTGAGACAGTCAAGAAAGGTTATCTGGATAGTTGACCAGGGTCAGAGAATACTCTGGTAAGATATGAAAAGACAAAAATGCCCCTAGATTTATTAAAGTAAATAAACACGAACTAAGGGCATTTTGGTAATTTACCAAGGGATGATTCTTGGGAATTGAGCCGTCAGAGTACTTGGGCTGGATCAAAAACCCAAGATGATATTCCAAGGCCCAAAAACGTATCCCAACATATATGTGGGAAAAAGTGACATTAAAATAATATTTTAGTAACTTTTCAATAAAGTAAAGTTACTCGATTGACGTGATGACCGGGGAGGTGATCAGATAAAGTCCTGGACTTATCTGGAGGCCATGAGATGGAGAAAATGGTGTCCTCATGGGACCCACAAGGCGCCACATGGCATGAGTATAAGGAAAGTAGAAAAGCTGAGGACACGTGGCACGATCTCAGCAGTGTATTCCGGTGCAAGACTCTGGAATTCTCTGGAAGTGTTGAGTCAGCTGGTGAGGTATCCCAAGGGCCCCACCATTGTGCCACCTAGCATGTGAGGTGTCCCATGATGATGTCATGTTTGATGAGTCATTATGGAGGATGATGTCATCACGATGACATAAGCGAAACTTGGTGGGCAAGCAAAGCGATCTGAGCCACTCATTGAGAATTGATCTGGACCACATATTCCACCTTGCCTCAAGTATAAATACCCCTCCCCCTTGACATTGTCTTCACGGCCAAGAGCCCATAAAGAGAGAGAAGTAAGTTCTAGAGAGAGAAAGTGAGAGGTAGAAAGAAAGAAGGAAGTTCTGGCCGAGCTGGAAGCAGTATAGAGATAGTAGAGTTCTGCTAAACTAGTAAGGTAGTAACTAATCCTAGCTTTTATGTAATGGCTTTTTGATTTGATGTGCTATTGTTTAGTTGGATTGTTGTCTTATATGTTATGCTTGAAGCTTTACTACATAATGCTATGATCATATGTTATTTAGTATGGAAGCACGCAGCATACTTATCTGTACACAATCACAAGCAAGCACTATCACACTGCATTATATATATTGTTATGATTATTACTACTGATATTCCCCCGAATCTCATTCCCTATATATAACCCATTACAGGGAGGTTATGTTAAAGCGAATTTTGAGAATACTGAAAGACGCCGTTATTATGGAAAAATTATGGTAGTGAAGGAAGGAGATGATACGTACTCTGTACGCCGTTATTATGGAAAAATTAAAGTGGACCTAGCCGGTTCATCCAGTCTTTCCTGGGTACTTACGTAGAATGGTAGTTCTCATGGGAATTACCGAATCAGTACAAGATCAGTTATTTGTAAAGATGAAGCTTAGTAGTTATGCTGCCGGATTTCAGGCAGGAAAAGATGTAATAGAGATATAAGGATTTTGTGCATGCCCTGTTGTATAACAATTTATTATGTAATAATAAATATTGTTTGCATGTTTAGCTTGTGCATAAGAAATTATGAGAGAGAAATTCGCAGGTCCTGAGGTAGCAGTGTTTTGACCTCAGTTTGACCTAGTAAATAAAAGAGTTTGGCCACAAAATTTGGTGAGCCAGTAGCACACATCTGGGGCGTTACGTGGATAGGTAATAGGCCTCATTTGGATGTGTAGAATGAGATAAATCAGTTTTCAAAGTAAAGGTTAAGAATAAGGAACTTAAGAGTAAAGTTTTAATTTCTGAGCTTAAGTTGAGATACAATCGAGTCAATATCGCTTCCGCAAGTGTACTCTGAGGGGTCTAAGGGAGGATGTTTCAAAAGTCAAGACACAAATTAATTCAAAGAATAAGGCAATTAACATTGGTAGAAAATAGGTTTTCTAAATCGGTTAAAAATAGACTTCTACACCAGACTTTGGTCCAGTGTAGAAACAACCCGTGTAAAAAATTGAATATTCTACATCGGTTGTATATGACCAGTGTAAACAATCATCTTTTTTAAATCGGTTATTCCATACAATTGGTTTAAAAAGTAATGTCAAAATAAAAAAAATCCAGAATAAAAAACTCTAGGTCCGAAATTATTTCCTTCTTCGTCACAAATCTGAAGGAGGAGGAGAGTGATGAAGAAGAATAGGTACCTGTAAAATGCAAGCAGAGACAAAAAAAAGAGGAAGAAAGAAAAAAATAGAGAACCCATAAACGAAAGAAACAAAAAATTCATATATATGCACAGAAATGAAAACCCATAAACGTCGTCACCTAATTGAAGATATCATAAAAATATCGTCACAATTCCTTTGGGTTACTTGCTCAAAAGCAAAGAAAAATATATTTAAACAGAACCCATAAATGAATGAGACAAAAACCCAAATATATACACATAATCGAAAACCTAGAAACGCCGTTACCTAATTGAAGATATCACAGAAACGTCGACACAATTCCTCCGACTTACCCAGTTAAAAGTGAACAGAAATATATTTGAACAAAACTGAGAAAGAAAGGAACAAAAAAATAGACACCCACCATCGCAGATCTAGGTCTTCTTCTTTGGCGAGCTTTAGAGGCAACAACGACTGACTTCAATAATAGAGAACGACGAGCACAGGTATGAGTCCTCGCATATCTAGGTCTTCTTCTTCGGCGAGCTTTAGACGGTGTGTTACGAAAGTGGAGTTTCCTGTCACCATGTGTTCTCCCTTGTCTAGTTTTCTCCATGGACGACGATATGATTTGTGAAGATAAGGAATCACAAAAAATTAACGCTTTTTGTTAGATTTTTAATAGCAAGGACATTCTACACCGGATGTAATTCTATCAGCTGTAGATAAGACCGGTTTAAAAATATGCTTTTTAAAGCCTCATTTTTAAATCGGTCACTATGGAACCGGTTTAAAAAAATGACTTGTGGTATTTTTGTAAATAAGATGAAATATTTACACCGGTCATAACTTTTTTCACCGGTCATGTGTACAACCGGTATAAATATTTCATCTTATTTACAAAAATACCACCGATCATGACTTTTTACACCGATCATGTGTACAACCGATGTAAATATTTCATCTTATTTACAAAAATGCCACCAGTCATTTTTTTAAACTGTCTCCGCAGTGACCGGTTTAAAAATGGGGCTTTTAAAAAGCCTATTTTCCACTAGTGTAACCACAAATAAAGAAAGTTAGGGTTAATAGAGTTAATTGCTCTTGAATGTTATTTGCAATTGGATTGTGATGAATGAATGATTATATGATATCTAGACTTTGATTTGTGTGCTCAAGAAGGCTGCCACATAGCAAAGGAAAGTGACAAGGAAGAGAGTAAAAAAAAGTAAAGCATCATGGTAGTAAACTAACTTAAACTTGTATGTATGGAATGTTGTGTTTAGTTATGGCTTTGCTTTAGTTGATTTGTGTTATACATGTGTAATATTTTGAAGCTCTGTTTCTATGATTGCTTTGGCTATTTACATTTCATATGTTATATTACATTATGTTAACATAATCACAAGCAAGAACAAACATGTAACATTAATACATACACAGTTTAGTTTTGTCTACTACTGAGATTTCCCTTGGAATCTAACCCCTATTTATTCCCAAACAGCAGGACCATAATGCACAAAAGGGGAAGAATAGTTGATGATGAAATTGCTTCTTTCATGGTGTATGATAGTTGATTTGGTAATGTATTTAAACATATGTATAGTTGCTGGAAATTCTGCCTATGAATAGTAACTTATGATGAGGCAACGACATTTGAGATGTAATAAAAAATAGTAAATGATGTAATAAATATATGATATTTTACCAGTAACTAGTTAACATGTCATGATTCATTTTGGTACTAAGAAAGCTTTATTTTGATATCTATACAAGGAAAACGAATTTTACAAAGTTAAGGACCAGAATTTATTTTTCAGAATTTTTGACCAAATGAATAGTTATCTTTGATGCTAAAACTGTATTGATTGACTGAGCATTTGGTCTGAGACATATTTTTCCCTTAAACTATATATGTGAGCTTCGTGTAGCTTTTTGAACCTGTACTGATTGACTGAGAATAAATCTGTACTGATTGAACTTGTACTGTTAGCTTTAGTACAACTTCACGTTAGCTTTTTGAACCTAAAGCCTAAACCCTAAAATTATACTAATTAATTGAGTATTTGGTCTGAGACATATTTTTTTCCTTAAACTGTATTATGTTAGCTTTGTGTAGTTTTTAAACCACTTCATTTCGTTTTTTCTTGATTTAGTTATGATTTTTTTAAGTTCATTGCCAAATCTGGAAATAACAAATAAATAGTAACCGTGAACTTAAAATTTTCAGATTTTGCAATTGAACTTCAATGGTTATATAAGTGGTTCTAAATGATACTGATTGGTTTCTAAGACGTTTGAAAGTAAGGTATGATATGACATAAGAAAGACTGAGATAGATGGACAAATCCCCATAGGGCTATGAATAAGTCTAATAATGATAAAATATCCCATAGGTGAGGCTAACAATAAGAATGTAAGCAGAAAAGATGTAAAAGAGATAGAATGATATGGGTCTAAGATAGTAAAGTATTAGGGTTAGAGCCTGACAGCACCAGTGCTTCAAATTTGTATCATACTTTTCAGTTAAGTGTATTCAAGCAAGAGTAACCTAATGATGGCTGACCCATGGGAAGTGATGAGAAAAGGTGCAAATCCTAGAAAAGCTTGGCAAAAATGCACAAAGTTCTGAAGATAGTAGAAAAGTCAGAGAAAGTTATGAAACATAAGGGATATTCTCCTTAGATAACATCAACGAGATTTGGTTAATTGTATCTTATAAATAGAAAAACATTTGGTTAATTGTATCTTATAAATAGAAAAATAAGGGAGGATGATCATATTATACAATAGAAGTGAGGGTATGTATATTAGAGAAGGATAAATTTCTCTTTATATGTTTGATGTAGCAATCAAAATCTCTTATGTCTCAAGGTATGTAACATCTATTTATTTCTTATTTATGCATTTTTCTTGTCTAATGACATTAAATATTATAATTCTTAACCACTCATCAAGCGTAATAATTTATATTCCCTCCATTTTTTATAAGACATTTTTAAAAAAATTTGGTATGGCTATTTGTATGACGTTTTTCAAAATTTATGCAATAATTGATATGTTTTTCGGAAAAAAATGTCTTCTAATTAATTAATAGAGATATAAGAATATTTAATAAAGGATATATATGTCTAAAAATGATGTAATTTTAAAAACATTAATTCACTTTATCTTTTTCGTTTGTATAATATATATACCTATATTTTAGTATGATAAAAGAGAATAAATTACCTTACCGAAAGTAAGGAAATGTTGATTAAATCATTCACTTTGGCAAAAAATAGAATAAATTTCTAATTTTATCACAATATTTAAATATTTTTTTTTCAAATTTAATTAGTGTTATATTCTCTCTCATTGTTAATGACTTTAATTAGGGTTGATATTGGAAAAATTTAATTAATACCACATTAAGTGACTTAAAGTAAGAACCATTAATTTCTTCTAAAAAGTTCCTTATAATAAGAACCAAATAAAGGAGTATTTGATTTTGATTATAGACAAGCATGCATCCCAACATAAATATTCAAACAACCTTAAATGTCAACATTAATAGTGATTAATTAGAAAGTGAAAATAGAATTAATGCAAATATTTACATTCTCTCTCTATATTAATTGAATCAATGGTCAATATCATGTCTATACACTAAAGTCAAACTTAATAATGGCTTCTTCTATCTTTCTCTCCCTCTTCCTTGTCTTCCTTCTTAGCTCAGCACCTAACCCCACAGATGGCCATGACTTCTCAATTTCTCTTACTCATCGTGACTCTCCCGTGTCTCCCCTATACAACGCTTCCATGACCCTTCATGATCGTCTCTTTGCATCGGCTCATCGCACTATCGCTCACGCCGACCACCTTCACTTGCGTTCAATAACTTCCTCACAATCTAATGATGAACCACCAGAGATCTCAACAAGGTTGTTAGCGGATCAGTATGAGTACATAGTTTCCTACAAAATAGGGACCCCAACATTCTTAGTTTCAGGAATGTTGGACACAGGAAGTGAGTTCATTTGGGTAAGAGAAGGATATTTTTTCTCACCTTTACGGTCTTCTACCTACACAAACTTGTCTTGTGATTCTGGAAATTGTATTCGTTTTGGCTCTCAAAGAACTACATGCGCTGGTCGTACTGATGTTTGCACCTATGATGTGAGGTAATGTGAAAATTCTCTCTTGATTAAAAAGTTTTGGGAGTTTGTTTGGGAGAATTATTGTGACATGAATTTGTTTTTTTGAAGTGTTATTGGGATGGTTAAAGGGCAATGAAATTGGATACTTTTGAACACCACAATTTCCAAAGCCTTAAAATGATATGATTTCAGTTTTGTTTTCTTATATAGGTAAAATACATCTTTTTTAACCACAGATAAAGGCATACTGAGAATCTATTTTTTTTGTTGCAGATCTGTCCTTATTTCTTTTTTGGTGAAATCTCTCACATTTATTCATTCATACATAATTAATTAATTAATATATTGGAATATACGAAATGAAGGAATTTTCAAAATCCTTTTTTGTATAAGTTTTGAATTTGAATAATTACTCAATACTTATATTTTTTTATGTTTTAATTAAATTTTTCTTTCAAAAACTATTTTTAGTATCTTGAAATTAAATAATAATCTAATAAAATTTATTGCGTTTCATATGATCGTTGTTCAAATTTTTGTAAATAAGATTCAATTTTATAATATCTTGGAGTATTAATTAACATAGAACTATCCTTAAAGAACAAGAAGTTTTGTGGTGAAGTTCTTTACTAGCTAGTTGACTTTGACCATGTAGATGTAATATTAGTTAACTGAAGGGAATTAGAATATAGATCTAGGCTGCAATTTTTCTTTTAATTCAATCTTATTGGAAAGACACTGATTGTCTGATTGAATTCGTTACTCGCTGCTCTGCCATATCATTTAACTAATACTTCAAAATGGTTTTTTTCCCCATTTAATACAGTAGTTAATAATTTTAATACAATAAGTGAGGGATAAAATAGATTATTAAGAATATTTTGCTTAAAGAAGTGGATTGACATATTATATTTAAAAGAAAATATAATATTAAGAGTATTCTGATACAATCAAGAGATATAGTTTAGAGGGGAAAATATAAATTTAGGAGAGGAAGTAGATTAATATATTATATTTATGAGCAAAGTAAACCTCATAACTAGCTCTTATATTTAAGATCGGAGGAGAGAATATATAACATAAACTTAAATGTTTAATAAAGGTATTTATATCTATTTTTAACAGGTATATAGACGGCACAAAGACATCTGGAATTCTTTCATATGACAAATTTGCATTTGACTCTTCCGATGGTTCAAGTTTAGTAGACATTGGTTACTTGATGTTTGGTTGTTCTAATGAATGTTCCAAAGAGTTCGAAGTAGAAAATGGCTGTGTAGGCCTTAATCGTCAGCAATTTTCTCTCATCTCTCAGTTGCAAATCAAAAGGTTCTCGCACTGCATGGTGTTCCCACAAGATCCAAAACATGATGAAAATAGAATGTACTTTGGAGCTAAAGCTACGATATCTCAAAGTAACCTAACGCCATTTGTTAAAGACATGGATTCTGCATATTATGTCACTCTTGATGGAATCAGTATAGGCCAAACCAAAGTTCCAATCCCAGACGGTGCGTTTCATCTCAAACCACAAGGGGATGGCGGAGTCATAGTGGATTCTGGGATCACTTTAACAACGCTATTATCAGAAGGACTTGACCCATTACTGAAGACAATGAGTCAAATTTTGCAGAAACCCATAACTAAAAGTGGTTATTTTGAGATGTGTATTAAGGACTTGGATTCTGCACCAGATGTGATACTTCACTTCTCTGCTAATGTTGATATGATACTGAAGAAGGAAAATTCTTTCATAGAAGTTGATAATGGGCTTTGGTGTCTTGCGTTTTTGAGGCCTAAAGGTTCGTTGTCTATCATTGGAAATCATCAAATGAGAAACTTTTGGGTTGGATATGACCTTGAAAATCAAGGGATATCTTTTACACCAGCAGATTGTGCCTCTGTGCCGCCTAATAGATAGCTAGTTTATGACTTTTGTGGTGTATTTTAGGCTAATGTTAATTAGCAATAATGCGGAGCTATATGTTTGTAAGTGTTTTAATTAATAATAAAGTGCAATTTGATTTGTTTTAAAATTCATCCATATATGAAGGGTAAAATAGCGCACAGTATCTTCATCTGATTTCTCAAGTGCATCTAGTATCCTAATATTACTTGTGGTGCAATTTCACTCTCAATATTTTTTATACTATTTTCTAGATCTTATTATTAGGTATTGTAACATCTTTATTTTCGTACATCTTAGGGACTATTCGGTAGCTTTTAGAACTACTTACAAGACCTTGGAAGTCCATTAGCTAAATGTGGAATTTTTACTCTTCTCGAGTTACTGTTCATATGGTATTCTAGATTAGGCAATGAACTTTGACAAATCATAATTAATTCTAGAAATATCGAAATAATGTTATTCAAAATTCTACTCGAAGATAACATTATGATATTTAAGGGAAAAATTATTTCCTGACCAAATTATTTGCCAATTAATACAATTTAATCATCAAATATTACTGTTCATTTAGTTAAAAATTCTGAAAATAGATTCTAGTCCCTGACTTTGGAAAATTTATTCTCTTTGTACAGATATTTAAATAAGATGTTCTTGGTGTCTAAAAAAAGTTTGACATGTTAAATAAATGTCTGTAAAATTTCATATATTTATCTCATCATTAACTATTTTCCATTATATCATGACAATCACTGCTTAGATTGGTTATATAGCAACATTACATATAACAATTCTTTACATAATATTTATATTATCCAATCCCTAGCTTCTCTTCATGCTTCATCATCCTCTTTCATCATTCATAAACCTGTTGGGATTGGGATTACATGGAGGAGGTGAGATTTTTGGGAAAATCTTAGTAGCAAACGGTACTAAACAATGCATGCATTCATATAAATGCTTGTGTTTGCGTGTGAAAGTGTTAACATTGTGTCATGTGCATGCTTCCTGTAACATATGAAATATAATTGGCGAAAGTAATCATAGAAATAGAGCTTCAATTGTAATATCCCTAATTTTATGTACTGATTTATATGTACAGATTGAATGAAATATATGAATTATTTTTCAGGAAAAAGATGTGGTTATCTATGTAAAGAAATGGATTAAATTGAAAAAGAAAGAAAAGGTAAGGACTTAAGTGCAAATATAGAAAGTTTAAAGCTAAGAAAAAAAAGTAGACAAAAATATGGGGTCTTTAGGTGTAATTTTAGCCAAATAAAGGGACTTAGTTGAAAAGAAGAAAAGTTTCCGGGGCAAAAGTGTAATTATGAAAACCTGAATCGGAAATAGGCAAAAACAGTGATCGTACTCCGATCAGCCCCATATTTTACCAGAAGATAGAGCAAGTGATGCCGGGTAATCCAGTATAATACAGGAATTTTTCAAGACTCCAGATAGCCAAAATTGATCTGATAGTTCAAAAGTTATAAAAATTCCTACCGGATATCCTAGATTTCAGATATAAGTGAGAAATTACAGGATAATGCGTCTTGATGGGTCGGATGTCAGAAAACTGACAGAATACCGATAGGAGGTCTGTAGAAAAAGTTATTCGCAAAATAGCAAATATAGACGGGAGTGTGAGGCCTCCAGGTATCCGATAGGGAGATTTATCGGTATTTAAAAAGGGACTGAATGAGTTCGGATGACCTCAGTCAGATGACTGTTATAACCCACAGGGATGCCTAAACACAGCAGGCCAATGTATCTGGTAAAAGGACCCGGTGTCCGGATATGTGTATAAACGGTGTATGTTAGACAAAAGGCTCGATGAACTTTGCCTGAGGAAGATTCCTCGTAATACATGCCAGAAAGGTAATGGACCCTGAGAAGCCCAATAATGGCGCCAACAAAGGCCTAATAAGACTCTCAGACTGATAGGTGGGACAGTGTCCGGCAGAACCCCGGAAAAGTGCGAAATTATGAAAATATCCCTGTGTAATACTAAAGGGGTAGCAGGTGTATGAAGGGCATTTTGGTCATTCTGGACAGGCTTAGAGGCCAAGACATATACAGGTGAAGTTAACCAGAGTCAGTATATGCCCTGACAGAGAACAGAAAGGTGTAAAATGACAGTTTTGCCCTTAGGGTTAAGATAGTGCACGAAAGGGCACCCAGGGGTATTTTGGTCATTTCGCAGGGGATCTGTAATTGAGTTCAGACCTAGTATAAAAATATTAATGATATAAAGGATCCAGATACTAAATTTAAGGTCAAAAGATATAATATGGATTTTGAAAAAAATTAGGTTCAGAAAACGGTCCAGTTTTCGAGGCGACGGACCGGGCCGGTACCGGATTGGACCGGAAATCTTCCAGAAGGCTTCTAGCTCCCTCCAATTTTGCCATGTGAAGAATGTGAGGGGTGAGGTGTCCCCTTAGGTGTCCCTTGATGATGCAGTAAAGGGGAATAAAGAAAAATAGGAAATTCCGAAAAAACCAGGACCACAAGTTCAGATGGCTTCAAAATTACGAAAATGCCATCCATCAAAACTATAAATACCCCCTAGCTCTTCATTCATCACGGCCAAGGAGCAATTTTAGAGAGATAAGGAAGTTTTGAGAGAGAAAGTGAGAGAAAGAAAGAAGAAAGGAAGTTCTGGTGAAGTTGGAAGCAGTATAGAGGTTCTGGAGTTTTGCTAAGCTTTTAAGGTAGTAACTAATCCTACCTTTTATGTAATGTCTTTGTGATTGGTTGTGCTATTATTTGGTTGGATTGTTATCTTATATGTTATGATTGAAGCTCTATTATAATGCTATGATCATATGTTATTGAATATGGAAGCACGCAGCATACTTATCTGTACACAATCACAAGCAAGCACTGTCACTCTGCTTTACATATATTGTTAAGATTATTACTACTGAGATTCTCCTGAATCTTATCACAAATGTCAACTTCTTTTGTCAACTTCCTTATCTCTCTAAAAGTGCTACTTTATCCCAAATGTCAACTTCTTTTGTCAACTATTAGAATTTTATCACAAGAATTACTATGATTTTGAACTAGATGGAAATGGTTTAGTTCTAGAAAATTTTCATACGACCAACTTGAAACATCCTTCCTTATATCACTAAGAACACTCTTGCTATAGCACTCTCAAAGTAGATTATATCTCTCTTGCCGAAAATCCTGGCAGAAAATAACTGTAATGATTTGGTAATTCCCCATGAGAACTACCATTCTACGTAAGTACCCAGGAAAGACTGGATGAACCGGCTAGGTCCACTCACTTCCAGCCTCCTTAGACAGCACCTACGTACACAGTACTCTGTATAGTCTACCAGCACAACGGCATTTTCTAGCAAATATCTTTAAAATCTTAACCTTAAATATTGACCTTACATATACTCAACTGGAAATATCTTAGATCATTGGAATACCTTAAGAACATGAATTTCCAAGAGTTGGGCTTACGGGTACTGTTCATCTCTACTGTTCACTTGGTAATTCCATATTACAGCCTAAACTTTGGAAATTCATAATTAAATCTAGAAAAATCATATTGAGGTGATTCCAATTTCTAATGAAATCTATTTCATTTACCTTTGAGAGAAAAATATGAAAATGAGGTTTCCTTGTCCAGATCAAATCAGTTTATTCGTTAAACTTTACTGTTCATTTGGTAAATCTGAAAGTTCCAGTTTCTTTGCCCCATTTTCAAAAATTCATTTCTCCTTATATACTTATCCAATTGAGTCGAATTACATATGGATTTAAAGCTAAGAATGTGTAATTTAAGCTCACCACTGAAAAACTCATTCATTTACTATATGAAATTAGCACATGAACCTCACTGCCTCTGAGTAGCCGTTTTATCTTATTCCAGTTTTTATCTCCCGACTTTGAAAAATCATAACAATTCGAATTCTTAACCAAATGAGGCGTTCTTGGTGTCCATTTAAATCTCTTGATCTTAGATATATTCATGCCATATTTCATATGAAAACTCGTCGGATAAGTCAATCAAACTATCGATGAAAGTACCCTACCTCAGATCGGATTTGGAAGTAGCATGCAATATACATACCAAAACATCATCTTGTAAGTAAAGTGCACACTCTTTTAAGTTATATACAGTCATCCATCTATATTTACCCTCTTGCCTTGAGAAGATCCAGCACCTAGAGCAATATTTACTGACATGGAAGGAATGAGATTTCATGGAAATCTCAATAGCAAGTAATACAAACTATAAGGTTATGCATGTTTGATTAAATGCCTAACATGTTATCATGCAATGGGAGCGAATTCATGCTTATACATAAGCAAACTCTAACATGCATATTGTCATGACATATATTGCAAGGAGTGGCACATACTCATAGCACATCATCATCATAAACATCATCACATAATATTCCATGCTCAACCAAACCTTCATGCATAACAAGTAAGCAAATCAATCAAAGCACATAAGTTTATAGTTAAGTATTCTTGCTACCTCTTGTAGATCCTTGCCCTTCCCTTCTTGAAATGGTTTTTCCTTGCCACAAATGTCGAAACCTAGACATTTCAATATAATTACCAAATTATAACTCCATTCAAAACAAATTCTAAGTCTAGTTTCAATAAGCTCCCTTTTTCCAAAATTTCCTATTTTGGTTCCAATGCTTCCCATACTTGTTCCTCCACTTTACCCCCACACAAAATCTCATTTTAAGACCATTGGAAGCATCAAAATCATGAAATTCAAATCACTATTCACGCGAGTGAACAGTACCATGAGGAATTTTCAACATTATAACCTTTAATTCCAATAGTTTCCAAGGTTCAAAACCTTTCCAATCCTACACAAAATCATCATATAAACTCCATGGAAGCATTAAATCATTGAAATTCCATTTCCTTCTATCATGAACAGTGCAAACCGAAATGGTAAAGTCAAGAACATCAACTTACTTCACAACCAAGCATATAACTAGCTTGTTTAAGCTTGTCTTAACTATCTATGACCTAAAACTCATATTCCTTTCACATATACACAAAAATTCCAGCAGCATCTCCCCAAGATTTAAGCCTAAAAAATCACTTAAACTCAAGCACAAACCATAAGAACAAAAGGTAGAAGCAAGGAGACAACTTACCTTACTTGTTTCTTTAAGATCCTTGCTTCCTCCAAGCTTGAGAAATATTTTGCAAGAGCTTCCTTCCCCTTTCTTGCTCACGGTTTTGGATTGCAAATGAGGGGGTATTTATAGCAAAAGTCTTGGGAAAATTGAAGGCCAAGATCACCTTAGGAACTATTTGATCTAATGGTTAAAGGTTTGATCTTGAAATATCTTTTCTCTTCTCACTCATGACCTTACCACCATGACATCACTAGCATGGCCTACTTGGGACAACTAACCTCCTCTTCTTGGCGCCAATTTTTTAGCCCTTGTGGGTCCCACCATGTGCAAATCCTAATTCTTACTTTATTCTCTTTTCTTTTTCTTTTCTAAATCCATAAATTATTTCTTATTGGGCTTGGGCTTCAAGATAACTTTTGAGACTTATTGGGATGGCCTAGGACAAAAATGTTGGGCCTCTTTTAGGTCCAATAGCTATTTGACACAAATCCCAATATACTTTCCTTATACCGATATCCTTAAATTACCCTGATCTCAGAATAAATGCTAAACACCTCCTTTAATTGTTCTAACAATTTTAGAAATTCATTCTAATATAAAATGAATTCTCTACAAAGTTTCATAATTTTCTGAGATCCAGAAGTCCCGATAAAAATTTCATACGTTTCCTTTAACCTTTTATCGGTGCCCTTTTTCACCGTAAATTCCATAATTAATTCTACAGGACTCCTTTTTTACTTCTGTCAACTCCATAAATTCTCATATTAATTATAATTATTTACTATCAAATTTCCTCTGATATCCATCCATTGTGTGAAATGACCAAAATGCTCTCCATTTACTTCTGGTTTCTTAGGGCATCACAGTGCCATTTTCGTAACTTTGTACTTTGGCTCTTAGACTTTCTTCCTCTTCCAATTAATCCTTTTCTTTACATAAATATGGCTACATCTTTTCCTAAAAATCTCATATATTTTATTCAACCTGTACATACAACGTAGTATAGAAATTAGGGATGTTACATTTCTCTCCCCCTTAAAATAAATTTCGTCCCCGAAATTTACAACATATACACTCTACCAAAATAAATTAGGGTGTAATATCCTTAATTTTCTGTACTGATTTCTAGGTACAGATTAAATGGAATATATGAGTTCTTTTTCAGGAAGAAGATGTGGTCCTTTATGTAAAGAAAATGATTAAATTGCAAAAGAAAGGAAATGAAAGGACTTAAATGCAATTATGGAAAGTTTAAAGTGTAACATCCCGAATTTTGGTCTAGGAGAACTGGGAAGTAGTATGATATGGGCAGGCTGCTAAACCCGTAGTCCCAGGGTAATAACCTGATATGGGCTGGTTGTCGAGCCTTTCAATTAACGATGACTTTCAAAGAGTTTAGGGGATGAGTTATTGAAAGAGAATTTCTAGACCTTAAGATGAGGGATGAGAAGATGAGGTTAAGATGCTAGAAGGAGAATGCAGGGGCAAAATCGTAATTATGGGAAAGATCGGGCAGGTAGCCGATGAGTACCATATTTTGCTAGAAAATAGAGAAAATTATGCTGATCATTTCACTGAACTGTGAAATATGCATATGAGGTCTCTATAGGTATGAAAGAATTAGAAATGTGACCAAGGGTAACATGGTCATTTTTGAAAAGTGTGCGCGAGAGCGTACTTTCAGGCCAAAATAGCCCGGCCCGGATAAAATATATGAAAATACCGGGAGATAGAGAAAAGAATTCCGGGTTGAATGACGCAACACAGAATTTTGATTTGAGGTCCCAATTTTTCTGTAAAAATTCCTGAAGATGGGAATTTACAGTTATAATCAGTAAAGGAAAGGCAGTCCGAATAGAGATGATCGGACTGTGTCTAGAGGTCATACAGTGTTTTCTAAGGCCCATAGTGACACCAGGGAAGGCCCAGGCCCATAATAGCAGTTCAGTGGTAAAAGGGGTCAGTGTCCGGGAAAAATGTGCGAAATGACGAAAATGCCCCTATGTTATAAAACAGCTGAAGAATGAGTAAAGGGTATTTTAGTCATTTGCCTAAGGTTAGACAGTCCAGGGAAGTTATCTGGATAATTGACCAGGGTCAGAGAATACTCTGGTAAGATGGGAAAAGACAATAATGCCCCTAGACCTAGTAAAGTAAAGAAAGAGAGACTAAGGGCATTTTGGTAATTTGCCAAGGGGTGTTTCTTGGGAATCGTGCCATCAGAGTACTTGGGATGGATCAGAGACCCAAGATGATATTCCCAGTCCCAAAAACGCAGACCCAGTGATTCAGGGGGAAAAGTGACATTAAAATAATGATTTAATGACTTTTCAGTAAAGTAAAGTTACTCGGTTAGCACGATAACCGAGGAGGTTATCAGATAAAGTCCTGGACTTATCTGGATAGCATTGGAAGGCGTAAAAGGTCCCTTCCATATGCCACATGGCGTCATCTTAGAGGCAGAAGAAAAGTTAAGGACACGTGGCACGATCTCAGCCGCTGATTCCGGTGCAAGACTCTGGAACTATCTGGAAATGCTGAGTCAGCTGATGAGGTGTCCCGGGATTTAGACATGTGAGAAATGTGCTGCTGAGGTGTCCGCTGAGGTGTCCACTGAGGTGTCCTGGATGATGCAGTAAAAAGGAATAAAAGAAAATAGGAAATTCCAGGAAAAATCAGGACCACAAGTTCATAAGGTTTCAAAATTACGAAAATGCCATCGAAGGAAACTATAAATACCCCCTCCCTTTTCATTTGCATCACGGTTTTGGGCAAGAAAGAGAGAGAAAGAAGAGAGAGAAGGAGAAAGAAAGAAAGAAAGGAAGTTATGGCGGAGCTGGAAGCAGTATAGAGATAGTAGAGTTCTGCTAAGCTTTTGAGGTAGTAACTAATCCTAGCTTTTATGTAATGGATTTGTGATTTGTTGTGCTATTGTTTGGTTGGATTGTTGTCTTATATGTTATGCTTGAAGCTCTATTACAATGCTATGATCATATGTTATTGAGTATGGAAGCACGCAGCATACTTATCTGTACACAATCACAAGCAAGCACTGTCACTCTGCATTACATATATTGTTATGATTATTACTACTGAGATTCCCCCGAATCTCATTCCCCATATCTAACCCATTACAGGGAAATTATGTTGAACTGAATTCTAAGAATTTTGAGAGACGCTGTTATGCTGCCGAATTTAAGACTGAACATCAGAATATGATAAGTACTGTGTACGTAGGTGCTGTCTAAGGAGGTTGGAAGTGAGTGGACCTAGCTGGTTCATCCAGTCTTTCCTGGGTACTTACGTAGAATGGTAGTTCTCATGAGGGAATTACCGAATCAGTACGGTTCAGTTCTTTGTACAGATGAAGCCTAGCAGTTATACTGCCGAAGTTCTGGCAGGAAAAGATGTAATAGAAATATGAGAATTTTGTATATGTTTTGTTGTATAACACTTTGTTATTCATTAATAAATATTGTTTGGCATGTTCAATTTGTGGATGACGAATTAAAAGAGAAATTCACAGGTCGTGAGGTAGCAGTGTTCTGGCCTCAGTTTGACCTAGTAAACGAAGGAGTTTGGCCACGAAATTTGGTGAGCCAGTTGTATACATCTGGGGCATTACGTGGATAGGTAATAAGCCTTGTTTGCATGTGTAGAATGAGATTAATCAGTTCTCAAAATAAAGGTTCAGAATAAGGAACTTAAGAGTAAAATTTTAAATTTTTGGGCTTAAGTTAAGATATAATCGAGCTAATATTGCTTTCGTAAGTGTACTCTGAGTGGTCTAAGGGAGGATGTTTCAATATCTGGGTCTACTGACTGTCTCAGAGTATGTCCCATTGTACCTCCAACCTGGGAATACTGATAATTAGGTTGTCATGATTAGGCTCCTTGATTGGTCTCCATATCTGTACCTGCTATAGCTGCGTATACTGTAGTTAGAGGCATAGCTGGAATAGGTTCTTCCTGTATTCCCTCTGGTGTCCTGGTCAGAGTATTGGACCCTACTGCGGAACTAATCTCCTTAGCATCACTAACCATAGGAGGGATCCACATATCCGAATCGCTGTTCAGTATCTCTTCCTCCTCCTCTGAACTATCCAAGACATAGACATCTGGTCTAGGGTCTCCTTGGTTTACAGTGGTTTTTGATCTGGTTCTACCTCTAGCCATCCTGCAAATATTAACTTAATGTCATTTATGACAGCTTTACTAATGGGTATCTATCTATAAATCATCTATTCAGAGCATTTTCTAATCTAGAATCCTATGCTCTGATACAAAAATGAAACATCCTTCCTTATATCTCTCAGAGTACTCTTGTTATAGCACTCTCAAAGTGGATTATATCTCTCTTGCCAAAAATCCTGGCAGAAAATAACTGTATTGATTCGGTAATTCCCCATGAGAACTACCATTCTACGTAAGTACCCAGGAAAGACTGGATGAACTGGCTAGGTCCACTCATTTTTAGCCTCCTTAGACAGCACCTAAGTACACAGTACTCTGTATAGTCTACCAGCACAACAGTATTTTCTAGCAAATATCTTTAAAATCTTAACCTTAAATATTAACCTTAAATTCTATCCTTACATATACTCAATTGAAAATATCTTAGATCATTGGAATACCTTAAGAACATGAATTTCCAATAGTTAGGATTACGGGTACTGCTCACTTGGTAATTCCAGATTACAGCCTAAACTTTGGAAATTCATAATTAAATCTAGAAAAATCATATTGAGGTGATTCCAATTTCTAATGAAATCTATTTCATTTACCTTTGAGAGAAAAATATGAAAATGAGGTTTCCTTGTCCAGATCAAATCAGTTTATTCGTTGAACTTTACTGTTCATTTGGTAAATCTGGAAGTTCCAGTTTCTTTGCCCCATTTTCAAAAATTCATTTCTCCTTGTATACTTATCCAATTGAGTCGAATTACATATGGATTTAAAGCTAAGAATGTGTAATTTAAGCTCACCACGAAAAAACTCATTCATTTACTATATGAAATTAGCTCATGAACCTCACTGCCTCTGAGTAGCCATTTTATCTTATTCCAGTTTTTAACATATGTGTTGATTATTTTATCTATATGAAATTAACTCATTCATCCTCACAGCATTCAACATATGTGTTGATTATTTTATAACTGCTACATCTCAGAGAAAGTTGATTATTTGATATTAGTTATTATCTGGCTTGTATGACTGATATGTGTTGGTTGTATGCTTGGATATGTAAAGACTAAATGCTGAAAATAGGCTCAGTGAACAGTAACTCGTGAAGATCCATTCATGTTTGATAAATCATTAAAAATAGTAAATGATTGAATTAATGTACGAAATTTTTAGGGTAAAAAGTATACATTCTAAGCTTTAATTTGATATATAGAATGTCTAATTTGGATGTATACACAAAAAGATATAAATTGTTAAAGTTGGGACCAGAATGCTGGATTCAGGAGAAAGTCATTGGATGAACAGTAAGATTGAAACGTTGACCCACGTTAAATTTGTCAAGTATTGGTCAACCAATGATTTTTCCCTGAAATATATTTGAGTTAGATTCATGTAAAAATTTTAAACACTCCATTTCTATTTTTCTAGAATTAGTTATGAATTTTCAAAATCAGGTCTCTCATCTGGAATTTGCCACAGTGAACAGTACTCGATATGAATAAAATTCCAGATTAAGTGTTTAGACTTCAATGACCCTGAAAGTGGTTTAAGTGCTACTGAATGGTCCCTAAGATGTATAAAAATAAGGATGTGACATTTTGGTATCAGAGCAAAGGATTCTGGCTTAAGAAATGCTCTGAGTAGATGATTTATAGAAAGATATACCATGATAAAGCCGTCATAATTGACACTAAGTTAGTGTTTGCAGGATGGCTAGACATAGATTTGGGTCTGAAACTACAGTAAACCAATGGGAATTAGGACCAGAGGTCTCTAGTTCAGATAGTTCAGAAGAAGAGATAGTAAGCAATGATTCTGACCTCTGGACACCTCCAGTAGCTGGTGATTCTGAGGAGGATAGTTCCTCGGTAGGATCAAACTTTCCAATTGATGATCAGGAGGTGATGATAACAGAAGGCCCTATTCCTGCCATTCCCATAAGTGCGGTACCCTTGAATATAACAGACAGTTCAGGATCCAGCCAAGTACGTGTTCAGAGTAATGCGCCAGGTCCCAGTAGGCCCGAAGTGACTCTGGTAGAAATGTATTTGGGAGGTTTAATCGTAAGAATGGTCCCAGTGAGGAACCTGAGTAGAGAGCAACTTGAGAGCTCGGTAGCATTAGCCCGACAACTATACGAGTTGAGGCAGACCCTGTTCGAAAACATAGATCAAGATTATTCGGTCTACCAGGAGTTTATCACAAGGGTGAAAGCCATATATCAAGCCTGGGATCTAAATGTGTTAACCATGGGGCTTTGGCTAGAAATTATGAATGACGTATTGCCGAAGACTCCTACCTGGAGATCGGAGTTGGACCAGTATTTTGATAGAGAATCATATTGTACCATATCCGACTGGATCTACCTAGTAGGAGAATATATTAGAATGAAGTTTAAGAAAAATTAGAGTAATATTTCTAATGTATAAAAGACTAGAATGGTACTGTGATATGTACATATACTCTGTATGTATATTATGTGTGAAATGAAATAAAAAGGAATTATGTTATTTATCGTATTCCCTTCTGTTTTTAAGTATAACAAAATGGTACGAACGAGGAGAACTATTCCAGCTGAGGAACCCCGAGAGGCTGGAAACCTTAATCAAATGATTCTAGAACGACTAGAACAGCAACAAAAGATGATAGAAGAAATGAGAGCTGCTCAAGCACGAAATGAACAAGAAAGAGATGCTGCCATAGCCGCGGCAGTAGCAGTAGCTGTAAATAATTTAAGACCGCCAGAGCCTTCAGGAGCAACTAGTAGAGAACCTGAAGAAGTACCACAGCAGGCGGAACAGCCCCAGAGAAGGGTTGAATCAAGGGAGGAGGCAGTTGGCATCCAACAATGGATGGTGCGATTTTGCAAACACAATCCTCCCATATTCGAAGGGACATTTGAAGTACATGTAGCAGAAAATTGGGTCAGCAGATTAGAGAAGATCTTTAAGGTCCTCGACTGCCCGACTGAAACCAAGGCCCAAATGGCCATCTATCAATTGGAAAAGGATGCGGATAGATGGTGGAAGAATACAGAGTTACTTCTCCAAGCAAGAGATATTCCAGTTACCTGGGAAGTATTTCTTAAGCAATTTTATGAGAAATATTTCCCTCAATCTGTCAGAGATGAAAGGGAGGCTAAATTCCTTGTGCTGAGGCAAGGAGAAAAAGAAGCTTTTGATGAATATTTGGCCAAGTTCATCCGGCTATCTCAATATTCAACTTACCTACGTCAAGTGGATGACGAACGCTGGATGACAGAAAGAATGATTCGAGGGCTGAATTCTATGTTAAAGGAGAAGTTAACTCCCCAACAATACAGCCAGTTCAATAAGCCTGTGGAAGCATGTCGAATCGTTGAGAACAGCATGAATCATAGAATGCTGTCCAGATCTGGGAGTAAAGATCAAGCGACTCCTGATAAGGCCGGACGAAATCAAGAAGCGGCCAGTGGGAGCGGCTATAAGAAAAGAAAGTGCCCGTGGTAGACCAAGAGGCCTAATAGGGGAAATTTCCGCGGAAGATCCAATAACAGGGATCCAAAGGCCCCAGTATGTGAAAAGTGTGGAAAGAATCATGGTGACAGACCATGCTTGATGGGCCAGAATGTATGTTACACCTGCGGAAAGCCCGGATATTTTTCCAGGGAATGTCCTCAAGCTATAACTGATCCAAGGCAAGGACGGCGGGACGAGTGTTTGCACTCACTAGAGAGGATGATCAGCGATCATCTGAGATGATCCAAGGTACAATCTATCTCAATGATCATGCTGTGACTGCCCTATTTGATTCGGGTGCAAGTCATTCCTTTATATCTTATGAATGTGCTAAATGCCTAGGCCTTCTGATCAGCAAGTTACGTTATGATATACAGGTGAAAACCCCCACCAACGCTAGGGTGATCACATCTGATGCCTGTCTAAATAGTGTGGTGCGTTATGAGCACTGCAGTACCACCCTGGACCTGATCTGTATGCCTTTCCAGGAGATTGAGGTCATACTCGGTTTAAATTGGTTATCCTCCAATAATGTGATGTTGGACTGCAGAAACAAGACCCTAGTTCTTGGTCCAAAGATCACTGATCGGAGCCTAGAATTACAACTGAACTTCGTGACAGAGGCTCAGGCAGAAAAATGTCTACGGAAAGGATGTCAGGGATATGTGGTATTCTTTTCTGTTCAAGCAGAAGTGGAGGAAGGCATCGAGGAGGTTCCTGTAGTCAATGAATTTCCTGAAGTCTTTCCAAAGGAGATTCAGGGATTGCCTTCGGAGCGTGAAGTGGAGTTTGCGATCGACATTGTACCTGGAGCTGGACCAGTATCAAAAGCCCCATACAGGATGGCTCCCAACGAAATGATGGAACTGAAGAAGCAAATTAAGGAGCTATTGGAGAAGGGTTTTATACGACCCAGTGTATCGCCATGGGGTGCTCCAGTACTGTTCGTTAAGAAGAAAGATGGTAGCTTAAGGCTATGCATTTACTACAGGGAATTAAATAAGCTTACAGTTAAGAACAAGTATCCTCTTCCCAGAATTGATGACCTGCTAGATCAATTGGCAGGAGCGAGCTTATTCTCCAAGATTGACTTGAGATCTGGCTACCATCAACTAAGGGTCAAGCCAGATGATATTCCAAAGACGGCATTCAGAACGCGCTACGGACATTTTGAATTTTTGGTGATGCCTTTTGGACTACCCAATGCACCTGCTATTTTCATGGACTATATGAACTGGATTTTCAGGCCTTATCTAGATCAGTTCGTTGTAGTCTTTATTGATGATATTCTGGTGTACTCCAAATCTCCAGAGGAGCATGAAAGGCATTTGAGGATTGTTCTTGGTACCCTTAAAGAGAAGAAGCTCTATGCTAAGCTGAGTAAGTGCGAGTTTTGGCTTTCAGAAGTCAAATTTCTCGGTCATGTCATATCCCGAGACGGGGTAGCTGTGGATCTTAGCAAAGTTGAAGCAGTTTTGAGCTGGGAACAGCCAAGGACAGTGACAGAGATTAGAAGTTTTCTCGGCCTAGCAGGGTACTACAGACGATTCATTCAAGACTTTTCTCAAATTGCCTTACCACTTACCAAGCTGACCAGAAAGAATCAGCAGTTTAAGTGGGATGAGAAGTGCGAGGCTAGCTTCCAGCAGTTGAAGCAGAGATTAACTACTACTCCCATGCTGATTATTCCAGACCCAACTCAGACTTATGTAGTCTACACTGATGCTAGCAAGCAGGGGCTGGGATGTGTGCTTATGCAGCAAGGTCGAGTAGTAGCCTACGCCTCTCGGCAGTTAAAGCCACATGAAGAGAATTATCCCACCCATGATCTGGAGCTTGCGGCGGTGGTCTATGCCCTGAAGATATGGAGGCACTATTTATACGGAGCAACGATAGAGTTATTTTGCGACCACAAAAGCCTGAAGTATCTGCAGGATCAGAAGGAGCTGAACATGAGGCAGCGGCGATGGATGGAATTGTTAAAAGATTATGACTTCCAGATTAAATACCATCCAGGAAAAGCCAATGTGGTAGCTGATGCCCTGAGTAGAAGGGTGGTGCAGGTTGCATACATGATTATCAAGGAATTGGAACTGATAGAAGATATGCGCGACTGGAGCCCTCTATATCAAATGCAACTGACGGAGAATCCTTTTGGAGGAGTTCATGTCAGAACTTGCATAGAAGATGAGATCAAAGAGGCTCAGGAGCAGGATAAGCTCGCAGCAATATTCAAAGACAAGCTGGAGAAAGGGAAGACAAGGAATTTTGAGATGTTCCCAGACGGATTGCTACAGTTTAGGGGAAAACCCTATATCCCAAATGTTGGGGGATTAAGGGAAAGGATTCTGGAGGAAGCACATAAAAACCGATATACGGTACATCCAGGTATGACCAAAATGTACCATGATGTTAAAAGGTTATTCTGGTGGCCTGGACTGAAGAAAGATGTTGTAGCTTACGTATCTAACTGCTTAACCTGCCAGAAAGTGAAAGTTGAACATCAAAAGCCAGCAGGAACGTTGCAGCCTTTAGATATCCCTGAGTGGAAATGGGATGGGATTGCCATGGACTTTGTGGAAGGACTACCCTTGACACCAAGTAGACATGATGCGGTTTGGGTAGTAATCGATCGACTGACAAAGTCAGCACATTTCCTGGCAATCAATAAGAGAGATTCTCTAGAAAAGCTGGCAAAGCTGTATATAAAGGAGATCGTTAGGCTCCATGGTATCCTAAGCAGCATTGTGTCTGATAGAGATCCTCGATTTACTTCAAATTTCTGGAGGGCTCTACAGGAAGAAATGGGCACTACTCTCAGATTCAGTACAGCTTATCATCCTCAGACAGATGGTCAATCTGAAAGAACAATACAGACGTTAGAGGATATGCTGAGAGCATGTGTCCTAGATTTCAAAGGCAGCTGGGATATCCATTTACCCCTTATAGAGTTTGCATATAACAATGGTTATCAGGCCAGTATACAGATGGCACCTTTTGAAGCACTCTATGGACGAAAATGTAGATCCCCCTTATACTGGCTAGAGTTGAGCGAGAGAAGAATGCTTGGTCCGGATATAGTGGATCAAACTGCAGAACAAGTTGCGGTAATTAGAAAATGATTGTTGACGGCTCAAAGCAGACAGAAGAGCTATGCAGATGTCAGAAGGAAGCCGTTGGAGTTTGAAGAAGGAGAACATGTATTCCTTAAGTTAACTCCAACCACAGGAGCCGGACGATCGATTAAGGTGAAGAAGTTGCATCCAAGATACATCGGGCCATTCTAGATTCCCTCAAAGATAGGAGCAGTAGCCTACAAGTTGGCTCTTCCTCCGAATCTCAGCCAGATACATGATGTGTTCCATGTTTCCCAATTAAAGAAGTATATTCCAGATCCATCTCATGTGATTAAGCAAGATGAGGTCACACTGCGAGATGACTTGACCTATGAGGTTGGACCGGTGCGAATTGCTGATAGAAAAGTCAAGCAGTTGCGGAATAAGCAAATTCCTTTAGTTAAAGTGATCTGGAAAGGCTTAACTGAACAAGAGGCTACATGGGAAACAGAAGAAAAGATGAAAGAGAAGTATCCGGAATTGTTTCTATAGGATAGGTGTAATGTAAATTTCGGGGACGAAATTTATTTTAAGGGGGAGAGAAATGTAATATCCTTAATTTTCTGTACTGGTTCCTATGTACAGATTAAACGGAATATATGAGATCTGTTTCAGGAAAAACATGTGGACCTTTATGTAAAGAAAAGGATTAAATTGCAAAAGAAAGGAAATTAAGGGACCTAAATGCAATTATGGAAAGTTTAAAGTTAGGAATGAAAGGTAGACAAAAATGTGGGGTCTTAAAGTGTAATTTTAGCCAAATTAAGTGACTTAATTATAAAGAAGGAAAAGTTCCCTGGGGCTAAAGTATAATTAAAGAAAATAGGCCAGAAGTGGTTTGCACCGCCCGACAGCATTTCAGTCCCAGATTCTACCAGAAGGTAGGGCAGGTGACGCCGGGTAACCAAGCCTAATACCGGAATTTTTGAAGACTCCAGATAGCCAGAAATGGACTGATCGTCCAAAAGTTATAAAAATTTATACCGGATACCCTAGATTTCAGATATAAGTGGGAAAATACAGGATGATGCGCCTTTATGGGGCGGATGTCGGGAAACTGACAGGATACCGATAGGAGGTCTGTAGGAAAAGTTATTCACAAAATAAAAAATCCAGACGGAGTGTGAGGCCTCCGGGGATCCGGGTAGGAGATTTATCGGTATTTTTAAAGGGGCTGAATGCGATCGGATGACTTCGATCAGATGACCGTTATAACCCCCAACGATGCCTGAACACAGTAGGACACTATATCTGGGGAAAAGAGCCGGTGTCCGGAAAAGGTATATAATCGGTAAATAATAGTTAAAATATTCAATGAACTGTGTTAAAGGAAGATTCCTCGTAATGCGTGCCATACAGATAATGGACCCAGGAAGCCAAAAAATGGAGCCATTAGAGGCCCAATAAGACTCTTGGACTGATAGGTGGGCCAGTGTCCAGCAGAACCCCGGAAAAGTGCAAAATTACGAAAATGCCCCTATGTTGTACAAAAAGGGCAGCAGATGAATAAAGGGTATTCTGGTCATTTTGGACAGACCCAGAGGTCAAGACATGTCTAAATAAGGTTGACTAGAGACAGTATAAGCTTTGACCGGGTCCAGAAAGGTGTGAAATGACGATTTTGCCCTTAGGTTTAAAATAGGACAAGATAGGGCACCAAGGGCATTTTGGTCATTTCGCAGGGGATCTGTAATTGAGTCTGGACCCAGTATTAAAAAGTTAATGATATAAAGGGTCTAGATACTAAATGTGAGGTCAGTAGACATAAAAAGGATCTTCAGAAACATCAGATTCAGAAAACAGCACGTTTTTTGAGGCGATGGACCGGGCCGGTACCGGATTGGACCGGAAAGCTTCCAGAACCTCCAAATTTCGTCACATGAAGAATATGGGTGGTGAGGTGTCCTATGAGGTGTCCCATGAGGTGTCCAGGGTGATGCAGTAAAAAAGAATTAAAGAAAATAGGAAATTCCAGGAAAAACCAGGACCACAGGATCATAAGTCTTCCTAATTACAAGATTGCCATTGCTCAACACTATAAATACCCCCACCTAGCCCTCATTTCGGCATGAGCAAGGAAGAAGGGAAGAGAGAAGTTCTTGAGAGAGAAAGTGTGAGAAAGAAAGAAGTAAGGAAGTTCTGGTGAAGTTGGAAGTAGTAGGGAAGTTCTGAAGCACTGCTTTTGAGGTAACAACTAATCCTAGCTCTTATGTAATGTCTTTGTGATGTGTTGTTTTGTTTGGTTGATTGTTGTCCTATATGTTATGCTTGAAGCTCTATTCCAATGCTATGATCATATGTTATTGAATATGGAAGCATGCAGCATACTTATCTGTACACAGTCACAAGCAAGCACCGTCACTCTGCATTACATATTTTGTTATGATTATTGTTACTGGGATTCTTTTGAATCTCATTCCCAAACATAACATTACAGGGGAGGTTCTATCAAAATAAAATTTGGAAATCTTAAAAGACGCCGGTAGGCTGCCGAAATTCCAGCGACGAAGACGGAACAAAGAAAGGAACTGATACGTACTGTGTACGTAGTGCTGTCTAAGGAGGCTGGAAGTGAGTGGACCCAGCAGGTTCATCCAGTATTTCCTGGGTACTACGTAGAATGGTAGTTCTCATAAGGGAATTACCGAATCGGTACAACATCGGTTACTTTCTAAAGAGGAATTGTAGCAGTTATGCTGCCGGATTTTAGATAGAGAAGGATGTAATAAAATATGTGGGAGTTAATCATGCACTGATATATAACAGTTGATTATTTGATATTAGTTATTATCTGGCTTGTATGACTGATATGTGTTGGTTGTATGCTTGGATATGTAAAGACTAAATGCTGAAAATAGGCTCAGTGAACAGTAACTCGTGAAGACCCATTCATGTTCGATAAATCATTAAAAATAGTAAATGATTGAATTAATGTACGAAATTTTTAGGGTAAAAAGTAGACATGCTAAGCTTTAATTTGATATATATAATGTCTAATTTGTATGTATACACAAAAAGATATAAATTGTTAAAGTTGGGACCAGAATGCTGGATTCAGGAGAAAGTCATTGGATGAACAATAAGATTGAAACGTTGACCCACGTTAAATTTGTCAAGTATTGGTCAACCAATGATTTTTCCCTGAAATATATTTGAGTTAGCTTCATGTAGCAATTTTAACCACTTCATTTCGATTTTTCTAGAATTAGTTATGAATTTTCAAAATCAGGTCACTCATCTGGAATTTGCCATAGTGAACAGTACTCGATATGAATAAAATTCCAGATTAAGTGTTTAGACTTCAATGACCCTGAAAGTGGTTTAAGTGCTACTGAATGGTCCCTAAGATGTATAAAAATAAGGATGTGACACTTCTAGGACTCAGTCAGAGCACATATATAGACAAGATACTGCATAGGTTTAGTATGCAGGAATCAAAGAGGGGTTTCATTCCCATGTCTCATGGTATTCACCTCAGCAAGGATTTGTGTCCTAGCACACCTGATCAGCGAGGTCGCATGAGTAAGGTTCCATATGCCTAGGCCATAGGATCCATCATGTACGTCATGTTATGTACTCGACCGGATGTCTCGTTTGCCTTAAGTATGACTAACAGATATCAACAGGACCCCGGTGAGGGCCATTGGACTGCTGTCAAGAATATCCTTAAGTATTTAAGAAGGACTAAGGACTTATTATTGGTCTATGGTGGATTGGATGACGAGCTTTGTGTAAATGGTTACACAGATGCATGTTTCTAAACTGACCAGGACGACCAGAAATCGTAATCTAGATACATATTTCTCCTGAAAAATGGAGCAGTAAGCTGGAAGAGCTCTAAGCAGAGCACCGTAGCAGATTCTGCAACGGAAGCTGAGTATATAGTAGCATCTGATGCAGCTAAGGAAGCCATTTGGATCAAGAAGTTCATTACTGAACTAGGGGTGATACCTACTATCTCAGATCCAATAACTTTGTTTTGTGACAATAGTGGTGCCATTTGTAACATCCCGATTTTTGGGTCTAGGAGAACTGGGCGGTAGTCTGATATGGGCAGGCTGCTAAACCCGTAGTCCCAGGGTAGTAATCTGATATGGGCGGATCACTTACCTATATTTTGTAGGAATCCGAGGGATGAGCTAAGTCCTTCAGGATTTAAAGATGAGTTAAGTCTTTAACCTACAAGATCGGGACAGCTCACCTAGGTTCAAAATGAGGAATGTGAGGAATATCCTAAGTCCTAAGCCTAGAAATTCTGCAGGTAGCTTGATATGTGCTGGCTCCTGTGTAAGATAACCTGATATGGGCGGGTTATCGAGCCTTTCAATTAACGATGACTCCCGAAGAGTTTAAGGGATGAGTTATTGAAAGAGAATTTCTAGAACTTAAGATGAAGGATGAGAAGATGAGAATAGATGCCAGAAAGAGAATGCAGGGGCAAAATCGTAATTATGGGAAATATCGGGCTATAGCAGATGAGTACCATATTTTGCCAGAAAATAGAGAAAATTATGCTGATCATTTCACTAAACTGTGAAATATGCATATGAGGTCTCTATGTATATGAAAGAATTAGAAATGTGACCAGGGGTAAAATGGTCATTTTGGAAAAGTGTGCGCGTGAGTGCTTCTTCAGGCCAAAACAGCCCGGTCCGGATAAAATATCTAAAAATACCGGGAGATAGAGAAAAGGATTCCGGGTTGAATGAGGAGTCACAGAATTTTGATTTGAGGTCCCGATTCTTCTGTAAAAATTCCGGAAGATGGGAATTTACAGTTATAATCGGTAAAGGAAAAGCAGTTCCGATAGGGATGATCGGACTGTGGCCAGGGGGCCGTATAGTGTTTCTAAGGCCTTAGTGATACCAGGGAAGGCCCAGGCCCATTAGATCAGTCCAGTGGTAAAAGGGGCCGGTGTCCGGGAAAAAGGTGCAAAATGACGAAAATGCCCCTATGTTATAGAACAGCTGAAGTATGAGTAAAGGGTATTTTCGTCATTTTCCTAAGGTTAGTCAGTCCAGACAGGGTATCTGGGTCAGAGAGTACTCTGGTAAGATGTGAAAAGACAATAATGCCCCTAGACCTAATAAAGTAAAGAGAGACTAAGGGCATTTTGGTAATTTGCCAAGGGGTGTTTCTTGGGAATCGTGCCATCAGAGTACTTGGGCTGGATCAGAGACCCAAGATGATATTTCCAGGCCCAAAAACGCAGGCCCAGTGATTCAGGGGGAAAAGTTACATCAAAATAATGATTTAATGACTTTTCAGTAAAGTAAAGTTACTCGGTTGGCACGATAACCGAGGAGGTGATCAGATAAAGTCCAAGACTTATCTGGATGGCTTTGGAAAGCGTGAAGGGATCCTTCCAGGTGCCACATGGCGCTATCATAGAGGGAGAAGAAAAGTTAAGGCCACATGGCATTAGTCTGGAGAAAGCAGATAAAGCTGAGGACACGCATTACGAGGCAGGAGACTGGACTGGTGAGTCATCTGCTGAGTCACCTGATGAGGTGTCCCGGGTTTTAGACATGTGAGAAATGTGCTGCTGAGGTGTCCGCTGAGGTGTCCACTGAGGTGTCCTGGATGATGCAGTAAAAAGGAATAAAGAAAAATTGGAAAATCCATGAAAAACCAGGACCACATGTTCATATGGCTTCAAAATTACAGGAATGCCATTGAGGGAAACTATAAATACCCCCTCCCCCTCCCATTTCATGCATCCCACGGTTTTGAGCCTTTTAGAGAGAGGAGGAGGTGCTAGAGAGAGAAAGTGAGAGGAAGAAAGAAAGAAAGGAAGTTCTGGCGGAGCTGGAAGCAGAATAGAGATAGTAGAGCTCTGCTAAGCTTTTGAGGTAGTAACTAATCCTAGCTTTTATGTAATGGCTTTGTGATTTGTTGTGCTATTGTTTGGTTGGATTGTTGTCTTATATGTTATGCTTGAAGCTCTACTGCAATGCTATGATCATATGTTATTGAGTATGGAAGCACGCAGCATACTTATCTGTACACAATCACAAGCAAGCACTATCACACTGCATTACATATATTGTTATGATTGTTGCTACTGAGATTCCCCCGAATCTCATCCCCATCCATAACCCATTACAGGGAGGTTATGCTGAAGTGGATTTTGAGAATCCTATGAGACGCCGTTATGCTACCGAAGTAAAGACTGAACATCAGTATATGATAAGTACTGTGTACGTAGTGCTGTCTAAGGAGGCTAGAAGTGAGTGGACCTAGCCGGTTCATCTAGTCTTTCCTGGGTACTACGTAGAATGGTAGTTCTCATGAGGGGATTACCGAATCAGTACAGTTCAGTTCTTTGTACAGATGAAGCGTAGCGGTTATGCTGCCGGAGTTTAGGCAGAAAGAGATGTAATAGAGATAGCAAGATTATGTATATGTCTTGTTGTGTATGCCATGCTGTATGACATTATGTTATTCAATGATAAGTATTGTTTGGCATGTTTAATTTGTGAATGAGAAATTAAGGGGAAATTCGTAGGTCCTGAGGTAGCAGTGTTTTGACCTCAGTTTGACCTAGTAAACGAAGGAGTTTGGCCACGGAATTTGGCAGGCCAGTCGTACACATCTAGGGCATTACGTGGATAGGTAATAAGCCTCATTTGGATGTGTAGAATGAGATAAATTAATTTTCAAATTAAAGGTTCAGAATAAGGAACTTAAGAGTGAAATTTTGAATTTCTGGGCTTAAGTTAAGATATAATCAAGCTAATATTGCTTCCGCAAGTGTACTCTGAGGAGTCTAAGGAAGGATGTTTCACCATTGCACAGGCCAAAGAGCCTAGGTCACATCAAAGGACCAAGCATATACTCATGCGATTTCATCTCATCAGAGAAATCAATGATACAGGTGATATAAAAATATGCAAGGTAGCAGGAGAAGACAATGTTGCTGATCCTCTAACAAAGCCGCTTGTGCAAGCAAAGCATGAGTGTCATGTTAGGTCAATGGGAATTAGGAAAATTAATGATTATACCTAGTGCAAGTGGGAGGATGTTGGAAATTGTGCCCTAGGGGCCAATCATTGTGTTATGAACATTGTTGATTTATGAATTTCTTAATTATGTTATCACATTATTTGCATGTTCACTGGGATGACCATCCTTGGATAACTCATGATCTTATCCTAAATGTCCCTAGTCGGTCATTTATACGGGAGCAGAGATAAAATAAGACCAATATGACTTTGAAGATATATAGAGATATAAATCAAAGTCATAGGGACATGTAAGTGTACAAGGTGTTAGACCAACCCGCTATGAGAGAGCTGCATGGGTTAAGTAATAAGTTCTCTCATATACAAACCTTTTTACTATGCCCTTTGACCTGAGATCATCATGGATTCCTACATGACAAACGCTCATCTTTGACCTAGTCAAAAGTCACTTTTGACCGAGTGATCATAAAGACTATGTTCGAGCTCAGTGGTTTTTCATGCCGAGGAATGTGAATGGTCAAGATGGAATTTGTCCCTCACATTCGTAGAGAGATATTACTGGGCCCCTCGATGAGTGAGTCTGAGAAATGTATGGCCATACTGTAATGGAAAGGTAGTTCCATTTCTATAGTCAGACTACTCAGGGATCGAGAAAGTAACAGTCAGGAACAAGAGGATGACGTTCTCCATGCCTCATCCATGACCAAAATATCGTGTGACAAAAGGGATGTGATGTGGTTGTATGAAAGGTAACATTGTTCATCGATCCTCATATGATTTGGGTAGTCGTAATGTCTTGCTAGAGACCGCTTACGACTTGTGGGTCAGTATAGTAACTGGCCCACTGCCAACTTCATATGGGCCTACAGGGTCGGACATAAAATAGCCCAACACGAGCTGTGATGCCCATATTCTTTGAATCTAAGACATGTTCAGATTCAATGAATAATCTAGGGTGGTTATAGATATATTATATATATAAATTCGCATATATATACTATATAATATAAGAGATATTTGCAAGATTTAATTTATAAGGATAAATTAAATCTCTATCACTTTTGAATTTGAATTTGAATTTAAATTGATATGATCTATTTGAATGTAATATTTAAATTGATATGATATCTCAAAGTTAATTTATGAGAATAAATCAAATATAATTATGTCTTATCTTTATTTTAAATTAAATGAGCAGGTGAATTAAATCTATGGGACGGATTTAATATAAACCATATTTATTTAATTAGTTTCTTATCAAATTATGCAATATATGATATTATATTAATTTTAGAATTAATATAAGATTAATTCTGAAATCCAACCCAATCAGAACACCGATAGCATGCTATATATTTGACATTAGGGGCTAGGGTTCTTGATAAAACAAAAAGGGGCAAGGAGAGTGCAAAAGGTTTGCAGATAAGAAACGGTCAAAATAGAGACGATGAGGATGGATTCTTGAGAAAGCCCTAGAGGGACAAGAGGCGCTAGCATGTCATTCGTGGTTGGAACGCTGTTCGTGTGGATATCGGTAGAGGAAGCCGATCTGAGTTGTAGACTTCTTGCGATCGAGAAGAGAGCACCAGATACGAGCATAAATCGTGACGCGTAGACACTTAGGTTGCGACCATACAGGCGTCCTAAATGTCAGAAAATTGAAAAGAGACTACTAGTCGTGACTAGAAGTTGAGAAAGTCGCGACTGACAACTCGAGAGACGACAGGTTACGACTAGAAGCTGAGGAGGTAACGACAGAAAACTCCAGAGGCGACAGGTCGTGGCTAGAAGCTGAGTAGGTCGTGACTAAAAACTCCAGAGGCAAAGAGTCGCGACTAGTGGACACGGAAGTCGTGACTATAGTTCGAATATCGAAGGTAACACTTCTTTCTCCTTGACTTAAACACACTCGATATATCCGGGCAGGGAATGGAAAAACTTTTTTTAAATTAATTTTCGCTGCGTGTCTTCCAATTCCCTACACTAATTTCATATTAAAAATTTGGTTAAAGTATATATTTGGTCCTTTATATTTGTATCAAGTTTTATTTTAATCCCTGAAGTTTAAAAAGTGTATTTTTAGTTATTTAAACTTAATACCTTAACCACATTTACTGAAAATGTTGACTTAACAAATTTAAAATGATAACTCAACAATTAAATGCTAACAACCCATGCCTAAATTTTAATTCTTTATATTAAAGATTAAAATTTAGGCATGCTTATCAGCATTTAATTATTGAGTTATCATTTTAATTTCACTAAATCATCATTTTTTGTTGTTGAGTTTAACAGTGTTAAGTTTAAATGATTATAAATATATATTTTAAACTAAAGTGAGTAAAATGAAACTCAATGAAAATATAAATGATTAGCTCTAACTTTTAATCAAATATTATATGTTCTTTAGAAAGAATTAATTAATTGAATAACATAAGATTTCCATCTCAATTGTTGAGCTTTATCAAATTCCAGACTTGAGCTCATTTAAGAAAGTGGGATATATTATATATTGTTAAAGTGTAAATTTACTTTGAAAATTTCTATTCAGGAGCATTGGGTATTCGAAATTTTTTTAGGAGCAATGTTGTCCTGGAAGTTTTTAAATCAGAGTAATGTCACCCGAACTATTATCTAAAGTTAAGTTTGTTAGACTTCATTGTTTTAATGATGATAATTGAGCAAATGTTTTAAAAAGTATTTTAAGACTGATAAAGAATATTTATCGATAAGCTTATCGATAAAACACCTTTTCAATAAGCCCTTCAATAAATGGAAAATAAATTTGTGAAAAGATTAATTTCTAAAAGATATTTATCAAAGATCTACTCGATAAATTCACTTATCGATAAGACATTCGATAAATAGACTATGAAGAAAACTCTGAGTCTTTGTTTCCCTTTGCAGACTTATTCGATAAAGTCACTTATGAATAAAGCCTTCGATAAATTTGAAAATGACTCAGTGAAATTTGTGAAGGCATTTATCCAAGCAGTTATCAATAAGAATGATAATTGATAAAGATTTCAAACAGAAATAGATTTGTAAAATTTTTTTTGAAGAAAACCTATCGAAGTCCTATTCAATAAATTGATTTATCGATAAAGTTTTCGATAAATGATGCTTGTTAAATGAATACTCTGTTTGAAGATCTTATTAATTTACCAATAAGCTATTTGATAAATATAAAGTCTGTCAATCTTTTAGAGACTAAATTTATCGATATGATATTCGATAAGGCTACTTACCAAAGCTCTCTTTGATAAGAATGAGAAATTGTTTCAAAATGTTATTGGAAGTAATTTATTGATAAGTTATTTGATAAGATAGTTCTTCAAATAGATCCTCGATAAATTAGATTCATAGATTTTAAATTTAGTCTAATTCCATATGATATTTATCAATAAGTTATTCAAGCAAACCATTTATCGATAAAATGTTCAACTATTTTACAAAGGATTTTATTCAAATTTTATTGAATTTTATTTGATAAATAATCTTATCGATAAATTCTTCGATAAATGTTGATAGTTTTTCAAATGGTTTTAATGATCAGATTTTGATACAACTGGTTTAAATATAGTGTAGTCATTCCTATATGTTTCTTTTCATTGCCTATTTACTCTCACAATGTTTGCCTAGCTTGTTTATGTTACATAATTCAAAAATGAAGAAGTTGTGGCTAAAAGGCTAATTTTCTAAAAACGTACAGATGGTTGTTAGGGACTAAATTGTATTTAGAGATAGTATAGGGACTATGATGTAAATAGTAAAAGTTCCTAGGGACAAGTATGTAAATAAAGTTAGAGACTCCAAAAGTGTCACCAGGGCAAGAAAGAGGAAAGAGGAAAGAGGAATGAAGGACTAAATTATAAGAAAAGAAAATACTTTAGGGCCTAAATAAGAAAGGTAAAGGGACTAAATTATAAAGAAAGAAAGTCCTTTAGTTATGGCCTAAGTATAAAGTTCTAAAGGGACTAAAGTAAAAATTATAAAAGTCCCAAGGCCTAAAGTAAATGTAGAAACAAGTTAGGGGCCTTAAGCCTAATTATAAAGAATGAAGGGATATGCATGTCATTTTTAAAGGCAAAGGACACAAAGGTAATTATGAATGAAGAAGGGATAGGGATCGTATTATTGATAAAGTTAGGGACCTAAATATAATTATGGAAAAGACCAAAAAAATAATGATCTGAAGTCAAGAAAATCAGGAAAAAAAGAGGGAATTTTCTGATCAGTATGGTACAAATTATAATTTTGATTTAAGCCCAATTGATTTGATTTTCTAAAATAATTAAAATTTTAGTAGATATTTTTAGGTAAGGTTAGATGAAATATCCAACAAAGGGTATAAACCTGGACAACAAGTTAGGCAAGTCCTGAAATAGGGGCCAGTGCCAATAAATAACCTAGAAAAAATATGAAAAGATGAAAATGTCATTAATGTTATAAAAATAAATAAAGGTGAATAAAGGGTATTTTAGTCATTTAACCAAAGATATAAAGTTAAGAGGGTTACAAGAATATGGGACTAGGGTCTGAAAATACCCTGATAAAGTGTAAAAAGATAATAATGCCCATAAGCTTATTAAAATGAAGAAAAATGAATCAAGGGTCATTTTGGTCATTTTTCAAGGGTAAGTAATTAAATTTATACCCAAACTAAGAATATGAAAGGCAGAAAAAATTTAGACTCTAAATCTAATGCCAAAAAATATATTATGAAATCTTAGAAAAATTAGATTAAAAAATAGTCTGATTCTTAGAAAATCTAACCAGGCTAGTACCGGATTGGACCAGATAAGACTGGATTTTTTCAAGTAGCTCTTCCTCCCTTAGATGATGCCACCTAGCCTATGATGTCATGTTGATAATGTAAGGGAAGGAAAGGATGATGTAAGTGTTGGAAATTGTGCCCTAGGGGCCAATCATTGTATCATGTTATCATATTATTTGCATGTTTACTATGATGACAATCCTTGGATAACTCATGATCTTATCCTAAATGTCCCTGGTCGGTCATCTATGTGGGAGCAGAGATGAAATAAGACCAGTATGACTTTGAAGATATATAGAGATATAAATCAAAGTCATAAGCACATGTAAGAGTACAGGGTGTTGGACCGACCCGCTATGAGAGAGCTGCATGGGTTAAGTCATAAGTTTCTCTCATATACAAGCCATGTCACTATGCCCTTTGACCTGAGATCATCATGGATTCCTACATGACAAACGCTCAGCTTTGACCTAGTCAAAAGTCACTTTTGACCGAGTGATCATAAAGGCTATGCTCGGGCTTAGTGGTTTTTCATGCGGAGGAATGTGAATGGTCAAGATGGAATTTGTCCCTCACATTCGTAGAGAGATATTACTGGGCCCCTCGATGAGTGAGTCTGAGAAATGTATGGCCATACTGGAATGGAAGGGTAGTTCCATTTCTATATTCAGACTACTCAGGGATCGAGAAAGTAACGGTCAGGAACAGGAGGATGACGTTCACCATGCCTCATCCTTGACCGAAATATCGTGTGACAAAAGGGACGTGATATGGTTGTATGAAAGGTTACATCGTTTATCGATCCTCATATGTTTTGGGTAGTCGTAATGCCTTGCTAGAGACCGCTTACGACTTGTGGGTCAGTATAGTAACTGGGCCACTGCCAACTTCATATGGGCCTACAGGGTCGCACACAAAACAGCCCAATCCGAGCTATGATGTCCAGATTCATTGAATCTAAGAGATGTCTAGATTCAATGAATAATCTAGGGTGGATATATATTTTATATATATATATAAATTAGTTTATATATATATTATATATATAATATAAGAGATATTTGTAAGATTTAATTTATAAGGATAAATTAAATCTCTATCACTTTTGAATTTGAATTTGAATTTAAATGGATATGATCTATTTGAATTTGAAATTCAAATTGATAAGATATCTCAAATTTGATTTATGAGAATAAATCAAATATAATTCTGTCTTTTAAATTAAATAAATAGGTGAATTAAATCTGTGGGACGGATTTAATATAAACCATATTTATTTAATCAGTTTCTTATTAAATTATGCAATATATGATATTGTATTAATTCAGAATTAATATAAGATTAATTCTGAATCCCGGCCCTATTAGAAGCCCGATAGCTTCCTATATATTTGACATTAGGAGCTAGGGTTCCACACACAAGATAGATCTCTACACACACATTCAGACGTGAGAAGAGGGGGCAGGGAGAGTGCGAAAGGTTTGCACATAAGAAACTGCCGAGATAGAGACGGTGAGGACGGAATCTCTAGAAAGCCTTAGAGGGACAAGAGGCGCTAGCACGTCATTCGCGATTGGAACGCTGTTCGTGTGGATACCGGTAGAGGAAGCCGATCTGAGCTGTCGACTTCTACGATACGACCAGACACGAAGCAAGGTCGCGACCAGAACACCCTGAGGTCGCGACCATACGGGCATCTGAACGCCAGAAATCCGAAAAGAGGAGACAGGTCGCGACGTGAAGCTGAATACGTCGCGACTACAAACTCCAGAGACATCCGGTCGCGACTAGAAGCAGAGTAGGTCGCGACTAAAAACTCCAGAGGCGACAGGTCGCGACTAGAAGCTGAGGAGGTCGCGACTGAAAGTTCCAGAGGCGAGGAGTCGACACTGAGGTCGCGACCAAAGCTCGAAACCGAAGGTAACACTTCTTTCTCCTTGACTTAAACACATTCGGTAGATCCTGGCTGGGAATGGAAAAAATTTTAAAGTTAACTTCCGCTGCGTGTCTTCCAATTCCCTTCCGTTTTGTGTTTAAGTTAGGTTTGATTGTTGATACATGTGATGTATGTTAGACTTCTTAGCTGATTATATGATAACATGCGTGATATGTATGACATATATGGAATCTGTTTATGTATGACATATACGGAATCTAAAAGGAAACTGAAATCGGTGGTGTGTATCAATTGATTTGATCAATTAATATTGATGGGGTCTAAGGAAAAGGAATTAAGATTCTTGATTATTTATAAAAAAAAAATTTCTATTGGGGCGCTGCCCCACACCCCGCCCGCTAACCGGCTAGCGGGACCGCCGTGGCTATTTAATCGTAGCGCAACATAATCGTAATATGTATTGACTTTCCTGATATATGAATGTTTTGAAACATTTATTGCCCTTCAAATAGTATGAATTTTGATTCTTGAATATTTGGGTATGGTGAACAATATGGCTCTAGATTACAAGTGTTGTAATTTTTCTAAATACGGCCTGCGTGTCGTGCCTTCCTCTAATGACTCTCGTTGTACATTCTCTTCTCATCTCACTCCCCTCGAATGTTCAAACGAGGTTTCCTTATGTACTTTTCCTATTCTAATTAGAGAGCTCCTCTCATTGGCTTGAGGGGACTTAGGATAGGTGAGCCATATTGTATCACGTTTAAGATTATGCATCTTTTGATTAGATCACTGCATGTATGTTTTATATGCATAATACCTGTATGAGATACAACCGCGATACATGCATCTTATAAACCAGATAATTAATTAAACCCTCTAAAAGAAATCTTAAGTCATATGCCGTCAATTAATGAACACTTGTCAAAACATCGATCGCTCATTTGTAGGTCCACCAAAGTGGGTGCATTTGAGTTATCTTGGGGAGATAAGCAAGAGTAATGGTGCTACTCTTATGTTTGTTATTGTTTGACTTAATTGAGATTATCAAAACGGTTTTGGGTCTCAAGGCATTAGATGGGATTAAAACATGCCGGATCATATGATGATGGAATCCCATAAACATCTAAGAGTTACATGTGATGTAATTGGTAAAGTTGTTACCTACCTAAATAACTTAAAGTTGAGCGTCCTGCCAAAGCGGACTCAAGTTTAAGCCAAATATGGATCTTAGCCCACTAATTATTACATTGAGGGTTGTTTTATTCGGTGGGAGATTGCTAATTAAATTGTATATTTTAATTGTAGAATCATGACGACTAGTAATACTGCTACATTATCGTTGCGATCTGTCCTTGAGAAGGACAAACTCAATGGGACAAACTTTCTTGACTGGTTCAGGAACTTGAGAATTGTTCTCAAGCAGGAAAGAAAGGTATATGTCCTAGATCAACCCATTCCTGAGGAGCCAGCAGCCAATGCTCCTAGAGCTCAGAGAGATTCTTATGCGAAGCATAAGGAAGACTCTGTTGATGTGGGATGCTTGATGCTTGCCACTATGGTTCCGGAGCTTCAAAGAGATTTGGAACACATGGAGGCTTATGAGATGATTGTGCATCTTAAGAAAATGTTCCAGCAACAGGCAAGGCAAGAGAGGTATGAGACCACTAAGGCCTTACATTCCTGTAGGATGGCTGAAGGTGCATCAGTGAGTACTCATGTCTTAAAGATGAAAGGGTACATAGATCACCTTGAGAGGCTTGGATTTCCCATAAGTCAGGAGCTAGCTACAGATTTGATCTTGAACTCACTCCCGGAAAGTTATGACCAGTTTGTCATGAACTACAACATGAACAACATGGAGAAATCTATTTCTGAACTGCATGGGATGCTTAAAACTGCTGAGCCGACTGTTAAGAAGAAGCCCAGTACTATTTTGATGGTTCAGAAAGGAAAGGGTATGAAAAGGAAAGGCAAGGGCAAGGGGAAGGGTCATGGCTCATCTGGTAAGACCAAAGAGTCAGGCAAGCCCGAAACCAAGCCTACACCAAAGAAGGCAAAGCCTCCAAAGGAAGGAGTTTGCTTCTTCTGCAATGAACCGGGTCATTGGAAGAGGAATTGCAAACTCTACCTTGAAGATCTGAGAAAGAACAAGAAGGATAGCGGGGCTATCACTTCAGGTATTTATGTTATAGACATTCATCTCTCTACTTCCACTACATGGGTATTAGATACTGCATGTGGTTCTCACATTTGTACAAATGTGAAGAGCCTAAAGGACAGTAGAAAGCTGAAGAAGGGCGAAGTTGACCTACGAGTTGGAAACAGAGCAAAAGTTGCTGCTCTAGCTGTAGGCACTTATGAATTAGTTCTGCCCACTGGGCTTTTGTTAGTTTTGAACAATTGCTATTATGTTCCTGCTTTGAGTAGTAACATTGTTTCTCTTTCTTATTTGGATAAGGAAGGTTACACTTCCATTTCTGGGAATGGTAAATGTTCTATTTATCGTAATGATATTTTCTATGCTCATGGTGATTTGCATGTTGATCATTACATATTAAACTTGGAACAACCCAATCATGGAAATATCTATAACATAACCGCCAAAAGGGTCAAACCAAATGATTTGAATCCGACGTACCTCTGGCACTGTCGTCTAGGCCACATAAATGAGAAACGCATTTCTAAACTCCATCAAGATGGATTTCTCAACTCATTTGATTTTGAATCATATGATACTTGCGAATCTTGTTTGTTAGGAAAGATGACAAAGTCGCCTTTCACTGGGCACAGTGAGAGGGCCACTGATTTGTTGGGCCTCATACATACAGATGTGTGTGGACCGATGAATACAAATGCCAGAAGAGGTTATTCGTACTTCATTACATTCATAGATGATTTCAGTAGATATGGCTACGTCTATCTAATGAAACATAAATCCGAATCTTTTGAAATGTTCAAGATATTTCAAAATGAAGTACAAAACCAGCTTGGTAAAACAATTAAAGCCCTTCGATCTGATCGAGGTGGTGAATATTTGAGCCAAGAGTTTATCGATCATCTTAGGAATTGTGGAATAGTCTCACAATTGACTCCTCCAGGAACACCACAATGGAATGGGGTTTCTGAACGGAGGAATCGAACACTATTGGATATGGTTCGATCCATGATGAGTCGAACAGATCTTCCACCATCCTTTTGGGGCCACGCCCTAGAGACAGCTGCGTTCACACTGAATCGTGTTCCATCTAAGGCAGTTGAAAAGACTCCGTATGAGATATGGACTGGGAGGAAACCTAGTTTGTCTTTTCTCAAGATTTGGGGATGTGAGGTCTATGTTAAGCAACAAGCCTCAGATAAGTTAGCGCCCAAATCTTCAAAGTGCCTTTTTGTGGGATATCCTAAGGAAACCAAGGGATATTATGTCTACAACCCCACTGATAACAAAGTGTTTGTTGTCAGAAATGGTATCTTTCTAGAACGAGAATTTATCTCTAAAAGAACCACTGGGAGCAAGGTACACCTCGAAGAAGTTCGAGAGCCACAAGACGCCACAGAACTAGAGATGGAAAGTAGAGAAGACTCACAAGAAGTTGTTGAGACTCCTCAAGTCACGCAAGGCCCAAGGCGATCTAATAGGGCACGACTTCAGCCTCAGAGATATGGATTTCTGATTTCTGATAGTCGTGATGTGTTGCTCATTGAGCATAATGAGCCCACTACCTATCAAGAAGCTATAGTGGGACCAAACTCTGAGAAATGGCTTAATGCCATGAAGTCTGAGATGCAATCCATGTACGACAATAAGGTATGGACCTTAGTCGACCAGCCTGAAGGTGTAAAAACCGTCGGGTGCAAGTGGGTTTTTAAAGAGAAAACTGACATGGATGGCAATGTAAATGTCTTCAAGGCACGACTGGTTGCAAAAGGATTTACTCAAACTCATGGTGTGGACTATGATGAGACCTTTTCCCCAGTCGCAATGGCCAAATCAATCAGAATCCTCCTTGCCATTGCAGCATATTATGACTATGAAATATGGCAGATGGACGTCAAGACAGCCTTCCTTAATGGAAAGCTCCTTGAGGATGTGTACATGACACAACCTGAAGGTTTTGTGCGTTCTGAGGACTCTGGTAAGGTGTGCAAGCTTCAAAGGTCCATTTATGGACTGAAGCAAGCATCTCGGAGTTGGAATCATCGTTTTGATGAAGTAGTCAAAGAGTTTGGATTTCTTCAAAACATTGATGAACCTTGTGTGTACAAAAAGGTTAGTGGGAGCACAGTTGTGTTTTTGGTACTCTATGTCGATGACATCCTACTCATTGGGAATGACATTCCTACCTTGCAGATTGTCAAGTCTTGGTTAGGAAAATCTTTCTCGATGAAAGACTTGGGTGAAGCCACCTACATCCTAGGAATTAGGATCTATAGAGATAGATCTAAAAGGCTTCTAGGACTGAGTCAGAGCACATATATAGACAAGATACTGCATAGGTTTAGTATGCAGGAATCAAAAAGGGGTTTCATACCCATGTCTCATGGTATTCACCTCAGCAAGGATTTGTGTCCTAGTACACCAGATCAGCGAGGTCGCATGAGTAAGATTCCATATGCCTCGGCCATAGGATCTATCATGTACGCCATGTTATGTACTCGACCGGATGTCTCGTTTGCCTTAAGTATGACTAGCAGATATCAACAGGACCCCGGTGAAGGCCATTGGACTGCTGTCAAGAATATCCTTAAGTACTTCAGAAGGACTAAGGACTTATTCTTGGCCTATGGTGGATTGGATGATGAGCTCTATGTAACTGGTTACACAGATGCAAGTTTCCAAACTGACCAGGATGACCAGAAATCGCAATCTGGATACCTATTCCTCCTAAATAATGGAGCGGTAAGCTGGAAGAGCTCTAAGAAGAGCACTGTAGTAGATTCTGCAATGGAAGCCGAGTATATAGCAGCATCTGATGCAGCTAAGGAGGCCGTTTGGATCAGGAAGTTCATTAGTGAACTAGGGGTGGTACCGACCATCTCAGATCCAATAACTTTGTTCTGTGGCAATAGTGGTGACATTGCACAGGCCAAAGAGCCTTGGTCACATCAAAGGACCAAGAATATACTCAGGCGATTTCATCTCATCAGAGAAATCAATGATAGAGGTGATATAAAAATATGCAAGGTAATAGGAGAAGACAATGATGCTGATCCTCTAACAAAACCGCTTGTCCAGGCAAAACATGAGCGTCATGTTAGGCCAATAGGATTGAGATAAATTAATGATTGTTCCTAGTGCAAGTGGGAGGATGTTGGAAATTGTGCCCTAGGGGCCAATCATTGTATCATGTTATCATATTATTTGCATGTTGACTATGATGACAATCCTTGGATAACTCATGATCTTATCCTAAATGTCCCTGGTCGGTCATCTATGTGGGAGCAGAGATGAAATAAGACCAGTATGACTTTGAAGATATATAGAGATATAAATCAAAGTCATAAGCACATGTAAGAGTACAGGGTGTTGGACCGACCCGCTATGAGAGAGCTGCATGGGTTAAGTCATAAGTTTCTCTCATATACAAGCCATGTCACTATGCCCTTTGACCTGAGATCATCATGGATTCCTACATGACAAACGCTCAGCTTTGACCTAGTCAAAAGTCACTTTTGACCGAGTGATCATAAAGGCTATGCTCGGGCTTAGTGGTTTTTCATGCGGAGGAATGTGAATGGTCAAGATGGAATTTGTCCCTCACATTCGTAGAGAGATATTACTGGGCCCCTCGATGAGTGAGTCTGAGAAATGTATGGCCATACTGGAATGGAAGGGTAGTTCCATTTCTATATTCAGACTACTCAGGGATCGAGAAAGTAACGGTCAGGAACAGGAGGATGACGTTCACCATGCCTCATCCTTGACCGAAATATCGTGTGACAAAAGGGACGTGATATGGTTGTATGAAAGGTTACATCGTTTATCGATCCTCATATGTTTTGGGTAGTCGTAATGCCTTGCTAGAGACCGCTTACGACTTGTGGGTCAGTATAGTAACTGGGCCACTGCCAACTTCATATGGGCCTACAGGGTCGCACACAAAACAGCCCAATCCGAGCTATGATGTCCAGATTCATTGAATCTAAGAGATGTCTAGATTCAATGAATAATCTAGGGTGGATATATATTTTATATATATATATAAATTAGTTTATATATATATTATATATATAATATAAGAGATATTTGTAAGATTTAATTTATAAGGATAAATTAAATCTCTATCATTTTTGAATTTGAATTTAAATGGATATGATCTATTTGAATTTGAAATTCAAATTGATAAGATATCTCAAATTTGATTTATGAGAATAAATCAAATATAATTCTGTCTTTTAAATTAAATAAATAGGTGAATTAAATCTGTGGGACGGATTTAATATAAACCATATTTATTTAATCAGTTTCTTATTAAATTATGCAATATATGATATTGTATTAATTCAGAATTAATATAAGATTAATTCTGAATCCCGGCCCTATTAGAAGCCCGATAGCTTCCTATATATTTGACATTAGGAGCTAGGGTTCCACACACAAGATAGATCTCTACACACACATTCAGACGTGAGAAGAGGGGGCAGGGAGAGTGCGAAAGGTTTGCACATAAGAAACTGCCGAGATAGAGACGGTGAGGACGGAATCTCTAGAAAGCCTTAGAGGGACAAGAGGCGCTAGCACGTCATTCGCGATTGGAACGCTGTTCGTGTGGATACCGGTAGAGGAAGCCGATCTGAGCTGTCGACTTCTACGATACGACCAGACACGAAGCAAGGTCGCGACCAGAACACCCTGAGGTCGCGACCATACGGGCATCTGAACGCCAGAAATCCGAAAAGAGGAGACAGGTCGCGACGTGAAGCTGAATACGTCGCGACTACAAACTCCAGAGACATCCGGTCGTGACTAGAAGCAGAGTAGGTCGCGACTAAAAACTCCAGAGGCGACAGGTCGCGACTAGAAGCTGAGGAGGTCGCGACTGAAAGTTCCAGAGGCGAGGAGTCGACACTGAGGTCGCGACCAAAGCTCGAAACCGAAGGTAACACTTCTTTCTCCTTGACTTAAACACATTCGGTAGATCCTGGCTGGGAATGGAAAAATTTTTAAAGTTAACTTCCGCTGCGTGTCTTCCAATTCCCTTCAGTAAGCAATGTTGGATGGCTAAATCTTGGCCATGGATTTGTAAGGTGCAATCTTGGTCACTATTGCAAGATGCAATCCTAGCTATCCATCTAATCTCAAGTTGTCTATATAAACCCCCTTTAGCTGTAGCACATTAAACATAAACAATGGAGGGGAAAATATTGCAAAATGAAAGCTTAAAGCAAGACAAGGCAAATTCAAGCGGTATTTGAGTAAGCTTGCAATGTAAAATCTCTTCCTAAGTCTTTGATCTTGTAGTTGGGAGGTTAAATTGCTTGATTAAGTGGTTAGAAATTATGTTATCCTCCCATATATGCTATTGGGTGTGATCTAGACTAATGAAAAAAGGAAGAGTTTGATGTTAGAAATATGCAAGACAAGTTAGAATATATAGGATTTAAGTGGTTCTAGATTGTAATTGGTTTAATTGCATGATTTGTGTGCTATATGGATGCCATGGCCTGATATGGAATTATATCTTAGGATGTGATTTTGATATGGAATTATATCTTAGGATGTGATTTTGATGATTATAAGGCTTCCAATAGATTTATAATGGAAAATTAGGTGGAACTAGGTTGAGGAAGTGAAGTTGGAAGCATTAATTAGGATCAAATGTGGCATTTTAGCACCAAGAGTGCATGCTGTTTGGCCAGGTCAATCTCATGGGGAAGGCCTTTGACTTTCATAAATCTAAGCTCATATTTGGATTCTTCATGAAAAATTGTGTAGGATTGGCCTATGAGAATAATTGTTTAGCTAGGCACTAATCCTAAATTAAGAGAAATAAGTTAAGAGAACTAGTCTCCCCCTTAGTGTAAGTGATAAGATACAAATTATATATCATTTCCTTGGCATTTTCAAGGGTTTTGTAACACTTTTATCTCTATTTTATGCTTGCAACTATACTTTTATGACAATATTTGATTTTGCATGGCAATATGCTTATTGAAGGGTAAAATGATCAATTATTCTTTCCATACTATAAATATTTTGCTCTGTAATCAGCTTGGCCTTTACAAGAAGTTTAGGTTTTGGTATATAGTATTTGGAAGAAACTACTGGACCCAAAGTTAAGTAGAGAAGAAACTATAAGACAAAGAGGACCAAAATTGGGAAAGTCAGCTTCTATGATCTTTAGTCGAGACTTACTAGTTGAGACCTTATTTCTTCTGGGAGATTCCCTGTGTTTCCTGGTCGCGACAAAAATGTGTACCTGGTCACGACTATAATAGACAGTTAGTGAAGTTGTGCATTTTCACTTAGGTTACTCTGTAATTAAGGCAATGGGAAGCAGTAGCTACTAGGGAGAACATGAATTATCGCCAGATTTGGCCAAGAACAAACTCATCTCATTCTCTCAACTCCTTTCATCAACCTTTAACCCAATCTTCCATTTTTATCCATCTTTTCATCCATTTATTTATTTCTGCACTGATTAAATCATTCTTATCATCCTTCTATTGATCTTTCTATCATCTTTTTCTACAAATCTTATGGCATGAACCTCAGATCATGATTGTGGCATGGTTAGAGCTATGAGAGGATAGATTTCTTAGCCTCTTAGTGATGGACAACATAGTTTGAGATATTGGATGTTAATAGGGGAGTTTATGTCTTAATTTATATTCATAGCTATTTTAAAATTTCTAGATTTAGGGATTTCATGATTTTATGAGGATTAAATTATCGATTGATTATTTTGTTAGATTAGATATATGTAATTATTTTGGATGATGTGATTTCTGAACTTCATATATATATTTCAATTTGATTTCTTATTAGTTGGATAATTATTTGCGATTGTTAGTAATTACTTCAATTGATTAGCATATTTAGTTATCGATCGATAGTTAATCAAGGGATTTTATATTATCTAATTCAAGTTACACACTAAGTGGCTTTTAGCAGTGCTTTAATTGGTTTTAATTCAGCTTTGATCAAATGGAGTTTGAACTCATTAATGAACTGGACTTAATTGATTGATTAAAGTTTTACTTAAGATTAGTGGTTTTATAACCTCCAATTTAAATTAAGAGCGAGGAAAATGTTTTCATCATCAAGAGGTGTTTTTTCACAATTCTTCTGCAAACCATACCATTTTCACATTAACCTAAAATATAAAAAATATTTATTTTCATTGCCCCTTACTTTTATTACATCATTGTTCAATCAAACTCAACCATACTTTTACTCAGATTTTCAATGTCTTTATTCACCAATTGTTAGGATTCCATACTAAAGGCTCATTGAGAAGAACGATAGGGTTATACCTTATACTACATTATTGGGCGCAATCTTTATTTTGAGGCATTTTAATGGCGTTGTTGCCGGGGAGCTTAATGGTTCCCAAGCAATTGGTTGTCAATTGCATTATTGTCCTGAGTCATTTCTTTTAATTTGAGATTTAGTTTTTATTGTTTCTATTGTATGGCACAAAAATTTTTAGAAATAGAAACAAAAATCTTATTTTCTTTCACTTTTATATTTGCATTATTGCATATTATTCAGAATTTTTCATTATTTAGAGTTTGGTTTGGCTGATCTACCATACTCTACTTGATTATGTGTGAACTGAATTTTTCAAAGCTATTAACTTTGAATTGAATTATTCTTCACTTGCATGAATGTTTGGAAATTGCTCATAAGTTTCTGAGTGAATTTGGCTGAGCAAAGTGGTTAAATTTTTTAAGTTTATGTGAATTTGCTGCTATGTGTTTGTGAGTCACGACCATTTCATTATTTAGTCATGACTAAATTACATTGTTGAATTACGATAATGTCTCTGTGATATTTAGTCGCGACCTGGAGATTCTTTTTGTCATGAATAGATACACTTGCTTGTTGAAGCTTTGCTTTCTGTGACAAACAGTCCCTACTATTTTCTCTTTCTGTTGTGACTAGAAAAAAATTTGTTTCACGATTTTATTCTCTATGATAATAAGTCATGACCATTTTCATTCTTTGTCATGACCATTTCTCTATGTTAATATCGGTCGCAACCTATAAACCTTTTTGTCAAAACTAGATTCTTTTTTTTGCTACAAAATTTGTGTTTAATCCTGATTTTCTGCTTGATTTTTCCTGATTGTTATTGTGTTGCATGCATGGAAGAACTTAACCCTTAGTGCCTTTTGATGCTGAAATTGAGAGGTCACTTAGAAAACTTAGAAGAGAATTCATAGAACAAGGACCTAGTGAAGCTGTAGCTGAAGAAGAGGTGAGATCAACAGAATCTAATTCATCCTCTAGTATCCCGGGGTCTGAAATTGGACTTAATTTACAGATTCCATTAGACATTCTTAATATGGCTGAGATTAATCCTAATGGGCATAATGGACAGGGAGAAAATGAAATAGGTAGTAATGTAGAAGAAAATAGGAGCGTTAGGTAAATAAATCATTCTCAAGTGAATTATGATCCCTATGGTTTCTATACTCATAAAGTTAATTTTGAGATTAAAGGAGCCTTAATTGCAACGTTAACTAAATTTCATGATTTTACAAGAGAATGTCCACATTGGCACCTACGATGATTTGTTCTTCGATGAAGCCTCCAATTACTGCACTAGATGACGTCTTAAGGAGGTGTTCCCACTTCACTATGGAGGGAAAGGCTAATGAGTGGTTGTATAATCTATCGAATCATTTTACCACTCTTACATGAGATCAGTTAAAGACAACATTCTTAGAACAGTTCTTCCCTGCTTCCAAGACTACCCAATGAAGAAAGATGAAACATCCTTCCTTAGACCCCTCATAGTACACTTACGGAAGCGATATTAGCTTGATTATATCTTAACTTAGGCCCAAAAATTTAAAATTTTACTCTTAAGTTCCCTATTCTGAGCCTTTATTTTGAAAACTGATTTTTCTCATTTTACACATCCAAATGAGGCTTATTACCTGTCCACGTAATGCCCCAGATGTGTGCTACTAGATCACCAAATTTTGTGGCCAAACTCTTTCGTTTACTAGGTCAAACTGAGGTCAAAGCACTGCTACCTCAGGACCTGCGAATTTCTCTCTCAATTCCTCATACACAAATTAAAACATGCCAAACAATATTTATTATTAAATAATACATTGTTATACAACAGGGCATTCATAAAATTCTTGTAACTCTATTACATCTTTCCCTACCAGAAATTCGGCAGTATAACCGCTAGGCTTCATCTTTACAAAGTAACTGATCTTGTACTGATTCGGTAATTCCTGTGAGAACTACCATTCTACGTAAGTAACCAGGAAAGACTGGATGAACCGGCTAGGTCCACTCACTTCCAGCCTCCTTAGATAGTACCTACGTACACAGTACATATCAGCTCCTTTCTTCACTACCATAATTTTGGCAGCATAACAGCGTCTCTTAGCATTCTCAAAATTCACTTTGACATAACCTCCCTGAAATGGGTTATACATGGGGAATGAGATTCGGGGGAATCTCAGTAGTAACAATCATAACAATATATGTAATGCAGTGTGACAGTGCTTGCTTGTGATTGTGTACAGATAAGTATGCTGCGTGCTTCCATACTCAATAACATATGATCATAGCATTGCAGTAGAGCTTCAAGCATAACATATAAGACAACAATCCAACCAAACAATAGCACATCAAATCATAAAGCCATTACATAAAAGCTAGGATTAGTTACTACCTGGCTAGCTTAGCAGAACTCTATTATCTCTATACTGCTTCCAGCTCCGCCAGAACCTCCTTCTTTCTTTCTTTCTCTCACTTTCTCTCTCTAGAACTCCTTCTCTCTCTTAAAGGGCTCTTGGCCGTGATGCAAATGAAAGGGGGAAGGGGGTATTTATAGTTTCCACGGATGGCACTTTCGTAATTCTCAAGAACTCTGAACTTGTGGCTACCGTTTTTCCTGGAATTTCCTATTTTCTTTACTCCCTTTACTGCATCATCATGGTGATGTCATCATGGGACACCTCACCATGGTGACTCGCCACCCCTCCAAATTACTTGCTGACTCATCCTGCTGACTCATCCTGCTGACTCACCACCCCTCATAATTACTTGCTGACTCACCGGTTCTGGAGAATTCTAGAGTCTTGCACTGAAACATGTGTCCATATCAGTGCCATGATGCGTCAAGGTAGGTCCCACAAGACACCTTTTCACGCCACCTCATGGCCTCCAGATAAGTCCAGGACCTTATCTGATCATCTCCCCAGTCATCACGCCAACCGAGTAACTTTACTTTATTAAAAAGTCACTAAAACATTATTTTAATGCCACTTTCTCTTACATAATTCATGGGCTACGTTTTTGCTCTCTAGAAATGCTATCTTGGGCCCTGATCAAGCTCAAGTACTCTGATGGCTCGATTCCCAAGAAACATCCCTTGGCAAATTACCAAAATTCCCTTGGTTCCTCTTTATTTACTTTAACGAGTCTAGGGGCATTATTGTCTTTTCACATCTTACCAGAGTATTCTCTGACCCTGGTCTACTATCCAGATAATCTTTCTGGACTGATTAACCTTAGCCAAATGACCAAAATACCCTTTACTCATTCCTTCACTATTTTACAACATAAGGGCATTTTCGTCATTTTACACCTTTTTCCAGGACACCGGCCCCTTTTACCACTGAACTGATATCATGGGCCTGGCCTTCCCAGGTGTCACTATGGGCCTTAAAAACACTATATGGACTTTGGCCACAGTCCGATCATCTTTATTCGGACCGCTTTTCCTTTACCGATTATAACTGTAAATTCCCATATTCAGGAATTTTCACAGAAAAATCGGGACCTCAAATCAAAATTTCGTGACTCTTTATTCAACCCGGAATCCTTTTCTCTATCTCCCGGTATTTTCAGATATTAAATCTGAACCGGGCTATTTTTGCCTGAAAGTACGCTCACGCGCACACTTTTTCAAAATGACAATTTTACCCTTGGTCATATTTCTAATTCTTTCATACTCATAGGGACCTCATATGCATATTTCACAGTTCAGTGAAATGATCAGCATAATTTTCTCTATTTTCTGGCAAAATATGGTACTCATCGGCTACTTGCCCGATCTTTCCCATAATTACGATTTTGCCCCTGAACTCTCTTTCTGACATCTTTTCTTATCTTCTTATCCTTCATCTTAAGTTCTAGAAATTCTCTTTCAACAAATCATCCCCTAAACTCTTCGGGATCATCATTAATTGAAAGGCTCGACAACCCGCCCGTATCAGGTTATCTTACACAGGAGCCAGCCCTCGGATTATGTAGGTCAAAGACAACCCGCCCGTATCAGGTTATTCTCATTTTGAACCTAGGTGAACTGTCCCTATTATGTAGGTCAAAGACTTAACTCATCTTTAAATCCTGAGGAACTTAGCTCATCCCTCGGATTCCTACAAAATATAGGTAAGTGATCTGCCCATATCATATTACTACCCTGGGACTACGGGTTTAGCAGCCTGCCCATATCAGACTATCTCCCAGTTCTCCTAGATCCAAAAATTGGGATGTTACAAAAGAGATCACAAATGTTCTGTAATAGGGTGAAGAATCACTAATGAATACTGAACAAGATTCATAAATTTGCTGGCTCGGTGTCCACATCATAACATCACCAAGGCTAATTTAGTAGACATATTCTTCAATGGCTAATGAGGACCACCAGTCTGAGGATTGTCATATCCCGATTTTTAAGCCTAGAAGCCCAGTATGTAGCCTAAAATAGGTAGGCTACCAGGCCCCTTTAAGCAAAAGTCCTAAAAATATACAAATGATGTTTAGCGACTAAACTGCAAATAATAAAAGTTCAGGGACTAAATTGTAAATAGTAAAAGTTCCTTAGGGCAAATATATAAATAAGTTAAAGACTTCAGAAGAGTCTCCTGGGTGTAGAAAAAGAAAAGAAGTTAGTTACAGGCCAAGGTTGAGATAAAAACCTTAAAGGGATGATTTACGATGTTAAAGCCCAAGCAAGGGTAAAATCATAATTTTAGAGAAGTCCCAAGGGCATAATGGTCATTTTGAAAAAGAAAGGGACTAAAGTGAAAACTCTAAAAGTTCCATGGTATAAAATGAAAGTAGAAACAAGTTATAGGCCATTAAGTGTAATTATGAAAAGTTAGGGACTAAAGTGTAATTTTCAAAAGTTTCCAGGGGCAAAATGATAATTATGAAAAAGTTGAGTCAGAAAAGGCCGAAAACTGTCCAGAAGTATTTTAGTCTCAAATTTTACTAGTAAATAGAGAAAATTATTCTGATCACTTTATTAAAACATGGAATTTTAATTTAAGGTCATGATAAATTGATATAAATTTGTAAAGATTAAAACATTAATATAGTATATTTTGGACCTTAAAATTAGATGAAAATTTTCAGTAAATTCTTATAATTAATATGAGAATTTATGAAATTGACAGAACTCAAAAAGGAGTTATGTAAAATTTATAATAGAATTTATATTGGATTAAAACACTCGATAAATACTTTTTGGGGGAATTTATTGGGCGTTGAGACCATGTAGAAGGCCCAAAATGGTGCCTTATAGGCCCAATAATACGTTCAAATAGGTATATGGTTTAATGTTTATAAGGACCTAAAAAAATATAAAATTATGAAAATGCCACTATATTGTGCCATTGAGCCAGATATGAATGGAGGGCAATTTAGTTATTTGACCAAGGTCAGACGGTTAATGAGGGTTATCTGAATAGTTGACTAGGGTCAAGGAATACTCTTGTGATATGTGAAAAGACGATAATTCCCTAGAGATATTAAAGTAAATAAAAAAGTACAAAGGGACATTTTGGTAATTTGCCAAGGGATCAGTAATTAAGTTTAGACGGAGTCCAAGAATGTCAATAGTAGGAAGAATCCAGATACATGATTTAAGATCAGAAAACATATTATGAAATCTAAAAAAATTAGATTTAAAAAATAGTCTAGTTTTCTGGGAAATTAGATTGAGCCGGTACCAGATTAAACTATAATTTTTTTACATTCTTCCTCCCCTTGGAAATTGCTCCACATGGCATGATTATGTCATGCATGATGTCGTCTTTTCTTGGTGGGCAAGAAAAAGGTGGCTTGGTGGGCAAGTCAGCGATTTGAGCTATCCATTGCGATTCAATCTGGACCTTCCATACCACCTCCCTTTAACTATACCCCACCCCTCCATTCCAAGGCACACCACAAAAAGGAGCAAGGAAGAGAGAGAGAGAAAGAGAGAAGGAATAGAAAGAAAGGAAGGAAAAAGGAGGAGGTATGACTGAGCTAGGAGTAATCCAAGGAGCTTAGGATCGACAATGAAAATATATAAGATAATAATGAAAATATTATTATGCTATGTATAGGCTTTGACCTGTGTAAAGAAGGAACCTTAAAGTGAAGGCTAAAGTTTAAGGAAAAGCTACCTGACATGTAGTGAACTTATACCTAAACTTGTATGCTTATTGCTTGAGTGTTGTTAATATGCTATTGGCTTGTCTTAATTATGTGAAGCATGTATGATTGAGAATGATACGTTTCTTTTTATGCTATGGCCATATGTTATAAGTAAGAATCATGAAAGCATGTATATGTCATTATGCAAGCATGATCATAGTAAGGCAAACATGTTAAACACTAAGCATATACTTGCATACATTGTTCATGGTATCGTTTGCTACTGAGATTTTCCCAGAAATCTCACCCCTTTCATATCAATCTAATCATAGCAGGTCTTCTCAATATGGAGGAGATGAAGATATATAAAGAGAAGTTAAGAATTATTTAGCATTATGTGATTGATGTATGTTATGTATATGTATGTAAAGTTGATTGCTGAACTTTGCCACTATGAATAGTAACTCATGGTGAGGTAGTGACTGTTGAGCTATAACAAAAAATAGTAAACGATAGAATAAATGTATGATATTTTATTAGTAAATAGTATACATACCAAGATTCAATTTGATATATAGAACACCTCATTTGGATGTCTACATATGGAGATATAATTTTTCAAAGTTGGGACCAAAATGCTGGATTTAGGGGAATAATGTTGGATGAACAAAAGCATTTAAGCATTGACTGACATTGGCTTGGTCAAGAGTGGTCAAAAAGTTATTTTTTCATAAAAAATGATTAAGTTAGCTTCACATAGCAACTTGAACCACTTCATTTTGATTTTTCTAGAATTAATTATCATGTTTTGAAGTCAGGTCACCTGTTTGGAATTTATATAGTGAACAATACTCGATAGAGTAAAATTCCAGATTGTGTTATTTTACTTCAATGACCTTAAAAGTGGTTCCAGATGCTACCGTTTAGTCCCTAAGATATAAAAAAATTAGGATGTGACAAGGTTCCAAGAAGAATGCCTAATTCCTCTTCAGGCAACTCCAAGGAGATTCTAGTAGAGACAATCATTTTTAGAAGAAAGATCTGTATTCAAATACATATAATCTTGGTTGGAGAGACCACCTAAACTTCATGTAGGGGAGTGGTGACAATAGGCCTAACCAATTCCAAGGTGGTTGTGCTTCCTCAAGTAACTATCAAAATAATTCAAGGCCTATTGTACCAACTTAACCTAATGTTTTAGGAGCACCAAGATCATATGAGACCTCTCAACTTTTAAAGAATATGGCTGCACAAATAAATAATATGGACTATAGAATGACCCATATTGACAACAAGTTGAAAGAGAATGATGGTCAATTCACTGTTGGAGATTGTGCCCTAGGGGCCAATCATTGTATTATAAATATTGTTGATTTATGAATTTTTTAATTATGTTATCACATTATTTGTATGTTTACTGTAATGACCATCCTTGGATAACTCATGATCTTATACTAAATATCCCTGGTCGGTCATCTATACGGGAGCAGAGATAAAATAAGACCAGTATGACTTTGAAGATATATAGAGATATAAATCAAAGTCATAGGCACATGTAAGACTACAAGGTGTTGGACTGACCCGTTGTGAGAGAGCTGCATGGGTTAAGTCATAAGCTTCTCTCATATACAAACCATGTCACTATGCCTTTTGACCTAAGATCATCATGGATTCCTACATGACAAATGATCAGCTTTGACCTAGTCAAAAGTCACTTTTGACCGAGTGATCATAAAGGCTATTTTTGGGCTCAGTGTTTTTTCATGCGGAGGAATATGAATGGTCAATATGGAATTTGTCCCTCACATTCGTAGAGAGATATTACTGGGCCCCTCGATGAGTGAGTCTGAGAAATGTATGGCCATACTATAATATAATGGAAAGGTAGTTCCATTTCTATAGTCAGACTACTCAGGGATCGAGAAAGTAACGGTCAGGAACAAGAGGATGACGTTCTCCATGCCTCATCCATGACCAAAATATCGTGTGACAAAAGGGACGTGATGTGGTTGTATGAAAGGTAACATCGTTCATCGATCCTCATATGATTTGGGTAGTCGTAATGTATTGCTAGAGACCGCTTACGACTCGTGGGTCAGTATAGTAACTGGCCCATGCCAACTTCATATGGGCCTACAGGGTCGTACACAAAATAGCCCAACACGAGCTGTGATGTCCAGATTCAATGAATAATCTAGGGTAGTTATATATATTTTATATATATATAAATTCGCATATATATATTTTATATAATATAAGAGATATTTGTAAGATTTAATTTATAAGGATAAATTAAATCTCTATCACTTTTGAATTTGAAATTTAAATTGATATGATCTATTTGAATTTGAAATTTAAATTGATATGATATCTCAAATTTGATTTATGAGAATAAATCAAATATAATTCTGTCTTATCTTTATTATAAATTAAATGAATAGGTGAATTAAATCTGTGGGACGGATTTAACAAAAACCATATTTATTTAATTAGTTTCTTATCAACTTATGCAATATATGATATTGTATTAATTTTAGAATTAATATAAGATTAATTCTGAAATCCAACCCAATCAGAACACCGATAGCATCCTATATATTTGACATTAGGGGCTAGGGCTCTTGATAAAAAAAAAAAGGGGCAAGGAGAGTGCAAAAGGTTTGCAGATAAGAAACGGCCAAAATAGAGACGGTGAGGATGAATTCTTGAGAAAGCCCTAGAGGGACAAGAGGCGCTAGCATGTCATTCGTGGTTGGAACACTGTTCTTGTGGATATCAGTAGAGGAAGCCGATCTGAGTTGTCGACTTCTTGCGATCGAGAAGAGAAAACCAGGTACGACGATAAGTCGCGACGCGTAGACACTCAGGTCGCGACCATACAGGCGTCTTGAACATCAGAAAATCGAAAAGAGACGACAGGTCACGACTAGATGCTGAGGAAGTCACGACTGACAACTCCCGAGGTGACAGGTCGCGACTAGGAGCTGAGAAGGTCGAGACTGAAAATTCCAGAGGCGAAGAGTCGCAACTAGTGGATACTGAGGTCGTGACTACAGCTCGAATACCGAAGGTAACACTTCTTTCTCTTTGACTTAAACACATTCGGTAGATCCTAGCAGGGAATGGAAAAATTTTTAAAGTTAATTTTCGCTGCGTGTCTTTCAATTCCCTTCATTCACCTCCATAGTTACAATTCTTCAAAGTATGCAGAAACATAATGCAGATGTGCAGAGAAAACTTGAAGAGCTGAGTTTTAAGAATGTTGATATTTTCGCCAATCTAACTCAAGTCTCTAATACTATGAGTGATATTTATAACACCTTACTTTTTTACGTCTTAAGGACTATTCGGTAGCATTTAGAACCACTTAAACATCCATTGAAGTTCAATTACAAAATCTAAAATTTTCAAGCTTCAAGGTACTGTTCATGGTTAATTCCAAATTAATCAACGAACTTGGAAAAATCATAATTAATTCTAAAAAAATTGAAATGAAGTGGTTCAAAAGGTTACTCGAAGTTAAAATAATTAAATTTAAGGTAAAAATACTTCCTTGGACCAATTGACTGTTGGAAATTGTGCCCTAGGGGCCAATCATTGTATCAAGTTATCACATTATTTGCATGTTTACTGTGATGACCATCCTTGGATAACTCATGATCTTATCCTAAATGTCCCTGGTCGGTCATCTATGCGGGAGCAGAGATGAAATAAGACCAGTATGACTTTGAAGATATATAGAGATATAAATCAAAGTCATAAGCACATGTAAGAGTACAGGGTGTTGGACCGACCCACTATGAGAGAGCTGCATGGGTCAAGTCATAAGCTTCTCTCATATACAAGCCATGTCACTATGCCCTTTGACCTGAGATCATCATGGATTCCTACATGACAAATGCTCAGCTTTGACCTAGTCAAAAGTCACTTTTGACCGAGTGATCATAAAGGCTATGCTCGGGCTTAGTGCTTTTTCATGCGGAGGAATGTGAATGGTCAAGATGGAATTTATCCCTCACATTCGTAGAGAGATATTACTGGGCCCCTCGATGAGTGAGTCTGAGAAATGTATGGCCATACTGGAATGGAAGGGTAGTTCCATTTCTATATTCAGACTACTCAGGGATCGAGAAAGTAACGGTCAGGAACAGGAGGATGACGTTCTCCATGCCTCATCCTTGACCGAAATATCGTGTGACAAAAGGGACGTGATATGGTTGTATGAAAGGTTACATCGTTTATCAATCCTCATATGTTTTGGGTAGTTGTAACGCCTTGCTAGAGACCGCTTACGACTTGTGGGTCAGTATAGTAACTGGGCCACTGCCAACTTCATATGGGCCTACAGGGTCGCACACAAAACAGCCCAATACGAGCTATGATGTCCAGATTCATTGAATCTAAGAGATGTCTAGATTCAATGAATAATCTAGGGTGGAATATATTTTATATATATATAAATTTATATATATATTATATATAAGAGATATTTGTAAGATTTAATTTATAAGGATAAATTAAATCTCGATCACTTTTGAATTTGAATTTAAATGGATATGATCTATTTGAATTTGAAATTCAAATTGATAAGATATCTCAAATTTGATTTATGAGAATAAATCAAATATAATTCTGTCTTATCTTTATTTTAAATTAAATAAATAGGTAAATTAAATCTGTGGGACGGATTTAATATAAACCATATTTATTTAATTAGTTTCTTATTAAATTATGTAATATATGATATTGTATTAATTCAGAATTATTATAAGATTAATTCTGAAGCCCGGCCCTATTAGAAGCTCGATAGCTTCCTATATATTTGACATTAGGGGCTAGAGTTCTACACATCTCTACACACACATTCAGACGTGAGAAAAGGGGGCAGGGAGACTGCAAAAGGTTTGCAGATAAGAAACTGCCGAAATAGAGACGGTGAGGACGGAATATCTAGAAAGCCCTAGAGGGACAAGAGGCGCTACCACGTCGTTCGCGATTGGAACGCTGTTCGTGTGGATATCGATAGAGGAAGCCGATCTAAGCTGTCGACTTCTTACGATCGACGAGACACGAAGCAAGGTCACGACCTATTGACACTGAGGTCGCGACCATAAGGGCATCTGAACGTCAGAAATCCGAAAAGAGGAGACAGGTCGCGACTAAAAACTCCAGAGACGTCCGGTCACGACGAGAAGCAGAGTAGGTCACGACTAAAAACTCTAGAGGCGACAGGTCGCGACTAGAAGTTGAGGAGGTCACGACTGAAAGTTCCAGAGGCGAGGAGTCGCGACTAGTGGACACTGAGGTCGCGACCAAAGCTCGAATACCGAAGGTAACACTTCTTTCTCCTTAACTTAAACACATTCGGTAGATCCTGGCTGGGAATGGAAAAATTTTTAAAGTTAATTTCCGCTGCGTGTCTTCCAATTCCCTTCAGTGGTATTAGAGCCATGCCGTTTTGTGTTTAAGTTAGGTTTGATTGTTGATACATGTGATGTATGTTAGACTTCTTAGCTGATTATATGATAACATGCGAGATATGTATGACATATATGGAATCTGTTTATGTATGACATATACGGAATCTAAATGGAAACTGAAACCGCCATGGCTACCTAATCATAGCACAACATAATCGAAATATGTACTGACTTTCCTAATATATGAATGTTTTAAAATATTTATTACCCTTCAAATAGTATGAATTTTGATTCTTGAATGTTTGGGTATGGTGAACAATATGGCTCTAGATTACAAGTGTTGTAATTTTTCTAAATACGGCCTGCGTGTCGTGCCTTCCTCTAATGACTCTCGTTGTACATTCTCTTCTTATCTCACTCCCCTCGAATGATAAAAGGAGGTTTCCTTATGTAATTTTTCTATTCTAATTAGACAGCTTCTCTCATTGGCTTGAGGGAACTTAGGATAGGTGAGCCATATTGTATCACGTTTAAGATTATGCATCTTATGATTACATCACTGCATGTATGTTTTATATGCATAATACTGGTATGAGATACAATCGAGATACATGCAAACCGGATAGTTAATTAAACCCTCTAAAAGAAATCTTAAGTCATATGCCGTTAATTAATGAACACTTGTCAAAACCTCGATCGCTCATTTGTAGGCTCCACCAAAGTGGGTGCATTTGAGTTATCTTGGGGAGATAAGCAAGAGTAATGGTGCTACTCTTATGTTTCTTATTGTTTGACATAATTGAGACTATCAAAACGGTTTTGGGTCTCAAGGCATTAGATGGGATTAAAATATGCCGGATCATATGATGATGGAATCCCATAAATATCTAAGAGTTACATTTGATGTAATTGGTAAAGTTGTTACCTACCTAAATAACTTAAAGTTGAGCGTCCTGCCAAAGCGGACTCAAGTTTAAGCCAAATATGGATCTTAGCCCACTAATTATTACATTGAGGGTTGTTTTATTCAGTGGGAGATTGCTAATTCGCTTGCATATTTTAATTGTAGAATCATGACGACTAGTAATACTGCTACATTATCGTTGCGATCTGTCCTTGAGAAGGACAAACTCAATGGGACAAACTTTCTTGACTGGTTCAGGAACTTGAGAATTGTTCTCCAGCAGGAAAGAAAAGTATATGTCCTAGATCAACCCATTCCTGAGGAGCCAGCAGCCAATGCTTCTAGAGCTCAGAGAGATTCTTATGTGAAGCATAAGGAAGACTCTGTTGATGTGGGATGCTTGATGCTTGCCACCATGGTTCTGGAGCTCTAAAGAGATCTGGAACACATGGAGGCTTATGAGATGATTGTGCATCTTAAAGAAATGTTCCAGCAACAAGCAAGGCAATAGAGGTATGAGACCACTAAGGCCTTACATTCCTGCAAGATGGCTGAAGGTGCATCAGTAAGTACTCATGTCTTAAAGATGAAAGGGTACATTGATCACCTTGAGAGGCTTGGATTTCCCATGAGCCAGGATTAGCTACTGATTTGATCTTGAACTCACTCCCGGAAAGTTATGACCAGTTTATCATGAACTACAACATGAACAACATGGAGAAATCTATTTCTGAACTGCATGGGATGCTTAAAACTGCTGAGCCAACTGTTAAGAAGAAGCCCAATACTGTTTTGATGGTTCATAAAGGAAAGGGTATGAAAAAGAAAGGCAAGGGTAAGGGGAAGGGTCATGGCTCATCTGGTAAGACCAAAGAGTCAGGCAAGCCCGAAACCAAGCCTGCACCAAAGAAGGCAAAGCCTCCAAAGGAAGGAGTTTGCTTCTTCTGCAATGAACCGGGTCATTGGAAGAGGAATTGCAAACTCTACCTTGAAGATCTGAAAAAGAACAAGAAGGATAGCGGGGCTATCGCTTCAGGTATTTATGTTATAGACATTCATCTCTCTACTTCCACTACATGGGTATTAGATACTGCATGTGGTTCTCATATTTGTATAAATATGCAGGGCCTAAAGGACAGTAGAAAGCTGAAGAAGGGCGAAGTTGACCTACTAGTTGGAAATAGAGCAAAGGTTGCTGCTTTAGCTGTAGGCACTTATGAATTAGTTCTGCCCACTGGGCTTTTGTTAGTTTTGAACAATTGCTATTATGTTCCTGCTTTGAGTAGTAACATTTGTTTCTCTTTCTTATTTGGATAAGGAAGGTTACACTTCCATTTCTGGGAATGGTAAATGTTCCATTTATTGTAATGATATTTTCTATGCTCATGGTGATTTGCATGTTGATCATTACATATTAAACTTGGAACAACCCAATTATGGAAATATCTATAACATAACCGCCAAAAGGGTCAAACTAAATGATTTGAATCCGACATACCTCTGGCACTGTCGTCTGGGCCATATAAATGAGAAACGCATTTCTAAACTCCATCAAGATGGATTTCTCAACTCATTTGATTTTGAATCATATGATACTTACGAGTCTTGTTTGTTAGGAAAGATGACAAAGTCTCCTTTCACTGGGCACAGTGAGAGGGCCACTGATTTGTTGGGACTCATACATACAGATGTGTGTGGACCAATAAATACAAATGCCAGAAGAGGTTATTCATACTTCATCACATTCATAGATGATTTCAGTAGATATGGCTACGTCTATCTAATGAAACATAAATCCGAATCTTTTAAAATGTTCAAGATATTTCAAAATGAAGTACAAAACCAGCTTGGTAAAATAATTAAAGCCCTTCGATCTGATCGAGGTGGTGAATATCTGAGCCAAGAGTTTATCGACCATCTTAGGAATTATGGGATAGTCTCACAATTGACTCCTCCAGGAACACCACAATGGAATGGGGTTTCTGAACGAAGGAATCGAACACTATTAGATATGGTTCGATCCATGATGAGTCGAACAGATCTTCCACCGTCCTTTTGGGGCCACGCCCTAGAGACAGCTATGTTCACACTAAATCATGTTCCATCTAAGGCAGTTGAAAAGACTCCGTAGGAGATATGGACTGGGAGGAAACCTAGTTTGTCTTTTCTCAAGATTTGGGGATGTGAGGTCTATGTTAAGCAACAAGCCTCAGATAAGTTAGCGCCCAAATCTTCAAAGTTCCTTTTTGTGGGATATCCTAAGGAAACCAAGGGATATTATGTCTACAACCCCATTGATAACAAAGTGTTTGTTGTCAGAAATGGTATCTTTCTAGAACGGGAATTTATCTCTAAAAGAACCAGTGGGAGTAAGGTACACCTCGAAGAAGTTCGAGAGCCACAAGACACCACAGAACTACAGATGGAAAATAGAGAAGACTCACAACAAGTTGTTGAGACTCCTCAGGTCACGCAAGGCCCACGGTGATCTAATAGGGCACGACTTCAGCCTCAGAGATATGGATTTCTGATTTTCTGACAATTGTGATGTGTTGCTCATTGAGCATAATGAGCCAACTACCTATCGAGAAGCTATAGTGGGACCAAACTCTGAAAAATGGCTTAGTGCCATAAAATCTGAGATGCAATCCATGTACGATAATAAGGTATGGACCTTAGTCGACCCGCCTAAAGGTGTAAAAACTGTAGGGTGCAAGTGGGTTTTTAAAGAGAAAACCGAAATGGATGGCAATGTAAATGTCTTCAAGGCACGACTGGTTGCAAAAGGATTTACTCAAACTCATGGTGTGGACTATGATGAGACCTTTTTCCCAGTTGCAGTGGCCAAATCAATCAGAATCCTCCTTGCCATTGCAGCATATTATGACTATGAAATATGGCAGATGGACGTCAAGACAGCCTTCCTTAATGGAAAGCTCCTTGAGGATGTGTACATGACACAACCTGAAGGATTTGTGCATTTTGAGGACTTTGGTAAGGTGTGCAAGCTTCAAAGGTCCATTTATGGACTGAAGCAAGCATCTCGGAGTTGGAATAATCGTTTTGATAAAGTAGTCAAAGAGTTTGGATTTCTTCAAAACATTGATGAACCTTGTGTGTACAAGAAGGTTAGTGGGAGCACAGTTGTATTTTTGGTACTCTATGTCGATGGCATCCTACTCATTGGGAATGACATTCTTACCTTGCAGATTGTCAAGTCTTGGTTAGGAAAATCTTTCTCGATGAAAGACTTGGGTGAAACCACCTACATCCTAGGAATTAGGATCTATAGAGATAGATCTAAAAGGCTTCTAAGACTGAGTCAGAGCACATATATAGACAAGATACTGCATAGGTTCAGTATGCCGGAATCAAAGAGGGGTTTTATACCCATGTCTCATGGTATTCACCTCAGCAAGGATTTGTGTCCTAGTACACCAGATCAGCGAGGTCGCATGAGTAAGGTTCCATATGCCTCAGCCATAGGATCCATCATGTATGCCATGTTATGTACTCGACCGAATGTCTCGTTTGCCTTAAGTATGACTAGCAGATATCAACAGGACCCCGGTGAGGGCCATTGGACTGCTGTCAAGAATATCCTTAAGTACTTAAGAAGGACTAAGGACTTATTCTTGGTCTATGGTGGATTGGATGACGAGCTCTATGTAACTGGTTACACAGATGCAAGTTTCCAAACTGACCAGGATGACCAGAAATCGCAATCTGGATACATATTCCTCCTGAATAATGGAGCGGTAAGCTGGAAGAGCTCTAAGCAGAGCACTGTAGCAGATTCTGCAATAGAAGCTGAGTATATAGCAGCATCTGATGCAGCTAAGGAGACCTTTTGGATCAGGAAGTTCATTACTGAACTAGGGGTGATACCTATCACTCAGATCCAATAACTTTGTTCTGTGATAATAGTGGTGACATTGCACAGACTAAAGAGCCTTGGTCACATCAAAGGACCAAGCGTATACTAAGGCGTTTTCACCTCATTAGAGAAATCAATGATAGAGGTGAGATAAAAATATACAAGGTAGCAGGAGAAGACAATGTTGCTAATCCTCTAACAAAGCCGCTTGTGTAGGCAAAACATGAGCGTCATGTTTGATCAATAGGATTGAGACAAATTAATGATTGTTCCTAGTGCAAGTGGGAGGATGTTGGAAATTGTGCCCTAGGGGCCAATCATTGTATCAAGTTATCACATTATTTGCATGTTTACTGTGATGACCATCCTTGGATAACTCATGATCTTATCCTAAATGTCCCTGGTCGGTCATCTATGCGGGAGCAGAGATGAAATAAGACCAGTATGACTTTGAAGATATATAGAGATATAAATCAAAGTCATAAGCATATGTAAGAGTACAGGGTGTTGGACCGACCCACTATGAGAGAGCTGCATGGGTCAAGTCATAAGCTTCTCTCATATACAAGCCATATCACTATGCCCTTTGACCTGAGATCATCATGGATTACTACATGACAAACGCTCAGTTTTGACCTAGTCAAAAGTCACTTTTGACCGAGTGATCATAAAGGCTATGCTCGGGCTTAGTGGTTTTTCATGCGGAGGAATGTGAATGGTCAAGATGGAATTTGTCCCTCACATTCGTAGAGAGATATTACTGGGCCCCTCGATGAGTGAGTCTGAGAAATGTATGGCCATACTGGAATGGAAGGGTAGTTCCATTTTTATATTCAGACTACTCAGGGATCGAGAAAGTAACGGTCAGGAACTGGAGGATGACGTTCTCCATGCCTCATCCTTGACCGAAATATCATTGACGAAAGGGACGTGATATGGTTGTATGAAAGGTTATATCGTTTATCGATCCTCATATGATTTGGGTAGTTGTAATGCCTTGCTAGAGACCGCTTACGACTTGTGGGTCAGTATAGTAACTGGGCCACTGCCAACTTCATATGGGCCTACAGGGTCGCACACAAAACAGCCCAATACGAGCTATGATGTCCAGATTCATTGAATCTAAGAGATGTCTAGATTCAATGAATAATCTAGGGTGGAATATATTTTATATATATATAAATTTATATATATATTATATATAAGAGATATTTGTAAGATTTAATTTATAAGGATAAATTAAATCTCGATCACTTTTGAATTTGAATTTAAATGGATATGATCAATTTGAATTTGAAATTCAAATTGATAAGATATCTCAAATTTGATTTATGAGAATAAATCAAATATAATTCTGTCTTATTTTTATTTTAAATTAAATAAATAGGTAAATTAAATCTGTGGGACGGATTTAATATAAACCATATTTATTTAATTAGTTTCTTATTAAATTATGCAATATATGATATTGTATTAATTCAGAATTAATATAAGATTAATTCTGAAGCCCGTCCCTATTAGAAGCCCGATAGCTTCCTATATATTTAACATTAGGGGCTAGGGTTCTACACATCTCTACACACACATTCAGACGTGAGAAAAGGGGGCAGGGAGAGTGCAAAAGGTTTGCAGATAAGAAACTGCCGAAATAGAGACGGTGAGGACGGAATCTCTAGAAAGCCCTAGAGGGACAAGAGGCGCTAGCACGTCGTTCGCGATTGGAACGCTGTTCGTGTGGATACCGGTAGAGGAAGCCGATCTGAGCTGTCAACTTCTTACGATCGACGAGACACGAAGCAAGGTCACGACCTATTGACACTGAGGTCGCGACCATACGGGCATCTGAACGTCAGAAATCCGAAAAGAGGAGATAGGTCGCGACTAAAAACTCCAGAGACGTTCGGTCACGACGAGAAGCAGAGTAGGTCGCGACTAAAAACTCCAGAGGCGACAGGTCGCGACTAGAAGTTGAGGAGGTCACGACTGAAAGTTCCAGAGGCGAGGAGTCGCGACTAGTGGACACTGAGGTCGCGACCAAAGCTCGAATACCGAAGGTAACACTTCCTTCTCCTTAACGTAAATACATTCGGTAGATCCTGGCTGGGAATGGAAAAAATTTTAAAGTTAATTTCCGCTGCGTGTCTTCCAATTCCCTTCATTGACTAGTTAACTGAGTCAATATGACGTCAAAATTTACTATTCGTTTTGTCAAATTTATAGAAAATAGTTTTTGGTCCCAAACTTTAAAAATTTCACTCTCTTTATATAGACATCAAAATAAGGCATTCTTAGTGTCAAAACTAAGCTTGACATGTTAGATAAGTACTGATAAAATATCATACATTTATTTGATCATTTACTATTTTTAATTATAGCAACTATTGTACTACTTTTAAGCATACATCACATAAATCATGACACCATATAAATTACAATCACTCATGCCATCTATCCTCTAACTCCTCTTCTGGCATCTTCATCTTCTTATATCTTTGAAGAACCTGTTGGTGTTTGGGTGACATGGAGGGGGTAAGATTTCGGGGGAAATCTCAGTAGAAAATGGAAACTAAACCATATATGCAACTTAATGCTTAATGTTAACATGTGTGTACTGTTGGAAATTGTGCCCTAGGGGCCAATCATTGTATCATGTTATCATATTATTTGCATGTTTACTATGATGACAATCATTGGATAACTCATGATCTTATCCTAAATGTCCCTGGTCGGTCATCTATGTGGGAGCAGAGATGAAATAAGACCAGTATGACTTTGAAGATATATAGAGATATAAATCAAAGTCATAAGCACATGTAAGAGTACAGGGTGTTGGACCGACCCGCAATGAGAGAGCTGCATGGGTCAAGTCATAAGCTTCTCTCATATACAAGCCATGTCACTATGCCCTTTGACCTGAGATCATCATGGATTCCTACATGACAAACTCTCAGCTTTGACCTAGTCAAAAGTCACTTTTGACCGAGTGATCATAAAGGCTATGCTCGGGCTTAGTGGTTTTTCATGCGGAGGAATGTGAATGGTCAAGATGGAATTTGTCCCTCACATTCGTAGAGAGATATTACTGGGCCCCTCGATGAGTGAGTCTGAGAAATGTATGGCCATACTAGAATGGAAGGGTAGTTCCATTTCTATATTCAGACTACTCAGGGATCGAGAAAGTAACGGTCAGGAACAGGAGGATGACGTTCACCATGCCTCATCCTTGACCGAAATATCGTGTGACAAAAGGGACGTGATATGGTTGTATGAAAGGTTACATCGTTTAACGATCCTCATATGTTTTGGGTAGTCGTAATGCCTTGCTAGAGACCGCTTACGACTTGTTGGTCAGTATAGTTACTGGGCCACTGCCAACTTCATATGGGCCTACAGGGTCGCACACAAAACAGCCCAATGCGAGCTATGATGTCCAGATTCATTGAATCTAAGAGATGTCTAGATTCAATGAATAATCTAGGGTGGATATATATTTTATATATATATAAATTAGTTTATATATATATTATATAAATAATATAAGAGATATTTGTAAGATTTAATTTATAAGGATAAATTAAATCTTTATCATTTTTGAATTTGAATTTAAATGGATATGATCTATTTGAATTTGAAATTCAAATTGATAAGATATCTCAAATTTGATTTATGAGAATAAATCAAATATAATTCTGTCTTATCTTTATTTTAAATTAAATAAATAGGTGAATTAAATCTGTGGGACGGATTTAATATAAACCATATTTATTTAATCAGTTTCTTATTAAATTATGCAATATATGATATTGTATTAATTCAGAATTAATATAAGATTAATTCTGAAGCCCGGCCCTATTAGAAGCCCGATAGCTTCCTTTATATTTGACATTAGGAGCTAGGGTTCTACACACAATAGAGATCTCTACACACACATTCAGACGTGAGAAGAGGGGGCAGGGAGAGTGCAAAAGGTTTGCACATAAGAAACTGCCGAGATAGAGACGGTGAGGACGGAATCTCTAGAAAGCCCTAGAGGGACAAGAGGCGCTAGCACGTCGTTCGCAATTGGAACGCTGTTCGTGTGGATACCGGTAGAGGAAGCCGATCTGAGCTGTCGACTTCTACGATACGACCAGACACGAAGAAAGGTCGTGACCAGAACACACTTAGGTCGCGACCATACGGGCATCTGAACGTCAGAAATCCGAAAAGAAGAGGCAGGTCGCGACTTGAAGCTGACGAGGTCGCGACTGCAAGCTCCAGAGACGTCAGGTCGCGACGAGAAGCAGAGGAGGTCGCGACTAAAAGGTTCCAGAGGCGAAGAGTCGCGACTAGTGGACACTGAGGTCGCGACCAAAGCTTGAAATCGAAGGTAACACTTCTTTCTCCTTGACTTAAACACATTCGGTAGATCCTGGCTGGGAATGGAAAAAATTTTAAAGTTAATTTCCGCTGCGTGTCTTCCAATTCCCTTCAGTGGTATCAGAGCCAGGCCATTTTGTGTTTAAGTTAGGTTTGATTGTTGATACATGTGATGTATGTTAGACTTCTTAGCTGATTATATGATAACATGCGTGATATGTATGACATATATGGAATCTGTTTATGTATGACATATACGGAATCTAAAAGGAAACTGAAATCGGTGGTGTATATCAATTGATTGACTTTCCTGATATATGAATGTTTTGAAACATTTATTGCCCTTCAAATAGCGTGAATTTTGATTCTTGAATGTTTGGGTATGGTGAACAATATGGCTCTAGATTACAAGTGTTGTAATTTTTCTAAATACGGCCTGCGTGTCATGCCTTCCTCTAATGACTCTCGTTGTACATTCTCTTCTCATCTCACTCCCCTCGAATGTTAAAACGAGGTTTCCTTATGTATTTTTCCTATTCTAATTAGAGAGCTCCTCTCATTGGCTTGAGGGGACTTAGGATAGGTGAGCCATATTGTATCACGTTTAAGATTATGCATCTTTTGATTAGATCACTGCATGTATGTTTTATATGCATAATACTTGTATGAGATACAACCGCGATACATGCATCTTATAAACCAGATAATTAATTAAACCCTCTAAAAGAAATCTTAAGTCATATGCCGTCAATTAATGAACACTTGTCAAAACCTCGATCGCTCATTTGTAGGTCCACCAAAGTGGGTGCATTTGAGTTATCTTGGGGAGATAAGCAAGAGTAATGGTGCTACTCTTATGTTTGTTATTGTTTGACTTAATTGAGATTATCAAAACGGTTTTGGGTCTCAAGGCATTAGATGGGATTAAAACATGCCGGATCATATGATGATGGAATCCCATAAACATCTAAGAGTTACATGTGATGTAATTGGTAAAGTTGTTACCTACCTAAATAACTTAAAGTTGAGCGTCCTGCCAAAGCGGACTCAAGTTTAAGCCAAATATGGATCTTAGCCCACTAATTATTACATTGAGGGTTGTTTTATTCAGTGGGAGATTGCTAATTCGCTTGCATATTTTAATTGTAGAATCATGACGACTAGTAATACTGCTACATTATCGTTGCGATCTGTCCTTGAGAAGGACAAACTCAATGGGACAAACTTTCTTGACTGGTTCAGGAACTTGAGAATTGTTCTCAAGCAGGAAAGAAAGGTATATGTCCTAGATCAACCCATTCCTGAGGAGCCAGCAGCCAATGCTCCTAGAGCTCAGAGAGATTCTTATGCGAAGCATAAGGAAGACTCTGTTGATATGGGATGCTTGATGCTTGCCACTATGGTTCCGGAGCTTCAAAGAGATCTGGAACACATGGAGGCTTATGAGATGATTGTGCATCTTAAGGAAATGTTCCAGCAACAGGCAAGGCAAGAGAGGTATGAGACCACTAAGGCCTTACATTCCTGCAGGATGGCTGAAGGTGCATCAGTGAGTACTCATGTCTTAAAGATGAAAGGGTACAAAGATCACCTTGAGAGGCTTGGATTTCCCATGAGTCAGGAGTTAGCTACAGATTTGATCTTGAACTCACTCCCGAAAAGTTATGACCTGTTTGTCATGAACTACAACATGAACAACATGGAGAAATCTATTTCTGAACTGCATGGGATGCTTAAAACTGCTGAGCTGACTGTTAAGAAAAAGCCCAGTACTGTTTTGATGGTTCAGAAAGGAAAGGGTATGAAAAGGAAAGGCAAGGGCAAGGGGAAGGGTCATGGCTCATCTGGTAAGACCAAAGAGTCAGGCAAGCCCGAAACCAAGCCTGCACCAAAGAAGGCAAAGCCTCCAAAGGAAGGAGTTTGCTTCTTCTGCAATGAACAGGGTCATTGGAAGAGGAATTGCAAACTCTACCTTGAAGATCTGAAAAAGAAGAAGGATAGCGGGGCTATCGCTTCAGGTATTTATGTTATAGACATTCATCTCTCTACTTCCACTACATGGGTATTAGATACTGCATGTGGTTCTCACATTTGTACAAATGTGCAGGGCCTAAAGGACAGTAGAAAGCTGAAGAAGGGCGAAGTTGACCTACGAGTTGGAAACAGAGCAAAGGTTGCTGCTCTAGCTGTAGGCACTTATGAATTAGTTCTGCCCACTGGGATTTTGTTAGTTTTGAACAATTGCTATTATGTTCCTACTTTGAGTAGTAACATTGTTTCTCTTTCTTATTTGGATAAGGAAGGTTACACTTCCATTTCTGGGAATGGTAAATGTTCCATTTATCGTAATGATATTTTCTATGCTCATGGTGATTTGCATGTTGATCATTACATATTAAACTTGGAACAACCCAATCATGAAAATATCTATAACATAACCGCCAAAAGGATCAAACCAAATGATTTGAATCCGACGTACCTCTGGCACTGTCGTCTAGGCCACATAAATGAGAAACGCATTTCTAAACTCCATCAAGATGGATTTCTCAACTCATTTGATTTTGAATCATATGATACTTGCGAATCTTGTTTGTTAGGAAAGATGACAAAGTCGCCTTTCACTGGACACAGTGAGAGGGCCACCGATTTGTTGGGCCTCATACATACAGATGTGTGTGGACCGATGAATACAAATGCCAGAAGAGGTTATTCGTACTTCATTACATTCATAGATGATTTCAGTAGATATGGCTACGTCTATCTAATGAAACATAAATCCGAATCTTTTGAAATGTTCAAGATATTTCAAAATGAAGTACAAGACCAGCTTGGTAAAACAATTAAAGCCGTTCGATCTGATCGAGGTGGTGAATATTTGAGCCAAGAGTTTATCGATCATCTTAGGAATTGTGGAATAGTCTCACAATTGACTCCTCCAGGAACACCACAATGGAATGGCGTTTCTGAACGGAGGAATCGAACACTATTGGATATGGTTCGATCCATGATGAGTCGAACAGATCTTCCACCGTCCTTTTGGGGCCACGCCCTAGAGACAGCTGCGTTCACACTGAATCGTGTTCCATCTAAGGCAGTTGAAAAGACTCCGTATGAGATATGGACTGGGAGGAAACCTAGTTTGTCTTTTCTCAAGATTTGGGGATATGAGGTCTATATTAAGCAACAAGCCTCAGATAAGTTAGCGCCCAAATCTTCAAAGTGCCTTTTTATGGGATATCCTAAGGAAACCAAGGGATATTATGTCTACAACCCCACTGATAACAAAGTGTTTGTTGTCCGAAATGGTATCTTTCTAGAACGAGAATTTATCTCTAAAAGAACCACTGGGAGCAAGGTACACCTCGAAGAAGTTCGAAAGCCACAAGACGCCACAGAACTAGAGATGGAAAGTAGAGAAGACTCACAAGAAGTTGTTGAGACTCCTCAAGTCACGCAAGGCCCAAGGCGATCTAATAGGGCACGACTTCAGCCTCAGAGATATGGATTTCTGATTTCTGATAGTCGTGATGTGTTGCTCATTGAGCATAATGAGCCCACTACCTATCAAGAAGCTATAGTGGGACCAAACTCTGAAAAATGGCTTAATGCCATGAAGTCTGAGATGCAATCCATGTACGACAATAAGGTATGGACCTTAGTCGACCCGCCTGAAGGTGTAAAAACCGTCGGGTGCAAGTGGGTTTTTAAAGAGAAAACCGACATGGATGGCAATGTAAATGTCTTCAAGGCACGACTGGTTGCAAAAGGATTTACTCAAACTCATGGTGTGGACTATGATGAGACCTTTTCCCCAGTTGCAATGGCCAAATCAATCAGAATCCTCCTTGCCATTGCAGCATATTATGACTATGAAATATGGCAGATGGACGTCAAGACAGCCTTCCTTAATGGATCAGTATTGACTTTCCTGACTATGAAATAGGATTGAGATAAATTAATGATTGTGCCTAGTGCAAGTGGGAGGATGTTGGAAATTGTGCCCTAGGGGCCAATCATTGTATCATGTTATCATATTATTTGCATGTTTACTATGATGACAATCCTTGGATAACTCATGATCTTATCCTAAATGTCCCTGGTCGGTCATCTATGTGGGAGCAGAGATGAAATAAGACCAGTATGACTTTGAAGATATATAGAGATATAAATCAAAGTCATAAGCACATGTAAGAGTACAGGGTGTTGGACCGACCCGCAATGAGAGAGCTGCATGGGTCAAGTCATAAGCTTCTCTCATATACAAGCCATGTCACTATGCCCTTTGACCTGAGATCATCATGGATTCCTACATGACAAACGCTCAGCTTTGACCTAGTCAAAAGTCACTTTTGACCGAGTGATCATAAAGGCTATGCTCGGGCTTAGTGGTTTTTCATGCGGAGGAATGTGAATGGTCAAGATGGAATTTGTCCCTCACATTCGTAGAGAGATATTACTGGGCCCCTCGATGAGTGAGTCTGAGAAATGTATGGCCATACTAGAATGGAAGGGTAGTTCCATTTCTATATTCAGACTACTCAGGGATCGAGAAAGTAACGGTCAGGAACAGGAGGATGACGTTCACCATGCCTCATCCTTGACCGAAATATCGTGTGACAAAAGGGACGTGATATGGTTGTATGAAAGGTTACATCGTTTAACGATCCTCATATGTTTTGGGTAGTCGTAATGCCTTGCTAGAGACCGCTTACGACTTGTTGGTCAGTATAGTTACTGGGCCACTGCCAACTTCATATGGGCCTACAGGGTCGCACACAAAACAGCCCAATGCGAGCTATGATGTCCAGATTCATTGAATCTAAGAGATGTCTAGATTCAATGAATAATCTAGGGTGGATATATATTTTATATATATATAAATTAGTTTATATATATATTATATAAATAATATAAGAGATATTTGTAAGATTTAATTTATAAGGATAAATTAAATCTTTATCATTTTTGAATTTGAATTTAAATGGATATGATCTATTTGAATTTGAAATTCAAATTGATAAGATATCTCAAATTTGATTTATGAGAATAAATCAAATATAATTCTGTCTTATCTTTATTTTAAATTAAATAAATAGGTGAATTAAATCTGTGGGACGGATTTAATATAAACCATATTTATTTAATCAGTTTCTTATTAAATTATGCAATATATGATATTGTATTAATTCAGAATTAATATAAGATTAATTCTGAAGCCCGGCCCTATTAGAAGCCCGATAGCTTCCTTTATATTTGACATTAGGAGCTAGGGTTCTAAACATAATAGAGATCTCTACACACACATTCAGACGTGAGAAGAGGGGGCAGGGAGAGTGCAAAAGGTTTGCACAAAAGAAACTGCCGAGATAGAGACGGTGAGGACGGAATCTCTAGAAAGCCCTAGAGGGACAAGAGGCGCTAGCACGTCGTTCGCAATTGGAACGCTGTTCGTGTGGATACCGGTAGAGGAAGCCGATCTGAGCTGTCGACTTCTACGATACGACCAGACACGAAGAAAGGTCGCGACCAGAACACACTTAGGTCGCGACCATACGGGCATCTGAACGTCAGAAATCCGAAAAGAAGAGGTGGGTCGCGACTTGAAGCTGACGAGGTCGCGACTACAAGCTCCAGAGACGTCAGGTCGCGACGAGAAGCAGAGGAGGTCGTGACTAAAAGGTTCCAGAGGCGAAGAGTCGCGACTAGTGGACACTGAGGTCGCGACCAAAGCTTGAAATCGAAGGTAACACTTCTTTCTCCTTGACTTAAACACATTCGGTAGATCCTGGCTGGGAATGGAAAAAATTTTAAAGTTAATTTCCGCTGCGTGTCTTCCAATTCCCTTCAGTACTTAATGATCATGCTTGCGTAATGATATCTCTACATGCTTACAAGTTCCTTAAATTATAACATATGGCCATAGCATAAAAAGAAATAAAGCATAAGTCAACCATACAAGCTTCACATAATCAAAGTAAGCATCAAACACATAAACATAAAAGCAAGTAAAGCATACAAGTTAGGTGAGTTCACTATCTTTTACTCCTTGCTTTCCTTAGCCTTTCTCTTTACCTCTTACTTCTTACTTCTTACTTCTCTTTGATGTGTGGCTTCCCTCTTTGAGCACACAACCCAATTTTAACAGTGCATTATCATTCATTCATTACAATCCAACTTCCTTGAACATTGAACTTTATCCACTAAAGTAACTTTCTTGAATCTTTGTTAATTAGCTTGGTCTTTGAATCAATTAATGTCTTGACTTTTCTGTAATATACCAATTTTTAGGCCTAGAGACTTAGAAAGTAGCCTAAAATAGATAGACTACCAGATCCCTTTGAGCAGAAGTCCCAGAAACATACAGAGGGTTTTTAGGGACTAAACTGTAAATAAGTGAAAGTACAGGGACTTATATGTAAATAGTGAAAGCCCCTAGGGGTATAATGGTTATTTTAGAAAAGAAATGGACTAAAGTGAAAGTTTAAAAGTTCCATGGTGTAAAAAAGAAAGTAAACACAAGTTATGAGCCATTAAGTGAAATTATGAGAAGTTGAGCGACTTAATTGAAAGAGGAAAAGTTTTTAGGGGCAAATTGGTAATTATAGAAAGTTAAGCCGGAAGCGGTTTAGAACTGCCCGGAAGCATTTCAGTCCCAAATTTCCTCAGTAGCTAGAGGAAATACTGCTGGTTAATCTAGCTTAATATAGGAATTTTATCAGAGTTTTAGATAGCTGAAATTATCTGATAGTCAGAAAGTTATCTAAAATTTTTATCAGTTCTTCTGGACCTTAAATATAAGTGAAAAGTTACAGGAAGATGCGTTCTATAAAGATAGAGGTCAGGGAACTGACGGAGTCCCAAAAGGAGATCTGTAAGAAAAGTTATTCACTTTTTAGTAAATTTTGACGGGAGTTCGTGAACGCCCAGTATCCGATTGGGAAATTAAGCAGTAAGCAAACTGGGATTGAATGAGCCTATATGACATAAAATAGAGGCCCATGATGATGCCAAGGGAGGCCCAGGCCCATGATATCAGTTCAGAGGTAAAAGAGGTTAGTGTCTAAAAAAGGTGCAAAATGACAAAAATACCCCTATGTTATAAAATAGTTAAAGAATGAGTAAAGGGTATTTTGGTCATTTGACTAAGGTTAGATCTAACATCCCAGTTTTTAGGCCTAGAGATTCAGAGATAGCCTAAGATTAAGAGGCTACTAGACCCCTTTTTAGCAGAAGTTCCAGAGGAACGTAAAGAGTTTCAGGGACTGAGCTGCGAGTAAGTAAAGGTGCGGGGACTTATGTGTAAACAGTGGAAGTCCTAAGGGGTAAATGGCCATTTGGAGATGATGTAAAGGTCAAAGGTTCAAGAGTTGACCAGTTAGGTCGCGATGATAGAGATGTTGGTCGCGACTAATGAGTAGAATAAGCCTAGTTGCGACTAAAAAGTGATGTGGTCGCGACGAAAGACTGTTATGGTCGAGACTAAAGGATGTTGTGGTCGCGACTAGAGAGTGCTGTGGTCGCGACTAATGAACACAGAAGGTGTTAAGTCGCGATGAGATGATGGCTAGGTCGCGACTAGTGGCTAAAGTAGTGCCAAGCGTATGGGCCATGAGTTGAGAAGGTCCAAAAGAGATAGTTACCCGGTTAGAGATAGACCGGAGGCAGGAGGCCAGATACAGGAAAGGTTATCTAGAAACCATGAGGTGGACTGATAAGGTATCCTCATGGGACCCACAAGATGCCACATGGCATTAGAGTAGTGATTGGTGACCTTTCAGTAGAGTAAAGTTACTCGGTTAGTACGAGAACTGAGGAGGTGATCAGATAAGTCTAGGACTTATCTGGATAGCATTGGGAAGCGTGCAAGGTCTCTTCCAGTCGCCACATGGCATTAGTCTGGAGAAAGCAGATAAAGCTGAGGGCACATATTACGAGGTAGGACTCTGGACCGTGAGTCAGCATGCTGAGGTGTCCAGGATTTTCAGCATGTGATAAATGTGACGCTGAGGTGGCAGGCTGAGGTGTCCTGATGATGCAGTAAAGGAGGAATTAAGGAAAATAGGAAAAACTAGGACCACAGGATCAGAGTTCATAGAAATTGCAGAAATGCCATTGGAGGAGGTTATAAATTCCCCCCCTCCATTTCATTTGGCTTCACGCATGGCAAGGGAAGAGAGAGAGAAAGATTAGAGAGAAGGAGGAGGAAAGGAAGAGAGAAAAAGAGAAAGGAAGTAAGGAAGTTCTGGCGGAGCTGGAAGCAGAATAGAGATAGTAAGGTTCTGCTAAGCTAGCCAGGTAGTAACTAATCCTAGCTTTTATGTAATTGCTTTGTGATTTGATGTGCTATTGTTTGGTTGGATTGTTGTCTTATATGTTATGTCTGAAGCTCTGCTGTAATACTATGATAATATGTTATTAAGCATGGAAGCACGCAGCATACTTATCTGTACACAATCACAAGCAAGCACTGTCACACTGCATTACATATATTGTTATGATTGTTGCTACTGAGATTCCCCCGAATCTCATCCCCATACATAACCCATTACAGGGAGGTTATGCTGAAGTGGATTTTGAGAATGCTAAGAGACGCCGTTATGCTGTCGAAGTAAAGACTGAACATCAGTATATGATAAGTACTGTGTACGTAGTGCTGTCTAAGGAGGCTAGAAGTGAGTGGACCTAGCCGGTTCATCTAGTCTTTCCTGGGTACTAAGTAGAATGGTAGTTCTCATGAGGGGATTACCGAATCAGTACAGTTCAGTTCTTTGTACAGATCAAGCGTAGCGGTTGTGCTGCCAGAGTATAGGCAGAAAGAGATGTAATAGAGATAGTAAGATTATGTATATATCTTGTTGTGTATGCCTTGCTGTATGACATTTGATATGCAATGATAAATACTATTTGGCATGTTCCATTTATGTATGTTCAATTAAGAAGGGAAATTCGCAGGTCCTGAGGCAGCAGTGTTCTGACCTCAGTTTGACCTAGTAAACGGAGGAGTCTAGCCACGAGATTTAGTGAGCTGGCAGTAAACATCTGGGGCATTCCGTGAATAGGTAATAAGCCTCATTTGGATGTGTATAGTGAGAGAAATCAGTTTTCAAAGTACAGGTTCAGAGTAAGGAACTTAGGAGTAAAAGTTCAATCTCTGGACTTAGGTACAGCTATTATTGCTTCCGCAAGTGTACTCTGAGGAGTATAAAGGAGGATGTTTCATTTTGGTATAAGAGCAAGAGGTTCTGGCATAGACCAGAAAGGACTCTGGTTTAGAGCATAAGATTCTAGCACAGAACAGAAGGTTCTGGCTCAAGGATGCTCTGATAGAGTATTTTCCCTTTAGTGCGTGAGAATGGCATTGGGTCGTGACTAATATGGTTTTAGGTCGCGACAAGTAGCTCAAAGAGAGTTTTAGTCGCGACGATTAAGTGTCTAGGTCGCGACAGTTATTTACAGAGAGATTAGGTCGCGACGTGTATGTTACAAGGTCGCGACGGTATATTGCGAAAAGCTCAGGTTGCGACGGGAAAGGTCTTGTGTCGCAACTGAAGAATTAAGGTTGCGATGTGAGGAGGCCTATGGTCGCGACGAGTTAGACTCAGGTCGCGACGACAGAAGATTGAGGTCGCGACTAAAGGACAGAGATGTTGGGTCGTGATGAGTTGAGTATGATGGTCACTGACTAAGGATCACAAAGGATATGAGTCATGACGATCCAATACTCAGGCTGCGACAGACAGTTATTTACATAGAGGTTTAGAAAGCTCAGCAGAGATAAAGTTCCTAGATGAGATATGTGTTCATTTTTCTTTTTAAGGGAAAAAGATGGTGAACATAAGAAAAGAATATGGAGCTTGAGTGGAGGAGCCGTGCATGGAGGAAGCTGGCAACTCCAATGAGGTAGACCCTATGCGAGTCATCCGTGCTAGGCGAGATGAGAAGCAAAGGATGATGTAAAGGATGATGATGATGAGTTAAGATGAGCTAGCCAGATAGCTAGTATGAGGTTTGCCTAGGAATGAGCCTAGGACATGGCCTAAGGCTAGAGACGTGATGGTTAATAGCTAAAGAGCTAATATTTCCTAAGCAGAGGGATTCCATCACGGAGAAGTGATAGACCTAGGGTAGAGTACCCTAGAAAGTAGAAATGATAGTAGAAGATGAGGAATGGGATCCATGCGACTGAAGTTCGCTAGGATCAAGAGAAAGACCGATCAGGAACGATAGTCCGGTCAAGAATAGACTGGGACTGATGGATAGACAGAAGAAGTTAAGAGATAGTAAATAGGTAGCCACAGATTACGAGATAAAGTGACTCCCCTATTCCTTATGTAAGAGAGAGTGATGAAGAGTTGAGTCTATACCCTGGTAAGAGGGTAGTGTGGTAGCCTAAGTAAATGTTCAGGATGACTGACTAAGATATGATAGGCAATATGATAAAGAAAATATGTCTTGAGGTTTAGTTAGTTTGATGGATGGTTGAGCAAAGTATGATGATGATATGGCTTATGATGCCATAAGTTATGATAAATGGTTGCATCTCCTTGCAGTTGTCATAAGATGACATGCATGTTAGTGTATGCCCTGTTGAATGAATACTCCCCTTTTGCAGTGCATGCAGGGTAGAGTATATATATATGAGTACATATATGAGATGAGGAAGTTATGTTGCTCCCATACCATATGACATGTAATGAGATATGTATTGAGGATGATAGATAGTCTCAGGTTATGGGACAATAAGCTATGATATTCAGATATGTTATGATTGAGGTTACTCGGGTAATTCTGCAGACTTGTGAATACAGTACTCAGAGCCATTTCTGTTGAAAGGAATGGTAGACAGAAAGAAAGCAGAAAAGAGTAAAGAGATTGTTTCTAGATCACTCTTCAGATAAGAGTTGGATCTGAAACATATGGCTCTCAGATAGAGCTAGATTCAGATGAATATAGATCACTCTTCAGATAAGAGTTGGACTTGATACAGAATGCTCGTAATTATAGCATAGTTCAAATGGCTCGCAGTTAGAGTACAGATTGAAATGAGAAGTTATGATGAGGCCATAGCAGTAGAATGCAATGGCAGGTGGTTAGACCATGATGGCACAAGCCAATGGTAAGCCACAGTAAAGTAAGAAAGATGAGAGGGAACTTCTGAGTAAAAGAGGAAGTATATAGAGTCTGGGCAAACGATATGAGGCTATAAGATTTTTTATGGAGTTATCAACAGGTGAAAGCAGTTAACCTTATAACTTAGTCTATTGGTTTAAGATCTTCGAGAGATATACAGTACAACAGAATCGCAGTTAGATTTTGGAGGGTCGCAGTTAGATCCTAGCATGGCTCCAGGGTCGCAGTTAGATCCTAACAGATTCAGAGTCGCAGTTAGATCTGAAGAGGCTAACGGTTGATCGCAGTTAGATCCCGAGGTCGCAGTTAGACCTAGCCTAAGGAAAGTAATGAGCCATGAGACATGAGTACGATGTAGTATCTCTTTGAGAAGATAAAGGCCAAAGATGAAGTTAAGGTGAGGAAGCTTCATTAGTTGATAAACTCACCCAGAGAAATTATTTTATAACGATTTTCCTCAGGTAGCCTCTAGTATACAGACTAAACTTGGCTTTCCCTTAAATGAAGATGGAGTCCAAGTTCAAATCTGAGTACTGAGATTCAAAGTTTTGTAGAAGTATGCCTGAGAAGCAGAGAAGAGAATCCTCTGTGTAATGAGAAGCAGAGAAGAGAATCTTTTGTGTAATGAGAAGCAGAGAAGAAAATCCTCAGTGTAATGGGAACAGAAGAGTATGAGTAGATAGACTCCCCCAGATGAGAGTAAAGAGACTAAAAGGCTAGAGAAGACCTAGAGAAAAAGGCCTAAGGCAAAGCAAAGATAGAACTCAGTTCTATGAGGAAGAGAATGTTAGCCTTATGGTATCTCAAGATAAGTTATGAAAGGGTGATATACACCATAAAATAGCCAGAGTTGGCTAGAGATGCCATGATAAAGTATCAAAGGCATGTAATGAGATACACGGTAGTAAACGTGTAATATGACACGCACCTAGAGATGTGCATTTTATGAACAGACGGAGAGGCTTCTTTTTTTTTTTTGTAGGGATCATATGTTTAAATGTTATGCTATGAAAGAGAATAGAAAATGAGAGCTTTCACTCCTTGCATGAGATGCTAGGCCTTATGTTATGCTAAAACTATGCAAGCTCCAAGTGTTAGAGCTGTGCATAATTAGAGCAGGAATGCTTGAGCTCCGACGTTAGAGCTTTGCATTCATAAGCAGGTAAGCAGTCCTGCAATACGTTAGCCAGGCATTATGCATAGGTGCTCTTAATTAAGAGTATATGCTCTCATTTAGCAGCAAAGTAAAGAAAGAATAGCTGCGTAAGTCCTCTCTCTGTATGAAGTTAAGTGCTAAGAATGATGAGAATATATGATTATATAAAAAGAAAGATGAAATGTTGCAGATATTAAAGCAGTCTGCGAGATATGAAGAGAAGTAATAAGAGATAAATGCTAGAAGTATGATGAGTAGTTAGAAGAAATTCCCGAATATAGTAATATTCGAGAGAATTTCATATGAAAGAAATGGATACTACTTATAAAGTGTAGTAAGTGATCTATAAGAGAAAAGTAGATTTCAACTCTGATTGAGTTGACCCAGAGAAAGATAAGCATGTTACGAAGAGATGTAAAGTTATGATGAGTACTTTGCCAGATGTTAAGTTAATTTGGCTATGGTACTAATTAAATTTCGAGGACAAAATTTATTTAAAGGGGAGGAGAAATGTAACATCCCAATTTTCAGGCCTAGAGATGCAGAGATAGCCTAAGATTAAGAGGCTACTAGTGTAACATCCTAATTTTCAGGCCTAGAGATGCAGAAATAGCCTAAGATTAAGAGGCTGCTAGACCCCCTTTGAGCAGAAGTCCCAGAGATACGCAGAGAGTTTCAGGGACTAAGTTGCAAATAAGCGAAAGTACGGGGACTTATGTGTCAACAGTGAAAGTCCCAAGGGGTAGAATGGCCATTTGGGATGATGTAAAGGTCAAAGGATGTGGAGTTGAGAGCTGACCATTTAGGTCGCGACAAGAGATAGGTATGGTCGCGACTAATGGTTACAGAAAGAGTTATACGCGACGAGAAAGCAGTGTGGTCGCGACTAGGAAGTAGTTACGTCGCGACTAATAATGGCAGAAAGGTTTAGATGCGACTGAATGATGTGTGTGTCGCGACTAATAGGTAAAATGGGCTAGTCGCGACTAGAAAATGTTATGGTCGCGACTAGATTATGTTGTGGTCGCGACGAAAGACTGTTAGGGTCGCGACTAAAGAATGTTGTGGTCGCGACTAGAGAAAGCTGTGGTTGCGACTAATGAGCACAGAAGGTGTTAAGTCGCGATGAGATGATGGCTAGGTCGTGACTAGTGACTAAAGAAGTGCCAAGCGTATGGGCCATGTGTTGTGAAGGTCGAAATGAGATAGTTACCCGGTTAGAGATAGACCGGAGGCAGGAGACCGGATACAGGAAAGGTTATCTGAAGACCATGAGGTAGACTGATAAGGTATCCTCATGGGACCCACAAGATGCCACATGGCATTAAAGTAATGGTTCAGTAGAGTAAACTTACTCGGTTGATACAAAAACCGAGGAGGTGATCAGATAAGTCTGGGACTTATCTGGGTGGCATTGGGAAGCGTGCAAGGTCTCTTCCAGTCGCCACATGGCATTAGTCTGCAGAAAGTAGATAAAGTTGAGGGCATGTATTATGAGGTAGGAGACTGGACCGGTGAGTCAGCCCGGTGAGTCAGCTGTTGAGGTGTCCCAGATTTGCAGCATGTGATAAATGTGGCGCTGAGGTGTCCGGTGAGGTGTCCCGATGATGTCATGCATGATGCAGTAAATGAGGAATTAAAGAAAATAGGAAAATCCAGGAAAAACCAGGACCACAGGATCAAAGTTCATGGTAATTATAGGATTGCCATTGGAGGAGGTTATAAATACCCCCCCTCATTCTTGCATTCACGCATGGGCAAGGGAGAAGGGAGAGAAAGAAGAGAGAGAAGGAGAAGGAAGGAAGAGAGAAGGGAGAAAAAGAAGTAAGGAAGTTCTGGCGGAGCTGGAAGCAGAATAGAGATAGTAAGGTTCTGCTGAGCTAGCCAGGTAGTAACTAATCCTAGCTTTATGTAATGGCTTTGTGATTTGATGTGCTATTGTTTATTTGGATTGTTGTCTTATATGTTATGTCTGAAGCTCTGCTGTAATGCTATGATCATATGTTATTAAGCATGGAAGCACGCAGCATATTTATCTGTACACAATCACAAGCAAGCACTGTCACTCTGCATTACATATATTGTTATGATTGTTGTTACTGAGATTCCCCCGAATCTCATCCCCATACATAACCCATTACAGGGAGATTATGCTGAAGTGGATCTTGAGAATGCTAAGAGACGCCGTTATGCTGCCGAAGTAAAGACTGAACATCAGTATATGATAAGTACTGTGTACGTAGTGCTGTCTAAGGAGGCTAGAAGTGAGTGGACCTAGCCGGTTCATCTAGTCTTTCCTGGGTACTACGTAGAATGGTAGTTCTCATGAGGGGATTACCGAATCAGTACAGTTCAGTTCTTTGTACAGATCAAGCGTAGCGGTTGTGCTGCCAGAGTATAGGCAGAAAGAGATGTAATAGAGATAGTAAGATTATGTATATATCTTGTTGTGTATGCCTTGCTGTATGACATTTGATATGCAATGATAAATACTATTTGGCATGTTCCATTTATGTATGTTCAATTAAGAAGGGAAATTCGCAGGTCCTAAGGCAGCAGTGTTCTGACCTCAGTTTGACCTAGTAAACGGAGGAGTCTGGCCACGAGATTTAGTGAGCCGGCAGTAAACATCTGGGGCATTCCGTGAATAGGTAATAAGCCTCATTTGGATGTGTATAGTGAGAGAAATCAGTTTTCAAAGTACAGGTTCAGAGTAAGGAACTTAGGAGTAAAAGTTCAATCTCTGGACTTAGGTACAGCTATTATTGCTTCCGCAAGTGTACTCTGAGGAGTATAAAGGAGGATGTTTCATTTTGGTATAAGAGCAAGAGGTTCTGGCATAGACCAGAAAGGACTCTGGTTCAGAGCATAAGATTCTAGCACAGAACAGAAGGTTCTGGCTCAGGGATGCTCTGATTTAGAAAGAATATTTTTCCTTGAGGGCGGGAGAATGGCATTGAGTCGCGACTAATGGGGTTTAAGGTCACGACGTGTAGCTCAAAGAGAGGTTTAGTCGCGACGAAGAAGTGAAGAAGTCGCGACTGTTATTTACAGAAAGATTAGGTCGCGACGTGTGTGTTACAAGGTCGCGACGGTATATTGCAAAAAGTTAAGGTTGCGACGTAAGGAGGCCTAGGTCGCGACGACAGAAGAGTGAGGTCGCCACTAAAGGACAGAAATGTTAGATCATGATAAGTTGAGTATGATGGTCACTGACTAATGATCACAGAGGATATGAGTCATGACTATTCAATACTCAGGTTGCGACAGGCAGTTATTCACATAGAGGTTTAGAAAGCTCAGAGGAGATAAAGTTCCTAGATAAGATATGTGTTCATTTTTCTTTTTGGAGAAGGAAAAAGATGGTGAACATAAGAAAAGAACATAGAGCTTGAGTGGAGAAGCTATGCATAGAGAAAGCTGGCAACTCCAATGAGGTAGACCCTATGTGAGTCATCCGTGCTAGGCGAGATGAGCAGCAAAGGATGATGTAAAGGATTATGATGATGAGTTAAGATGAGCTAACCAGATAGCTAGTATGAGGTTTGCCTAGGAATGAGCCTAGGACATGGCCTAAGGCTAAAGATGTGATGGTTAATAGCTAAAGTGCTAATGTTCCTAAGCAGAGGGATCCCATCACGGAGAAGTGATAGATCCAGGGTAGAGTACCCTAGGGAACAGAAATGATAGTAAGAAATGGGGAAATGAGATCTATGCGACTGAAGTTTGCTAGGATCAAGAGAGAGACCGATCAGGAACCACAGTCTGGTCAAGAATAGACTGGGACTGATGGATAGGCAGAAGAAGTTAAGAAAGAGGTAGCCACAGTTGAAAGATAAAGTGACTCCCCTATTCCCTATATAAGAGAGAGTGATAAAGGGTTGAGTCTATACCCTGATAAGAGGGTAGTGTGGCAGCCTAAGTAAGATAGACAGATGATCTTGCCAGATCCTGATCATGTGATAGATAAATGATTCAGGATATGATAGGTAATATGATAAAGAAAATATGCCTTGAGGTTTAGTTAGTCTGATGGATGGTTGAGCAAAGTATGATATGGCTTATGATGCCATAAGTCATGATAGTTGTATCTCCTTGTAGTTGTCAAATGATGACATGCATGTTAGAGTATGCTATGATGAATGAATACTCCCTTTTTGGCAGTACATTCAGGGTAGAGTATATATATATATGAGTACATATATGAGATGAGAAAGTTATGAGGAAGTTATGTTGCTCCCACACCATATGACATGTAATAAGATATGTATTGAGGATGATAGATAGTCTCAGTTCATGGGACAATAAGTTATGATATTCAGATATGTTATGATTGAGGATACTCAGGTAATTCTACAGACTTGTGAATGCAGTACTCAGAGCCATTTCTGTTGAAAGGAATGGTAGACAAAAAGAAAGCAGAAAAGTGTAAAGAGATTGTTTCTAGATCACTCTTCAGATAAGAGTGGGATCTGAAACATATGGCTCCCAGATAGAGCTAGATTCAGATGAGTATAGATCACTCTTCATATAAGAGTTGGATCTGATATAGAATGCTCGCAGTTAGAGCATAGTTCTAATGGCTCGCAGTTAAAGCACAGATTGAATGAGAAGTATGATGAGGCTATAGCCGTAGAATGCAATGGCAGGTGGTTAGACCATAATGGCACAAGCCAATGGTAAGCCACAGTAAAGTAAGAAAATGAGAGGGAACTTCTGAGTAAAAGAGGAAGTATGTAAAGTCTGGGCAAACGATATGAGGCTATAAGATTTTTTATGGAGTTATCAACAGGTGGAAGCAGTTAACCTTATAACCTAGTCTGTTGGTTTAAGATCTTCGGGAGATATACAGTACAACAGAATTGCAGTTAGATTCTGGAGGGTCGCAGTTAGATCCTAACATGGCTCCAGGGTCACAGTTAGATCCTAACAGATTCAGAGTCGCAGTAGATTCTGAAGAGGCTAACGGTTGATGGCAGTTAGATCCCGAGGTCGCAGTTAAACCTAGCCTAAGGAAAGTAATGAGCCATGAGATATGAGTACAATGTAGTATCTCTTTGGGAAGATGAATGCCAAAGACGAAGTTAAGGTGAGCAAGCTTCACTAGTTGATAAGCTCACCCAGAGAAATTGTTTTATAATGATTTTTCTCAGGTAGCCTCTAGTATACAGACTGAACTTAGCTTTCCCTTAAACGAAGATGGAGTCCAAGTTCAAATCTGAGTACTGGTATTCAAAGAAGTTTTGTAGAAGTATGCCTAAGAAATAGAGAAGAGAATCCTCTGTGTAATGAGAAGCAGAGAAGAAAATCCTCAATGTGATGAGAACAAAAGAGTATGAGTAGATAGATTTCCCCAGATGAGGGTAAAGAGATTAAAAGGCTAGAGAAGACCTAGAGAAAAAGGTCTAAGGCAAAGTAAAGATAGAACTCAGTTCTATGAGGAAGAGAATGTTAGCCTTATGGTATCTCAAGATAAGTTATGAAAGGGTGATATACGCCATGAAATAGCCAGAGCTGGCTAAAGATGCCATGATAACGTATCAAAGGCATGTAATGAGATACACGGTAGTAAACGTGTAATATGACACGCACCTAGAGATGTGCATTGTATGAACAGACAGAGAGGCTCCCTTTTTGGTAGGGATCATATGTTTGAATGTTATGCTATGGAAGAGAATAGAAAATGAGAGCTTTCACTCCTTGCATGAGATGCTAGGCCTTATGGGATGCAAGAACTATGCAAGCTCTGAGTGTTAGAGCTGTGCCTAGTTAGAACAGGAATGCTTGGGCTCCGATGTTAGAGCTTTGCATTCATAAGCAGGTATGTAGTCCTATAGTATGTTGGCCAGGCATTATGCATGTTGGAGTAGGTGCTCTTGTTTAGCAGCAAAGTAAAGAAAGAATAGCTGCGTAAGTCCTCTCTCTGTATGACGTTCAGTGCAAAGAAAGATGAAATGTTGCAGATTTTGAAGCAGTCTGCGAGATACTAAGAGAAGTAATAAGAGATAGATGCTAGAAGTATGATGAGTAGTTAGAAGGAACTCCCGAATACAGTAATATTCGAGGGAATTTTCTATGAAAGAAATGGACACTGATCATAAGTACAGTAAGTGGTCCATAAGAGAAAACTAGATTTCGACTCTGATTGAGTTGACCCAGAGAAAGATAAGCATGTTACGAAGAGATGTAAAGTATTGATGAGTACTTTGCCAGATGTTAAGTTGATTTGGCTATGGTACTGATTAAATTTCGAGGACGAAATTTATTTAAAGGGGAGGAAAAATGTAACATCCCAATTTTTAGGCCTAGAGATGCAGAAATAGCCTAAGATTAAGAGGCTGCTAGACCCCCTTTGAGCAGAAGTCCCGGAGATACGCAGAGAGTTTCAGGGACTAAGTTGCAAATAAGCGAAAGTACGGGGACTTATGTGTCAACAGTGAAAGTCCCAAGGGGTAGAATGGCCATTTGGGATGATGTAAAGGTCAAAGGATGTGGAGTTGAGAGCTGACCATTTAGGTCGCGACAAGAGATAGGTATGGTCGCGACTAATGGTTACAGAAAGAGTTATACGCGACGAGAAAGCAGTGTGGTCGCGACTAGGAAGTAGTTACGTCGCGACTAATAATTTTAGACGCGACTGAATGATGTGTGTGTCGTGACTAATAGGTAAAATGGGCTGGTTGCGACTAGAAAATGTTATGGTCGCGACTAGATTGTGTTGTGGTCGCGACGAAAGACTGTTAGGGCCGCGACTAAAGAATGTTGTGGTCGCGACTAGAGAAAGCTGTGGTCGCGACTAATGAGCACAGAAGGTGTTAAGTCGCGATGAGATGATGGCTAGGTCGCGACCAGTGACTAAAGAAGTGCTAAGCGTATGGGCCATGTGTTGTGAAGGTCGAAATGAGATAGTTACCCAGTTAGAGATAGACCGGAGGCAGGGGATCAGATACAGGAAAGGTTATCTGAAGACCATGAGGTAGACTGATAAGGTATCCTCATGGGACCCACAAGATGCCACATGGCATTAAAGTAATGGTTCAGTAGAGTAAAGTTACTCGGTTGACACGAAAACTGAGGAGGTGATCAGATAAGTCTGGGACTTATCTGGGTGGCATTGGGAAGCCTGTAAGGTCTCTTCCAGTCGCCACATGGCATTAGTCTGCAGAAAGCAGATAAAGTTGAGGGCACGTATTACGAGGCAGGTGACTGGACCGGTGAGTCAGCTGCTGAGGTGTCCCAAATTTGCAGCATGTGATAAATGTGGCGCTGAGGTGTCCGGTGAGGTGTCCCGATGATGTCATGCATGATGCAGTAAATGAGGAATTAAAGAAAATAGGAAAATCCAGGAAAAACCAGGACCGCATGATCAAAGTTCATGGTAATTACAGGATTGCCATTGGAGGAGGTTATAAATACCCCCCTCATTCTTGCATTCACGCATGGGCAAGGGAGAAGGGAGAGAAAGAAGAGAGAGAAGGAGAAGGAAGGAAGAGAGAAAGGAGAAAAAGAAGTACGGAAGTTCTGGCGGAGCTGGAAGCAGAATAGAGATAGGAAGGTTCTGCTGAGCTAGCCAGGTAGTAACTAATCCTAGCTTTATGTAATGGCTTTGTGATTTGATGTGCTATTGTTTGGTTGGATTGTTGTCTTATATGTTATGTCTGAAGCTCTGCTGTAATGCTATGATCATATGTTATTAAGCATGGAAGCACGCAGCATACTTATCTATACACAATCACAAGCAAGCACTGTCACTCTGCATTACATATATTGTTATGATTGTTGCTACTAAGATTCCCACGAATCTCATCCCCATACATAACCCATTACAGGGAGGTTATGCTGAAGTGGATCTTGAGAATGCTAAGAGACGCCGTTATGCTGCCGAAGTAAAGACTGAACATCAGTATATGATAAGTACTGTGTACGTAGTGCTGTCTAAGGAGGCTAGAAGTGAGTGAACCTAGCCGGTTCATCTAGTCTTTCCTGGGTACGAGGGGATTACCGAATCAGTACAGTTCAGTTCTTTGTACAGATCAAGCGTAGCGGTTGTGCTGCCAGAGTATAGGCAGAAAGAGATGTAATAGAAATAGTAAGATTATGTATATATCTTGTTGTGTATGCCTTGCTGTATGACATTTGATATGCAATGATAAATACTGTTTGGCATGTTCCATTTATGTATGTTCAATTAAGAAGGGAAATTCGAAGGTCCTGAGGCAGCAGTGTTCTGACCTCAGTTTGACCTAGTAAACGGAGGAGTCTGGCCACGAGATTTAGTAAGCCGGCAGTACACATCTGGGGCATTCCGTGAATAGGTAATAAGCCTCATTTGGATGTGTATAGTGAGAGAAATCAGTTTTCAAAGTACAGGTTCAGAGTAAGGAACTTAGGAGTAAAAGTTCAATCTCTGGACTTAGGTACAGCTATTATTGCTTCCGCAAGTGTACTCTGAGGAGTATAAAGGAGGATGTTTCAACTAGACCCCTTTTGAGCAGAAGTTCCAGAGGAACGTAAAGAGTTTCAGGGACTGAGCCGCGAGTAAGTAAAGGTGCGGGGACTTATGTGTAAACAGTGGAAGTCCCAAGGGGTAAATGGCCATTTGGGGATGATGTAAAGTCAAAGGTTCAAGAGTTGACCAGTTAGGTCGCGATGATAGAGACGTTGGTTGCGACGAGAGTGTATTATGGTCGCGACTAATATTGGCAGAGAGGCTTGGTCGTGACGGATATATATGTGGTGTCGCGACTAATGAGTAGAATAAGCCTGGTTGCGACTAAAAAGTGATGTGGTCGCGACGAAAGACTGTTATGGTCGAGACTAAAGGATGTTGTGGTCGCGACTAGAGAGTGCTGTGGTCGCGACTAGAGAGTGCTGTGGTCGCGACTAATGAACACAGAAGGTGTTAAGTCGCGATGAGATGATGGCTAGGTCGCGACTAGTGGCTAAAGTAGTGCCAAGCGTATGGGCCATGAGTTGAGAAGGTCCAAAAGAGATAGTTACCCGGTTAGAGATAGATCGGAGGCAGGAGGCCAGATACAGGAAAGGTTATCTAGAAACCATGAGGTGGACTGATAAGGTATCCTCATGGGACCCACAAGATGCCACATGGTATTAGAGTAGTGATTGGTGACCTTTCAGTAGAGTAAAGTTACTCGGTTGGCACGAGAACCGAGGAGGTGATCAGATAAGTCTGGGATTTATCTAGATAGCATTGGGAAGGGTGCAAGGTCTCTTCCAGGTGCCACATGGCATTAGTCTGGAGAAAGCAGATAAAGCTGAGTACACGTATTACGAGGTAGGACTCTGGACCGATGTGTCAGCTCGGTGAGTCAGCATGCTGAGGTGTCCAGGAGTTTCAGCATGTGATAAATGTGACGCTTAGGTGTCCCGGTGAGGTGTCCTGCTGAGGTGGCCTAGTGATGCAGTAAAGAAAATAAAGGAAAATAGGAAAATCCAGGAAAAACCAGGACCATAGGATCAGAGTTCATGGAAATTACGGGATTGCCATTGGAGGAGGTTATAAATACCCCCCCTTGCCTTCATTTCCATTCACACATGGAGAGGAAAAGGGAGAGAAAGAAGAGAGAGAAGGAGAAGGAAGGAAGAGAGAAAGGAGAAAAGGAAGAAAGAAAGTTCTGGCGGAGCTGGAAGCAGAATAAGGATAGCAAGGTTCTGCTGAGCTAGCCAGGTAGTAACTAATCCTAGCTTTTATGTAATGGCTTTGTGATTTGATGTGCTATTGTTTGGTTGGATTTTTGTCATATATGTTATGTCTGAAGCTCTGCTGTAATGTTATGATCATATGTTATTAAGCATGGAAGCACGTAACATACTTATCTGTACACAATCACAAGCAAGCACTGTCACTCTGCATTACATATATTGTTATGATTGTTGCTACTGAGATTCCCCCAAATCTCATCCCCATACATAACCCATTACAGGGAGGTTATGCTGAAGTGGATTTTGAGAATGCTAAGAGACGCCGTTATGCTGCCGAAGTAAAGACTGAACATCAGTATATGATAAGTACTGTGTACGTAGTGCTGTCTAAGGAGGCTAGAAGTGAGTGGACCTAGCCGGTTCATCTAGTCTTTTCTGGGTACTACGTAGAATGATAGTTCTCATGAGGGGATTACTGAATCAGTATAGTTCAGTTCTTTGTACAGATGAAGCGTAGCGGTTGTGCTGCCGGAGTTTAGGCAGAAAGAGATGTTATAGAAATATGAGAATTCTATGTATGCTTTGTTGTATATGCCATCTTGTATGACATTATGTTATTCAATGATAAATATTGTTTGGCATATTCAATTTATGTATGGTAAATTACGGGGAAATTCGCAGGTCCTGAGGTAGCAGTGTTCTGACCTCAGTTTGACCTAGTAAACGGAGGAGTCTGGCCACGAGATTTAGTGAGCCGGTAGTACACATATGGGGTATTCCGTGGATAGGTATTAAGCCTCATTTGGATGTGTAGAAGGTGAGAAACCTGTTCGCAAAGTAAAGGTTCAGAATGAGGAACTTAAGAGTTAAAAGTTCAATCTCTAGACTTAAGTTAAGCTAAAATTGCTTCCGCAAGTGTACTCTGAGGAGTTTAAAGAGTTTAAAGGAGGATGTTTCATTAGACAGTTAAGAAAGGTTATCTGGATAGTTGACCAGGGTCAGGGAATGCTCTAGTAAGGTGTGAAAGACAATAATGCCCCTAGACTCATTAAAGTAAATAAAGCGGAACCAAGGGCATTTTGATAATTTGCCAAGGGATATTTTTTAGGAATTGAGCCATCAGAGTACTTGAGCTTGATCAAAGACCCAAGATGACATTCCAAAAGCCCAAAAATGTAGCCCAAGAGTTATGTGAGTTAAAGTGGCATTAAAATAATATTTTAGTGAGTTTTCAATAAAGTAAAGTTACTCGGTTGATGTGATAATCAGGGAATTGATCAGATAAAGTTTTGGACTTATCTGGAATCCATGAGGTGGCGTGAAAGGTACCCAGCAAGATACCACGTGGCACTGATCTAGAGGAAGAAGAAAAAGATAAGGACATATGGCACGATCTTAGCTGTTCATTCCAGGATAAGACTCTGGAATTCTCTGGAAGCGCTGAGTCAACTGGTGAGGTGTCCCAAGGGCCCCATCATGGTGCCACCTAAGCATGTGAGGTGTCCCTTGATGATGTCACTTTTGATGAGTCATTATAGAGGATGATGTCATCACGATGATGCAGGCGAAGCTTCTTGAGGAAGCTAAGCGATCTGAGCCATTCATTGTGATATGATCTGGACCGTTCAAGCCACCTTGCTCCACCTATAAATGCCCTATCCCTCCCTCCATTGCATTCACAGCCAAAAGCAAAAAGATAAGAGAAAAGAAGAGAGAGAAAGAAAGAAAGAGAAACAAAGGAAGAGAGAGAAGAAGTTCTGGCTGAGCTAGGAGCAATCCAAGGAGCTTAGGGACTCGGCAAGCTTAGGAATAAGGTAAGTAATTTATTCTAGTCCCTGCTCTAATAAATTAGAGGATTGTTCTTATAAATTAGATAGTTAGAATAGAGAAATATCTCTATCTATAAGGTTAGCCGTGCATAGAAAGAAAGTTAGGGGATGGTCAGAATGGGGGTATTATCTCAAGATAAGCTTGAGTTAAGTGGAGTTATACTGGATAGGATAATAAAGAAGGGATCTCAGAGCAAAGACTAAGGACTAAAGGAGAGGCCGCATGCCAGGTAGTGGACTTATACCTAAACTTGTATGCTTATTGCTTGAGTATTGTTAATATGCTATTGACTTGTCTTGGTTATGTGAAGCATGTATGATTGATAATGCTCTGTTTCTTTTTATGCTATGGCCATATGTTATAAGTAAGAACATAGAAGCATGTATATGTCATAATACAAGCATAATCATAGTAAAGCAAGCATGTTTAACACTAAGCATATACTTGCATACATTATTTGTGGTACCGTTTACTACTGAGATTTTCCCAGAAAGCTCACCCCTACCTTTTCCAAACATAATAGGGTACTCGTTTGGAGAAGATGAAGCTAGGAAAATGAGGAACAATTTGGCCTTCTGAATTGAAACATCCTCCTTTATACTCCTCAGATACACTTGCAGAAGCAATATTAGCTTAACTTAAGTCCAGAGATTGAACTTTTACTCCTAAGTTCCTTATTCTCAACCTTTACTTTGAGAACTGATTTCTCACCTTCTACACATCCAAATGAGGCTTAATACCTATCCATGGAATGCCCCAGATGTGTACTACCGGCTCACTAAATCTCGTGGCCAGACTCCTCCGTTTACTAGGTCAAACTGAGGTCAGAACACTGCTCCCTCAGGACCTGCGAATTTCCCCCTTAATTTAACATACATAAATTGCATATGCCAAACAATATTTATCATTGAATAACATCATGCCATACAACAAGGCATACACAACAAGACATATACATAATCCTGCTATCTCTATTACATCTCTTTCTGCCTAAACTCCGGCAGCATAACCGCTACGCTTCATCTGTACAAGAACTGAACTGTACTGATTCGGTAATCCCCTCATGAGAACTACCATTCTACGTAGTACCCAGGAAATACTAGATGAACCGGCTAGGTCCACTCACTTCTAGCCTCCTTAGACAGCACTACGTACACAGTACTTATCATATACTGATGTTCAGTCTTTACTTCGGCAGCATAACGGCGTCTCTTAGCATTCTCAAAATCCACTTTAGCATAACCTCCCTGTAATGGGTTATGTATGGGGATGAGATTCGGGGGAATCTGAGTAGCAACAATCATAACAATATATGTAATGCAGAGTGACAGTGCTTACTTATGATTGTGTACAGATAAGTATGCTGCGTGCTTCCATGCTTAATAACATATGATCATAACATTACAGCAGAGCTTCAGACATAACATATAAGACAACAATTCAACCAAACAATAGCACATCAAATCACAAAGCCATTACATAAAAGCTAGGATTAGTTACTACCTGGCTAGCTTAGCAGAACCTTGCTATCCTTATTCTGCTTCCAGCTCCGCCAGAACTTCCTTTCTTCCTTTTCTCCTTTCTCTCTTCCTTCCTTCTCCTTCTCTCTCTTCTTTCTCTCCCTTTTCCTCTCCATGCGTGAATGGAAATGAAGGCAAGGGGGTATTTATAACCTCCTCCAATGGCAATCCCGTAATTTCCATGAACTCTGATCCTGCGGTCCTGTTTTTTCCTGGATTTTCCTATTTTCCTTTATTTCCTTTACTGCATCACCAGGCCACCTCAGCAGGCCACCTCACCGGGACACCTCAGCATCACATTTATCACATGCTGAAACTCCTGGACACCTCAGCATGCTGACTCACCGGGCTCACTCAGAGGTCCAGAGTCCTACCTCGTAATACGTGCCCTCAGCTTTATCTGCTTTCTCCAGACTAATGCCATGTGGCACCTGGAAGAGACCTTGCACGCTTCCCAATGCTATCTAGATAAATCCCAGACTTATCTGATCACCTCTTCGGTTCTCGTGCCAACCGAGTAACTTTACTCTACTGAAAGGTTACTGAATCATCACTCTAATGCCATGTGGCATCTTGTGGGTCCCATGAGGATACCTTATCAGTCCACCTCATGGTTTCCAGATAACCTTTCCTGTATCTGGCCTCCTGCCTCCGGTCTATCTCTAATCGGGTAACTATCTCTTTTGGACCTTCTCAACTCATGGCCCACACGCTTGGCACTACTTTAGCCACTAGTCGCGACCTAGCCATCATCTCATCGCGACCTAACACCTTCTATGTTCATTAGTCGCGACCACAGCACTCTCTTGTCGCGACCACAACATCCTTTAGTCGCGACCATAACAGTCTTTCATCGCGACCACATCACTTTTAGTCGCAACCAGGCTCATTCTACTCATTAGTCGCGACACCACATACATATTCGTCACGACCAAGCCTCTCTGCCAATATTAGTCGCGACCATAATATACTCTCGTCGCGACCAATATCTTGATCATCGCGACCTAATTGGTCAACTCTTGAACCTTTGACCTTTACATCATCCCTAAATGGCCATTTACCCCTTGGGACTTCCACTGTTTACATATAAGTCCCCGTACCTTTACTTACTCGCAGCTCAGTCCCTGAAACTCTTTACGTTCCTCTGGAACTTCTGCTAAAAAGGGGTCTAGTAGCCTCTTAATCTTAGGCTATCTCTGCATCTCTAGGCCTGAAAATTGGGATGTTACATGAATCCATTTATGAACTCAGAATTCACAAATTCTAGTAGCTACACATTGTTCTAGACAGAACTAAAAAGCCTATCTTTTTCTTTCAAAAATTCTCATTTTGACTCTAATCCTTTCAATACTTGTTTCTCTAATTTATCCCACACAATTTTTCATTTTAAAACTATTGGAAGTATTATGAAATTCCAATCACTGTTCATACGTGTGAACAGTAATAGAGAAGACTTCCAAAAATTACGCCTTTCATTTCCAATTCTTCCAAGGTTCTAATTGTAATATCCCAATTTTCAAGCCCAGAGACTCAAAAAGTAGTTTGAAATAGATAGGCTACTATACCCCTTTGAGCAGAAGTCCCAAAAATATACAGAGGATTTTTAGGGACTAAACTGTAAATAAGTGAAAGTACAGTGACTTATATGTAAATAGTGAAAGTCCCTGGGGTATAATGGTGATTTTGGGAAAGAAAAGGACTAAAGTGAAAAGTATAAAAGTTTCATGGTGCAAAAAGGGAAGTAGACACAAGTTGTGGGCTATTAGGTGTAATTATGAAAAGTTAAGGGACTTAATTGAAAAGAGGAAAAGTTTCCAAGGGAAAAATGGTAATTATAGAAAGGTGAGCCGAAAGTGGCTTAGAACTACCTAGAAGCATTTCAGTCCCAAATTTTATCAGTAGATATAGAAAGTTATGTTGGTTAATCTAGCCAAATATAGAAATTTTATTGGAGTTCCATATAGCTAATATTTATCTGATAGTCTGAAAGTTATCTAAATTTTTTATCAAACCTTATGGACATCAGATATAAATGAAAAGTTACAGGAAGGTACGTCCTGTAAAGCAAAAGGTTAGAGAATGAACAGAATCCCGAAAGGAGTCCTATAGAAAAAGTTATTCACTTTTAGTGAATTTTGACGGGAGTTTGTGACGCCCAGTATCCGATTATGAAACTTAAGCTGTAAACAAACTGGGACTGAATGAGTTCAGATGACATCCCAGAAGGCTCATGATGACGCCAAGTGAGGCCCAGGCCCATGATATCAGTTCATATGTTGAAGAGGCAAGAAAAGTGCAAAATTATGAAAATGCCCCTACGTTATAAAATAATTAAAGAATGAGTGAAGGGTATTTTGGTCATTTAACAAAGGTTAGACGGTCAAAGAGAGTTCCCAGAATAGTTGACTAAGGTCAGGGAATATTCTGTCGAAATATGAAAAGATAATAATGCCCCTACACTTATTAAAGTAAATAAAGAGGAAGCAAGGGTATTTTGGTAATTTGCCAAGGAATCTGTAATTAAGTTAATACCCAGTCTAAGAATGTCAATGATAAGAAGAATCCAGATACAAGATTTAAGATTATAATATATATTATGGAATGTTAGAAAAATTAGATTCAGAAAATAGTCTAGTTTTTGGGAATTGGATTAAGCTGGTACAAGATTGGACAGATCGGACTGGAGGTTTCCAAAAGTGATGACTCACCAGGCGAGGTATCCCATAGGACCCACCAAGGTGCCACCTAGCATGCAAGGTGTCCTTGATGATGTCATCTTGATAATGCAGGTGAAGCTTCTTGAGGAAGCTAAGCTATCTGAGCTGTTCATCATGATTTGATCTGGACCGTCTATTCCATTTCCCTTCACCTATAAATACCCCTCACCCCCTTCCATTCCATTCCACAGCCAAGCAAGGCAAGAAGAGAGAGAGAGAGAGAGAGCAAGGAAGAGAAAGGAAGAAACGAAAAAGAAGGAGGTCTGACCGAGATAGGAGCAATCCAAGGAGTATAGTGACTCAGCAAGCTTAGGAATAAGGCCCTAACCTATGAAAAGAGGAACCTTAGAGCAAAGGTCAAGGACTAAGGGAAAGACTACACGATAGGTAGTGAACTTACCTACTTGTATGCGTATGTTGCTTGGATGCTTTATGTGATGTTTACTTACTTTGATGATATAAAGCATATATGATTAAGTAATCTCTGTTTCTTTTTATGCTATGGCCATATGTTATAATTAAGGGACATGGAAGCATGTACGTTATCATTATGCAAGTGTAATATCCTTAATTTTCTGTACTGGTTCCTATGTACAGATTAAACGAAATATATGAGCTCTGTTTCAGGAAAGACATGTGGACCTTTATGTAAAGAAAAGGATTAAATTGCAAAAGAAAGGAAATTAAGGGACCTAAATGCAATTATGGAAAGTTTAAAGTTAGGAATGAAAGGTAGACAAAAATGTGGGGTCTTAAAGTGTAATTTTAGCCAAATTAAGGGACTTAATTATAAAGAAGGAAAAGTTCCCTGGGGCTAAAGTATAATTAAAGAAAATAGGCCAGAAGTGGTTTGCACCGCCCGACAGCATTTCAGTCCCAGATTCTACCAGAAGGTAGGGCAGGTGACGCCGGGTAACCAAGCCTAATACCGGAATTTTTGAAGACTCCAGATAGCCAGAAATGGACTGATCGTCCAAAAGTTATAAAAATTTATACCGGATACCCTAGATTTCAGATATAAGTGGGAAAATACAGGATGATGCGCCTTTATGGGGAGGATGTCGGGAAACTGACAGGATACCGATAGGAGGTCTGTAGGAAAAGTTATTCACAAAATAAAAAATCCAGACGGGAGTGTGAGGCCTCCGGGGATCCGGGTTGGAGATTTATCGGTATTTTTAAAGGGGCTGAATGCGATCGAATGACTTCGGTCAGATGACCGTTATAACCCCCAAGGATGCCTGAACACAGTAGGACACTGTATCTGGGAAAAAGAGCCGGTGTCCGGAAAAGGTATATAATCGGTAAATAATAGTTAAAATATTCAATGAACTGTGTTAAAGGAAGATTCCTCGTAATGCGTGCCATACAGATAATGGACCCAGGAAGCCCAAAAATGGCGCCATTAGAGGCCCAATAAGACTCTTGGACTGATAGGTGGGCCAGTGTCCAGCAGAACCCCGGAAAAGTGCGAAATTACGAAAATGCCCCTATGTTGTACAAAAAGGGCAGCAGATGAATAAAGGGTATTCTGGTCATTTTGGACAGACCCAGAGGTCAAGACATGTCTAAATAAGGTTGGCTAGAGCCAGTATAAGATTTGACCGAGTCCAGAAAGGTGTGAAATGACGATTTTGCCCTTAGGGTTAAAATAGGACAAGATAGGGCACCAAGGGCATTTTGGTTATTTCGCAGGGGATCTGTAATTGAGTCTGGACCCAGTATTAAAAATTTAATGATATAAAGGGTCTAGATACTAAATGTGAGGTCAGTAGACATAAAAAGGATCTTCAGAAACATCAGATTCAGAAATGGCACGTTTTTCGAGGCGATGGACCGGGCCGGTACCGGATTGGACCGGAAAGCTTCCAGAACCTCCAAATTTCGTCACATGAAGAATATGGGTGGTGAGGTGTCCTATGAGGTGTCCCATGAGGTGTCCAGGGTGATGCAGTAAAAGAGAATTAAAGAAAATAGGAAATTCCAGGAAAAACCAGGACCACAGGATCATAAGTCTTCCTAATTACAAGATTGCCATTGCTCAACACTATAAATACCCCCCCTTACTCCTTCATTTCGGTGCAAGCAAGAAAGAGAGGAAGAAAGAAGTTCTTGAGAGAGAAAGTGAGAGAAAGAAAGAAGTAAGGAAGTTCTGGTGGAGTTGGAAGTAGTAGAGAGGTTCTGAAGCTCTGCTTTTGAGGTAACAACTAATCCTGGCTCTTATGTAATGTCTTTGTGATGTGTTGTTTTGTTTGGTTGATTGTTGTCCTATATGTTATGCTTGAAGCTCTATTCCAATGCTATGATCATATGTTATTGAATATGGAAGCATGCAGCATACTTATCTGTACACAGTCACAAGCAAGCACCGTCACTCTGCATTACATATTTTGTTATGATTATTGTTACTGGGATTCTTTTGAATCTCATTCCCAAACATAACATTACAGGGGAGGTTCTGTCAAAATAAAATTTGGAAATCTTAAGAGACGCCGGTAGGCTGCCGAAATTCCGGCAACGAAGACGGAACAAAGAAAGGAACTGATACGTACTGTGTACGTAGTGCTGTCTAAGGAGGCTGGAAGTGAGTGGACCCAGAAGGTTCATCCAGTCTTTCCTGGGTACTACGTAGAATGGTAGTTCTCATAAGGGAATTACCGAATCGGTACAACATCGGCTACTTTCTAAAGAAGAATTGTAGCAGTTATGCTGCCGGATTTTAGACAGAGAATGATGTAATAAAATATGAGTTAATCATGCACTGATAAATAACAGTTGATTATTTGATATTAATTATTATCTAGCTTGTATGACTGATATGTGTTGGTTGTATGCTTGGGTATGTAAAGACTAAATGCTGAAAATAGGCTCAGTGAACAGTAACTCGTGAAGACCCATTCATGTTTGATAAATCATTAAAAATAGTAAATGATTGAATTAATGTACGAAATTTTTAGGGTAAAAAGTATACATACTAAGATTTAATTTGATATATAGAATGTCTAATTTGGATGTATACACGAAAAGATATAAATTGTTAAAGTTGGGACTAGAATGCTGGATTCAGGAGAAAGTCATTGGATGAACAGTAAGATTGAAACGTTGACCCACGTTAAATTTGTCAAATATTGGTCTACCAATGATTTTTCCCTGAAATATATTTGAGTTATCTTCATGTATCAATTTGAACCACTTCATTTCGATTTTTCTAGAATTAGTTATGAATTTTCAAAGTCAGGTCACTCATCTGGAATTTGCCATAGTGAACAGTACTCGATATGAATAAAATTCCGGATTAAGTGTTTAGACTTCAATGACCCTGAAAGTGGTTTAAGTGCTACTGAATGGTCCCTAAGATGTATAAAAATAAGGATGTGACATTTTGGTATCAGAGCAAAGGATTCTGGCTTAAGAAATGCTCTGAGTAGATGATTTATAGAAAGATATACCATGATAAAGCCGTCATAATTGACACTAAGTTAGTGTTTGCAGGATGGCTAGACATAGATTTGGGTCTGAAACTACAGTAAACCAATGGGAATTAAGACCAGAGGTCTCTAGTTCAGATAGTTCAGAAGAAGAGATAGTAAGCAATGATTCTGACCTTTGGACACCTCCAGTAGCTGGTGATTCTGAGGAGGATAGTTCCTCGGTAGGATCAAACTTTCCAATTGATGAACAGGAGGTGATAATAACAGAAGGCCCTATTCCTGCCATTCCCATAAGTGCGGTACCCTTGAATATAACAGACAGTTCAGGATCCAGCCAAGTACGTGTTTAGAGTAATGCGCCAGGTCCCAGTAGACCCGAAGTGACTCTAGTAGAAATGTATTTGGGAAGTTTAATCGTAAGAATGGTCCCAGGGAGGAACCTGAGTAGAGAGCAACTTGAGAGCTCGGTAGCATTAGCCCGACAACTATACGAGTTGAGGCAGACCCTGTTTGAAAACATAGATCAAGATTATTCGGTCTACCAGGAGTTTATCACAAGGGTGAAAGCCATATATCAAGCCTGGGATCCAAATGTGTTAACCATGGGGCTTTGGCTAGAAATTATGAATGATGTATTGCCGAAGACTCCTACCTGGAGATCGGAGTTGGACCAGTATTTTGATAGAGAATCATATTGTACCATATCCGACTGGATCTACCTAGTAGGAGAATATATTAGAATGAAATTTAAGAAAAATTAGAGTAATAGACTAGAATGGTATGTACATATACTCTGTATGTATATTATGTTTGAAATAAAATGAAAAGGAATTATGTTATTTATCGTATTCCCTTCTGTTTTTAAGTATAACAAAATGGTACGAACGAGGAGAACTATTCCAGCTGAGGAACCCCGAGAGGCTGGAAACCTTAATCAAATGATTCTAGAACGATTAGAACAGCAACAAAAGATGATAGAAGAAATGAGAGCTGCTCAAGCACGAAATGAACAAGAAAGAGATGCTGCCATAGCCGCGGCAGTAGCAGCAGCTGTAAATAATTTAAGACCGCCAAAGCCTTCAGGAGCAACTAGTAGAGAACCTGAAGAAGTACCACAGCAGGCGGAACAGCCCCAGAGAAGGGTTGAATCAAGGGAGGAGGCAGTTGGCATCCAACAATGGATGGTGCGATTTTGCAAACACAATCCTCCCATATTCGAAGGGACATTTGAAGTACATGTAGCAGAAAATTGGGTCAGCAGATTAGAGAAGATCTTTAAGGTCCTCGACTGCCCGACTGAAACCAAGGCCCAAATGGCCATCTATCAATTGGAAAAGGATGCGGATAGATGGTGGAAGAATACAGAGTTACTTCTCCAAGCAAGAGATATTCCAGTTACCTGGGAAGTATTTCTTGAGCAATTTTATGAGAAATATTTTCCTCAATCTGTCAGAGATGAAAGGGAGGCTGAATTCCTTGTGCTGAGGCAAGGAGAAAAAGAATCTTTTGATGAATATTTGGCCAAGTTCATCCGGCTATCTCAATATTCAACTTACCTATGCCAAGTGGATGATGAACGCTGGATGACAGAAAGAATGATTCGAGGGATGAATTCTATGTTAAAGGAGAAGTTAACTCCCCAACAATACAGCCAGTTCAATAAGGCTGTGGAAGCATGTCGAATCGTTGAGAACAGCATGAATCATAGAATGCTGTCCAGATCTGGGAGTAAAGATCAAGCGACTCCTGATAAGGCCGGACGGAATCAAGAAGCGGCCAGTGGGAGCGGCTATAAGAAAAGAAAGCGCCCGTGGCAGACCAAGAGGCCTAACAGAGGAAATTTCCGCGGAAGATCCAATAATAGGGATCCAAAGGCCCCAGTATGTGAAAAGTGTGGAAAGAATCATGGTGACAGACCATGCTTGATGGGCCAGAATGTATGCTATACCTGCGGAAAGCCCGGACATTTTTCCAGGGAATGTCCTCAAGCTATAATTGATCCAAGGCCAAGGACGGCGGGACGAGTGTTTGCACTCACTAGAGAGGATGCTCAGCGATCATCTGAGATGATCCAAGGTACAATCTATCTCAATGATCATGCTGTGACTGCCCTATTTGATTCGGGTGCAAGTCATTCCTTTATATCTTATGAATATGCTAAATGCCTAGGCCTTCTGATCAGCAAGTTACGTTATGATATACAGGTGAAAACCCCCACCAACGCTAGGGTGATCACATCTGATGCCTGTCTAAATAGTGTGGTGCGTTATGAGCACTGCAGTACCACCCTGGACCTGATCTGTATGCCTTTCCAGGAGATTGAGGTCATACTCGGTTTAAATTGGTTATCCTCCAATAATGTGATGTTGGACTGCAGAAACAAGACCCTAGTTCTTGGTCCAAAGATCACTGATCGGAGCTTAGAAGTACAACTGAACTTCGTGACAGAGGCTAAGGCAGAAAAATGTCTACGGAAAGGATGTCAGGGATATATGGTATTCTTTTCTGTTCAAGCAGAAGTGGAGGAAGGCATCGAGGTGGTTCCTGTAGTCAATGAATTTCCTGAAGTCTTTCCAAAGGAGATTCAGGGATTGCCTTCGGAGCGTGAAGTGGAGTTTGCGATCGACATTGTACCTGGAGCTGGACCAGTATCAAAAGCCCCATATAGGATGGCTCCCAACGAAATGATGGAACTGAAGAAGCAAATTGAGGAGCTATTGGAGAAGGGTTTTATACGACCCAGTGTATCGCCATGGGGTGCTCCAGTACTGTTCGTCAAGAAGAAAGATGGTAGCTTAAGGCTGTGCATTGACTACAGGGAATTAAATAAGCTTACAGTTAAGAACAAGTATCCTCTTCCCAAAATTGATGACCTGCTAGATCAATTGGCAGAAGCGAGCTTATTCTCCAAGATTGACTTGAGATCTGGCTACCATCAACTAAGGGTTAAGCCAGATGATATTCCAAAGACGGCGTTTAGAACGCGCTACGGACATTTTAAATTTTTGGTGATGCCTTTTGGACTAACCAATGCACCTGCTATTTTCATGGACTATATGAACCGTATTTTCAGGCCTTATCTAGATCAGTTCGTTGTGGTCTTTATTGATGATATTCTGGTGTACTCCAAATCTCCAGAGGAGCATGAGAGGCATTTGAGGATTGTTCTTGGTACCCTTAAAGAGAAGAAGCTCTATGCTAAGCTGAGTAAGTGCGAGTTTTGGCTTTCAGAAGTCAAATTTCTCGGTCATGTCATATCCCGAGACGGGGTAGCTGTGGATCCTAGCAAAGTTGAAGCAGTTTTGAGCTGGGAACAGCCAAGGACAGTGACAGAGATTAGAAGTTTTCTCGGACTAGCAGGGTACTACAGACGATTCATTCAAGACTTTTCTCGAATTGCCTTACCACTTACCAAGCTGACCAGAAAGAATCAGCAGTTTAAGTGGGATGAGAAGTGCGAGGCTAGCTTCCAGCAGTTGAAGCAAAGATTAACGACTACTCCCGTGCTGATTATTCCAGACCCAACTCAGACTTATGTAGTCTACACTGATGCTAGCAAGCAGGGGCTGAGATGTGTGCTTATGCAGCAAGGTCGAGTAGTAGCCTACGCCTCTCGGCAGTTAAAGCCACACGAAGAGAATTATCCCACTCATGATCTAGAGCTTGCGGCGGTGGTCTATGCCCTGAAGATATGGAGGCACTATTTATACGGAGCAACGATAGAGTTGTTTTGCGACCACAAAAGCCTGAAGTATCTACAGGATCAGAAGGAACTGAACATGAGGCAGCGACGATGGATGGAATTGTTAAAAGATTATGACTTCCAGATTAAATACCATCCAGGAAAAGCCAATGTGGTAGCTGATGCCCTGAGTAGAAAGGTGGTGCAGGTTGCATACATGATGATCAAGGAATTGGAACTGATAGAAGATATGCGCGACTGGAGCCCTCTATATCAAATGCAATTGACGGAGAATCCTTTTGGAAGAGTTCATGTCAGAATTTGCATAGAAGATGAGATCAAAGAGGCTCAGGAACAGGATAAGCTCGCAGCAATATTCAAAGACAAGCTGGAGAAAGGGAAGACAAGAAATTTTGAGATGTCCCCAGACGGATTACTACAGTTTAGGGGAAAACCCTATATCCCAAATGTTGGGGGATTAAGGGAAAGGATTCTGGAGGAAGCACATAAAAGCCGATATACGGTACATCCAGGTATGACCAAAATGTACCATGATGTTAAAAGGTTATTCTGGTGGCCTGGACTGAAGAAAGATGTTGTAGCTTACGTATCTAAGTGCTTAACCTGCCAGAAAGTGAAAGTTGAACATCAAAAGCCAGCAGGAACGTTGCAGCCTTTAGATATCCCTGAGTGGAAATGGGATGGGATTGCCATGGACTTTGTGGAAGGACTACCCTTGACACCAAGTAGACATGATGCGGTTTGGGTAGTAATCGATCGACTGACAAAGTCGGCACATTTCCTGGCAATCAATAAGAGAGATTCTCTAGAAAAGCTGGCAAAGCTGTATATAAAGGAGATCGTTAGGCTCCATGGTATCCCAAAGCAGCATTGTGTCTGATAGAGATCCTCGATTTACTTCAAATTTCTGGAGGGCTCTACAGGAAGAAATGGGCACTACTCTCAGATTCAGTACAGCTTATCATCCTCAGACAGATGGTCAATCTGAAAGAACAATACAGACGTTAGAAGATATGCTGAGAGCATGTGTCCTAGATTTCAAAGGCAGCTGGGATATCCATTTACCCCTTATAGAGTTTGCATATAACAATGGTTATCAGGCCAGTATACAGATGGCACCTTTTGAAGCACTCTATGGACGAAAATGTAGATCCCCCTTATGCTGGCTAGAGTTGAGCGAGAGAAGAATGCTTGGTCCGGATATAGTGGATCAAACTGCAGAACAAGTTGCGGTAATTAGAAAACGATTGTTGACGGCTCAAAGCAGACAAAAGAGCTATGCAGATGTCAGAAGGAAGCCGTTGGAGTTTGAAGAAGGAGAACATGTATTCCTTAAGTTAACTCCAACCACAGGAGCCGGACGATCGATTAAGGTGAAGAAGTTGCATCCAAGATACATCGGGCCATTCCAGATTCTCTCAAAGATAGGAGCAGTAGCCTACAAGTTGGCTCTTCCTCCGAATCTCAGCCAGATACATGATGTGTTCCATGTTTCCCAATTAAAGAAGTATATTCCAGATCCATCTCATGTGATTGAGCAAGATGAGGTCGCACTGCGAGATGACTTGACCTATGAGGTTGGACCGGTGCGAATTGCTGATAGAAAAGTCAAGCAGTTACGGAATAAGCAGATTCCTTTAGTTAAAGTGATCTGGAAAGGCTTGACTGAACAAGAGGCTACATGGGAAACAGAAGAAAAGATGAAAGAGAAGTATCCAGAATTGTTTCTATAGGATAGGTGTAATGTAAATTTCGGGGACGAAATTTATTTTAAGGGGGAGAGAAATGTAATATCCTTAATTTTCTGTACTGGTTCCTATGTACAGATTAAACGAAATAAATGAGCTCTGTTTCAGGAAAGACATGTGGACCTTTAAGTAAAGAAAAGGATTAAATTGCAAAAGAAAGGAAATTAAGGGACCTAAATGCAATTATGGAAAGTTTAAAGCTAGGAATGAAAGGTAGACAAAAATGTGAGGTCTTAAAGTGTAATTTTAGCCAAATTAAGGGACTTAATTATAAAGAAGGAAAAGTTCCCTGGGGCTAAAGTATAATTAAAGAAAATAGGCCAGAAGTGGTTTGCACCGCCCGACAGCATTTCAGTCCCAGATTCTACCAGAAGGTAGGGCAGGTGACGCCGGGTAACCAAGCCTAATACCGGAATTTTTGAAGACTCCAGATAGCCAGAAATGGACTGATCGTCCAAAAGTTATAAAAATTTATACCGGATACCCTAGATTTCAGATATAAGTGGGAAAATACAGGATGATGCGCCTTTATGGGGCGGATGTCGGGAAACTGACAGGATACCGATAGGAGGTCTGTAGGAAAAGTTATTCACAAAATAAAAAATCCAGACGGAGTGTGAGGCCTCCGGGGATCCGGGTTGGAGATTTATCGGTATTTTTAAAGGGGCTGAATGCGATCGAATGACTTCGGTCAGATGACCGTTATAACCCCCAAGGATGCCTGAACACAGTAGGACACTGTATCTGGGAAAAAGAGCCGGTGTCCGGAAAAGGTATATAATCGGTAAATAATAGTTAAAATATTCAATGAACTGTGTTAAAGGAAGATTCCTCGTAATGCGTGCCATACAGATAATGGACCCAGGAAGCCCAAAAATGGCGCCATTAGAGGCCCAATAAGACTCTTGGACTGATAGGTGGGCCAGTGTCCAGCAGAACCCCGGAAAAGTGCGAAATTACGAAAATGCCCCTATGTTGTACAAAAAGGGCAGCAGATGAATAAAGGGTATTCTGGTCATTTTGGACAGACCCAGAGGTCAAGACATGTCTAAATAAGGTTGGCTAGAGCCAGTATAAGCTTTGACCGAGTCCAGAAAGGTGTGAAATGACGATTTTGCCCTTAGGGTTAAAATAGGACAAGATCCGGCACCAAGGGCATTTTGGTCATTTCGTAGGGGATCTGTAATTGAGTCTAGACCCAGTATTAAAAAGTTAATGATATAAAGGGTCTAGATACTAAATGTGAGGTCAGTAGACATAAAAAGGATCTTCAGAAATATCAGATTCAGAAAATGGCACGTTTTTCGAGGCGATGGACCGGGCCGGTACCGGATTGGACCGGAAAGCTTCCAGAACCTCCAAATTTCGTCACATGAAGAATATGGGTGGTGAGGTGTCCTATGAGGTGTCCAGGGTGATGCAGTAAAAGAGAATTAAAGAAAATAGGAAATTCCAGGAAAAACCAGGACCACAGGATCATAAGTCTTCCTAATTACAAGATTGCCATTGCTCAACACTATAAATACCCCCCCTTACTCCTTCATTTCGGTGCAAGCAAGAAAGAGAGGAAGAAAGAAGTTCTTGAGAGAGAAAGTGAGAGAAAGAAAGAAGTAAGGAAGTTCTGGTGGAGTTGGAAGTAGTAGAGAGGTTCTGAAGCTCTGCTTTTGAGGTAACAACTAATCCTAGCTCTTATGTAATGTCTTTGTGATGTGTTGTTTTGTTTGGTTGATTGTTGTCCTATATGTTATGCTTGAAGCTCTATTCCAATGCTATGATCATATGTTATTGAATATGGAAGCATGCAGCATACTTATCTGTACACAGTCACAAGCAAGCACCGTCACTCTGCATTACATATTTTGTTATGATTATTCTTACTGGGATTCTTTTGAATCTCATTCCCAAACATAACATTACAGGGGAGGTTCTGTCAAAATAAAATTTGGAAATCTTAAGAGACGCCGGTAGGCTGCCGAAATTCCGGCAACGAAGACGGAACAAAGAAAGGAACTGATACGTACTGTGTACGTAGTGCTGTCTAAGGAGGCTGGAAGTGAGTGGACCCAGAAGGTTCATCCAGTATTTCCTGGGTACTACGTAGAATGGTAGTTCTCATAAGGGAATTACCGAATCGGTACAACATCGGCTACTTTCTAAAGAAGAATTGTAGCAGTTATGCTGCCGGATTTTAGACAGAGAATGATGTAATAAAATATGAGTTAATCATGCACTGATAAATAACAGTTGATTATTTGATATTAATTATTATCTGGCTTGTATGACTGATATGTGTTGGTTGTATGCTTGGGTATGTAAAGACTAAATGCTGAAAATAGGCTCAGTGAACAGTAACTCGTGAAGACCCATTTATGTTTGATAAATCATTAAAAATAGTAAATGATTGAATTAATGTACGAAATTTTTAGGGTAAAAAGTAGACATACTAAGCTTTAATTTGATATATAGAATGTCTAATTGGGATGTATACACGAAAAGATATAAATTGTTAAAGTTGGGACTAGAATGCTGGATTCAGGAGAAAGTCATTGGATGAACAGTAAGATTGAAACGTTGACCCACGTTAAATTTGTCAAATATTGGTCTACCAATGATTTTTCCCTGAAATATATTTGAGTTATCTTCATGTATCAATTTGAAACACTTCATTTAGATTTTTCTAGAATTAGTTATGAATTTTCAAAGTCAGGTCACTCATCTGGAATTTGCCATAGTGAACAGTACTCGATATGAATAAAATTCCGGATTAAGTGTTTAGACTTCAATGACCCTGAAAGTGGTTTAAGTGCTACTGAATGGTCCCTAAGATGTATAAAAATAAGGATGTGACAGCAAGTATGATTATTAAGTGCACACATAGTAACATCAAGCATATAGTTGCATACATTGTATGGTTTCTGTTTGCTACTGAGATTTTCCCTGAAATCTTACCCCTATCTTTTCCAAACATAATAGGGTACTGTTTTGGTGAAGATAAAGCTTAGGAAAGTGAGGTATGACACTAAACTTATCCAATCATACATAAAATCATCCTCTAAATTCAATAGAAGTATTAGATCATTGAAATTCATACTCCTTCTATAAAGAACAGTGCAGACCGAAAGGTCTCTTTCATTTCAAAGTAAAGAATATCAACTTGATTCAATAACTAATCATCTAAACTAACTTATCTAAACATTGATCACATAGTTCTAACTTTAATTTTTTCTTTCTTCTTTCATCTAGGGTTTTGGACAACACATATACCCTAGAGAAATCTCATTTTTCTTCCATAGAAACCCTAGGTTCAAGCCCCCAAATTAAAGGAAAATAACCTAGGATAGATTACTTACCTTAATCCCTAGTTAGCTTGAACTTTAGACCTTGGATTCTTCTTTGTCTTGGCTTGGATTTTTACTTGGCCAGCACCTCCCCAGGGGTTCCTAACTTGATGCAAATGTGAAAGAAAAAGGAGGGTATTTATAGACTTGAAGGCATAGAAATGAATGGCCAAGATCACTTTGTGTACTATTTGATTAATTTACTCATATTTTCTCTTGGATTAAACTTTCCCTTAAAGCCAAAAGGTGACATCATCCATGACATCATCAAGGGACACCTAATATTCACATGTGGTGAACTTCCAAGGGTAAGAAGCATCTGAAAAATTCCAGTACAATCTAGTATAGGCTTAGTCCAATCTTAAAGAATCAGACTATTTTCTAAATCTAATTTTTCTAAGATTCCATAATATATTTTCTGATCTTAAATCTAGTATCTAGATTCTCCCTACCATTGATATTCTTGGACTAGGTTTAAGCTTAATTACTTATCCCTTGGCAAATTATCAAAATGCCCTTTGGTTCTTCTTTATTTACCTTAATATCTCTAGGGCATTATCGTCTTTTCACACATCACCAAAGTATTCCCTGACCTTGGTCAACTATTCAAATAACCCTCCTTGATCGTCTAACCTTGGTCAAATGACTAAATTGCCCTCAATTCATCTCTTGCTCATTGTATAGCATAGTGGCATACACAGTGGTATTTTCTTAATTTTATATATTTTTAGGGTCTTTATAAACACTGGCCCACATACCTATCTAAAAATCTTATTAAGCCTATGAGGCACCATTTTGGGCCTTCTATTTGGTCCCTTTCCTTCATGGGCTCAACTCCTAAGAAATTCTCTCGAAAAATATTTATCTGGTGTTTTAATCCACTGTAAATTCTATTATAGATTCTACATAACTCCTTTTTGACTTTTGTCAATTTCATAAATTTTTATATTAATTATAAGAATTTATTATAAAGTTTCATCTAATTCTAAGGTCCAGAAGATACTGTACTAAGTTTCTAATCTTCAAATATTTATATCAATTTATCGGGATCTCAAATCAAAATTATGTGTTACGTTAAACTGATCAAAATAATTTTCTCTATTTGTTAGTAAAATTTGGGGCTGAAATGCTCCCGGGCAGTTTTAGGTCTTATCCAGCTCAACTTTATTATAATTACCATTTTGCCCATCAACTTCTTAAAAATTATACTTTAAGCCCTCAACTTTTCATAATTACACTTAGTGGCCTAAAGCTTATGCCTACTTCCATTTTATACCATGGAAATTTTAGAGTTTTCACTTTAGTCCCTTTCTGTTCCAAAATGACCATTATGTCCTTGAAAACTTTCGTTAATTGCAATTTAGTCCCTAGACTTCCACTAACTTGCAATTTAGCCCATTTTGCTTTACAACTTTATACCTTCTCTCTTTCTTTGGCTTAAAACTTATCTTAATCATTATCTTTTCCTAGTCCATTCATAACCTCTTTCCTCTATCAGTCTTATACTAATAGGGAAAATTTGGGATATTACAATATTCTGGCTAAAAATAGTAGTAGCATTATTTTGAACACTATCATCAAGCAGAAGGCTCTGAATGCTATATCACTGAGGAGTAGAAGAAAGGTTCATTTTAAGGAGTATGATGCACCAAATGATGACAGAGAAGACCTTAAGATCTAGAGTCCACCACTTTCACCCATAAAACTCAGGAAATGTGAGAGCACTAAAGAGGAGCATCTCTTGACTAAGAGTGTAATGAAACATCCTCCTTTATACTCCTCAGAGTACACTTGCGGAAGCAATAATAGCTGTACCTAAGTCCAGAGATTGAACTTTTACTCCTAAGTTCCTTACTCTGAACCTGTACTTTGAAAACTGATTTCTCTCACTATACACATCCAAATGAGGCTTATTACCTATTCACGGAATGCCCCAGATGTGTACTACCGGCTCACTAAATCTTGTGGCCAGACTCCTCCGTTTACTAGGTCAAACTGAGGTCAGAACACTGCTCCCTCAGGACCTGCGAATTTCCCTTCTTAATTGAACATACATAAATGGAACATGCCAAACAGTATTTATCATTGCATATCAAATGTCATACAGCAAGGCATACACAACAAGATATATACATAATCTTGCTATCTCTATTACATCTCTTTCTGCCTATACTCTGGCAGCACAACCGCTACGCTTCATCTGTACAAAGAACTGAACTATACTGATTCGGTAATCCCCTCATGAGAACTACCATTCTAAGTAGTACCCAGGAAAGACTAGATGAACCGGCTAGGTCCACTCACTTCTAGCCTCCTTAGACAGCACTACGTACACAGTACTTATCATATACTGATGTTCAGTCTTTACTTCGGCAGCATAACGGCGTCTCTTAGCATTCTCAAGATCCACTTCAGTATAACCTCCCTGTAATGGGTTATGTATGGGGATGAGATTTGGGGGAATCTCAGTAGCAACAATCATAACAATATATGTAATGCAGAGTGACAATGCTTGCTTGTGATTGTGTACAGATAAGTATGCTGCGTGCTTCCATGCTTAATAACATATGATCATAGCATTACAGCAGAGCTTCAGACATAACATATAAGACAACAATCCAACCAAACAATAGCACATCAAATCACAAAGCCATTACATAAAGCTAGGATTAATTACTACCAGGCTAGCTCAGCAGAACCTTACTATCTCTATTCTGCTTCCAGCTCCGCCAAAACTTCCTTACTTCTTTTTCTCCTTTCTCTCTTCCTTCCTTCTCCTTCTCTCTCTTCTTTCTCTCCCTTCTCCCTTGCCCATGCGTGAATGCAAGAATGAGGGGGGGTATTTATAACCTCCTCCAATGGCAATCCCATAATTACCATGAACTTTGATCCTGCGGTCCTGGTTTTTCCTGGATTTTCCTATTTTCTTTAATTCCTCATTTACTGCATCATGCATGACATCATCGGGACACCTCACCGGACACCTCAGCGCCACATTTATCACATGCTGCAAATCTGGGACACCTCAGTAGCTGACTCACCGGGCTGACTCACCGGTCCAGTCTCTTGCCTCGTAATGCGTGCCCTCAACTTTATATGCTTTCTGCAGACTAATGCCATATGGCGACTGGAAGAGACTTTGCACGCTTCCCAATGCCACCCAGATAAGTCCCAGACTTATCTGATCACCTCCTCAGTTTTCAAGTCAACCGAGTAACTTTACTCTACTGAACCATTACTTTAATGCCATGTGGCATCTTGTGGGTCCCATGAGGATACCTTATCAGTCTACCTCATGGTCTTCAGATAACCTTTCCTGTATCTAGTCTCCTGCCTCCGGTCTATCTCTAACCGGGTAACTATCTCATTTGGACCTTCACAACACATGGCCCATACGCTTGGCACTTCTTTAGTCACTGGTCGCGACCTAGCCATCATCTCATCGCGACTTAACACCTTCTGTGCTCATTAGTCGCGACCACAGCTTTCTCTAGTCGCGACCACAACATTCTTTAGTCGCGACCCTAACAGTCTTTCGTCGCGACCACAACACAATCTAGTCGCGACCATAACATTTTCTAGTCGCAACCAGCCCATTTTACCTATTAGTGCGACACACACATCATTTAGTCGCGTCTAAAATTATTAGTCGCGACGTAACTACTTCCTAGTCGCGACCACACTGCTTTCTCGTCGCGTATAACTCTTTCTGTAACCATTAGTCGCGACCATACCTGAAACATCCTTATTTTCATATGTCTCAGGGACCATTCAGTAGCATTTAGAACCACTTTCAGGGTCATTGAAGTCCAATTTCTCAATCTGGAGTTTTACTCTTATCGAGTACTGTTCACTGTGGTAATTTCCAGCATTTCTACTTTGCATACATATACATACATCCATCATACATCAGTCAAACATGCCACACAACAATTATTATAAATTAATAAATTGTTTTACATCTGGCCATGTACATAAATTCTCATATCTCTATTGCATCTTTTCCTGCCTGAGGTCCGGTAGCATAACCGCTACGCTTCATCTGTACAAAGAACTGAACCGTACTGATTCGATAATCCCCTCATGAGAACTACCATTCTACGTAGTACCCAGGAAAGACTAGATGAACCGGCTAGGTCCACTCACTTCTAGCCTCCTTAGACAGCACTACGTACACAGTACTTATCATATACTAATGTTCAGTCTTTACTTCGGCAGCATAACGGCGTCTCTTAAAATTCCCAGAATTTATTTTGACATAACCTCCCCTGTAATGGTTTACTTATTGGGATGAGATTCGGGGGAATCTCAGTAGCAACAATCATAACAATACATGTAATGCAGAGTGACAGTGCTTGCTTGTGATTGTGTACAGATAAGTATGCTGCGTGCTTCCATGCTTAATAACATATGATCATAGCATTACAGCAGAGCTTCAGACATAACATATAAGACAACAATCCAACCAAACAATAGCACAATAAATCACAAAGCTATTACATAAAAGCTAGGATTAGTTACTACCTCAAAGGCTCAGCAGAGCCCTACTATCTCTATTCTGCTTCCAGCTCCGCCAGAACTTCCTTTCTTTTTTTCTTCCTCTCACTTTCTCTCTCTAGCACCTCCTCCTCTCTCTAAAATGCACCTTAGGCCGTGGCATATGAAGGCAAAGGGGGGGTATTTATAACCTCCTCCAATGGCAATCTCGTAATTTCCATGAACTTTGATCCTGCGGTCCTGGTTTTTCCTGGATTTTCCTATTTTCTTTAATTCCTCCTTTACTGCATCATGCATGACATCATTGGGACACCTCACCAGGACACCTCAGCGCCACATTTATCACATGTCTGAAATCCTGGACACCTCAGCAGCTGACTCAGCATGCTGACTCACCGGTCCAGTCTCTTGCCTCGTAATACGTGTCCTCAACTTTTTCTTCTGCCTTTATGTTGGCGCCATGTGTCATCTTACTGGCACCTGTCACCCCTTCCAATGCTATCCAGATAAATCCAGGACTTTATCTGATCACCTCCTCGGTTATCGTGCCAACCGAGTAACTTTACTTTATTGAAACAGCATTAAAATAATATTTTAATGCCACTTTTTCCCACATATCACTGGGCCTACGTTTTTGGGCTCTGGGAATGTTATCTTGGATCCTGATCAAGCTCAAGTACTCTGATGGCTCAATTCCCAAGAAACAGCCCTTGGCAAATTACCAAAATACCCTTGGGTGCCCTTTCTTGTACTATTTTAACCCTAAGGGTAAAATCGTCATTTCATACCCTTCTGTAATCTGTCAGGGTATATACTGACTCTCAATAACTTTATCTGTATGTACCTTGGCTCCTGGGCCTGTTCAGAATTACCAAAATGCCCTTCATTCATCTGTTACACTTTTGTACAACACAGGGGCATTTTCGTAATTTCGCACTTTTCCGGGGTTCTGCCGGACACTGGCCCACCTATCAGTCCAAGTGTCTTACTGGGCCTTTGTTGGCGCCATTATTGGGCCTTTCTGGGTCCAATACCCTCATGGCACGCATTACGAGGAATCTTCCCCGTTAATAATTATTGAATATTTTATCTATTATTCACCGTTTATACACATATCCGGACACCGGCTCCTTCTGTCCGAAACACTAGCCTGCGGTGTTCAGGCATCCCTGTGAGTCATATCAGTCATCTGACTGAGATCATCCGAACTCATTCAGTCCCTTTTTAAATACCGATAAATCTCCCTATCGGATACCCGGAGGCCTCACACTCCATCTGGATTTTCTAATTTGCGAATAACTTTTTCTACAGGCCTCCTATCGGTATTCTGTCAGTTTCCCGACATCCGTCCCATAAGGACGTATCATCCTGTATTTTCTCACCTAGATCTGAATTCTAGGATATCCGGTATGAATTTTTATAACTTTTGGACGATCAGTCCATTTCTGGCTATCTGGAGTCTTCAAAAATTTCTGTATTAAGCCAGATTACCGAGCGTCACTTGCTTTCTCTACCGGTGAAATCTGGGACTGAAATGCTTTCGGACAGTCCAAACCACTTCCGACCTGACTTTCTTTAATTACAATTTAGCCCAGGGAACTTTTCTTTTTTTCATTTAAGTCCCTTTTTATTTGGCTAAAATTACACTTAAGGACCCCACATTTTTGCCTACCTTCCTTTTTGGCCTTGAAACTTTCCATAATTGCACTTAAGTCCTTTCATTTCCTTTATTAGGTCTAGGGCATTATTGTCTTTTCATATTTTATCAGAGTATTCTCTGGCCCTGGTCAACTATCCAGATACCCCTTCTTGACTGTCTAACCCTAGCCAAATGACCAAAATACCCTTTACTCATTCTTCAGTTATTCTATAACATAAGGGCATTTTCGTCATTTTGCACATTTTTCCCGGACACCGGCCCCTCTTACCACTGAACTGATATTATGGGCCTGGGCCTTCCCTGGTGTCACTACGGGCCTTAGACAACACTGTATGGCCTCTGGCCATAGTCCGATCATCTCTATTCGGACTGCATTTTCTTTACCGATTATAACTGTAAATTCCCATCTTCGAGAATTTCTACAGAAAAATCGGGACCTCAAATCAAAATTCTGTGTTGCGTCATTCAACCCGGAATCCTTTTCTCTATCTCCCGATATTTTCAGATATTTTATCCGGACCGGGCTGTTTTGGCCTGAAAAAGCACTCACGCGCACACTTTTCCAAAATGACCATTTTACCCCTGGTCATATTTCTAATTCTTTCATACACCTAGAGACCTCATATGCACATTTCACAGTTCAGTGAAATGATCAGCATAATTTTCTCTATTTTCTGGCAAAATATGGTACTCATCGGCTACCAGCCCGATCTTTCCCATAATTACGATTATGCCCTTTAATTCTCTTTCTGGCATCTCTAGGCCTAAAAATTGGGGTGTTACATTTCTACCCCCCTTAAAATAAATTTCGTCGTCGAAATTTACTTGGTATCTTAGTCAACGATCCTGGATATAGCTCTTCTGTATATCCTTTCCTGGTTTATGACTAAGGCTTGGGGCATTCATCCTCTTATACTTATGGACAACTGATAAGACACATTTTGTATATAGTTTCTACGACACTTTTAACAGTTTTATTGTAATTTTACCATTCATTTCATGCCTTAAACTGTACTTTTGTATATCACATGATTGTGCGTGGCAGTGTGCTAATTAAAGGATAAAATGGTAAAATATCTCCCCCAAATTGCACATATATTGTTATCTACTGATTTGAACTTTTACAGCGAGCTTTTATGTTGAATTGCAGGTATTTTGGAGGAGAGCCAGGACCAAGAAAGAAATCACAAGTCAATGAAAGTGAAATGACGTCTCTGCCTTCTTGAGTCGCGACCAAAGTATCCTCCGGTCGCGACCTATTTTATTCTGCTTGATCTTTTCTGTGCTCACAGGTCGCGACCAAAAATGGATATGGTCGCGACCAAAGAAGACAGAAGTGAAGCTGTGCATTTCGGATTAGGTAAATTTGCCTTTGAAAGGGGTGGTAAAGGCGAGAGGCGAGGAGTTCGGTTTTTGGAGACCTGATTAGGTCAAGAGGCAGCTCTCACACATTCCTTCTGGATCATCTACCTTCTCTACCACTTTGAAGAGATATCTTCACCACCATTCTCTACTTTTCCATTGTTTCTTCATGGCAGCAAATCTGGACGGCGATTGCAGTGCAGTAGAGGTCATGAGAGGCTAAACCCTTAGCCTCTTGGTGATGGATTTCGTTTCTTAAGCTCATGAACTGAAATGGGGAGTTCCTTCTGTCTAATTTGCATCCTTGTCATATTATGATTATTTCTAGATTTAAGGTTTTCATTATATGAACAAGTTTTGAATATCGATTGATTATTCTCATTATTAGACATTTGTAATTTACTTTGGATGTTTTGAATGCTGGTTTAAATGCAATATTTCAGTCTTGATTTTAAGCTAGTTGAATGGTTGTCAACGATTGTTGCTAATTGATTCGATCGCTTGAATTCTAGGGTTAGTCGGTCGACACTCATTTGAGGGCATTCTTTATAATCTGATTTAAATTGCACACTAAGAGATTCTTAGCAGTTCACTAATAGTCTTTAAACTAGCTTTGATCAAAGGAGTTTAAAGAATATTAGGGTTCTGGACTCAATTGATTGATTGAGGTTTAATTCAAGACTTAGTGATTTCAAACTCTATATCATTTGAGAGCAAGGATAGATACGTTTTCATCATCAAGAGTCTGCCACCATAAACTACTTTCACAAATCAAAAACACAAAAACATTTACTTTACCATATCTTTACATTTCTGCACCCACAAAAACCCAAAACCATTTTACTCTATACTCAGGTTTTTCACTGAATTTGACATCCAAATTGCTAGGATTCTTTTAGAAAGGCTCCTTGAGAAGAACGATAGGGTTGTGCCTTATACTACATTACTAGGGTGCAATTCACTTTATTTTGATGGCTCGGACTGCGACAATTTGGAGCTTTCATTAACAACTCATTACACTTGTGAGTAGTGTCCATTTCTTTCATATCTTATCCTTTAGAATTTTTATGTAATTCTGGGGTCTACATCACCCCTCTTACACTTTGCTAATCTCTTAGGAGAAATATTGTTCTTCTGACTTTCTTTCTCCTGATACGAGATCATAACCCAGATAACTTCTCGAACTTTTCTTAACTGTTCTCATAACTTCATGTATCTATGCCAAACCTTTGTGGCATTTGCACTTCTTCTTATCCCTTCTTAGGGCTTATCTATCATTAGGCTACTCTTGCCTTAGCACCTTTCAATTTAACGTGCTACTGGGTTAGGGCTAGATTACTCTTTATATAGCTTTAGGCCCTAGCAATCTCTTTCTTATAGAACTACGTTCTATCTCTGCTTTGCCTTAGACCCTCTTCTCTAGGTCTCTCTGGCCTTTTATTACCATTTCCTTTAGATCAGAAAAGAACTCTTCATTATCCACATCATTATCTAGGCCTATAGTTCCTTACAGCTCAGTCGCCCTTACAGCTATGGTTCTTTCCACCACATGGACATCTCTGCTCTCCAACCTGATCATTACCTTGATCAGTCCCTTGTTTGAACTATCGCCTCTTTCTCTTGCTATTGGCTTTACAACTTGAGCTACCTCCTAGAGTGCTCTTAGCTAATGCTTTTCTATTCTCAACACATAGAGGAATTCTGTTCTTTACTGCTTCTCAGGCATACTTCTACAAAACTTTGAATATCAGTACTCAGCTTTGGACTTGGACTCCGTCTTTGCTAAGGGAAAGCTAAGTTTAGTCTGTATACTAGAGGCTACCTGAGAAAACCATTATAAAATAATTTCTCTGGGTGAGTTTATCAACTAGTGAAGCTTCCTCACCTTAACTTCGTCTTTGGCATTCATCTTCCCAAAGAGATACTACATTGTACTCATATCTCATGGCTCATTACTTTCCTTAGGCTAGGTCGAACTGCGACCTCGGGATCTAACTGCGATCAACCGTTAGCCTCTTCAGAATCTAACTGCGACTCTGAAGCTATTAGGATCTAACTGCGATCCTGGAGCCATGCTAGGATCTAACTGTGACTCTCTAGAATCCAACTGTGATTCTGTTGTACTGTATATCTCCCGAAGATCTTAAACCAACAGACTAAGTTATAAGGTTAACTGCTTCCACCTGTTGATAACTCAATAAATAAACATTTGAAAATTTTATAGCCTCATATCATTTACCCAGACTTTACTTACTTCCTCTTTTACTCAGGAGTTCCTTCTCATCTTTCAACCTATGCTCTAACTACGAGCTATTTGAACTATGCTCTAACTGTGAGCATTCTATATCAGATCCAACTCTTATCGAAAGAGTGATCTGTACCCATCTGAATCTAGCTCTATCTGAGAGCCATCTGTTTCAGATCCAACTCTTATATGAAGAGTGATCTAGAAACAATCCCTTTACTATTATCTGTTACTCGTTCTGTACATCATTCATTTTAATAGAAATAGCCCTGAGTACTGTATTCACAAGCCTATAGAAATACCTGAGTAACCTCAATCATGATTCATATCTGAATATCATATCATAACTTATCGTCCCATAAACTGAGACTATCTATCATCCTCAATACATTCATATCATATGGTATGGGAGCAACCTACTTTTTCATAACTTTCTTATCTCATATATGTACTCATATATACTCTACCCTGCATGCACTGCAAGAGGGGAGTATCCATTCATCATAGCATACTCTAACATGCATGACATCATATGACAACTGCAAGGAGATGCAACTATCATAACTTATGGCAACATAAGCCATATCATCATATTTTGCTCCACCATCCATCAGACATCATAATAATCTAAGTAAGCCTCAAACATATCTCCTTTATCCTATTATTTGTTAGATCATCATCTGATCATACTATCTATCGCATTATCTGTCAGATTATCAATCACATGCTCAGAATCTGACAGGCACCTCTGTCTATCTTACTTAGGCTGCCACACTACCCTCTTACCAGGGTATAGACTCAACCCTTCACTACTTTATCTTACATAAGGAATAGGGGAGTCACTTTATCTCTTAACTGTGGCTACCTCTTTACTATCTTTCAACTTCTCCTATCTTTCCATCAGTCCTAGTCTATTCTTGATCGGACTATGGTTCCTTATTAGCCTTTCATTTGATCCTTAATCCTCATGGATCTCATTCATCATCTTTCACTATTACTTCTGTTCTCTAGGGTATTCTCCCCTAGGTCTACTACTTCTTTGTGATGGAATCCCTCTGCTCAGGGAACATTTAGCTCTTTATCTATTAACCATCACGTCTCTAACCTTAGGCCATGTGCTAGGATCATTCCTAGGCAAATCTCAATCTAACTTTTAGGTCTTCTATTCAGATTAGCTGAATAAAACCTCTGTAATACAAATCTACTCTTAGTTATCACATAGAGGATATACTTTTTCACATTGTCTTAAACTGATCCTTCGTACCTCAGTACCTTTGTACTGTCTGGCTTAGCATATGTTATACCAATCCTCTAGCTGATGGACTTCAGCAAGGGTTGGTACCTTCGTTATCATATGGCCTTTGCTATCTTTTGTTGTGACCTGAGAACTGCATAGTCACAACTCACATGCTCTGCGACTTTTAGTCGTGACTGTCACACGCTACTCGTCACGCCCTGGCATCTTTGCATCCTTTAGTCGCAACCTATAACATCGCTACCTGAACTCCTTTGTACACTGGTCGCGTACTACAATATTACTCATCGCGACCTAAGGTCTTCTCACGTCACAACATCAACTTATCTGTACATATTAGTCGCGACATAAGACCCCTCTTCTCTACTTCCTACTTTTAAAACATGTAGTCATACTCATCCTCATACAACGGCAACATACTAGGTATAGGGTAGCTCAATAGTGTGCATACTGGACAATACAATCCAATCACATACAGGATTTATCCGTTCACTAGCCAGTGGAAACAGAACACAAATAAACTCATACCTTAATTTGGCACAGGCGACTTTCTTATCTCGTCGCCAGTCAGGGTATATATTCTTCCCTAAGTCGAGTATCTTTCGCCTGTTGTGTTCTGTGGACACTCCCTGGCATAATGTCCATACTTTCCACACCTATAGCGTAACCCTTGACCTACTGGACAAGGCCTCATACCATGGTCTCGACCACAGTTCCTACATTCATTAGGCCTTGGTTGCCTACTAACTTCTCTTGGCCCACTACCTGGCTTACTTCCCTGCTTCTTATTAACTTTTGACCCATAGCTGGCTCATTTTTCTTCTTACTGTTCCTTTTCAAGGAACCTGGTGGCATCACTTTCAGTGGTACTGATGGAGTAGGCTCACTCTTTTCTGGTTATTGCATATTCTTTTCTAGCTTGTAAACTGCCACCTGGGTCTTTCTTTCAGTGGGACATTCTAAAACCTTAAAGATTTTCTCTAACTGGCTTACCCAATCCTCAGCTACTTGGGTGTCAAAAGTCCTTTCAAACATGGGCGGATTAAACTTATGGAATCGCTCCATCCATGTTTGCAGACTTTCCTGGTCATTATTATTTCCTATAGACCCCTGATGTCTATTCATTACAGTCTGCTCATGATCTGGCTGAGGTTCAGGTTCTATATCATTCTCTGGTACTACCTACTTCCCAGACTGCTGTAATCTTGCAACCGTAACAGCAACCGCCGTAGTGATAGCAGAATCTCGCTCTTGATCTTAACGAGCCTGGGTTGCCCACATCTCATCGTGACTTATGACTTAACTTGTTGTAACTTGGATATCTGGCATCCTCACCATAGTATCTGGTCACAACACGATACCTCGAGCTACTCTTGCAGCTTCCTTAGTCGTGAACTGATCAGCTTCTGTCTCTATCCATAGCGGAAACTGCTTCTTAAACATTATTCTGCTTAGTCCAGCCATATTGTGTTAATAAACACGAGACCTCGACTGTATCGGCTGACTAAGATTAGCCCATCATAATCATATTCTTCGTAAGACTATAAAGCTCAGGGTCCAGCCTTATTCATCTGGGTGTCACTGTCTTCTGTCTAAACCTTTCCAAGCAGTGAACACCATCCCTATATCCTACTCTAGGGAGAGGACCACTCAAACTTCTTATTTGTTTAAGGAATCAAACTAACTAAACCAGAGCATCACTGAGCCAGAACCTTCTGTTCTGTGCCAGAATCTTATGCTCGGAGCCAGAACCCTTTGTTCTGTGCTAACCTTATTCTGTACTAACACCATAAATTATCTATTCAGAGCATTTCCTAAGCCAGAATCCTTTGCTCTGATACCAAAATGAAACATCCTTATTTTCATATGTCTCAGGGACCATTCAGTAGCATTTAGAACCACTTTCAGGGTCATTGAAGTCCAATTTCTCAATCTGGAGTTTTACTCTTATCGAGTACTGTTTATTGTGGTAATTTCCAGCATTTCTACTTTGCATACATATACATACATCCATCATACATCAGTCAAACATGCCACACAACAATTATTATTAATTAATAAATTGTTTTACATCTGGCCATGTACATAAATTCTCATATCTCTATTGCATCTTTTCCTGCCTGAGGTCCGGTAGCATAACCGCTACGCTTCATCTATACAAAGAACTGAACCGTACTGATTCGGTAATCCCCTCATGAGAACTACCATTCTACGTAGTACCCAGGAAAGACTAGATGAACCGGCTAGGTCCACTCACTTCTAGCCTCCTTAGACAGCACTACGTACACAGTACTTATCATATACTGATGTTCAGTCTTTACTTCGGCAGCATAACGGCGTCTCTTAAAATTTCCAGAATTCATTTTGACATAACCTCCCCTGTAATGGTTTACTTATTGGGATGAGATTCGGGGGAATCTCAGTAGCAACAATCATAACAATGTATGTAATGCAGAGTGACAGTGCTTGCTTGTGATTGTGTACAGATAAGTATGCTGCGTGCTTCCATGCTTAATAACATATGATCATAGCATTACAGCAGAGCTTCAGACATAACATATAAGACAACAATCCAACCAAACAATAGCACAATAAATCACAAAGCTATTACATAAAAGCTAGGATTAGTTACTACCTCAAAGGCTCAGCAGAGCTCTACTATCTCTATTCTGCTTCCAGCTCCGCCAGAACTTCCTTTCTTTCTTTCTTCCTCTCACTTTCTCTCTCTAGCACCTCCTCCTCTCTCTAAAATGCACCTTAGGCCGTGGCATATGAAGGCAAAGGGGGGGTATTTATAACCTCCTCCAATGGCAATCTCGTAATTTCCATGAACTTTGATCCTGCGGTCCTGGTTTTTCCTGGATTTTCCTATTTTCTTTAATTCCTCCTTTACTGCATCATGCATGACATCATTGGGACACCTCACCAGGACACCTCAGCGCCACATTTATCACATGTCTGAAATCCTGGACACCTCAGCAGCTGACTCAGCATGCTGACTCACCGGTCCAGTCTCTTGCCTCGTAATACGTGTCCTCAACTTTTTCTTCTGCCTTTATGTTGGCGCCATGTGTCATCTTACTGGCACCTGTCACCCCTTCCAATGCTATCCAGATAAATCCAGGACTTTATCTGATCACCTCCTCGGTTATCGTGCCAACCGAGTAACTTTACTTTATTGAAACAGCATTAAAATAATATTTTAATGCCACTTTTTCCCACATATCACTGGGCCTACGTTTTTGGGCTCTGGGAATGTTATCTTGGATCCTGATCAAGCTCAAGTACTCTGATGGCTCAATTCCCAAGAAACAGCCTTGGCAAATTACCAAAATACCCTTGGGTGCCCTTTCTTGTACTATTTTAACCCTAAGGGTAAAATCGTCATTTCATACCCTTCTGTAATCTGTCAGGGTATATACTGACTCTCAATAACTTTATCTGTATGTACCTTGGCTCCTGGGCCTGTTCAGAATTACCAAAATGCCCTTCATTCATCTGTTACACTTTTGTACAACACAGGGGCATTTTCGTAATTTCGCACTTTTCCGGGGTTCTGCCGGACACTGGCCCACCTATCAGTCCAAGTGTCTTACTGGGCCTTTGTTGGCGCCATTATTGGGCCTTTCTGGGTCCAATACCCTCATGGCACGCATTACGAGGAATCTTCCCCGTTAATAATTATTGAATATTTTATCTATTATTCACCGTTTATACACATATCCGGACACCGGCTCCTTCTGTCCGAAACACTAGCCTGCGGTGTTCAGGCATCCCTGTGAGTCATATCAGTCATCTGACTGAGATCATCCGAACTCATTCAGTCCCTTTTTAAATACCGATAAATCTCCCTATCGGATACCCGGAGGCCTCACACTCCATCTGGATTTTCTAATTTGCGAATAACTTTTTCTACAGGCCTCCTATCGGTATTCTGTCAGTTTCCCGACATCCGTCCCATAAGGACGTATCATCCTGTATTTTCTCACCTAGATCTGAATTCTAGGATATCCGGTATGAATTTTTATAACTTTTGGACGATCAGTCCATTTCTGGCTATCTGGAGTCTTCAAAAATTTCTGTATTAAGCCAGATTACCGAGCGTCACTTGCTTTCTCTACCGGTGAAATCTGGGACTGAAATGCTTTCGGACAGTCCAAACCACTTCCGGCCTGACTTTCTTTAATTACAATTTAGCCCCAGGGAACTTTTCTTCTTTTCATTTAAGTCCCTTTTTATTTGGCTAAAATTACACTTAAGGACCCCACATTTTTGCCTACCTTCCTTTTTGGCCTTGAAACTTTCCATAATTGCACTTAAGTCCTTTCATTTCCTTTATTAGGTCTAGGGCATTATTGTCTTTTCATATTTTATCAGAGTATTCTCTGGCCCTGGTCAACTATCCAGATACCCCTTCAGTCCGATCATCTCTATTTGGATTGCCTTTTCTTTACCGATTATAACTGTAAATTCCCATCTTCAGGAATTTCTACAGAAAAATCGGGACCTCAAATCAAAATTCTGTGTTGCGTCATTCAACCCGGAATCATTTTCTCTATCTCCCGGTATTTTCAGATATTTTATCCGGACCGGGCTGTTTTGGCCTGAAAAAGCACTCACGCGCACACTTTTCCAAAATCACCATTTTACCCCTGGTCATATTTCTAATTCTTTCATACACCTAGAGACCTCATATGCATATTTCACAGTTCAGTGAAATGATCAGCATAATTTTCTCTATTTTCTGGCAAAATATGGTACTCATCGGCTACCAGCCCGATCTTTCCCATAATTACGATTATGCCCTTTAATTCTCTTTCTGGCATCTCTAGGCCTAAAAATTGGGGTGTTACAATACCTATCTCTTGTCGCGACCTAAATGGTCAGCTCTCAACTCCACATCCTTTGACCTTTACATCATCCCAAATGGCCATTCTACCCCTTGGGACTTTCACTGTTGACACATAAGTCCCCGTACTTTCGCTTATTTGCAACTTAGTCCCTGAAACTCTCTGCGTATCTCCGGGACTTCTGCTCAAAGGGGGTCTAGCAGCCTCTTAATCTTAGGCTATTTCTGCATCTCTAGGCCTAAAAATTGGGATGTTACATTTCTCCTCCCCTTTAAATAAATTTCGTCCTCGAAATTTAATCAGTACCATAGCCAAATCAACTTAACATCTGGCAAAGTACTCATCAATACTTTACATCTCTTCGTAACATGCTTATCTTTCTCTGGGTCAACTCAATCAGAGTCGAATTCTACTTTTCTCTTATGGACCACTTACTGTACTTATGAGCAGTGTCCATTTCTTTCATAGAAAATTCCCTCGAATATTACTGTATTCGGGAGTTCCTTCTAACTACTCATCATACTTCTAGCATCTATCTCTTATTACTTCTCTTAGTATCTCGCAGACTGCTTCAAAATCTGCAATATTTCATCTTTCTTTGCACTGAACGTCATACAGAGAGAGGACTTACGCAGCTATTCTTTCTTTACTTTGCTGCTAAACAAGAGCACCTACTCTAACATGCATAATGCCTGGCCAACATACTATAGGACTGCATACCTGCTTATGAATGCAAAGCTCTAACATCGGAGCTCAAGCATTCCTGTTCTAACTAGGCACAGCTCTAACACTCGGAGCTTGCATAGTTCTTGCATCCCATAAGGCCTAGCATCTCATGCAAGGAGTGAAAGCTCTCATTTTCTATTCTCTTCCATAGCATAACATTCAAACATATGATCCCTACCAAAAAGGGAGCCTCTCTGTCTGTTCATACAATGCACATCTCTAGGTGCGTGTCATATTACACGTTTACTACCGTGTATCACATTACATGCCTTTGATACGTTATCATGGCATCTTTAGCCAGCTCTGGCTATTTCATGGCGTATATCACCCTTTCATAACTTATCTTGAGATACCATAAGGCTAACATTCTCTTCCTCATAGAACTGAGTTCTATCTTTACTTTGCCTTAGACCTTTTTCTCTAGGTCTTCTCTAGCCTTTTAATCTCTTTACCCTCATCTGGGGAAATCTATCTACTCATACTCTTTTGTTCTCATCACATTGAGGATTTTCTTCTCTGCTTCTCATTACACAGAGGATTCTCTTCTCTATTTCTTAGGCATACTTCTACAAAACTTCTTTGAATACCAATACTCAGATTTGAACTTGGACTCCATCTTCGTTTAAGGGAAAGCTAAGTTCAGTCTGTATACTAGAGGCTACCTGAGGAAAATCATTATAAAACAATTTCTCTGGGTGAGCTTATCAACTAGTGAAGCTTCCTCACCTTAACTTTGTCTTTGGCATTCATCTTCCCAAAGAGATACTACATTGTACTCATATCTCATGGCTCATTACTTTCCTTAGGCTAGGTCTAACTGCGACCTCGGGATCTAACTGCGATCAACCGTTAGCCTCTTCAGAATCTACTGCGACTCTAAATCTGTTAGGATCTAACTGTGACCCTGGAGCCATGGTAGGATCTAACTGCGACCCTCCAGAATCTAATTGCAATTCTGTTGTACTGTATATCTCCCGAAGATCTTAAACTAACAGACTAGGTTATAAGGTTAACTGCTTCCACCTGTTGATAACTCCATAAAAAATCTTATAGCCTCATATCGTTTGCCCAGACTCTACATACTTCCTCTTTTACTCAGCAGTTCCCTCTCATTTTCTTACTTTACTGTGGCTTACCATTGGCTTGTGCCATTATGGTCTAACCACCTGCCATTGCATTCTACGGCTATGGCCTCATCATACTTCTCATTCAATCTGTGCTTTAACTGCGAGCCATTAGAACTATGCTCTAACTGCGAGCATTCTATATCAGATCCAACTCTTATCTGAAGAGTGATCTATACTCATCTGAATCTAGCTCTATCTGGGAGCCATATGTTTCAAATCCCACTCTTATCTGAAGAGTGATCTAGAAACAATCTCTTTACACTTTTCTGCTTTCTTTTTGTCTACCATTCCTTTCAACAGAAATGGCTCTGAGTACTGCATTCACAAGTCTGTAGAATTACCTGAGTATCCTCAATCATAACATATATGAATATCATAACTTATTGTCCCATGAACTGAGACTATCTATCATCCTCAATACATATCTTATTACATGTCATATGGTATGGGAGCAACATAACTTCCTCATAACTTTCTCATCTCATATATGTACTCATATATATATATATACTCTACCCTGCATGTACTGCCAAAAAGGGAGTATTCATTCATCATAGTATACTCTAACATGTATGTCATCATTTGACAACTACAAGGAGATACAACTATCATGACTTATGGCATCATAAGCCATATCATACTTTGCTCAACCATCCATCAGACTAACTAAACCTCAAGGCATATTTTCTTTATCATATTACCTATCATATCCTGAATCATTTATCTATCACATGATCAGGATCTGGCAAGATCATCTGTCTATCTTACTTAGGCTGCCACACTACCCTCTTATCAGGGTATAGACTCAACCCTTCATCACTCTCTCTTATATAGGGAATAGGGGAGTCACTTTATCTTTCAACTGTGGCTACCTCTTTCTTAACTTCTTCTGCCTATCCATCAGTCCCAGTCTATTCTTGACCGGACTGTGGTTCCTGATCGGTCTCTCTCTTGATCCTAGCGAACTTCAGTCGCATAGATCTCATTTCCCCATTTCTTACTATCATTTCTATTCCCTAGGGTACTCTACCCTGGATCTATCACTTCTCCGTGATGGGATCCCTCTGCTTAGGAACATTAGCACTTTAGCTATTAACCATCACATCTCTAGCCTTAGGCCATGTCCTAGGCTCATTCCTAGGCAATCCTCATACTAGCTATCTGGTTAGCTCATCTTAACTCATCATCATAATCCTTTACATCATCCTTTGCTGCTCATCTCGCCTAGCACGGATGACTCACATAGGGTCTACCTCATTGGAGTTGCCAGCTTTCTCTATGCATAGCTTCTCCACTCAAGCTCTATGTTCTTTTCTTATGTTCACCATCTTTTTCCTTCTCCAAAAAGAAAAATGAACACATATCTTATCTAGGAACTTTATCTCCTCTGAGCTTTCTAAACCTCTATGTGAATAACTGCCTGTCTCAACCTGAGTATTGAATAGTCATGACTCATATCCTCTGTGATCATTAGTCAGTGACCATCATACTTAACTTATCATGATCTAACATTTCTGTCCTTTAGTCGCGACCTCACTCTTCTGTCATCATGACCTGAACCTAACTCGTCGCGACCTAGGCCTCCTTACGTCGCAACCTTAACTTTTTGCAATATACCGTCGCGACCTTGTAACACACACGTCGCGACCTAATCTTTCTGTAAATAACAGTCGCGACTTCTTCACTTCTTCGTCGCAACTAAACCTCTCTTTGAGCTACACGTCGCGACCTTAAACCCCATTAGTCGCGACTCAATGCCATTCTCCCTCACTCAAGGAAAAATATTCTTTCTAAATCAGAGCATCCCTGAGCCAGAACCTTCAGTTCTGTGCTAGAATCTTATGCTCTGAACCAGAGTCCTTTCTGGTCTATGCCAGAACCTCTTGCTCTGATACCAAAATGAAACATCCTCCTTTATACTCCTCAGAGTACACTTGCGGAAGCAATAATAGCTGTACCTAAGTCCAGAGATTGAACTTTTACTCCTAAGTTCCTTACTCTGAACCTGTACTTTGAAAACTGATTTCTCTCACTATACACATCCAAATGAGGCTTATTACCTATTCACGGAATGCCCCAGATGTGTACTGTCGGCTCACTAAATCTCGTGGCCAGACTCCTCCGTTTACTAGGTCAAACTGAGGTCAGAACACTGCTGCCTCAGGACCTACGAATTTCCCTTCTTAATTGAACATACATAAATGGAACATGCCAAACAGTATTTATCATTGCATATCAAATGTCATACAGCAAGGCATACACAACAAGATATATACATAATCTTACTATCTCTATTACATCTCTTTCTGCCTATACTCTGGCAGCACAACCGCTACGCTTAATCTGTACACAGAACTGAACTGTACTGATTCGGTAATCCCCTCATGAGAACTACCATTCTAAGTAGTACCCAGGAAAGACTAGATGAACCGGCTAGGTCCACTCACTTCTAGCCTCCTTAGACAGCACTACGTACACAGTACTTATCATATACTGATGTTCAGTCTTTACTTCGGCAGCATAACGGCGTCTCTTAGCATTCTCAAGATCCACTTCAGCATAACCTCCCTGTAATGGGTTATGTATGGGGATGAGATTCGGGGGAATCTCAGTAACAACAATCATAACAATATATGTAATGCAGAGTGACAGTGCTTGCTTGTGATTGTGTACAGATAAATATGCTGCGTGCTTCCATGCTTAATAACATATGATCATAGTATTACAGCAGAGCTTCAGACATAACATATAAGACAACAATCCAACCAAACAATAGCACATCAAATCACAAAGCCATTACATAAAGCTAGGATTAGTTACTACCTGGCTAGCTCAGCAGAACCTTACTATCTCTATTCTGCTTCCAGCTCCGCCAGAACTTCCTTACTTCTTTTTCTCCTTTCTCTCTTCCTTCCTTCTCCTTCTCTCTCTTCTTTCTCTCCCTTCTCCCTTGCCCATGCGTGAATGCAAGAATGAGGGGGGGTATTTATAACCTCCTCCAATGGCAATCCTATAATTACCATGAACTTTGATCCTGCGGTCCTGGTTTTTCCTGGATTTTCCTATTTTCTTTAATTCCTCATTTACTGCATCATGCATGACATCATCGGGACACCTCAGCGCCACATTTATCACATGCTGCAAATTTGGGACACCTCAACAACTGACTCACCGGACTAACTCACCGGTCCAGTCTCCTGCCTCGTAATGTGTGCCCTAAACTTTATCTGCTTTCTGCAGACTAATGCCATATGGCGACTGGAAGAGACCTTGCACGCTTCCCAATGCCACCCAGATAAGTCCCAGACTTATCTGATCACCTCCTCGGTTTTCGTGTCAACCGAGTAACTTTACTCTACTGAACCATTACTTTAATGCCATGTGGCATCCTGTGGGTCCCATGAGGATACCTTATCGGTCTACCTCATGGTTTCCAGATAACCTTTCCTGTATCTGGTCTCCTACCTCCGGTCTATCTCTAACCGGGTAACTATCTCATTTGGACCTTCACAACACATGGCCCACACGCTTGGCACTTCTTTAGTCACTAGTCGCGACCTAGCCATCATCTCATCGCGACTTAACACCTTCTGTGCTCATTAGTCGCGACCACAGCTTTCTCTAGTCGCGACCACAACATTCTTTAGTCGCGACCCTAACAGTCTTTCGTCGCGACCACAACACAATCTAGTCGCGACCATAACATTTTCTAGTCGCAACCAGCCCATTTTACCTATTAGTCGCGACACACACATCATTCAGTCGCGTCTAAAATTATTAGTCGCGACGTAACTACTTCCTAGTCGCGACCACACTGCTTTCTCGTCGCGTATAACTCTTTCTGTAACCATTAGTCGCGACCATACCTATCTCTTGTCGCGACCTAAATGGTCAGCTCTCAACTCCACATCCTTTGACCTTTACATCATTCCAAATGGCCATTCTACCCCTTGGGACTTTCACTGTTGACACATAAGTCCCCGTACTTTCGCTTATTTGCAACTTAGTCCCTGAAACTCTCTGCGTATCTTCGGGACTTCTGCTCAAAGGGGGTCTAGCAGCCTCTTAATCTTAGGCTATTTCTGCATCTCTAGGCCTGAAAATTGGGATGTTACATGTAACCCAAGAGTAAAATTCACAAGCACAAGAAGAAGTGAAAGAGGTTCAAGAAGATGAAGAGGTAGTGCAAAATTTAGCTTACAAGGGCAAACAAGTTGAGGAAAGATCAGAGTCAAGCAAACAAAGAGCCTCTATACCTATATGTAAGGAGGTAAGTACTAAAAACCTCCCTTTTCTAAAAGTTTATTTTGCTATAAAGAAGAAAATTAATCCTGAATTTTTGAAAGATGCATATACTCTATTTAATAAACTTGAAATAAATATTCCTATGGTTGAATTTCTTAAGAGGAATCTTATGTATGCAAAATTTTGAAAGAATTATGCCGATATGCCCCTTGAGGGAATTTAAGTGAGTGCTAATGTGTCACCTCTATTTAAAGCTGAATTGCTGGTTAAGTGTCAAGATCCAAGATTTTACACCATCCCTTGTATAATAGGAAAAGTCCATATTAAGGGAGCATTATTAGATCTAGTGGCTACCATCAATGTAATGCCTTGGTCAGTTTACTTAGCTTTAGGTATTAACAATCTCAGAGACATAAGTGTAGTGCTCCAGTTAGCTCATAGATCAATTAGATACCGTAAGGAAATTCTTAAGGATATTATAGTATAAGTCAAGGACTTAGAGTTCCCAGCTAATTTTTATGTCCTAGATATATTTAGTGAGCTAGTTAATGAGAGCACTTTGATCCTAGGCATACCTTAACTCCTAACTTCCAAGACAATCATTAGTATGAAGCATAGTTCCATCATAATGGAAGTTGGATAACATGTTACTTTTAATATGAATGAAGTCATGAAATAACCTTTTGATAATTCTACTTTTGTTAGGTTGAATGCTATTGATTATGCTGTTGAAGAAACTCGAGATGAGCATGAAATGAGTTTGCATGATGGGTATGATTCTGTGTTGCATAATTTACATCCTTCCCATGAAGCATCTCATGAGCATGATGATTCAATTTCATCTTTGAGTGCATATGATGAATATTTTGCATCTCTCTCTTCTATTTATTCTTTCTCTTCTTCTTGTGGGAACGATGCACCATGATTTAATTATTTGGACATTAATAACATGCTTTATGCTTTTGCCAAGATTTCACATTTTCATCAAATTTAGATTCTATTTCATCATTTGGGAGTGATATTGCCCTTGGCAAGGATGTGTTGAGTAATTTTGTAGGTTTTTAAGATATCATAGATGTTGAAAGTGGAACAAATTTTGAAGGGTCGAGCCTCTATGAATCTGAGTCGCGACCAACTACATCTCCCGTTGCAACAAAAGATCAAAATCCTGAGGAGAATACTCCATGAATTTCATAGCGACTATATGATGAGTCTAGCGTGACTATAAATTCCAGAGATACTCTCTGTGAATTCTCATCCCAACTTGTCTCATCCTACCCTATCTGTATAAGACTGATAGAGGAAAGAGGTTTATAATGGATTGTGACAATGATTGAAAGAAAAGATAATGATTAGATAAGGTTTAAGTTATGGAAAGGAAGAAAAATTAAAGGTTATAATGAAAGGGACTAAATTGCAAAGATGAAAAATATTAAGGAAGGTAGAAAATGAAAAAGGACCCAAGTTAAAAGCTTAAAACGTTCTAGAGGAAAAAGTGTAATTATGATAAAGTTGAGCCATAAAAGGCTTGAAACAGCCCATAAATGTTACAGTTCCAAATTTTTCCAGTAAATAGAAAGTAGAATTTGGGCTAGGCATATCTCTCAGAATTTTGATTTAAGGTCTCAATAAATTGATATTAATTTCTGATAAAATTTTACAAGAAATTATTGTAATTAATATAAGGATTCATGAAACATACAGAAATAAAAAAGGAGTCCTATAGAATTAATTATAAAATTTAAGGTGAAATAAGACACCGATAAAATATTTAAAGAAAATATATGAAAATTTTATCAGGACTTCTAAATCTCAGATAATTATGAGAATTTGCAAGAAATTTATTTTATATTAGAATAAATTTCTAAAAATATCAAAACCCTTAAAAACATTGTATAGAATTTATATTATAATTTAGGATGGTTTAAGGTACCCAATAAAGGAAATGCCTTAGGATGTGTGTCAAACTAAGGGTTTGGGCCTAAATCAACTCAAAGTGGCTCAAGTAAGAGTCCAAGATGTTAAAGAATGTATCATGTGGCCAAATGAATTTTCTAGGATATTTTATGAATTAAGAGATAATGCAAGGTGGCATGTGAGGTGTCCTTAGTGGGACCCACACCATGTGCAAAAATTTCACATTGAAGCCAAGCAAGAGAGGAGAAGTTTTGGTACATGTTGATTTATATTAAAATAATATAAGTATTAAGTTAATGATGGTTAAGGATAATTAATCAAGGAAAGCAACCAATGAGAGGAGAGATTAAGGGATTGTAATAATTACGAACTTGAGTGGTAAAATGGTCCCTTGAGCCTTGAAAATATGCTATAAATACCACCTTGTCTTCAAATTTATATGGTTTATGTGACAAATTGTATGCACATAGAGGACCCTTGGAAAATTGATAGGATACAAATTATATATGGTTTCTATAACATTTTAAGGGTTTTGTGATAATTTTACCATTCATTTTATGCCTATAATTGTGCTTTTGTGGTAATACATGATTGTGCATGGCAATGTACTAATTATAGGGTAAAATGGTAAATTAACTCTTCCAAACTGCATATATGTTGTTCTTTAATTAGTTAAACTTTTACAGTGAATTTTGATTTTGAATTATAGGTATTTTGGAGAACCAAGGACTAATGTGAGCAAAAAAGAAATCAAAAGACAAAGAGGACCAAATCAAGAAAGCCAGCTTATATGATCTTTAGTCACGACATAAGTGTCCATAGGTCGTGACCTTATTTCTTCTGGGAAATTTTTCTGTGTTTACAGGTCACGACCAAAATATAGATCTGGTCGTGACCAAAAGGGACAGTTAGTGAAGATACGCATGTTTTATTAGGTCATTTTGGAATTAAAGGAAGGAGGTCAGCAGCCATGGTGTAGGGAGAGCGTTTTTACTGCCAGATTTGGCCAAGAACAATCTCATCTCACTCTCTAAACTTCTCTCTTCAACTTCTAGCCCAATCTTCTATTTTTCTTTATATTTCTACATATTTCTCAATTTCTACAGTGATTAATCCATTTATACCACCATTCTCATTACCTTTCCACCCTCTTTTTCTACTTTTCTCATGTCACCAACCTCAGATCATGATAACGACATGGTCGAAGCTATGAGAGGCTAGATTTCTTTGTCTCCTAGTGATGGACAACATAGTTTGAGCTTATTGACTACACTGGGGAGTTTTCTATCTTAATCTGTGCCTAATTCATGTTTTGAGATTTCTAGATTTAGGGATTTTAATGTATGAATAAGGATTGATTATTCACAGATTAGATATTTATAATTGACATTGAATGATGTGATTGCCCATTTTAATATCAAAATTTTAGTTTTGATTTCTGGTTAGTTGTATAATTATCAATGATTCTTGATGTTTAATTCGACTACTTAAAGTCTATGGTTGTTGATTAATGACCATTTGAGGGTATTATCATCATCTGATTTAATTACAAACTAAATGATTTTTAACAGTTCATTAAGAAGTTTTTAAGCTAGCTTTGATCAAAGGAGTTTAAGAATCATTAATACACTGAACTTAATCGATTGTTTGAGATTTTATTTAAGACTTAGTGATTTCAAAACTCCCATATCAAATTAAGAGCAATGAGACTTTGTTGTCATCATCAAGAGGTGTTTTCATCATATTTCTCTTACATTCATCACTACTTTCACATTTATCAAAAATATCAAAAACATCTACTTTTACTGCACCCTTATTTTATTGCACCAATGTTCAATCAAACCCAAAACCCATGCTTTTACTCAGGTTTTCAATGGCTTTGTTTGTAACATCCTGATTCTTGAGTCTAGGAGAACTGGAAGTAGTCTGATATGGGCAGGCTGCTAAACCCGTAGTCCCAGGGTAGTAATCTGATATGGGCAGATCACTTACCTATATTTTATAGGAATCCGAGGGATGAGCTATGTTCCTCAGGATTTAAAGATGAGTTAAGTCTTTGACCTACAGAATAGGGACAGTTCACTTAGGTTCAAAAAGAGGAATGTAAGGAATATCCTAAGTCTTAAGCCTTGAAATTCTGCGGGTAGCTAGATATGGGCTGGCTCCTGAGTAAGATAACCTGATATGGGCGGGTTGTCTAACCTTTCAATTAACAATGACTCCTGAAGAGTTCAGGGGATGAGTTGTTGAAAGAGAATTTTGAGAACTTAAGATGAAGGATAAGAAGATAAGTAAAGATGCCAGAAAGAGAATTCAGGGGCATAATCGTAATTATGGGAAAGATCAGGCTGGTAGCCGATGAGTACTAGACTTTACCAGAAAATAGAGAAAATTATGCTGATCATTTCACTAAACTATGAAATATGCATATGAGGTCTCTATGAGTATGTAAGAATTATGGAAAGTTAAGGGACTTAATTGAAAAGAAGAAAAGTTTCCAGGCGCAAAATGGTAATTATGGAAAGTTGAGCCAGAAGTGGCTTAGAACTGCCCGGAAGTATTTTAGTCCCAAATTTCACCGGTAGATAGAGGAAATGATGCTAGATAATCCAGCTTAATACAGGAGTTTTATCAGGATTCCAGATAGCCGAAATTTATCTGATAATGAAAAAGTTATAAAAATTATTATCGGATATCCTAGACTTCAGATATACGTGAAAAATTACAGGATGATGCGTCCTGATGAGGCGGATATCAGGGAACTGACAGAATATCGAAAGGAGGTCTGTAGAAAAAGTTATTCACAAATTAGTAAATTCAGACGGAGTGTGTGACCTCTAGGGATCCGATTAGGAGATTTATCGGTATTCAAACTGAGACTGAATGAGCTCAGATGACATCGGTCAGATGCCTGTTATGACCCAAAGGGATGCCTAGACTCAGTATGTTAGTTTATCTGATAGAAGGAGTCGATGTCCGGAAAAAGGTGTAAAATGACGAAAATGCCCTTATATTATAGAATAGTGAAAGAATTAGAAAAGGGTATTTTAGTCATTTGGCTAAGGTGAGACATTCAAGAAAGGGTATCTGGATAGTTGACCAGGGTCAGAGAATACTCTGGTAAGATATGAAAAGACAATAATGCCCCTAGACTAGTTAAAGTAAATAAAGAGGAACCAAGGGCATTTTGGTAATTTACCAAGGGATGTTTCTTGGGAATTAAGCCATCAGAGTACTTGAGCTTGATCAGAGATCCAAGATGACATTCCAAAGCCCAAAAACGTAGCCCATGAACAATGTAAGAAAAAGTGGCATTGAAATAATTTTTAGTGACTTTTCAATAAAGTAAAGTTACTCGGTTGGCGTGATGACCGGGGAGGTGATCAGATAAAGTCCTGGACTTATATGGAGGCCATGAGGAGGCGAAAAAGGTGTCCTCATGGGACCCACAAGGTTCCACATGGCATGAGTATAAGGAAAATAGAAAAGTTAAGGACAAGTGGCACAATCTCAGCCGTGTATTCCGTTGCAAGACTCTGGAATTCTCTGGAAGTGCTGAGTCAACTGGTGAGGTGTCCTGTGGGCCCCACCATTGCGTCACCTAGCCCATGAGGTGTCCCTTGGATGATGTTATGGTGATGATGTCATAAATGGAAAGGAAAATAGGAAATTCCAGGAAAAACGGTGGCCACAAGTTCAGAGTTCTTAAGAATTACAAGAATACCATCCATAAAAAGTATAAATACCCCCTTCCCCTCCCATTTTCATCATCCCACAGTTTTGCAAGAGAAAGAGAGAGAAAGAAGAGAGAGAAGGAGAAAGAAAGAAAGAGAGAAAGGAAGAAAGAAAGAAAGAAAGAGAGAAAGGAAGAAAGAAAGAAAGAAAGGAAGTTCTGGCGGAGCTGGAAGCAGTATAGAGGTTCTAGAGTTCTGCTAAGCTAGCCAGGTAGTAAGTAATCCTAACTTTTATGTAATAGCTTTGTGATTTGATATGCTATTGTTCAGTTGGATTGTTGTCTTATATGTTCTGTCTGAAGCTCTGCTATAATGCTATGTTCATATGTTATTAAGTATGGAAGCACGCGGCATACTTATCTGTACACAATCACAAGCAAGCACTATCACACTGCATTACATATATTGTTATGATTATTACTACTGAGATTCCCCCGAATCTCATTCCCCATGTCTATCCCATTATAGGGAGGTTATGTTGAAGTGAATTTTGAGAATTTTAAGAGACGCCGTTATGCTGCCGAAATTATGGCAAAATTGAAGTAATGAAGAAAGGAGCTGATACGTACTGTGTACGTAGGTACTGTCTAAGGAGTCTGGAAGTGAGTGGACCTAGCCGGTTCATCTAGTCTTTCCTGGGTACTTACGTAGAATGGTAGTTCTCACGGGAATTACCGAATCAGTACAAGATCAGTTACTTTGTAAAGATGAAGCCTAGCGGTTATACTGCCGAATTTTTGGCAGGGAAAGATGTAATAGAGTTATGAGGATTTTATTAATGCTCTGTTGTATGACAATTTATTATTTAATAATAAATATTGTTTGGCATGTTCAATTTGTGTGAGAAATTAAGAGAGAGAAATTCGCAGGTCTTGAGGTAGCAGTGTTTTGACCTCAGTTTGACCTAGTAGTACACATCTGGGGCATTACGTAGATAGGTAATAAGCCTCATTTGGATGTGTAGAATAAGATTAATCAGTACCCAAAGTAAAGGTTTAGAATAAGGAACTTAAGAGTGAAATTTTAATTTCTGGGCTTAAGTTAAGATATAATCGAGCTAATATCGCTTCCACAAGTGTACTCTGAGGGGTCTAAGGGAGGATATTTCATTGTTCACCAATTTACTAGGATTCTAATAAAAAGTCTTCTTGAGAAGAATGATAGGGTTATACCTTATACTACATTATCGAGTCCAATCATTATTTTGATGGACCGGATGACAACAATCTGATCATGCCAATGGCACTATTGCCAGGGATCCAAGTAATTGGTTCCATACCAATTGGTTATTGATTGCATTGTTAGTCTGTTATTTTTTTAAAATTGAGTTTTAGTTTGTGTTGTTTTCATTGCATAGCATAAAAAATTTTAGAAATAGAAACAAATATATTATTTTCTTTCACTTTGACATTTGTATCATTGCGTAGCATTCTGTATTTTTCTAAGTTTCTACAAAATTACTCTGTGATTTTGTGTTGCGACCAAATCTTTATTGTGTCATGACCTGATTGCTTTACTGAGCTACTTGATTGCTTTCTGTGATATTCAGTCACGACCTTCAGATTTTTTGTCACAACTAGTTTCAAAGCTTTGCTCTCTGTGAAATTTAGTCACGACTATTGGCATTATTCTTCATGATCTAACATCTATTTTCAATAATTTTTACTCTGTGTTCAGGCTTGGCGACCTGAACATCCTTCTATCACGACAAAATTGAATTTTTTTGCTGTGAAACTTCTATGTCTAATTTTGATTGCTTGCTTGGTTGTTCCTGATTATTTCTATATTCCATGCATAGAAGAACTAAACCATTAGTGCCTTCTGATACTGAAATTGAGAGGAAACTTAGGAAACTAATAAGAGAATTTAGAGAAGAAGGAACTAGTAAGGTTGCAGCTGAAGACGAGGTAAGGTCAACAGAATCTAGTTCATCCTATAGTGTCCCGGTATTTGAAATTGAACTTAATTTAGAGATTCCGTTAGAAATTTCTAATATGACTGAGATTAATCCTAATGGGCATAATGGACATAATATACAGGGAGAGAATGAAATACCAAATAATGTAGAAGATAATAGAAGTGTGTGGGAAATAAATCATTCTCATGTAAATTATGATCTTTATAATTTTTACACTAAAGAAGCTAATTTTGGAATTAAAGGAACTTTGATTGTAGCCTTACCTAAATTTTATAGTTTTATAGGAGAATGTCCACATCGACACTTACAAACCATGCTGATAAGACACATTTTGTATATAATTTCTATGACATTTTTAGGAGTTTTATTATAAATTTACCATTCATTTCATGCCTTAAATTGTACTTTTGTGTATTACATGATTATGCGTGGCAATGTGCTATTTAAAGGGTAAAATGGTAAAATAACTCTTCCAAACTGTACATATACTGTTATTTACTGATTTAGACTTTTACAGCGAGCTTTTATGTTGAATTGTAGGTATTTTGGAAGAGAGCAAGGACCAGGAAAGAAATCACAAGTCAATGAAAGTCAAATCACGTTTATGCACTTTTTTGTCACAACCAAAGTGTCCTCCGGTCTTGACCTTGATTCTTCTGGAAGTTTCTCTATGTTCACAGGTCACTACCAAAAACATGGACAGGTCGCGACTAAAATATGAAATCGCTAAAACTACGCGTTTTGAATTAGGTCAAGCATAAATAAAAGGCAAGGCAAGCTGCCGTGAAAGGGGGAGACTGGTTTTAGACCTGATTAGGCTAAGAAACAGTACTCACATATTCTATGAAGACCGATTCAATAACCTACACGCATCTTCCATCTTTTCTAACCCTTTCCACAGATTTCTTCACATTCACCCTTCATCTTTCCATCGTTTCTTCATGGCATCACACCTAAACAACGATTGCTGAAACATCCTCCCGTAGACTCCTCAGAGTACACTTACGGAAGCAATATTAGCTCGATTATATCTTAACTTAAGCCCAGAAATTAAAATTTTACTCTTAAGTTTCTTATTCTGAACCTTTAATTTGAGAACTGATTTATCTCATTCTACACATCCAAACAAGGCTTATTACCTATCCATGGAATGCCCCAGATGTATACAACCGGCTCACCAAATTTCGTGGCCAAACTCCTTCGTTTACTAGGTCAAACTGAGGTCAAAACACTGCTACCTCAGGACCTGCGAATTTCTCCCTTAAACTCCTCATCCACAATTTGAACATGCCAAACAATATTTATTATTAAATAATAAAATGTCATACAACAAGTCATACACTTTCTATTACATCTTTTTCTGCCCGAATTTTGGCAGTATAACCGCTAGGCTTCATCTGTACAAAGAACTGAACCGTACTGATTCGGTAATTCCCTCATGAGAACTACCATTCTACGTAAGTACCCAGGAAAGACTGGATGAACCGGCTAGGTCCACTCACTTCCAGCCTCCTTAGACAGCACAAACGTACACAGTACTTATCATATACTGATGTTCAGTCTTAGTTTCGGCAGCATAACGGCGTCTCTCAAAATTCTTAGAATTCACTTCAACATAATCTCCCTGTAATGGGTTAGATATGGGGAATGAGATTCAGGGAAATCTAAGTAGTAATAATCATAACAATATATGTAATGCAGAGTGACAGTGCTTGCTTGTGATTGTTTACAGATAAGTATGCTGCGTACTTCCATACTCAATAACATATGATCATAGCATTGTAATAGAGCTTCAAGTATAACATATAAGACAACAATCGACCCAAAAAATAGCACAACAAATCACAAAGCCATTACATAAAAGCTAGGATTAGTTACTACTTCAAAAGCTTAGCAGAACTCTACTATCTCTATACTGCTTCCAGCTCCGCCAGAACTTCCTTTCTTCTTTCTTTCTCCTTCTCTCTCTTCTTTCTCTCTCTTTCTCTTGCCAAAACCTGGGATGCATGAAATGGGAGGGGGAGGGGGTATTTATAGTTTCCTTCGATGGCATTTTCGTAATTTTTGAAGCCATATGAACATGTGGTCATAGTTTTTCCTGGATTTTTCTATTTTCTTTTATTCCTTTTTACTGCATCACCCAGGACACCTCATCGCCACATTCTTCACATGCCACAATTCCTGGACACCTCATCAGCTGACTCAGCATTTTCAGTCCAATCCAGTAACGGTCCGGTCCGATTTCCCACAAACTGGACTCACCGGCTAAGATTGTGCCATGTGTCCTTAACTATTCTTCTCCCTCTAGACCAGTGCCATGTGGCACCTGGAAGGGACCTTTCACGCTTTCCAATGCTATCCAGATAAGTCCCAGACTTTATCTGATCACTTCCTCGGTTATCGTGCCGACCGAGTAACTTTACTTTACTGAAAAGTCATTAAATCATTATTTTAATGCCACTTTTTCCCACATATATACTGGGATACGTTTTTGGGCCTAGGAATATCATCTTGGGTCTCTGATCCAGCCCAAGTACTCTGATGGCATGATTCCCAAGAACACCCCTTGACAAATTACTAAAATGCCCTTAGTCTCTCTTTCTTTACTTTACTAGGTCTAGGGGCATTATTGTCTTTTCCCATCTTACCAGAGTATTCTCTGACCCTGGTCAATTATCCAGACAACTTCCCTGGACTGTGTAACCTTAGGCAAATGACCAAAATACCCTTTACTCATTCTTCAGCTGTTCTATAACATAGGGGCATTTTCGTCATTTTGCACCTTTTTCCCGGACACCGGCTCCTTTTTCCACTGAACTGCTATTATGGGTCTGGGCCTTCCCTGGTGTCACTATGGGCCTTAGAAAACACTGAATGGCCTCTGGCCACAGTCCGATCATCTCTATTCAGACTGTCTTTCCTTTACCGATTATAACTGTAAATTCCCATCTTCAGGAATTTTTACAGAAAAATTGGGACCTCAAATCAAAATTCTGTGTTGCGTCATTCAACCCGGAATCCTTTTCTCTATCTCCCGGTATTTTCAGATATTTTATCCGGACCGGGCTATTTTGGTCTGAAAGTACGCTCCCGCGCACACTTTTCAAAAATGACCATTTTACCCTTTGTCATATTTCTAATTCTTTCATATACATAGAGACCTCATATGCATATTTCATAGTTCAGTGAAATGATCAGCATAATTTTCTCTATTTTCTGGCAAAATATGGTACTCATCGGCTACAGCTCGATATTTCCCATAATTACGATTATGCCCCTGCATTCTCTTTCTGGCCTTGTTACTCAGCTTCTCATCCTTCATCTTAAGTTCTAGAAATTCTCTTTCAATAACTCATCCCTTAAACTCTTTGGGAGTCATCGTTAATTGAAAGGCTCGATAACCCGCCCATATCAGGTTATCTTACACAGGAGCCAGCCCATATCAAGCTACCTGCAAAATTCTTAGGCTTAAAACTTAGGATATTTCTCACATTCCTCATTTTGAACCTAGGTGAACTATCCCGATTCTGTAGGTTAAAGACTTAACTCATCTTTAAATCCTAAAGGACTTAGCTCATCCCTCGGATTCCTACAAAATACAGGTAAGTAGTCCGCCCATATCAGATTACTACCCTGGAACTACGGGTTTAGCAGCCTGCCCATATCAGACTACCTCCCAGTTCTCCTAGACCAAAAATCAGGATGTTACAATTGCAGTGTAGCAGAAGTCATGAGAGGCTAAATCCTTAGGCTCTTGGTGATGGATCTCATATCTTGAGCTGATGGACTAAACTGGGGAGTTTCTTCTATTCTAATTTATATCTTGTCATGTTATGATGGCTGCTAGATCTAGGGTTTTCATCATATGAACAAGTTTTGAATATCGATTGATCATTCTCAGATTATACTGTTGTAATTTGATTCTGGATGTTTGAATGTTGGATTTTAATTTAATATTTCAGTTTTGATTTTAAGAAAGTGAGGTTATTTTCAGCGATCATTGCAAATCAATTCAATTGCTTGAAATCTAGGGTTTTCGATTGATGACCATTCGAGGGCGTTCTCATAATCTAGGGTTAATTGCATGCTAAGTGGTTTCTAACAGTTCACTAACAGTATTTAAACTAGCTTTGATCAAAGTTGTTTAAAGAAGATTAGGGTTCTGGACTCAATCGATCAATTGAGATTTTACTCAAGACTTAGCCATTTCAAACTCCAATATTCAATTAAGAGCGAGGACAGATACGTTTTCATCATCAAGAGTCTTTCATAACATATTCTTTCAAAAGCCAACCAGTTTCCATCTTAATTAAAAATCCATAAAAATATCTACTTTTCTGCACCCTTATTTTATTGCAAAAATCAACCAAACCCCAAAACCATTTTATCTCTACTCAGGTTTTCATTATTTTTGACATCCAATTTGCTAGGATTCCTTTAGAAAGGCTCCTTGAGAAGAACGATAGGATTGTGCTTTATACTATATTGGGTTCAATTAACTTTATTTTGAAGGCTCAGACTGCGACAATCTGAGAGCCTCATCAATGGTGCCGTTGTCGGGGAGCCAAGTAATTGGTTCCCTAGTAATTGTTTGTAGATTCCATTAGCTACCTGAGTCATTTTTCTTATTGTTGTTTACATTTTAGTTTTTAGTAGTTTTTAAATTGTATTGCATTCTACAATTTTCTGAGTTTATGCAAAAATCAGTCTTTGTGTCCGTGCGTCGCGACCTTGACTCATTTGTGTCAGACCTGATTGCTTTTTTATGAAATTTGATTACTTTGCGAAAACCAGTCGTGACATTTAAAGCTTTCAGTCGCGACTACTGCTCTCTGTGATATTGAGTCGTGACTAAAACACTCTTTACTCCAGACTAACTAAAAATTTTCTGCTGAGAAGCTTCTGTGTCTGACTCTGATTGATTTCATTGATTGTTCTTGACTGTTTCTGCATTGCATGCGTAAAAGAAATGAACCATTAATTCCTTTTGAACCTGAAATTGAGAGAAGACTAAGGAAACTAAAGAGAGAATTTAGAGAAGAAGCAAAATCTAGTTCCTCCTCTAGTATTCCAGAGTCTAAAACTGAACTGAATATGGATGATATTAATCATAATGGGCATAATGGGCATGGAGAAAATGAAATACCTATGAATATAGAGGATAATAGAAGTGTGAGGGAAATTAATTATTCGCATGTAAATTATGATCCGTATGGGTTCTATACTGAAGAAGCTAACTTTGAGATTAAAAGAGCTTTGGTTGCAGCCTTACCCAAGTTTCATGGTTTTGCAGCAGGATGTCCACACAGGTACTTACAAACCATTCATATGAACTGTGAAACATCCTTCCTTTCATATGTCTTAGGGACCATTTAGTAGCATTTAGAACCACTTTCAAGGTCATTGAAGTCCAATATCTCAATCTGGAGTTTTACTCTTATCGAGTACTGTTCACTATGAAAATTCCAGATGAGTGACCTGACTTCGAAAAATCATAACTAATTCTAGAAAAATTGAAATGAAGTGGTTCCAATTTCTAAATGAAGATAACTCAATTCTATTTCAGGGAAAAATAACTAGTTGACCATTAATTGACCAAATCAACGTCAGTCAACGTGTCAACTTTACTGTTCATCCCACGTTTTTCTCCTGAATCCAGCATTCTGGTCCCAACTTTGATAATTTATATCTTCATGTGTAGACATACAAATGAGACATTCTATATATAAAATCGAAGCTTGGTATGTCTAATATTTACCATAAAACTTTTATACATTTATTCATCCATTTACTATTTTTAATCATTTATCAAACATGACTAGATCACCACGTGTTACTGTTCACAGTGGTAAATTTCAGCATTTCTACTTTGCATACATATGCATATATCCATCATACATCAGTCAAACATGACAAACAACACTTATTATTAATTAATAAGTTGTTTTACAATCTGGGTATGTACAAAATTTCCCATATCTCTATTACATCTTTGTCTGCCTGAAATCCGGCAGCATAACCGCTACGCTTCATCTTCAGGAAGTAGCTGATCTTGTACCGATTCGGTAATTCCCGTGAGAACTACCATTCTACGTAAGTACCCAGGAAAGACTGGATGAACCGGCTAGGTCCACTCACTTCCAGCCTCGTTAGACAGTACCTACGTACACAGTACGTATCAGCTGCTTTCCTTATCTTGTCATAATTTCGGCAGCATAACGGCGTCTCTTAAATTCCCAGAATTCATTTTGACATAACCTCCCCTGTAATGGTTTACTTATTGGGATGAGATTCGGGGGAATCTCAGTAGCAACAATCATAACAATATACGTAATGCAGAGTGACAGTGCTTGCTTGTGATTGTGTACAGATAAGTATGCCGCGTGCTTCCATGCTTAATAACATATGATCATAGCATTATAGCAGAGCTTCAGACATAACATATAAGACAACAATCCAACCAAATAATAGCATAACAAATCACAAAGCCATTACATAAAAGCTAGGATTAGTTACTACCTCAAAGGCTCAGCAGAGCTCTACTATCTCTATTCTGCTTCCAGCTCCGCCAGAACTTCCTTTCTTTCTTTCTTCCTCTCACTTTCTCTCTCTAGCACCTCCTCCTCTCTCTAAAAGCCTCTTGGCCGTGCTGCATATGAAGCAAGGGGGGTATTTATAGTTTTGGTCAATGGCATTCTTGTAATTTTGAAGCCATCTGATCCTGTGGTCCTGGTTTTTCCAGAATTTCCTATATTCTTTTATTCCTTTTACTGCATCATGCATGACATCATCTCCATGCCATCTCTAAAATGGGCTCTTGGCCGTGGCATATGAATGGCAAGGGGGGTATTTATAACCTCCTCCAATGGCAATCTCGTAATTTCCATGAACTTTGATCCTGCGGTTCTGGTTTTTCCTGGATTTTCCTATTTTTCTTAATTCCTCCTTTACTGCATCATGCATGACATCATTGGGACACCTCACCAGGACACCTCAGCGCCACATTTATCACATGTCTGAAATCCTGGACACCTCAGCAGCTGACTCAGCATGCTGACTCACCGGTCCAGTATCTTGCCTCGTAATACGTGTCCTCAACTTTTTCTTCTGCCTTTAAGATTGCGCCATGTGGCACCTGGAAGGGACCTTTCACGCCTTCCAATGCTATCCAGATAAATCTAGGACTTTATCTGATTGTCTCCTCGGTTATCGTGCCGACCGAGTAACTTTACTTTATTGAAACAGTATTAAAATAATATTTTAATTCCACTTTTTCTCACATACTTCATAGGCTACGTTTTTGGGCTCTGGGAGTGTTGTCTTGGATCCTGATCAAGCTCAAGTACTCTGATGGCTCGAGTCCCAAGAAACAGCCCTTGGCAAATTACCAAAATACCCTTGGGTGCCCTTTCTTGCACTATTTTAACCCTAAGGGTAAAATCGTCATTTCATACCCTTCTGTACTCTGTCAGGGTATATACTGACTCTCAGTAACTTTATCTGTATGTACCTTGGCTTCTGGGCCTGTCCAGAATTACCAAAATGCCCTTCATTCATCTGTTACACTTTTGTACAACATAGGGGCATTTTCGTAATTTCGTACTTTTCCGGGGTTCTGCCGGACACTGGCCCACCTATCAGTCCAAGTATCTTACTGGGCCTCTGTTGGCGCCATTATTGGGCCTTTCTGGGTCCAATACCCTCATGGCACGTATTACGAGGAATCTTCCCCCGTTAATAATTATTGAATATTTTATCTATTGTTCACCGTTTATACACCTATCCGGACACCGGCTCCTTCTGTCCGATACACTGGCCTGCGGTGTTCAGGCATCCCTGTGAGTCATATCAGTCATCTGACCGAGGCCATCCGAACTCATTCAGTCCCTTTTTAAATACCGATAAATCTCCCTATCGGATACCCGGAGGCCTCACACTCCCGTCTGGATTTTCTAATCTGTGAATAACTTTTTCTACAGGCCTCCTATCGGTATTCTGTTAGTTTCTCGACATCCGTCCCATAAGGACGTATCATCCTGTATTTTCTCACCTAGATCTGAATTCTAGGATATCCGGTATGAATTTTTATAACTTTTGGACGATCAGTCCATTTCTGGCTATCTGGAGTCTTCAAAAATTCCTGTATTAAGCCAGATTACCGAGCGTCCCTTGCTCTCTCTACCGGTGAAATATGGGACTGAAATGCTTTCGGACAGTCCAAACCACTTCCGGCCTGACTTTCTTTAATTACAATTTAGCCCCAGGGAACTTTTCTTCTTTTCATTTAAGTCCCTTTTTACTTGGCTAAAATTACACTTAAGGACCCCACATTTTTGTCTACTTTCCTTCTTGGCCTTGAAACTTTCCATAATTGCACTTAAGTCCTTTCATTTCCTTTACTAGGTCTAGGGGCATTATTGTCTTTTCATATTTTACCAGAGTATTCTCTGGCCCTGGTCAACTATCCAGATACCCCTTCTTGACTGTCTAACCTTAGCCAAATGACCAAAATACCCTTTACTCATTCTTCAGTTATTCTATAACATAAGGGCATTTTCGTCATTTTGCACATTTTTCCCGGACACCGGCCCCTCTTACCACTGAACTGATATTATGGGCCTGGGCCTTCCCTGGTGTCACTACGGGCCTTAGACAACACTGTATGGCCTCTGGCCATAGTCCGATCATCTCTATTCGGACCGCTTTTCCTTTACCGATTATAACTGTAATTTTCCATCTTCGAGAATTTTTACAGAAAAATCGGGACCTCAAATCAAAATTCTGTGTTGCGTTATTCAATCCGAAATCCTTTTCTCTAACTTTCGGTATTTTCAGATATTTTATCCGGACCGGACTATTTTGGCCTGAAAGTACGCTCCCGCGCACACTTTTCCAAAAATGATCATTTTACCCCTGGTTACATTTCTAATTCTTTCATACACATAGAGACCTCATATGCACATTTCACAGTTCAGTGAAATGATCAGCATAATTTTCTCTATTTTCTGGCAAAATATGGTACTCATCGGTTACCAGCCCGATCTTTCCCATAATTACGATTATGCCCTTGAATTCTCTTCCTGGCATCTCTAGGCCTAAAAATTGGGGTGTTACAAACTGTTCCTCAATGAAGCCTCCAATGACTGTACGGGATGATGTCTTAAGGAGGTGTTTCCATTTTACCTTGGAAGGGAAGGCTAAGGAGTGGCTATACAATTTGCCAACTCATTTCTCAACTCTTACATGGGATCAGCTAAAATCAACTTATCTTAAATAGTTTTTCCCACCTTCAAAGACCACTCGAATGAAGAAGGAAATCGTTAATATTCTGTAATAAGATGGAGAGTCTTTACATGAGTATTGGACGAGGTTTCTTAATCATTGGCTAGAAGCCCTCACCATAACATGACCAAGGCTGATTTAGTAGACATTTTCTTTGATGGTTTACTTCCTCATAATCAGGTTTCCTTGAATACAGCAGCGAATGGTTCTTTAAGAGATAAGACCCCATAAGCAAGTTGGGAGTTATTCCAGAAAATGGCCAATGAAGACCATCAGACTGGAGATCCAAGAAGAACACCCACCTCATCTTCGAGTAATTCAAATGTAATATTGGCAGAATTAGCAGCCTTGGGAAACCGAATGGAGAAGAGGATGAATCTGATTGAAAGAGAGCTTCATTCCACAAAACAAGTTCATGCAGTAGATACCTCACAAGCCTTAGTTACAGGATGTGAATCCTATGGTTCAATGATGCATGCTACAAGTACATGTGATAGACAGTTTGAAGAAGTTGCAGCAATGCATCAAGGAAGAGAGAATAATTACCAGAAGAGAAACCCATACTCCAACACATATAATCTTGGCTGGAGAGTGAAACATCCTCCTTTATACTCCTCAGAGTACACTGCGGAAGCAATATTAGCTTAACTTAAGTCCAGAGGTTGAACTTTTACTCCTAAGTTCCTTACTCTGAACCTATACTTTGAGAACTGATTTCTCACCTTCTACACATCCAAATGAGGCTTAATACCTATCCACGGGATGCCCCAGATGTGTACTACTGGCTCACTAAATTTCGTGGCCAGACTCCTCCATTAACTAGGTCAAACTGAGGTCAGAACACTGCTGCCTCAGGACCTGCAAATTTCCCTCTTAATTTAACATACATAAATTGCATATGCCAAACCATATTTATCATTGAATAACATCATGTCATACAACAAGGCATACACAACAAGACATATACAGAATCTTGCTATCTCTATTACATCTCTTTCTGCCTAAACTCCGGCAACATAACCGCTACGCTTCATTTATACAAAGAACTGAACTGTACTGATTCGGTACTCCCCTTATGAGAACTACCATTCTACGTAGTACCCAGGAAAGACTAGATGAACCGGCTAGGTCCACTCACTTCTAGCCTCCTTAGACAGCACTACGAACACAGTACTTATCATATACTGATGTTCAGTCTTTACTTTGGCAGCATAACGGCGTCTCTTGGCTTTCTCAAAATCCACTTCAGCATAACCTCCCTGTAATGGGTTATGTATGGGGATGAGATTCGGGGGAATCTCAGTAGCAACAATCATAACAATATTGTAATGCAGAGTGACAGTGCCTGCTTGTGATTGTGTACAGATAAGTATGTTGCGTGCTTCCATGCTCAATAACATATGATAATAGCATTACAGCAGAGCTTCAGACATAACATATAAGACAACAATCCAACCAAATAATAGCACATCAAATCACAAAGCCATTACATAAAAGCTTGGATTAGTTACTACCTGGCTAGCTTAGCAGAACCTTACTATCTCTATTATGCTTCCAGCTCCGCCAGAACTTCCTTACTTCCTTTCTCCCTTTCTCTCTTCCTTTCCTTCTCCCTTTCTCTCTTCTTTCTCTCTCTTCTCCTCTCCATGCGTGGAGCAAATGAAGACCATGGGGGGGTATTTATAACCTCCTCCAATGGCATTTCTGTAATTACCATGCACTTTGATCCTGCGGTCCTGGTTTTTCCTGGATTTTCCTATTTTCTTTAATTCCTCCTTTACTGCATCATGCATGACATCATCGGGACACCTCACCGGGACACCTCAGCTCCACATTTTCCACATGCTGAAATTCCTGGACACCTCAGCAGCTAACTCAGCAGGCTGACTCACCGGTCTAGTGTCTTGCCTCGTAATGTGTGCCCTCAGCTTTATCTGCTTTCTGCAGACTAATGCCATGTGGCGACTGGAAGAGACCTTGCACACTTCCCAATGCTATCCAGATAAGTCCCAGACTTATCTGATCACTTCCTCGGTTTTCGTGCCAACCGAGTAACTTTACTCTACTGAATCACCCCTCTAATGCCATGTGGCATCTTGTGGGTCCCATGAGTACCACTTACGAGTCTACCTCATGGTTTCCAGATAACCTTTCCTGTATCTGACCTCTTGCCTCCGGTCTATCTCTAACCGGGTAACTATCTCTTTTGTACCTTCACCACTCTTGGCCCATACGCTTTGGCACCACTTTAACCACTAGTCGCGACCTCACCATCATCTCATCGCGACCTAACACCTTCTGGTTCATTAGTCGCGACCACAGCACTCTCTAGTCACAACCACAACATTCTTTAGTCGCGACCATAACAGTCTTTCGTCGCGACCACATCACTTTTTAGTCGCAACCAGGCTTATTCTACTCATTAGTCGCGACACCACATACATATCCGTCACGACTAAGCCTCTCTGCCAATATTAGTCGCAACCATAATACACTCTCGTCGCGACCAAAGTCCCTATCATCGCGACCTAACTAGTCAACTCTTGAATCTTTGACCTTTACATCATCCCAAATGGCCATTTACCCCTTGGGACTTCCACTGTTTACACATAAGTCCCCGCACCTTTACTTACTCGCAGCTCAGTCCCTGAAACTCTTTGCGTTCCTCTAGGACTTCTGCTAAAAAGGGGTCTAGTAGCCTATTAATCTTAGGCTATTTCTGCATCTCTAGGCCTGAAAACTGGGATGTTACATTTCTCCTCCCCTTTAAATAAATTTCGTCCTCGAAATTTAATTAGTACCATAGCCAAATTAACTTAACATCTGGCACAGTACTCATCATAACTTTACATCTCTTCGTAACATGCTTATCTTTTCTCTGGGTCAACTCAATCAGAGCTGAAATCTACTTTTCTCTTATGGATCACTTACTGCACTTTATAAGTAGTGTCCATTTCTTTCATATGAAATTCTCTCGAATATTACTATATTCGGGAATTTCTTCTAACTACTCATCATACTTCTGGCATCTATCTCGTATTACTTTTCTTGATATCTCGCAGACTGCTTTAAAATCTACAACATTTCATCTTTCTTTGCACTGAACGTCATACAGAGAGAGGACTTACACAGCTATTCTTTCTTTACTTTGCTGCTAAATGAAAGCACCTACTCTAACATGCATAATGCCTGGCCAACATACTGCAGGACTGCATACCTGCTTATGAATGCAAAGCTCTAATGCTGGAGCTCAAGCATTCCTGTTCTAACTAGGCACAGCTCTAACACTCGGAGCTTGCATAGTTTTAGCATAACATAAGGCCTAGCATCTCATGCAAGGAGTGAAAGCTCTCATTTTCTATTCTCTTGCATAGCATAATAAATTTTCTATTCTCTTGCATAGCATAACATTTAAACATATGATCCCTACCAAAAAGGGAGCCTCTCTGTCTGTTCATACAATGCACATCTCTAGGTGCGTGTCATATTACACGTTTACTACCGTGTATCTCTCTGGGTGAGTTTATCAACTAGTGAAGCTTCCTTACCTTAACTTTGTCTTTGGCATTCATCTTCTCAAAGAGATACTACATTGTACTCATGTCTCATGGCTCATTACTTTCCTTAGGCTAGGTCTAACTGCGACCTCGGGATCTAACTGCGATCAACCGTTAGCCTATTCAGAATCTAACTATGACTCTGAATCTGTTAGGATCTAACTGCAGCCCTGGAGCCATGTTAGGATCTAACTGTGACCCTCCAGAATCTAACTGCGATTCTGTTGTACTATAGATCCCCCGAAGATCTTAAACCAACAAACTAAGTTATAAGGCTAACTGCTTCCACCTGTTGATAACTCCATAAATAAAAATTTTATAGCCTCATATCGTTTACCCAGACTTTACTTACTTCCTCTCTTACTCAGGAGTTCCTTCTCATTTTTCTTACTTTACTGTGGCTTACCATTGGCTTGTGCCCTTATGGTCTAACCACCTGCCATTCTATGGTTTCATCATTTCAATCTGTGCTCTAACTGCGAGCCATTAGAACTATGCTCTAAATGTGAGCATTCTGTATTAGATCCAACTCTTATCTGAAGAGTGATCTATACTCATCTGGATCTAGCTCTATCTGGGAGCCATATGTTTCAGATCTAGAAACAATCTTTTTTCTTTCTTTCTGTCTACCATTCCTTTCAACAGAAATGGCTCTGAGTACTGTATTCACAAGTCTGCAGAATTACCCAAGTAACCTCAATCATAACATATCTGAATATCATAGCTTATTGTCCCATAAACTGCGACTATCTATCATCCTCAATACATATCTCATTACATGTCATATGGTATGGGAGCAACATACTTTCTCATAACTTTCTTATCTCATATCTGTACTCATATATACTCTACCCTGTACGCACTGCCAAAAGGGGAGTACTCATTCATCATGGCATACTCTAACATGCATGTCATCATATGACAACTGCAAGGAGATGTGTAACATCCCAATTTTTGGTCTAGGAATCGGGACAGTTCATCTAGGTCCAAAATAAGGAATGTGAGGAATATCCTAAGTTTTAAGCCTAGAAATTCTGCAGGTAGCTTGATATGGGCTGGCTCCTGTGTAAGATAACCTGATATGGGCGGGTTGTCGAGCCTTTCAATTAACGATGACTCCCGAAGAGTTTAGGGGATGAGTTATTGAAAGAGAATTTCTAGAACTTAAGATAAAGGATGAGAAGATGAGCAATGAGGCCAGAAAGAGAATGCAGGGGCAAAATCGTAATTATGGGAAAGATCGGGCTGGTAGCCGATGAGTACCATATTTTGCCAGAAAATAGAGAAAATTATGCTGATCATTTCACTGAACTGTGAAATGTGCATATGAGGTCTCTATGTGTATGAAAGAATTAGAAATATGACCAGGGGTAAAATGGTCATTTTGGAAAAGTGTGCGCGTGAGTGCTTTTTCAGGCCAAAACAGCCGGTCCGGATAAAATATCTAAAAATACCGGGAGATAGAGAAAAGGATTCCGGGTTGAATGAGGAGTCACGGAATTTTGATTTGAGGTCCCGATTTTTCTGTAAAAATTCCGGAAGATGGGAATTTACAGTTATAATCGGTAAAGAAAAAGCAGTCCCAATAGGGATGATCGGACTGTGGCCAGGGGGGCCGTATAGTGTTTCTAAGGCCTTTAGTGACACCAGGGAAGGCCCAGGCCCATTAGATCAGTCCAGTGGTAAAAGGGGCCGGTGTTCGGGAAAAAGGTGCGAAATGACGAAAATGCCCCTATGTTATAGAACAGCTGAAGAATGAGTAAAGGGTATTTTGGTCATTTGCCTAAGGTTAGACAGTCCAGGGAAGTTATCTGGATAGTTGACCAGGGTCAAAGAATACTCTGGTAAGATGGGAAAAGACAATAATGCCCCTAGACCTAATAAAGTAAAGAGAGACTAAGGGCATTTTGGTAATTTGCCAAGGGGTGTTTCTTGGGAATCGTGCCATCAGAGTACTTGGGCTGGATCAGAGACCCAAGATGATATTTCCAGGCCCAAAAACGCAGGCCCAGTGATTCAGGGGGGAAAAGTGGCATTAAAATAATGATTTAATGACTTTTCAGTAAAGTAAAGTTACTCGGTTGGCACGAAAACTGAGGAGGTGATCAAATAAGTCTGGGACTTACCTGGATAGCATTGGGAAGCGTGCAAGGTCTCTTCCAGGCGCCACATGGCATTAGTCTGGAGAAAGCAGATAAAGCTGAGGACACGCTTTACGAGGCAAGAGACTGGACCGGTGAGTCAGCATGCTGAGTCAGCTGCTGAGGTGTCAAGGATTTCAGACATGTGATAAATGTGGCGCTGAGGTGTCCTGGATGATGTCATGCATGATGCAGTAGAAAGGAATAAAAGAAAATAGGAAATTCCAGGAAAAACCAGGACCACAAGTTCATATGGCTTCAAAATTACAGGAATGCCATTGAAGGAAACTATAAATACCCCCTCCCCCTCCCATTTCATGCATCCCACGATTTTGAGCCTTTTAGAGAGAGGAGGAGGTGCTAGAGAGAGAAAGTGAGAGGAAGAAAGAAAGAAAGGAAGTTCTAGTGGAGCTGGAAGCAGAATAGAGATAGTAGAGCTCTGCTAAGCCTTTGAGGTAGTAACTAATCCTAGCTTTTATGTAATGCCTTTGTGATTTATTGTGCTATTGTTTGGTTGGATTGTTGTCTTATATGTTATGCTTGAAGCTCTACTGCAATGCTATGATCATATGTTATTGAGTATGGAAGCACGCAGCATACTTATCTGTACACAATCACAAGCAAGCACTATCACACTGTATTACATATATTGTTATGATTGTTGCTACTGAGATTCCCCCGAATCTCATCCCCATCCATAACCTATTACAGGGAGGTTATGCTGAAGTGGATTTTGAGAATCCTATGAGACGCCGTTATGCTGCCGAAGTAAAGACTGAACATCAGTATATGATAAGTACTGTGTACGTAGTGCTGTCTAAGGAGGCTAGAAGTGAGTGGACCTAGCCGGTTCATCTAGTCTTTCCTGGGTACTACGTAGAATGGTAGTTCTCATGAGGGGATTACCGAATCAGTACAGTTCAGTTCTTTGTACAGATGAAGCGTAGCGGTTATGCTGCCGGAGTTTAGGCAGAAAGAGATGTAATAGAGATAGCAAGATTATGTATATGTCTTGCTGTGTATGCCATGCTGTATGACATTATGTTATTCAATGATAAGTGTTGTTTGGCATATTCAATTTATGTATGGTAAATTAAGGGGAAATTCGCAGGTCCTGAGGTAGCAGTATTTTGACCTCAGATTGACCTAGTAAACGAAGGGGTTTGGCCACGAAATTTGGCAGGCCAGTCGTACACATCTGGGGCATTACGTGGATAGGTAATAAGCCTCATTTGGTTGTGTAGAATGAGATTAATTAATTTTCAAATTAAAGGTTCAGAATAAGGAACTTAAGAGTGAAATTTTGAATTTCTGGGCTTAAGTTAAGATATAATCGAGCTAATATGGCTTCCGCAAGTGTACTCTGAGGAGCCTAAGGGAGGATGTTTCATTTTGGTATCAGAGCATGAGGTTCTGGCACAAAGTAATAGGTTCTGGCATAGACCGGACAGGATTCTAGTTCAGAGCATAAGATTCTAGCACCGAACAGAAGGTTCTGGCTTAGTGATGCTCTGATTTAGAAAGGTTATTTCCCTAGAGTACATAGAGGTTTAGAAAAGCCCAGTGGAGGTAAAGCTCTTAAATCAGAAAGTGAGATAAGGTAGACCCCGAAATTACGTCAAGATGGGGTAAGATATGAAAGAAATGGACACTACTCACAAGTCCAGTAAGTTGTCCATAAGCATAAGCAGATAAATAGATGATAAAAGATCACAGCTGGAAAAAAGCATTTCAACACCGGTTGAAAATGGCATTCAACATCGCACACACAACCGGTGTAGAAACGGACCGTGTAAAAAGTCAGATATTTTACACCGGTCCTACAATCGGTGTAGAATGTATAATTTTTTACACCGGACTAAATTTTAAATCGGTTCACATTTACATCCGGTGTAATATTTTTAACATCTGCACCGGTTGAATATTGGGACGGTGTAAATTTTTAAATTTTTAACACCGGTTGAATATTGGGACGGTGTAAATTTTTAAATTTTTAACACCGGTTGAATATTGGGATGGTGTAGATGTTATTAAATTTAATTTATATATGTTCTTACTACACCGGTGGGTATGTACCTCCGATGTAGATGTTATTAAATTTATATTTGATAGATTTCGTTGGCCTGAAGCTTCAGAAGTAAACTGCCCAAATGTAATATATGACTCAATCATCGATCATCATCAGTTCAAGATGCCAGAGACATATATAATTCAATTGCTCATTATATTATTCATTGAATAAAACTCAATACAAAAATGCTACAATTTGAACAGAAAAATGTATTCAGTGAAAGACAAATACTATTGAGAAGGAAGGATTTGAACAAAAAACTCTGCCCACCGATTACGCAGGTCCTCAATATCTTGGTCAGGAAATGGATCAGGTTGTTCAAACATCTGAAATATGAAATCAAAATCAAAGAAATTAAGGCATTACTAATTTAGATTAGATTGACAATTAAGAAATATGAAATCATTCAAAATATAATTTTACCTCCCCACTTAGGTCAATCCTATTTGCCAAGATAATATTGACCATGTGTCTGACTATGTAGAAGCCGCACAAGTTGCTTTCTCTGGGTTGCCTTCGACTCTGTAATGTTAACAAGAGAAAAATTATTTCTCATCATCAAAACGGGGAACCTAGCTAACACCTAATATATACTTTTATTACCATCGGTGTGATCCATTCAGGGTCCCTCACCAAATTAGCGTGCTTAAGGCCCCTTGCAACTGCGAATGTCCTCATAGCCCTATGACCAAAGTTAACAAGTTAGTAACCCATTTATCACACAGATCATTGTGTATAGAAGAGAACTCACGTACGTGTTCATGATCTTCCTAACATCCACCGAGGGCTTGTAATGGAGGGAGCATAAGAAGAAAACTTTATAGCTATGCTTACATAGGATGACAAGTTGCCAATGATTGCTGTAGAGATTAGTTAAAAGAAAATGAGTATTATAATTAAGCAACTACAAAACTAGTATATATAAAATAAAATGAAACATTATTATTCTTACTCATGCATATATGGTGCGAAGAAACAATCAATATCGGTTTCACCGAGCCTCTCTGAAATGTATGCAAGTCTCGAAGATTGAGAGGTCCCTTTAGCATAAATCTGAATTGGGCATAGGAATCCGAACTTTTTTTGTTTGCCCTTGGAGGAAACCAACTCAGCTTGCATGTACCTACAGGCAATGCATGCACGACATTAGTTGTAAGACTTGAACTTTGTTATTACATATATTTACATTTAAATTATACTTACATCAAAAACACTTGGATGCAGCCGGAGGTCAGTTCTTCCTTGGGAGTGATCAGAGATTTGACGTCCGCATGATCCAGGAAGGCCGGTGCCCCCATGTTGCCCACAACTGAATCCATAGGCAACGCGTCCACATGGAATGTTTTGTCATATGCCATTAGGATCACACGTTGCATGGCATTCAAAGCGGGAGGGGTGGGAAGTTGGTCGGGGGATGAGGCGACGTGATCCGAAACAAGATGCTTTGGCCACAATATGAAAGTCCCTTTTGCTTGGCTCACTGTCTTCACCTCATCAGTGGGAATTGGGACAAGAGCATCTCCAATTAGCACGGCTTCAACTGTCACCCTTAATTGATCGTCCTGAATTTGGACGTGGTGAACAGTAGTTGCCCCTAGGCTATGGATGGAGCCATGTGCCACTAAGCGTCTAAGAGGATCCTCAACATATAGATCACAATGTTCTGCATCCTCTGACAGCGGCAAGCAACAACTCCCCTTAGTGCTTTGACGGACTGCAGTTGAGGGCGGGAGGGGATCAGTTGGCTCTTGCTGCCTTGATGTCATCATGGACAACATTTCTTCCTTCATCTTTGCGAACCCCTCTTGTAATCGCGCCTCAATTGAAGCTTCTGCTTGTGCCCTAGCCTCTATCCAAGCCTCTTCCTTAGCCTCTGCCCTTATGGTGGAGAGCAAGGATGCCAACTCTGCCCTCGGCACCACATGTGGGGAACGTATTTGAGATGCTCCAAAGTAATATCTTATACCCACACCTCTTCCAACTCCCCTGACACGGCCCCCATGTTCTTGTTTCCCAGTGGCAACAATCAAGATGTCATTCCTACCATCTGACTTGAAGGATCCATGGGACTCTTGTTGTTTAAGATCACTCTATAACATAGAAAGAACAACAAACATAAGGAAAATGATATAATTATATATAGTCTACTATCACAAAATAATGCAAGTAGTGCTTACAATTTTTTCAGCAATCATGCGAGCATTGTAGCTTGTAAAAGCTCCGCTCTTTCTTTGGCGAGCGTACAACCATTTTTCTTCGCGACGTATCGGAGAGGGGGGGTCAAGAAGAACACTAGGATCCGACCCAGCACTTTCTTCTAACCTCTTCCTCTTGGCCCCCAACAACTCTCTTTCTGCCTTCGCGTAACCCCCTCGAGACATTGTGTGGGGGCAATCATTCTTGAGGGCGTATTCAATCGCTTTTGCTCTTTTTTCCTACAAGACATGAAGTATTTAAAATCAATACATATGATACTCTGATACGTTTTCTGCAACCACATACAAAAGGATACACTCACCATTGCTACTGGCGTGGTCCGATTCCTAACAAATTGTTCCCACGCAGCTTCGTCAATGAATTGATACTTGCTGCATGGAGAAGGTTGAGGATGACCACTTCTGTCCTGTCCATGCAGATACTGACGAGCTAGTTGTGTCTTGAATGCCCTCCAACGCTCACAGCAATAAGACAACGTCTTCTTCTTCAAGAACTCATTGTTGGGCACATCGTAAGTGAGCTGCAATGTTTGCCATTGAAAGCAGAGTAATCAACAAACAGTTGTGTATTTGGTATTGCTCTGCATGCAATATTAGATAGTTCCTATACTCGGATAGTGTCCCAAATTTGATTCTTCACGCGATCATCCACAGCATCCCAAGTCAAATAGGTGATGCTAGGCTTGTTGCGTGCTAGGAGGCTGACAAAACTTACGTACTTTGTCCTGTGTTCACCAGTTGGGTTCCAGTTTCTGTCAAACTCTATCGGAAGCAGTTTCCCCTCTATCCTGTCCTTCGTAATGTCTTTCAAACGAGTCGCACTTCTGCCCTTCCTTTGCTTAGTGGCGCTTGGAGCATCGCCAGCCTCAATCTGAGTAACTCTATCCTCCATATTCCTATGTACGCAATAACAACATCAAAAACATTGAAAACAGACTTAACCCTTTTTCCCTCAACCCGTCAGAACACACAAAACTTGTTCCTTTAGCAGTTATGAATGGAAAGATGTGCCAGCATTCATCAGGAAAAATAGAAAACCTAGATTAAACGAACATAAAAATGGCATCGCACGTACACAGGGAAAAAAATGCAGAGAACACGTACACTTACGGAATAGCAGAACGAGAGAGGTGACAGAGAAGAACGACTGACCGAGCACGGAGAAGCCTCGCGAGAACCACAGAGCACGATGAGCGGCGATAAAAAAGAGTATGTGAGAAAGGAGAAGATTGAAGGTCATCGCGCCAAGAGGCGGGTTAAAAAAATGAATATAAACATTTAACACCGGTTGTAAATAATTCTAACCCGGTCAAAACATAAATGACGTAAAAGTGAAACATTTTACACCGTCTAATTTTAACAACCGGTGTCAAAAATAAACATCGATAATTATAACACCGGATAAAGTATAACCCGGTGTAAAATCGAACAATAAATTATTATTAGACGTGACCTGTTACACCGAATATCACTTAAGACCGGTGTTAAATGTTGTAGTTTTTTTTTTAAAACTTCACCACCTTATAATATCATCCCATCCTTAGCGTCACAACATTCTTATCAGAACAAGAATCTGTCTCTGTTATTATTACATCAAAATCATATACGCAATCATTACAAGAAACTTAAAATTGCATGTTTAGACTAAACAAGAAACACATAGAAATTAATCAGAATCCACTTCTTCTTCATTTAATTGTGGTAAACCTACTGAAAAAGAAGGGATCTCATAAAAAGAATCATCATTGTCAACAACACTTTTCCCTTGGAGCGTGACAGACCATCTTTCATTCTGAGGATCAGTGATAAATAACACTTGCTTTGCTTGGTCTGCCATAATGAAAGGCTCATCCCCAAAACTTATATTATTCAAATCCACCAGTGTAAATCCTAACTGATCGACCATAACACCGTTGTTTACATTAGCCCACTTGCATTTGAATACGGGAACTTTGAATTTGGAGTAGTCCACCTGTTCCACCTGTTCACCATGCCATACCCATACCGTGTAACTCTTGCAAAACCCCTCGCAAATTAGATGAGTGTAAATATCAGCAGGACTTTGTTTCCTCTCATTCAAACAACTCACACAAGGACAATAAAACCTTCCATTGTCATCATCACCATTCCGTTTAGCAAAATCCAAAAACTCCTTCACCCCCTCAGCATACTCAACACTTGTTCGTTTAGCATTTATCCAACTACGATCCATATTTGTGGAAGACTATAAGAACTAGAAAAGCAGAAAACAAGAAATTAAACCATTACGTTGCAGCTAATACATGGAGAGAATAAATTTTCAGTTCGCGAGAGGAGTTCAAAACAAAACTCACCGTCCGTGAAGCGCCGAGAAGTCTTAACGCGCGAACCAGGGAAAAATGAGAGATGGAAGGCGCGAGAAATGTACCAAATAAAAGAGTATTTGGAAAAAAATAAGAAACTATACACCGGACAAACTGTTACACCGGTGTAGATATAAATATAAAAGTTGTATTTATAGTATATTTTACATCGGACAATATATATTGACCGGTGTAAAATATATCAGTTTATTTATAGTATATTTTACACCGGTCAATAAATATGGACCGGTGTATAATATATCAGTTTTTTTTTCCTACATCCAGAGTCAGCCATGTCATCAACTTTTACACAAAAAAATATATACATCAGAATATATAAAAGTTGCAATCTTTCACTACTCATCAGACTCAGAGTTTTGGGAGTCATCAGATTGGGTGAGATCAACAGGATTAAAGAAGCTATCACGGGGTTGATGGCGGCGAACTTCTGAGCGGAAATCCCTGAAACTTACTTTCAGTCTGTCAACTTTGCGATTCAGTTCTTCCACAGAGTCCTCCAGCCCATTGAAGCGCAGTATGAGTTCCTCAAGCCTCTCCATCAGAGTCACAACCAGGGGAGGAGGAGAAGGAACAGAAGGGTGAGGATCAGGATGTTTGTCTTCAAAGTCGTCTCTATTTCTTTTGTTGGGCGGAGAAGGAGGCGTGCGTGAGGAAGAGGCCATTGGAGGAGTCAGATAGATGAAAAGAAAATAAAACAGAAGAATGGTATACATATATATATGGTTAACGTTCATGATCAATAAGAATATAGAAGAATGCGCAATTGGCCTTCTATCATAATGACTACAAAGTATAAACGTTGGGAACCCAAGAAGTGAAATGAAAGGTCTGACAAATAAAGAAGCGAGCGGGAAATCATAGACAGGAAACTGAAGAGGCGATGAAGCTGCACCGGGTGTTTATATTTAAATCGGTTAATTTTAAAACCGGTGTAAACATTTAATTTTTTTATAAATAGACACCGGACTATATATTTCCACCTCGGTCAATATAAATACGCTGTAGAAAGTAAAAATCTAAACCGGACTAAATATTTCCACATCGGTCTCTATAACATCCGCTGTAGAAAGTAAACATCTAAACCGGACTAAATATTTCCACATCGTTCATGAGTAAATACGGTGTGAATATTTCATTTTATTTACAAAAATGCCACCGCTCATTTTTGTAAAACCGTCTCCGCATTGACCGGTTTAAAAATGGGGATTTCGATTGCCCATTTTCCACCAGTGGATTGATGAGCTATAATGAGATAGCTAGAATGAGATTTGTCTAGGAATGATCCTAGGACATGGTCTAAGGCTAGAGATGTGATGGGCTGATGTTCCCTAAGTAGAGGGATTCCATCATAGAGAAGTGATAGACCTAGGGTAGAGTACCCTAGAGGATAGAAATGATAGTAAGAGATGATGAATGAGATCCATGCGACTGAAGTTCGCTAGGATCAAGAGAAAGAGGTAGGGAAGCATTGGCTAAGAGTACTCTGGGAGGTAGCTCAAGTTGTGAAGCCAATAGCAAGAGAAAGAGGCAATAGTTCAGGCAGGGGACTGATCAAGGAGAAGATCAGGTTGGAGAGCAGAGATGTAAAAGTGGTGAGCCATGGCACATAGGAGTGTCGAGCAGGGCAATGCAGTGGTGAGAGAAAGGCCACTTGGCGAGAGTTGCCTACGAATACCGACATCCCTCGGAAAGGTGTTTGTTACCACAGACAGAGTCTCCAAATTTCCCCTGAGGTCGACCCTAAGAATGGTTAAGAGGAACCATAGCTGTAAGGGCGACTGAACTGTAAGGAACTATATGCCTAGATGATAATGTGGACGAAGAGTTCTTTTCTGATCTAGAGAATATGGTTATTATAACAACTTATGAGAAATAATTAGTAAGATAATAAATCTGTCTTAGCTCAGTGATGAGGTTGCTGTATGAGGGGTTAGGGCATGGATAGCTGTAAGCAAGTATAATGAGAGATGTTAGTTGCTAAGAATCCATATGGAAGGTCTGGGACCAAGCTGTTGCTCCTCTAGACCATCACTGGAGTGCGAATAAGACGGAGAGGGATATCTTACTGGTAATAGATATGACTGCGTTATAAGAATCACATAGCTGTATAGATCAGTAAGAAGTTCTCTTCAGGAAAGATGAGGTATCCCTTGAAATTTCGAGGACGAAATTTTTTTAAAGGGGAGGAGAATTGTAACATCCCAATTTTTGGTCTAGGAATCGGGACAGTTCATCTAGGTCCAAAATGAGGAATGTGAGGAATATCCTAAGTTTTAAGCCTAGAAATTCTGCAGGTAGCTTGATATGGGCTGGCTCCTGTGTAAGATAACCTGATATGGGCGGGTTGTCGAGCCTTTCAATTAACGATGACTCCCAAAGAGTTTAGGGGATGAGTTATTGAAAGAGAATTTCTAGAACTTAAGATAAAGGATGAGAAGATGAGCAATGAGGCCAGAAAGAGAATGCAGGGGCAAAATCGTAATTATGGGAAAGATCGGGCTGGTAGCCGATGAGTACCATATTTTGTCAGAAAATAGAGAAAATTATGCTGATCATTTCACTGAACTGTGAAATGTGCATATGAGGTCTCTATGTGTATGAAAGAATTAGAAATATAACCAGGGGTAAAATGGTCATTTTGGAAAAGTGTGCGCGTGAGTGCTTTTTCAGGCCAAAACAGCCGGTCCGGATAAAATATCTGAAAATACCGGGAGATAGAGAAAAGGATTCCGGGTTGAATGAGGAGTCACGGAATTTTGATTTGAGGTCCCGATTTTTCTGTAAAAATTCCGGAAGATGGGAATTTACAGTTATAATCGGTAAAGAAAAAGCAGTCCCAATAGGGATGATCGGACTGTGGCCAGGGGGGCCGTATAGTGTTTCTAAGGCCTTTAGTGACACCAGGGAAGGCCCAGGCCCATTAGATCAGTCCAGTGGTAAAAGGGGCCGGTGTCCGGGAAAAAGGTGCGAAATGACGAAAATGCCCCTATGTTATAGAACAGCTGAAGAATGAGTAAAGGGTATTTTGGTCATTTGCCTAAGGTTAGACAGTCCAGGGAAGTTATCTGGATAGTTGACCAGGGTCAAAGAATACTCTGGTAAGATGGGAAAAGACAATAATGCCCCTAGACCTAATAAAGTAAAGAGAGAGACTAAGGGCATTTTGGTAATTTGCCAAGGGGTGTTTCTTGGGAATCGTGCCATCAGAGTACTTGGGCTGGATCAGAGACCCAAGATGATATTTCCAGGCCCAAAAACGCAGGCCCAGTGATTCAGGGGGGAAAAGTGGCATTAAAATAATGATTTAATGACTTTTCAGTAAAGTAAAGTTACTCGGTTGGCACGAAAACCGAGGAGGTGATCAGATAAGTCTGGGACTTACCTGGATAGCATTGGGAAGCGTGCAAGGTCTCTTCCAGGCGCCACATGGCATTAGTCTGGAGAAAGCAGATAAAGCTGAGGACACGCTTTACGAGGCAAGAGACTGGACCGGTGAGTCAGCATGCTGAGTCAGCTGCTGAGGTGTCCAGGATTTCAGACATGTGATAAATGTGGCGCTGAGGTGTCCTGGATGATGTCATGCATGATGCAGTAGAAAGGAATAAAAGAAAATAGGAAATTCCAGGAAAAACCAGGACCACAAGTTCATATGGCTTCAAAATTACAGGAATGCCATTGAAGGAAACTATAAATAGGATGATGTCATACAGGAATGTTGTGTATGCCATGCTGTATGACATTATGTTATTCAATGATAAGTGTTGTTTGGCATATTCAATTTATGTATGGTAAATTAAGGGGAAATTCGCAGGTCCTGAGGTAGCAGTGTTTTGACCTCAGATTGACCTAGTAAACGAAGGGGTTTGGCCACGAAATTTGGCAGGCCAGTCGTACACATCTGGGGCATTACGTGGATAGGTAATAAGCCTCATTTGGTTGTGTAGAATGAGATTAATTAATTTTCAAATTAAAGGTTCAGAATAAGGAACTTAAGAGTGAAATTTTGAATTTCTGGGCTAAAGTTAAGATATAATCGAGCTAATATGGCTTCCGCAAGTGTACTATGAGGAGCCTAAGGGAGGATGTTTCAAGATGCAATCATTCATCATATCTTATGGCATCATAAGCCATATCATCACCATACTTTGCTCAACCATCCATCAGACTAACTAAACCTCAAGGCATATTTTCTTTATCATATTGCCTATCATATCTTGGTCAGTCATCCTGAACACTTACTTATCTATTTCACTTAGGCTGCCACACTACCCTCTTACCAGGGTATAGACTCAACCCTTCATTATTCTTTCTTACATAGGGGATAGGGGAGTCACTGTATCTCGTAATCTGTGGCTACCTTTCTACTATCTCTTTACTTCTTCTGTCTATCCATCAGTCCTAGTCTATTCTTGACCGGACTGTGGTTCCTGATCGGTCTCTCTCTTGATCCTAGTGAACTTCAGTCGTATAGATCTCATTCCTCATCTCTTGCTATCATTTTCATTCTCTAGGGTACTCTACCCTGGATCTATCACTTCTCTGTGATGGAATTCCTCTGCTTAGGAACATTAGCTCTTTAGCTATTAACCATCACTTCTCTAGCCTTAGGTCATGTCCTAGGCTCATTCCTAGGCAAACCTCATACTAACTATCTGGCTAGCTCATCTTAACTCATCAGCATCATCCTTTGCTACTCATCCTGCCTAGCACGGATAACTCACATAGGGTCTACCTCATTGGAGTTGCCAGCTTCCTCTATGCATGGCTCCTCCACTCAAGCTCTATGTTCTTGTCTTATGTTCACCATCTTTTTCCTTTTCAAAAAGAAAAAAATGAGCACATATCTCTAGGAGCTTTCTAAACCTCTATCTGTCGCAACCTGAGTATTGGATAGTCGTGACTCACATCCTTTGTGATCTTTTGTCAGTGACCATCATACTCAACATTTCTGTTCATTCGTCGCGACCTGAGTATTGGATAGTCGTGACTCTATGATCTTGCGTCGCGACCGTCATACTCAACTTATCATAACCTAACATTTCTGTCCTTTAGTCGCGACCTAACTCCTCTCACGTCGCGACATGGACCTAACTCGTCGAGACCTAGGCCTCCTTACGTCGCAACCTAAGCTTTTTGCAATATACCGTCGCGACCTTGTAACATACACGTCGCGACCTAATCTCTCTGTAAATAACAGTCGCGACCTCTCCAATTCTTCGTCGCGACTAAAACTCTCTTTGAGCTACCTGTCGCGACCTAAAACCATATTAGTCGCGACTCAATGCCATTCTCACGCACTAAAGGGAAAATATTCTTTCTAAATCAGAGCATCACTAAGCCAGAACCTTTAGTTCTGTACCAGAATCTTATACTCTGAACCAGAGTCCTTTCTGGTCTATGCCAGAACCTCTTACTCTGATACCAAAATGAAACATCCTAATTTATACTCCTCAGAGTACACTTGCGGAAGCAATATTAGCTTAACTTAAGTCCAGAGGTTGAACTTTTACTCCTAAGTTCCTTACTCTGAACCTATAATTTGAGAACTGATTTCTCACCTTCTACACATCCAAATAAGGCTTAATACCTATCCACGGAATGCCCCAGATGTGTACTACTGTCTCACTAAATTTCGTGGCCAGACTCCTCCGTTAACTGGGTCAAACTGAGGTCAGAACACTGCTGCCTCAGGACCTGCAAATTTCCCTCTTAATTTAACATACATAAATTGCATATGCCAAACCATATTTATCATTGAATAACATCATGTCATACAACAAGGCATACACAACAAGACATATACAGAATCTTGCTATCTCTATTACATTTCTTTCTGCCTAAACTCCGGCAGCATAACCGCTATGCTTCATCTGTACAAAGAACTGAACTGTACTGATTCGGTAATCCCCTCATGAGAACTACCATTCTACGTAGTACCCAGGAAAGACTAGATGAACCGGCTAGGTCCACTCACTTCTAGCCTCCTTAGACAGCAGTACGTACACAGTACTTATCATATACTGATGTTCAGTCTTTACTTTGGCAGCATAACGGCGTCTCTTGGCTTTCTCAAAATCCACTTCAGCATAACCTCCCTGTAATGGGTTATGTATGGGGATGAGATTTAGGGAAATCTCAGTAGCAACAATCATAACAATATTGTAATGCAGAGTGACAGTGCCTGCTTGTGATTGTGTACAGATAAGTATGTTGCGTGCTTCCATGCTCAATAACATATGATAATAGCATTACAACAGAGCTTCAGACATACATATAAGACAACAATCCAACCAAACAATAGCACATCAAATCATAAAGCCATTACATAAAAGCTAGGATTAGTTACTACCTGGCTAGCTTAGCAGAACCTTACTATCTCTATTCTGCTTCCAGCTCCGCCAGAACTTCCTTACTTCCTTTCTCCCTTTCTCTCTTCCTTTCCTTCTCCCTTTCTCTCTTCTTTCTCTCTCTTCTCCTCTCCATGCGTGGAGCAAATGAAGACCATGGGGGGGTATTTATAACCTCCTCCAATGGCATTTCTGTAATTACCATGCACTTTGATCCTGCGGTCCTGGTTTTTCCTGGATTTTCCTATTTTCTTTAATTCCTCCTTTACTGCATCATGCATGACATCATCGGGACACCTCACCGGGACACCTCAGCGCCATATTTTCCACATGCTGAAATTCCTGGACACCTCAGCAGCTAACTCAGCAGGCTGACTCACCGGTCTAGTGTCTTGCCTCGTAATGCGTGCCCTCAGCTTTATCTGCTTTCTGCAGACTAATGCCATGTGTGTAATATCCTTAATTTTTTGTACTGGTTCCTATGTACAGATTAAACGGAATATATGAGCTCTATTTCCAGAAAAACATGTGGACCTTTATGTAAAGAAAAGGATTAAATTGCAAAAGAAATGAAATTAAGGGACCTAAATGCAATTATGGAAAGTTTAAAGTTAGGAATGAAAGGTAGACAAAAATGTGGGGTCTTAAAGTGTAATTTTAGCCAAATTAAGGGACTTAATTATAAAGAAGGAAAAGTTCCCTTGGGCTAAAGTGTAATTAAAGAAAATAAGCCAGAAGTGGTTTGCACCGCCCGACAGCATTTCAGTCCCAGATTCTACCAGAAGGTAGGGCAGGTGACGCAGGGTAACCAAGCCTAATACCGGAATTTTTGAAGACTCCAGATAGCCAGAAATGGACTGATCTTCCAAAAGTTATAAAAATTTATACCGGATACCCTAGATTTCAGATATAAGTGGGAAAATACAGGATGATGCGCCTTTATGGGGCGGATGTCGGGAAACCGACAGGATACCGATAGGAGGTCTGTAGGAAAAGTTATTCACAAAATAAAAAATCCAGACGGGAGTGTGAGGCCTCCGGGGATCCGGGTAGGAGATTTATCGGTATTTTTAAAGGGGCTGAATGCGATCGGATGACTTCGGTCAGATGACCGTTATAACCCCCAACGATGCCTGAACACAGTAGGACACTATATATGGGAAAATGAGCCGGTGTCCGGAAAAGGTGTATAATCGGTAAATAATAGTTAAAATATTCAATGAACTGTGTTAAAGGAAGATTCCTCGTAATACGTGCCATACAGGTAAGGGACCCAGGAAGCCCAAAAATGGCACCATTAGAGGCCCAATAAGACTCTTGGGCTGATAGGTGGGCCAGTATCCAGCAGAACCCCGGAAAAGTACGAAATTACGAAAATGCCCCTATGTTGTACAAAAAGGGCAGCAGATGAATAAAGGGTATTCTGGTCATTTTGGATAGACCCAGAGGGCAAGACATGTCTAAATAAGGTTGACTAGAGCTAGTATAAGCTTTGACCGGGTCCAGAAAGGTGTGAAATGACGATTTTGCCCTTAGGGTTAAAATAGGACAAGATAGGGCACCAAGGGCATTTTGGTCATTTCGCAGGGGATCTGTAATTGAGTCTGGACCCAGTATTAAAAAGTTAATGATATAAAGGGTCTAGATACTAAATTTGAGGTCAGTAGACATAAAAAGGATCTTCAGAAACATCAGATTCAGAAAACGGCACGTTTTTCGAGGCGATGGACCGGAAAGCTTCCAGAACCTCCAAATTTTGTCACATGAAGCATATGGGTGGTGAGGTGTCCCATGAGGTGTCCAGGGTGATACAGTAAAAAAGAATTAAAGAAAATAGGAAATTCCAGGAAAAACCAGGACCACAGGATCATAAGTCTTCCTAATTACAAGATTGCCATTGCTCAACACTATAAATACCCCCACCTAGCCCCTCATTTCGGCATAAGCAAGGAAGAAAGGAAGAGAGAAGTTCTTGAGAGAGAAAGTGTGAGAAAGAAAGAAGTAAGGAAGTTCTGGTGAAGTTGGAAGTAGTAGGGAAGTTTTAAAGCACTGCTTTTGAGGTAACAACTAATCCTAGCTCTTATGTAATGTCTTTGTGATGTGTTGTTTTGTTTGGTTGATTGTTGTCCTATATGTTATGCTTGAAGCTCTATTCCAATGCTATGATCATATGTTATTGAATATGGAAGCATGCAGCATACTTATCTGTACACAGTCACAAGCAAGCACCGTCACTCTGCATTACATATTTTGTTATGATTATTGTTACTGGGATTCTTTTGAATCTCATTCCCAAACATAACATTACAGGGGAGGTTCTGTCAAAATAAAATTTGGAAATCTTAAGAGACGCCGGTAGGCTGCCGAAATTCCGGCAACGAAGACGGAACAAAGAAAGGAACTGATACGTACTGTGTACGTAGTGCTGTCTAAGGAGGCTGGAAGTGAGTGGACCCAGCAGGTTCATCCAGTCTTTCCTGGGTACTACGTAGAATGGTAGTTCTCATAAGGGAATTACCGAATCGGTACAACATCGGTTACTTTCTAAAGAAGAATTGTAGCAGTTATGCTGTCGGATTTTAGACAGAGAAGGATGTAATAAAATATGAGGGAGTTAATCATGCACTGATATATAACAGTTGATTATTTGATATTAATTGTTATCTGGCCTGTATAACTGATATGTGTTGGTTGTATGCTTGGGTATGTAAAGACTAAATGCTGAAAATAGGCTCAGTGAACAGTAACTCGTGAAGACCCATTCTTGTTTGATAAATCATTAAAAATAGTAAATGATTGAATTAATATACGAAATGTTTAGGGTAAAAAGTAGACATACTAAGATTTAATTTGATATATATAATGTATAATTTTTATGTATACACGAAAAGATATAAATTGTTAAAGTTGGGACTAGAATGCTGGATTCAGGAGAAAGTTATTGGATGAACAGTAAGATTGAAACGTTGACCCACGTTAAATTTGTCAAGGATTGGTCAACCAATGATTTTTCCCTGAAATATATTTGAGTTATCTTCATGTAGCAATTTGAACCACTTTATTTCGATTTTTATAGAATTAGTTATGAATTTTCAAAATCAGGTATCTCATCTGGAATTTGCTACAGTGAACAGTACTCGATATGAATAAAATTCCAGATTAAGTGTTTAGACTTCAATGACCCTGAAAGTGGTTTAAGTGCTACTGAATGGTCCCTAAGATGTATAAAAATAAGGATGTGACATTTTGGTATCAGAGCAAAGGATTCCGGCTTAAGAAATGCTCTGAGTAGATGATTTATAGAAAGATATACCATGATAAGCCGTCATAATTGACACTAAGTTAGTGTTTGTAGGATGGCTAGACATAGATTTGGGTCTAAAACTACAGTAAACCAATGGGAGGTTAGACAAGAGGTCTCTAGTTCAGATAGTTCAGAAGAGGAGATAATGAGCAATGATTCTGACCCTTGGACACCTTCGGTAGTTGGTAACTCTGAAGAGGAAAGTTCCTCAGTAAGATCAAACTTCCCGAGTGATGATCAGGAGGTGATGGTGATAGAAGGCCCTATTCCTGCCATTCCTATAAGTGCGGTACCCTTGAATATAACAGACAGTTCAGGATCCAGCCAAGTACGTGATCAGAGTAATGCGCCAGGTCCCAGTAAGCCCGAAGTGACTCTAGTAGAAATGTATTTGGGAGGGTTAATCGTAAGAATGATCCCAGGGAGGAACCTGAGTAGAGAGCAACTTGAGAGCTCGGTAGCATTAGCCCGACAACTATACGAGTTGAGGCAGACCCTGTTCGAAAACATAGATCAAGATTATTCGGTCTACCAGGAGTTTATCACAAGGGTGAAAGCCATATATCAAGCCTGGGATCCAAATGTGTTAACCATGGGGCTTTGGCTAGAAATTATGAATGATGTATTGCCAAAGACTCCTACCTGGAGATCAGAGTTGGACCAGTATTTTGATAGAGAATCAATTGTACCATATCCGACTGGATCTACCTAGTAGGAGAATATATTAGAATGAAGTTTAAGAAAAATTAGAGTAATATTTCTAATGTATAAAGGACTAGAATGGTACTGTGATAGGTACATATACTCTGTATGTATATTATGTTTGAAATAAAATGTAAAGGAATTATGTTATTTATCGTATTCCTTTCTGTTTTTAAGTATAACAAAATGGTACGAACGAGGAGAACTATTCCAGCTGAGGAACCCCGAGAGGCTGGAAACCTTAATCAAATGATTCTAGAACGACTAGAACATCAACAAAAGATGATAGAAGAAATGAGAGCTGCTCAAGCACGAAATGAACAAGAAAGAGATGCTGCCATAGCCGTGGCAGTAGCAGCAGCTGTAAATAATTTAAGACCGCCAGAGCCTTCAGGAGCAACTAGTAGAGAACCTGAAGAAGTACCACAGCAAGCGGAACAGCCCCAGAGAAGGGTTGAATCAAGGGAGGAGGCAGTTGGCATCCAACAATGGATGGTGCGATTTTGCAAACACAATCCTCCCATATTCGAAGGGACATTTGAAGTACATGTAGCAGAAAATTGGGTCAGCAGATTAGAGAAGATCTTTAAGGTCCTCGACTGCCCCACTGAAACCAAGGCCCAAATGGCCATCTATCAATTGGAAAAGGATGCGGATAGATGGTGGAAGAATACAGAGTTACTTCTCCAAGCTAGAGACATTCTAGTTACCTGGGAAGTATTTCTTGAGCAATTTTATGAGAAATATTTCCCTCAATCTGTCAGAGATGAAAGGGAGGCTGAATTCCTTGTGCTGAGGCAAGGAGAAAAACAAGCTTTTGATGAATATTTGGCCAAGTTCATCCGGCTATCTCAATATTCAACTTACCTACGCCAAGTGGATGAAGAACGCTGGATGACAGAAAGAATGATTCGAGGGCTGAATTCTATGTTAAAGGAGAAGTTAACTCCCCAACAATACAGCCAGTTCAATAAGGCTGTGGAAGCATGTCGAATCGTTGAGAACAGCATGAATCATAGAATGCTGTCCAGATCTGGGAGTAAAGATCAAGCGACTCCTGATAAGGCCGGACGGAATCAAGAAGCGGCCAGTGGGAGCGGCTATAAGAAAAGAAAGCGCCCGTGGCAGACCAAGAGGCCTAATAGGGGAAATTACGCGGAAGGTCCAATAACAGGGATCCAAAGGCCCCAGTATGTGAAAAGTGTGGAAAGAATCATGGTGACAGACCATGCTTGATGGGCCAGAATGTATGCTACACCTGCGTAAAGCCCGGACATTTTTCCAGGGAATGTCCTCAAGCTATAACTGATCCAAGGCCAAGGATTGCAGGACGAGTGTTTGCACTCACTAGAGAGGATACTCAGCGATCATCTGAGATGATCCAAGGTACAATCTATCTCAATGATCATGCTGTGACTGCCCTATTTGATTCGGGTGCAAGTCATTCCTTTATATCTTATGAATGTGCTAAATGCCTAGGCCTTCTGATCAGCAAGTTATGTTATGATATACAGGTGAAAACCCCCACCAACGCTAGGGTGATCACATCTGATGCCTGTCTAAATAGTGTGGTGCGTTATGAGCACTGCAGTGCCACCCTGGACCTGATCTGTATGCCTTTCCAGGAGATTGAGGTCATACTCGGTTTAAATTGGTTATCCTCCAATAATGTGATGTTGGACTGCAGAAACAAGACTCTGGTTCTTGGTCCAAAAATCACTGATCGGAGCTCAGAAGTGCAACTGAACTTCGTGACAGAGGCTCAGGCAGAAAAATATCTACGGAAAGGATGTCAGGGATATGTGGTATTCTTTTTTGTTCAAACAGAAGTGGAGGAAGGCATCGAGGAGGTTCCTGTAGTCAATGAATTTCCTGAAGTCTTTCCAAAGGAGATTCAGGGATTGCCTTCGGAGCGTGAAGTGGAGTTTGCGATCGACATTGTACCTGGAGCTGGACCAGTATCAAAAGCCCCATATAGGATGGCTCCCAACGAAATGATGGAACTGAAGAAGCAAATTGAGGAGCTATTGGAGAAGGGTTTTATACGACCCAGTGTATCGCCATGGGGTGCTCCAGTACTGTTCGTCAAGAAGAAAGATGGTAGCTTAAGGCTGTGCATTGACTACAGGGAATTAAATAAGCTTACAGTTAAGAACAAGTATCCTCTTCCCAGAATTGATGACCTGCTAGATCAATTGGCAGGAGCGAGCTTATTCTCTAAGATTGACTTGAGATCTGGCTACCATCAACTAAAGGTCAAGCCAGATGATATTCCAAAGACGGCGTTCAGAACGCGTTACGGACATTTTGAATTTTTGGTGATGCCTTTTGGACTAACCAATGCACCTGCTATTTTCATGGACTATATGAACCGGATTTTCAGGTCTTATCTAGATCAGTTCGTTGTGGTCTTTATTGATGATATTCTGGTGTACTCCAAATCTCCAGAGGAGCATGAAAGGCATTTGAGGATTGTTCTTGGTACCCTTAAAGAGAAGAAGCTCTATGCTAAGCTGAGTAAGTGCGAGTTTTGGCTTTCAGAAGTCAAATTTCTCGGTTATGTCATATCCCGAGACGGGGTAGCTGTGGATCCTAGCAAAGTTGAAGCAGTTTTGAGCTGGGAGCAGCCCAGGACAGTGACGGAGATTAGAAGTTTTCTCGGCCTAGCAGGGTACTACAGAAGATTTATTCAAGACTTTTCTCGAATTGCCTTACCACTTACCAAGCTGACCAGAAAGAATCAGCAGTTTAAGTGGGATGAGAAGTGCGAGGCTAGCTTCCAGCAGTTGAAGCAAAGATTAACGACTACTCCCGTGCTGATTATTCCAGACCCAACTCAGACTTATGTAGTATACACTGATGCTAGCAAGCAGGGGCTGGGATGTGTGCTTATGCAGCAAGGTCGAGTAGTAGCCTACGCCTCTCGGCAGTTAAAGCCACATGAAGAGAATTATCCCACTCATGATCTGGAGCTTGCGGCGGTGGTCTATGCCCTGAAGATATGGAGGCACTATTTATACGGAGCAATGATAGAGTTGTTTTGCGACCACAAAAGCCTGAAGTATCTGCAGGATCAGAAAGAGCTGAACATGAGGCAGCGGCGATGGATGGAATTGTTAAAAGATTATGATTTCCAGATTAAATACCATCCAGGAAAAGCCAATGTGGTAGCTGATGCCCTGAGTAGAAAGGTGGTGCAGGTTGCATACATGATGATCAAGGAATTGGAACTGATATAAGATATGCACGACTGGAGCCCTCTATATCAAATGCAACTGACGGAGAATCCTTTTGGAGGAGTTCATGTCAGAACTTGCATAGAAGATGAGATCAAAGAGGCTCAGGAGCAGGATAAGCTCGCAGCAATATTCAAAGACAAGCTGGAGAAAGGGAAGACAAGGAATTTTGAGATGTCCCCAGACGGATTGCTACAGTTTAGGGGAAGACCCTATATCCCAAATGTTGGGGGATTAAGGGAAAGGATTCTGGAGGAAGCACATAAAAGCCGATATACGGTACATCCAGGTATGACCAAAATGTACCATGATGTTAAAAGGTTATTCTGGTGGCCTGGACTGAAGAAAGATGTTATAGCTTACGTATCTAAGTGCTTAACCTGCCAGAAAGTGAAAGTTGAACATCAAAAGCCAGCAGGAACGTTGCAGCCTTTAGATATCCCTGAGTGGAAATGGGATATGATTGCCATGGACTTTGTGGAAGGACTACCCTTGACACCAAGTAGACATGATGCGGTTTGGGTAGTAATCGATCGACTGACAAAGTCAGCACATTTCCTGGCAATCAATAAGAGAGATTCTCCAGAAAAGCTGGCAAAGCTGTATATAAAGGAGATCGTTAGGCTCCATGGTATCCCAAGCAGTATTGTGTCCGATAGAGATCCTCGATTTACTTCAAATTTCTGGAGGGCTCTACAGGAAGAAATGGGCACTACTCTCAGATTCAGTACAGCTTATCATCCTCAGACAGATGGGCAATCTAAAAGAACAATACAAACGTTAGAGGATATGCTGAGAGCATGTGTCTTGGACTTCAAAGGCAGCTGGGATATCCATTTACCCCTTATAGAGTTTGCATATAACAATGGTTATCAGGCCAGTATACAGATGGCACCTTTTGAAGCACTCTATGGACGGAAATGTAGATCCCCTTATGCTGGCTAGCGTTGAGCGAGAGAAGAATGCTTGGTCCGGATATAGTGGATCAAACTGCAGAACAAGTTGCGGTAATTAGAAAATGATTGTTGACGGTTCAAAGCAGACAGAAGAGCTATACAGATGTCAGAAGGAAGCCGTTGGAGTTTGAAGAAGGAGAACGTATATTCCTTAAGTTAACTCCAACCACAGGAGCCGAAGATCGATTAAGGTAAAGAAGTTGCATCCAAGATACATCGGACCATTCCATATTCTCTCAAAGATAGGAGCAGTAGCCTACAAGTTGGCTCTTCCTCCGAATCTCAGCCAGATACATGATGTGTTCCATGTTTCCCAATTAAAGAAGTATATTCTAGATCCATCTCATGTGATTAAGCAAGATGAGGTCACACTGCGAGATGACTTGACCTATAAGGTTGGACTGGTGCGAATTGCTGATAGAAAAGTCAAGCAGTTGCGGAATAAGCAAATTCCTTTAGTTAAAGTGATCTGGAAAGGCTTGACTGAACAAGAGGCTACATGGGAAACAGAAGAAAAGATGAAAGAGAAGTATCCGGAATTGTTTCTATAGGATAGGTGTAATGTAAATTTCGGGGACGAAATTTATTTTAAGGGGGAGAGAAATGTAATATCCTTAATTTTCTGTACTGGTTCCTATGTACAGATTAAACGGAATATATGAGCTCTATTTCCGGAAAAACATGTGGACCTTTATGTAAATAAAAGGATTAAATTGCAAAAGAAAGGAAATTAAGGGACCTAAATGCAATTATGGAAAGTTTAAAGTTAGGAATGAAAGGTAGACAAAAATGTGGGGTCTTAAAGTGTAATTTTAGCCAAATTAAGGGACTTAATTATAAAGAAGGAAAAGTTCCCTGGGGCTAAAGTGTAATTAAAGAAAATAAGCTAGAAGTGGTTTGCACCGCCCGACAGCATTTCAGTCCCAGATTCTACCAGAAGGTAGGGCAGGTGACGCCGGGTAACCAAGCCTAATACCGGAATTTTTGAAGACTCCAGATAGCCAGAAATGGACTGATCGTCCAAAAGTTATAAAAATTTATACCGGATACCCTAGATTTTAGATATAAGTGGGAAAATACAGGATGATGCGCCTTTATGGGGCGGATGTCGGGAAACCGACAGGATACCGATAGGAGGTCTGTAGGAAAAGTTATTCACAAAATAAAAAATCCAGACGGGAGTGTGAGGCCTCCGGGGATCCGGGTAGGAGATTTATCGGTATTTTTAAAGGGGCTGAATGAGATCGGATGACTTCGGTCAGATGACCGTTATAACCCCCAACGACGCCTGAACACAGTAGGACACTATATATGGGAAAAAGAGCCGGTGTCCGGAAAAGGTGTATAATCAGTAAATAATAGTTAAAATATTCAATGAACTGTGTTAAAGGAAGATTCCTCGTAATGCGTGCCATACAGGTAAGGGACCCAGGAAGCCCAAAAATGGCGCCATTAGAGGCCCAATAAGACTCTTGGGCTGATAGGTGGGCCAGTATCCAGCAGAACCCCGAAAAAGTGCGAAATTACGAAAATGCCCCTATGTTGTACAAAAAGGGCAGCAGATGAATAAAGGGTATTCTGGTCATTTTGGACAGACCCAGAGGGCAAGACATGTCTAAATAAGGTTGACTAGAGCTAGTATAAGCTTTGACCGGGTCCAGAAAGGTGTGAAATGACGATTTTGCCCTTAGGGTTAAAATAGGACAAGATAGGGCACCAAGGGCATTTTGGTCATTTCGCAGGGGATCTGTAATTGAGTCTGGACCCAGTATTAAAAAGTTAATGATATAAAGGGTCTAGATACTAAATTTGAGGTCAGTAGACATAAAAAGGATCTTCAGAAACATCAGATTCAGAAAACGGCACGTTTTTCGAGGCGATGGACCGGAAAGCTTCCAGAACCTCCAAATTTTGTCACATGAAGCATATGGGTGGTGAGGTGTCCTATGAGGTGTCCCATGAGGTGTCCAGGGTGATGCAGTAAAAAAGAATTAAAGAAAATAGGAAATTCCAGGAAAAACCAGGACCACAGGATCATAAGTCTTCCTAATTACAAGATTGCCATTGCTCAACACTATAAATACCCCCACCTAGCCCCTCATTTCGGCATAAGCAAGGAAGAAAGGAAGAGAGAAGTTCTTGAGAGAGAAAGTGTGAGAAAGAAAGAAGTAAGGAAGTTCTGGTGAAGTTGGAAGTAGTAGGGAAGTTTTAAAGCACTGCTTTTGAGGTAACAACTAATCCTAGCTCTTATGTAATGTCTTTGTGATGTGTTGTTTTGTTTGGTTGATTGTTGTCCTATATGTTATGCTTGAAGCTCTATTCCAATGCTATGATCATATGTTATTGAATATGGAAGCATGCAGCATACTTATCTGTACACAGTCACAAGCAAGCACCGTCACTCTGCATTACATATTTTGTTATGATTATTGTTACTGGGATTCTTTTGAATCTCATTCCCAAACATAACATTACAGGGGAGGTTCTGTCAAAATAAAATTTGGAAATCTTAAGAGACGCCGGTAGGCTGCCGAAATTCCGGCAACGAAGACGGAACAAAGAAAGGAACTGATACGTACTGTGTACGTAGTGCTGTCTAAGGAGGCTGGAAGTGAGTGGACCCAGCAGGTTCATCCAGTCTTTCCTGGGTACTACGTAGAATGGTAGTTCTCATGAGGGAATTACCGAATCGGTACAACATCGGTTACTTTCTAAAGAAGAATTGTAGAAGTTATGCTGCCGGATTTTAGACAGAGAAGGATGTAATAAAATATGAGGGAGTTAATCATGCACTGATATATAACAGTTGATTATTTGATATTAATTGTTATCTGGCCTGTATAACTGATATGTGTTGGTTGTATGCTTGGGTATGTAAAGACTAAATGCTGAAAATAGGCTCAGTGAACAGTAACTCGTGAAGACCCATTCCTGTTTGATAAATCATTAAAAATAGTAAATGATTGAATTAATGTACGAAATTTTTATGGTAAATATTAGACATAATAAGCTTTAATTTTATATATAGAATGTCTAATTTGGATGTATACACGAAAATATATAAATTGTTAAAGTTGGGACCAGAATGCTGGATTCAGGAGAAAGTCATTGGATGAATAGTAAGATTGAAACGTTGACCCACGTTAAATTTGTCAAGGATTGGTCAACCAATGATTTTCCCTGAAATATATTTGAGTTATCTTCATGTTGCAATTTGAACCACTTCATTTCGATTTTTATAGAATTAGTTATGAATTTTCAAAATCAGGTCACTCATCTGGAATTTGCCACAGTGAACAGTACTCGATATGAATAAAATTCCAGATTAAGTGTTTAGACTTCAATGACCCTGAAAGTGGTTTAAGTGCTACTGAATGGTCCCTAAGATGTATAAAAATAAGGATGTGACAATGTGGCGACTGGAAGAGACCTTGCACACTTCCCAGTGCTATCCAGATAAGTCCCAGACTTATCTGATCACTTCCTCGATTTTTGTGCCAACCGAGTAACTTTACTCTACTGAATCACCCCTCTAATGCCATGTGGCATCTTGTGGGTCCCATGAGTACCACTTACGAGTCTACCTCATGGTTTCCAGATAACCTTTCCTGTATCTGACCTCTTGCCTCCGGTCTATCTCTAACCGGGTAACTATCTCTTTTGGACCTTCACCACTCTTGGCCCATACGATTTGGCACCACTTTAGCCACTAGTCGCGACCTCACCATCATCTCATCGCGACCTAACACCTTCTAGTTCATTAGTCGTGACCACAGCACTCTCTAGTCGCGACCACAACATTCTTTAGTCGTGACCATAACAGTCTTTTGTCGCGACCACATCACTTTTTAGTCGCAACCAGGCTTATTCTACTTATTAGTCGCGACACCACATACATATCCGTCACGACCAAGCCTCTCTGCCAATATTAGTCGCGACCATAATACACTCTCGTCGTGACCAAAGTCCCTATCATCGCGACCTAACTAGTCAACTCTTAAATCTTTGACCTTTACATCATCCCAAATGGCCATTTACCCCTTGGGACTTCTACTGTTTACACATAAGTCCCCGCACCTTTACTTACTCGCAGCTCAGTCCCTGAAACTCTTTGCGTTCCTTTAGGACTTTTGCTAAAAAGGGGTCTAGCAGCCTCTTAATCTTAGGCTATTTCTGCATCTCTAGGCTTGAAAACTGGGATGTTACAGAGAGACCACCCAAACTTTAGGTGGGGGAGTGATACGCCAAATCAATTCCAAGGAGGTGGTGCTTCTTCAAGCAACTACCAAATTAATGCAAGGTCTATGGTTCCAACACAACCTAATGCCTTAGGGGCATCGAGGCTAGATAAGATCTCTCAATTGTTGAAGAGTATGGCAGCACAAATGAACAATATGGATGGTAGAATAACCAATATAGACCTTAAGCTCAAGGAGAATGATGGTCAATTCACCTCCATAGCTTCAATTCTCTAAAGTATGGAGAAAGATAATGTAGATGTACACAGAAAACTTGAAGAGTTAAGTTTTAAGAATGTATATATCACAAGTTACTTAACTCAAGTTTCCAATACAGTGAGTGACATTCAAGGAAAGAGCAGTGGTAGCATTCCTTTAAACACTGTCATTAGTCCAAGGGCCCTGAATGCTATATCTCTAAGAAGTGGAAGACAAGTATAGTTTGAAAAAGTTGAAACACCAGACAAGGATGAAGAAGATGCTGAAATTGAGAATTTATCTCTACCACAGATGCAAGTTAGGAAATCTAAAGGTGCTAAAGAGAAGCTGCTTATAATAAAGAGGCCAACCCAAGAGGGGAACTCACAAGCCCAAGTGGCGATACAAGAGCTGCAAGAAGAGGCAATAACAGTGCCAAGTCCAACATACAAAGGAAAGCAACCAGAGGAGAATCAGGAGTCGAGCAAGCAAGGAGCCTCTATACACAAAGGTAGGGAGGTAAGTATTAAAGATCTCACCTTTCCTAACTTTTACTTTGCAGGAAAGAAAAAGATTGACCCTGATTTTGCTAAAGATGCTTATACTCTATTCAATAAGTTAGAAATAAACATCCCTATGGTTGAATTCCTCAAGAGAGACCCTAAGTATGCTAAATTTTTAAAAGAATTGTGTGCTAATAAAAAGAAGTTTAGGCCTATTGAGAGAATTCATGTGAGTGCTAATGTGTCATCACTTTTTAAGGATGAACTACCAGTTAAGTGCCAAGACCCAGGCTCCTACACAATCCCATGCACTATAGGAAATGTTCCTATTAAGGGAGCATTGCTAGATCTAGGTGTAGCCATTAATGTAATGCCTTGGTCGGTATACAAAGCCTTAGGTATTAACAATCTTAGAGACACAAATGTAGTGCTCCAGTTAGCTGATAGGTCAATTAGGTATCTGATAAGACACATTTTGTATATGGTTTCTACGACACTTTTAACAGTTTTATTGTAATTTTACCATTCATTTCATGCCTTAAACTGTACTTTTGTATATCACATGATTGTGCGTGGCAGTGTGCTAATTAAAGGATAAAATGGTAAAATATCTCCCCCAAATTGCACATATATTGTTATCTACTGATTTGAACTTTTACAGCGAGCTTTTATGTTGAATTGCAGGTATTTTGGAGGAGAGCCAGGACCAAGAAAGAAATCACAAGTCAATGAAAGTGAAATGACGTCTCTGCCTTCTTGAGTCGCGACCAAAGTATCCTCCGGTCGCGACCTATTTTATTCTGCTTGATCTTTTCTGTGCTCACAGGTCGCGACCAAAAATGGATATGGTCGCGACCAAAGAAGATAGACGTGAAGCTGTGCGTTTCGGATTAGGTAAATTTGCCTTTGAAAGGGGTGGTAAAGGCGAGAGGCGAGGAGTTCGGTTTTTGGAAGACCTGATTAGGTCAAGAGGCAGCTCTCACACATTCCTTCTGGATCATCTACCTTCTCTACCACTTTGAAGAGATATCTTCACCACCATTCTCTACTTTTCCATTGTTTCTTCATGGCAGCAAATCTGGACGGCGATTGCAGTGCAGTAGAGGTCATGAGAGGCTAAACCCTTAGCCTCTTGGTGATGGATTTCGTTTCTTAAGCTCATGAACTGAAATGGGGAGTTCCTTCTGTCTAATTTGCATCCTTGTCATATTATGATTATTTCTAGATTTAAGGTTTTCATTATATGAACAAGTTTTGAATATCGATTGATTATTCTCATTATTAGACATTTGTAATTTACTTTGGATGTTTTGAATGCTGGTTTAAATGCAATATTTCAGTCTTGATTTTAAGCTAGTTGAATGGTTGTCAACGATTGTTGCTAATTGATTCGATCGCTTGAATTCTAGGGTTAGTCGGTCGACACTCATTTGAGGGCATTCTTTATAATCTGATTTAAATTGCACACTAAGAGATTCTTAGCAGTTCACTAATAGTCTTTAAACTAGCTTTGATCAAAGGAGTTTAAAGAATATTAGGGTTCTGGACTCAATTGATTGATTGAGGTTTAATTCAAGACTTAGTGATTTCAAACTCTATATCATTTGAGAGCAAGGATAGATACGTTTTCATCATCAAGAGTCTGCCACCATAAACTACTTTCACAAATCAAAAACACAAAAACATTTACTTTACCATATCTTTACATTTCTGCACCCACAAAAACCCAAAACCATTTTACTCTATACTCAGGTTTTTCACTGAATTTGACATCCAAATTGCTAGGATTCTTTTAGAAAGGCTCCTTGAGAAGAACGATAGGGTTGTGCCTTATACTACATTACTAGGGTGCAATTCACTTTATTTTGATGGCTCGGACTGCGACAATTCGGAGCTTTCATCAATGGCGCCATTGCCGGGGAGCCAAGTAATTGGTTCCCTAGTAATTGCTTGTCAATTTCATTAGCTACCTGAGTCAATTTTTATATATTTTTGTGTGCATTTCAGTTTTTAGTAGTTTTTAACTTACATTGCATTCTGCATTTGTCTTGAGGTTGCTGCAAAAATCAGTCGCTGTGTCTCTGAGTCGCGACATTGAATCATTTGTGTCGCGACTTGATTGCTTTTTCTGTAAATTTGACTACTCTGCGAAAACCAGTCGCGACGAGTAAACCTTTTAGGCGCGACTGCAGCTCTCTGTAATTTTGAGTCGCGACCATAAAACTCTTGAGTCGTGACCTGATGAAAATTTTCTGCTGTGAAATTTCTGAATCTGAATCTGATTGGTTGCATTGATTATTCTTGATTGCTTCTGCATTGCATGCGTAAAAGAACTGAACCATTAGTGCCTTTTGAACCTGAAATTGAGAGAAGACTTAGGAAATTAAGGAGAGAATTTAGGGAATTTAGAGAAGAAGAAGCAAAATCTAGTTCCCCCTCTAGTATTCCAGAGTCTGAAACTGAACTAAATATGGCTGATCATAATGGGCATAATGGGAATGGAGAAAATGAAATACCTATGAATGTAGAGGACAATAGAAGCGTGAGGGAAATTAATCATTCACATGTGAATTATGACCCCTATGGTTTCTATACTGAAGAAGCAAATTTTGAGATTAAAGGAGCTTTGATTGCAGCCTTACCTAAATTTCATGGTTTTGCAGGAGAATGTCCACACAGGCACTTACAAACCATGCATATGATCTGTTCCTCAATGAAGCCTCCAATGACTGCACTGGATGATGTCTTAAGGAGGTGTTTCCATTTCACTTTGGAAGGGAAGGCTAAGGAGTGGCTATACAATTTGCCAAACCATTTTTCAACCCTTACATGGGATCAATTGAAGTCTACTTATCTTGAGCAATTTTTCCCAGCTTCCAAGACCACTCGGATGAAGAAAGAAATCACTAATGTTATGCAACAGGATGGAGAGTCTTTGCATGAGTATTGGACAAGGTTTCTTAATCTGCTGGCAAGATGTCCTCACCACAACATCACTAAGGCTAATTTAGTAGACATATTCTTTGATGGTCTACTACCCCACAATAAAGTTTCTTTGAATGCTGCTGCGAATGGTTCATTGAGAGATAAGACTCCACAAGCAAGTTAGGAGTTATTTCAGAAAATGGCCAATGAAGACCATCAGACTGGAGATCCGAGAAGACTAACCACCTCATCTTCAAGCAATTCAAATGAAATCTTAACTGAAATAGCAGCTTTAGGAAACCGAATGGATAAGAGGATGAATCTGATTGAAAGAGAACTTCATTCCACAAAACAAGTTCATGCAGTTGATACCTCACAAGCCTTAGTTACAGGATGTGAATCCTGCGGTTCAATGATGCATGCTACAAGTACATGTGAAAGACGTTTTGAAGAAGTTGCAGCAATGTATCAAGGAAGGGAGAACAACTACCAGAAGAGAGACCCATACTCTAGCACATATAACCCTGGCTGGAGAGACCACCCAAACTTTAGGTGGGGGAGTGATAGGCCCAATCAATTCCAAGGAGGTGGTGCTTCTTCAAGCAACTACCAAGGTAATGCAAGGTCTATGGTTCCCAACCAACCCAATGCCTTAGTGGCATCAAGGCCAGATGAGACCTCCCAATTGTTGAAGAGTATGGCAGCACAAATGAGTAATATAGATGGTAGAATGACCAATATAGACCAAAAGCTCAAGGAGAATGATGGTCAATTCACATCTATAGCTTCAATTCTCCAAAGTATGCAGAAAGATAATGCAGAGGCGCACAGAAAACTTGAAGAATTAAGCCATAGGAATGCAGATATAACAAGCCACTTGACTCAAGTTTCCAATACAGTGAGTGAAATTCAAGGAAAGAGCAGTGGCAGCATACCTTCAAACACTGTCATGAACCCAAAGAGTTTGAATGCTATATCCCTAAGAAGTGGAAGACAAGTGCACTTTGAAGAAAGCCCCCTTGAAAAAGCTCTCATCAATGAAGAAGAAGCTGAATCACCAGAAAGGGGCGAAGAAGATGCTGAAATTGAGAATTCATCTCTACCACAGATGCCAATTGGGAAGTCTGAAAGCCTTAAAGAACAGCAACTAATGATGAAGAAGGCAACCCAAGAAGAGAATTCATGAGCCCAAGTGGAAATACAAAAGCTGCCAGAAGAAGCAACAACAAGACCCAGTCCAGCATGCAAAGGAAAGCAATCAGAGGAGAAGCCGGAGTCAAGTAAGGAAAGAGCCTCTAAGCATACAGGTAAGGAGGTAAGTATAAACGATCTCCCTTTTCCTAAATCTTACTTTGCTGGAAAGAAACAGATTGACCCTGATTTTGCTCAAGATGCTTACAATCTATTCAATAAGTTAGAAATTAATATCCCTATGGTTGAATTCCTCAAGAGAAATCCCAAATATGCCAAATTTTTAAAAGAATTGTGTGCTGACAAAAAGAAATTTAGGCCTCTTGAGAGAATTCAGGTGAGTGCTAATGTGTCATCACTTTTTAAGGCTGAATTACCGATTAAGTGCCAAGACCCAGGCTCCTACACAATCCCGTGCACTATAGGAAATGTTCCTATTAAGGGAGCATTGTTAGATCTAGGAGCAGCCATCAATGTAATGCCTTGGTCGATATACAAAGCCTTAGGTATTAACAATCTTCGAGACACAAATGTAGTGCTCCAGTTAGCTGATAGGACAATTAGGTATCCTAAAGGAATCCTTGAGGATATTCTAGTGCAGGTCAAAGACTTAATATTTCTAGCTGACTTTTATGTTTTGGACATGTCCAAAGAGCTAGTAAATGACAGCACTTTGATCCTAGGCAGACCCTTCCTCCAAACTTCTAAGACCATCATTAGCATGAAGCATAGTTCTATTACAATGGAAGTTGGAGAACATGTGGTAAGTTTTAACATGAATGAAGCAATGAGATATCCTGGTGATAATTCTGGCTTTACTGCTTTGAATGCCATTGATTATGCTGTTGAAAAGACTAGGGATGAACATGAACTGAGTTTGCATGATAATGATAATATGTTTGCAAAAGACTTGTTGAGTGTTTTTGCAGAACCCCTAGATGATCTGGAAGCTGGAAGAGCAACAACTGTAGAAGTGTCGAGTTTCTGTGACTCTAAGTCGCGACTTGAGGACATACACGTCGCGACCGAATTTCAATCTGATACTCACTATGAACATAAGTCGCGACCGGATGTATTTTCAGCCACGACACAAATCTCCCGAGAAGTCGAGTCGCGACTATTGTATAATGAGGTCGCGACTAAACATTCCAGAGACAGCCTCTGTGAACTTACGTCACGACGAGAAGTTGAAGATGAACCTAACAGGTCGCGACCAGTAATGGCAGAAGCAACCAATGACTCCTCCAGAACCTCAGTCCCTTGCTCCACTGTTTCGGTTAAAGGGCCAAAGTCTTCTAACCCTACTTCTCTGCTCTCAAAGCCTACAATTACCTCACATACTTTAAGTTTCTTGAAAGATTTGATTTGTGCCAATGATGCAGGTATGAGAGAGGGTAATCTCAACCAAGTTGCAACCATGGACCAACTTGATCTTGATGCAACCACTGAAGGGAACAAGAGCGAGGGGAGGGATCCTGATGAACCAAATACGAGTAATTTTCAAGAATCTACGAAAGGGAGTAATTCAAACTTGAATGAATGCCCCCATCTTATCCCTTCTGTTTGTCAACCCCCAGATTTAGAGTTAAAAGATTTGCCTTCGCACTTAAAATATGCCTATCTTGAGTCAGACTCAAAATTGCCAGTGATAATTTCAAATTCTTTAAATGCTACTGAAGAGTCTAGGTTATTAGAAGTGCTTAGGAAGAATAAGGAAGCTCTGGGTTGGCAATTAGCTGACATAAAAGGGATAGATGCCACTGTTTGTACACACAGGATTTTGTTGAGTGAAGATTCCAAGCCAATTAAACAACCCCAAAGGAGATTAAACCCGTTGATCTCTGATGTGGTTAGGAAGGAGATTAATAAACTGTTAAAAGCAGGAATCATTTACGCCATTTCAGATAGTGAGTGGGTATCCCCTGTGCATGTAGTGCCCAAAAAGAGTGGACTGACAGTAGTTAAAAATGAGAACAATGAATTAATCCCTACTAGAGTGCAGAATTCATGGCGGGTTTGCATTGATTATAGGAAGTTGAATGACTCTACTAGGAAAGATCATTTCCCCTTACCTTTTATTGATCAAATGCTTGAGAGATTGGCAGGTAAGAGTCATTACTGTTTCCTAGATGGGTATTCAGGATACTTCCAGATTCCCATAGACCCAAGGGACCAAGAAAAGACCACATTTACATGTCCTTTTGGCACATATGCCTATAAAAGAATGCCATTTGGTTTGTGTAATGCCCCTGGCACATTTCAACGTTGCATACTTTCTATATTTTCTGATTTCATTGAGAAATGCATGGATGTGTTCATGGATGATTTTACTATTTATGGCAATTCTTTTGATGAGTGTCTTGTGAGCCTTGATAAAATCCTTGCTAGATGTGTTGAGAAAAAACTGGTTTTAAACTTTGAAAAGTGCCATTTCATGGTTGATCATGGAATAGTACTTGGACATCTTGTATCTAGCAAGGGAATTGAGGTGGATAAAGCAAAAATTGAAGTCATATCCTCGCTGCCTTACCCTACAACTTTAAAGGAACTTCGATCTTTTCTGGGGCACGTTGGATTTTATAGACGGTTTATCAAAGATTTTAGTAAAATTGCTTTACCACTCTCGAAACTTCTGCAAAAAGACACTGAATTTGTTTTCTCTAATGATTATAAGGAGGCTTTTGAAAAATTGAAGGATAGGTTGATTTCTCCACCTATCTTAACTTCACCAGATTGGGATCTCCCTTTTGAACTATCATGCGATGCTTCCAATTATGCTGTGGGAGCCATGTTAGGTCAAAAGGAAAGTAACTTATCTAGAGTGATTGCTTATGCCTCAAAAACACTTGATGCTGCACAAACTAATTACACAACCACTGAGAAAGAATTGTATGCAATTGTGGTGGCTTTGGATAAATTTAGGGCATATCTAATCAATTCTAAGGTTTTTGTTTACACAGACCATGCAGCAGTCAAGTATTTGTTCCATAAGCCTCAATCAAAACCTAGACTTCTACGATGGATGCTACTGCTTCAAGAGTTCGATATAGAAGTGAGAGATAGAGCAGGAAATGTGAACCAAGTTGCAGATCACTTAAGTAGATTACCAACAGAGACTAGGGGAGTACTTAGTTCTGAATTTATTTGTGATTCTTTCCCTGACCAATCTCTTTGTTTGGTTTCTGTTGTGGAGCCTTGGTATGCTCACTTGGTTAATTTTATTGAAACTGGCCTAATTCCATCTCACTTGTCTACATTTCAGGCCCAAAAGCTCAAGAGTGAATCCAAATATTTCATTTGGGACAAACCTTTCCTGTGGAAGTTATGCTCTGACCAAGTGTTGAGGCGATGTGTCCCAGACCATGAGCACAGATCAGTTTTAGAAGCATGCCATTCATGGGTCTGTGGAGGTCATTTTGGAGGAAAAAGGACTGCACGCAGGGTCCTAGAATCCGGTTTCTATTGGCCCTCCCTGTTTAAAGATGCTTTTGAATTTTGTAGAGCTTGTGATAGGTGCCAAAGATTTGGAGGGATTAGCAAAAGGCACGAGATGCCACAACAACCTATTCTGTTTTGTGAGGTTTTCCATGTATGGGGAATAGACTTCATGGGACCCTTTCCACCTTCAGCTGGGTTTCAATACATTTTGTTGGCTGTAGACTACTTATCAAGGTGGGTGGAGGCCATTCCTACAAGACTAGATGACGCCCAGACGGTCTCCAAGTTCCTACGGTCTCACATCTTTAGTAGATTTGGAGTACCAAGAGCAGTAATCAGTGATCAAGGCACCCATTTTTGCAATAAAATGATCAATAACTTGTTAGCAAAATATGGGGTAACTCATAAAGTCTCTACCCCATACCACCCTCAAACTAATGGTCTAGCAGAGGTTTCTAACAGGGAAATTAAGCACATACTGGAGAGGATTGTCAAACCATCCAATAAGGATTGGAACTTAAGACTAGATGATGCTTTATGGGCATACAGAACAGCTTTCAAAACCCCTCTAGGCATGTCCCCTTATAGGATAGTTTTTGGAAAAGCTTGTCACATGCCTGTGGAGATAGAGCACAAGACTTTTTGGGCAGTGAAAGCTTGCAATGAGAACCTGGAAGAAGCCAGTTCCAACAGGTTGTTACAAATTCAAGAGCTAGAAGAGATTCGATTAGATGCATACAGCAGCTCTGAAATCTATAAACAAAAGACAAAGTTAATCCATGATGCTCATATTCTGAGAAAGAAGTTTAAGGAAGGCGATCAAGTTTTAAGATATCAGGCTAGGTTCAAATTCAAACACGGAAAATTCAAAACCAGCTGGGATGGACCTTACATAGTTGTCAAAGTCCACGGCTTTGGGATGATTGAATTGCAAGAGGAAGCAACGGGCAAAATTTTCCAAGCCAATGGCCACCATTTGAAACTTTATGAGAGCCCACCACCACCTTAATAACCAGGTTGTCCCTTTCCTATCTCTTACCTTTTACAATTTTTTCTAATACTATATGCTTGATATTGTGGTTTGATGATTGGAAAGGGATGACTCAGTAGGATAGTGTTCATTTTTAGTTATTTCTATTTATTGTTGGTTTACTTCTGTTTTGTACAATAACCCTGTGCTGTTTATGATCTATTTGTTTAATTCCTCTTTTTTGGGCTTTTCACACGTACTCAATTGCATGCTATAGTTTACCCATCTTGTCATCATTGCTTCTTTTGTGTTGTGGTGCATGATTTGAATGTGACTGTGTACTTGATTGTGAAATTTGCATTGAGTTTTAGTGCTGTTCTGCTGTGGAAAACATGGTTGAGAGCTTCTTAGGAGGAATTGTAAGAGGCTTTGAGGTACATTAGGACCTGAATTTTGAACGTTGTCGCGACATTATGATTTTATGGTAGCGACTAGTTTGTCCTCAGACGAAGGGTTCTCCTCTGTTAAATAATGTCGCGACCTAGTATCACTATTGTCGCGACTGTAGCTCTCTGTATACGTGAGTCGCGACCTGAAAAACTACCAGTCGCGACCTGACTCCTTATTCTGCTATGCGTTTTGACCCTTCCGCCTTTTTAACCCTGATCTTTCTTTCCTCAGTCGCGACATTTGCTCTAAAATTGCTTCTCCCCATCGCGACTTTTGCCTTTCCATTTCCTCTCAGCCTCTGTTGCCCTTCCAGACCAGTGCTCTAGCCGTTCGCGTTTCTTCTTTTTCTTCTTCATCCCCATTCCAGTAGTTTACTGGTTGCTGACGAGATTACAGGTAGTTCTCTGTTCCTTTATTTTTCTACCATTCCCTGTATCCAGCTTTTAGGTTTTACTGGATGTCATTCTGTAGACATTTTGGGGATTTGGTTTGTATCAGTGGTAGTCTCCGTCCTAGGTAGGGTTTTGGCGGGTCAGTTTGGATTTGTGGGACATGGCTGATGAACTTCGCTGATTTGAAAACATTTTGTGTCTAGTCGCGACCTACAATCCATATAGTCGCGACATGAATGTCCAGAGACGAACGGTCGCGACAGATGAGCCTTTTGGTCGCGACTTGACATATCTGCTATCTGTTTTGAATCCCGTCTGTAAAAAAAAAAAAAAAACCAGCCAATGAACCATACATCTTGTGTAGGGAGGTTTTCTTTTCAAGGAATAGGGATCTGTTCTGTATTGATTTGCATTGTTTGACTTGTATGCTCAGATGGCCCGAACAAAGAACCCCGAAGTAAGCAAACGATCCCGAAGCAGCCCCCATGCCAAGTTAACCCGAAAGAAAGCTGAAGCTATGTTCAACACTCGAGGGGTTGTCCAAGAAAAAGAATTCCCTGCCACCGAGGAATTTGATTTTTATAAGTTAGCTTTAGAAAGTAGATTTAAGGAGTTATTGAAAAAGAGGACTAAAGCTAATCTTACCTTAGTGCGGGAATTTTACATTACCTCCGCTTTGGAAGAATCCTTGGGGATAGCATTTAGAGAAAAAGAGTTTTTCATCGATGCCTGGGCTATTAAATCTTTTTACAAACTCCCCACTCTCTCTGAATGTCGGTTCCATCATCTGAGATATCGTTTAGATGAGGTCCCTTGGGATACAGTGTTGGCTGTTTTAGGAGGAGAAGGAGCAGCATGGACGATTAGAGGCCAGAAAAGATATCTGGAGAGGAAGGTTATGAATGATGAAGCTCGGGTTTGGCTCAACTTTATGACTTATAACGTGATGCCTCAGGCCCACATTTCAGATATCAATAAGGAGAGAGCCATCCTGCTTTATTTGTTAATGACCCAGCAACCTGTCGAACTCTCCAGCATCATTATTGCTTCCATTAGCCATTGTATAAATTCTTCCACAACCCTTCTTGTCTTTCCCCATCTGATTACTGATCTGTGCAAGAAGCATGGAGTTCTTGCCCTCAAAACTGATTTTTTTCCTTGAGCCCTCAATCACCAAATGTTACAGTGTCTCCAAAGCCAACAAGAAGGCTGCGGAGTTGAGGACTGCCAAAAGGGGTAAAAGGGTAGTTGAGAGGGATGTGGAGGAGGAACAGGAGGATACTAATGAGGGTGACCATGGTTGGAGTGCATAACTTGCCGCTCTCTCTGATCAACTGGCTCAAGTCACCTCTCAGCAGCAGGAGCTAAGAGCGATCATAATGAATCAAGAGTATAAAAGGCAACAATTCATTGATCCTTTGGTTCTAAAGATTGCTAAGTCGCTTCACATAGCTTTACCCCCCGGGTTTGAAGAGGCTTTCTTCAAGAACAATATTCCTGCCTCTGCTTTCTTTCCGGATGGTCCAGGTGAATCCTCCAAAGCCCGGGCTGCAAACGTTGGAACTGATGAGGGGTGTGCTGCTGCTATGGATGAGGATGATCGCGCTTCTGAGGGCGCTGCAGAGGAGAGAGACGAGTAGAATGAGGATTTTTTTTTCTTGTTCTGGTTTTATCTTTGTTTTCATTTGGCTATTGTATACTGGAGAAAGACATTGAAATCCTGTTTTACCTTGCTCTCACTAATCCAAAGACTATGATTTGCATTATTTTTCCTGCTTGTGGTTTGCCTCAGTTTGATTTGCATTTGTGCTTTCTCTGGTTCTGTTGACAGTGAGGACACTGTCAAGTTTAAGTGTGGGGGAGGATGTCCTTGTTTCTGTGCTAATAATGTTAAAATCCTTCCATAATCCAATCTTTCATCACAAAACTTTTGGGTTTTGATCTTAATGTGTGATGAATTGCTGAAAATTGGACTTCCATTCTAAACTGTTTTGGTGTTGGCTGACAAGGTCTTGCATATAAAATGTTTTGGGTTTTGAAAACCATCAGATAGTATTGGTCGTAACATCCACTGATTTAGTCGCGACATGTTTGATTCTTGGTCGCGACCTGGTATGAATTGGTTGATTTCAGACTCTCTGTGAAAACCAGTCGCGACTCTAGTGACCTTACGTCGCGACTAAACCTGTCTGTGAATTTGAGTCGCGACCGTAAAGTTACTAATCGCGACTAATCTGGGAAGTTGAGTCTGCGCTTTTTGCGTTTGTAGTCGCGACTTTGAGCATTGTACGTAGCGACCCGAGTGCACAAATTGTCCATTTATCTTCTCGTTGCTTGGGGCAATGCTGTGTCCGATTGAATTGTGCTTTACAAATGATTCATTACCCTATTGTTTTTTCAGATCTTTTGCATAAAGAATTTATAGAAACCATCTTCATACTTGAATTTGTTGTTTAAATTTCTTGGAAATTGAAGTGGAAAACACCTAAACTCTATCACATGGGTCTAAATGATTAACTTGAAACTTTTGATCATCGTTTAGAGGGTTTTCATTTGTGATAAGTGTTTTAATGCCTAGTGAATGATGAACAGTGTTTGAAACTTTAGCTTCTGAGCAATTTAGATTAAATACCTTGTTGGAAGGATTCTCGGCCTTAAATTCTATATTGAGTGATTATTCAATTGGTTTATATCCTCTAGAACTTGTCTCGGCTCTGAGTTGAAAATTACTTGCGCATTTATGAATTGAACATGATAGAGGCATTCATCTCTAAACCATTTTATCCCAAACACAAGCCCAGTACATATTATATCATTTGTCACCCTCTTTGAGCTCATCATTTTTCTTTTCTATTTCTTTTTTCATCATTTTACATAGAAAGTAATATATGCATGAACATCTTTCAAGAATAAACTTGCCATTCATGTCAAAACTCATTATTATTGTACTGTTGTGCTAGACCATTCTATGTATAAGGTGCAAAAAAAAAAAAAAAAAAGCAAAAAAAAAATGAAAATGAAAATGAAAAAAAAAAAGAAAAAAAAAAAGAAAAAATGAAGGTACCATTATCAACTCCTATTAGCACAATCATCATTTCTGAATCTGTAAAGACATGAATTCAAGCTATATACTCTTATTTGATTGCATATACTATTTTTTATCCTCCATATTCCATTCCATGTGGCCTACTTCCATCGTTACAACCCTAAAAGACCTCTTGATTCTTTGCATAAATGCTATATAGTTGCTGAGATTTAGAGCCATTACAAGCTTATGGTAGGATGTTTTCCAATTTGAAACTGAGTGAAAGAACCCTAACAATGAGAGGAAATAGAGAGTTAAACATTTACATCCATTGAAGAGGATCTATTGCGCTCGTACAGCTGAGGTTGATTTCATTCAGTAGTTGATTACTTGGCATTGCTCACATTATCATTTTTGCATTCCCAAAGATGGTGGATTAATTGTTTTAGTGTTGTTCTAGGTGTGATTCATTTCTTTGTCCAGGAGTACAAAGGTTCAAGTGTGGGGGAATTGATAAGACACATTTTGTATATGGTTTCTACGACACTTTTAATAGTTTTATTGTAATTTTACCATTCATTTCATGCCTTAAACTGTACTTTTGTATATCACATGATTGTGCGTGGCAGTGTGCTAATTAAAGGATAAAATGGTAAAATATCTCCCCCAAATTGCACATATATTGTTATCTACTGATTTGAACTTTTACAGCGAGCTTTTATGTTGAATTGCAGGTATTTTGGAGGAGAGCCAGGACCAAGAAAGAAATCACAAGTCAATGAAAGTGAAATGACGTCTCTGCCTTCTTGAGTCGCGACCAAAGTATCCTCCGGTCGCGACCTATTTTATTCTGCTTGATCTTTTCTGTGCTCACAGGTCGCGACCAAAAATGGATATGGTCGTGACCAAAGAAGACAGACGTGAAGCTGTGCGTTTCAGATTAGGTAAATTTGCCTTTGAAAGGGGTGGTAAAGGCGAGAGGCGAGGAGTTCGGTTTTTGGAAGACCTGATTAGGTCAAGAGGCAGCTCTCACACATTCCTTCTGGATCATCTACCTTCTCTACCACTTTGAAGAGATATCTTCACCACCATTCTCTACTTTTCCATTGTTTCTTCATGGCAGCAAATCTGGACGGCGATTGTAGTGCAGTAGAGGTCATGAGAGGCTAAACCCTTAGCCTCTTGGTGATGGATTTCGTTTCTTAAGCTCATGAACTGAAATGGGGAGTTCCTTATGTCTAATTTGCATCCTTGTCATATTATGATTATTTCTAGATTTAAGGTTTTCATTATATGAACAAGTTTTGAATATCGATTGATTATTCTCATTATTAGACATTTGTAATTTACTTTGGATGTTTTGAATGCTGGTTTAAATGCAATATTTCAGTCTTGATTTTAAGCTAGTTGAATGGTTGTCAACGATTGTTGCTAATTGATTCGATCGCTTGAATTCTAGGGTTAGTCGGTCGACACTCATTTGAGGGCATTCTTTATAATCTGATTTAAATTGCACACTAAGAGATTCTTAGCAGTTCACTAATAGTCTTTAAACTAGCTTTGATCAAAGGAGTTTAAAGAATATTAGGGTTCTGGACTCAATTGATTGATTGAGGTTTAATTCAAGACTTAGTGATTTCAAACTCTATATCATTTGAGAGCAAGGATAGATACGTTTTCATCATCAAGAGTCTGCCACCATAAACTACTTTCACAAATCAAAAACACAAAAACATTTACTTTACCATATCTTTACATTTCTGCACCCACAAAAACCCAAAACCATTTTACTCTATACTCAGGTTTTTCACTGAATTTGACATCCAAATTGCTAGGATTCTTTTAGAAAGGCTCCTTGAGAAGAACGATAGGGTTGTGCCTTATACTACATTACTAGGGTGCAATTCACTTTATTTTGATGGCTCGGACTGCGACAATTCGGAGTTTTCATCAGTATCCTAAGGGAATCCTTGAGGATATTCTAGTGCAGGTCAAAGACTTAGTGTTCCCAGCTGACTTTTATATTTTGGACATGTCCAATGAGTTAGTGAATGACAACACTTTGATCCTAGGCAGACCTTTCCTCCAAACTTCCAAGACCATCATTAGTATGAAGCATAGTTCCATCACAATAGAAGTTGGAGGACATATGGTAACTTTCAACATGAAAAAATCAATGAAATTCCCTTTCAATAAGTATGCTTTTGCTGGGTTGAATGCCATTAATTATGCTGTAGAAGAGACTAGGGATGAGCATGAACTGAGTTTGCATGATAATGATAATGTGTTTACAAAAGAGTTGTTGAGTGATTTTGCAGAGTCCAAAGATGTTCTGGAAGTTAGAAGTAGAACAAATGCTGGAAATGAGCCTCTCTGTGAAACCAGGTCGTGACAAGAAAACTTTATGGTAGCGACTATAAACTCCAGAGATGACTAGTCGCGACATGATGTTGAAGAAGTCGCGACATGATATCCGTCTGTTGAAGGGGAGTCTCTCTTTGAAAAGGAGCCACGACTAGAAGATACATAGATCGCGACTAACAACTCTAGAGACGTCCAGTCGCGACTAGTAGCTGAGGAGGTCACAACCAAATATTCCAGAGACAGTCTCTGTGAACTTGAGTTGCGACCAGAAATGCCAGATGCAGCCAGTGACTTCTAAATTCCTTCAGATCACCATTCTACTATCTTGGTTAAAGGGCCAATACATTCTAACTCTTCTCACCCTCACTTATATCCCAACATTACCTCTCATACTTTAAGTTTCTTAACTGATTTGATCTCTAATAATGATGCATGTTTGGAGGAGGGTGATCTCTACTGTGTTGTAGCTGTGGACCAGCTTGAGCTTGATGCAACTACTAAGGAGATTATAGGCCAGATAGGAAGTCCTACTGAGCTGGACAGGAGCCACCTCCAAGAAGCTACAAAGGGAAGTATTTCTACTTTCAATGATTCCCCCCATCTTACCCCTTCTATTGTTCAACCCCCTGAGTTAGAATTAACAGATTTACCTTCTAACCTTAAGTATGCTTACCTTGAGCCAGACTCAAAACTTGAAACATCCTCCCTTAGACCCCTTAATGTACACTTGCGGAAGCAATATTAGCTCGATTATATCTTAACTTAAGCCCAGAAATTAAAATTTTACTCTTAAGTTCCTTATTCTGAACCTTTACTTTGAGAACTGATTGATCTCATTCTACACATCCAAATGAGCCTTATTACCTATCCACGTAAAGCCCCAGATGTGTGCTACTGGCTCACCAAGTTTCTTGGCCAAACTCTTTCGTTTACTCAGTCAAACTGAGGTCAGAACACCGCTTCCTTAGGACTTACGAATTTCTCTCTTAATTTCTTAACTTTTCAATTACTCTCATAATTACTTTTCTTATGTATAACCCATTATTCTAGCTACTTATACACAAGATAAACATGCCAAACAATATTTATTATTAAATAATAAATTGTTATACAACAAGGAATGAACAAATCCTCATATCTTTATTACATCTTTTCTGCCAGAAATTCGGCAGTATAACTACTATACTTCATTTTTAAAAATAATTGAACTATAATGATTCGGTAATTCCCATGAGATCTACCATTCTACGTAAGTACCCAGGAAAGATTGGATGAACCGACTAGGTCCACTCACTTCCAGACGCCTTAGACAGTACCTACGTACGCAGTACTCATCATATCCTATCTTCATTATGGACATTCTGCCATAACTTTGGCAGCATAACAGCGTCTTTAGCATTCTCAAAATTCACTTCGACGTAACCTCTCTGTAATGGGTTATACATAGGGGATAAGATCTATAATATCCTGAATTTTCTGTACTGACTTCTATGTACAGATTGAATGAAATATATGAGTTCTTTTTCAGGAAAAAGATGTGGTCCTTTATGTAAATAAAAGGATTAAATTGCAAAAGAAAGGAAATGAAAGGACTTAAATGCAAAAATGAAAAGTTTAAAGTTAGGAATGAAAGGTAGACAAAAATGTGGGGTCTTAAAGTGTAATTTTAGCCAAATTAAGGGACTTAATTATAAAGAAGGAAAAGTTCCCTGGGGCTAAAGTATAATTAAAGAAAATAGGCCAGAAGTGGTTTGTACCGCCCGACAGCATTTCAGTCTCAGATTCTACCAGAAGGTAGGGCAGGTGACGCCGGATAACCAAGCCTAATACCGGAATTTTTGAAGACTCCAGATAGCCAGAAATGGACTGATCGTCCAAAAGTTATAAAAATTAATACCGGATACCCTAGATTTCAGATGTAAGTGAGAAAATACAGGATGATGTGCCTTTATGGGGCGTATGTCAGGAAACTGACAGAATACCGATAGGAGGTCTGTAGAAGGAGTTATTCACAAAACAGTAAATTTAGACGGGAGTGTGAGGCCTCCGGGGATCCGGGTTGGAGATTTATCGGTATTTTTAAAGGGGCTAAATGCGATCGGATGACTTCAGTCAGATGACCGTTATAACCCCCAAGGATGCCTGAACACAGTAGGACACTGTATCTGGGAAAAAGAGCCGGTGTCCGGAAAAGGTGTATAATCGGTAAATAATAGTTAAAATATTCAATGAACTGTGTTAAAGGAAGATTCCTCGTAATGCGTGCCATATAGGTAATGGACCCAGGAAGCCCAAAAATGGCGCCATTAGAGGCCCAATAATACTCTTGGACTGATAGGTGGGCCAGTGTCCAGCAGAACCCCGGAAAAGTGCGAAATTACGAAAATGCCCCTGTATTGTACAAAAAGGCAGTAGATAAATGAAGGGCATTCTGGTCATTCTGGACAGGCCCATAGGTCAATACATGTCTAAATAAGGTTGACTAGAGCCAGTATAAGCTTTGACCAGGTCCAGAAAGGTGTGAAATGATGATTTTGCCCTTAGGGTTAAAATAGGATAAGATAGGGCACCAAGGGCATTTTGGTCATTTCGCAGGGGATCTGTAACTGAGTCTGGACCCAGTATTAAAAAGTTAATGATATAAAGGGGTCTAGATACTAAATGTGAGGTCAGTAGATATAAAAAGGATCTTCAGAAACATCAGATTCAGAAAACGGCACGTTTTTCGAGGCGATGGACCGGGCCGGTACCGGATTGGACCAGAAAGCTTCCAGAACCTCCAAATTTTGTCACATGAAGCATATGGGTGGTGAGGTATCCTATGAGGTGTCCCATGAGGTGTCCAGGGTGATGCAGTAAAAGAGAATTAAAGAAAATAGGAAATTCCAGGAAAAACCAGGACCACAGGATCATAAGTCTTCCTAATTACAAGATTGCCATTGCTCAACACTATAAATACCCCCACCTAGCCCCTCATTTCGGCATAAGCAAGGAAGAAAGGAAGAGAGAAGGTCTTGAGAGAGAAAGTGTGAGAAAGAAAGAAGTAAGGAAGTTCTGGTGAAGTTGGAAGTAGTAGGGAAGTTTTAAAGCACTGCTTTTGAGGTAACAACTAATCCTAGCTCTTATGTAATGTCTTTGTGATGTGTTGTTTTGTTTGGTTGATTGTTGTCCTATATGTTATGCTTGAAGCTCTATTCCAATGCTATGATCATATGTTATTGAATATGGAAGCATGCAGCATACTTATCTGTACACAGTCACAAGCAAGTACCGTCACTCTGCATTACATATTTTGTTATGATTATTGTTACTGGGATTCTTTTGAATCTCATTCCCAAACATAACATTACAGGGGAGGTTCTGTCAAAATAAAATTTGGAAATCTTAAGAGACGCCGGTAGGCTGCCGAAATTCCGGCAACGAAGACGGAACAAAGAAAGGAACTGATACGTACTGTGTACGTAGTGCTGTCTAAGGAGGCTGGAAGTGAGTGGACCCAGCAGGTTCATCCAGTCTTTCCTGGGTACTACGTAGAATGGTAGTTCTCATGAGGGAATTACCGAATCGGTACAACATCGGTTACTTTCTAGAGTTATGCTGCCGGATTTTAGACAGAAAAAGATATAATAGAAATTTGAGGGAATTGATCATACGCTGATATATAACAGTTGATTATCTAATAATAATTGTTATATGGCATGTATGACTGATATGTGATGGTTGTATGCATGTTCATGTGAAGATTGAATGCTGAAAATAGGTGCAGTGAACAGTAACTCGTGAGGACCTAAGCATGTTTAATAAATCATTAAAAATAGTAAATGGTTGAATTAATGTACGAAATTTTTATGGTAAAAAGTAGACATACTAAGATTTAATTTTATATATAGAATGCCCCATTTGGATGTTTGTAAGAAAGGATATAAAATACCAAAGATGGAACCAGAATGCTGGATTCAGGAGAAAATCACTGGATGAACAGTAACTTTGAAACATTGACCCACGTTGAATTGGTCAAGTAATGGTCAACCAATGATTTTTCCCTGAAATATAATTGAGTTATCTTCATGTATCACTTTGAACCACTTCGTTTCGATTTTTCTAGAATTAGTTATGATTTTTCAAAGTCAAGTCACTCATCTGGAATTTGCTACAGTGAACAGTACCGAAAAGAGTAAAATTCCAGATTGAGAGTTTGGACTTCTATGACCCTGAAAGTGGTTCCAAATGCTACCGAATGGTTCCTAAGATGTATAAAAATAAGGATGTGACAAGATCCGGGGGAATCTCAGTAGTAACAACCATAACAATATATGTAATGCAGTGTGATAGTGCATACTTGTGATTGTGTACAAATAAGTATGATGATTGCTTCCATACTTAATAATAACATATGATCATTGCATTATGTAATAGAGCTTCAGACATAACATATAAGATAACAATCCAACCAAATAATCGTACATCAAATCACAAAGCCATTACATAAAAGCTAAGATTAGTTACTACCTCACTAGCTTAGCAGAACTCTAATATCTCTATACTGCTTCCGGCTCCGCCAGGACTTCCTTCTTTCTTTCTTTTCTTCCTACCTCTCACTTTCTCTCTTTCTATTTCTCTCTCTTCCTCTCTTTCTCCTTCTCTCTCTTCCTCTTGCTCCATCGAATTGTGGAATGGAATGGAGGGGGAGTGCCTCTATTTATAGTGGAGGCAAAATAGAATGAATGGTCCAGATTGAATTTCGATGAATGGCTCAGATCGCTTGCTTCCTCAAGAAGCTTTGCTTACCTCATCATGATGACATCATCCCTAATGACTCATCACTTATGACATCATCAAGGGACACCTCACATGCTTAGGTGGCGTCTAGGTGGGGTCCTTTGGACACCTCACCAGCTGACTCAGCCCTTCCAGAGAATTCCAGAGTCTTATCCCGGAATAAACGGCTGAGATCGTTCCACATGTCCTTAGCTTTTTCTCCTTTCCTTAGCTTTTTCTCCTTTCCAGAGTCTCACTGATAAGACATATTTTGTATATGGTTTCTATGACAATTTTGAGAGTTTTATAATAACTTTACCATTTATTTCATGCCTTAAATTGTACTTTTATGTATTACATGATTGTGCGTGGCAATGTGCTAATTAAAGGGTAGAATGGTAAAATAACTCTTCCAAACTGCATATATTCGGTTATCTACTGATCTGGACTTTTACAGTGAGCTTTTATATTGAATTGCAGGTACTTTGGAAGAGAACAAGGACCAGGAAAGAAATCAAAAGACAATGAAAGTGGAACCACGCCTCTGTACTATTTAGTCACGACCAAAGAGTCCTAAGGTCGCGACCCATAATTCTTCTAGAAGATTCTCACTGTTTATAGGTCGTGACCAACACGTGTATCTGGTCACGACTAATAGTACAAAATCGCTGAAGCTGCGCGTTTTGGATTAGGTCATGCTGTTATAAGAAGAGAGGGAGGTTGCCGTCAAGGGGGAGGCTGATTTTTGGACCTGATTAGGCTAAGAAGCAGTACTCGAGAGCTCTCCACAGACTTTCCACTCAGCTTCCATCGTTCTACACCATTCACCTTCATCTCTTCATCGTTTCTTCATGGCATCACATCTGAACAGCGATTGCAGTGCAGCAGAAGTCATGAGAGGCTAGACCTTTAGTCTCTTGGTGATGGATCTATTATCTTGAGCTCACGGACTCAAACGGGGAGTTTCTTCTGTTCTAATTTGCATCTTGTCATATTATGATTGCTACTAGATTTAGGGTTTTTCATCATATGAACAAGTTTTGAATATCGATTGATTATTCTCATATTAGACAATCGTAATTTACTTTGGATGTTTTGAATGCTGGTTTAAATACAATATTTTAGTTTTGAGTTTAAGCTAGTTGAACAGTTGTCAATGATCATTGCTAATTAATTCGATTGCTTGAATTTTATGGTTAGTCGATCGACGCTCATTTGAGGGCATTCTTCCATCTGTTTTAAATTACACACTAAGTGATCCTTAGTAGTTCAATAATAGTCTTTAAACTAGCTTTGATCAAAGGAGTTTAAAGAATATTAGGGTTCTGGACTCAATCGATCGATTGAGGTTTAATTCAAGACTTAGTGATTTCAAACTCCGTATACATTGAGAGCAAGGATAGATATTTTTCATCATCAAGAGCCTATCATCATATACTACTTTCATAAACCAACCATTTTCCATCTTAAACAGAAACACAAAAACATCTATTTTACTGCATCTTTATTTTACTGCACCCACAAAACTAGGCATGAGCAACGGGCGGGTTGGGCTAGCCCGTGCCCCGCCCGTTTAATTTTTTATGGGCACGGGCTAGCCCATGCCCGTGCCCCAGCCCATTTAAACCCGTATTAAACGGGTTGGGCTGAACCCGTTTGGGCTGCAACGGGCATGGGCAGCCCGTTTATAAAAAAAATATTTTAAACCCCGTTTAAAGTTCTAACAACAATCAATGCTCACAGATAACATAGTGTATAGTGATAATAAGACAACAATGTATACATATGATATAATTATTCCTAAAATCACAACCCTACAAAATATCCATTCAAATATTCTAAGTTTAACATTATTATTTTAAAAATTTTACGAACCCATAAAATTTTAACCCAGCAAAGCTCCATCCTTTCTAAAATTAATGGATAAATATTATAATCTTTGCAACTTAAAACTTCACAACTCCAATAAAAGTAATAAATATTATAATTTATTTATTAAATAAATATTTAAATAAAAAATTATTAAAATATATATACACACACATAAACGGGCGGGCACGGGCAGCCCGATGGTGTGCCCATAGCCCGCCCGTTTAACAAATATAGCCCACCCATTTAAGCCCGCCCGTTACGGGCTTAATTTGGGCGGGCCCAATTCGAGCAAATTTACCCCGGACCCGGGCGGGTACACCAGGCAGCGGGTTGTTTGCTCAGCCCTACACAAAACCACAAAACCATTTACTCTTTACTCAGGTTTACCGTTGAATTTGACATCCAATTTGCTAGGATTCCTTTAGAAAGGCTCCTTGAGAAGAACGATAGGGTTGTGCCTTATACTACATTACTAGGGTGCAATTCACTTAATTTTGATGGCTCGGACTACGACAATCCGATGCAATCATCACTCACCAATTGATCAGTGCCATGTGGCGTCTTGATGGGTCCTTTCATGCCACCTCATGGCTTCCAGATAAGTCCAGAGCTTTATCTGATCAATTCCTCGGTTATCACTTTGACCAGGTAACTTTACTTTATTGAAAACTCACTAAAATATTATTTTAATGCCACTTTAACTCACATAACTCTTGGGCTACATTTTTCGACTTTTGGAATGTCATCTTGGGTCTCTGATCAAGCTCAAGTATTTTGATGGCTCAATTCCCAAGAAATATCCCTTGGCAAATTACCAAAATGCTCTTGGCCCTCTTTATTTACTTTAATGAGTTCAGGGGCATTATTGTCTTTTCACATCTTACCAGAGTATTTTCTGACCCTGGTCAACTATCTAGATAACCTTTATTGACTGTCTAACCTTAGTCAAATGACCAAAATACCCTTTACTCATTCTTTAATTATTTTATAACACACAGGTATTTTCATCATTTTGCACCTTTTTTCGGACACTGGCCCCTTTTACCGCTGAACTGATATCATGGGTCTAGGCCTCCCTTGGTGTCATTATGGGCCTCTGCGTGATGACGACTAGGCTTATTCAGTCCCAGTTTGCTTACCGATTAATTCCTCAATTGGATATCGGGCGTTCACGAACTCCCGTCTAAATTCACTAAAAAGTGAATAACTTTTTCTACATAACTCCTTTCGTGATTCTGTCAGTTCTCTGACTTCCAGATTCACAGGACGCACATTCCTATAACTTTTCACTCATATCTGAGGTTCAGGAGATATGATAAAAATTTTAGATAACTTTCTGACTATTAGATAAATTTCAGCTATCTGAAACTCTGATAAAATTCCTGTATTAAGCCAGACTAACCAGCATCATTTCCTCTATCTACTGATAAAATTTGGGACTGAAATGCTTCCTGGCAGTTCTAAGCCACTTCCGGCTCAACTTTCTATAATTACCATTTTGCCCCTAGAAACTTTTCTAATTCTTACATACTCATAGGGACCTCATATGCATATTTCACAGTTAAGTGAAACGATCAGCATAATTTTCTCTATTTTATGGTAAAATATGGTACTCATCGGCTACTAGCCTGATCTTTCTCATAATTACGATTATGCCCCTATACTCTTTTTCTGACCTCTTTACTTATCTTCTTATCCTTCATCTTAAATTTTTGAAATTCCCTTTCAACAACTCATCCCCTGAACTCTTCGGGAGTCATTGTTAATTGAAAGGCTCAACAACCCGCCCATATCAAGTTATCTTACTCAGGAGCCAGCCCATATCTAGCTACCTGCAAAATTCCTAGGCTTAAGACTTAGGATATTCCTTACATTCCTCTTTTTTAACCTAGATGAACTGTCCCTATTTTGTAAGTTAAAGACTTAACTCATCTTTAAATCCTGAGGGACTTAGCTTATTCCTCAGATTCCTATAAAATATAGGTAAGTGATCTGCCCATATCAGATTACTATCCTAGGACTACGGGTTTAGCAGCCTGCCCATATCAGACTACCTCCCAATTCTCCTAGACCCAAAAATCAGGATGTTACAAAACTGCTAGTAATAATTTATAATTCTTTGACTGTTAATGAAGAGTCTAGGCTATTAAGTGTGCTTAGGAAGAATATAAAGGCTTTGGGCTGTTAATTAGCTATATAAAAGGGATAGATTCCACTGTTTGTACTCATAGAATTCTGCTGAATGAGGATTCCAAGCCCATTAAACAACCCCAAAGGAGATTAAACCCATTGATCTCTGATTAATCTCATTCTACACATCCAAACAAGGCTTATTACCTATCCACGTAATGCCCCAGATGTATACAACTAGCTCACCAAATTTTGTGGCCAAACTCCTTCGTTTACTAGGTCAAACTGAGGCCAGAACACTGCTACCTCAGGACCTACGAATTTCTCTTTTAATTCCTCATTCACAAATTGAACATGCCAAACAATATTTATAATAAATAATAAAACATCATACAACAAGGCATACACAAAATTATCATATTTCTATTACATCTTTTCCTGCCCGAATTTTGGCAGCATAACCCCTAGGCTTCATTTGTACAAAGAACTGAACCGTACTAATTTGGTAATTCCCTCATGAGAACTACCATTCTACGTAAGTACTCAGGAAAGATGGATGAACCGGCTAGGTCCACTCACTTCCAGCCTCCTTAGACAGCACAAACGTACACAGTACTTATCATATACTGATGTTCAGTCTTAGTTTCGGCGGCATAACGGCGTCTCTCAAAATTCTTAGAATTCACTTCAACATAATCTCCCTGTAATGGGTTAGATATGGGGAATGAGATTCGGGGGAATCTCAGTAGTAAATAATCATAACAATATATGTAATGCAGTGTGACAGTGCTTGCTTGTGATTGTGTACAGATAAGTATGCTGCATGCTTCCATACTCAATAACATATGATCATAGCATTGCAGTAGAGCTTCAGATATAACATATAAGACAACAATCCAACCAAACAATAGCACATCCAATCACAAAGCCATTACATAAAAGCTAGGATTAGTTACTACCTCAAAAGCTTAGCAGAACTCTACTATCTCTATACTGCTTCCAGCTCCGCCAGAACTTCCTTTCTTCTTTCTTTCTCCTTCTCTCTCTTCTTTCTCTCTCTTTCTCTTGCCAAAACTGTGGGATGCATGAAATGGGAGGGGGAGGGGGTATTTATAGTTTCCCTCAATGGCATTCCTGTAATTTTGAAGCCATCTGAACATGTGGTCCTGGTTTTTCCTAGAATTTCCTATTTTCTTTTATTCCGTTTTACTGCATCACCTAGGACACCTCACCGGGACACCTTATCGCCACATTCTTCACATGTCACAATTCCTGGACACCTCATCAGCTGACTCAGTATTTCCAGTCCAATCCAGTACCGGTCCGGTCCGATTTCCCACAAACCGGACTCAACTGCTGAGATTGTGCCACGTGTCCTTAACTTTTCTTCTGCCTCTAAGATGATGCCATGTGGCATCTGGAAGGGAGGACCTTTCACGCCTTCCAATGCTATCCAGATAAGTCCTAAACTTTATCTGATCATCTCCTCGGTTATCGTGCCAACCGAGTAACTTTACTTTACTGAAAAGTCATTAAATCATTATTTTAATGCCACTTTTTTCCACATATATACTGGGATACGTTTTTAGGCCTGGGAATATCATCTTGAGTCTCTGATCCAGCCCAAGTACTCTGATGGCACGATTCCCAAGAATGGAATGGGAGCAACCTACTTTCTCATAACTTTCTTATCTCATATATGTACTCATATATACTCTACCCTGCATGCACTGCAAAAGGGGAGTATCAATTCATCATAGCATACTCTAACATGCATGTTATCCTTTGACAACTGCAATGGAATGCAACTATCATAACTTATGGCACATAAGCCATATCATCATCATATTTTGCTCAACCATCCATTAGATATCGTAACAATCCAAGTAAGCCTCAAAACATATTTTCTTGATCATATTATTTTTCAGATCATCATCTGATCATACTATCAATCGCATTATCTGTCAGATTATCAATCACATGATCAGGATCTGACGAGCACATCTGTCTATCTTACTTAGGCTGCCACACTACCCTCTTACCAGGGTATAGACTCAACCCTTCACTACTTTATCTTACATAAGGAATAGGGGAGTCACTTTATCTCTTAACTGTGGCTACCTCTTTACTATCTCTCAACTTCTTCTATCTTTCCATTAGTCTCCATCAGTCCTGGTCTATTCTTGACCGGACTATAATTACTTATTGGTCTTTCTTTTCATCCTAGCGAACTTAAGTCGCATGGATCTCATTCATCATCTTTTACCATTACTTCTACTTTCTAGGGTACTATGCCCTAGGTCTATCACTTCTCCGTTATGGAATCCCTCTGCTCATAGAACATTGAGCTCTTTATCTATTACCCATCACGTCTCTCACCTTAGGCCATGTGTTAGGATCATTCCTGGGCAAATCTCAATCTAACTTTTAGGTCTTCTCTTCAGAGCAACTGAATAAAATCTCTGTAATGCAGATCTACTCTTAGTTATTACATGGAGGATCTACTTTAAACCTTGTCTTAAACTAATCTTTCGTACCTCAGTACCTTTGTACTGTTTAGCTTACCATATGATATACCAATCCTCTAGCTGGTGGACTTCAGCGAATTTGGTACCTTCATTCTCTTCATCATATGGCCTCTGCCAATTATAGTCGCGACTTGAGAACTTCATAGTCGCAACTCACATGCTCTGTGACTTTTAGTTGCAACCGTCGCACACTACTCGTCACGACCTGGCAGCTCTGAGTCCTTTAGTCGCAACCTATAACATCGCTACTTGAACTCCTTTATACACTGGTCGCGTACTGCAATATTACTCATTGCGACCTGAGGTCTTCTTACATCGCAACATCAACTTATCTGTACATATTAGTTGCGACATATGACCCCTCTTCTCTACTTCCTACTTTTAAAACCTGTAATCATATTCATTCTCATACAACGGCAACATACTAGGTATAGGGTAGCTCAATAGTGTGCATACTGGACAACACAATCCAATCCAATACAGGATTTATCCGTTCATTAGCCAGTGGAAACAGAACACAAATAAACTCATACCTTAGTTTGGCACAGGAGACTTTCTTATCTCGTTGCCAGTCAGGGTATATATTCTTCCTTAAGTCGGGTATCTTTCGCCTGTTGTGTTCTGTGGATACTCCCTGGCATAATGTCCATACTTTCCACACCTATAGCATAACCCTTGACCTACTGGGCAAGGCCTCATACCATGGTCTCGACCACAGTTCCTACATTCATTAGGCCTTGGTTGCCTACTAACTTCTCTTGGCCCACTACCTGGCCTACTTCCTTGCTTCTTATTAACTTTTGACCCATATGCTGGCTCATTTCTTTTCTTACTGTTCCTTCTCAAGGAACCTGGTGGCATCACTCTTGATGTAGCAGGCTCACTCTTTTCTGGATATTGCACATTCGTTTCTAGCCTGTAAACTGCCAGCTGGGTCTTTCTTTTAGTGGGACATTCTAAAACCTTAAAGATTTTCTCTAACTGGCTTACCCAATCCTCAGCTACTTGGGTGTCAAAAGTCCCTTCAAACATGGGCGGATTAAACTTATGGAATCGTTCCATCCATGTTTGCAGACTTCCTGGTCGTTGTTATTTCCTATAGACCCCTTATGTCTATTCATTCTAGTCTGCTCATGATCTGGATGAGCTTCAGGTTCTATGTCATTTTTTTTTTGGTCCTACCTCCTTCCGAGTCTGCCGTAAGCTAGCAACTGCAGTAGCAACCGCCGTAGCGATAGCAGAATCTCGTTCTTGATCTTGGCGAGCCTGGGCTGCCCACATCACATCGTGACTTATAACTTAACTTGTTGTAACTTGGATATCTGGCATCCTCACTACAGTATCTGGTTACAACACGATACCTCGAGCTACTCTTTGCAGCTTCCTTAGTCGTAAATTGATCAGCTTCTGCTCTATCCAGAGAGGAAACTGCTTCTTAAATATTATTCTGCTTAGTCCAGCCATATTGTGTTAATAAACACGAGACCTCGACTGTATCGGCTGACTAAGATTAGCCCATCATAATCATATCCTTCGTAAGACTATAAAGCTCGGGGTCCAGCCTCATTCATCTGGGTGTCACTGTCTTCTGTCTAAACCTTTCCAAGCAGTGAACACCATCACTATATCATACTCTAGGGAGAGGACCACTCAAAGTTCTCATTTGTTTAAGGAATCAAACTGACTAAACCAGAGCATCACTGAGCCAGAACCTTCTGTTCTGTGCCAGAATCTTATGCTTGAAGCCAGAACCCTTTGTTCTGTGCTAACCTTATTCTGTACTAACAACATGAATTATCTATTCAGAGCATTTCCTAAGCCAGAATCCTTTGCTCTGATACCAAAATGAAACATCCTTCCTTTCCATATGTCTTAGGGACCATTCAGTAGCATTTAGAACCACTTTCAAGGTCATTGAAGTCCAATTTCTCAATCTGGAGTTTTACTCTTATCGAGTACTGTTCACTATGAAAATTCCAGATGAGTGACCTGAATTCGAAAAATCATAACTAATTCTAAAAAACTCGAAATGAAGTGGTTCCAATTTATAAATGAAGATAACTCAATTATCTTTCAGGGAAAAATAACTCGACCATTCATTGACCAAGTCAACGTCAGTCAACGTGTCAACTTTACTGTTCATCCCACGTTTTTCTCCCTGAATCCAGCATTCTGGTCCCAACTTTGATAATTCATATCTCCTTGTGTAGACATCCAAATGAGTCATACTATATATCAAATCGAAGCTTGGTATGTCTACTATTTAACTTTAAAATATCATACATTTATTCATCCATTTACTATTTTTAATTATGGGTCAAACATCCTCATGTCCCCACGGATTACTGTTCATAGTGTTAATTCTCAGCAACTAACATTACATACATAGGCATACATCCATCATATATCAGTCAAACATGACAAACAACAATTATTATTAATTAATAAGTTATTTTACATCCAGTAATGTACATAAATTCTCATATCTCTATTACATCTTTTCCTGCATGAAATCCGGCAGCATAACCGCTACGCTTCATCTTCAGAAAGTAACTGATCTTGTACCGATTCGATAATTCCCGTGAGAACTACCATTCTACGTAAGTACCCAGGAAATACTGGATGAACCGGCTAGGTCCACTCACTTCCAGCCTCCTTAGACAGTACCTACGTACACAGTACGTATCAGCTCCTTTCTCTACTATTTCCATCTTGTCATAATTTCGGCAGCATAACGGCGTCTCTTAAAATTCCCAGAATTCATTTTGACATAACCTCCCCTGTAATGGTTTACTTATTGGGATGAGATTCGGGAGAATCTCAGTAGCAACAATCATAACAATATATGTAATGCAGAGTGACAGTGCTTGCTTGTGATTGTGTACAGATAAGTATGCTGCGTGCTTCCATGCTTAATAACATATGATCATAGCATTATAGCAGAGCTTCAGACATAACATATAAGACAACAATCCAACCAAACAATAGCACAACAAATCACAAAGCCATTACATAAAAGCTAGGATTATTTACTACCTGGCTAGCTTAGCAGAACTCCACTATCCTTATTCTGCTTCCAGCTCCGCCAGAACTTCCTTACTTCCTTTTCTCCTTTCTCTCTTCCTTTCCTTCTCCTTCTCTCTCTTCTTTCTCTCCCTTACTCAAGCCATGCGTGAATGCAAATGAGGGGGGTATTTATAACCTCCTCCAATGGCAATTCTGTAATTACCATGAACTTTGATCCTGCTGTCCTGGTTTTTCCTGGATTTTCCTATTTTCTTTAATTCCTCATTTACTGCATCATGCATGACATCACCGGGACACCTCAGCGCCACATTTATCACATGTCTGAAATCCTGGACACCTCAGCAGCTGACTCAGCATGCTGACTCACCAGTCCAGTCTCTTGCCTCGTAATACGTATCCTCAACTTTTTCTTCTGCCTTTAAGATTGCGCCATGTGGCACCTGGAAGGGACCTTTCACACCTTCCAATGCTATCCAGATAAATCCAGGACTTTATCTGATCGTCTCCTCGGTTATCGTGCCGACCGATTAACTTTACTTTATTGAAACAGCATTAAAATAGTATTTTAATGCCACTTCTTCCCACATACTTCATGGGCTACGTTTTTGGGCTCTGGGAATGTTGTCTTGGATCCTGATCAAGCTCAAGTACTCTGATGGCTCGATTCCCAAGAAACAGCCCTTGGCAAATTACCAAAATGCCCTTGGGTGCCCTTTCTTGTACTATTTTAATCCTAAGGGTAAAATCGTCATTTTACACCCTTCGGTACTCTAGCAGGGCATATACTGACTCTAAGTAACTTTATCTGTATATACCTTGGCTTCTGGGCCTGTCCAGAATGACCAAAATGCCCTTCATTCATCTGTTACCCTTTTGTACAACACAGGGGCATTTTTGTAATTTCGCACTTTTCCGGGATTCTGCCGGACACTGGCCCACCTATCTGTCCAAGTATCTTACTGGGCATCTGTTGGCGCGATTATTGGGCCTTTCTGGGTCCAATATCCTCATGGCACGCATTACGAGAAATCTTCCCCCGTTAATAATTATTGAATATTTTATCTATTATTCACCGTTTATACACCTATCCGGACACCGGCTCCTTCTGTCCGATACATTGGCCTGCGGTGTTCAGGCATCCCTGTGAGTCATATCAGTCATCTGACCGAGGTCATCCGAACTCATTCAGTCCATTTTCAAATACCGATAAATCTCCCTATCGGATCCCCAGAGGCCTCACACTCCCGTCTGGATTTTCTCATTTGCGAATAACTTTTTCTACAGGCCTCCTATCGGTATTCTGTCAGTTTCCCGACATCCGCCCCATAAGGACGTATCATCCTGTATTTTCTCACCTAGATCTGAATTCTAGGATATCCGGTATGAATTTTTATAACTTTTGGACGATCAGTCCATTTTTGGCTATCTGGAGTCTTCAAAAATTCCTGTATTAAGCCAGATTACCGAGCGTCCCTTGCTCTCTCTATCGGTGAAATCTGGGACTGAAATGCTGTCGGACAGTCCAAACCACTTCAGGCCTGACTTTCTTTAATTACAATTTAGCCCCAGGGAACTTTTCTTCTTTTCATTTAAGTCCCTTTTTACTTGGCTAAAATTACACTTCAGGACCCCACATTTTTGTCTACTTTCCTTCTTGGCCTTGAAACTTTCCATAATTGCACTTAAGTCCTTTCATTTCCTTTACTAGGTCTAGGGGCATTCCTGTCTTTTCATATTTTACCAGAGTATTCTCTGGCCCTGGTCAACTATCCAGATACCCCTTCTTGACTGTCTAACCTTAGCCAAATGACCAAAATACCCTTTACTCATTCTTCAGTTATTCTATAACATAAGGGCATTTTCGTCATTTTGCACATTTTTCATGGACACCGGCCCCTCTTACCACTGAACTGATATTATGAGCCTGGGCCTTCCCTGGTGTCACTACGGGCATTAGACAACACTGTATGGCCTCTAGCCATTGTCCGATCATTTCTATTCGGACTGCCTTTCCTTTACCGATTATAACTGTAAATTCCCATCTTCAGGAATTTTTACAGAAAAATCGGGACCTCAAATCAAAATTCTGTGTTGCGTCATTCAATCCGGAATCCTTTTCTCTATCTCCTGGTATTTTCAGATATTTTATCCGAACCGGGCTATTTTGGCCTGAAAGTACGCTCCTGCGCACACTTTTCAAAAATAACCATTTTACCCCTGGTCACATTTCTAATTCTTTCATACACATAGAGACCTCATATGCACATTTCACAGTTCAGTGAAATGATCAGCATAAATTTCTCTATTTTCTGGAAAAATATGGTACTCATCGGCTACCAGCCCGATCTTTCCATAATTACGATTATGCCCTTGATTTCTCTTTCTGGCATCTCTAGGCCTACAAATTAGGGTGTTACATCTAAACTATCCATAACATAAAACTCATGTTCTTTTCACACATACACAGAAATTCCAGCAGCACCTCCACAAGATTTATGCCTCAAAAACCACTTAAAACCAAGAGCAAATCTACTAGAACATAGTCTAGAATCAAGGAAACTAATTACCTTGATAGTTCCTCCAAGGTGCTTGCTTCCTTTTGGCTTGAGTGAAAATTTTTCAAGTGTTTCCCTATGGTTCTCGTGCATGCCGAAATGAATCTGAAATGGGGGGTATTTATCGACAAATTTGGGTGGAAATAAAAGGCCAAGATCATTTTGGGTACTATTTGATCTAAAGGCCAAGATTTAATCTTGGATTTTTTTTCTTTTTCATTTATGACATCACCTTGATGACATCATCCAAGGGACACCTCATGGGAAACCTAATCAGCATGTGGCAAAATTCTAAGGTTCAAGAAGCCTCTGGAAAATTTCCAGTCCAATCCGGTACTGGCCCGGTCCGATTTCCCAAAAACCGGACTGTTTTCTGAATCTAATTTTTCTGAGATTCCATAATATATTTTCTGACCTTAAATCCAGTATCCAGATTCTTTTTATCATAGCCATTCTTATACTGGGTCTGAACTTAATTACAGATCATTTACGAAATGACCAAAATACCCTTGGTGTCCTTTCTTGCCCTATATTAACCCTAAAGGAAAAATCGTCATTTCACACCTCTTTGAACCATATCAGAGCATATACTAACTCTGACTAACTCTTCCTATGTATGCCTTAGCATTTTGGCCTGTCCAAAATGACCAAAATGCCCTCCATTCATCTATTACTCCTTAAGACAACACAAGGACATTTTCATAATTTCGCACTTTTTCGGGGTTCACCTGTACACTGGCCCACCTATCAGTCCAAGTGTCTTATTGGGCCTTGGTTGGCGCCATTTTTGGGCCTTTATAGGGTCCGCCACCTTTATGGCACGAATCCCGAGAAATCTCTTCCGGCGATATTCATCGGGTATTTTTGCCATTGTACACCGTTTCTACACCTTTTCGGACACCGACTCCTTTTATCAGATAAACTGATATACTGAGTCTAGTCATCCCTTTGGGTCATAACAAGCATCTGACTAATGTCATCTGAGCTCATTTAGTCCCAATTTGAATATCGATAAATCTCTCAATCGGATACCCGAAGATCATAAACTCCTGTCTAAATTCACTAAAAAGTGAATAGCTTTTTCTATAGACCTCCTTTCGGTATTCTATCAGTTCCCTGACATTCGTCTCTACAGGACGCATCTTCCTGTAGTTTTTCACTCATATCTGAGGTCCAGGATATCCGATAAGAATTTTTTATACTTTTAGACTATCAAATAAATTTCGGCTATCTGGAGTCCTCATAAAATTCCTGTATTAAGCTGGATTACCCAGCATCATTTGCTCTATTTACTGGTAAAATCTGGGACTGAAATTCTTTCGGACAGTCTAAACCACTTCCGGCTCAACTTTCTTTAATTACACTTTAGCCCCTAGAAATTTTTCTTCTTTTCAATTAAGTCCCTCAAATTTGGCTAAAATTACACTTAAAGACCCCATATTTTTGTCTACCTTTCTTTTTAGCCTTAAACCTTTTATATTTTCACTTTAGTCCTTGCCTTTTCTTCCTTTTTCAATTTAATCCATTTCTTTACATAAATGGTCACATCTTTTCCTGAAAAATCTCACATACATTATACACAAACTGTACATACTAATCAGTAAATAAAATTAGGGATATTACAGTAAATGGTACCATTCAATGTATACAAGATGAATGCAAGTGCATGACATGTGTTTCTTTATCCTTCTTTAGCCTTCATTCGCATATTATCATGCTCCATGCCTATCACTACTATGCATAACCATAAAGTCATAAAAACAGAGCATATATCATTCATCACCATCATCACATATCCTAGTCATATTAACACACAAGTATATACATCAAGCATACAAGAATGGGTAAGTTCACTACCTGGGGTGTAGCCCTTTCTCTAGTCCTTAGCCTTTGCTCTGAGATCCCTTCTTTATAGAGGTCAGAGCCTATACATAGCATAATAATATTTTATTATGATCTTATCCAGCATAACTCCTCTTAACTCAAGCTTATCTTGAGATAATACCCCTATTCTGAAAATCCCCTAACTTTCTTTCTATCCACGGCTAACCTTATAGAGAGAGATATTTCTCTATTCTAACTATCTAATTTATAAGAACAATCCTCTAATTTATTAGAGCAGGGACTAGAATAACTTACTTACCTTATTTCTAAGCTTGCCGAGTCCCTAAGCTCCTTGGATTGCTCCTAGCTCCGCCAAAACTCCTTCTTTCTCTTCCTTTCTTTCTCTTTCTTTCTCTCTTTCTCTGTCTCTCTCTTCCTTTCCTTCTTCTTGCCATGGAGTGGTGTGTGGAATGGGAGGAGGGGTGAGGGGTATTTATAGGTGGAGAGAGGTGGAATGGATGACTCAGATCGAATCACGATGAACGGCTCAGATCGCTTAGCTTCCTCAAGAAACTTCGCCTGCATCATCGTGATGACATCATCCTCCATAATGACTCATCAAAAGTGACATCATCAAGGGACACCTCAAATGCTTAGGTGGCATAATGGTGGGGCCCTTTAGACACTCACCAGCTGACTAAGCGCTTCCAGAGAATTCCAGAGTCTTATCCCGGAATATACGGCTGAGATCGTGCCATGTGTCCTTATCTTTTTCTTCTTTCCCCAGATCATTGCCATGTGGCACCTTATGGGTACCTTTCATGCCACCTCATGGCTTTCGGGTAAGTCCAGAATTTTATCTGATCAATTCCCTGGTTATCACTTCAACCGGGTAACTCTACTTTATTGAAAACTCACTAAAATATTATTTTAATGCCACTTTAACTCACATAACCATTGGGCCACATTTTTGGGCTTTTGGAATATCATCTTGGGTCTATGATCAAGCTCAAGTACTCTGATGACTCAATTCCTAAGAAACATCCCTTGGTAAATTACCAAAATGCCCTTAGCTCCTCTTTATTTACTTTAATGAGTTTAGGGGCATTATTGTCTTTTTACACCTTACCAGAGCATTCCCTGACCCTGGTTAACTATCCAGATAACCTTTATTGACTGTCTAACCTTAGTCAAATGACCAAAATACCCTTTACTCGTTATTTAACTATTTTATAACATAGGGGTATTTTCGTCATTTTGCATATTTTTTTGGATAGCAGCCACTTTTCCGCTGAACTGATATCATGGGCCTGGGCCTCCCTTGGTGTCATTATGGGCCTCTACGTGATGCCATCTAGGTTCATTTAGTTCCAGTTTGCTTACCGATTAATTTCTCAATTGGATATCGGGCGTTCACGAACTCCCGTCTCAATTCACTAAAAAGTGAATAACTTTTTCTACAGAACTCCTTTCGGGATTCTATCAGTTCCCTGACCTCCAGATTCACAGAACGCACATTCCTATAACTTTTTACTCATATCTGAGGACCAGGAGATCTGATAAAAATTTTAGATAACTTTCCGACTATTAGATAAATTTTAACTATCTGAAACTCTGATAAAATTCTTGTATTAGGTTAGAGGCAGTTCTAAGCCACTTCCAGCTCAACTTTCTATTACTATTTTGCCCCTGGAAACTTTTCTTCTTTTCAATTAAGTCCCTTAACTTTTCATAATTACCTTTAATGGCCAACAACTTGTGTCTACTTTTATTTCTTACCATGGAACTTTTAAACTTTTCACTTTAGTCCCTTCCTTTTCTAAAATGACCATTATACCCCTAGGGACTTTCACTATTTACATATAAGTCCCTGTACTTTCACTTATTTGCAGTTTAGTCCCTAAAAATCCTCTATATGTTTTTGGGACTTCTGCTCAAAGGGGTCTGATAGCCTATCTATTTCAGGCTACTTTCTGAGTCTCTGGGATTAAAAATTGGGATGTTACACAGGGTCCTTGAATCCGGCTTCTATTGGCCCTCCCTTTTTAAAGATGCTTTTGAATTTTGTAGTGCTTATGATAGGTGCCAAAGATTTGGAGGGATTAGTAAAAGGCAAGAGATGGCACAACAACCTATTTGTTTTGTGAGGTTTTCGATGTATGGGGATAGATTTTATGGGACCTTTTCCACCTTCAGTTGGGTTTCAGTACATTTTGTTAGCTGTAGACTACTTATCTAGGTGGGTGGAGGCCATTCCTACAAGCCTAGATGGTCTCCAAGTTCCTAAGGTCTCACATCTTTAGTAGATTTGGAGTACCAAGAGCAGTAATCAGTGATCAAGGTACCCATTTTTTCAATAAAATGATCAATAACTTATTAGCAAAATATGGTGTAACTCATAAAGTTTCCACTCCATACCACCCTCAAACCAATGGTCTAGTAGAGGTTTCTAATAGGGAAATAAAGCACATACTAGAGAGAATTGTCAAGCCATCCAATAAGTATTAGAACTTAAGACTAGATGATGTTTTATGGGCGTACAAAATAGCTTTTAAAACCCCTCTAGGCATGTCCCCTTATAGGACAATTTTTGGGAAAGCTTATCACATGCCTGTGGAAATAGAGCATAAGACATTTTGGGCAGTGAAAGCTTCCAATGAGAACCTTGAAGAAGCCAGTTCAAATAGGTTGTTACAGATTCAAGAGCTAGAAGAGATTCGATTGGATGCATACAGCAGCTCTAAAATCTATAAACAGAAGACAAAGTTAATCCATGATGCTCATATTCTGAGAAAGAAGTTTAAGGAAGGAAATCAAGTGTTAAGGTATCAGGCTAGGTTCAAGTTCAAACATGGAAAATTCAAAACTAGCTGGGCTGCCTTACACAGTTGTCAAAGTCCACGAATTTGGGATGATTGAATTGCAAGAGGAAGTGTAACATCCCTAAATTTATGTACTGAGTTGTATGTACAGATTGAATGAAATATATATGAGATTTATCAGGAAAAGATGTGGCCATATTTATGTAAAGAAAAGGATTAATTGGAAGAGGAAGAAAGTCTAAGAGCCAAAGTGTAAAATTATGAAAATGCCACTGTTAGGTCCTAAGAAACCAGAAGTAAATGGAGGGCATTTTGGTCATTTCACACAATGGATGGATATCAGAGGAAATTTGATAGTAAATTATTATAATTAATATGAGAATTTATGGAGTTGACAGAAGTCAAAAAGGAGTCCTGTAGAATTAATTATGGAATTTACGGTGAAAAAGGACACCGATAAAGGGTTAAAGGAAACATATATAATTTTTAACACGACTTCTGGGTCTCAGAAAATTATGAAACTTTGTAGAGAATTCATTTTATATTAGAATGAATTTCTAAAAATGTTAGAACAATTGAAGGAGGTGTTTAGCATTTATTCTGAGATCAGGATAATTTAAGGATATCGGTATAAGGAAAGTACATTGGGATTTGTGCCAATTAGCTATTGGACCTAAAAGAAGCCCAACATTTCGTCCTAGCCCAGCCCAATAAGGCCCAAAAGTTATCTTGGAGCCCAAGTCCAATAATGAATAATTTATGGATTTTTTAAAAGAGAATAAAGTAAGAATTATGTGTTGCACATGGTGGGACCCACAAGGACTTCAAAATGGCACCCAAAAAGAGGAAGGGTTAGGTGTACCAAGGGAGGCCATGCTAGTGATGTCATGGTGGTAAGGTCATGAGTGAAAAGTGAAAAGACATTCCAAGATCAAACCTTTAACCATTAGATCAAATAGTTCCCAAGGTGATCTTGGCCTTCAAATGGCACATGACTTTTGCTATAAATACCCCCCATTTGCAAGCTCAAAACCATGGAGCAAGAACCTTAGGAAGCTCTTGAAAAATTCTCTCTCAAGCAAGGAAGAAGCAAGGATCTTGAAGGAGCAAGTAAGGTAAGTTGTCTCCTTGCTTCTACCTTTTGTTCTTATGGTTTGTGCTTGAGTTTAAGTGATGTTTGAGGCTTAAATCTTGGGGAGATGCTGCTGGAATTTTTGTGTATATGTGAAAGGAATATGAGTTTTAAGTCATAGATAGTTAAGACAAGTTTAAACAAGTTAGTTACATGCTTGGTTGTGAAGTAAGTTGATGTTCTTGACTTTACCATTTCGGTTTGCACTGTTTATGCACTGTTCATGATAGAAGGAAATGGAATTTCAATGATTTAATGCTTCCATTGAGTTTATATGATGATTTTGTGTAGGATTGGAAAGGTTTTGAACCTTGGAAACCATTGAAATTAAAGGTTATAATGTTGAAAATTCCTCACGGTTACTGTTTACTCGTGTGAACAGTGATTTGAATTTCATGATTTTGATACTTCCAATGGTCTTAAAATGAGATTTTGTGTGGCGGAAAAGTGGAGGAACAAGTATGGGAAGCATTGGAATCAAAATGAGAATTTTTGGAAGATTTATGTATGCTTTTCCAAATCTGTACAGAACAGTATATTCTTGCTAGAATTTGGTTATTTTGAGTTCATAAATGGATTCAAAAGGTGAAATTGTGTAGGATAAGGTCAAGACATCAATTGGTTCAAAGGCCAAGTTAATTGGCAAAGATTAAAGAAAGTTATGTTAGTTAAAGCAAGTTAAAGGTTCAAGAGAGGTAGTCTTGAGTAGTGTTTGAGGTCATGGTCCTAATGGATTATGTAATGAATATAAATGTGTTTAGGACCTTGAAACCTCTAAGAAGATGTTGGGGAATGATTGACCAAAAAGCTTGGGAAGCAAGTGCAAGCATAAGAAAGAGAGCTTAAATCCAAGGTAGTGGACTTACCCTAAACTTGTATGTATGTAATGTATGCTTGATTGTGCTATGGCTTGGTTGAATTGTGTGTATATGGTAGATGATTGAAGCTCTGTTATGTTATGATTACTTTGGCCAATTGTATTTCATATGATACATGGAAGCATGCTCATCATACTATGATAACACTTTCACAAGCAAGCACAAGTCTTTACATTAATACATGCATTGTTTGGTATTGTTTGCTACTGAGATTCCCCCGAATCTCACCCCCCATAACCATGATCTAGGTGCTGGAACATCACAAGGAAGGAGGTAATGGTGGATGTATGAATGTTGTATGACTTGGAAAGCATGCCTTTAGTTTATGTGATGATATATTGGTATGTATATTGTATGCATGCACTGGATCCGATGAGAGTCATTCTACTTCCAGTGATAGTTTGAGAAGCTTATCCAGTGAGTTTTTATGTGAAATTTTGTATGAACATATCTAAGATCCAGAGCTTTAATTGGACACCAAGAAATCCTCATTTGGTTAAGAACTCGAATTGTTATGATTTTTCAAAGTTGGGAGTTAAAATCTGGAATAAGATAATACGACTACTCAGAGACAGTGAGGTTCATGCGCTAATTTCATATAGTAAATGAATGAGTTTTTCTATGAAATTTTATGAGATTAAAGTAAACATTCTAAGATTTAAATCCATAGGTAATTTGACTCAATTGGATAAGTATACTAGGAGAAATGAATTTTTGAAAATGGGGCAAAGAAACTGGAACTTCCAGATTTACCAAATGAACAGTAAAGTTCAACGAATAAACTGATTTGATCTGGACAAGGAAACCTTATTTTCATATTTTTATATCAAATTTAAATGAAATATATTTCATTAGAAATTGGAATCACCTCAAAATGATTTTTCTATATTTGATTATGAATTTTCAAAATTCAAACTGTAATATGGAATTAGCCAGTGAATAGTGACAGTGAACAGTACCGTAAGCCCAACTCTTGGAAATTAATGTTTTTAAGTTTAAGAGGTATTCCAATGATCTAAGATAATTCCAATTGAGTATATGTAAGGTTAAGATTTATGGTTAAGCTTTAAGGTTAAGATTTAAAGATATTTACTAGAAAACGCTGTTGTACTGCCAGAATATCAAAAGTACTGTGTACGTAGGTGCTGTCTAAGGAGGCTGGAAGTGAGTGGACCTAGTCGGTTCATCCAGTCTTTCCTGGGTACTTATGTAGAATGGTAGTTCTCATGGGACTTACCGAATCAGTACAGTTATCTTCTGTCAGGTTTTTTCGCAAAGAGAGATATAATAAAGTTAAGATTACTTCCGTAAGTGTACTCTGAGATGGTTTAAAGGAGGATGTTTCAGGAAGCGACGGGCAAAATCTTCCAAGCTAATGGCCACCATTTAAAACTTTTTGAGGAATCTGCTTCGCCTCCTTCAGGCTAGGTTGTCCCTTTCCTATCACCTACCTTTTACACATTTTTTCTACTATGATATGTTTGCTATGTTAGGTTGAGTTTAGGAAAGGGATGATTCAGTAGGATAGTTTTTATTTTCAGTTTATTTCTGTTTATTCTAGGTTTCTTTCTATTTTGAATAACACCCCATTACTATCCATGTGTTGCATACTCATTAATTTTTCTCTGAGACTCCTACATACTCGCTTGCATGACTTTACCTTACCCATCCTATCATCTTTGCTTTACTTGTATTGCTTTATATGACTTGAATGTGACTGCATACCTAACTGGAAAATTTGCATTAAGTGATGAGATGACTTGTTGTGTTGGAGCTAGATTTGATTGACTTTATAGAGTGCTGTGATTTCTATAGTTCTGTTGATAGTGAGGACACTGTCAAGTTTAAGTGTGGGGGAGGATGTTTTTCAGTCTGTGCTTTTAACGTGAAAAAAAAATTCTTCTTTTAATCCAATCTTTCATCATAAAACTTTTGGTTTTTGATCTTAATGTGTGATGAATTGCTGAAAATTGGATCCCCACTTGAAACTGATTTGTTATTTACTAAAAAGGTATTAGTATGAAATGTTTTGGGACTTTGAAAATTGTCACTTGATAGTCTTAGTGAAAACTGGTCACGACATATGTGTTTTTTTGTCGCTACCGGAAATGGAATTTTGGACTTAACATGCTATCTGTGAACTTCCGTCGCGACCTATGTGCTTTATGGTCGTGATGATACATCTCTGTTGATTTACGTCACGACATGAATACCTTCCCCGTTGATCATTCCCAGATTAGACTGTTGTAATTTGATTCTGGATGTTTGAATGTTGGATTTTAATTAAATATTTCAATTTCAATTTTAAGAAAGTTGGGTTATTTTCAGCTATCGTTGCAAATCAATTCAATTGCTTGAAATTTAGGGTGTTCGATTGATGACCATTCGATGGCATTCTCATAATCTAGGGTTAATTGCACGCTAAGTGGTTTCTAACAGTTCGCTAATAGTCTTTAAACAAGCTTTACTCAAAGGAGTTTAAAGAAGATTAGGATTCTAGACTCAATCGATTGATTGAGGTTTTACTCAAGACTTAGCCATTTCAAACTCCAATATTCAATTAAGAGCGAGGATCGATACGGTTTCATCATCAAGAGTCTTTCATAACATATTCTTTCAACAAGCCAACCACTTTCCATCTTAATAAAAAATCCAAAAAATATATACTTTTTTGCACCTTTATTTTATTGCAAAAATCAACCAAACCCCAAAACCATTTTATCTCTACTCAGGTTTTCATTATTTTTGACATCCAATTTGCTAGGATTCCTTTAGAAAGGCTCCTTGAGAAGAACGATAGGGTTGTGCCTTATACTATATTGGGTGTAATTAACTTTATTTTGATGGCTCAGACTGCGACAATCTGAGAGCTTCATCACATGCATATGATCTGCTCTTCGATGAAGCCTCCAATGATTGCATTGGATGACGTCTTGATGAGGTGTTTCCATTTCACTATAGAAGGGAAGGCTAAGAAGTGGTTATACAATTTTCCAAATCATTTCTCAACTCTTACATGGGATCATTTGAAGTCAACTTTTTTAGAACAATTCTTCCCAGACTCGGGTGAAAAAGGAGATTACAAATATTCTGTAATAGGATGGAGAGTCGTTACATGAATATTGGACAAGATTTATCAACTTGTTGGCTCGATGTCCATATCACAATATTATAAAGACTGATTTAGTAGACATATTCTTTGATGTTCTACTTCCTCACAATAAAATATCCTTGAATGCAGTAGCAAATGGTTCTTTGAGAGATAAAACTCCATAAGCAAGTTGGGAGTTACCAAAAAATGGCTAATGAAGACCATTAGACTAAGGATCCAAGGAGAATGCCCACATCATCTTCAGGTAACTCCAAGGAGATTTTATTAAAAATTATAGCTCTAGGCAACCGAATGGAGAAGAGAATAAACTTACTTGAAAGGGAGCTGCATTCTACAAGGCAAGTTTATGCGGTGGGAACTTCACAAGCATTAGTTACAGGTTGTGAGTCATGTGGTTCAATGATGCTAGTTACAAGTATATGTGATAGACAATATGAAGAAGTAGTAGTAGTGTATCAAGGAGAGACAATTAGTCTAGGAGAGAAATCCATATTCCAACACATATAATCCTAGTTGGAGAGACCATCCAAATTTAATGTGGGGAAGTGGTGAAAATAGGCCAAACCAATTCCAATGAGGTGGTGCTTCTTCAAGCAACTACCAAAGTAATATAAGATCTATGGCTCCTACTTAACCTAATACTTTGCAGTATCAAGACCAGATAAAACTTCAAATTATTGAAGAGTATAGTTGTACAAATAAACAACATGAACAGTAGAATGACCTATATAGATAACGAGCTCAAAGAGAATGATGATCAATTCACCTCCATAGCTTCAATTCTTCAAAGTATGCAGAAGGATAATGCTGATGTGCTGAGGAAACTTGAGGAGTTAAGTTCTAAGAATGCTGATATTACAAGTCATTTAACTCAAGTTTCCAATACAGTGAGTGATATATGAAACATCCTTATTTTTGTACGTCTTAGGGACCAATTGTTAGTATTTAGAACCACTTTCAAGGTCATTGAAGTCCAATTTCTCAATCTGGAGTTTTACTCTTATCGAGTATTGTTCACTATGTAAATTCCAAATGAGTGACCTGACGTCAAAAAATCATAACTAATTCTACAAAAATTGGAATACGGTGGTTCAAATTTCTACATGAAGCTAACTCAATACTATTTCAAGGAAAAATAACTCGTTGACCATTCCTTGTCCAAGTCAACATCAGTCAAAGTTACAACTTTACTGTTCATCCAGCGTTTTTCTCCTGAATCCAGCATTTTGGTCCCAACTTTGATAATTTATATCTCCATGTGTAGACATCCAAATGAGACATTCTATATATGTAAAATCGAATCTTGGTATGTCTACTATTTATCATAAAAATATCATATATTTATTTAATCATTTACTATTTTTAATTATAGATCAAACATCACTATATCACCACGAGTTACTGTTCATGGTGGTAAATTCCAGCAATCAACTTTATATCCTTATGCATACAATAATCACATATCAATCAAACATGCCAAATAATACTTATCATTAAATAATAAATCTTTATACAACAGGGAATGAACAAAATCCTCGTATCTCTATTACATCTTTCCTGCCTGAAATCCCGCAGTATAACTACTATACTTCATCTGTAAAAATAACTGATCTTGTACTGATTCGGTAATCCCCGTGAGAACTACCATTCTACGTAAGTACCCAGGAAAGACTGGATGAACTGACTAGGTGCACTCACTTCCAGACTTTTTAGACAGTACCTACGTACACAGTACGTATCATCTCCTTATGTTCAGTCTGAAATTCGGCAGCATAACGGCGTTTTACAGCATTTTCAAAATTCACCTCGACATAACCTCTCTGTAATGGGTTATAAATAGGGGATGAGCTTCGGGGGAATCTCAGTAGCAAATGATACTAAACAATGTATGCATTGATGATATTTGTGCTTGCTTGTGATTGTGTCAACATAATGTAATGTGCATGCTTCCATGTGATATATGAAATACAATTGGCCAAGGCAATCATAGCACAGAGCTTCAACAATTACATATTAACAACAATCAATCAAGTCATAACACAATCAATCATACATACAAGTTTAGGGTAAGTTTACTACCTGGCTAGTTTAGCAGAACTCTTGCTTCTCTATATTGCTTCCAGCTCCGCCAGAACTTCCTTCCTTCTTTCTTTCTTCCACTTTCTTTCTCTAGAACTCACTTCTCTCTCTAAAGAAACTCTTGGGGTATGAAGAATGAATGGCAAGGGGGGTATTTATAGCAAAATCTTGGAAAAATTGAAGGCCAAGATCACCTTGGGAACTATTTGATCTAATGGTTAAAGGTTTGATCTTGAAATATCTTGTCTCCTTTCACTCATGACATCACCACCATCATAGCATCACATGGGACACCTAAGCTCCTTTTTGGTGACACTTTGAAGTCCTTGTGGGTCCCACCATGTGCAAACCCTAATTTTTTACTTTATTCTCTTTCCTTTTTTTCAAAAATCCATAAATTATTCATTATTGGACTCGGTTCCAAGATAACTTGTGGGGCTTATTGGGCTGGCCTAGGATGAAATGTTGGGCCTCTTTTAGGTCCAATAGCTAATTGGCCCAAATCCCAATGTACTTTCCTTATACAGATATCCTTAAATTACCGTGATCTTAGAATAAATGCTAAACACCTCTTTTAATTGTTGTAACATTTTTATAAATTCACTCTAATATAAATAAATTCTCTACAAAGTTTCATAATTTTCTGAGACCCAGAAGTTTTGATAAAAATTAGATACATTTCCTTTAACCCTTTATCGGTGTCCTTTTTCACCGTAAATTCCATAATTAATTCTACAGGACTCCTTTTTTACTTCTGTCAACTCCATAAATTCTCATATTAATTATAATAATTTACTATCAAATTTCATCTGATATCCATCCATTGTGAAATGACCAAAATGCCCTCGGTTGTTTATCTAATTCTTTCATACTCATAGAGACCTCATATGCATATTTCACATTTTAGTGAAATGATCAGCATAATTTTCTCTATTTTTTGGTAAAATATGGTACTCATCGGCTACTAGCCCGATCTTTCCCATAATTACGATTATGCCCCTGAATTATCTTTCTGGCATCTTTACTTATCTTCTTATCCTTCATCTTAAGTTCTTGAAATTCTCTTCCAACAACTCATCCCCTGAACTCTTCAGGAGTCATCATTAATTGAAAGGCTCGACAACCCGCCCATATCAGGTAATCTTACTCAGGAGCCAGCCCATATCTAGCTACCTGCAGAATTCATAGGCTTAAGACTTAGGATATTCCTTACATTCCTCTTTTTGAACCTAGGTGAACTGTCCCTATTTTGTAGGTCAAAGACTTAACTCATCTTTAAATCCTGAGGAACTTAGCTCATCCCTCAGATTCCTACCAAATATAGGTAAGTGATCATCCCATATCAGATTACTACCCTGGGACTATGGGTTTAGCAGCCTGCCCATATCAGACTACCTCCCAGTTTTTCTAGACCCAAAAATCAGGATGTTACAATTCTCCTCCCATTTTAAAAATTTTGTCCTCGAAATTTTAAGGAGTACCTCATCTTTCCTGAAGAGAACTTCTCACTGATCTATACAGCTATATAGTTTTTATAACGCAGTCATATACAGCAAGTAAGATCATCCCTCTCTATCTTATCCTCGTTCCAGTGATAGTCTAGAGAAGCAACAGCTTGGTCCCTGACCTTCCACATGGTACTTAGCAACTTACATCTCTCATGCTAGTTGCTTACAGCTACCCATGTTCTAACCCCTCTTACAGCACCCTCATCACTGAATTAAGACAGATTTCTTATCTTACTAATTATCTCTCATGACCTATTATAATAACCACTTTCGTTAGATCAGAAAAGAACTCTTCATTAATCTCATCATTTATATCATATCTATCTCTAGGCATACAGTTTCTTACAGCTTAGTCACTCTTAGAGCAATGGTTCTTCTTAACCATTCTTAGGGTCGACTTCAGAGGAATTGGAGACTCTGTTTGTGGTAAGAGCAAACACCCTTTCTGTTGTCTTTGGCCTAGGGATGTCAGCATTCTTAGGGAAAACTCTTGCAAAGTGACATTTCTCGCCACAAATAAAATAGCCGCTTTGCCCTACTCGACACTCCCTTTTGCCATGGCTCTTTCCACATCTTTGACATCTTTACCCTCAAACCTGATCCTCACCTTGATCAGTCTCCTGCCTAAACTGTTGCCTTTTTCTCTTGTTATTGTTATTGGCTTCATAACTTGAGCTACCTCCCAGAGTGCTCTTAGCCAATACTTCTTTACCTCTTACCTCTGACTTAGCCACTTCCTTGCTCCTTACGCTGTTCCTAGCTACTGTATGATTGTTCATACTTCTTTCTGTCAATTTGTAGACTTCTACCGCTCTATTGAACTGCATAAGTTGCTGAGGAATTATCCTTTCCTTTAGAGCACCGCTCAGGCCCCCCACTAATCTCTTTGTCAACCATTCTTCGTCCTCCATTCTTCTAAGGTATGTAGAATAGCTCGACAATCAGAGATACTTAGCCAAATACTCATCGAATGGCTCTTTCTCTCCCTGTTTTAAAATAAGGAACTTAACTTCCTTTGCGTCCCTCACTGACTGGGGAAAGTATTTTTCCCTAAATTGTCCCAAAAATACTTCCCATGTAACAGGGATTCGTTTTACTTGAAGAATAAGCTCGGTATTCTTCCACCATCTTCGCTCATCCTTTTCTAGCTTGAAGATGGCCATCTGGGCTCTTCTTCCTGATGGGCAGTCTAGCACCTCAAAAATCTTCTCTAGCTGATATATCCAATCTTCGGCTACTTGGACGTCAAACGTCCCCTCAAACGCTGGAGGATTATACTTCTGGAATCGCTCCATCCACTGCTGAATACTATTAGGACCTGCCACTAGATCCTCTATTCTCGACTGCTCATTATTTGGAGGAACTCTTAACATCCCTTGTGCTGGTCTATCAGGAGTCCGTAATTGATTAACTATAGCTGTAAGGGTAGCTATAGTTGCATCTCTTTCCTGATCTCAGTGAACTTGTTCTGTAACATCCTAATTTTTAGGCCTAGAGATACAGAGATAGCCTAAGATTAAGAGGCTACTAGACCCCTTTTTAGCAGAAGTTCCAGAGGAACGTAAAGAGTTTCAGGGACTGAGCTGCGAGTAAGTAAAGGTACGGGGACTTATGTGTAAACAGTGGAATTCCCAAGGGGTAAATGGCCATTTGGGGATGATGTAAAGGTCAAAGGTTCAAGAGTTGACCAGTTAGGTCGCGATGATAAAGACGTTGGTCGCGACGAGAGTGTTTTATGGTCGCGACTAATATTGGCAGAGAGGCTTGGTCGTGACAGATATGTATGTGGTGTCGCGACTAATGAGTAGAATGAGCCTGGTTGCGACTAAAAAGTGATATGGTCGCGACGAAAGACTGTTGTGGTCGCGACGAAAGACTGTTATGGTCGCGACTAGAGAGTGTTATGGTCGCGACTAATGAACCAGAAGGTGTTAAGTCGCGATGAGATGATGGCTAGGTCGCGACTAGTAGCTAAAGTAGTGCCAAGAGTATGGGCCATGAGTTGAGAAGGTCCAAAAGAGATAGTTACCCTGTTAGAGATAGACCGGAGGTAGGAGGCTAGATACAGGAAAGGTTATCTGGAAACCATGAGGTAGACTAATAAGGTATCCTCATGGGACCCACAAGATGCCACATGGCATTAGAGTGATGATTCAGTAACCTTTCAGTAGAGTAAAGTTACTCGGTTGGCACGAAAACTGAGAAAGTGATCAGATAAGTCTGGGACTTATCTAGATAGCATTGGGAAGATTACAAGGTCTCTTCTAGTCGCCACATGGCACTGATCTGGAGGAAGCAGATAAAGCTGAGGGCACGCATTATGAGGCAGGACTCTGGACCGGTGAGTCAGCTGCTGAGGTATCCCGGGATTTCAGACATATGATAAATGTGGCGCTGAGGTGTCCTGCTGAGGTGGCATGGTGATGCAGTAAATGAGGAATTAAAGAAAATAGGAAAATCCAGGAAAAACCAGGTGTTGGATTCGAGAAAATTATGCTGATCATTTCACTGAACTGTGAAATGTGCATATGAGGTCTCTAGGTGTATGAAAGAATTAGAAATATGACCAGGGGTAAAATGGTCATTTTGGAAAAGTGTGCGCGTGAGTGCTTTTTCAGGCCAAAATAGACCGGTCCGGATAAAATATCTGAAAATACCGGGAGATAGAGAAAAGAATTCCGGATTGAATGAGGAGTCATAGAATTTTGATTTGAGGTCCCGATTTTTCTGTAAAAATCCTCGAAGATGGGAAATTACAGTTATAATCGGTAAAGGAAGAGCAGTCCGAATAGAGATGATCGGACTATGGCCAGAGGCCATACAGTGTTGTCTAAGGCCCGTAGTGACACCAGGGAAGGCCCAAGCCCATAATACCAGTTCAGTGGTAAGGGGGGCCGGTGTCCGGGAAAAATGTGCAAAATGACGAAAATGCCCTTATGTTATAAATAACTGAAGAATGAGTAAAGGGTATTTTGGTCATTTGGCTAAGGATAGACAGTCAAGAAGGGGTATCTGGATAGTTGACCAGGGCCAGAGAATACTCTGGTAAAATATGAAAAGACAATAATGCCCCTAGACCTAGTAAAGGAAATGAAAGGACTTAAGTGCAATTATGGAAAGTTTCAAGGCCAAAAAGGAAAGTAGACAAAAATGTGGGGTCCTTAAGTGTAATTTTAGCGAAATAAAAAGGGACTTAAATGAAAAGAAGAAAAGTGCCCTGGGGCTAAATTGTAATTAAAGAAAGTCAGGCCGGAAGTGGTTTGGACTGTCCAAAGGCATTTCAGTCCCAGATTTCACCGGTAGAGAGAGCAAGTGACGCTCGGTAATCTGGCTTAATACAGGAATTTTTGAAGACTCCAGATAGCCAGAAATGGACTGATCGTCCAAAAGTTATAAAAATTCATACCGGATATCCTGGATATCAGATCTAGGTGAGAAAATACAGGATGATACGTCCTTATGGGACGGATGTCGGGAAACTGACAAAATACCGATAGGAGGCCTGTAGAAAAAGTTATTCGCAAATTAGAAAATCCAGACGGGAGTGTGAGGCCTCCGGGTATCCGATAGGGAGATTTATCGGTATTTAAAAAGGGACTGAATGAGTTCGGATGATCTCGTTCAGATGACTGATATGACTCACAGGGATGCCTGAACACCGCAGGCTAGTGTTTCGGACAGAAGGAGCCGGTGTCCGGATATGTGTATAAACGGTGAATAATAGATAAATATTCAATAATTATTAACGGGAAAGATTTCTCGTAATGCGTGCCATGAAGGTATTGGACCCAGAAAGGCCCAATAATGGCGCCAACAGAGGCCCAGTAAGACCCTTGGACTGATAGGTGGGCCAGTGTCCGGCAGAACCCCGGAAAAATGCGAAATTACGAAAATGCCCCTGTGTTGTACAAAAGAGTAACAGATGAATGGAGGGCATTTTGGTAATTCTGGACAGGCCCAGGAGCCAAGGTACATACAGATAAAGTTAATGAGAGTCAGTATATACCCTGACAGAGTACAGAAGGGTATAAAATGACGATTTTACCCTTAGGGTTAAAATAGTGCAAGAAAGGGCACCCAAGGGTATTTTGGTAATTTGCCAAGGGCTGTTTCTTGGGAATCGAGCCATCAGAGTACTTGAACTTGATCAGGATCCAAGACAACATTCCCAGAGCCCAAAAACGTAGCCCATGAAGTATATGGGAAAAAGTGGCATTAAAATACTATTTTAATGCTGTTTCAATAAAGTAAAGTTACTCGGTCGGCACGATAACCGAGGAAGTGATCAGATAAAGTCCTAGATTTATCTGGATAGCATTGGAAGGCGTGATAGGTGCCAGTAAGATGACACATGGCGCCAACATAAAGGCAGAAGAAAAAGTTGAGGACACGTACTACGAGGTAGGACACTGGACCGGTGAGTCAGCATGCTGAGTCAGCTGCTGAGGTGTCCAGGATTTCAGACATGTGATAAATGTGGCGCTGAGGTGTCCTGGTGAGATGTCCCAATGATGTCATGCATGATGTAGTAAAGGCGGAATTAAGAAAAATAGGAAAATCCAGGAAAAACCAGGACCGCAGGATCAAAGTTCATAGAAACTGCAGAATTGCCATTGAAGGCAATTATAAATACCCCCCTCCATTCCATTCTTGCATTCACGAATGGAAGGGAGAAGGGAGAGAAAGAAGAGAGAGAAGGAGAAGGAAGGGAAGAGAGAAAGGAGAAAAAGGAAGTAAGGAAGTTCTGGCGGAGCGGGAAGCAGAATAAGGATAATGGAGTTCTGCTAAGCTAGCCAGGTAGTAACTAATCCTAGCTTTTATGTAATGGCTTTGTGATTTATTGTGCTATTGTTTGGTTGGATTGTTGTCTTATATGTTATGTCTGAAGCTCTGCTATAATGCTATGATCATATGTTATTAAGCATGGAAGCACGCAGCATACTTATCTGTACACAATCACAAGCAAGCACTGTCACTCTGCATTACATATATTGTTATGATTGTTGCTACTGAGATTCCCCCGAATCTCATCCCAATAAATAACCCATTACAGGGGAGGTTATGTCAAAATGAATTCTGGGAATTTTAAGAGACGTCGTTATGCTGCCGAAGTAAAGACTGAACATCAGTATATGATAAGTATTGTGTACGTAGTGCTGTCTAAGGAGGCTAGAAGTGAGTGGACCTAGCCGGTTCATCTAGTCTTTCCTGGGTACTACGTAGAATGGTAGTTCTCATGAGGGGATTACCGAATCAGTACGGTTCAGTTCTTTGTATAGATGAAGCATAGCGGTTATGCTGCCGGATTTCAGGCAGGAAAAGATGTAATAGAGATATGAGAATTTATGTACATGGCCAGATGTAAAACAACTTATTAATTAATAATAATTGTTGTTTGGCATGTTTGATTGATATATGATGGATGGATGTATATGTATGCAAAGTAGAAATGCTGGAAATTACCACTGTGAACAGTAACACGTGGTGATAAGGTCATGTTTGATAAATGATTAAAAATAGTAAATAGATGAATAAATGTATTAAATTTTTAAGGTAAGTATTATACATACCAAGCTTTAATTTGATATATAAAACGTATCATTTGGATGTCTACACAAGGAGATATAAATTATCAAAGTTGGGACCAGAATGCTGGATTCAGGAGAAAAACGCTGGATGAACAGTAAAATAGAAACGTTGACTGAAGTTGACTTGGTCAACTAATGGTCAACTAGTTATTTTTCCCTGAAAGATAATTGAATTATCTTCATTTATAAATTGGAACCACTTCATTTCGATTTTTCTAGAATTAGTTATGATTTTTCAAAGTCAGGTCACTCATCTGGAATTTTCAAGTGAACAGTACTCGATAAGAGTAAAATTCCAGATTGGGGAATTAGACTTCAATGACCTTGAAAGTGGTTCTAAATGCTACTGAATGGTCCCTAAGACATATGAAAGGAAGGATTTTTCAGCTTCCGCAAGTGTACTCTGAGAGTATAAAGGAGGATGTTTCATTTTGGTATCAGAACAAGAGGTTCTGGCATAGACCAGAAAGGACTCTGGTTCAGAGCATAAGTTTCTAGCACAGAACAGAAGGTTCTGGCTTAGTGATGCTCTGATAGAGTATTTTCCCTTGCGAGAGAATGGCATTGAGTCGCGACTAATATGGTTGTAGGTCGCGACAAGTAGCTCAAAGAGAGTTTTAGTTTCGACGATTAAGTGTCTAGGTCGCGACAGTTATTTACAGAGAGATTAGGTCGCAACGTGTATGTTACAAGGTCGCAACGGTATATTGCGAAAAGCTCAGGTTGCAACGGGAAAAGTCTTGTGTCGCGACTGAAGAGTTAAGGTTGCGACGTAAGGAGGCCTAGGTCGCGACGAGTTAGGTTCAGGTCGCGACGCTAGAAGAATTAGGTCGCGACTAAGGATAGAAATGTTAGGTCATAATGAGTTGAGTATGATGGTCACTGACTAAAGATCACAGAGGATGTGAGTCATGACTATCCAATACTCAGGTTGTGACTAATATGAGTTTAGAAAACTCAGCGGAGATAAAGTTCCTAGATGAGATGTGTGTTCATTTTTCTTTTTGGAAAGGAAAAAGATGGTGAACACAAGACAAGAATATAGAGCTTGAGTGGAGGAGCTGTGTATAGAGGAAGCTGGCAACTCCAATGAGGTAGACCCTATGCGAGTAATCCTTGCTGGGATGAGTAGCAAGGGATGATAATGATAAGTTAAGATGGGCTAGCTCGATGGGATAGCTAGAATGAGGTAGATCCTCCATGTGATAACTAGGAGTGGATCTACATTGTGAAGGTCTTATTCAGCTAGGCTGAATAGAAGACCTAAGAGCTAGAATGAGGTTTGCCTAGGAATGAGCCTAGGACATGGCTTAAGGCTAGAGACGTGATGTTTAATAGCTAAAGAGCTAATATTTCCTAAGCAGAGGGATCCCATCACGGAGAAGTGATAGATCCAGGGTAGAGTACCCTAGAGAACAGAAATGATAGTAGAAGATGGGGAATGAGATCTATGCGACTGAAGTTCGCTAGGATCAAGAGAAAGACCGATCAGGAACCACAGTCCGGTCAAGAATAGACTAGGACTGATGGATAGATAGAAGAAGTTAAGAAAGAGGTACCCACAGTTGAGAGATAAAGTGACTCCCCTATTCCCTATGTAAGATAAAGTAATGAAGGGTTGAGTCTATACCCTGGTAAGAGGGTAGTGTGGCAGCCTAAGTGAAATAGATAAATGTTCAGGATGACTGACCAAGATATGATAGGCAATATGATAAAGAAAATATGCCTTGAGGTTTAGTTAGTCTGATGGATGGTTGAGCAAAGTATGATGATGATATGGCTTATGATGCCATAAGTTATGATGAATAGTTGCATCTCCTTGCAGTTGTCAAATGATGACATGCATGTTAGAGTATGCTATGATGAATGAATACTCCCCTTTTGCAGTGCATGCAGGGCAGAGTATATATAGATATGAGTACATATATGAGATGAGAAAGTTATGAGGAAGTTATGTTGCTCCCATACTATATGACATGTAGTGAGATATGTATTGAGGATGATAGATAGTCTCAGTTTATGGGACAATAAGCTATGATATTCAGATATGTTATGATTGAGGTTACTCAGGTAATTCTGTAGACTTGTGAATACAGTACTCAGAGCCATTTCTGTTGAAAGGAATGGTAGACAGAAAGAAAGCAGAAAAGAGTAAAGAGATTGTTTCTAGATCACTCTTCAGATAAGAGTTGGATCTGAAACAGATGGCTCTCAGATAGAGCTAGATTCAGATGAGTATAGATCACTCTTCATAAGAGTTGGATCTGATACAGAATGCTCGCAGTTAGAGCATAGTTCTAATGGCTCGCAGTTAGAGCACAGATTGAAATGATGAAACCATAGAATGGCAGGTGGTTAGACCATGATGGCACAAGCCAATTGTAACATCCCAATTTTTGGGTCTAGTTGAACTGGGAAGTAGTCTGATATGGGCAGGCTGCTAAAACCGTAGTCCCAGGGTAGTAATCTGATATGGGCGGATTACTTACCTGTATTTTGTAGGAATCCGAGGGATAAGCTAAGTCCTTCAGGATTTAAAGATGAGTTAAGTCTTTAACCTACAGAATCGGGATAGTTCACCTAGATTCAAAATAAGGAATGTGAGGAATATCCTAAGTCTTAAGCCTAGGAATTCTGCAGGTAGCTTGATATGGGCTGGCTTCTGTGTAAGATAACCTGATATGGGCGGGTTGTCGAGCCTTTCAATTAACGATGACTTCCGAAGAGTTTAGGGGATGAGTTATTGAAAGAGAATTTCTAGACCTTAAGATGAAGGATAAGAAGATGAGAAAAGATGCCAGAAAGAGAATGCAGGGGCATAATCGTAATTATGGGAAATATCGGGCTGTAGCCGATGAGCACCATATTTTGTCAGAAAATAGAGAAAATTATGATGCTCATTTCACTGAACTGTGAAATGTGCATATGAGGTCTCTATGTATATGAAAGAACTAGAAATGTGATCAGGGGTAAAATGGTCATTTTGGAAAAGTGTGCACGTGAGTGCTTTTTCATGCCAAAACAGCCCGGTCCGGATAAAATATCTGAAAATACCGGGAGATAGAGAAAAGAATTCCGGGTTGAATGAGGAGCCACGGAATTTTGATTTGAGGTCCCGATTTTTCTGTAAAAATTCCTGAAGATGGGAATTTACAGTTATAAAAGGTAAAGGAAAAGCAGTTCCGATAGGGATGATCGGACTGTGGCCAGGGGGCCGTATAGTGTTTCTAAGGCCTTTAGTGACACCAGGGAAGGCCCAGGCCCATTAGATCAGTCCAGTGATAAAAGGGGCCGGTGTCCGGGAAAAAGGTGCAAAATGATGAAAATGCCCCTATGTTATAGAACAGCTGAAGAATGAGTAAAGGGTATTTTGGTCATTTGCCTAAGGTTAGACAGTCCAGGGAAGTTATCTGGATAGTTGACCAGGGTCAAAGAATACTCTGGTAAGATGGAAAAAGACAATAATGCCCCTAGACCTAATAAAGTAAAGAGAGAGAGACTAAGGGCATTTTGGTAATTTGCCAAGGGGTGTTTCTTGGGAATCGTGCCATTAGAGTACTTGGGCTGGATCAGAGACCCAAGATGATATTTCCAGGCCCAAAAACGCAGGCCCAGTGATTCAGGGGGAAAAGTGGCATTAAAATAATGATTTAATGACTTTTCAGTAAAGTAAAGTTACTCGGTTGGCACGAAAACCGAGGAGGTGATCAGATAAGTCTGGGACTTATCTGGATAGCATTGGGAAGCGTGCAAGGTCTCTTCCAGGCGCCACATGGCATTAGTCTGGAGAAAGCAGATAAAGCTGAGGACACGCTTTACGAGGCAAGAGACTGGACCGGTGAGTCAGCATGCTGAGTCAGCTGCTGAGGTGTCCAGGATTTCAGACATGTGATAAATGTGGCGCTGAGGTGTCCCGGTGAGGTGTCCTGGATGATGTCATGCATGATGCAGTAAAAAGGAATAAAAGAAAATAGGAAATTCCAGGAAAAACCAGGACCACAAGTTCATATGGCTTCAAAATTACAGGAATGCCATTGAAGGAAACTATAAATACCCCCTCCCCCTCCCATTTCATGCATCCCACGGTTTTGAGCCTTTTAGAGAGAGGAGGAGGTGCTAGAGAGAGAAAGTGAGAGAAAGAAAGAAAGGAAGGAAGTTCTGGCGGAGCTGGAAGCAGAATAGAGATAGTAGAGCTCTGCTAAGCCTTTGAGGTAGTAACTAATCCTAGCTCTTATGTAATGTCTTTGTGATTTGTTGTGCTATTGTTTGGTTGGATTGTTGTCTTATATGTTATGCTTGAAGCTCTATTACAATGCTATGATCATATGTTATTGAATATGGAAGCACGCAGCATACTTATCTGTACACAATCACAAGCAAGCACTATCACACTGCATTACATATATTGTTATGATTGTTGCTACTGAGATTCCCCCGAATCTCATCCCCCATATATAACCCATTACAGAGAGGTTATGCTGAAGTGGATTTTGAGAATCCTAAGAGACGTCGTTATGCTGCCGAAGTAAAGACTGAACATCAGTATATGATAAGTACTGTGTACGTAGTGCTGTCTAAGGAGGCTAGAAGTGAGTGGACCTAGCCGGTTCATCTAGTCTTTCCTGGGTACTACGTAGAATGGTAGTTCTCATGAGGGGATTACCGAATCAGTACAGTTCAGTTCTTTGTACAGATAAAGCGTAGCGGTTATGCTGCCGGAGTTTAGGCAGAAAGAGATGTAATAGAGATAGCAAGATTATGTATATGTCTTGTTGTGTATGCCATGCTGTATGACATTATGTTATTCAATGATAAGTGTTGTTTGGCATATTCAATTTATGTATGGTAAATTAAGGGGAAATTCGCAGGTCCTGAGGTAGCAGTGTTTTGACCTCAGATTGACCTAGTAAACGAAGGGGTTTGGCCACGAAATTTGGCAGGCCAGTCGTACACATCTGGGGAATTACGTGGATAGGTAATAAGCCTCATTTGGTTGTGTAGAATGAGATTAATTAATTTTCAAATTAAAGGTTCAGAATAAGGAACTTAAGAGTGAAATTTTGAATTTCTGGGCTTAAGTTAAGATATAATCGAGCTAATATGGCTTCCGCAAGTGTACTCTGAGGAGCCTAAGGGAGGATGTTTCACCAATGGTAAGCCACAGTAAAGTAAGAAAGATGAGAAGGAACTCCTGAGTAAAAGAGGAAGTAAGTAAAGTCTGGGTAAACAATATGAGGCTATAAAATTTTTATGGAGTTATCAACAGGTGGAAGCAGTTAACCTTATAACTTAGTCTATTGGTTTAAGATCTTCGGGAGATATACAGTACAACAGAATCGCAGTTAGATTCTGGAGGGTCACAGTTAGATCCTAACATGGCTCCAGGGTCGCAGTTAGATCCTAACAGATTCAGAGTCGCAGTTAGATTCTGAATAGGCTAACGGTTGATCGCAGTTAGATCCCGAGGTCGTAGTTAGACCTAGCCTAAGGAAAGTAATGAGCCATGAGTTATGAGTACGATGTAGTATCTCTTTGGGAAGATGAAGGCCAAAGACGAAGTTAAGGTGAGAAAGCTTCACTAGTTGATAAGTTCACCCAGAGAAATTATTTTATAATGATTTTCCTCAGATAGCCTCTAGTATACAGACTAAAATTGGTTTTCCCTTAAACGAAGATGGAGTCCAAGTTCAAATCTGAGTACTGGGATTCAAAGTTTTGTAGAAGTATGCCTGAGAAGCAGAGAAGAAAATCCTCAGTGTAATAAGAACAGAAGAGTATGAGTAGATAGATTCCCCTAGATGAGGGTAAAGAGATTAAAAGGCTAGAGAAGACCTAGAGAAAAAGGTCTAAGGCAAAGCAAAGATAGAACTCAGTTCTATGAGGAAGAGAATGTTAGCCTTATAGTATCTCAAGATAAGTTATGAAAGGGTGATATACACTATGAGATAGCCAGAGTTGGCTAGATATGCTATGATAAAGTATCAAAAGCATGTAATGAGATACACTATGGTAGACGTGTAATATGATGCGCACTTAGAGATGTGCATTGTATGAACAGATAGAGAGGCTTTCCTTTTGTAGGGATCATACGTTTAAATGTTATGCTATGAAAGAGAATAGAAAATGAGAGCTTTCACTCCTTGCATGAGATGCTAGGCCTTATGTTATGCTAAAACTATGCAAGCTCCAAGTGTTAGAGCCGTGCCTAGTTAGAACAGGAATGCTTGAGCTCCAGCATTAGAGCTTTGCATTCATAAGCAGGTATGCAGTCCTGCAGTATGTTGGCCAGGCATTATGCATAGATGCTTTTATTTAAGAGTATATGCTCTCATTTAGCAGCAAAGTAAAGAAGGATTAGCTGCGTAATTCCTCTCTCTGTAGGAAGTTAAGTTGCTAAGAATGATGAGAATGTTTGATTATATGAAAAGAAAGATGAAATGTTGCAGATATTAAAGCAGTCTGCGAGATATCAAGAAAAGTAATACGAGATAGATGCTAAAAGTATGATGAGTAGTTAGAAGAAATTCCCGAATACAGTAATATTTGAGAGAATTTCATATGAAAGAAATGGACACTGCTCATAAGTGCGGCAAGTGGTCCATAAAAGTAGATTTTGATTCTGATTGAGTTGATCCAGAGAAAAGAAAGCATGATATAAAAAGATGTAAAGTTTTATGATAAGGTACTTTGCCAGATGTTAAGTTAATTTGGCTATGGTACTGATTAAATTTCGAGGACGAAATTTATTTAAAGGGGAGGAGAAATGTAACATCCCAATTTTCAGGCCTAGAGATGCAGAGATAGCCTAAGATTAAGAGGCTACTAGACCCCTTTTTAGCAGAAGTTCCAGAGGAACGTAAAGAGTTTCAGGGACTGAGCTGCGAGTAAGTAAAGGTACGGGGACTTATGTGTAAACAGTGGAATTCCCAAGGGGTAAATGGCCATTTGGGGATGATGTAAAGGTCAAAGGTTCAAGAGTTGACCAGTTAGGTCGCGATGATAAAGACGTTGGTCGCGACGAGAGTGTTTTATGGTCGCGACTAATATTGGCAGAGAGGCTTGGTCATGACAGATATGTATGTGGTGTCGCGACTAATGAGTAGAATGAGCCTGGTTGCGACTAAAAAGTGATGTGGTCGCGACGAAAGACTGTTATGGTCGCGACGAAAGGATGTTATGGTCGCGACTAGAGAGTGCTGTGGTCGCGACTAATGAACCAGAAGGTGTTAAGTTGCGATGAGATGATGGCTAGGTCGCGACTAGTGGCTAAACTAGTGCCAAGCGTATGGGCCATGAGTTGAGAAGGTCCAAAAGAGATAGTTACCCGGTTAGAGATAGACCGGAGGCAGGAGGCCAGATACAGGAAAGGTTATCTGGAAACCATGAGGTAGACTGATAAGGTATCCTCATGGGACCCACAAGATGCCACATGGCATTAGAGTGATGATTCAGTAACCTTTCAGTAGAGTAAAGTTACTCGGTTGCACGAAAATCGAGGAAGTGATCAGATAAGTCTAGGACTTATCTGGATAGCATTGGGAAGCGTGCAAGGTCTCTTCCAGTCTCCACATGGCACTGATCTGGAGGAAGCAGATAAAGCTGAGGGCACGCATTATGAGGCAGAACTCTGGCCCGGTGAGTCAGCATGCTGAGTCAGCTGCTGAGGTATCCCAGGATTTCAGACATGTGATAAATGTGGCGCTGAGGTGTCCTGCTGAGGTGGCATGGTGATGCAGTAAATGAGGAATTAAAGAAAATAGGAAAATCCAGGAAAAACCAGGATCGCAGGATCAGAGTTCATGGAAACTACGAAAATACCATTGGAGGAGGTTATAAATACCCCCCCCCTTTGCCTCCATTTCATTCACGCATGGCTAGGGTAAGGGAGAGAAAGAAGAGAGAGAAGGAGAAGGAAGGGAAGAGAGAAAGGAGAGAGAGGAAGTAAGGAAGTTCTGGCGGAGCTGGAAGCAGAATAGAGATAGTAAGGTTCTGCTGAGCTATCCAGGTAGTAACTAATCCTAGCTTTTATGTAATGGCTTTGTGATTTGATGTGCTATTGTTTGGTTGGATTGTTGTCTTATATGTTATGTCTGAAGCTCTACTGTAATGCTATGATCATATGTTATTAAGCATGGAAGCATGCAGCATACTTATCTGTACACAATCACAAGCAGGCACTGTCACTCTGCATTACATATATTGTTATGATTGTTGCTACTGAGATTCCCCCGAATCTCATCCCCATACATAACCCATTACAGGGAGGTTATGCTGAATTGGATTTTGAGAAAGCCAGGAGACGCCGTTATGCTGCCGAAGTAAAGACTGAACATCAGTATATGATAAGTACTGTGTACGTAGTGCTGTCTAAGGAGGCTAGAAGTGAGTGGACCTAGCCGATTCATCTAGTCTTTCCTGGGTACTACGTAGAATTGTAGTTCTCATGAGGGGATTACCGAATCAGTACAGTTCAGCTCTTTATACAGATGAAGCATAGCGGTTATGCTGCCAGAGTTTAGGCAGAAAGAGATGTAATAGAGATAGAAAGATTATGTACATGTCTTGTTGTGTATGCCTTGCTATATGACATGATGTTATTCAATGATAAATATTGTTTGGCATATGCAATTTATGTATGTTAAATTAAGGGGAAGTTCGCAGGTCCTGAGGCAGCAGTGTTCTGACCTCAGTTTGACCTAGTAAACGGAGGAGTCTGGCCACGAGATTTAGTGAGCTGGTAGTACACATCTGGGGCATTCCGTGGATAGGTATTAAGCCTCATTTGGATGTGTAGAAGGTGAGAGAAACCAATTCTCAAAGTAAAGGTTCAGAATAAGGAACTTAGTAGTAAAAGTTCAATCTCTGGACTTAAGTACAGCTAATATTGCTTCCGCAAGTGTACTCTGAGGAGTATAAAGGAGGATGTTTCATGTTCCGCCCTCATTTCTTCCATCATCCTTTACTGCTGATCTAGCCTAGCAAGGATAACTCGCATAGGATCTACCTCATTGGAGTTGCCAGCTTCCTCTACGTGTGGCTCCTCCACTCGAGCTCTACGTCCCCGCCTCGTGTTCACGATCTTGTTCCTTATCAATCAGAAAAAGAAAAGTGAACATATTAATATCATACTACCTACTCATCTAGGAGTTTTACCTCCACTGGGCTTTTCTAAACCTCTATACTTATGAACAAAGCGTTCTATACTGTGCCAGAACCTCATACTTTGAGCTAGAACCCTTTATTCTGTGCCAGAACCTATTGCTCTGATACCAAAATGAAATATCCTTATTTTTGTACATCTTAGGGACCAATTGGTAGTATTTAGAATCACTTTCAAGGTCATTGAAGTCCAATTTCTTAATCTGGAGTTTTACTCTTATCGAGTACTGTTCACTGTGTAAATTCCAGATGAGTGACCTGACTTCGAAAAATCATAACTAATTCTAGAAAAATCGGAATGTTGTGGTTCAAATTGCTACATGAAGCTAACTCAATACTCCAGCCCTGTCTTTCCCATAATTACGATTATACCCCTGAATTATCTTTCTGGCATCTTTACTTATCTTCTTATCCTTCATCTTAAGTTCTTGAAATTCTCTTCCAACAACTCATCCCCTGAACTCTTCGGGAGTCATCATTAATTGAAAGGCTCGACAACTCGCCCATATCAGGTTATCTTACTCAGGAGCCAGCCCATATCTAGCTACCTGTAGAATTCCTAGGCTTAAGACTTAGGATATTCCTTATATTCCTCTTTTTGAACCTAGGTGAACTGTCCCTATTTTGTAGGTCAAAGACTTAACTCATCTTTAAATCCTGAAGAACTTTGCTCATCCCTCGGATTCCTACCAAATATAGGTAAGTGATCTGCCCATATCAGATTACTACCCTAGGAATACGGGTTTAGCAGCCTGCCCATATCAGACTACCTCCCAGTTTTCCTAGACCCAAAAATCGGGATGTTACAATATCCAACGAAAGAGCAGTTGCAGTATACCTTCAAATACTGTTATTAATCTGAAGGGTCTAAATGCTATATCACTCAAGAGTGAGAGAAAAGATTATTTTAAGGAAGATGATGCACCAAAGGAGGATATGAAAGATTTTGAAGTTGAAAATACATCATTGTCACAGATAAAAATTAGGAAATTAGAGTGTTAAAGAGTAACAATTCATGACAAAGAAAGCAAACAAAGAGAAGAACTCATAAGCACAAGAGGAAATACAAGAGATACAAGAAGAGGAAGTGATAATACAAAGCCCAGCTTACAAGGGGAAGCAAACTAAGGATAAGGCAGAATCAAACAAGCAAGGAGCCTCTATGCTTATATGTATGGAGGTAAGTATAAAGGATCTCCCTTTTCCTAAGGCTTATTTTGCTGGAAAGAAAAATATTGACTCTGAATTTGCAAAAGATGCTTATACTCTTTTCAATAAATTAGAAATAAATATTCCTATGGTTGAATTTATCAAGAAGAATCCTAAGTATGCTAAATTTTTAAAAGAATTGTGTGTTGATAAGAAAAAATTTAGGCCTCTTGAGAAAATTTAGGTGAGTGCTAATGTGCCATCACTTTTTAAAGCTGAATTATTAGTTAAGTGCTAAGACCCAGGATCTTACACTATCCCATGCACAATAGGAAAAGTTCATATTAAGGGAGCATTATTAGATCTAGGGGCTGCTGTTAATGTAATGCCTTGGTCGGTATACTTATCCTTAGGTATTAAAAATCTTAGAGACACAAGTGTAGTGCTCTAATTAGCTGATAGATTAATTAGGTATCCTAAGGGAATTCTTGAGGATACTCTAGTGCAGGTCAAGGACTTAGTGTTCCCAGTTGATTTCTATGTTCTGGACATGTCTAGTGAGCTAGTGAATGAGAGCACTTTGATCCTAGGTAGACCTTTCCTCCAAACTTTCAAGACAATCATTAGTATGAAGCATAGTTCTATTACAATGGAAGTTGGAGAACACGTAGTCACTTTTAATATGAATGAACCAATGAAATATCCTTTTGACCATTCTACTTTTATTGGATTAAATGCTGTTGAGTAAACTCGAGATGAAGCATCGCATGAGCATGTTGATTCAGGCTCATCTTTGAGTTCTTATGATGATTATTTTGCATCTCTAGCTTCTATTTATTTTTTTTCATATTTTTGTGGAAGCAATACACCATGTTCGACTTGCTTGGACATTAATAGCATGCTCTCTATTTCTCAAGATTTCTCATTCTCATCAAATTTTGATTTTATTTCAACAATTACGAGTGACATTGCTTTTGGAAAGGAATTGTTGAGTGACTTTACAGGATTACAAGATATTTTGGAAGCTGGAAGTGGAACAAATACTAAAGGGTTGAGCTTATGTGAACCCAAGTCACAACTTGATGATCTTCATGTGGTGACTAAATATCAACCTGATGAGGGGAGAAGACTATGTGAAAATGAGTCGTGACTAGATGATTTTATGGTTGCGACTAAAGAGCATAATGGCCAGAAGAGAAGACTCTGTAATTTGGGATTGCAACTAGAAACTCCAGAGATGCTCTCTATGAATTTGTGTCATGATGAGAAGTTGAAGACAAGACAGAGAGGTCGCGACATATTGTGAGATATAACAAGTGAATTTGAAATTTCTTCAGTTCCACAGTCTAGTGTTTTGGTTAAAGGACAAATATATCCTGACTCTAATTTTCCTCATTCGCATTTCAAAATTATATCTCATACCTTATGATTTTTGAATGATTTGATCTCTAATAATGATGCAAGTGTGAAGGAGAGTGATCCTAAGTATGTTACAATTGTATACCAACCTTAGCTTGATGTAACACTTAAGGAAGTAGATGACAAATTGGAGAATCTTAATAAGTTGGACAAGAGCAGCCTCCAAGAATATACAATGGATGTGAAGGACCACTACCCAAGTTTGTTTCTACTATATGCCAACCACAGTTGGGCAAGTTCAAGTTTAAAGAGGGAAAATTCAAGACAAGCTTGGATGGACTTCACAATGTAGTCAAAGTGCATGATTTTGGGATGCTAAAGTGGAGAATGAAGGCAATGGGGAAGATTTTCCAATCAAACAGCCATCTCTCAAAATTCTATGAGTTCCCACCGCCTCCATGAGGCCAAGTCGTCCCTTTCCTATATCTTACTTTTCATATCCTATTATAATTTGCTAATTTTTTTTGCATGTGATAGTTTGATGAGTTTTGAAAAGGATTAACCAGCAGAAGTGTAGTAAATTTCTTTGCTTAATGTTTCTTTGGATTTTGAATAAAAACTCCTCAGTTGTATACTTGCTTTATGCTGTTGTCTTTTCATCCACACACTCAAATGCATGATTTTAGCTTACCCATCCTTTCATCCTAGTTTTTCTTGTATTGCTCTATATGATTGGAATGTGACTGCGAGCTTAACTGTGGAATTTGCGTTGAGTTGTGTTATATTGCTGTGTTGGAGTTGGATTTAATTGCTCTTATTTCATGATGTTGTTCCTAAATGTCTACTAAGGTTTACAATGTCTTGTACTTTTCTTCTTTGACAGTGAGAACACTGTCGAGTTTAAGTGTGGGGGAGGTGTTCTTGTTTCTGTGCTAAAGAATGCCAACATTGTTTTCATAAATCCAATCTTTCATCACAAAGTTTTGGTTTTTGATCTTAATGTGTGATGAATTGCTAAAAAATTGGATCCCTATTTTAAACTATTTTGTTGTTTGCTAAAAAGAGTTTAATGTAAAGATGTTTTAGGCTTTGGAAATTATATTGGTAGTCTCTATGGAAATTAGTCACAACCTATGCATTTCATTGTTGCGACCTAATAAGGAATTCTGGACTTAATGTGCTCTCTGTGAAAATGAGTCACGACCTATATACTATTTTTAATCGTGACTAAAATGCGAAAATGTCCATTCACATTCTCTTTGCTTTGTACAATAATGTATATAATGATTTCTTTTGAGTTACTATTGTGCTTTTATAAGTGATTCATTGTCCTATTGTGAAACATCCTTCTTTATATCTCTCAGAGTACTCTTGCTATAGCACTCTCAACTGGATTATATCTCTCTTGCCGAAAATCCTGGCAGAAAATAACTGTACTAATTCGGTAATTCCCCATGAGAACTACCATTCTACGTAAGTACCCAAGAAAGACTGGATGAACTGGCTAGGTCCACTCACTTCCAGCCTCCTTAGACAGTACCTACGTACACAGTACTCTGTATAGTCTACCGGCACAACGGTATTTTCTAGTACATATCTTTAAATCTTAACCTTAAATCTTAGCCTTACATATACTCAATTGGAATTATCTTAGATCATTGGAATACCTCTTAACCTTAAAAACATGAATTTCCAAGAGTTAGGCTTTCGGTATTGTTCACTGTTCACTGGGTAATTCCAGATTACAGCCTAAACTTTGGAAATTCATAAGTGAATCTAGAAAAATCATATTGAGGTGATTCCAATTTATAATGAAAGATATTTCATATAAATTTGAGAAAAAAATATGAAAATGAGGTTTCCTTATCCAGATCAAATCAGTTATTCGTTGAACTTTACTGTTCATTTGGTAAATCTGGAAGTTCCAGCTTCTTTGCCCCATTTTCACAAATTCATTTCTCCTTGTATACTTATCCAATTGAGTCGAATTACCTATTGATTTAAATTTCAGAATGTGTACGTTAAGCTTACAAAAAATCACTGGAAAAACTCATTCATTTGCTATATGAAAACCGCGTTGGAACCTTACTGTATCGGATTACTTGTTTTATCCTTATCCATAGTTTAAGTCCAACTTTGAAAAATCATATCAATTTGAAAACTTAACCAAATTACGTATTATTGGTGTCCAATTAAAGCTCTAGATCTTATCATATTCATACCAAATTTCACGTGAAACCGAAATGGATAAGTCACTCAAACAATCGCTGGAAGGTCACTCCCTTAACTCAGATCCAGTGAGTATCTGTAGGGAATTGGAAGACACGCAGCGAAAATTAACTTTAAAAATTTTTCCATTCCCAGCCAGGATCTACCGAATGTGTTTAAGTCAAGGAGAAAGAAGTGTTACCTTCGCTATTCGAGCTTTGGTCGCGACCTCAGTGTCCACTAGTCTCGACTCCTCGTCTCTGGAACTTTCAGTCGCGACCTCCTCAACTTCTAGTCGCGACCTGTCGCCTCTGGAGTTTTTAGTCGCGACCTACTCTACTTCTCGTCGTGACCGGATGTCTCTGGGGTTTTTAGTCGCGACCTCGTCAGCTTCAAGTCGCGACCTGTCTCCTCTTTTCGGATTTCTGACATTCAGATGCCCGTATGGTCGCGACCTCAGTGTCAATAGGTCGCGACCTTGCTTCGTGTCTGGTCGATCGCAAGAAGTCGACAGCTCAGATTGGCTTCCTCTACCGGTATCCACACGAACAGCGTTCCAATCGCGAATGACGTGCTAGCGCCTCTTGTCCCTCTAGGGCTTTCTAGAGATTCCGTCCTCACCGTCTCTATTTCGGCAGTTTCTTATCTGCAAACCTTTTGCACTCTCCCTGCCCCTTTTTCTCACGTCTGAATGTGTGTATAGAGATGTATAGAACCCTAGCCTCTAATGTCAAATATATAGGAAGCTATCGGGCTTCTAATAGGGCCGGGCTTCAGAATTAATCTTATATTAATTCTGAATTAATACAATATCATATATTACATAATTTAATAAGAAACTAATTAAATAAATATGGTTTATATTAAATCCGTCCCACAGATTTAATTCACCTATTTATTTAATTTAAAATAAAGATAAGACAGAATTATATTTGATTTATTTTCATAAATCAAATTTGAGATATCTTATCAATTTGAATTTCAAATTCAAATAGATCATATCCATTTAAATTCAAATTCAAAAGTGATAGAGATTTAATTTATCCTTATAAATTAAATCTTATAAATATCTCTTATATTATATATAATATATATCTACCCTAGATTATTCATAGAATCTAGATATCTCTTAGATTCAATGAATCTGGACATCATAGCTCGCATTGGGCTGTTTTGTGTGCGACCCTGTAGGCCCATATGAAGTTGGCAGTAGCCCAGTTACTATACTGACCCACAAGTCGTAAGCGGTCTCTAGCAAGGCATTACAACTACCCAAAACATATGAGGATCGATAAACGATGCAACCTTTCATACAACCATATAACGTCCCTTTTGTCACACGATATTTCGGTCAAGGATGAGGCATGGAGAACATCATCCTCCTATTCCTGACCGTTACTTTCTCGATCCCTGAGTAGTCTAAATATAGAAATGGAACTACCCTTCCATTCCAGTATGGCCATACATTTCTCAGACTCACTCATCGAGGGGCCCAGTAATATCTCTCTACGAATGTGAGGGACAAATTCCATCTTGACCATTCACATTCCTCCGCATGAAAAACCACTAAGCCCGAGCATAGCCTTTATGATCACTCGGTCAAAAGTGACTTTTGACTAGGTCAAAGCTGAGCGTTTGTCATGTAGGAATCTATGATGATCTCAGGTCAAAGGGCATAGTGACATAGCTTGTATATGAGAGAAGCTTATGACTTGACCCATGCAGCTCTCTCATAGCGGGTCGGTCCAACACCCTGTACTCTTACATGTGCTTATGACTTTGATTTATATCTCTATATATCTTCAAAGTCATACTGGTCTTATTTCATCTCTGCTCCCGTATAGATGACTGACCAGGGACATTTAGGATAAGATCATGAGTTATCCAAGGATGGTCATCACAGTAAACTTGCAAATAATGTGATAACCCGATACAATGATTGGCCCCTAGGGCATAATTTCCAACAGTATTTACCATGTACATACCAATATATCATCATATAAATTAAAGGCATGCTTTCCAAGTCATATACACATTGTTCATTCCCATTTACCTTCCTCCTTGTGAAGTTCCAGCACCTAGAGTGAAGCATCCTCCTTTAAACATCTCAGAGTACCCTTACGGAAGCAATCTTTACCTTATTAATTCTCTCCTTCCGAAAATTCTGGCAGAAAATAACTGTACTGATTCGGTAATTCCCATGAGAACTACTATTCTACGTAAGTACCCAGGAAAGACTAGATGAACCGGCTAGGTCTACTCACTTCCAGCTAGAGCTGGGAAAGCGGGCTGGCCCGCTCAAAAAAGGCCAGCCCGCTTCTAGCCTGCGGGCTAGCGGGGCGGCCTGTGTAGCCCGCCCCAAAACGGGCTGGCATTTTGCCAGCCCAAGCCCTCCCAGTTTTGGGGGCGGGCTAGCCCGCGGCCCGCCCACTGTTTTTTTTTTTAATTTTAATATTTTTAAAAAATTATTTTTAAACTTTTAAAATACTGATAAAAAATTTCTAATGTTATATTACTATAATAATTTTTTTTTTCATATTATACTCTTAAAAATTCATATTTTTTATAAAAAATCTCAAATTTTATAACTATAAATCTAAATAAACATTAACAAAATATTAATCAATTATTATATATCAACAAATAAATAATCATCTTTACTAGTAATTGATAATTGAAGTATTCAAAATAATATTAAGTAAAATAAATAATATTATTAAAAAAAAAGGGCTGGCGGGATGGCCCGCTTAAAAACGGGCTGAGCCCATTTTACCAGCTCTACTTCCAGCCTCCTTAGACAGCACCTATGTACACAGTACTTTTGATATTCTGCCAGTATAACAGCATTCTCTAGTAATTATCCTTAATCTCAATCCTTAAACTTTGACCTTAAATTTTGAGCTTAAACCTTAACTTATACTCAATTGAAACTATTTTAGAATAGTGGAATACCTCTTAACCTCAAAAACATGAGTTTCCAAGAGTTGGGCTTACGGGTACTGTTCACTGCACTGTTCACTGGGTAATTCTAGATTACAGCCTAAACTTTGGAAATTCATAATTAAATCTAGAAAAATCTTTTTGAGGTGATTCCAATCTATAATGAAATATATTTCATTCAACTTCGGTAGAAAAATATCAAAATGAGGTTTCCTTGTCCAGATCAAATCAGTTTATTCGTTGAACTTTACTGTTCATTTGGTAAATCTGGAAGTTCCAGTTTCTTTGCCCCATTTTCAAAAATTCATTTCTCCTTGTATACTTATCCAATTGAGTCGAATTACCTATGGATTGAAAGATAAGAATGTTTACTTTCATCTCATAAAATTTTGAGGAAAAATTCATTCATTTACTATATGAAATTAGTGTATGAACCTCACTGCCTCTGAGTAGTCGTATTATCTTATTCCAGATTTTAACTCCAAAATTTGAAAAATCATAACAATTTTAGTTCTTAACCAAAAGAGATGTTATTGGTGTCCAATTAAAGATATGGATCTTAGCTATGTTCATACCAAATTTCACATAAAAACTCACTGGATAAGCTGCTCAAACTATCGCTGGAAGTAGAATGACTCTCATCGGATCCAGTGCATGCATACAATATACATACCAATATATCATCACATAAATTAAAGGCATGCTTTCCAAGTCATACACCATTCATACATCCACCATTACCTCCTTCCTTGTGATGTTCCAACACCTAGATCATGGTTATGGGGGGTGAGATTCGGGGGAATCTCAGTAGCAAACAATACCAAACAATGCATGTATTAATGTAAAGACTTGTGCTTGCTTGTGAAAGTGTTATCATAGTGTGATGAGCATGCTTCCATGTATCATATGAAATACAATTGGCCAAAGAAATCATAAAATAACAGATCTTCGATCATCTACCATATACACTGAAACATCCTTACTTTCGTATGTCTTAGGGACCATTTGATAGCATTTAGAACCACTTTCGAGGTCATTGAAGTCCAATTTCTCAATCTGGAGTTTTACTCTTATCGAGTACTATTCACTTGAAAATTCTAGATGAGTGACCTGACTTCAAAATATCATAACTAATTCTAGAAAAATCGAAATGAAGTAGTTACAACTGCTACTTAAAGCTAACTCAATTATATTTCAGGGAAAAATAACTCGTTGACCATTCATTGACCGAGTCAACGTCAATCAACGTCACAACTTTACTGTTCATCCAACGTTTTTCTCCTGAATCCAGCATTCTGGTCCCAACTTTGATAATTCATATCTCCTTGTGTAGACATCCAAATGAGTCATACTATATATCAAATCGAAGCTTGGTATGTCTACTATTTACCTTAAAAATATCATACATTTATTCATCCATTTACTATTTTTAATTATGGGTCAAACATCCTCATGTCCCCACGGGTTACTGTTCATAGTGTTACTTTTCAGCAACCAACATTACATACATATGCAGATATCCATCACATATCAGTCACACATGCCAAACATTACTTATTATTAATTAATAAGTTTTTTTACATCTGGGTGTGTACAAAAATTCTTATACTTCTACTTCATCTTTTTCTGCCTGAAATCCGGCAGCATAACCGCTACGCTTCGTCTTCAGAAAGTAACTGATCTGGTACCGATTCGGTAATTCCCGTGAGAACTACCATTCTACGTAAGTACCCAGGAAAGACTGGATGAACTGGCTAGGTCCACTCACTTCCAGCCTCCTTAGATAGTACCTACGTACACAGTACGTATCAGTTCCTTTCTCTACTATTGCCATCTTGTCATAATTTTGGCAGCATAACAGTATCTCTTAACATTCCCAAAATTCACTTCGACATAACCTCCCTTGTAATGGTTTACTTATTGGGATGAGATTCAGGGGAATCTCAGTAGCAACAATCATAACAATATATGTAATGCAGAGTGACAGTGCTTGCTTGTGATTGTGTACAGATAAGTATGCCGCATGCTTCCATGCTTAATAACATATGATCATAGCATTATAGCAGAGCTTCAGACATAACATATAAGACAACAATCCAACCAAACAATAGCACAACAAATCACAAAGCCATTACATAAAAGCTAGGATTAGTTACTACCTCAAGAGCTCAGCAGAACTCTACTATCTCTATTCTGCTTCCAGCTCCGCCAGAACTTCCTTTCTTTCTTTCTTCCTCTCACTTTCTCTCTCTAGCACCTCCTCCTCTCTCTAAAAGCCTCTTGGCCGTGCTGCATATGAAGCAAGGGGGGTATTTATAGTTTTGGTCAATGGCATTCTTGTAATTTTGAAGCCATCTGATCCTGTGGTCCTGGTTTTTCCAGAATTTCCTATATTCTTTTATTCCTTTTACTGCATCATGCATGACATCATCTCCATGCCACCTCATGGGACACCTCATATGTCACATGGAAAAATTGAAGCCTTCTTGGACACCTCAGCAGCTGACTCAGCAGTTCCAGTCCAATCCGGTACCGGTCCGGTCTGATTTCCCATAAACTGGACTCACCGGCTAAGATTGTGCCACGTGTCCTCAACTTTTTCTTCCTCCTCTATATTGGCGCCATGTGGCATCTTACTGGCACCTGTCACGCAATGCTATCCAGATAAGTCCAGGACTTTATCTGATTACCTCCTCGGTTATCGTGCCGACCGAGTAACTTTACTTAATTGAAACAGCATTAAAAGAGTATTTTAATGCCACTTTTTCCCACATACTTCATGGGCTACGTTTTTGGGCCTTGGAATATTATCTTGGGTCTCTGATCAAGCTCAAGTACTCTGATGGCTTGAATCCCAAGAAACAGCCCTTGGCAAATTACCAAAATACCCCTGAGTGCCCTTTCTTGCGCTATCTTAGCCATAAGGATAAAATCGTTATTTTACACCTTTCTGTACCCTGTCAGGGTATATACTGACTCTAAGTAACTTTATCTGTATGTACCTTGGCTCCTGGGCCTGTCCAGAATGACCAAAATGCCCTCCATTCCTCTATTACCCTTTAATACAACACAGGGGAATTTTCGTAATTTCGTACTTTTCCGGGGTTCTGCCGGACACTGGCCCACCTATCAGTCCAAGTGTCTTATTGGGCCTTTGATGGCTCCATTATTGGGCCTTTCAGGGTCCGTTACCTTCATGTCACCTATTACGAGAAATCTTCCCCTGGCCATGTTCCTCGAATATTTTATCTATTATTCACCGCTTATACACATATCCGGACACCGGCTCCTTCTGTCCGATACACTGGCCTGTGGTGTTCAGGCATCCCTGTGAGTCATATCAGTCATCTGACTGAGGTCATCCGAACTCATTCAGTCCCTTTTCAAATACCGATAAATCTCCCTATCGGATACCCGGAGGCCACATACTCCCGTCTGGATTTTCTGATTGGTGAATAACTTTTTCTACAGGCCTCTTATCGGTATTCTGTCAGTTTCCTGACATCTGTCCTATAAGGACGTATCATCCTGTATTTTCTCACTTAGATCTGAAATCTAGGATATCCGGTATGAATTTTTATAACTTTTGGACGATCAGTCCATTTCTGGTTATCTGGAGTCTTCAAAAATTCCTGTATTAAGCCAGATTACCGAGCGTCACTTGCTCTCTCTACCGGTGAAATCTGGGACTGAAATGCTTTCGGGCAGTCCAAACCACTTCCGGCCTGACTTTCTTTAATTATAGTTTAGCCCTAGGGAACTTTTTTTCTTTTCATTTAAGTCCCTTTCTATTTGGCTAAAATTACACTTAAGGACCCCACCTTTTTGTCTACTTCTCTTTTTGGCCTTGCACTTTTTCATAATTGCATCTAAGTCCTTTCTTTATCTTTCTAGGTCTAGGGGCATTATTGTCTTTTCATATCTTACCAGAGTATTCTCTGACCCTGGTCAACTATCCAGATACCCTTTCTTGACTGTCTAACCTTAGCCAAATGACCAAAATACCCTTTACTCATTCTTCAGTCATTCTATAGCATAAGGGTATTTTCGTCATTTTGCACATTTTTTCCCGGACACCGGCCCCTCTTACCACTGAGCTGATATTATGGGCCTGGGCCTTCCCTGGTGTCACTACGGGCCTTAGAAAACACTATATGGCCTCTGGCCATAATCCGATCATCTCTATTCGGACTGCTCTTCCTTTACCGATTATAACTGTAAATTCCCATTTTCGAGAATTTTTACAGAAAAATCGGGACCTCAAATCAAAATTCTGTGTTGCGTCATTCAATCCGGAATCCTTTTCTCTATCTCCCGATATTTTTAGATATTTTATCCGGACCGGGCTATTTTTGCCTAAAAGTACGCTCCCGCGCACACTTTGCGAAAATAACTATTCTACCCTTTGTCATATTTCTAATTCTTTCATACACATAGAGACCTCATATGCACATTTCACAGTTCAGTGAAATGATCAGCATAATTTTCTCTATTTTCTGGCAAAATATGGTACTCATCGGCTACCAGCCCGATCTTTTCCATAATTACGATTATGCCCTTGAATTCTCTTTCTGGCATCTCTAGGCCTAAAAATTGGGGTGTTACATACACACAATTCAACCAAGCCATAGCACAATCAAGCATACATTACATACATACAAGTTTAGGGTAAGTCCACTACCTTGGATTTAAGCTCTCTTTCTTATGCTTGCACTTGCTTCCCAAGCTTTCCAATCATGAAGCTTTTTGGTTAATCATTCCCCAATACCTTCTTAGAGGTTTCAAGGTCCTAAATACATTCATATTCATTACATAATCTATTAGGACCATGAACTCAAACACTACTCAAGACTACCTCTCTTGAACCTTTAACTTGCTTTAACTAACATAACTTTCTTTAATCTTTGCCAATTAACTTGGCCTTTGAACCAATTGATGTCTTGAAATATTTAATTAAAATCCAACATTCAAACATCCAGAATCAAATTACAACAGTCTAATCTGGGAATGATCAACGGGGAAGGTATTCATGTTGTGACGTAAATCAACAGAGATGTATCATCACGACCATAAAGCACATAGGTCGCGACAGAAGTTCACAGATAGCATGTTAAGTCCAAAATTCCATTTCTGATAGCGACAAAAAAACACATATGTCGTGACCAGTTTTCACTAAGACTATCAAGTGACAATTTTCAAAGTCCCAAAACATTTCATACTAATACCTTTTTAGTAAATAACAAATCAGTTTCAAGTGGGGATCCAATTTTCAGCAATTCATCACACATTAAGATCAAAAACCAAAAGTTTTATGACGAAATATTGGATTAAAAGAAGAATTTTTTTTCACGTTAAAAGCACAGACTGAAAAACATCCTCCCCCACACTTAAACTTGACAGTGTCCTCACTATCAACAGAACTATAGAAATCACAGCACTCTATAAAGTCAATCAAATCTAGCTCCAACACAACAAGTCATCTCATCACTTAATGCAAATTTTCCAGTTAGGCATGCAATCACATTCAAGTCATATAAAGCAATACAAGTAAAGCGAAGATGATAGGATGGGTAAGGTAAAGTCATGCATGCGAGTGTGTAGGAGTCTCAGAGAAAAATTAATGAGTATGCAACACATGGATAGTAATGGGGTGTTATTCAAAATAGAAAGAAACCTAGAATAAACAGAAATAAACTGAAAATAAAAACTATCCTACTGAATCATCCCTTTCCTAAACTCAACCTAACATAGCAAACATATCATAGTAGAAAAAATGTGTAAAAGGTAGGTGATAGGAAAGGGACAACCTAGCCTGAAGGAGGCGAAGCAGATTCCTCAAAAAGTTATAAATGGTGGCCATTAGCTTGGAAGATTTTGCCCGTCGCTTCCTGAAACATCCTCCTTTAAACCATCTCAGAGTGTACTTACGAAAGTAATCTTAACTTTATTATATCTCTCTTTGCCAAAAATCCTGACAGAAGATAACTGTACTGATTCGGTAAGTCCCATGAGAACTACCATTCTACATAAGTACCCAGGAAAGACTGGATGAACCGGCTAGGTCCACTCACTTCCAGCCTCCTTAGACAGCACCTACGTACACAGTACTTTTGATATTCTGGCAGTACAACAGCGTTTTCTAGTAAATATCTTTAAATCTTAACCTTAAAGCTTAACCATAAATCTTAACCTTACATATACTCAATTGGAATTATCTTAGATCATTGGAATACCTCTTAAACTTAAAAACATTAATTTCCAAGAGTTGGGCTTACGGGTACTGTTCACTATCACTATTCACTCGCTAATTCCAGATTACAGTCTAAATTTTGAAAATTCATAATCAAATATAGAAAAATCATTTTGAGGTGATTCCAATTTATAATGAAATATATTTCATTTAAATTTGATATAAAAATATGAAAATAAGGTTTCCTTGTCCAGATCAAATCAGTTTATTCGTTGAACTTTACTGTTCATTTGGTAAATCTGGAAGTTCCAGTTTCTTTACCCCATTTTCAAAAATTCATTTCTCCTTGTATACTTATCCAATTGAGTCTAATTACATATGGATTTAAATCTTAGAATGTTTACTTTAATATCATAAAATTTCATAGAAAAACTCATTCATTTACTATATGAAATTAGCGCATGAACCTCACTGTCTCTGAGTAGTCGTATTATCTTATTCCAGATTTTAACTCCCAAATTTGAAAAATCATAACAATTCGAGTTCTTAACCAAATGAGGCTTTCTTGGTGTCCAATTAAAGCTATGGATCTTAGATATGTTCTTACAAAATTTCACATAAAAAATCACTGGATAAGCTTCTCAAACTATCACTGGAAGTAGAATGACTCTCATCGGATCCAGTGCATGCATACAATATACATACCAATATATCATCACATAAACTAAAGGCATGCTTTCCAAGTCATACACCATTCATACATCCACTATTACCTCCTTCCTTGTGATGTTCCAGCACCTAGATAATGGTTATGGGGGGTGAGATTCGGGGGAATCTCAGTAGCAAACAATACCAAACAATGCATGTATTAATGTAAAGACTTGTGCTTGCTTGTGAAAGTGTTATCATAGTATGATGAGCATGCTTCCATGTATCATATGAAATACAATTGGCCAAAGTAATCATAACATAATAGAGCTTCAATCATCTACCATATACACACAATTCAACTAAGCCATAGCACAATCAAGCATACATTACATACATACAAGTTTAGGGTAAGTCCACTACCTTGGATTTAAGCTCTCTTTCTTATGCTTGCACTTGCTTCCCAAGCTTTTTGGTCAATCATTCCCCAACATCTTCTTAGAGGTTTCAAGGTCCTAAACACATTTATATTCATTACATAATCCATTAGGACCATGACCTCAAACACTACTCAAGACTACCTCTCTTGAACCTTTAACTTGCTTTAACTAACATAACTTTCTTTAATCTTTGCCAATTAACTTGGCCTTTGAACCAATTGATATCTTGACCTTATCCTACACAATTTCACCTTTTGAATCCATTTATGAACTCAAAATAACCAAATTCCAGCAAGAATATACTGTTCTGTACAGATTCGGAAAAGCATACATAAATCTTCCAAAAATTCTCATTTTGATTCCAATGCTTCCCATACTTGTTCCTCCACTTTTCCCCCACACAAAATCTCATTTTAAGACCATTAGAAGTATCAAAATCATGAAATTCAAATCACTGATCACACGAGTAAACAGTAACCGTGAGAAATTTTCAACATTATAACCTTTAATTCCAATGGTTTCCAAGGTTCAAAACCTTTCCAATCCTACACAAAATCATCATATAAACTCAATGGAAGCATTAAATCATTGAAATTCCATTTCCTTCTATCATAAATAGTGCATAAACAGTGCAAACCGAAATGGTAAAGTCAAGAACATCAACTTACTTCACAACCAAGCATGTAACTAACTTGTTTAAACTTGTCTTAACTATCTATGACTTAAAACTCATATTCCTTTCACATATACACAAAAATTCCAGCAGCATCTCCCCAAGATTTAAGCCTCAAATATCACTTAAACTCAAGCACAAACCATAAGAACAAAAGGTAGAAGCAAGGAGACAACTTACCTTACTTGCTCCTTCAAGATCCTTGCTTCTTCCTTGCTTGAGAGAGAATTTTTCAAGAGCTTCCTAAGGTTCTTGCTCCATGGTTTTGAGCTTGCAAATGGGGGGTATTTATAGCAAAAGTCATGTGCCATTTGAAGGCCAAGATCACCTTGGGAACTATTTGATCTAATGGTTAAAGGTTTGATCTTGGAATATCTTTTCACTTTTCACTCATGACCTTACCACCATGACATCACTAGCATGGCCTCCCTTGGTACACCTAACCCTTCCTCTTTTTGGGTGGCATTTTGAAGTCCTTGTGGGTCCCACCATGTGCAACACCTAATTCTTACTTTATTCTCTTTTTCTTTCTTTTCAAAAATCCATAAATTATTCATTATTGGACTTGGGCTCCAAGATAACTTTTGGGCCTTATTGGGCTGGGCTAGGACGAAATGTTGGGCCTCTTTTAGGTCTAATAGCTAATTGGCACAAATCCCAATGTACTTTCCTTATACCGATATCCTTAAATTATCCTGATCTCAGAATAAATGCTAAACACCTCCTTTAATTATTCTAACATTTTTAGAAATTCATTCTAATATAAAATAAATTCTCTACAAAGTTTCATAATTTTCTGAGGCCCAGAAGTCTTGTTAAAAATTATATATATTTCCTTTAACCCTTTATCGGTGTCCTTTTTCACCGTAAATTCTATAATTAATTCTACAGGACTCCTTTTTTACTTCTGTTAACTCCATAAATTCTCATATTAATTATAATAATTTACTATCAAATTTCCTATGATATCCATCCATTGTGTGAAATGACCAAAATGCCCTTCATTTACTTCTGGTTTCTTAGGGCCTCACAGTGGTATTTTCATAATTTTACACTTTGACTCTTAGACTTTCTTCCTCTTCCAATTAATCCTTTTCTTTACATAAATATGGCCACATCTTTTTCTAAAAATCTCATATATTTCATTTAACCTATACATACAACTTAGTGCAGAAAATTAGGGATGTTACATAGAGCAATATTTATTGATATGGAAGGAATGAGATTTCATAGAAATCTAAATAGCAAGTAATACAAACTATAAGGTTATGCATGTTTGATTAAATGCCTAACATGTTATCATGCAATGGGAGCTAATTCATGCTTATACATAAGCAAACTCTAACATGCATATTGTCATGACATATATTGCAAGGAGTGGTACATATTCATAGCACATCATCATCATCATAAACATCATCACACAATATTCCATGCTCAACCAAACATTCATGTATAACAAGTAAGCAAATCAATCAAAGCACATAAGTTTATAGTTAGGTATTCTTGCTACCTCTTATGGATCCTTGTCCTTCCCTTCTTGAAGTGATCTTTCCTTGCCACAAATGTCAAAACCTATACATTACAAGACAATTACCAAATTATAACTCCATTCCAAACAAATTCTAAGTCTAGGCTTCAATATGCCCCTTTCTTTCTCTACTTTGTGACATATGTTTATATCTTTCTAAACTAAACTCTCATAGTTCATTTCCACATAATTTTTCATGTAGAATCTAAATATGTATTCAAAAATTCCAGAATCCAATTGCTTCCCAAAGTTTTGTACAGAAACCGAAAAGTGACTCCCTTTTTCCAAACATTCCCATTTTGGTTCGAATGCTTCCAATACTTGTTTTCCTACTATAACCCCACACAAAATTCCATTCTAAACCCATTGGAAGCATCAAAACCATAAAATTCTAGCATATGAATAGTGATTCTGTACTGTACAGAAAAGAACACCTTCATGGATTCACAAACACACATGAATTCCTAAGCCATTATCATGTGATTCAAGCTTGTTTAAGCTTGTGCAAACTATCTAGAACATAAACACATGTTCCTATCACATATCCAAAGCCATTTTAGCAGTATTTCCCCAAGATTCAAGCCTGAAAACCAACTTAAACTCAAGAAGAAGTCATAAGAACAAAGTCTAGAAGCAAGGGAGCAACTTACCTTACAAGCTTCTTCAAGATCCTTGCTTCTTCCTTGCTTGAGAAAATATTTTGCAAGAGGTTCCCTAAGGTTCTTGCTCATGGTTTTGGCTTAGAATGAGGGGGTATTTATAGAAAAGTCTTGGGAAAATTGAAGACCAAGATCACCTTGGGAACTATTTGATCTAATGGTTAAAGGTTTGATCTTGGAATGTCTTTTCTCTTTTCACTCATGACATCACCACCATGACATCACTTGGGACACCTAAGCATCCTCTTTGGCGCCATTTTGTGTGTGTGAGTTCCAAGAAAAGTTTCAACCCAATCCAGTCTCATCCAGTCCAATCCGGTACTGGCCCGATCTTATTTTCCGTAAATCGGACTGTTTTCTTAATCTAATTTTTATGGGACTCCATAATATATATTTTTTCAATATTTAAATCCTTCATACCATTGACATTCTCATACTGGGTTTAAATTTAATTTTAAATGCCTTAGAAAATTACCAAAATATCCTTAGTGCTTTTCCTTGCACTTTATTAAACCCAAGGGCATAGTTGTCATTTCTCACCTCTCTAGACCTTGTCAAAATATATATTGACTCCGACTAACCTTTCTTGCACTTGTCTTGGTGTTTTGGCCTATCCAAAATGACCAAAATGCCCTCCATTCACTTCTGATTTCTTAGGGCATCACAGGGGCATTTTCGTAATTTTGCACTTTTCCGGGGTTCCTCTAGACACTGGCCCACCCATCAGTCCACTTATTTTATTGGGCCTTAATGACCCCATTTTTTGGCCTTTTAGGTTTCAATACCTTTGTGGCACAAATTTCTAGTAAACTCTCCCGGCAATATTTATCGGGTATTTTATTCCACCTGTAAATTCCATTAAAAATTCTACAGGATTCCTTTTCTGATCTTGTCAATTTTATAAATTCTTATATCAATTATAGGAATTTACTGGAAGGCCTCATCTGATTCTGAGATCCAAAAAATATTGTAATAATTTTATCTAACTTCAAAAATTTATATTAATTTTTTGAGACCTTAAATCAAAATTCTGTGTTACGTCAAACAATCCGGAATAATTTTCTCTATTTACTGAAAAAATTTGGGTCCAATCAGAACACAGTCATTTTTGGCCTATTTTCAGTCCAAAGTTCCCATATTTACTTTTTTGCCCCTTGACTTACCACAAATCATAACTTTTCATAATTACACTTAAAGACCCCACATTTTTGTCTTCCTTTTCTTTTGATCTTAAACTTTTCATAATTGCACTTTGGCTCTTACAGTTTCTTCATCTTCCAATTTAATCCCTTTCTTTACATAAATATGGCCACATTTTTTCCTGAAAAAAAATCTCATATATTTTATTCAATCTGTACATACAACTTAGTACAGAAATTAGGGATGTTACATATTGTAATATCCTTTCTGTACTGATTTGTATGTACAATTTGTACGTACTATATGTGAGATTTTCTAAGAAAAATATAGCCATTTATGTAAAGAAAGGGATTGAATTGAAAAAGGAAGAAAATGTAAGGACTTAAGTAGAATTATAAAAGTTTTAAGGTCAAAAGAGAAAGTAGACAAAAATGTGGGATCTGTAAGTGTAATTTTAGCCAAATGTGAGGACATAAGTGTAATTTATGAAAAGTCAAGGGCAAAAGTGTAATTATGAAGAATTTGGACCGAAAACAGGCCAAAAATGGCCAGAGTCAGATCAGACCCAAATTTTACCAGTAGATGGAGAAAATTATTCTGGTTAGTTTGACATGTAACAGAATTTTGATTTGAAGTCCCAAAAAATTGATATAAATTTTTGAAGTCAGATAAAATTATTACAATATTTTTTGGATCTCAGAATCAGATGAGACTTTATAGTAAATTCCTATAATTAATATAAAAATTTATAAAATTGACAGGATCAGAAAAGGAATCCTGTAAAATTTTTAATGGAATTTACAGTGGAATAAAATACCCGATAAATAGCTCCGGGAGTGGTTCCTAGGGAATTATGCCATAAAGGTAGTGGACCCTATAAAGGCCCAAAAATGGTGCCATGAAGGCCCAATAAGACAGTTGGACTGATAGGTGGGCCAATGTCCAGAGCATCCCTGAAAAAGTGCGAAATTACAAAAATACCCCTGTGTCGCACTAAGGGAGAAATAGATGAATGGAGGGCATTTTGGTTATTTTGGATAGGCCAAAACTCCAAGGTAGGTACGGAAAGGGTTAGTCAGAGTTAGTATATGCCATAACCAGGTACAGAAAGGTGTGAAATGACGATTATGCCCTTAGGGTTAGTCAGAGTCATATGACTTTGCCATGGAAGAGACCTTTCGGTCTGCACTGTTCATGATGGAGGGAAATGGAATTTCAATGATATAATATTTTCATTGAATTTATATTATAATTTTGTGTAGGAATGGATAGGTTTTGAACCTTGGAAGCATTGGAATTAAAAGTTATAATGTTTAGAATTCTTATCTGTTACTGTCATTCATATGAATAGTGATTATAATTTTATGATTTTGATGCTTCCAATGGTTTGAAGATGAAAATTTGTGTGGGTTAAATTAGAGAAACAAGTATGGGAAGCATTAGAATCAAAATGAGAATTTTTGGAAGAATTATGTATGTTTTTCAATTCTATCCAGAACAGTGCATGTGAGCTGGAATTTTATGATTCTAAGCTCATAAATGGATTCAAAAGATGAAATTGTGTAGGGTAAGGTCAAGACATCAATTGATTCAAAGGTCAAGTTGATTGGTAAAAATTAAAGGAAGTTATGTTAAATTGTAATGGATGGATGGTTATGTGATGTTAGGATTTGATTGTGGACTCTAAAGAGGCAGCCACACATCAAAGAGAAGTAAGAAGCAAAGTTAAAGTGAAAGAAATCAAGCATGTGAGGTAGTAAACTTATCCTAAACTTGTATGTATTGAATGTTATGCTTGGTTGTGCTATGACTTTGTTGAATTGTGTTTCATGTGTATATATGATTGAAGCTCTATTTCTATGATTACTTTGGCAAATTGTATTTCATATGATATATTGAAGCATGCACATTAGACAATGTTAACACTTTCACAAGAAAGCACAATTATTTACATTAATACATGCATTGTTTAGTACCATTTGCTACTGAGATTTTCCCAGAAATCTCACCCCTCCATGAAATCCCAATCCCAACAGGTTTATGAATGATGAAAGAGGATGAAGAAGCATGAAGAGGAGTTAGGGATTGGTCAATGTAAATGTTATAAGATGATATGTGAAGAATTGTTGTAAGTAATGATGCTGTATGACCAGTTTAAGTAACAATATTTATGATGTAATAAAAAATAGTAAATAATAAGATAAACGTATGAAATTTAATAAATATTTAGTTAACATGTCAAGCTTCGTTTAAGCACCAAGAATGCTTTATTTCAATGTCTATGCAAAGAGAACAAATTTTTCAAATCAAGGACCATAATCTATTTTTAAAATTCTTGACCAAATAAACAGTAATATTTGATGATTAAACTATTTTGATTGACTAAGAATTTGTTCAGGAAATTATTTTTCCTCTAAAGTTCAAGATGTTAGCTTTGATTAGAATTTTGAACCACTTTATTCTGATATTTCTAGAATTAATTATGATTTTTCAAAGTTCGTCGCCAAATCTGGAATACCATATGAACAGTAACTCACCAATAGTGAAAATTTCAGATTTTGCTAATGGACTTCAAATGTCATGTAAGTGGTTCTAAATGCTACCGAATGGTCCCTAAGATGTACGAAAGTAAGGATGTTACAACCCTTGCTATCCAAAATTCAAAGTTAAAGAATGAAGATTTAAATGAAGTTAGAAGTATGTAAAAGACACTTAAATAAGTTAGTTTGGATGGATGGTAATTGGATTAAATTGATATTCTTGACTTTGCTATTTATAAGGCAATTTGGTCTAGGGCTATTCTTGATCAAGGAAGTGGAATTTCAATGATCTAATGCTTCCATGGAATTTAGATGATGATTTTGTGTAGGATTTGATAGGATTAGAACCTTGGAAGTATTGAAATTGAAAAAGAAAATTTTGAAACCATTTATGTTACTGTTCATACACATAAATAGTGATGAGAATTTGATAATTTTGATATTTTCAATGGGTTTAAAATGAAAAATTGTGTGAGATAAGTAGAGAAACAAGTATTGAAAATATTGGAATCAAAATAGAAATTTTTGAAATAAAGTACACTTCTTTTCGGTTCTGTTTAGAATTGCATGAGGAAGATGTAATTTCATAATTCTAAGCTTATAGATGGATTCAGAAGGCCAAATTGTGTAAGATAAAGTCAAGATATAAATTAATTCAAAGGCCAAGCCAATTAATAAAAATTATGAAAATTTATCCTAATTAGTAATAAAGTTCAATACTCTTGAATATTAATTGAATTAGAGTATGATAGATGGATGATTATATGATATTTAGTCTTTGATTGTGTGCTCAAAGAAGGTAGCCACATATCAAGAAGAAGTGACAAAAGGAAGGTTAAAGGAAGAGCAAGGAATAGAGGTAGTGAACTTACCTACTTCTATGCTTATGTTACTTACTTTGATTTTGTGAAGCATGTATGATTAAGTGATTCTCTATTTCTTTTTATGTTATAGACATATGTTATAATTATAGAAACATGAAAGCATGTAAAGTTATCATTATGCAAGCATGATCAATAAGTGCACACATATTGACATCAAGTGTCACATCTTGATTTTTCCCTATCTGTATGGAATAGACAGTGGAACTTGTAAGGGACAGATAAACCAATTAGTATAGTATCTTCTAGACCTCATAATTAGATGAAATTTTATAACAAATTCTTATAATTAATATAAGAATTTATGAAACTAACAGAAGTCAAAAAAGAGTCCTGTAGAATTTATTATAGAATTTAAGGTGAAAAAGGACCCTGATAAAGGATTTAAAGAAAACGTATAGAATTTTTATCAGGACTTATGGGTTTCAAAAAATTATAAAACTTTGGAGGATATTCATTTAATAGTAGAATGAATTTCTAAAAATGTCAAGACCCTCAAAAGAGATTTATAGAATCTACCTAAAAAATCAGGGCGATTTAGTGTACCCAGTATAGAAAATGCCTTGGGATATGTGCTAAATAAATTGTTGGACTTACAGGAGGCCCATAATGACGTCATATAAGTGTCCATGAGGCCCAAGAAATTTTCATGTGATTAAATGGATTTTATATGAATTTTAAACAAGTAAAGAAAAGAAATTTTAAGGAAACTACATGTGTTGTAAGGTGGCATGGTGAGGTGTCTCCTTGGGTCCCACTTAGTCCAAACATTGCGCCACATGGTAGCCAAATAAGGAGGAGAATTTTAACATGTGATCAATTAATTTATCTTGAAGATTAAGCCAAGAATGAGAGCAATTTTGGACCATTAGATTAAATAGTATTGAAAGCAACTTTGGCCATTCATTCCCTTAGATTTTGGCCTATAAATACGCCTTCATTCCTCTTCATTTTTTCGTGAAAAAAGGGAGCTTGGGGAGTTGCTACCAAAATAAAATCTAAGCAAGAAGAAGAAGTAATCCAAGAATCAACCAAGTAAAGATTCAAGGTAATTTCTTCCTCCTATCTTTGTATTATGTTGTAGGAAGATTTCTCTTGGATTTGGATGGTTGAAACACCATTTTTCTCTCCATATGAGCTGCTGTCCAGAACTATACAATATTGGGGGAAAATGAAATTAAAGCTAGAAACATGAAATTGAAGCTTAGATGAGTAAGAATCAAGTAGTTTTGGCTTAAAAATTCAAGTATGCATGGAATTAGGGTTTTGAGTTTATTGCTGCCACTATATGAATCACTATTTATCTATGAAAATTTCATGATTTTGATGCTTCCAATGAGTTTAAAATGAAAAATTGTGTGCGGTAAAGTAGAGAAATAAGTATTGGAAGCATTAGAATCAAAATGAGAATTTTTAGGAAAAAAGGGAAAGTAATACGATCAAGGGCAGTAGGCAAGGGAGGAATTGGAATTTTGAAATTCTAACCTCATATTTGGATTAAAATTATGTAGGATTGGTCTAAGGAAATAATTATTACAAAGCTAAACCACTAATTCCAAGAATTAAGTTAAGAATTAGGGGTTTTAAGGAACTTGATGTACAATGTCTATGTTATGGCTCTAATGAGTTGTATATACAATGTAATTGTGTTTAGGGCCATATATGTCAAAGTAAATGAGTTAAAGAGGATGAGCAAGCAACCAGTGTTTGGTTGGAGACAAAGGGAGCAAAGAGAAAAGGATAAAGTTTTGAGATAGTGGACTTACCTCTTTATGTGCTTGATGTGGTATGCTTATGTGTTGACATGTATATGATGATTGAATGATGTTGTGTGAAACATCCTACTTTAAATCTCTTAAAGTATGTATTCAAAAGCATATTCAATTAGCAGAAGCATTACTTTGGCCCAAAAATTAAAATTTAAAAACTTACTTCTTGGGTACTGTTCATTAGGTAATTTTCAGATTGACTGTCCAACTTTAGAAATTTATAACTAATTGTATAAAAATCGTATGGAGATTATCCAAATTTATAATTGAATCTCTTTCACATATATATTTAAGAGAAAAATATAAATATGGATATTTACTTTTCCAATCAATACAGTTAAATTGTTAATGTTTACTGTTCATATGACAAATTCTGGAAATTCCAGATTCTGTCTTGTAACTTTGGAAATTCGTTTCTCTTGATACACATCCAAATGAGGCGTATGACCTATAAATTTAAATATATGTATGTGTAATACATGATCATAAAATTTCATGAATTAATTCTTTCATTTGCTAGGTTAAACTGAAGCCATAACAAACCTGCTACAGGACCTACATTTTTACCATTTCAGTTTCCTTTCTTTAATTCTCAATAATTGTTCCAGCATGCATAAACCATCTCTTTGGTCTCTCATACATTCATATACATCATGGACATATGCCATAATTATTTCATATATTTCCATCACATAAATAAACACTTCACATAACTAGGAAAGACCATACATCATAGGTTAAAGTATCAAATTATTCACTTTCTTTCTTCCATTCTTTAGCTCTTCTCCATGCATATATTTTCCATCATGCTTGACCTAAATTGGTTGGTTGTGGGTGGATGAGATTCTAGGGAATCTCAGTAGAAAATATTACCACTTAAATATGCAAGATGGATGCTAATACATGATATGTAATTTCATTAAACTTTCTTCATTTAGTGACATGCTATCATGCTATAAGCTTTGTATAAAATGCATGGCCATGGAATCTTGTTATTCATAACATATTCAACATCATTCATCGTGTCACAACACCATTCAATCATCATATACATGTCAACACATAAGCATATCACATCAAGCACATAAAGAGGTAAGTCCACTACCATGAACTTAAAATTTCTTCCTTACTCTTGCACTTGCTCCATAAGCTTTCCGACCATGAAACCTTTCGGTCAATCACTTCTCAATATCTTCTTGGATGTTTCAAGGTCCTAAACACATTCATATTCATCACATAATTCATTAGGACCATGAACTCAAGCATTATTCAAGACTATCCCTCTTGAACATTTAACTATTTACTTTAACTTTAGGGATTTCTATCCATCTTTCTAAAATTTACTTCCATAGGTCAATCCCACACAATTTTTCATGAGGAACCTAAATATGAGCTTATATTTATAAAAATAAATCTTCTTCCCGATGAACTGGACAGAAACTGTGGGTGCCCTCCAAGAAATCTAAAAATTCTCACTTTGATTCCAATACTTCCAATACTTATTTCTCTACTTTATCTGTAACATCCTTACTTTCGTACATCTTAGGGACCATTCGGTAGCATTTAGAACCACTTAGAAGACTTTGGAAGTCCATTAGCTAAATCTAAAATTTTTACTCTTGGCGAATTACTGTTCATATGGTATTCCAGATTAGGTGATGAACTTTGAAAAATATAATTAATTTTAGAAAAAATGAAATGAAGTGGTTCAAAATTCTACTCGAAGCTAACATCTTGAAATTTAATGGAAAAATAAGTTTCTGACCAAATGCTTAGCACATTGATACAGTTTATCTGTTAAAGTTTATTGTTCATTTGGTCAAAAATTCTGAAAACAGATTCTGGTCCCCATCTTTGGACAATTGGTTCTCTTTGTACAGACATCGAAATAAGGTGTTCTTGGTGTCAAAATGAAGCTTGACAGGTTAGCTAATTGTCTGTAAAATTGCATACATTTATTGCATCATTTACCAATTTTGATTACATCATAAATATTATTCCTTAAACTAAGCATATAGCATCATTACTTGCAAGAATTCTTTATATAACACCATATAACATTTACATTCACCAATCCCTAACTCCTCTTCATGCTTCTTCATCCTCTTTCCTCATTCATAAACTTGTGGGGATTGGGATTACATGGATGGGGTGAGATTTATGGGGAAATCTCAGTAACAAGCATTACCAAATAATGCATGTATTAATGTAATTGCTTGTGCTTGCTTGTGAAAGTGTTACCATAGTGTAATGAGCATGCTTCCATGTATCATATGAAATACAATTGGCTAAAGTAATCATAGAAATAGAGCTTCAATCATCTACACATGTGCACACAATTTAACAAAGCCATAGCACAATCAAGCATAACATTCAATACATACAAGTTTAGGGTAAGTTTACTACCTCATATACTTGACTTTCTTTCACTTTAACTTTGCTCTTTCTTCTTACTTCTCCTTGATGTGTGGCTGCCTCTTTTGAGTCCACAATCAAATCCTAACATCACATAATCATTCATTTAGTATAATCTAACTTCTCTTGAACATTGACTTGCTTTAACTAACATAACTTTCTTTAATCTTTACCAATTGACTTGGCCTTTGAATCAATTGATGTCTTGACCTTACCCTACACAATTTGGCCTTTTGAATCCATTTATGAACTCAAAATAACCAAATTCCAGAAACTATGCACTATTCTGGACAGAATTTGTAAAACATACATAATTCTTCCGAAAATTCCCATCTTAATTCCATTGCTTCCCATACTTGTTTCTCTACTTTACCCCACACAACTTTTCATTTTAAAACCATTGGAATCATCAAAATTATGAAAATCCAAATACTGTTCATATGAGTGAACAGTAATAGAGAAGAACTTCAAACATTACAACTTTCAATTCTAATATTTCCAAGGTTTAAAACCTATCCAATCCTACACAAAATCATCATATAAATCAATGGAAGCATTAGATCATTAAAATTCCATCTCCTTCTATCATGAACAGTGCATGAACAGTGCAAACTGAAATATTTCATCCATGGCAAAGTCAAGAATATCAACTTGATTCAACAACCAATCATCTAACTAGCTTGTTTAAGCTTTAATCTCACAACTCTAACTTTAATTTCTTCTTTCTCCTTTCATTTAAGGTTTTGGATAGCATATACACCTTAGAGAAAACTCAACTTTCTTCCATGAAAATCCTAAGTTCAAGCTCCCAAATCAAAGGAAAATAAGCTAGGATAGATTGCTTACCTTTAATCTCTAGCTTGTTTGAACTTTGGACCTTGGATTCTTCTTTGTCTTGGATTGAATTTCCATTTTGACATAGCCTCCCCAAGGGTTCTTGTGCTCAAGGTTTTGAGCAGAATTGGTGGGGTATTTACAGGCAAATTCCATGGAAAATGAATGTCCAAGATCACTTTGTGCACTATTTGATCTAATAGCTCATAATTGGTCTTACACCAAACTTCTCCACCAAGCCAATTTGAGATAAAATCACATGACAAAAATATTCTCCTCCCCTTGTCTTGGACACCATATGGAAAGCCTTGTGGGTCCCACCATGTGCAAATCATAATTCTTATTTTATTCCTTTTTTTCTTTTCAAAAATCCATAAATTATTCTTTATTGGACTTGGGCTCCAAGACAACTTTTGGGACTTATTGGGATTCCCTAGGATGAAATATTGGGCCTCTTTAGGGCCAATAGCTACTTGACACAAATCCTAATGCACTTCCCTTATACCGATATCCTTAAATTACCCTGATCTTGGAATAAATGCTAAACATCTCTTTTAATGGTTATAACATTTTTAGAAATTCTTTCTAATATAAAATGAATTCTTTGCAAAGTTTCATAATTTTTTGAGACCCAGAAGTTCTGATAAAAATTACATGCATCTCCTTTAAACCCTTTATCGGTGTCTTTTTTCATCGTAAATTTCATAATTAATTCTACAGGACTCCTTTTTGACTTCTGTCAGTTTCATAAACTCTCATATTAATTATAAGAATTTACTGTGAAATTTTATCTGATATCCATCCATTGTGAAATGACCAAAATACCCTTGGTGCCTTCCTTGCACTATATTAACGCTAAAGGCATAATTGTCATTTCGCACCTTTTTATACCTTATCAGGGCATATACTAACTCTGAGTACCCATTCTTGCACTTTCTTTGGCATTTTGGCCTGTCCAAAATGATCAAAATGCCCTCCTTTCATCTCTTGTACAATATTACAACATAGGGGCATTTTCGTAATTTTGCATATTTTCTACAAACTTCTGGACACTGGCCTCTTCTCCCGATGAACTGATATCATAGGCCTAGCCTCACTTGGTGTCAATATGGGCCTCTGAGTGACATCATCTGGGCTCATTCAGTCCCAGTTTGCTTACCGATTAATTTCCCAATCAGATATCGGGCGTTCACGAACTCCCGTCAAAATTCACTAAAAAGTGAATAACTTTTTTACAAAATTCCTTTCAGGATTTCGTCAATTCCCTGACCTCTGGCTTCACAGGACGCACATTTCTGTAACTTTTCACTCATATCTGAGGTCCAAGAGATCTGATAAAAATTTCAGATAACTTTCAGACTATCAGATAATTTCAGCTATCTGAAACTCTAATAAAATTTTTGTATTAAGCTAGATTAACCATCATCATTTTCTCTATCTACTGATAAAATTTGGGACTGAAATACTTCCAGACAGTTCTAAGCCATTTCCGGCTCAACTTTCTATAATTACCATTTTGCCTCTTGAACTTTCCTTAAATTATATTTAGGTCCTTAAACTTTTTGAAATTACACTTAATAGCCCAAAGTTTATGTCTACTTTACATTTTGCTCCATGAAACTTTTATACTTTTCAAATTAGTCCCTCTTCTTTAAACCTTCATTTAATCATTCTTTTCTTTTCCATTCATCATCATAATCCTTTCTAAACCTCTTTCCTCTATCATTATTATACAGATAGGGAAAAATTAGGATATGACATTATCCCACACAATTTTTCATTTTGAAACCATTGGAAGCATCAAAATCATGGAATTCTAACTCCTTCTAGGTGCATGAACAGTGGCAAAATCAGTACCAAATTTGGAATTGCAAGCATATATTGATTTTCCAAGCTTACACCAAGTAATTCTGGTTTGCTTCTACTTGTCTAAGCTATGTATAGCATAAAATTCATCATTTTCCCACCATTTAACATTTTGTCCAGTAGCATATAAGGAGGAATAAAACATTTTCTAACCATTAAATCTAACAACTAATCCTCCCAACTAGAAGCTTGAACACTTAGGGGGAAAGATTACCTTGGATGCTTGCTTATTTTCCTCTTGAGTTGCCTTGGTCTTGGATTGACTTTTCATTTTACAAGAGGTTCCCCATGGTGTCCAAATACTGCTGTGTTTGATGCTGAAAGTGGGGGATATTTATAGAAAATCTTGGGTTGAAATGGAAGGCCAAGATTGCTTTGGTTACTATTTGATCTAATGGTCTATATCTATCCTTCCATCAAGCTTGCCCTAGAAGCTTTGTAAATGACATCATCCATGACATCATTTAGGGCTGTGTTTGGCACAAATTAAAGGAAATACTGATATGAAAAATTCCAGTCCAATCCAGTACTAATTCAATCAGTTTAAAAAAAATCAGACTGTTTTATGTTCCTAATTTTTTGTAATATTCTAGAATATGTATTCTATCATGAAAACTAGTGTTTAGGTTTTTATTACTATTGACATTATTAGACTGAGTATTTATCTGCTTACCAACCCTTGAGAAATGACCGAAATGCCCTTGGTGTACTTTCTTGTACTATGTTAACCCTAAGGGCATAATTGTCATTTTACAGCTCTTTACCTCTTATTAGGGCATATACTGAATCTGATTATTCATCCTTGTACCTGACTTGGCATTTTTGACCCTGTCCAAATGACGAAAATGCCCTCCATTCACCTCTTGCTCCTTATTGCAACCTAGGGTTTTTTTTTGTAAGTTTTATATTTTTAGGGTTCCTCTAGACACTGGCCCACATGACTGTTCAAGTATCTTACTGGGCCTATGAAATGCCAACATGGGCCTTTATATGGTCCAATGTTTTATGGCATAATTCCCAAGAAATTCCCCCTAAAAGTATTTATCCAGTATTTTATTCTATTGTAAATTCCATAATAAATTCTACATAATTCCTTTTTGAGTTTTGTTAGTTTTATAAATTCTTATATTAATTATAAGAATTTATTGTAAAATTTTACCTGATTCTAGGGTCCAAAAAATACTATAATAATTTTTCTAATCTTCAAAAATTTATATCAATTCATCGGGACCTCAAATCAAAATTCTATGTCCGTTAAACTGATCAGAATAATTTTCTCTATTTACTGGTAAAATTTGGGACTGAATTATTTCTGGGAAGTTTTGGCCCTTTTCCGCCTCAACTTTCTCATAATTACAATTTTGCCCTTCAACTTTTGACAAATTATATTTTAGTCCCTCAAACTTCCTAAAATTACACTTAAGGGCCCAAATTTTATCTCTACATTTATTTTGTACCATGGACCTTTTAAACTTTTCAGTTTAGTCCCTCTCTTTCTTCAAAACTCATCTAACCTTTATTATTCATTCTAATCATCGTCATAATCCCTTTTAAAACTCCTTCCTCTATCTGTCCCTTACAGTTCCACTGTCTATTTCATACATCTAGGGAAAAATTAGGATATGACATTTTTCTCCCTCTTAAAATAAATTTTGTCCTCAAAATTTAACTCATACCTTAGTCAAATCATTTTTGATACATCACTCTTATATTCTTCTTTTTTTTATGACTAGGGTTCGGGGATCTTTTTACGTAATTGTATCTCTTGTCTTAGCATCTGGCGGAATTTTTTGAGTATCCGCAAAGCTTTACATCATTCTTGTATTATCATACCCTTTTTTTGGTTTACTCAATTACAGTCAAAGTTTGCTTTTTTGTATTCTCTCTTTCTCATCGATCATTCATTCATCTATTTGTGGACGACTCACCATACCGGTCTTGTGAGTAGTGTCCATTTCTTTCATACATAACCCTTCCGAAATTTGATAAAACTCTGAGGTTTCTGTTTTTCATAATACTTCTTATCTCATTTCATACTTCTCTTTCTATATCTTGAGATACCATAAACTTAACATTCTCTGTAACTTACAACCTTGCCAGCCTTTTAGGAGAATATTGCTCTTTTGCCTTTCTTTCTATTGACACAAAGTTGTAATATGAATCTTTTCTTTTAGATCCTCTTTTTGGATATAACATAAGGGGTTCTACTCTCTTACTTTCCATAAATTTTTCTAACTCTTCTTTGTTTTTCTTATCATCATACATAACTTTGTGAATCTATACCAAACATGTGTGGCATTTACATCATTTTTTTATTTCCTAGGGGGTCACCCATCATTGTACTACTCTGGCCTAAGCACACTTAACTAAAAAGTATCAATGAAAATTTGAAGCACTGGTGCTAACAAGCTCTTACCCTGGTACTTCACTACCTTAGACCCTTCTCATGTTATCTCTTTCGGGTTTATCTGGCTCTTATTCCTTTTAATTTCATCTTTGAAACTCATCTGCTTAGACTTGATCTCTTCTTATCTCATGTGAGATACTTTTATACTCTTTCTTAGGTATTTTCCTTACAGACTTATGAATACCTATACTTAGGATAATAACCTTTAACTCTACTTACTTTAATTCCTTCTTCATGTAAGAAGATTCTGAGTTCAATCCATAATAATAATAAGGCTACCTAAAATTAATAACATGGGTACTCTCTCTGCTATGAGTTAACCAACTTGTGAATCTTCTTTACCTTAACCTTGTCCTTGGTAATTATCCTTCCAAAGAAATACTATACTTATAGCTCATTCATTTTCTTTCATTAGGCTAGGTCTACCGTGACCCTCGGGATCTACTGCTATCAATCGTAAGCCTCTTCAGGATCTAGCTGCAACCCTGGACTCCTATTCTCTGTGAGCCATGTTAAGATCTAACTATGATCCTCCATAATCTACTGCGATTCTGTTGTACTATATCATCTTCTCTGGAAGACCTAAAACTAGTGGACTAAGTTACAAGGTTAGCCACTTCCACTTAGTTGTTAACTCTACAGATAATTACCCAAGACTGATCACAGAAGCCAATATTAACTCTATAGATAACTCTATCATGTATTACTAACCATCTTGCATATTTAAATGGTAATATTTGCTATTGATATTATGGAAAATCTTACCCTCCCACAACCAACCAATTTAGGTAAATCATGATGGAAAATGTATGCATGGAGAAGAGCTAAACAAGAGAAGAAAGAAAGTGGCAATTATTTGTTCTAGCATGTATTGTATAAATTGCCAACTATATTCATATCATATAATATACTATTATATGGAAAGAAAAATGTATGAAATAATTATGGCATACCTCCATGTTGTATATGAGTGTGTGGGAATTCAAGTTGATGATTTATAAATGTTGAAATAATTTATGAGATTTATGAAAGAAAGTCAAATGGTAAAAATATAGGTCCTAAAGAAGTTTTGTTGTGGCTTCAGTTTGACCTAGAAAGTGAAGGAATTAATTCACAAAATTTTGTGAGAAATTAGTACACATCAAGATATTTAAATAAATAGGTAACAAGCCTCATTTGGATGTGTATATCAAGAGAAATGAATTTTCAAAATTAAGAGACAGAATCTGGAATTTCCAAAATTTGCCATATGAAGAGTAAAAAGTAACGATTTAACTATATTGATTGGCAAGGTAAATGTCCAGATTTATATTTTTCACTTAAGGATATATGAAATAGATTCAAGTAAAAATTTGGATCACCTCCATACGATTTTTCTAGAATTATTTATGAATTTTCAAATTTGGACTGTCAATATGTAATTTACCAAATGAACAGTACCCGATAATTAAATTTAAAATTTTTAATTTTTTTAGGCCAATGTAATGCTTCTGAATACATACTCTGAAAGGTTAAAAGTAGAATGTTTCATTTTGGTATAAGACCAAAAGGTTCTGGCATGGGTACAGAACAAAGTTTTAGCACAGGACAGAGGTTCTGGTGCAAGATAAACTTGCTCTGATTAGGAAACAAAGTAAGTAGCGGATTAGCTAAAGCCCATTTAAGATTGAAGCTAGTGATGGGTTACCTGTTCATAGTCCAACTAAAATTATGAATTGGAGGTGATTTCTCTATGGTAAGTATGTTAGACTTGATGATCCATAACCCCAGGTCGCGATTAAAGAAGACAGAAAATTTTGGTCACGACGAGAAGGTACTTTGGTCGCAACTAATGTTCACAAAAAATATTAGTTGTGATGAGATGATATTTTGGTCATGATTAATAGACACAGTGAGTTTAGTCGTGACAAAATAGTGTTGTGGTCACGATGAATGAGCACAGAAGATTTTAGTCACGACGAGTCAATAGTGTCGTTGTGACTAAACAACACAATGATCCTCAGATGTTTAATAGATAAGTAAGAGATAGCTTTCTACCTGATAGTGATCCTTGAGGATAGGGGAAACTTAAAAGTATGAATGGCATAGAGATATGAGCCAGATCCTTCCCTAGTTAGCTGAAAGGAAGTAGCTGACTTAGTTATGGATTACAGTAAGGCCAATGACACAGAAGTCCTTCAGGCTAGGGACACAAAAGTCCTATAGGTGGTTAAAAATAAAACTAAATATGTTCAGTAAAAGTTAAGGGAAAGGTAGCCACAGATTATGAGACTCTCCTTTCTAAGAAAGGGTAATGCCCAACAATTAAACAAGACAATTAGGGTTGAGTCTATGCCCTGTATTCTAATAGGAGGGTAAAGTGGCAACTTAAGTAAAATGAATGAGTATAGCCTAGTTAAGGCAAGATGGCCTGACATAATAGCTATCTCAGATTCCTAAATTGATGAACAGGATCTTGGAGATAGTAAGCTAAAGATAAATAGCCTCAGTAATTTCTCAATGATTAATAGAAAGAGATTATAAGAGATAGATAATGACACAAATAGATAAGGGGAACCAGTATGATGAGAGACAAGTATATTCTCGATAATGTTAATAGCTACTCAGTTTTGGGGTTAGGTTGAGAGGCTCATGAATAAGGAATACTATGTATGAAAGTTCTGGCCACCTAGTTTTTAAGATTTGGGAATATGTCCTCCATTAAGAAAAAAAGAGAATAAAACTGAGGTAAGGCAAGCGGAGTTGACTTTACCTAATAAAAATATGATTGGCCAAGAACAAAAGTTTAGGGACATAGCTTAACAAGGTATTAAGAATGTAAGAAAGAATAGACTGGTATACGTCGTCTCCCTCTAATTTTATGACAAAAAGATGATTTTAGAGCTGATTCAATGTCACATCCTCACTTTCCTAGCTTCATCTTCTCCAAACCAGTACCCTATTATGTTTGGAAAAGATAGGGGTGAGATTTCGGGGGAAATATCAGTAGCAAACGGTACCATTCAATGCATACAAGATGAATGCAAGTGCATGACATGTCTTCTTTATCTTTCTTTAGCTTCCATTTGCATACTTGCATGCTCCATGCCTATCACTATTATGCATAACCATAAACTCATAAAGGGCAGAGCATATATCATCATCATCACATATCATAATCATATTAACACACAAGCATATACATCAAGCTTACAAGAATTGGTAAGTCCACTACCTGGCATGCAGCTTTCCTTAACCCTTAACCTTTGCTCTGAGGTTTCACCTTTTCATAGGTCAGAGCCTGTACATAGCATAATAATATTTCATTATTATTTTATCCATTATAACTCTACTTAATTTAGGCTTATCATGAGGCAATACCCCTATTCTAACAATCACCTAGCTTATTTTCTTTCCACGGCTAACCTTATAAAGAGAGATATTTCTCTATTCTAACTATCTAATTTATAAGAACAATCCTCTAATTTATTAGAGCAGGGACTAGAATAAATTACTTACCTTATTCCTAAGCTTGTCGAGTCCCTAAGCTCCTTGGATTGCTCCTATCTCAGCCAGAACTCCTTCTTTCTCTTCCTTTCTTTCTTTCTCTCTTTCACTTTCTCTCTCTTCTTTTCTCTTCTCTTCTTGTTCTTGGTCGTGAATGGAATAGAGGGAGGGGTGGGGTATTTATAGGTGAAGCAAAGTGAAATGGATGGCTCAGATCAAATCTCGATGAACGGCTCAGATCGCTTAGCTTCCTCAAGAAGCTTCGCCTGCATCATCATATGACATCATCATCCTTAATGACTCATCAAAGTGACATCATCAAGGGACACCTCACATGCTTAGGTGGCGTAATGGTGGGGCCCTTGGGATACCTCACAAGCTGACTCAGCGCTTCTAGAGAATTCCAGAGTCTTATCACGGAATAAACGGCTGAGATCGTGCCATGTGTCCTTAGCTTTTTCTTCTTCCCTTAGATTAGTGCCATGTGACATCTTGATGGGTCCCATGAGGACACCTTTCATGCCACCTCATGGCTTCCAGATAAGTCCAAAGCTTTATCTGATCAATTCCTCGGTTATCACTTTAACCGGGTAACTTTACTTTATTGAAAACTCACTAAAATATTACTTCAATGCCACTTTAACCCACATAACTATTGGGCCACATTTTTGGACTCTTGGAATGCTATCTTGGGTCTCTAATCATGCTCAAGCACCCTGGTGGCTCAATTCTAAAGAAACATCCCTTGGCAAGTTGCCAAAATGCCCTCGGTCCCTTTTTATTTACTTTAATAAGTCTAGGGGCATTATTGTCTTTTCACACCTTACCAGAGTATTCCTTGACCCTGGTCAACTATCCAAATAACCTTCCTTGACTATCTAACCTTAGTCAAATGACCAAAATACCCTTCACTCATTCTTTAATTATTTTATAACACAGGGGTATTTTCGTCATTTCGCACATTTTCTGTATATTTTTGGACACTGGCCCGTTTTACCCGATGAACTGATATCATGGGCCTAGCCTCACTTGGCGTCATCATGGGCCTCTATGACATCATCTGGGCTCATTCAGTCCCAATTTGTTTACTGCTTAATTTCCTAATCGGATATCGGGCGTTCACGAACTCTTGTCAAAATTCACTAAAAAGTGAATAATTTTTCTTACAGATCTCCTTTCGGGACTCCGTCAATTCCCTAACCTCTATCTTCATAGGACGCACATTCCTGTAACTTTTTACTCATATCTGAGGTCTTGAAGATCTGATAAAAATTTTAGATTACTTTCAGACTATCAGATAAATTTCAGCTATCTAAAACTCTAATAAAATTTCTGTAATAAGCTAGATTAACCAGCATCATTTTCTCTATCTACTGATGAAATTTGGGACTGAAATGCTTCTGGGTAGTTATAAGCCACTTCTGGCTCAACTTTCTATAATTATCATTTTGCCCCTGGAAACTTTTCCTCTTTTTGATTAAGTCCCTTAACTTTTCATAATTATACTTAATGGCCAACAACTTGTATCTACTTTCATTTCATACCATGAAACTTTTAGACCTTTCACTTTAATCCCTTTCTTTTCCAAAATGACCATTATGCCCCTAGGGACTTTCACTATTTACATATAAGTCCATGTACTTTCACTTATTTGTAGTCTAGTCCCTGAAAACCTCTGTATATTTCTAGAACTTCTACTCAAAGAGGTCTGGTAGCCTATCTATTTTAGGATATTTTCGTAGTCTCTGGGCCTAAAAATTAGGGTATTACATTTATACCCCCTTAAAATAAATTTCGTCCTCGAAATTTAATCAATACCTTGCCAAATTATCTTGACATTTGGCTGGGTGCTCTTGTCATTCATAAAAACTTTACATCTCTTTTATGCTACTTATGTTCTCTTTTCTGAATCAACTCAATCTGAGTTAAAATCTACTTCTTTCTATTACTCATCAATCTTCTATCATCTATTTATCTGCTTATGCTTATGGACAACTTCCTGGTCTTGTGAGTAGTGTCCATTTCTTTCATATCTTACCCTTCAGAATTTTGATGTAATTCTGGGGTCTACATCATTCCTCTTAAACTTTGTTAATCTCTCAGGAGAAATACTGTTATTTTTTTCCTTTCTTTCTCCTGATACAAAATCATAATTTATGATTCTAACATAAGAGGTTCTATTCTCTTACTTTTCTTAGCTTCTCTAACTTTTCTAATTCTTCGTAACTTTTCTCGTCCTTATATAACTTTATGCATCTTTTCCAAACCTTTGTGGCATTTGCACTCTTTCTTGTCCCTTCTCAGGGCTTACCTATCATTAGGCTACTCTTGCCTTAGCACCTTTCATGTTACTAGGTTAGGGCTAGGTTACTCTTTGTATAGCTCTAGGCCCTAGCATTCTCTTTCTCATAGAACTGTGTTCTATCTTTGGTCTACCTTAGACCCTCTTCTCTAGGTCTCTCTCGCCTTTTAATCTCTTTATCCTCATCTGGAGGATCTATCTACTCATACTTTTCTATTCTCAAAATATATGGGGTTCTCTTCTCTATTCCTCAGGCATATTTCTACAAAACTTTGAATATCAGCACTCAGATTTTAACTTGGACTCCATCTTCGTTTAAGGAAAAACTAAGTTCAGTCTTTATATAATAGAGGCTATCTGAGGAAAACAGTTATAAATAATTTTTCTGGGTGAGTTTATCAACTAGTGAAGCTTCCTTACCTTAACTTCATCTTTGGCATTCATCTTCCCAAAGAGATACTACTTTGTACTCATATCTTCATGGCTCATTACTTTCCTTAGGCTAGGTCTAACTGCGACCTCGAGATCTAACTACGATCAACCGTAAACCTCTTCAGAATCTAACTGCGACTCTAAAGCAATTAGGATCTAACTGCGATCCTATAGGATCTAACTATGACCCTAGAGCCATGCTAACTGCGACCCTCCAGAATCTAACTGCGATTCTGTTGTACTGTATCATTATCTTTGGAAGATCTTAAACCAACAGACTAAGTTATAAGGTTAACTGCTTCCACTTGTTGATAACTCAATCGATAAAATTTTAAAAATATTATGTTCAGTAGCCCATATTATTTACCAAGACTTTATTTATTTCCTCTTTTACTGAGGAGTTCCTTCTCATCTTTCTTACTTTGTTATGGCTTACCATGGGCTATTGCCTTATACAATCATGGTCTAACCACCTGCCATTGCATTCTGCTGCTATGGCCTTATCATAACTTTTCATTTCAATCTATGCTCTAACTGTGAGCTATTTGAACTATGCTCTAACTACGAGCAATTTGTATCAGATCCAACTCTTATCTGAAGAGTGATGTATACTCATATGAATCTAGCTCTATCTGAGAGCCATCTGTTTCAGATCTAACTCTTATCTGAAGAGTGATCTGAAAATAATCTTTTTACTGTTATCTGCTGATCTTTCTGTATACCATTCCTTTCAATAGAAATGGCCCTGAGTACTGCATTCACAAGTCTGCAGGAATACCTGAGTAACCCCTAGTCATACTACAACTGAAACATCCTTACTTTCATATATCTTAGGGACCATTTGGTAGCATCTGGAACCACTCTCAAGGTCATTGAAGTCAAATTTTTCAATCTGGAGTTTTATTCTTATCGAGTACTGTTCACTATGTAAATTCCAGATGAGTGACCTGACTTCAAAAAATCATAACTAATTTTAGAAAATTGAAATGTAGTGGTTCAAATTGCTACATGAAGCTAACTCAATTCTCTTTCAGGGAAAAATAATTCGCTGACTACGCCTTGACCAAGTCAACTTCAGTCAATGTTACAATTTTACTGTTCATCCATCCAGAATACAGCATTTTGGTCCCAACTTTGATAATTTATATCTCCATGTGAATACATCCAAATGATGTATTCTATATGTCAAATCGAAGCTTGGTATGTCTACTATTTACCATAAAAATATCATACATTTATTCAATCATTTACTATTTTTAATTATAGATCAAACATCCCTATGTCACCACGAGTTACTGTTCATGGTGGTAAATTCCAGCAATCAACTTTATATACATATGCATACATCAATCACATATCCATCAAATATGCCCACCAATACTTATTATTAAATAATAAATTATTATACAATAGGGCATGCACAAAATCCTCATATCTCTATTACATCTTTCCTGCCTGAAATCCGGCAGTATAACTACTATACTTCATCTTTTAAAAATAACTGATCTTGTACTGATTCGGTAATTCCCGTGTGAACTACCATTCTATGTAAGTACCCAGGAAAGACTGGATGAACATCTAGCTCCACTCACTTCTAGACTCCTTAGACAGTACCTATGTACACAGTACGTATCACCTCCTTTCTTCATTACTGATATTTTGCCATAATTTTGGCAGCATAACGGCGCCTCTTAGCATTCTCAAAATTTACTTCGACATAACCTCCCTGTAATGGGTTATATATATAAGGGATAAGATTCGGGGAAATCTTAGTAGTAACAACCATAACAATATATGTAATACAGTGTGATGTGCTTGCTTGTGATTGTGTACAGATAAGTATGCCGCGTGCTTCCATACTCAATAATAACATATGATCATAGCATTATGTAGTAGAGCTTCAGACATAACATATAAGACAACAATCCAACCAAACAATAACACATTAAATCACAAAGCCATTACATAAAAGATAGGATTAGTTACTACCTCACAAGCTTAGCAGAACTCTACTATCTCTATACTGCTTCCGGCTTCGCCAGAACTTCCGTCCTTCCTTCTTTCTCTCATTTTCTCTCTCTAGAACTTACTTCTCTCTCTAAATTGGCTCTTGGCCATGAATGGAAAGGCAAGGGGGAGGGGGTATTTATACTTGAGGCAAGGTGAAATGAATGGCTTAGATCGATTCACAATGAATGGCTCAGATCGCTTTGCTTGCTCACCAAGTTTTGCTTACCTCATCATGATAACATCATCCTCCATAATGACTCATCACTTATGACATCATCAAGGACACCTCAAACGTTAGGTGCCGTAATGGTGGGGCCCTTGGGACACCTCACCAGCTGACTCAACGTTTCCAGAGAATTATAGAGTCTTGTCCCGGAAGGAACTGCTGAGGTCATGCCACTTGTCCTCAGCTTTTCTTCTCCCTCTAGTTGGCACCATGTGGCATCTTGCTGGTACCTTTCACGCCATCCCATGACTTCTAGATAAGTCCAAAGCTTTATCTGATCAATTCCCCAGTTATCACGTCAACCGAGTAACTTTACTTCATTGAAAAGTCACTAAAATATTATTTTAATGCCACTTTAACTCACATATTCCTTGGGCTACGTTTTTGGGCCTTTGGAATGTCATCTTGGGTTTCTGATCCAGCCCAAGTACTCTGATGATCAATTCCCAAGAACTATCCCTTGGTAAATTACCAAAATGCCATTGGTTCCTCTTTATTTACTTTAATGAATCTAGGGGCATTATTGTCTTTTCACATCTTACCAGAGTATTCTCTGACCCTGGTCAACTATCCCGATAACCTTTCTTGACTGTCTCACCTTAGCCAAATGACCAAAATACTCTTTACTCATTCTTTCACTATTTTATAACATAAGGGTATTTTCGTCATTTTGTACATTTTTCTGGACACCGGCCCCTTTTATCATATAGACTGCCATACTGACTCTAGACATCCCTTTGTGTTATTATGGGCCTCTGACTAATATCATCTGAGCTCATTCAGTCTCAATTTGAATACTGATAAGTCTCCCAATCGGATACCCGGAGGTCACAAACTCCCGTTTGAATTCACTAATTTGTGAATAACTTTTTCTACAGACCTCCTTTCGGTATTCTGTCAGTTCCCTGACATCCATCTCTACAGGACGCATCTTTCTGTAGATTTTCACTCATATCTGAGGTCTAGGATATCTGATAAGAATTTTTTATACTTTTAGACTATCAGATAAATTTTGGCTATCTGGAGTCCTGATAAAATTCCTGTATTAAGCTGGATTACTCAGCATCATTTTCTCTATCTACTAATGAGATTTGGGACTGAAATGCTTCCGGGCAGTGCTAAGCCATTTCTGGCTCATCTTTCCATAATTACACTTTTGCCTCTGGAACCTTTCTTCTTTTCAATTAAGTCCCTTTTATTTGGCTAAAATTACACTTTAAGACCCCACATTTTTGTCTACTTTCTCTTTTGACCTTAAACCTTTTATAATTTCATTTAAGTCCTTGCATTTTCTTTCTTTTTCAATTTAATTCCTTTCTTTACATAAATGGCCATTATATCCCTAGGGGCTTTCACTATTGACATATAAGTCCATGGACTTTCACTTATTGCAATTTAGTCCCTAAAAACCTTCTGTATGTTTCTGGGACTTCTGCTTAAAGGGGTCTAGTAGCCTATTTATTTCAGGCTATTTTCTGAGTCTTTGAGCCTAAAAATTAGGATATTACATTTCTATCCCCCTTAAAATAAATTTTGTCCTCGAAATTTACTTAGTACCTTAGTCAATTATTTGGGTATATATCTTCTTGGTATCTCTTTTTGCTTTATGACTAAGGATTAGGGTATCTATCTCTTATCTTCTATCTTCTCATCTAGCGGAGTGCTTTCAATATCCGCTTTATGTCCTCACTTGCTCACTTGCTATGCATCCATTTGCTTATGGACAACTCATTGTACTAGACTTGTGAGTAGTATCCATTTCTTTCATATCAAACTCTCTCGAATATTACTGTATTCAGGAGTTTCCATCAATTACTCATCATACTTTCTAGCACTTATCTCTTATTACTTCTCTTAGCATCTCGCAGACTGCCTTAGCATCTGCAAAGCTTCATCTTTTTTTCCGTATAATCATATTTCTCTTATCATCTTCAATAATTCAACATTATACAGAGAGAGGGCTTATGCAGTTATTCTTTTCTTTACTTTACTGCTAAGTAGGAGCACATACTCTAGTATGCATAATGCCTGGCCAACATGCTGTAAGACTGCATACCTGCTCATGAATGCAAAGCTCTAACATGGGAGCTCAAGCATTCCTTTTCTTAATATGCATAGCTCTAACACTCGGAGCTTTAGCATATTTGACAAACGTAACATAATGCCTGGCATTTCATGCAAGGATTGAAAGCTCTCACTTACTGTTCCATCCATAACATTACATTTAAACATCTTATCCCTTTCAAAAAGGGAGCCTCTCCATCTATTTATAAAATTACTTCTCATCACATATTTCTCATTATGTATCTCATTAGATACTTCTCATGATGTATCATGGCATATCTTGCCAAATCTGGCTATATCATGGTGTATCTCGCTCTTTCATGACTTATCTTGCCTTCTCATGACATATCCTGAGATACCATAACTCTAACATTCTCTTTAACTTATAACTTTGTCATCCTCTCAGGAGAATATTGCTCTTTTGCTTCTCGTTCTCCTGAACAAAGTCATAATTTAAATCTTTCATTTCAAATCCAATCTATTTGGACTTGACAGAAGGGTTCTAATCCTTTACTTTTCATAACCCTTTTTACTTTTCATTTTACGTAACTCTATACATTTATGCCCAACTTCTGTGGCATCTATAATCTTTATCATTACTTCCTAAGGGTTACCCATTATTAGTCTACTCTTGCCTGAGCACCCTTAACTGAAAAGTGCTGATAAAAATTTGAAGCACTGGTGCTAATAGGCTCCAACCCTGGTACTTTACTATCTTAGACCCTTTTTTATAAATCTCTTCAACTTTTTAACTTTCTTGTCCTTATCTGGAGAATTTATCTACCTTTCATTCTCATTCTCTTTATTCTCATCTTACATCTTAGGAATCTCTATTAATCTTACTCATTTTTCATGTAAGAAGATTCTTAGTTCAGTTTATAATAATAATAAGGCTATCTAAATTAACATCATGGGTACTCTCTCTGCTATGTGTTAACAATTTGTGAAGCTTCTCTACCTTGACCTTGTCCTTGATAATTGTCATTCCAAAGAAATATTGTACCTATGGCCCATTCATTCACTTTCTTTAGGCTAGGTCTACTGCGACCCTCGGGATCTACTGCGATCAACCGTCAGCCTCTTCAGGATCTAACTGCGACCCTGGAATTTTTTTCTCTATAAGCCATATTAGTATCTAACTGTGATCCTCCATAATCTACTGCGATTCTGTTGTACATCATTCTTATCTCTGGAAGATCTAACCAACAGACTAAGTTACAAGGTTAACCATTTCCACTTAGTTTCTACTCAACAGATAATTCCCCAAAATGATCATGAAGCCAATATTATTTATTAAGACTTTACTCATTTCCTCTATTACTCAGGAATTTCTCATTTCATTCTCATATTTCATAACTTTACTATATCTAGTATTGCAGAGAGCTACAAATGCTCTATCATGCACATATCTATCATAATCTGTCTATCTCGTCTTATGGACATGGCTTTATTATGAGCTTCACTGTCCATGCATTCAGCTCTATTTTCTGAGCAGCTTGACTCTATCGCAAGAGCAATCTAGCTCTATTGCGAGAACGTTAACTTCTATTACATAGACTCTGCTCTTTTTCAGAGCTGCATCATCTTTCATAATAGTGTCTCATTTCAGGTTCAAGGAATATCATTTACATATCTCATCCCCTATTGAAGGGATATGTCCTGAATACTGTAATCATATGTTTATAGGATTGTGATCAACATCTATCTCTAATCTCATTCTCTGTCTAACTGACTATCATTATCTGTCTTAGATTCTCATTCTAAGCTTGAGGGATTGACTGGCTGATTATCTCATTTATCACTTTTCTTTGCTTCATTATCATTACCAAGTTAAATTATCTAATTGCATATCGTATGGTATGGGAGCAACATAACTTTCTCATAACTTCATGCATCTATACCAAACCTTTGTGGCATTTGCACCCTTTCTTATCCCTTCTTAGAGCTTACATATCATTAGTCTATTCTTGCTTTAGTACTTTTCAATTAAACGGGCTACTAGGTTAGGGCTAGGTTAATCTTTGTATAGCTTTAGGCCCTAGCATTATCTTTCTCATAAAAATACATTCTGTCTTTGCTTTTGCCTTAGACCCTTTTCTCTAGATCTTTCTGGCCTTTTACTTTCTTTATCCTCATCTGGGGGATCTATTTTCTTTTCATAACTTCTCTACCTTTTCTTAACTTTTCTCATCTCACCTATATACTCTACCCTGTATGTACTGTAAAAGGGGAGTATCATAGCATACTCTAACAAGAATGTCATCACATGACAACTGCAAGGAAATGCAACAACTCATCATAACTTATGGCAACATAAGCCATATCATCGTCATAATTTGCTCAACCATCCATTGCACATTATTTCCTTTATCACATTCTCTATCAGATCCTGATCATTCATTCAGGAACCTGAAACATCTATCTTTCTCACTTAGGCTACCATACTACCTTCTTACCAGGGTATAGACTCAACCCTTCATTACTATATCTTTTATAGGGAATAGGGGAGTCACTTTATCTTTTAAACTGTGGCTACCTTTCTCTCTCTAACATCATACACTTCTGTTTCTAATCTTGCATACATTTACCGCTCTATTGAACTTTTGTGACTACCTGAGAATTCTTTACAACATTAAATTCAATCCGTGAACAAATTTCTCGGTCATTTAACTCTTGTTGATTTTATGGATGAACTCGGCTAAATAGTCATCAAAGGGTTTCTATTTCTCTCTTAACCCTTAGCCTTATGCTCATCTCTATTTAACTGAAAGGAATGCTTCTCATAAACTGCTGAAGAAAAGCTTCTTAGGTGAGCGGATCAATTTTCATCTCTATGGATTAACTTCCGTATCTTTCTACTATCTCTTAACTCTCTGTTTGTATATCAACCTCAGTCTGCTCTAGACTAGACTGTGGTTCCTTTCTAGTCTCCTTCTACAGATCCTGATCAACTTAAGTCACATGGATCTCATTCATCATCTAGCACTACCACTTCTGTTCTCTAGGGTGCTCTCCCCTAGGTCTGCTAGGTTACATTTTCTTTGTGATGGAATCCCTCTGTCTTGGGAATGTTAGCTCTTCTAATTGTTAACCATCACATTTCTAACTTTAAGCCATGTATTAGGCTCACTCTTGGCAAGTCTTATTTAACTTCTAATTCTTTTGTTTAGGAAAGACTAACTGAACAAATTTTTTCATTATGTAGATCTACTCCTGATGATCACACAGAGGATCTACTCCTGATGATACTATTTAGATTACCTGCATCTCGTGCTAAACCTCTAACTGATAACTTCAGTAAGGCTGGCATCTTCATTCATTATCAGGTCTCTGTGCATCCTAGTCACGACCTGAGTGTTGGCTAGTCACAACTCATATTCTCTGTAAATTTTAGTCACGACCATCTTATTCTACTCGTCACGGCTTGACAGCTCTATGTACTTCAGTCGTGACCATAGGTCTACTCTCCTCGAGACCTGATAGCTCTGTGACCTTTCGTCGTGGCCAATGGTCTTTACTCATCACGGCCAAACCACCTCTGTAAATATTCGTCGTGACCCGTGGCTCAACTAGTTGCGACTTAACTTCTCTAGAACTTCTAGTCGTGACCTAAAGTACTTCACATCGCGACCTGGACACAACTTTCTCTAATCATTCCCTTCTAATATTCTTGTCCAGTCTTTACTCTAACAATGGCCGATCCTTGTTCTTAACTTTGATTTGCTTGAGTAATTTGAAACTCATCCAAATCTATCTATCACAATTGAATTAAATAGGGAACATATTCACATAGATGTTCAACCAACTATCATTTCATTATATCACATCAAAACTCATATTTCATATCACCATAGCATTTGTACATACATTACATACATGCCAATTACATATTTGGGATAAGTCATAACTAGCATACCGCTATGTAATTACTTTACACTATTTACATGTTTACATTACCCCTCATCCCTTTTTACATTCTTTTCTAGGGAATTGTAAACTACAAATACTTCTGCATATGGAAATGCCACCCTTGTATATTAGCTGGTGGATCATTTTCCAAAAACTCACTTAGCTCTACATGCCATGTAGGAGTATATGGCAATATCTGACTTATGACCATCTCATGCCAATCTTCTAGATTGTAAACCTGATTCAGGTCAATACCCTCAATCGTATATCTGTTTATAATCCCTGCCACGACATTGAGGAAATGCAGATAAACTGACTGCTCTTGATCTCTACTTCTATCCATCCCTTGGCCTAAACTTAGTAGTTCACTCTCCACAACTTTCTTGAGACTGATATAGTCAACATTATCTGTCTTTCTCAAAGAAGACTGGGGTCAACTAGGACAAGGAATATCCCACTGATCTTTATCTATAACGTCATATATTCCTGGACTACGAGAATAGGAATGGACTGCCATAGGTTGTGACTGGATCTTTGGATTAAGGGATTATTGTATGTTACTTATATCAAATCTATCCTCAAACTCTGGTGGAGGAGGAATAATATCTGGTCTACCCATAATCCAGTACCAGTACTCAGCTTCATTAGCCATAATCTGTCCTCTCATAGGAGAAACAGAGCTTACGTCAGGATTAGAGGGTACTCCAATAAATTCATACTATATGGAATTTCTAGACTCATCATCATCTGGTGTAGCATCATCTAGTGCCTGCACAACATCTAGTTGAATCTCTACATAATCTTCAGACTACAGGTTTGAGTCTACAAAAATATCTACAGGATATTCTATTGTAGACCTTATCAACTGATCCCCTATACAATCGCCTGAACTCTCTTCACCATCTGAAGAGTCAACGTCTGGATGTATACCATCTTCATATATCATTACTGGTTAGGGGTCTCCTTTAACATCCTAATTTCTGTACTACATTGTATGTACAGGTTAAATAAAATATATAAGATTTTTAGGAAAAGTTATGGCCATATTTATGTAAAGAAAAGGATTAATTGGAAGAGGAAGAAAGTCTAAGAACCAAAGTGCAAGTCTAAGATAATGATCAGAAGTAGATCCTCTATGCGACTATCAAGAGTAGATCTACATTTGGAAAGACTTTGTTCAGTTAGTCTTTTATGAACAAAAGAATCAAAAGTTAGGATATGGCTTGCGCAAGAAATGAGCCTAACATATGGCTTCAAGTTCTCGAAAGTTAAAGTCCCTGAAATAGGATATTAGTCCCACATCGGTTGGGGAGGTGAACGAAGCATGCCTTATAAGGGTATGGATACCTCTCCCTCATGAACGCATTTCTAGTACTCACCAAGCGCCCTCGTCACCAAGCGCCCCAGTGGGGGTAGGCAGGCACGAGTGGTAGGTAGGCAGTGCTGGGAAACAAAACCCTGACCTCGTGTGGGCCCAGAGGTGCCTGCCTAAGGGGAGAGGGGACAATATCTTTCACTGTGTAGCTCTGATACCCGGAGGACGTGTTTTCGGGTGCCTAAGGGGTTAAAGTCCTCCTCATATGCCTGGAGAACAAAACTGTTCTCTCGTGTGGCCTCAGGGCTGCCTAAGGGAAAAGTGGACAATATCTATGTGGAAGGGTGCTGGGCTGTTAGAGAACACAAGTAATGGCGCTAGATGATGAATGAGATTTATATGATCTAAGTTGGTCAGGATCAAGAAAAAGACCAGGAAGAAACCATAGTCCGGTCAAGAGTAGACTGAGACTGATGTATACGCACAGAAAGAGTTGAGAGATAGTAGAAAGACGCCAAAGTTGCTCCAGAGAAATGAAGACTATTCCGCTCACCTGGAAAGTATTCCTTAAGTAAAGTTTATGAAAAGTATTCCTCTCAGTTAAATAGAGATGAGCGTGAGGCTAAAGGTTAAATAGAGAAAGAGAAACCCTTTTGATGAATGTTTAGCCAAGTTCATATATATGAACAGAGAGAGTGAATGATTAAAGAGTTAATTTACGGATTGGATTTCATGTTATAAAGAAAAAGTTTTCTCAGGTAGTCACAGAAGTTCAATAGAGCGGTAGCTATAAGCAAGATTAGAAAAAAGAAAGATAGCCACGGTTCTAAAGATAAAGTAACTCCCTTACTCGATAGAAGGGTCAAGTCTATACCCTGATAAGAAGGTAGCATGGCAGCCTAAGTGAAATAGATAGATGTTTCAGGATGAATGATCAGGATATGATAGGAAATATGATAAAGGAAATATGTTTTGAGGCTTACTTAGTTTATTACAATGTCTGATGGATGGTTGAGCAAATTATGATGATGAATAGTTGCATCTCCTTGCAGTTGTCATATAATGACATGCATGTTAGAGTATACCATGATGAATACTCCTATTTCGCAGTATATGCAGGGTAGAGTATATATGGTGAGGAAGTTATGAGAAAATTTTGTTGCTCCCATACCATATGATATGCAATAAGGAATGTATTGAGGATGATAGATAGTCTCAGTTTATGGGACGATAAGTTATGATATGATATTCTGATATGATTTATGATTGGGGTGATTCAAGTTTTTCTATAGGCTTGCGAATGCAGTACTCAGAGCCATTGCTATTGAAAGGAATGGTATACAGAAAGAGTTAGATTTGAAATAGATGACTCTAAGATAGAGACTAGATTCAGATGAGTACAGATCACTCTTCAGATAAGAGTTGGATCTGATGCAGTCTGCTCTTAATTAGAGCATAGTACAAATGGTTCGCAGTTAGAGCACAAATTTACATGAGAAGTTATGATGAGGCCATAGCAGCAGAATGCAATGGCAGGTGGTTAAACCATGATTGTACAAGGCATGGTAAGCCACAGTAAGAGAAAGATGAGAAGGAACTCCTGAGTAAGAGAGGAAATAAGTAAAGTCTTAGGAAATAATATAGGCTACTGAACGTAATATTTTTAAATTTTTATTGAGTTATCAACGAGTAGAAGCGATGAACCCTATAACTTAGTCTGTTGGTTTAAGATCTTCGGGAGATATACAGAATCGCAGTTAGATTCTGGAGGGTCACAGTTAGATCCTAGCATGGCTCCAGGGTCGCAGTTATATCCTAATAGTTCCAGAGTCGCAGTTAGATTCTAAAGAGGCTGACGGTTGATCGCAGTTAGATCCTGAGGTCGCAGTTAGACCTAGCTTAAGGAAAGTAATGAGCCATGAGATATGAGTACAATGTAGTATCTCTTTGGGAAGATGAATGCCAAAGACGAAGTTAAGGTAAGGAAACTTCACTAGTTGATAAACTCATCCAAAAAAATTATTTATAATGATTTTCCTCAGATAGGCTATATTATACAGACTAAACTTAGTTTTCTTTAAACAAAGATGGAGTCCAAGTTAAAGTCTGAGTGCTGATATTCAAAAGTTTTATAGAAGTATGCCTGAGAAACAAAGAAGAGAACCCCATATGTTTTGAGAACAGAAAAGTATGAGCAGATAAATCCTCCAGATGAGGATAAAAAGATTAAAAGGCTAGAGAGACCTAAAGAAGAAGGTCTAAAGTAAAGATAGAACCCAGTAGTTCTATGAGATAGAGAATGCTAAGGCTTAGAAGAGGAAGGTAGCCTTCATCCAGAAAGATGTTTAGGCAAGAGTAGTCTAAGAAAGAGTAATGAAAAAGGGTCCAGTTGTCACAGAAGTTGGTATAGATGGACAAGGTAAGAAAAGTGAAAAGTTAAAGTAAGATAGACCCTGGAGTTACACCAAGATGTTAAGGGGTAAGATATGAAAGAGTGTAAATGCCATAGAAGTTTGGCATATATATGATGAATGATAAACAAAGTTATGAAAAGTTAGAAAGGTTATGAACATTAAAGGATTAAAACCCTTCTGCCAAGTCCAAATAAGAGTGGATTTGAAATGAAAGATTTAAATTATGACTTTGTTCAGGAGAACGAGAAGCAAAAGAGCAATACTCTCCTGAGAGGCTGATAAAGTCATAAGAGAATGTTAGACTTATGGTATCTCAGAATATGTCATGATAAGATAAGTTATGAAAGAGTAAGATACGCCATGATATAGCCAGACTTGGCTAGATATGCCACGATACAGCATGAGAAGTATGTAATGAGATACACTATGATAAATGTGTAAGGTGGCACGCAATGAGAAATGTGCATTTTATGTTATGCTAAAGCTCCGAATGTTAGAGCTGTGTAAGCTCCAAGTGTTAGAGCTGTACATGTTCAAGAAAAAAAATGCTCGAGCTCCGATGTTAGAGCTTTGCATTTATGAGCAGGTATACAGTCCTGCAAGATATTGGCCAGGTATTATGCATGTTAGAGTATGTGCTCCTATTTAGTAGCAAAAGTAAAGAATGAATAGTTACATAAGTCCTCTCTCTGTATGATGTTGAATCATTAAAGATGATAAGAGCAACAATAGAGTTATAAGAGTTTCTATACGAAAAGAGGATGAAGCTTTGCGGATGTTAAAGAATTCCGCGAGATGCTAAGAGAAGTAATAAGGGATAAGTGTTAGAAAGTGTGATGAGTGAGTGAGGGAAACTCCCGAATAAAGTAATATTCGAGAGAGTTTGATATGAAAGAAATAGACACTACTCACAAGTCTAGTACAATGAGTTGTCCATAAGCAAATGGATGCATAAAAAGTGAGTAAGTAGCAACATGAAGTAATATTCAACTCTAAATAAGTTGATTCAGATAAGAAAAGTAATGATAGCATGGACATAAAGCGGATAATGAAAGTACTCCGCTAGATGAGAAGATAGAAGATAAGAGATGGATACCCCGATTCTTAGTCATAAAGCAGAAAGAGATTTAAAGAGGATGTATATTTAAGATTGTTGACTAAGGTACTAAGTAAATTTCGAGGACAAAATTTATTTTAAGGGGGAGAGAAATGTAACATCCCTAATTTCTGTACTACGTTGTATGTACAGGTTAAATAAAATATATGAGATTTTTAGGAAAAGTTGTGGCCATATTTATGTAAAGAAAAGGATTAATTGGAAGAGGAAGAAAGTCTAAGAGACAAAGTGCAAAATTAAAAAAATGCCACTGTGATGCCCTAAGAAACCAGAAGTAAATGGAGGGTATTTTGGTCATTTCATTCAAGGGATGGATATCAGATAAAATTTGATATTAAATTATTATAATGAGAATTTATGGAGTTGACTGAAGTCAAAAAGGAGTCCTGTAGAATTAATTATGGAATTTACGGTGAAAAAGGACACCGATAAAGGGTTAAAGGAAACGTATGTAATTTTTAACAAGACTTCTGGGTCTCAGAAAATTATGAAACTTTGTAGAGAATTCATTTTATATTAGAATGAATTTCTAAAAATGTTAGAATAATTAAAAGAGGTGTTTAGCATTTATGCTAAGATCAGGGTAATTTACGGATATCGGTATGAGGAAAGTACATTGGCATTTGGGCTAGTTAGCTATTGGACCTAAAAGAGGCCCAACATTTTTGTCCTAGGCCAGCCCAATAAGTCCCAAAGTTATCTTGGAGCCCAAGTCCAATAATGAATAATTTATGGATTTTTGAAAAGAAAGAAAAAGAGAATAAAGTAAGAATTAGGTGTTGCACATGGTGGGACCCACAAGGACTTCAAAATGCCACCCAAAAAGAGGAAGGGTTAGGTGTACCAAGTGAGGCCATGCTAGTGATGTCATGGTGGTAAGGTCTTGAGTGAAAAGTGAAAAGACATTCCAAGATCAAACCTTTAACCATTAGATCAAATAGTTTCCAAAGTGATCTTGGCCTTCAAATGGCACATGGCTTTTGCTATAAATACCCCCTTTCCATTCATTCTTCACACCCAAGATCTCCTTTGGAGAGAGAAGTGAGTTCTAGAGAAAGAAAGTGGAAGAAAGCAAGGAAGAAGCAAGGGTCTTGAAGGAGCAAGTAAGGTAAGTTGTCTCCTTGCTTCTACCTTTTTTCTTATGGTTTGTGCTTGAGTTTAAGTGATTTTTGAGGCTTAAATCTTGGGGAGATGCTGCTGGAATTTTTGTGTGTATGTGAAAGGAATATGAGTTTTAAGTCATAGATAGTTAAGACAAGCTTAAACAAGTTAGTTACATGCTTGGTTGTGAAGTAAGTTGATGTTCTTGACTTTACCATTTCGGTTTGCACTGTTCATGCACTGTTCATGATAGAAGGAAATGGAATTTCAATGATTTAATGCTTCCATTTAGTTTATATGATGATTTTGTGTAGGATTGGAAAGGTTTTGAACCTTGGAAACCATTGGAATTAAAGGTTATAATGTTGAAAATTCCTCATGGTTACTGTTCACTCGCGTGAACAGTGATTTGAATTTCATGATTTTGATGCTTCCAATGGTCTTAAAATAAGATTTTGTGTGGAGGAACAAGTTGGGAAGCATTGGAATCAAAATGAGAATTTTTGGAAGATTTATGTATGCTTTTCCAAATCTGTACAGAACAGTGTATTCTTGCTGGAATTTGGTTATTTTGAGTTCATAAATGGATTCAAAAGGTGAAATTGTGTAGGGTAAGGTCAAGATATCAATTGGTTCAAATGCCAAGTTAATTGGCAAAGATTAAAGAAAGTTATGTTAGTTAAAGCAAGTTAAAGGTTCAAGAGAGGTAGTCTTGAGTAGTGTTTGAGTTCATGGTCCTAATGGATTATGTAATGAATATGAATGTATTTAGGACCTTAAAACCTCTAAGAAGGTGTTGGGGAATGATTGACCAAAAAGCTTCATGATTGGAAAGCTTGGGAAGCAAGTGCAAGCATAAGAAAGAAAGCTTAAATCCAAGGTAGTGGACTTACCCTAAACTTGTATGTATGTAATATATGCTTGATTGTGCTATGGCTTGGTTGAATTGTGTGTATATGGTAGATGATTGAAGCTCTGTTATTTTATGATTTCTTTGGCCAATTGTATTTCATATGATACATGGAAGTATGCTCATCACACTATGATAACACTTTCACAAGCAAGCACAAGTCTTTACATTAATACATGCATTATTTGGTATTGTTTGCTACTGAGATTCCCCCGAATCTCACCCCCCATAACCATGATCTAGGTGCTGGAACATCACAAGGAAGGAGGTAATTGTGGATGTATGAATGGTGCATGACTTGAAAAGCATGCCTTTAACTTAGATGATGATATATTGGTATGTATAATGAATTTACTCACTGGATTCGAGCTGAGGAAGATCACTTCCAGCGATAGTTTGAGTAACTTATTATATTCTGTTTCACATGAAATTTGGCATGAACATATCTAAGATCCAGATATTTAATTGGACACAAAGAACGCCTAATTTGGTTAAGTTTTCAAATTGATATGATTTTTCAAAGTTGGACTTAAACTCTGGATCAAGATAAAACTAGTCCTGCGATACAGTGAGGTTCCTACGCGATTTTCATATAGTAAATGAGGGATTTTTTCCAAGATATTTGGTGAGCTTAAAGTACACATTCTGATATTTAAATACGTAGGTAAATCGACTCAATTGGATAAGTATACAAGGAGAAATAAATTTTTGAGAATGGGGCAAAGAAACTGGAACTTCCAGATTTACCAAATGAACAGTAAAGTTCAACGAATAAACTGATTTGATCTGGACAAGTAAACCTCATTTTCATATTTTTCTATCAAATTTAAAGGAAATATATTTCATTAGAAATTGGAATCACCTCAATACGATTTTTCTAGATTTAATTATGAATTTTCAAAGTTTAGGCTGTAATCTGGAATTAACCAGTGAACAGTGATAGTGAATAGTACCCGTAAGCCCAACTCTTGGAAATTCATGTTTTTGAGGTTAAGAGGTATTCCAATGATCTAAGATAATTCTAATTGAGTATACGTAAGGTCAAGATTTAAAGATATTTACTAGAAAATGCCGTTGTGCTGGTAGACTATACAGAGTACTGTGTACGTAGGTGTTGTCTAAGGAGGCTGGAAGTGAGTAGACCTAGCCGGTTCATCCAGTCTTTCCTGGGCACTTACTTAGAAAGGTAGTTCTCACGATAATTACCGAATCAGTACAGTTATATTTTTGCCAGGATTCTCGGCAGGAGAGAATTAATAAAGTTAAGATTGCTTCCGTAAGTGTACTCTGAAGGGTCTAAGGAAGGATGTTTCATCTCCCTGATTTACTGATGGCTAAAACTTAACTTTATGAATCCCCATGTCTACTTGTAACATCCCTAATTTTTGTACTAAGTTGTATGTATAGATTGAATAAAATATATGAGATTTTTTTTAGAAAAAGATGTGGCCATATTTATGTAAAGAAAGGGATTAATTGGAAGAGGAAGAAAGTGTAAGAGCCAAAATACAAAATTACGAAAATACCCCTGTGATGCCCTAAGAAACTAGAAGTGAATGGAGGATATTTTGGTCATTTTAGATAGGCTAAAATGCCAAGGCAGGTACAGGAAGGATTAGTCAGAGCCAATATATACTCTGATAAGGTACAAAGAGGTGTGAAATGATAATTTTGCCCTTAGGATCAATATAGTGAAAGAAAGGGCACAAGGGTATTTTGGTCATCTCACACTGGATGGATATCAGATGAAATTTGATAGTAAATTATTATAATTAATATGAGAATTTATGGAGTTGACTGAAGTCAAAAAGGAGTCCTGTAGAATTAATTATGGAATTTACGGTAAAAAAGGACACCGATAAAGGGTTAAAGGGAATGTATGTAATTTTTATCAGGACTTCTGGGTCTCAAAAAATTATGAAAATTTGTAGAGAATTCATTTTATATTAAAATGAATTTCTAAAAATGTTATAACAATTAAAAGAAGTGTTTGGCATTTATTCTAAGATCAGGGTAATTCAAGGATATCGGTATAAGGAAAGTACGTTGGAATTTGTGTCAATTAGCTATTGAACCTAAAAGAGGCCCAATATTTCGTTCTAGGCCAGCCCAATAAGTCCCAAAAGTTATCTTGGAGCCCAAGTCCAATAATGAATAATTTATGGATTTTTGAAAAGAAAAAAAAGAGAATAAAGTAAAAATTAGGGTTTGCACATGGTGGGACCCACAAGGACTTCACAAATGGCGCCAAAGAGGAGGCTTAGGTTTCCCAAGTGATGTCATGGTGGTGATATCATAAGTGAAAAGAGAAAAGATATTCCAAGATCAAACCTTTAACCATTAGATCAAATAGTTCCCAAGGTGATCTTGGTCTTCAATTTTCCCAAGACTTTTCTATAAATACCCCCTCATTCTAAGCCAAAACCATGAGCAAGAACCTTAGGGAACCTCTTGCAAAATATTTTCTCAAGCAAGGAAGAAGCAAGGATCTTGAAGAAGCTTGTAAGGTAAGTTGCTCCCTTGCTTCTAGACTTTGTTCTTATGACTTCTTCTTGAGTTTAAGTTGGTGTTGAGGCTTGAATCTTGGGAAAATGCTGCTGAAATTTCTTTGGATATGTGATAGGAACATGTGTTTATGTTCTAGATAGTTTGCACAAGCTTAAACAAGCTTGAATCACATGATAATGGCTTAGGAATCCATATGTGTTTGTGAATCCATGAAGGTGTTCTTTTCTGTATAGTATAGGATCACTGTTCATATGTTGGAATTTCATGGATTTGATGCTTCCAATGGGTTTAGAATGGAATTTTGTGTGGGGTCATAGTAGGAAAACAAGTATTGGAAGCATTGGAACCAAAATAGAAATTTTTGGAAAAAGGGAGCCACTTTTCGGTTTCTATACAGAACTTTAGGAAGCAATTGGATTATGGAATTTTTGAATTCATATTTAGATTCTACATGAAAAATTATGTGGAAATGAACCATGAGAGTTTAGTTTAGAAAGATATAAACATATGTCACAAAGTAGAGAAAGAAAAGGGCATATTGAAGCCTAGACTTGGAATTTGTTTGGAATGGAGTTGTAATTTGGTAATTGTCTTGTAATATCTAGGTTTTGACATTTGTGGAAAGGAAAGATCACTTCAAGAAGGGAAGGACAAGGATCCATAAGAGGTAGCAAGAATATCTAACTATAAACTTATGTGCTTTGATTGATTTGCTTACTTGTTATGCATGAAGGTTTGGTTGAGCATGGAATATTGTGTGATGATGTTTATGATGATGATGATGTGCTATGAATATGTGCCACTCCTTGCAATATATGTCATGACAATATGCATGTTAGAGTTTGCTTATGTATAAGCATGAATTAGCTTCCATTGCATGATAACATGTTAGGCATTTAATCAAACATGCATAACTTTATAGTTTGTATTACTTGCTATTGAGATTTCCATGAAATCTCATTCCTTCCATATCAATCAATATTGCTATAGGTGCTGGAACTTCACAAGGAGGAAGGTAAATGGGAATGAACAATGTGTATATGACTTGGAAAGCATGCCTTTAATTTATGTGATGATATATTGGTATGTACATGGTAAATACTCACTGGATCTGAGTTGAGGGAGTGACCTTCCAGCGATAGTTTGAGTACCTTATCCATTTCGGTTTCATGTGAAATTTTGCATGAACATAGATAAGATCCATATATTTAATTGGACACTAAGAACGCATCATTTGGTTAAGTTTTCAAATTTATATGATTTTTCAAAGTTGGACTTAAAATCTGGATCAAGATAAAACAAGTCATCCGATACAGTAAGGTTCCAATGCAGTTTTCATATAGCAAATGAATGAGTTTTTCCGTGATTTTTTGTGAGCTTAAATTAAACATTATGATCTTTAAATCCATAGGTAATTTTACTCAATTGGATAAGTATACAATGAGAAATGAATTTTTGAAAATAGGGCAAGGAAACTGGAACTTCTAGATTTACCAAATGAAAAGTAAAGTTCAACGAATAAACTGATTTGACTAGACAAAGAAACCTCATTTTCATATTTTTATCTCAAAGTTAAATGAAATATCTTTCATTAGAAATTGGAATCACCTAAATATGATTTTTCTAGATTTAATTATGAATTTCCAAAGTTCAAGCTGTAATCTGGAATTACACAGTGAACAGTACCGAAAGCCTAACTCTTGGAAATTCATGTTTTTAAGGTTAAGAGGTATTCCAATGATCTAAGATAATTCCAATTGAGTATATGTAAGGTCAAGATTTAAGGTTAAGATTTAAATATATTTACTAGAAAATGCCGTTGTGCTGGTAGACTATACAGAGTACTGTGTACGTAGGTGCTGTCTAAGGAGGCTGGAAGTGAGTGGACCTAGCCGGTTCATCCAGTCTTTCCTGGGTACTTACGTAGAATGGTAGTTCTCATGGGGAATTACCGAATCAGTACAATTATTTTCTGCCAGAATTTTTGGCAAGAGAGATATAATCCAGTTGAGAGTGCTATAGTAAGAGTACTATGAGAGATATAAAGAAGGATGTTTCACTACTCTTGACACATTTGCTTAAATAAGTAAGGCTAACTATCCCAATAAATACCCTAACTTAACAACATACTTATTACTTAGAGTTAGGGTCTGGGTATTATCTTATCTGAAGCCAAAAACTTCTACTCTGATACCAAAATAAAATATCCTTAGTTTTATATGTCTTAGGGACCATTTGGTAATATCTGGAATCACTCTCAAGGTCATTGAAGTCAAATTTTTCAATCTGGAGTTTTATTCTTTTCGAGTACTGTTCATTATGTAAATTCCAGATGAGTGACCTGACTTCGAAAAATCATAACTAATTCTAAAAAAATCGAAATGAAGTGGTTCAAATTGATACATGAAGATAAATCAATTTTATTTCAGCGAAAAATAACTCGTTGACCACACCTTGACCAAGTCAACATCAGTCAACATTACAACTTTACTGTTCATCCAGCATTTTTCTCCTGAATCTAGCATTTTGGTCCCAACTTTGATAATTTATATCTCCATGTGTAGACATCCAAATGAGGCATTTTATATATCAAATCGAAGCTTGGTATGTCTAATATTTACCATAAAAATATCATACATTTATTCAATCATTCACTATTTTTAATTATAGATCAAACATCCCTATGTCACCACGAGTTACATCTTTCCTGCCTGAAATCCGGCAGTATAACTACTATACTTCATCTTTTAAAAATAACTGATCTTGTACTGATTCGGTAATTCCTGTGTGAACTACCATTCTACGTAAATACCCAGGAAAGACTAGATGAACCGGCTAGCTCCACTCACTTCTAGACTCCTTTGACAGAACCTATGTACACAGTACGTATCACCTCCTTTCTTCATTACTGATATTTTGCCATAATTTTGGCAGCATAACGGCGCCTCTTAGCATTCTCAAAATTTACTTCGACATAACCTCCCTGTAATGGGTTATATATATAGGGGATAAGATTCAGGGGAATCTCAGTAGTAACAACCATAACAATATATGTAATGCAGTATGATAGTGCTTGCTTGTGATTGTGTACAGATAAGTATGTCGCGAGCTTCCATAATCAATAATAACATATGATCATAGCATTATGTAGTAGACCTTCAGACATAACATATAAGACAACTATCCAACCAAACAATAGAATATTAAATCACAAAGCCATTATATAAAAGCTAGGATTAGTTACTACCTCACAAGCTTAGCAGAACTCTACTATCTCTATACTGCTTCCGGCTCCGCCAGAACTTCTTTCCTTATTTCTTTCTCTCATTTTCTCTCTCTAGAACTAACTTCTCTCTCTAAATTGGCTCTTGGCCATGAATGGAAAGGCAAGGGGGAGGGGGTATTTATACTTGAGGCAAGGTGAAATGAATGGCTTAGATCGATTCATAATGAATGGCTCAGATCGCTTTGCTTGCTCACCAAGTTTTGCTTACCTCATCATGATGACATCATCCTCCATAATGACTTATAACTTGTGACATCATCAAGGACACCTCACACGCTAGGTGGTGCAATGGTGGGTCCCTTGGGATACCTCACCAGCTGACTCAGCGTTTTCAGAGAATTCCAGAGTCTTATCCTGGAAGGAACGGCTGAGGTCGTGCCACGTGTCCTCAGCTTTTCTTCTCCCTCTAGGTTGGCGCCATGTGGCATCTTGCTGGCACCTTTTACGTCATCCCATGACTTCCAGATAAGTCCAAAGCTTTATCTGATCAATTCCCCGGTTATCACGTCAACCGAGTAACTTTATTGAAAAGTCACTAAAATATTATTTTAATGCCACCTTAACTCACATATTCCTTGATCTACGTTTTTAGGGCTTTGGAATGCCATCTTGGGTTTCTGAGCTAGCCCAAGTACTCTGATGGCTCAATTCCCAAGAACTATCCCTTGGTAAATTACCAAAATACCCTTGGTTCCTCTTTATTTACTTTAATAAATCTAGGGGCATTATTGTCATTTTATATCTTACCAGAGTATTCTCTGACCCTGGTCAACTATCCCGATAACCTTTCTTGACTGTCTCACCTTAGCCAAATGACCAAAATACCCTTTACTCATTCTTTCACTATTTTATAACATAAGGATATTTTCGTCATTTTGTACATTTTTCTGGACACCGGCCCCTTTTATCATATAGACTGTCATACTGACTCTAAACATCCCTTTGTGTTATTACGGGCCTCTGAATGATGTCATCTGAGCTCATTCAGTCTCAATTTGAATACCGATAAGTCTCCCAATCGGATACCCGGAGGTCACAAACTCCCGTTTGAATTCACTAATTTGTGAATAACTTTTTCTACAGACCTCCTTTCGGTATTCTATCAGCTCCCTGACATCCTTCTCTACAATACGCATCTTCCTGTAGATTTTCACTCATATCTGAGGTCTAGGATACCCGATAAGAATTTTTTATACTTTTAGACTATCAGATAAACTTCGGCTATCTGGAGTCCTGATAAAATTCCTGTATTAAGCTGGATTACTCAGCATCATTTTCTCTATCTACTGATGAGATTTGGGACTGAAATGCTTCTGGGCAGTGCTAAGCCATTTCTGGCTCATCTTTTCATAATTACACTTTTCCCCGGGAACCTTCTCCTTTTCAATTAAGTCACTTTTATTTGGCTAAAATTACACTTAAAGACCCCACATTTTTGTCTACTTTCTCTTTTGACCTTAAACCTTTTATAATTCCACTTAAGTCCTTGCATTTTCTTTCTTTTTCAATTTAATTCATTTCTTTACATAAATGGCCATTATATCCCTAGGGACTTTCACTATTTACATATAAATCCCTGGACTTTCACTTATTTGCAATTTAGTCCCTAAAAACTTTCTGTATGTTTCTGGGACTTCTGCTCAAAGGGGTATAGTAGCCTATTTATTTCAGGCTATTTTCTGAGTCTTTGAGCCTGAAAATTGGGATATTACAACAACAGACTGTCCCACTCACTGAGACTGTCTATCATCCTTAATACATTCCTTATTGCATGTCATATGGTATGGGAGCAACATAACTTTCTCATAACTTTCTCATCTCATATATACTCTACCCTGCATGTACTACAAAAGGGGAGTATTCATTCATCATATCATACTCTAACATGCGTGTCATCACACAACAACTGCATGGAGATGCAACTATTCATCATAACTTATGGCGACATAAGCCATATCATCATCATAACTTGCTCAACCATCCATCGCACATTGCAATAAACTAGTAAACTTCAAAACATTATTTCCTTTATCACATTATCTATCAGATTCTGATTATTCATTTAGGAACCTGAAACATCTTATCTATCTCACTTAGGCTGCCACGCTACCCTCTTACCAGGGTATAGACTCAACCCTTCATTACCCTATCGGGAATAGGGGAGTCACTTTATCTTTTAAACAGTGGCTACCTCTCTACTATCTCTTAACTTCTTATGTCTATCTATCAGTCCCAGTCTATTCTTGACCAGACTGTGGTTCCTTATTGGTCTTTCTCTTGATCCTGGTGAACTAGAGTCACATGGATCTCATTCATCATCTCTTACTATCACTTCTATTCTCTAGGGTACTCTACCCTAGTTCTACTACTTCTCTATGATGGAATCCCTCTGCTTAGGGAATATTAGCTCTTTATCTATTAACCATCACGTCTCTAGCCTTAGTCCATGTGCTAGGATCATTCATAAGCAAATCTCATTATAGCTTATCATTATCATCATACCTGGCCTCTGGGTATTATAGTCGTGACCTGAGTACTGCTTAGTCATGACTTACATGCTTTGTGACTTTTAGTTGCGACCATCTCACTCTACTCATCATGACCTGACATCTTTGTGTCCTTTAATCGTGACCTAACTCTTATACCGTCGCGACCTGGACTCCTTGGTGCACACTAGTCGTGTACTATAACATTACTCATCACGACCATAGGTCTTCTCACGTCACAACCTTAACTCTTCCGTACATATTAGTCGTAACATAAGACCCTTCTCGTCGCAATCTCAGTTCTCTGTGACTACTAGTCGCGACCTATAAACCTTCATGACGCGACTTGGATGTACCACCATCTGCGTTTACCACAGAATGATACCTCAAGCTACTCTTGTGGCTTTCTTGACCTTATATTGGTCAACTTCCCTCTATCAACAGAGGAAACTATTCCTCCGACGTTATCTTGCTTAGTCCAGCCACATCGTGCTAAGGAACATGAGACCTCAGAGGTAACGGCTGGCTAAGATTAATCTATCATATTCTAGGGAGCAAACCTTCTCTAACTTGTTTAAGGGAACTAGTCTAACTAAATCATTGTGCCAGAATCTTATGCTCTAAGCCAGAACCCTTTCTGCTCTATACCAGAACCTCTTGCTCTGATACCAAAATATCACATCCTCACTTTCCTAGCTTCATCTTCTCTAAACCAGTACCCTGTTATGTTTGGAAAAGATAGGGGTGAAATTTTGGGGGAAATCTCAGTAGAAAACGGTACCATTCAATGCATACAAAATGAATGCAAGTGCATGTCATGTCTTCTTTATCTTTCTTTAGCTTCCATTTGCATACTTTCATACTCCATACCTATCACTATTATGCATAACCACAAACTCATAAAGGGCAGAGCATATATCATCATCATCACATATCATAATCATATTAATACACAAGCATATACATCAAGCATACAAGAATGGGTAAGTTCACTACTTAGCATGCAACTTTCCTTAACCCTTAACCTTTGCTATGAGATTTCACCTTTTCATAGGTCAGAGCCTATACATAGCATAATAATATTTTATTATTATTTTATCCAGTATAATTCTACTTAATTTAGACTTATCCTGAGGCTATACCCCTATTCTAACAATCCCCTAGCTTTCTTTCTATCCACGGCTAACCTTATAGAGAGAGATATTTCACTATTTTAACTATTAAATTTATAAGAACAATCCTCTAATTTATTAGAGTAGGGACTAGAATAAATTATTTACCTTATTCCTAAGCTTGTCGAGTCCCTAAGCTATTTGGATTGCTCCTATCTCAGCCAGAACTCCTTCTTTCTCTCCTTTCTTAGAAATTATCTTTGAATTAATTCAAATGATTTTGAATTAATATAATATAACATAATAATAATATAATATTATATTAAATGAATGAATTAATATAATAAAATAAAATATTAATATAATATAATGTTATTGGAAGTATTTTGATTTTCTCTAATTATATATTATAATTTTCTCCTTCAATTTAGCAATTCCTCAATTAACCTTCCTCTTATAATATAATTGTGTAGCAGTTATTGTAGGTTATAGTTATCATTTATTTATTGTTTCTAATTCCTTTAAATAAATAAAAATAAAATACCTTCATTCAAATCAATTTAATCAAGAGAAATAATAAAATCAATAAAAATATAAGAAAATTATATTTTTAATTATTTAGTTCATAATCAATTAAAGCACAAAGTGAATAAAACTATTATAATAATACTTATTAAACATGATACATTTTTTAAAATGAATAAAAAATAATCTAATAAAATAAAGATTTATTAGTGGTATATATACCTATAGTCGCATGCTTGGAAGGTTAGAGCACAGCCTCTTGTGAGGAGTTAGGGATGCTCATGTTAGGCTTCTTCCTTGGAGTACTCTTTTTTTTGTTGCCCATCCGGTTCACCGGAGTTTTGTCCCAACTACATCCTTAGAGTACTCTTGTATGGCTAGGACGTGCTGGTGGATGGACCATGTATGACTATTCATTGGGTTTCATTTTCAGCTGGGCTTGTACTTGGTCTATTTTTTATAGTTGGTCTTGTCCTTTTAGTGTTTTTAAGTCTGTTTTTCAGTTGGGTTTGTGTTTGGCTTATGTTGTTTAGTCTTTCTATATTTGTTGTTGGGTCTGGGCTTTTCAACTCCTAACTCCATTTAACTAGTTTGTAAAGCTTTTTTTATGTATCATTTTATTATTGGTTTAATAAAATGGTCTTCTATACAAAAAAATGATAATACATTTCATTATTGAGTCCAAATATTATTGTTTTCTTGTTATAAATATTGAAAAATGGATGTCCATAACCACCAACCCTTAGGATTCATTTTCTCTTAATGTCCTTAACTTCATAACCTCCTCAATGAATTACTTGGAGGAGTTTCTTATTGTAAATGTCATTATATTACCATTTATTTCTTTATAACCTTTGTATTAGCTTTAAGGGTTGGAGGCTTATAAATAGAGGCAATGTACAAAGCATATAGAGAATGGAAAAAGATACACATGTGAATGAGAAATACTCCATTTGCTCTCTCTCCCAAATTCTTGTCTTGCTATCCTCTTTTCTTCTCTAACTTTCTTATTTTTATAACACGTTATCAGCACGAATTCGCTCTGAAAATTTGAGGTATGAACTTCTTATAAATTTATGTATTTTTATATTTTGTACAATAGTACTCTCACGGCTGGAAAAAAGCATTTCTACACCGGTTGAAAATGGCATTCAACATCGAACATACAACTGATGTAGGAACGGACCGTGTAAAAAGTGAGACATTCTACACTGGTCACAAGACCGGTGTAAAATGTATACTTTTTTACACCGATCTAAATTTTACAGCGGTTCACATTTACATCCGGTGTATTATTTTTAATATCTACACTGGTTGAATATTGGGACGGGGTAGATTATTCAAATGTTAACACCGGTTGAATATTGGGACGGTGTGTAGAATGTATACTTTTTCACACCGGTCTACATTTTAAAGCGGTTCGCATTTACATCCGGTGTATTATTTTTTTAACATCTACACCGGTTGAATATTGGGACGCTGTAGATTATTCAAATGTTAACACCGGTTGTATATACGTCCGATGTAGATGTTATTAAATTTATATTATGATATATTTTCTTTCTACACCAGCAGGTATATATACCTCCGATGTAGATGTTATTATAAGTTTATATTTAATACATTTCGTTAGCCTGAAGCTTCATAAATAAACTGCCCAAATATAACATACGACTCAATCATCGATCATCCTCAGTTCAAGATGCCAGAGACATATATAATTCAATTGCTCATTATATTATTCATTTAATAAAATTCAATACAAAAATGCTACAATTTGAACAGAAAAGTAGAAAAATGTATTAAGTGAAAGACAAATTAAATACTATAGATCAGGAAGGAATTGAACAAAAAACTCTGCCCACCGATTATGCAGGTCCTCAATATCTTGGTCAGGAAATGGATCAGGTTGATCAAACATCTAAAATATGAAATCAAAATCAAAGAAATTAATTCATTACTAATATAGATTAGATTGACAATTAAGAAATATGAAATTATTAAAAATACAATTTTACCTCCTCAGTTAGGTCAATCCTATTTGCCAAGATAATATTGACCATGTGTCTGACTATGTAGAAGCCGCACAAGTTGCTTTCTCTAGGTTGCTTTCGACTCTGTAATGTTAACAAGATAAAAATTATTTCTCATCATCAATACGAGGAACCTAGCTAACACCTAATATATACTTTTATTACCTTCGGTGTGATCCATTCAGGGTCCCTCACCAAATTAGTGTGCTTAAGGCCCCTTGCAACTGCGAACTTCCTCATAGCCCTATGACCAAAGTTAATAAGTTAGTAACCCATTTATCACAAAGATCATTGTGTATAGAAGAGAACTCACGTACGTGTTTATGATCTTCCTGACATCAACCAAGGGCTTGTAATGGAGGGAGCATAAGAAGAAAACTTTATAGCTATGCTTACATAGGATGACAAGTTGCCAATAATTGCTGTAGAGATTAGTTAAAAGAGAATGAGTATTATAATTAAGCAAATACAAAACTAGTATATATGAAATAAAATGAAATATTATTATTCTTACTCCTGCATATATGGTGCGAAGAAATAATCAATATCGGTATTGCTCTGCATGCAATATTAGATAGTTCCTATACCCAGATAGTGTCCCAAATTTGATTCTTCACGCGATCATCCACAGCGTCGCAAGTCAAATAGGTGATGCTAGGCTTATTGCATGCTAGGAGGCTGACAAAACTTACGTACTTGTCCTGTGTTCACCAGTTGGATTCCAGTTTCTGTCAAACTCTATCGGAAGCAGTTTCTCGTCTATCCTGTCCTTCGTAATGTCGTTCAAACGAGTCGCACTTCTGCCCTTCCTTGGCGTAGTGGCAGTTAGAGCATCTCTAGCCTCAATCTAAGTAACTCTATCTCCCATATTCCTATGTACGCAATAACAACATCAAAAACATTGAAAATAAACTTAACCCTTTTTCCTTCAACCCATCAGAGTACACAAAACTTGTTCCTTTAGCAGTTATGAATGGAAAGATGTGCAAGCATTCATCAGGAAAAATAGAAAACCTAGATTAAACGAACATAAAAATGGTAAAGCACGTACACAGGGGAAAATAATGCAGAGAACACGTACACGGAATAACAGAACAAGAGAGACAACTGAGAAGAACGATTGATCTAGCGCGGAGAAGCCTCGCGAAAACCACAAAGCACGACGAGCGGAGATATGACAGAGTACGTGAGAAATGAGAATGATGGTCGCGCCAAGGGGCGGACTTAAAAAATAAATATAAATATTTTACAGAGGATATAAATTATTCTAACCCGGGTTAAAAAATAATCGGTCTAAAAATAACCGGTCTAAAAAAAATAACCCGGGTTAAAAAATAACCATTTTACATCGGATAAAGTATAAAACCGGTGTAAAAAATAACACCGTCTAAAATATAACACCGGATAAAGTATAACCCGGTGTAAAATCAAACTATAATTTATTTACAAATTAGACTTTTTACACCGGATAGCACTTAAGACCGATTTTAATGTTGTAGTTATTTTTTAAAAATCCATCATCAGATATATCATTCCATCCTTGGCGTCACAACATTCTTATCAGAACAAGAATCTGTATCTGTTATTATTACATCAAAATCATATACGTCAAGAATCTGTCTCTGTTATTATTTAGACTACATCAAAAACAAGAAACACATAAATTAATCAGAATCCACTTCTTCTTCATTTAATTTTGGTAAACCTACTGAAAAATAAGGGATCTCATAAAAAGAATCATCATTGTCAACAACCCTTTTTCCTTGGAGCACGACAGACCATCTTTCATTTTGAGGATCAGTGATATAGAACACTTGCTTTGCTTGGTCTGCCATAATGAAAGTCTCATCCCCAAAACTTGTATTATTCAAATCCACCAGTGTAAATCCTAACTGATCGACCATAACACCGTTGTTTACATTAGCCCACTTGTATTTGAACACGGAAACTTTGAATTTGGAGTAGTCCACCTCCCAAATCTCTTCAACAACACCATAATAAGGGATGGCTGCTAATTTAGGATTGTTGTCTTTTGAACTAAAGAAATGTATAGCTTCAGCCACTTACATAACACCACCGGTTTGCACGCTACTTCTATCATCTAGGGACTTTGTATAAAAGGAATACTTGTTGATATCAAATGAATTCCAATAGATCACATTATGTTCAGGACCACATCCCAACCATCTAACTGTATCAGAAACACAATCCTCATTTTCAACCTCCAGTTTGAACCAATGTGCAAAAGATTTGTTGTGTTCTCTAATCAGCCTTTACTCTGTCATCCTATTATTTTTTTTCCAGATAAGATCTTTATGAACATCAATATAGTCTTGAACTTCATCAATGTTATTCAAGATGTGTAAGTGTATTTGCTGCAATTTATTACGATCAATACTCCTCACCGACATTCCGCGTTGACCCCCCTGTTTGGCACGGGGTTTGTAGAGTCCAGTGAGTCTTACTTTAGAAAGGTATTGTTGACAAAAATCCATAGCTTCTTTGGCAACATATTTTTGAACAATGGATGCTTCGGGCAGATTTGGATTCTTCATATACCCTTTAAGGATTTTCATGTATCTTTCAAATGGATACATCCATCGTAAGTATACAAGGCCACACAGTTTTATCTCTTGCACTAGATGAACGATGAGGTATACCATGATGTCAAAAAAGGCAGGAAGAAACTGTTTTTCAAGCTGACACAAAATAACATAATCCTCGTGCTCCAATTCCTCTAACTTTTCAGTCTCAAATACTTTGCCACATATAGCATTAAAGAAGAAGCAAAGTCGGGTTACAATGTGTCTCAAATCATCTTGAAGGCTTCCTCGAACAGCCACTGGGAGTAGTTGTTGCATCAATACATGACAATCATGAGACTTTTGGCCTACTAATTTCAAATCTTTCATGGAGACAATCCTCTTAAGATTAGATGAGTACCCAGAGGGAACTTTGATTCCTTGTAAACACTCACAAATACTTCTTCGCTCAGCCTTGGACAAGATGTTAGTCTCTTCAACATGATAGCTCCCCTCACCATCTGGCCTCGGATGTAAATCCTCTCGTATTCCCATTTCTTTCAAATCCAATCTTGCCTTCAAACCGTCTTTGAAACTACCATGTGTGTTGAGAAGTGTTCCAACAATGCTGTCACACACATTTTTCTCCACATGCATCACATCAAGACAGTGCCTTACATGAAGATGTCGCCAATACGGAAGCTCAAAGAACACAGATCTTTTTTTCCATACATTTTTCTCACTTTTCTTGATAATCTTACCGAAAGTGACATTGTTGTCTTTCACCTTTTCATAAACTTGTTCGCCAGTCAATGGCTTTGGAGCATTTTCAAATTCTTGGCCGCCATAAATTTTCTTCTTTAGTCGACAGTATGGGTGGGCTTGTCTTAGAAATCTCCTATAACCTAGGCAGACTGTCTTTCTTCCATGACGAAGTTGATAGTAGCAAGTCCCTTCCTTACAAATCGGACATGCTTTATGTCCCTTAACACTATACCCTGACAAATTTTCGTATGCAGGAAAGTCATTAATTGTACAAAAGATCATGGCCCGCATATTGAAGACCTCCTTCTTAACAGCATCAAAAACATCCACACCTTCCCATAGCTTCTTCAAATCTTCAATCAAGGGTGTTAGGTAAACGTCTATGTCAATTCCCGGTTGTTTTGGTCCTAAGATTAGCATAGACAATATTACATACTCCATTTCATACACAACAAGGGAGATAGGTTGTAAATCACCAGAAGGACGGTCCATGAACTATGTATACTACTAAGGCTACTATAAGGTTCATTCCATCCGTACTAAGTCCAAGCCTTAGGTTTCGTGGTTCATTGCCGAACTCGGGAAATAAATCATCAATCTTCTTCCATTGCAAAGAGTCAGCAGGATGACGAATCTTTCCATCATTAATCCTTTCATTTGCATGCCATAACATTTTCTTTGCATCATCTTCATTAGAAAAAAGTCGCTTAAACCTTGGTAAAATTGGAAGATACCATAACAACTTGGCAGGAGAGTTGTTTGATCTGTACCTTGGTGTCTTACATATTGGACACTTCTCCTCATCTTCAAACTCTTTCTTGTACAATATGCAATCATTTGGGCATGCATGAATCTTTCTATACTGCATGCCTAAATGACCTATTATTTTCTTCGCATCATAGTAGCGTTTGGGTAACGCATTTTCTTCAGGAAACATGTCCTATAACAACTCAAGCAATTCTGAAAAACCACTGTCACTCCACCCATGCTGAGCTTTCACACTTACCAATCTCAACACCGCATTCAACAGGTTGTATTTTCTACACCCTGGGTATAGAGGCTTTTCTGCATCATTGCACATATTACCATATGCATGTGACCGCATAAAAGCATCTTCTCCAACATCATGAATCATGTCCTCTACTTGATCATCAGTATCCATGTCATCGTCAAAGGTCTGTTCCACCTGTTCACCATGCCATACCCATACCGTGTAACTCTTGCAAAACCCCTCACAAATTAGATGAGTGTAAATATCAGCAAGACTTTGTTTCCTCTCATTCAAACAACTCACACAAGGATAATAAAACCTTCCATTGTCATCATCACCATTCCGTTTAGCAAAATCCAAAAACTCCTTTACCCCCTCAACATACTCAACACTTGTTCGTTTAGCATTTATTCAACTACGATCCATATTTGTGGAAGACTAAGAAACTAGAAAAACAGAAAACAAGAAACTATTACGTTGTAGATGATGCATGGAGAGAATAAATTTTCAGTTCTCGAGAGGAGTTCAAAACAAAACTCGCCGTCTGTGAAGCGCCGAGAAGACTTAACGCGCGAACCAGGGAAAAATGAAAGATGGAAGGCGCGAGAAATGTACCAAATAAAAGAGTATTTTGTAAAAAAATAAAAAAAAAGTTTATTCTGCAATAAAATATACACCGGACACTATATATACATCGATGTAGATATATATAACAGTTGTAGAGAGTATATTTTACACCGGCCACTATATATTAACCGGTGTAAAATATATCAATTTTTTTTTAAGTGATAGACCGTACCCTACGTACTTTGTCATCAACTTTTACACAAAAATATATATATATCAGAATATATAAAAGTTGTAATCTTTCACTACTCATTAGACTCAGAGTTTTGGGAGTCATCAGATTGGGTGAGATCAACAGGATTAAAGAAGCTATCACGAGGTTGAATGCGGTGAACTTCTGAGCAGAAATCTCTGAAACTTGCTTTCAGTCTGTCAACTTTCTGATTCAGTTCTTCCACAGAGTCCTCCATCCCATTGAAGCGCAGTATGAGTTCCTCAAGGCGCTCCATCAGAGTCACAACCAGGGGAGGAGGAGAAGGAACAGAAGGGTGAGGATCAGGATGTTTGTCTTCAAAGTCGTCTCTATTTCTTTTGTGGGGCGGAGAAGGAGGCGTGCGTGAGGAAGAGGCCATAGGAGGAGTCAGATAGATGAAAATAAAATAAAATAGAGATAAAGTCAGATAGATCGATCATAGGAATGGTATACAGATATATATGGTTCATGATCAATAAGAATATAGAAGAATGCAATTGGCCTTCTATCATAATGACTACAAACGTTGGAAACCGAAGAAGTGAAATGAACGGTCTGTAGAATAAAGAAAGCGCGCGGGAAAGCATAGACAGGAAACTGAAGAGGCAGATAGGACGAAGCTAATCTGCACCGGGTATTTATATTTTAAATCGGTTACTTTTAAAACCGGTGTAAAAAATTTAATTTTTTTTAAACCATCTTCTCCTCAGTGACCGGTTTAAAAGTGGAATTTAGAACAAGAAACCTGTTAAAACTTCATTATATTCATTCAAATTAAACTTTACTAACTAACTTTACATCTTGAAATCTAAAAAAAAAGACCTCGCTCTATCAACCTAGCTAGCTATATAAATACAATATCATCAACTCCTCATTAATTCTTTTCATTACATCAATAAATAAAGGCAGGGGTGACCCCGTTTTTACTGATCATCATCATCATCTTCCAAATCAGGGTTTTGGGAGTCGGAATTGGGATCAACAACAGGATGAAATAAACTATCATCATCCTGTTGATAGCGACGAACTTCAGAATGGAAGGCTTTGAAATGTTTATTCATCCTCTCCACTTTCAGAGCCAGTTCTTCCACCGAGCACTCCAGGGCATCGAAGAAGGAGAGGTGGATGAGGAAGAAGCCATTGGAGACTTAAGATAGAAGAATAGAAGAAATGAATATAAAATAGATATCGGAGAAGGTGATCATGATAAAATACTGCGCATGTCTGAGAAGACTTGACATAAAATGGCGGGAAAGGATACTGACGGAGTTCATCTATACCGGACTAAATATTTCCACCTCGGTCAATATAAATTCGCTGTAGAAAGTAAACATCTAAACCGGATCAAATATTTCCACATCGGTCTCTATAACATCCGCTGTAGAAATTAAACATCTAAACCGGACTAAATATTTTCACATCGGTCACTAGTAAATACGGTGTGAATATTTCATTTTATTTACAAAAATGCCACCAGTGAATTATTATTTTATATCATAATTTATTTATGAAATTACATATGTATTTTTGTAATTCTAATTCTAATTTTGTATTTATAATTGAACAAGTATGAAGCTAGGGTAGTATGATTTTTTAACACTCATAACAAATTATAACTAAGTCATAAAAAACTTGAATGTATTTTTGAAAATTTATAACACTTATTTATAAATAAATTCCTTATTTGGCGCATATAGATAATTTTGACATGGAGAATCAAGATATGGAAAGATTACTATAGTAAGATCTATATTGTCTAAATACAATCTCAAAGATCAACATTTAGAATTTTCAACCAATTATTTTTAAATTACAAAATATTTTTAAAAAAAATAACAGTTAAGATATTATATTTTTAAAAAAATTACCATTAAAATAATTTTTAAAAAGATAAAAATAAAACACATATAGATCGTCTAAATATAAATAGTAGATAATTAGTGCTCATCACCGGATCAAGTGATGAGCAACATATCTCATCCTGAAAACACGGCAGCACAATCTCAGCCCCACAAAAATGAGTCCACGTAGGCACACAGCCAGCCACTCTCTCTCCCCACAACACTCCTCCCCGTTAAAGAAATCACCTTTCTTATGGTGTTGGGTGAAGTATGAGTTTAAACCCCCCCCCCAAATCACAGTTTTAAAAGGGCTTTTAGCTCAAATTTTAGTTTGAAAAAATTTTAAAACAAACAACCATATTTGTTTAAAAGGGCTTTTGGATCAAACCATGGTTTAAAACTAAGGTTTTGAATAAGCTACTCAGACTAGCTTCTGGAATAGTAAAAAGACTTATGAACTATCCAATTACTATTTTACCCTTACTTTTTCTTATACCCTCTCTCCTCTCTCCTCTCTCTTTTCTATCATCTATCCTCTCATCTCTCTACGCTATCTCTTCTCTCATCTCTCTTCTCTACCCTCTCTCCTCTCTCCTCTCTCCTCTCTCTTACTTTTAATAAAATCATACTCTTTTTAATAATTTATCAATCACAAAAACCCTTCTACTAATAATTATCCAAACACTCATTTTTTCATAACTATTTTTTTTCCATAAGCTCTTCTCCATAAGCCATTTTCTAAAAGTTGTCCAAAAGCTATTTTTTTTTCATAAGCCCTTTTCTAAACTCTTATCCAAACGGGCCCAAAATCGTTCCCAATTTGTTCTTGGCAAGAACGTGTTGCTCATAATTTTAAACGCGTTGCTCATAATTTTAAACTTATTTTTAGCCTGAACAGTTTAAAATGTAATAAATTGGTAATTAACTTCCATTGTAAAGGATTTGGGAAATTTTTTTTTGACTGTTTGTAGTATATGGGTAAAGAAGCTGTAAATTTACGATTACAAGGTGCGATTTTTATTGTCAACAAAACATGGTACAAGAAATTGCTTCACTACGTACGATTACATTGCCCAATCATAACAAAGTCAGAGGAGAGGACACAATAATCAAATTTCAATATTATACAAAGCTGTAAATTTACTTCACTACTTGGAGAATAGAAAATATGGTTTGAACAACGGAGAGAAAGAGGAGTACAATTGCAGCAATAGAAACAACAATTTGCCAAGGTGTCCGACAATAATCACGCCTTAGAGTTGCCTCCATCTTATGCCAAGGATCTTGACAATAACCATTCAACCTTTGGTAGATATCAAGGTATTCAGAGTTAAAGTTCATTTGAATGACATTTTTCCAAAGACCATTAAATAATAAAGCAACATCCTTGGTATCACCTCAATAGTTCCTGACTATTTTCTTGTGAACAAGGAGATCCACATCTTTATATGTGTCTATTAGACAATCCAACACAAGAGCATAATCAGTAATATAAGTTGCATAAGGATAAAGACATTGTTCTAATGCTATCATGTTACGAAACAAAAGTTCAGTGTAATCATCCACCACAATTTGTGGAATTTCAAGAATATGTCTTGAAAATTTCAAATCCAATAAGCACTTGCTCTTACTAGCCTTTAACTTTATGCCTGCTTCTTGCAATGCATTCACATTGTATAAAAGAATATGGCTTCCACCCTCAATGAACGTCGTTGAGACATTTTTCCTTGCATGTAAAACAATCTAAGAAGATCTGTAAAATGTTTTATCTTAACATCAAGATTAGGCTCTAAATTTTGTTGGTTATGATATTTAAAAATACTATATGCGAGTCTAAGAAATGAAGTATTGTGATGCCCATGAGGGAAAGCTTTATTGAACAACTCTTCAATAACAAAGAATGGAAGTTGATTATCAAGTAAGAGCAAATCTTGAAATATAGACATCACTAACCATGGTGGTGACAATTTAGCATCATAGTGTAGCTCATCCATCTCATAGGACATGATGAATAATTCAATGATGAAGCCAGCATCCATTAATGTCAGTTTCAGAAGTTCTTATTCAGTAAGGTTAATGGTCTCTGAATAAGAAGCACGTACTTTTGGCTCTAAATGTTTTACAAAATGAACCAAATGGTCCAAGCTTGACATGGGTCTTTGAGTAAAGCTTTTGAACAATATTTGTTTATGCCTTTCCATGTCTTGACACCTCTCATTACCATAATGGAAAGGGCCAATCGAAACGACTTTTGGGGTGTATTCCTCTTCTTTAAGATGACGTATCGTAATGGGCACCCTATAGATACAACAATCGGGTAACAAAATGCCATCTCCACAATTTTGAATAATCTCTTTGATGTCTATAGTGACCTCATCTTCCACCTATGTAAAGTTTGATTTAGAATACAACCAAGAATTACACAAACAAAATATATATAAAAGAAATATATTGATTAATGTTTTTGGTGATAATTTGATTGCTTGAAATATTGTTGAAGATGATTCATTGCTTATACTACAGATTGATATATTTGAATTATCTATGATTGATTGAATTAAGATTATTTATGAAAGATTCAAATTTGATTCATTATGCTTTTATCGTTAAATCTATTCAATCAGAATACTTATCGAAGAGATCTTCAATAAGATCTTTCTGATTAAGCTTAAACATTCTGATTAAAATTTATATGAACAACTTTATTGAGCCTATGAATTGCTTTGATTTGATTGAATGAATAATCTTCATAAATTTAGAACTTGCTCATATTTGCTTAAAGATCTTTATAAGCTTTGTTATGAAGTGATATAATTTTAATAAGTTTATGATTTAGTGATCTGATCTAATTTGCTAAATGATCTTGAGTTTTAATCTTATTTGTTAAAACGATCATATAAACTTGTGTTTATAAGATTTGAGAAAATATCAAAATGTTTGAAAGATAAAAAGAATGTTCTTCAGTATTTATCGATAAAATATTCAAAGAGCATATTTATCAAAAAATACTTCGATAAATGATATATTGTGAAATCTATCAATAAATCTAAGAGCATATATTTTGAAAGAATATTTTTCAAAGAATTTATCGATAAGAACATCTTTGATAAATCATGAACAATCTCTGTACAATTTATTAAAGATTTATCCAAGTTCTTTTTGATAAGATTGATTATCGAAAAATTGCTTGATAAGATTTAAATTGTTTCAAATGTAATTCTTTAACAATTTATCAAAGAACTTTTCAATAAAGATATTTTTTGATAAGTCAAGCCATTTTGTGAAAAATATTTTTAAATCAGACCTTATCACATCTTGATCTTTAAATTTAAAACATTTGAAAACAATTGCTATATCCTTACACTGATTATATATCTTCTCTAAAGTATCTTTCAAGATCATTTGTAGATAAAACGAAGAATTTCATAAAAGGGAAAATTCCATTCGACTACACACATAAGCAATAATAGATATATTTTCCAATGGCTACTTCAACAACTATCTAATGGCTATAAAGAAATATAAAAGAAGTCAGAGAGAAATAGCTGAAGCTAATGAAGAGAAGGAAGCCAAGAGATGTCGAGACAAAAAGAAATTCTCACAATGCATTATGATCATGAACACTAATAGAGTCTCTGTATTCACTCTGTTTGTCCTCTTTGGTACAGAGCATATTATATTCTTGAGAGAGAAAGAAATTTAGAGAATTTGTACTTAAGTGTTTATCACAATACCTCTACTGTGAGAAAGTGATATTTGTATTCATCTTTTCTGAGTTGGTTAAGAGTGTAAGTCTCTTAAGTGAATATTACCTTATGGGTTGTAAGGGAGAGTGGGAAGGATTCTTACTGGTGTTACCTTTAGGTTGTAAGGGGGAGTGAGTGGAATCTCATATTGATGTACTAAGGTGCCAAGAACCCGGCTAACCTTGAAAGATAGTAGAACACTCAGAGGAGTTCTCAGGACTAGATGTAGGCGAAGTGGTTTGAACCGAACTAGTATAAATAGACGATGTTCAACTTTTCATTTATTGTTTCCTTCGTCTCTCTGCAATAGGTGATATCTTTTTTAACCTCAGTTTTTAGTTTACTTTAAAGTTATTAAGGTTAAATTTTTTTTTAATTTTTTTCAAAATCACCCAAATCACCTTGGGATATAGCCGTTCTAACACCTCCTCCATTTTTCCATTAGAGCTTGACCTATCTATCTATTGAAAAATCGTTTCGATTTATGAGTTAATAGCATCTCCCAAATCAAAAGTCAGCTCGAAGCGGTCCAAAATAGATGAATGATCAAAACGGCTAAACCCATTGAAACCTTAATTTTTGTTTATTAATCATCTCTCTTATTAATCCCCTTAATTTTTTATGTTCGTTTTATCTTACTTGTTAATAACCCAATTTTTGTTGTTCGTGTGTTTATCCCACCTGTTAATTACCTATATTTGGTTTGTTCCCTTATCACACTTGTTAATCACGTAATTTTTTTATTAAACCTAATATTATTACATATATATACACAAAATAGCAATGATCAGGCCCATTTCTTATATGTTATTTCATATTTATTGGGATGGTCATTTATTGCAACATTTGTGCTTAATTTGATTTAGGGTCCTTAATTGTAAAAAATGGTTTAAAAAGGTGTTTTTGTCATAAAATTATCTTTTCTCTTAAGCAATTCATTTTCAAACTTTTGATACTAAATTTATTTGATTTGAATTATAGGAAATTTAGGTGAAAATTGGAATTAAAAAGAATATTTGACTAACTCCAATGAAGGACCAAGCTAAAAATAATAAAGGACCAAAAATTAATATTAGAAAAGGACTTAAATGAAATTGTACATTTTAGGCATTGACTTTGTCGTCATGGCAAGTGACACATTTATGCAACTTGCATTTTTTATTTTAGCAACTACCTAGATCTGAATTTTTACCCATTTTGAGACCTAAAACCCGACTCCAATCAGTTTTAATCCTAAATTTTGAACCCTAACAACAACACCACACCATTCCTCCATTCCACTCATTTTGCATCTCTTTTCTATCCATTCCATCTAAGCTTAACCTCCATCTATCATCATTATTCATCATTCTTTCACTATGGCTGCATATGGATTAGATCTTGGAGTTTCTTGGTTCTCTTCCTTGAGTGGTTGACATCCCATAGCTCTTGGAGTAGTGAAGATGGCTTGAATTCCTATGCTTTGAGAGGGAGTTTTTAATTTTAATCCATTGTTTAGCTATGTATTATGACTAATCAGTTTTGATGGTTATATTATGTAATTTTAACCTAGATTTTATATTTGAATCTTTTGTTGGACTAATTTTGTGAATGGGTTTAGTTATTGTAGAACTCTATGCTTCAATATATAGGATTATATAAATGTTTTCTTGTGGTTACATTGTTGTCTATTAAATTTTAACTGAGAATGTTGCTTTTTTTAAAAGAAAAAAAACAATTCTTCAATTCCATCGTCTATTATGGGAAACACAAATGAAAAAGAATAACTAAGATCGAGACAAAGGCATGCCTGAAAAATTCTTCCGAAACTCCGATGAAGTAAAATCCAAGGACTGAATCAGAAGAAGAAACAAAAGATGAAGAAGAAAAGGAAAGAAAGACCTCTCAGATTAATTGGCGACAGCAACAACGACTAGACCAATCTTTCTTTTTCAGCGACAAAGAAGAAAGGGAGAAGGTTCAATGCGAAATATTCACCTATCAGTAATAGCAACAGACATCATATTCCAGCGGCAATGCTATGGAGGTTGAGTTTGAAGAGCTTCAGGGTTTTAGAATATCCCTGCTTCAGTGAGGGAGAAACCTTTTGATGGAGGATACAAAGATGAGAAAAAGAAAGGTGACAAGGAAAGTAGAAGAACGAGCAGTCATTAGTTTGAAGGGAAACTAGATCCTCTCAATATCATTTTTCTCCTCACCCCTCATTATCTTAAAATCCTATCCACCCAAATGATCCAAAAACTCACACTGAGCCACATCACAAGATCTTGAAAAATAAATCTTTGCTGAGTTCGATGAATTCACTAAAACTTGCATTGTCTTTTCAGCACGTCAAGGTTCTTTCTTATCCCTCAGGTTTCCTCCAATCCAAACGAAGCACCTCTTCAGACTTGGACTATGTCTGAGCTTACTTCACCCAAATAATCGTTTCATTGTCTATAGGCCTTGGCTTAGAGAATAATCCACATGAAATTAACCATTAACTGAACGTTTTCGCGGTCCAGAAGTAGTCAAGCTGGGGATCAGATAAGAAGCCTAAAACTGGCGGAATGGGAATTAAGGACAGGAGGAATGTTTATCCATAAGCGTAATTCAGATGAGAACCAAAATCCCATTTCAGCCATTAAAATCAAAGTCAAGTATGGCTCAACCTATCATGAAATTCGCATAAGTTCTCATGAAAGTTTTTGTTGTGAAATATGGGTGTGTCTCAAAAGAAACCAAGTCCCACATTGCTTGGGAGAGTGAAGGCTCAAGTGTATAAATGATAAGATACACTTTTGGGCTAGTAATTGGGCCTAGAAGGGAGGTGGGCTCGCGCGCACGACAATGGGCCATCAATGGGAAATTCAGTTGAAATCCGGTGATTCCCACCCTGTGCGCAAAATAGAGCGTGGTATTAGGCACTTTTTGTGAAAATTATTTTGGTATATATACCTATACGGAAGTCCTTGAATTCCAACGGTCAACATTTGAAAGATCAACCATTATATTTTTCCTTCTTCATTAATATACCTGTTGGAGTTGAAGAGACGTCCGAATGGTTGCAAACGAAAAGACACAACCTTGACCGTTCTGTTTCGGTCGGAGAGGCATGTCTTACGGACGCGGCTTTTGGTTCTGTGTCTATTCTTGGTTATAAAACAGAACACAAAGAGTTGCAATAGACGCACGCTTACCTTCTCTGGTTTATTCCTTTTCTGGGTTAACTCCTTCCGCTAGCTTCTGCTTCCTTGTCACCGCAAGAAGAATCCGTTTAATCCTGGGGAGTACCGCTTCATCTTGCCGGTTGTCGCGGAATTACTCTTAAGAACAGTGTCCTTGGACGAGACTCGGATTGTTTGTTCTTCTGGTGCAGATGCTGACGCCAACAGTTTTGGTGAATGTAATAACTCTTGAAACTGAATTTTTTCCCTTTCTTGTCCTGGGACTGGTTCTGATTATAAGTTTATGGAAGTAGAGGAATTGAAGAAAATGTTGGCAAAGCCAACAGGATTGCATCCCCAGGATCAAAAGATAATCTTCAAGAGAAAGGAGAGAGATTCAAAATCATATCTGAACCTGATGATCCAGCAAGAAAAATGAAGTGTCCAGCGTCGAAAGAACAGGTCACTTCTCGGCAACCGGCTACGGGGTCTGTGTGGCTCCGGTTTCAGGACCGGCGCCATTGGCATCTGCGAGTTCTCAAGAGAGATTCAAAATCATATTTGAACCTGATGATCCAACAAGAACGATGAAGTGTCCAGTGTCCGAAGAACAGGTCGCCACTCGGCAACCGGCTACGGGGTCTGTGTGGCTCCAGCTTCAGGACCGGCGCCATTGGCATCTACGAGTTCTCAAGTCTCTCTCTGGTCACCTGCTGCATCATTTGACAGAAGTTCATTGGGTCCGCCGCAATGAATGTCATCTGAGACCTCGTCGACGTGCGTGACTTGCGCTTTGAGACCTTATCCGTGGAAGATAAGACAGTGCTTCTCTAGAGCTTTTGCGCCATTTCTTGGTCCGAAAAAGATTCATTTTTCAAGAGCTTATGGACGTGGCACAGTGTGAGTTTTTGGATCATTTGGGCGGATAGGATTTTAAGATACCGAGGGATGAGGAGAAAAATGATGCTGAGAGGATTTGGTTCCAGTTTGAAGAGAAACATAAAAAGAAGAAAATAAATGAGGGAGAAAGAATAACCAATGGAGGAAATTTTAAATTTTAAAATTTAAAACTTAAAACAACAACGCGAAGCAATATGCATGAGCTAACAGCTTGTTTGGACTCAGTCTAAATTTAAGTTTTAAAATAATTTTTAACCTAAATTTAGGTTTAAATTTTTTTAAAAATAAATAACTATATTTATTCAAAAAATTTTATTTAAATAAGTTTTGAGAATATCTTCTATAACAGTAAAAAATTATAGATTACTCAATTACTATTTTACCTATATTTTTTCTGATACACTCTCTCCAATTCTCTTCTCCCTCTTCTTTCCCTTCTCGTAGCCACTTCTAGGCCTTGTTCTTCTTCATCAATACTATACAGAAATTATTTTAAAAATAACTATCCAAACACTCATTTAATTTATTCAGAACTACTTTTTTTTTTTATAAATTTTTCTCTAGAAACCCTTTTCCAAAAGCTATTCAAAAGCCTTTTTTTTTCATAAGTCCTTTTCCAAAAATCTATCCAAATATGCCCACACTATTCACTTCATTTTGACAGTAAAAATATAGAAGAGCCACAATGTTTGTACAACCAACTCGGCTTATTAATGATTTTAATTTATTATTGTATATAAATTCGTGTTCCAACCGTTTTGTATTTATTAGGTTCTTGGAATAAGTCGTCCAGTAGATTCATATCAAAATAGTTTAAGTCTTATTAGAACCATAAGTGAATCAATTTGATAGAGATTAAATATTATCAACAACACATTTTATGTTTTAATACTTAGTTTTTTATTTAAAGAACTCATAGTTATAAAATTATTTTTCGTTTTATACAACGTTTCTCAAAAAAGTCTTAAAAATAAATTAAATATATAAAACATTGGACTATATAGATTTCACATTAATGATACAAATTTGCTGCTTTGCAACGTGCTGTTGTGGCAAAGTTGCAAGGGATTCCGATCCCAATTTTTTTATAAATAAATTTAAATTATCTATTGTCAAAAATAATAATTAATTCTTACGTTATAAATTTTTTTTAAAAAAATTAATATTAGCCATCTCTATACATATTTTTAAAAATTAAACTCATATTTAAAACTTTAGTTTAATACTAACTATATTAGACCTCGTAATTTTATATACCAATTAAATCAAAGGAAGATAAGGCATGCGGTGGGTCCAAAAAAATACACCAAAAAAAGGGTAAAACACAACAACGCACTTTTGTTTTGATAATTTTATACCAATTAAAATTTTGGGAGGTGCAATTGTTGGAAAGACTTTAACTTTAATACTTTTGACCTGATAGAGATTAAGTTATACTTTAAATTTATTCAAAAAAAAAATTTATCAAAAGTTTGATTTTGGTTCCTTTTATTTTCTTTATTTTTCTTTTGATAAAATCATTTTGGCTAACCATAGTATTGTTAGTTTTTAATGATATTTTTTGCTAATAATTATTATTTTAAAAAAAAATTAAACTTAATACGTCAACATTTCTAAATATTTTTATCAACTTTTAAAATTTTAATATCAACTTTTTTTATTGATGAAACTAATGGTAGTATAACTAAGGATTAAAAATACATTTTATAAAATTAAGAATAAAAAAAAAATCTCGACTAAGAGTGTGTTTGGTATGAGAGATTTAGATAGGAGGGGAGGAAAATAAAGAATTTTATCTATTTTTTTTGTATGGTACTATAAAATTTTTATATTTTTCCTCCCTTCTCCTTCTAATTCTCTTTTTCAAAATTAGCGAATTTAGAAAAAAGAAATTAAATTTTTGTATTATTTTTATTATTATATTCATAATATTTTTTTAATATCTCTTCTATATCTTATAATTATCTATATAAAAAACTAATTTCTCCCCTCTCCTCATAAATTAAATAATATAAGATTAAAATTCTTTCACTCTCTTTCTCTTCCATCAATTTAAATTAAATAATATTAAAATTATTTTTTTTTTCCTCTTCGCTCCTCCTCCGTTCAAATCTCTTTTGAGCTAAACACAACTAGAACGCCAGATGTGCAAAGTTTTTTTCTGCTGAAACAATATTATCAAAGTAGCTTTTCACACTCACAGCTTCCTTCAGTTCAGGAGAATTCATTTCCAATAATAATAATAATAATAATGAACTCCATTAATCAATTACACTTCTCTTCTTCACTGCTTCCCCTGAATTCCCACCACCAACAGTCACTTCTTATAAGGCACACCAATCTGCCATGTCTCGCCATGACCAGAATTGTTCAACAGAGCCTTCACTTTGCTTCAACAAGCCCAGTAATGAGGAAGGCTATACCTCATTTCTCTGTTTTTATTGCAGCTTCGTCTTCCACTCCCAAGCCCCTCGACATGTCAGTCTTCCTCCAAACCAGGTCTGCTTTCTAATCTCTCATTGTCATGTCTGTTTTTTTTATATACAAACTTTTTTTGGTGAGTTGAGTTGGGGCTAGGACTTATGAGTCAACTCCATTTGCATCATGCTTTTTGATACTGCTAATTTTATTTTTGGTCTTAAAATGGTTATTAAATTAATTATTGTTGATTGTCATTATTATCCATTTGCAGTGCACTGCTTCTGTTTCTATACTTCACAGCAAATTTCATAGTGCCAGAGCTCATCTCCAAGTATTTCGGATTTGACAAAGTAAACGAAGAACAGAATGTTAACGATGATGATAGATAGAATGGCATATATCCAGGACTGTAATTTTAACTTGTGGTGATTTATTATGTATCAATGCGAGATTCTTGTTATTGTGAAAGTCTTTAGGTTTGTTTATGTATGGAAATTAGCTTATTATTATTCTTTTTTCCCATTCGTAGGTAACACAAAAGGATGTACGCTAACTCCATAAAAAAGTTTTTAAAATTAGTTAATAGATAAATGATTGATGAGATTGACTTTATCAATGAAGAAACAACTGAAAAAGCACTGAATTGCAATCCCACAACCATTAGCATTTCTAGGATCTTTAATTTATTGATTGTCTTGTGCTGAAAATATAAACTCGTTAAAATATTGAGTTTATGAATTATACTAATAACCTCCTAACTCAATCATTTTTTTAACTTTATTTAGGGCATGATATTAAAATTCAATAGGCCATATGGTCAGACAAATGAACTAATGAATGAATTACTAGATCAAGACTTTTGGACAAATCAATCTAAATTTTATATTTTTTGTACCTTTTAGATTTTGAATTAAAAAGAATACAATCCATCATATTAATTTAAATATTTTTATATATTTTATTAAATTATATTATTGTAAGATTAATCCCAGTCTAACCATCAACACTTAAATCACTATCTTAACCAATTTCATGACCAAATCCAGTTTTCAATCCCTCGATTTAGGGTTATTTTGAAAACTATAATGTTTTACCTAATTTTAACTTAGATTTGTTAATTTATATAGAAAATTATTAGTAGTTAATAATTCCTTATAATAAAAAACGGGGGTAGCATTATGCTGCATGAACTTTAGACAATCCCATTGTAGTCTCATGAATCCAAATCGAAACCGCTAATTCAAACTGATGAAGGACAAAAAGCTAAATCTTTGATTAAACGAATATTGATACACTACGAAGCTCAGCAATCAAGCTTTTGGAAAAAGAATAAGGACATTTACAGTTACCCGCTGTAAGAGATACTAAAGAAATTTAAAAGGAAAGCATGTTGTTGTTCTTGCTTATCCTCAATGAAATGAAGAAAGCTCATGAGATCTTTGCCGAAACGACTGTCTGATTATGTTCTGGACCGCTGGGAGATTTTCCTGCTGGGGAAATGTCTTTAAATTTAAAAGATTTCTTCGAAAATACAGATGGCTTGCTGTCGAAGAAACTCAAAAAGGATTGCCGAATCGGGTTGTCTTCAGAGTCTATCAAGTCTTCAGATCCAGGTTTTCTCCAACCTTTATCTTTGCCACCAAAGATAAAACCTAGTCTCTTAAACCGACGCTTCAGTTCGCCACTATTTTTGGCTGATTCATCGGCCTGCTTGATCATCATTAGTGCTTCCTCAGGATTTGTTAACATCGTCTCCACTGTTTGATATCCCTATATCAGGAAAATGACCATTATATGCCTATAGTAGCATGTCTTCAGAGATCAATTTTTAATCCCATAGGTATCTTGCCAAGAAAAGCCTCGAACGATTTGATCGGACGAACAAAATTACTACTTTTATATGCCAAATTATCTTTATATCATTAGTCTTCAAATAGGTTAAAGATAAAATTTCTGGTAGTCACCACACAAGAAACATATAGTGTTGACCTAAATCTCCATATAGGTTATTTCACCAAGCGTCAACTAGTAATGGGTTACCAGAATTTTCAGAGCAACTACATGACATCATAAAATAGGCCATTATTCGACAAGTGCTGACCTGGCAAAGTTCATCCACTCTCTCACTCCAACGGCTGCTTTTGCAGTCATAGAACAACTTTGAGAAATCACTGCTACCAGACAGCAAAGGCTCAGCAATTGCAACTCCTAAACCAAGCTGTATGAACCAAGCAGAGAATATGGTTAGCATAGCACAACACTGATTCTATGGTTTGACAATAGAACTTTTAATTTTGCCTCCACATATAAATACAGTGCTCATTTGGATTTGCAATTGATAAGCACATTCACTCAAACTTCTCTCATATACTTACATCATACATTGTAAAATCAAGACTAAAAAGCTAGATTGGAGCTTCAAAACGCCAATCCAAACGCACATACAGTCTAGTTAACTTGGAGAACAAAAAAACAGGCTGAACTTCTATCACAAAGGTTTATATGGTCCCATGATCATAAATATCATGCTATTCCTCTCAAGTTGTGCATGAACATGCGTCTAAATCCCTCACTTTACAATATATATAGGAAACTATGGCCTTGCTTGGTGACTGTTTCAAACATGGCCCGAAAATGATCTAATGTTTTTGGTCATTTTTTCATCAGGCCACTGTTAATGATGGGAAATAAAGGTACCCCTTTCTTTAATCCAAAAAATTAGGATCTATAGTGGTACTAGGATGTTCTTAGAGAGGCGCAAATGTTATGTTTCCTAAATTATTTTAATTCCCTCACTAGAAGACATAATTAGAGGGTATAATTTATTTTGCCACTTCCAACTAACATATGGAGTTTATCTCAAGAATCACTTCAAGAAAATCAACATACAGGCATAAGCTAAATAACAAGAAATATTCTTTTGCTTTTGTATCTACTTCTGAGCTGTTAAAAGGTAAACATGCGCTTTGCAGGTGCAGAACATCTATTCTTTTGATTAGCATGACAATCTTTTCTCAGCTCACAAGCATGCCTAACCAATCATCTATTCTGTCTCGGATTCCACATTAAAGGAACATGTTAAGCTCTTAATTAGGTCCATCATGATCAAGCCAAGCCTAATACATCATCCAACCATCAGATACTTGCAAGAATAGCTGAACTAAATAAAAGAATAATTTACTCAAGTATGAGTTCCATATTATAACTCCTTTGAAAGATCCATATTGTTGATAATGGCTGACAACTATTTTTCTATGCCCAAAACAGTGAGCAAAAATAAAGAACTCACCAAAGAAATAAACAATTGTTTAAAAAGTTCGGAAGGCTGGATGTCCTCAAAAGCACGTAAGAGGCCCTCCCTACAAAATGAATGTAAAAAGTATTCAAGTTAGAAAGCTCCAACAATAAAAACCAAATCAATACTTACACTTACACTGCCAAATCCTCATAAAAAAGAAGTGTCTGCTTAACAGCTGGTACAGGTTTAGATGTTAGCCACAGTTCACGCCACAAATTTCCTGCCATGAACATGCAATGAAGTTCAGCAAAGTTTCCTGATATGATATCACAAGAGCATACAGAAGTGTGCCTATAGTGCCCCTGTAACGAACAAAACATACAAGCCAAAATGCAAGCCAAGCAATCTGAATATGTTTTGCCCTGCAGACTAAATGCAATTTTATTATTATGTATCAAAAAGAAAATGTGATAAAATCTGATAGCAAATTCCATAAATGAAGGTAATAACTTTGATCGTTTTAAATAATTACAATTTTCAAGTTGCTTTACCCTAAATTCTTAATATCATGTTTGGATGTAATATTCTCTAGCTTGTACACCGACTGAAAGAATGAAACAATTTATCAACAACTTTCATTTTCACTCTATCGTTATAGGCCACTCAATGCATGTGAAGGATTTAAATCACCAACTCTGACCAGTTGATGAATCTTACCCTATGGACATTATTTCAAATGATCCCAAAAGATCATTGTAGGTCTAAAGTAAAAGCAGAAAGAAAAATAAGACGTCCAATCCTCATTAAGTTTACAAAGATCCAAATTGTGACGCATAAAACTCCAAAAGACAGGACAAACAATATACAATAGCGTTTGAATTTCATACGTATATTCATATAGAACCTTAACTAATGTGGAAAAACAGTTGGAGAAACAATTGAACCAGTGAAGAGATTGAATGGATATCCCATCTTTAGAGTAACACGAGAAAAAGAGAATGAAGTTATGAAAAGATTGGAGACACGACCCCTTCTCCAAGGAGGTAGGCAGTGTTTATGGGATTGTTTGGCAATGGCCTAGCACATGTCGGGTACATCATGCAATGGCCAACTGAATCTCACAAGAAAATAAATTATTTCTGGCAAGCTGAGGAGTTTAAATCACAAGATTTTTTCCATGTTCTCTTCAATTAAGAATTACGATAAGGTCAAACAAGATGAGGAGTTTAAATCACAAAAGTGCCAAACATTCTGGCATAAATAATGTGTAGTATGGTAATCTCAGCAGGCCTTTCTTGACAACTGAGCAAACTACAATCTCTAACAAGATGATAGGTAAATCATATAAGCATTTCTTACATCTTTTTCTCACTGCAAACAAGGCAAAAGGTAGTAATAGTTTGGGTGCAATAAAAAAAATTCACAATCTTATGTGAAGGTGATTTTTCAACCACAATTTTGCAGCTGCAGAACAAAAGTTAGAATAAATTACTAAAAAAGTATGGCACTACACCTTCTTTTTGCATTCGCTGACTTAGCTGACCTCTGGTGGACAATGACTCACCGGAGTCACCACCATCGTTAGAATCGTTAGCCTCGGTATTTTGTTCACATTCTGACCAATCAGGAGGAGAGTCCCATCTCACAAAATCTTCCAAAATACAATCAGGGTTGGAAGCCTAAATCATGATAGTAAATAAAAAGTAAGCAGATAAAACAATAGACATATTCAAATTGTTACATGTATTCAGATTTTTGGTCAAGTTTTCTTTAAGTGAAAGCTCAACCTTGAAAGCCTGCATATCTGAGAGAAGTTGAGAGCACCCAACACCAACACTGATCATAGAAGATAAGAAAACTTATCAAAAAATACCCGAGTGACAAAATTTGAAGTTATTACATTTTGAATGAAATGAAATGTTATCTAGCATTTATGGATCAATAATAGATGTCTGAGCCATCTTAGAAGTTACACATATTGTAAGAAATAGATGCATGATTATCAGTATGTCAAAACATAAAATTTTATACTATCAGGTGATCAACTACTCCATTGAACCAACAGCAAGAAGAATAATGTTGTTATAACAAGACTTCATCACTTTGATGCAGCAAGGAAGGGCAGACACATCATTAATGAGTTGGATGTGTATATATATAAACAAAAGTCATCTTAAAAATAAGAGTTCAATCAAAACTTCATAAACTACATTTTTTTAATCATCTACTCATGGAATACAATTGACTTAGAAGATATTCATACAATAATTTTGCTGATGTAGAAAGGACAAAGTAGAACAATGAAAAAGAAAAAGAATTGCGAAATGAAGACAGGGAAAGGAAGAAAATGCCAGTTATACAACAACAAATGATAAACTCTTTCAGCCTTGTTGAACGTCTAAAAACAAGATCCTCTTGAAAGCCTCTGTCAGTGGTGCCAAAAATAGAATGCTATCTCACAAAAGGTAGAATGACATGGGGATTTCAGTGCGTGTAATCTGATTGTAAACTTCTAAAACAAAATAATCTACCACTCCATGTTTCCTAAACTAGAATAATATATTATAGGAGATATTGGGAGTAAATGAGAGAGATCATAGGAGATTAATTGGCTGATCATATTATGATTTATTACCAGATTTTATGCCTGATTCTATGTTGTAGATCCCATGATATTTGGGAAACCGTTATGTATATATGTGTATATATGTATCTCATCATAGAAATACAGAATTACAGAATAATTATTTTACCTTCCCTATTGTGTTCTCTGCCAGAGTGTTTGTTTCCGGCATTGTCCCTAAAGAATGCTGTCACACATGGTATCAGAGCGGGAGGAGAGATCTTCTGCCGTTGAGTCCACTGCCACCTTCCAAACTGACAGAGGTGCGCGAGTCAATCCACCCAAAGTAGCTGGACTTCAAGGATCAACAATTATGATTGTACCAGATCACCTCACCAGAGATAGCTACATAGAATAGAGTCAATCGATGCTCCTTGCACTCGATGGAAGGAATAAGCTTGATCTGCTGCACAATGACCAATCACCTATCGACGATGATAGTGTCCGCCATCGGTGGAAATCTGACAATTCTTTGGTCGCCTCCTGGCTTCTAAATTCAATACTCCCCATTGTCAGGAAGAGCTTCATGTTTCTTTCTTCTGCAAAGGCGATCTGGCTCATCGTGAAAGAAGCCTATGGGAAGAGACCAAATGCCTCCTTGCTGTTTGACCTATGTGCTCTTCTCTGGGGCATCAAACAAGGCCATCGACCTCTGAACGCGTATTATCTTGAAAAGAACTCGTTATGGCAGGAAGTGGATATGCTTCAGCATCGGGTAAGGTGGAACCCAGAAGATGCCGCTAAATATCGATGGTCTTTGGGAGAGAAACGTGGCCTGAATTCCGTCTACAATGACGCCCGTGGCCACCTCCTCAACTCCTCTCCTTTTCCTTCGATCTCTGAAGCATTTGCCCTTCTGCAAGATGAGGAGTCTCGCCGTCAAGTAATGTTACCAAACACCATCATTGCTTCCCTTGAAATGTTGTCGGTTCTCGCTGCTCGGATGATTGAAGCCAAGAAGGAACGCCCCACTTACGACCATTGCAGAAAGCAAGGTCACACAAAGGACCGGTGTTGGGATCTCCATGGCAAGCCGCCAGACTGGAGACCCCGACAGAGAAAACCCAAAGGTCATATGGCGGATGCTCACAGTGCAAATGAAATGGGCTCCATGACTGTTAGCCCAATATCACAAGGTGTACTTTCTCTAGTAGGCTCAGGTGTGACAGGAACAGGCCTACTACACAGCTCCTTTCACTTGGGCTATAGTATAGCAGGAACAGGCCCAATGCATGGCTCTTCTAACGTGGGCTCAGGTTCTGCAAGCCCAGTCAATGGCTCCTCAACTCAAGACCCATTAACACACATCCTAGAGCGCCTAATTGCCCTTGAAAATCAGTCTTGTAAACAACCTATTGCTAGTGTAGTCCAAAAAGGTAACTTCTTTAAAACCCTTACTACCATTAGAGGTAAGAGTACAGGGCCTTGTTGGATAGTAGACTCCGATGCCTCTGATCATATGACTGATATTTCTCCTTATTTACAACTTATACTCCTGCTACCTCCCATCTCGCAGTTAAAATTATTGATGCTTCTGATTCCTTGGTAACTAGTAGTGGTACCATTAAAGTTTCTGCTACACTAACTCTTCATGATGTATTACATGTTCCCAAATTAAAATGCAATTTATTATCTATGAGCCAACTGAATAAAAGGGAAAAATGTCATGATGATTTCTTTGCTACTCATTGCATTTTTCAGGATCTGTTCACGGGGATGACGATTGGTGTTACTAAGGAGCTTGATGGATTGTATTACCTGAATAACTGTCACCAAACAGTATCTTATTCCTGTAATAAAGTGTCTCTACCTCGAGCTAGTGAGTTGGAATTATGCCATAAAAGATTAGGGCATCTAATTTTCAATATATGTGTAAGTTGATGATCACACTCGTGTTAGTTGGATTTTCCTTTTAAACGATAAATCCGAGGTATGTCAAACATTTATTGACTTTTATCATATGATCCACACCCAATTCCACACCAAAATTCAAACTCTTCACACCGATAATGGTACCGAATATTTTAATCACCAATTATCTATATTCCTTAAACAAAATGGTGTTACTCACAAGAGTTCTTGTCCTTATAGCCCTAAAAAAATGGCATTGCTGAACACAAGAATAGACACCTCCTAGAGACAGCTAGGGCACTTCTCTTTAGTAGCACTATTCCCACCTACTACTGGGATGACGTAGTTCCAACCGCTACTATTCTAATAAACCGGATGCCCTGTAAACCATTGTCTTTCCAAACACCCCTCCAGGTCCTTCATAGTCACTTTAACCAACCATATCTGGAAAATACTTTACCACTACGAGTATTTGGATGTACTGCCTTTGTCCACCTTTTCCACACTCATAAACTCGATCCCAAAGCCGTCAAATGTGTTTACTTAGGGCTTGTTGGAAACCAAAAGGGGTACAAATATTTTGATCCCATCTCTAAACGCCTCTAAGTCACCTGTGATATCACCTTCCATGAGAGTGTTCCCTTTTATCCCTCGTCCTCAGTTCAAGGGGAGCATTGGAATAAACTTCAGACTCCTACTCCGATAGATATTGAACTCACGTACCCTCACTATGAACCTGATCAAATCTATGTTCTTGAGGAATCCGTACATGAGATGCCTAGAGAAAGTAAGAACACTAGTTTTGGGGGAGATACTAACAAATGGGGTCAATTCTATACGCGTCGTAACATGGACATGACAGGTAGTACATCCCAAGCACCTGACACACCCCAAGAATCTGAATCGGGAGTAGGTCCTGACCCAGAAGAGCAAACTACTGACAATCTTGATCTCCCAATAGCTATACGAAAGCAATGCAGAACATGCACGAGATACCCTATAGAGAGATTTGTCTCTTATTAGACTCTATCATCAAAACACTTTGCTTTCATATCTCACCTTAATCAGATCAAGATACCAGAAAATATAAATGAAGCCCATGCCAGTTCTGAATGGAGACAGGCAGTGACAGAAGAAATGAAGGCCCTTGAAGATAACAAAACTTGGGAGATGGTTGAGCTACCCAAAGGCAAGAAAGCAGTAGGCTGTATATGGCAACAATTAATATGTCACACAATCCAATCCAACATGACAGAACAAAGCATGTGGAAATAGATAGACATTTCATACGAGAAAAGATTGATGCAGGAACCGTTGATCTCAGGCATATCCCCTCAAAAGAACATATCGTAGATGTATTACAAAGGGACTTACTAGGGACAAATTTGAATACCTAATTGGCAAGTTTGACATGATAAACATCTATGCTCCAACTTGAGGGGGAGTGTAGAACATATTGGGCATAAATGAGAGAGATCACAGGAATTAAATGAGAGAGATTATAGGAGATTAATTGGCTAATCACATTATGATTTATTACCAGATTCTATGCCTAATTCTATGTTGTAGATCCCATGATATTTGGGAAACTGTTATGTGTATATGTGTATATATGTATCTCATCATAGCAATACAGAATTACAGAAGAATTATTTTACCTTCCCTATTGTGCTCTCTGCCTGAGTGTTTGTTTCCGGCATTGTCCCTAAAGTATGCCGTCACACACTATTTATACCCATCAACTACGGTTGATAAAGTCACCTGCAGAGGTCAAATTAATTGAAGAAATCTGCATCAATTGCATGCCAGGTACTTTAAACTATGGCTGATGAATGTGATATCTGCAACTACTTTTTTATGCCTATATAATAAGCAACTTGAGGATTCTTGGATGTCAATGGTCAACCGCTTCATAAGATTATTGACTCTATTAATCAATGGTGATTTTTAAGTTAGAAATCTTTCTGGAGTTGTGATGGATATTCTTAATATCTTTTGGTTTGAGTAGGCTCTTCTGTTGACAATGTTCCACTCAAAGATGCACCCTTTTGAAGGTATGCTGGCTGCTGGCTGCAAAGGTTGAATATGAATGCAAAATGAGAGCTGCTCAGCGAATGCCGTAAGCATCTTATTATCGTACAATTTGACCTTAAGATTGCAAATTTTCATGTTTGACTTCTGTTCTTGCAAAACTTTTTTCCTACTATTTTTTCCAGGTTCAATCCTGTGGTTGGTGGTGGACCTATTGGAAGTGTTATACATTATTCTAGGCATGATCAAAAGGTCAGTCACTTTCTAAACGAGATCACCTGGTTTGTGGATTTTTCTTGGTTTTGAATCTGTACCATATGTCTGGCAGATTGAAGATGGAAATCTTGTTTTGATGGAGGTTGGTTGTGAGTTGCATGGGTATACCAGTGATCTTACCCGTACTTGGCCACCTTGTGGTAGCTTTTCTTCTTCGAAGGTTAGAATAATCAATTTTTTAATCAATTCTATTATTGCAGAGGCACTGAATAAATGTTTGTCTTATTTTCTTTATCATCTTAGGAAGTTCATGAAAAGTTTGATTTATTATTTATGCTACCTATCTTTTTCACATGACGTTTTGCGTCTCCAATAGCCCTTTCATTGATTAGTCATTGGGTCTTGTTCTGGCATCAATTTGAGACCAAAATGAATATTTGCTTATTGAAGCCCTGATTGACAGGATTAAATTATATGGATTATTAATTTTTAACTAGATGTTTATCTGTTGTACTTCTGCTCTGATTTTCAAAATTTTTAACATATCAACTAGTCATTTCATTACTGAGGCGTTATAGCTTCATTTAAAATGTTCAGAGACCTTTAAGTTCAGTTCCTCACTCTAGGCATTACTCAACTAAAATAAATTTCTTATGATGGCATGATACTGTGTTAAGTTTTCTTCTAAAGGCTTAGCCCTTGCTACTTTAAGCTTCATGCTGGTGTGAAATCTTTAAGTCATTTGAGAATCAGCATGAGATCCAACCTGTATTCAATAAGATAATGGCAGAAGGACAGGGTGCCAGAGAAGTTGAGAGGGTAGGTAGACAACAAGTGGTTGCCTTTTTCGGTTTAATATTACTTCTTTCTTGATAGCAGTTAAAGCTATTGGAGCAAAATAAAGGGAAGTTTGGGGAGACCTTTAAATTGATTTGGTAATTGGGTGCTTGCACTTGGTTAAGTACGTTCTCTGCTTCAGGACTATAAGAAATAAGCTTTATGAGTAGGCAGTTGGCCTTTTGGTGAAGAATAGGCCCCACATTTATTCAAAGCAAACTGATGAGATGAATGAAGTTTGCCTATTTTTGTACTTAATATACTTACACCTGTTTGAATCTCTCATCAATTGCTAGAGGAGGTTGTTGATTTATATGAAGCTCCATGTGAGCAGGCAAAAAAAATAAAAACAAAAGACTTGCTAAAATAGGTCATGTAACCAATGAGTGTTCTTAAATTTGAAAATATGGAAATATATTCAAGTGATAAGATAATTTCCAAATATCTTGTTCATGCACCTGCATGTTTAATGGAAATTTGCCCTTTGGAATAGATTCCCAACGTTCCTCTTTGTTTATGGATCTAGTGGAGCCAAAGCCTGTACCTACCTTACATAGTTGATGATCGTGTATGCATGGGATTTTTTTTTTAATTTTTTATGCTAGTATATGATGTATGAAACTTCTTAGTCTTTGTTTTTTGTTCATACCCAGTGAATTTTGAGAATTTTGAAATGAAAGCCACACATGCAACACATGCCTTAATTCTAAGCTAGTCACATAGCATCTTTTGAAATTACCTTTCAGACCAATATCATGTTTTTTTATATGTTTCAGGAAGAGCTTTATGAGCTTATATTGGAAACAAATAAGCAGTGTGTGGAATTTTGTAAACCTGGTGCTAGCATTCGGCAAATACACGATCATTTGGTACCTTAATTATTTCACCTCTTTCTTAATCAGAAGCCATGTTTTTTGTTATTTTGCCATTATTATTAGAAGCCATTTTTTTTTTTTTTTTTTGCTGCTGTTTATTGCCAATTCATGGATGGATTGAAAAGAAAACTGTTTTGTGATTTTTTTTCTGTGTATTGATAATGTGCTTAGATATAAGGTAGGTGCTAAAGTAAATTTGTAAAACAATTTAGGAACTCTATGACTTTTAGAATGGTACAGTGACGAACTGAAAGGAGATTTATATCAATTCCCAGTGGTCAAGGTTTTTTTGTCTAAACTTTTACACTCAAGGACCAAAAAACCAAAGTAAATATTCATAACAAATTTCAATATCATTTTCCCTTGTATTTTGAATTAATGTAACAAAAGAAATGATTTTTAATTCTTTTTAGGCTATATTGGTTGAGGCAATCAACCCGATCGTGAGGATTGCTATCTTATTAGTGTTTAACCCATCATACTATTTTGCATAATCAGCAACAGTCATTGGAGTGTGCTGGGGACTTCAATATATCTTTTGTTAGACCCGTCTGTTTTTCAGTGGCATCTTTGCTTTTGCTTCACTTGATCTTGCTGCATATTCAACTAACTGCTTCAGCCTTGAATCTTGTTTACCTTAATTACATTTTTTGAAATGGTCTGGTTGATTATGTTGAAATGCTCCAGAAAGGACTCAAGGAGATTGGAATTCTGAGAGGTGTTTCAAGCAGTGCCTACCATACACTGAACCCTACTTCTATAGGTTTCTTTATGCATCCCTTGAAATACAGCTTGGTTAATCTTTTTGCAGACAAAGATTAAGAATTATTATTTGTTGGCTCTACAAACTTTTAGGCTAGTTTGAAATGATAAATACAGACTGGATGTTTATGTTCATCTTATATTGGTCCAGGTCACTACTTAGGAATGGATATTCATGATTGTTCAAGTATTAGCTATGACCGTCCTCTTAAGCCAGGTGTTGTAAGTTGTCTCCCTCACTGTTGATCTTTGTTTTCTTGCCTTAGTTTCTCTAAATTTGAGATAAGCTCAACCACTGGAACTTTGTATAACATGTCCATATATTTATTCCTGCCTTAGTCCTATATAGAGTTTTATTGGATGTGCTAAGAGTAACAGATATTTCAAACCAATACTTTTAAAAGTATGTGATACTCAAGGTCTTCTAAAGCACATTACATATAACTGAAGGAAGTCTTAAAAAATTACACCCAGGGATATTTTTTCTGGCTGAAAATGAATTTTTTTTTTTCCTTATATAAGAACATGGCGATCATGTAGGAGTTTTATTGTTTCCACGTTGTAGCCATGCTGATTGACATTGTTTGTTTAGTTGTTTTTTTGGCCAAAGATTGACATTGTTTGCTCACATATTTGTTAAAAGCTTGTTCTTGTTATTTATTTATTTATTTATTTTGTGCAGGTCATAACTATTGAACCAGGAGTATACATCCCATCTCATTTTGATGGTCCAGAGAGGTACTTAATGATCTCAGAAAATTTGCTCAAACTTAAAATTAATTTGTTACGTATTGGTACAGTCCTGTTCTTACTCCTCTAGTGAAATTCTTTTGGTATATCTGTCTACACAAAACATGCAAATTCATGCATGGGAGGTTGGTACTGAAGCTTCAAGAGTTTCTCCTCTTTCGAAATTCTTTTGGTTTATCTGTCTTGTTAATCGGTGTTGTATTGTGCTAACTCCTCTTATCCTGTTATGTTTTTCTTATTTAGAATCTGGCATGTACCAACAGGCCGAAATCAATCAATTGGAGTTAACAATAATTTATTAGCATGTTTATTGTCTTGATTCTTTAAAGTTTTACTGATTTACTGTGTTTATACATTTTTCCCCATCCAAGAAATGTGCTACTTCATCTGGATCTTGAATTTGTTCCTGAGAATGAAGAATCTTCTTTCTGAAGTTAATCTGTTTCAGTTGTACTCTTGTGACACTATGAATATATGATACGTCATGTGGTTCTTACTTTCATTATTCGGCTTGATTTATCTTATGGTCACTGGCTTCACAACATCAGTAGTGAATCCCAACGTTTCGTGATTTGTAGTATAAACTCTTTTAAGGGTGTGTTTGGATTAGCTTTTGGAGAATAGATTATGGAGAATAGATTATGGGAAGAATAGATTATGGAGAATAGATTCTGGGAACAATAAATTTTGGGAATAAAGATGTTTGGATGATTAGTAATATAATCACTTTTTATATTAGTAAATTACCAAAAAAGGGTATGATATGATTAAAAGTAAGAGAGATGAAAGATGATAGAGAATAAAGAGGAGAGAGAAGAGAGTGTAGAGAGGAGAAAGAAAAAGAGAGATAAGAGAAGAAAGAGGAAAGAGAAGAGAGATAAGAGAAGAGAGAGGAGAGATGATAGAGAAAATAGAGGAGAGAGGAGAGAGGGTGTAAGAAAAAGTATGGGTAGAATAGTAATTGGATAATCCATAACCTAGGTTTCAAACCAAAAGCTATTTTCAGTGGCTTATTCAAAACCTAGGTTTCAAACCGAGATTTTGTCCAAAATCAATTCTCAACAAAAATTGCTGTTTGTGTAAAAAAATTTCAAACCGCGGTTTTGGCCCAGAATTCATTCTCCACCGCTATGCCAAACACGCACTAAGAAATTTTATTTTCAATCTTGGCATCAAGTGTTCTAATTTGGCTTGCCAATGTTTGGGGAATGTGCGATGCCTTATAGTGGCATTGGGATAAGAATTGAGGATGAGGTTCTCATCACAGAAACAGGTTATGAGGTCTACATGAATTTTTTATTTTAAAAAATTGAAATTACACTATCTGATTTATGACAGCTAGAGGAGAAGTGACTCCAGTTGTTTTGAGCATTAGAATAATGTCCCGGCATTGCTTTGTCTTTCACAATAAATGGAAATCAAATCTTCTAATTAGCTGTTAAAATAAGATAATATTTTATTAAAGGGTTAAAATAATATTTGGTCTCTTAAATTTACCCTCATTTTAGTTTTAGTCCCTCGAGTTTTAAATCATAAGTAAGTTTTTTTCCGTCTAAAATAGTAGTCATTATAATTTAATAAAGATCTGAACTATTTTGTCACTTGAGGGACTAAATCTGATGGTTTGAAACTTGAGAGATCAAGACCAAAATTTATATAAATTTGAGAGATCAAAGATTATATTAACCCTTTTTTAAATTTAGAATTTATTATATCTTTTATGTACTATCTGTATTTTGGTTTGTATCCAAGAAAGTGGCCTTTTTAATGATCTTGATTTGCGTCTAAATTTCTCTTTTATGACGACTAAAGCATGTTAGTATCTAACATGCTTTATGTATATTATAAATCTCTAAGAAATTGTGGCTTATCAACAGTATCATATACTTCCTCTGATCTAATATATAAAACGTTACCTAATTAACACAAACTAAGAAATGTTAAAGTCATTTAATGTATCTTAAATTGATAAAATTTGCCTATTTTACGCTTATTGAATAATATGATTTTTAAATATGCATTTATTATTTGTTATATCTCTCTCCTTTGCAAAGGGTAAAAGTATAGAACAATCATTAATTACTTTATTAACCTCTTATATTTTAGACCAAAGTTTCCTTCTAGAATTGGACTGGAGGAAGTATTCTTTATGGGTTGGGGCTATGTCTTATACGAACAATAGTTGATACTGGAATTGTCCCACAGGTCCTTACAGCATCAATTCCTAAGGAAATCAAGCACATTGAATCCCTGTTGAATAACTGCCATGGAATGGGAAAGGATAGCCATAGTAAGATGGGAGCTACAGAGTTAAAAGTACTGTACAAAGAACCAGGACAGTGAATAAGGGAAACTCTTGCCCCCGGCGTGCTCCAACATTTGAATCAGTGAAGACGCAAAAGTGATTATTTTAAGAGGTCTCAAACACAGTTGAAGCCCAATAACAAACCACTGCATAACCATCCATGTTTGTCGAGGCTTGGCAAGTTTATTGCTTTTGTGTACCTATGAACTTAAAGGCCCACCTTCTTTTCTGATTGGGGACGGTGTTTCTGATTATTAGATTATTATGTTCATTATGGCCCCTTACTTAAGGGGTCCATGACCTTACCCAAAAAAAAGCTGGTGGATGATGGATTCTATTAATTGTTACTTCTCGAATAAGAACTTCATCTAGGTAACCAATGGGGTTGAGTAAGAGATTAATCCCTCCTATGCGAATAGCCATATAGCCTAATGGCATGAATGCTTCCTTACAAATAGACATGCGGTCATAGGTTCAATGTAACTCAGGTAGTTAGTGCTTAGCTCTTTAATTCAAAAAAAAAAAAAGCATTGCAGAATCTTTCAATCCTTCAGTCTCCAATTCGCCAAAAAAAAATACAATCAGACAAATGTAGTAAATAAACAAGAATAAACAACCACATAAACGGTCAATTAGGACAAGTCTCGTGTTTCAATGGTGCAAATACCAAAAATTATCCACAAGATCTGAATGGGATAAAGAAGTTGGGTAGTATCAGAAGCAACAGACTTGTTCTTTCCATGCAAAATCCAGCAATCACATTGGCGCATCTAGAACTTCAAGTGTGACAGAAAAAGCTATCAACTAAGAAACCGATCATGATTTGATCGGTTCAGATCGTGGCCTCCATAATCCCAGCCTGTACTTGTGTGCATATTTCAGTATTAACTTCCTCTGCAAAATAAGGAACTATAGATTACAAAGAGTTTGCATGTAGCCCAAAAGCATTTTAATGTCTCGTACTCTCATGGCCCAAAAAGAATATTAATCAAAAGACGTCTTAAAACAAGATAGTGGAAACACCACAAAACCTTTATTCAAACCAAAGATAAAAAGGTGAATTACTATAAGGATCTAAGGAAAAGATTTAATTACCCAAAAGTCTAATAATAACTAAGAAGCATGTCATGACAAGTTCCAGTACAAGAAATGACTATAAGTTTATACTGCTCACTTGTCATTGAGACTTTTTAGTGATTAAATCCCTTAGGACTTCATAGTAATTCCCCCAAAATAAAATGGTCATATTACTGCAGCCTGTTTAGCAAGCCAGGGAGTCATTGTTCTTCAGATAGGTCTGAAAAATCAAACAGAAAAGGGCCACGAAAAGAATCTAATCTCCCATAGAAGGTCCGAATAATAATTCACATAGATTCCCTAATAATCGGTCCAGCACATATATATTACAATGACATCAAAATAACTGAGCATATTAACACTTAGGAAATTGACACTGCATCCTCATGAGAAATTGACAATGCATAATAAAGAAACTCACAGATCATTGACAACACATTAGATTAGAGAGTATATGACAACATAGCAGGGAAGTTACTCTTCATAATAGAACCTTCCCTATTCCCTTCAAATTTTCTCTTCTTTCTACCATTTATTAGTTGTGGTATTCTATCAGTGGACAGAGTCAATCAAGAAGTAGAATGCTATATAGTACGCCTACAAATTCTAAGACAAATTCCAAATAAAATGGAGCTGAACATAACAGATCAAGTTCATAAGATGCTCAATGTCCAGCTTAAGTAGCATTTGGTTGGAAAACAAAGATATTATAGTTTGAATAATGACACTGGCCAAAGATAAAAACAGGATTTAACTAACAGAAACAAAATGTAGGATAAATCCACAAATTTGTACAAAAAATACAGACAATAATGAAAGTTTAGCAACATATGTATTAAGAGAAATTCATAAGAATTTAAGAAATGTCTTAAAGACCCAAGAAACCAGTCATTGACATGACATTTATGCATGAATAGTAAGGCATATACATAGGTGCTTTTGCAAATGATAGAATGTTCTTGTATCTGCACGAAAAGAAGACAAGTGGAGATATGATTGGGAATTTGGGATTACATGTTTACAAGGAATGCCCAGCTTCTTGAGCTTGAGAGTACGACAGACAAGAAGCTTCTGGAAGTCACTGACTTCTGTTTCAAGCTTAGCGACATGGGATTCAACTCCATTCCCTATTCCATTTAGAAACTCAGGGATTCCAACCTTTGCTGCAGCAGCAAGCATCAAAACAAGATTATTATCAATCCATAGGTCTGCCACTTATAAAACAATAAAACTTATCCATAGATGAGGGCATTTTAAGACCAACGAAGCATAATCATTCATTTAACTCTAGAATAGCTAATCCTGAGAAAGGCTTAAAACAGGTTATTTTTCCAAGTTCTACAGACTCAATAACGACAAAACAATGAAACCCTCATCCCCATTTCTACAAATGAATGGCAGACTGACGCTAAGTGGTGCGAGAGATTAAAAATAAAATCCGATTTTGAACGGACCCGGTATCACAAAGCTAAAATTTACGCATCCCAAGGCCTCTTCTACCATTACCATACTTTCTGATTTGGGCATATCAAATAGGGAATGAAAATGAAACACGGAGATAAATTGGTAGCGAAAGGGAGGATGCATTACCGATATATGGAGTTGATTTAGAGAAGAATCTAGAGGAATAAGGTGGAGAAAGGGCCAATGTTGACACCAAATTAGTCCCAATGATTCGCTTCATCCACGCCATATTGCCTTCCGTCTTAAACCTTCGAAAAGCCTTTGAACAACCAATTACTCAAGCCAACTCAATCCTCAATCCCAGCTAACGCGATATGGAAGTGCGTCGCTGCTGCTTTCACAACCCGGGCTCCGACCTCAAGTGAAGCGAATTAACGCATGCGGTTCCTCTACAGCGCCTTGTCTCTTCAGCCTCTCTACACCCGAGATCTCGTCGGTCTGCACAATCTAACGGTTCATAAAATATATGCTGGTATTGGTATTGGTATTGGTATTGGTATTGGTATTGGCTGAATAAATTCTCCCATTGGATAGAGCTGGGAGGTTTAAGGCCTTGCAATAAAAATATTTCTTCTAATTTTTAATATAAGAGTTAGATAAAGATTGTGTTTGATCCTAAATATAATATTTTAATTCATTTTATCTTCTAAATTTATAATTTATTTTCTCAAAAAATTCCTATTGATTGCACACATAAGAGATTTTTATTCAATAGTAGTCAAGATGAAAGATAGCATTTTAAAAAAATTAAACAATATTTATTATAAATAACTAACATAATAAATTTTCTTAATTTATCGAAAATAGTTATCTAACTATTATAATAATGATAAGATATAGTAACACATTTAATAGGTTTAAGGCCAATAGAATGTACATACATATTTTTTTGAAACAATTACGAGAGATATAAAAGGCCAAAACCTTATTTAACATAATTTCTAACTAATAAATATTAGTATATTTCACAACCTAGTATATAAGGCAAGTTTGGTCTTATTCATCAAAGGAAGACTGGGCCAGTGAAGTTGGACTGGGTCAACCCAATCCAATTTCAAAAGAAACAAATCAAAAAAAGGGATTTTTTTTGTCAAGTTGGACAACTAGACCGGGTTGAACAGAGCCCAACCCGGTCCAGCCCAAAAAAATATAATAATAATTTTTAAAAAAATATGGAGGCAAAGGCGCCATGTGGCAGTATGTGGAAGCCATGCGCTGGCCCCCGAGAGTGGTTCTGTCCATTTTTTTTTTATTTTTTTCTTGATTTAATTTTCCAGGGGCTTGTGAAGGCTCATCCAAACTCTGATTGAGGTGAGTTTTGTTTCTAAAAAATCCCTAAAATTAATATATTCATTTTAATATATAATTTGCCTATTTTGGGGGAAATTTTGGACCTATTCTTGAGTATTTAGTGTATTTTCTTGTACTTTTACATGTTTAAAAGTTCTAAAATATTATGATAATTTATATTATTTAATTTCTTAGTGAAAATGAGTCAAATGACTTCAAGTAAAACTGAAATCACTAAATATAGTTCGTTAAACTCCTCCTATCTGGATGATGAATTTTCAGAAAATGAACCTCAGAGTGAGGATTAAGATCATGAATCTCTTGAAGAAGAGGATCTGGAGGAGCTGGTAGAGATTAATTGTCTAGAGGAAGATCTTGACGAGGACCCTGAAAAAATCCTGATGCAGATCTATAAGGGGACTTGAGCTTAACCCTAAGGAGGATCATGAGGATCCAGTGGAAGATCCTTTACCCGAGGAGCTTCAATTGATGTTCAGAGATTCTGGATATGACTTTACGCCTTCTTTCCCTAAACAACTTATGAACTGGGAAGAAGAAGAAATAATCCAACCCAGTACCCCATCTTTGGCTAGGAGGATAACTAAAGATCAAGCAACCAAACTAACAAACATAAAAGGCATTTATAAAGTTCCCCATGATTATGCCAAGTTCAAACCTAATAAGAAAGACACGAAATTCTACACCGAAGTCATGAAAAAATACATAAGACAAGTAAGAGACAGAGGCTGGTACACCAAAAAATCTTTCTGGGTTGACGCTATAGAGAGAACTTTAAAAAAATTTATGCTTAACTCAACAAATCTCAGAAAACTAAGGAGAGTTGTTCTTAAATTTTTCCACTCTCATCTTGATTGATGTTTCCTTGTACTAACTTTCCTTATATTTGTTGTACTAGAAAACATGCTTAAAGAAGCTCATTTAAATTGCAATTTTATTATTTGTGTATAATCTAAGCATTCTTATTATAAGTGGGAGCTTTTAGAAGATGAGGCTTCTAAAAGTTGTAATTCATTGTTAAAGTATTTGTATAGAATTTCTGATAGCACATAATGGTTATTGCTAGTATCTGTGTGATGGAAGGTACAAACGTATGCTCCTGATTATGGATTTTGTAGTGTCATTATTTTCTAGTCAAGAATAATATAAGTACGCGACATTGTATACTTTATTGTGCTATATGACTAAAATGTTCTTTGGTATGATTCTCTTTTGAAGAGAACCTGGATTTGCCTAAGAACTGAAAATAACAACTAAGAACAGTATTGCTGAACCAAATAAATGCAAAAAAAAAACTCAACGGGAATAACTGGGATATCTACCACCCAAAGGTCCAATACTTCTGAGAGGAAAAAGATGCTATTGAACCTTTAATGACTGTTATGGTTAAACCTAAAGCTGGGAATACAGTCCAGCATAGGAGAGACCAAGAGACTTACCAGGCTTAGAGGAAGAAGAATAGCATAGCTAGAATCATGCTTCTTAGGTCATGGCAGATGACCTCATGTGTGAATTTGAGACGCACAAAACTGCTCAAGCCATGTGGATTATACTAAAGCATAAATTTGGCTATGTTCCACCACCAAACTTAGGAGGTTAACAATTAAGTTCAGCACCTATAAGCTTAAGCCAAACAATACTATAAAGCAACATCTGAGAGAAATGGCCAACATGATCAGAGAACTAAAGGAACCTAGACATACTTTATCTAATGAACAACAAGTGCAAGCTATGGTCAGATTTTAATATCCCTAATTTTCTGTATTGATTTGTATGTACAGATTGAATGAAATATATGAGATATTTTTTCAAGAAAAGATGTGGCCATTTATGTAAAGAAAGGGATTAAATTGAAAAAGAAAGAAAATGCAAGGACTTAAGTGCAATTATGAAAAGTTTAAGGCTAAAAAGGAAAAGCAGACAAAAATATGGGGTCTTTAAGTGTAATTTTAGCCAAATTTGAGGGACCTAAGTGCAAAGAAAAAAAGTTCCCCGGGGCCAAATTGTAATTAAAGAAAGTTAAGCTAGAAGTGGTTTGGACTGCCCAAAAGCATTTCAGGCCTATATTTTACCAGTAGATAGAGCAAGTGATGCTGGGTAATCCAGCTTAATACAGGAATTTTCTCAAGACTCCAGATAGCCAAAATTTATCTGATAATGAAAAAATTATAAAAATTATTATCGAATATCCTAGACCTCAGATATACGTGAAAAATTACAGGATGATGCGTCTTGATGAGGCGGATGTCAAGAAACTGACAGAATATCGAAAGGAGGTCTGTAGAAAAAGTTATTCACAAATTAGTAAATTCAGACGTGAGTGTGTGACCTCCGGGGATCCGATTAGGAGATTTATCGGTATTCAAACTGAGACGAAATGAGATCAGATGACATCAGTCAGATGCTTGTTATGACCCAAAGGGATGCCTTGACGCAGTATGCTAGTCTATCTGATAAAAGGAGCCGATGTCCGGAGACGTGTAGGAACGGTGTATAATGGAAAAAGTACTCAATGAATATCGTCGGGAGAGATTTCTTGTGAAATGTGCCAGCAAGGTAATGGACCCTAAAAGGCCCAAAAATGGTGCCATCAAAGGCCCAATAAGACACTTGGACTGATAGGTGGGCCAGTGTCCAGTAGAACCCCGGAAAAGTGTGAAATTACGAAAATACCCCTGTGTTGTCTTAAGGAGAAATAGATGAATGGAGGGCATTTTGGTCATTTTGGATAGGCCAAAATGCCAAGGCATACACAGGTGAGGTTAGTCAGAGTCAATATATGCTCGACAAGGTACAAAAAGGTGTGAAATGATGATTTTGCCCTTAGGGTTAATATAGAGCAAGAAAGGGTACCAAGGGTATTTTGGTTATTTTACAAGGGATCTGCAATTAAGTTTGGACCTAGTATAAAAATGTTAATGATATAAAGGACCCAGATACTAAATTTAAGGTCAGAAGACATATTATGGAATCTCAGAAAAATTAGATTCAAAAAACAGTCCAGTTTTCGAGGAATCGGACAGGGCCGGTACCAGATTGAACTGGAAATTTTCCAGAGGCTTCTTGAACCCTATAATTTTGTCACATGCTGAATAGGTGACCCATGAGTTGTCCCCTTGAGTGATGTCATCAAGATGATGTCATAAATAAAAAGAAAAGAAATTCCAAGATTAAATCTAAGCCACAAGATCAAATAGTAACCAAAATGATCTTGGCCTTTCATTTCCGCCCAAAATTGTCTATAAATACCCCCACTTTCAGCTTCATTTTGGCATGCATGAGAACCATAGGGAAACTCTTGCAAATTCAAAACTCAAGCCAAGAGGAAGCAAGCACTTTGGAAGAAACATCAAGGTAATTACTCCTCTTGATCCTAGACTATGTTCTAGTAGATTTGCTCTTGAGTTTAAGTGGTTTTTGAGGCTTAAATCTTGTGGAGGTGCTTCTGGAATTTCTGTGTATGTGTGAAAAGAACATGAGTTTTATGTTATGGATAGTTTAGACAAGCTCAAACAAGCTAGAATCAAGTGGTAATGGCTTAGGAATTCAAGTATGTTTGTGAATCCAAGATCATGTTCTGTTCTGTATAGTACGAAATCACTGTTCATATGTTGGAATTTCATGGTTTTGATGCTTCCAATGAGTTTAAAATGGAAAATTGTGTGGGGTTATAGTAGGGAAACAAGTATTGGAAGCATTGGAATCAAAATGAGAATTTTTGGGAAACAAGAGGTCACTTTTCGGTTCTGTACAGAAGTGTAAGATGCAATTGGATTCTGGAATTTTTGAATGCATATTTGGATTCTACATGAAAAATTATGTGGGAATGAACCATGAGAGTTTAGTTTGGAAGGATGTAAACCTAAGTCACAAAGTAGAGAAAGAAAGGGACTTAATGAAACCCTAGTCTTGAGAATGGTTTGAATTGAGTTGTAACTTGGTGATTGTTTGGTTATGCCTAGGTTTTGATATTTGTGGGAAGCAAGGATCAAGCCAAGAAGGAACTCACAAAGATACCTATAAGGTAGCAAGAATACTTAACTATAAACTTATGTTGTTTGATTAATATGCTTGCTTGTTATGTGTGAAGTTTGGTTGAGCATGATATGTTATGTGATGATGATTATGATAATGATGATGAGTTATGAATATGTGCAACTCCTTGCAACCTATGTCATGACAATATGCATGTTAAAGTTTGCCTATGTATGATCATGAATTAGCTCCCATTGCATGATAACATGTTAGGCATTTCATCAAGCATGCATAACCTTATAGTTGTATGACTTGCTATTGAGATTTCCATGAAATCTCATTCCTTCCATATGTATATAATCATGATCTAGGTACTGGAACTTCTCAAGGAAGAGGGTAATTGTGAATGAATAATGTATATATGACCTAGATGGCATGTATTTAACCTAGGGAAGATTGTATGGTATGTAAAAACGTATGCACTCACTGGAACCAACCAAGGTAGAACATTTCCATCGATCGTTTGAGTGACTTATCCGACAAATTTTCACATGAAATTTGGCATGAATATAGATAAGATCTATATCTTTAATTGGACACCAAGAAATCCTAATTTGGTTAAGAACTTGAATTGTTATGATTTTTCAAAGTCGGGATTTAAAATCTGGATCAAGATAAAACGAGCCTTGAGAGGCAGTGAGATTCATATATACGCGGTTTTCATATAGCAAATGAATGAATTTTTCAGAAAAAATTTTATGAGGTTAAAGTATACATATGGAGATTTAAATCCATGTGTAACACGACTCATTTGGATAAGTATTCAAAGAGAAATTAATTTTTGAAAATGAGACACAGAATCTGGAAGTTCAGGATTTACCAAATGAACAGTGTTTTTAACGAATAAACTGATTTCATTTGGACAAGGAAATCTCATTTTCATATTTTTCCATCAAAGCAAAACGAAATAGCTTTCATTAGAAATTAGAACCACCTTGTTTCGATTTTTCTAGATTTAATCATGAATTTCCAAAGTTCATGCTGCAAACTGAAATTACCAAGTGAACAGTACCCAATAGCCTAACTCTTAGAAATTCATGTTTCTAAGGTAAAATGGTGTTCCAATGTTCTAAGATACTTCCGATTGAGTATATGTAAGCATGAGATTAAGGATGTTTCACAGATCGCTCCTTACTGGTTGGGAGTATATGAAAGTCAACTTAACATACAATAAAAATATCATTACTTTTAACGATGCAGCTAGACATTTTAAGTTATAAGATTAGCATCTTGACGCTTATAGGACCTCTGGACAGGCCTATTTGACTAAGGATGCTAGCACTTCACAATCAAAGCCCTATTTCAATAAGGGTGAGAAATTCCAAAAAGAAAAGGAAGAAGGGAGGTCCTTAATTTCAAAAGGGCGAGAAACAATTAAAGAAGAAGGGTCAGAAAGGAGAAAAGTAGAAACTGGACCTAAAGAAGGTCAAGTGCTTTGTCTGCCAAAAGATGGGCCATTTCGCATGTAACTATTCTAAACAAGATAAAAGCCAAAATGTATTAGTGAATTATATGAATTCACATGCCTCATATGATTCTAGTATTGTTTTCCTAACGGAAACAATCTCTTCTTCTTAGGTTATTGATTTAAGCTCCACAGACCACGTACCCAAGGATTGAGAATCCTTCATGAAGTATCGTCAATTGCTGTATCAAAACAAGTGGCTTTACATATAGAACAATACGAGAATCAAGGTTAGAGGTATTGACACTTGAAAATTCACTTGCGTGGTGGAAATACCTTGATGCTTCATGATGTGCTTCATATTCCCGACATCCGGTAGAACTTGGTCTTTGTGTTATGCCTTTTAGGGTTTGGGTTTGAAGTGAACTTCCGTGATAAAGTTGCAAACATTTTTAGCAACTTTATATCTTATGGTTCGGCCTTCCTATTCAAGACGTTATTTATTTTGGATATTGTTGGTGGTTCTATTGTTAATGAATGCTTTGCTATTTCTTCTAATATTATTGACATGAATGCCTGGCACGCTAGACTAGGATATATTAATCAAAATAACATGATTAAACTGGCAAAAGAAGGATTGGTGGGTTCCACTGTAAGCATGGAAATATCTTAATGTGAAACCTATCTAGCGGGCAAGGCAACAAGAAAGCCTTTTCTGTAAGGGAACAAGAGATGAGAGTCTATTGCAATTAATACATTTTGACATTTATGGTCCAATGAGTGTGAGGGCAAGGCATGTAGCTTGGTATTTTATTACATTTATTGATGAATTTTTGTGATATGATCATGTCTATTTGTTCTCACATAAGTCTCAAGCCCTTGAGTATTTCAGACGATACATTAATAAGATATAGAATCAAATGGATAATAAAATCAAAGTATTATGCACTGATCGAGGTCGTGAATATTTGTCTGATCAATTCAAACAACTCTGTAAAGAAAAAGGGATAATTAGACAACACACTTTCCCTAGAACTCAACAACATAATGGAGTTGTTGAAAGAAGAAATAGAACTCTTCTAGACATGGTTAAGTCTATGGTGGCTCAAGCAAACCTACCAGTTTCATATTGGGGTGATGTTTTGTTGACAATGTTGGAGATTATGGGGCCAATCATTGTATTATGAATATTGTTGATTTATGAATTTCTTAATTATATTATCACATTATTTGCATGTTTACTGTGATGACCATCCTTGGATAACTCATGATCTTATCCTAAATATCTCTGGTCAGTCATCTATATGGGAGTAGAGATGAAATAAGACCAGTATGACTTTGAAGATGTATAGAGATATAAATCAAAGTCATAGACACATGTAAGAGTACAAGGTGTTGGACCGACCCGCTATGAGAGAGCTGCATAAGTTAAGTCATAAGCTTCTCTCATATACAAACCATGTCATTATGCCCTTTGACCTGAGATCATCATGGATTCCTACATGACAAACGCTCAGCTTTGACCTAGTCAAAAGTCACTTTTGACCGAGTGATCATAAAGACTATGTTCGGGCTCAGTGCTTTTTCATGCAGAGGAATGTGAATGGTCAAGATGGAATTTGTCCCTCACATTTGTAGAGAGATATTATTGGGCCCCTCAGTGAGTGAGTCTGAGAAATGTATGGCCATACTGTAATGGAAAGGTAGTTCCATTTCTATAGTCAAACTACTCAGGGATCGAGAAAATAACGGTCAGGAACAGGAGGATGACGTTCTCCATGCCTCATCCATGACCAAAATATCGTGTGACAAGAGGAACGTGATATGGTTGTATTAAAGGTAACATCGTTCATCGATCCTCATATGATTTGGGTAGTCGTAATGTCTTGCTAGAAACCGCTTACGACTTGTGGGTCAATATAGTGACTAGCCCATTGCCAACTTCATATGGGCCTACAGGGTCATACACAAAATAGCCCAACACGAGCTATGATTTCCAGATTCATTGAATCTAAGACATGTCCAGATTCAATGAATAATCTAAGGTGGATATATATATTTTATATATATAAAAATTCATATATATATATATATTATATAATATAAGAGATATTTGCAAGATTTAATTTATAAGGATAAATTAAATCTCTATCACTTTTGAATTTAAATTTAAATTGATATGATCTATTTGAATTTGAAATTTAAATTGATAAGATATCTCAAATTTGATTTATGAGAATAAATCAAATATAATTCTGTCTTATCTTTATTTTAAATTAAATAAATAGGTGAATTAAATCTATGGGACGGATTTAATATAAACCATATTTATTTAATTAGTTTCTTATCAAATTATGCAATATATGATATTGTATTAATTTCATAATTAATATAAGATTAATTCTGAAATCCAACCCAATCAGAACACCGATTGCATCCTATATATTTGACATTAGGGGCTAGGGTTCTGGGAGATGACAAAAGGGGCAAGGAGAGTGCAAAAGGTTTGCAGATAAGAAACGGCAAAAATAGAGACGGTGAGGACGGATTCTTGAGAAAGCCCTAGAGGGACAAGAGGCGCTAGCATGTCGTTCGGGGTTGGAACGCTGTTCGTGTGGATACCAGTAGAGGAAGCTGTCACATCCTTATTTTTATATATCTTAAGGACCATTCAGTAGCAATTAGAACCACTTTCAGGGTCATTGAAGTCTAAACTCTTAATCTGGAATTTTATTCTTATCGGGTACTGTTCATTGTGGCAAATTCCAGATGAGTGACCTGAATTTGAAAAATCATAACTAATTCTAGAAAAATCGAAATGAAGTGGTTCAAATGGATACATGAATATAACTTAATTATATTTCAGGAAAAAATCATTGGTTGACCATTCCTTGACAAATTTAACGTGGGTCAACGTTTTAACTTTACTGTTCATCCAGTAATTTTCTCCTGAATCCAGCATTCTGGTCCCAACTTTAACAATTTATATCTTTTCGCATATACATCCAAATGAAGCATTCTATTCATAAAATTAAAGCTTAGTATGTCTAATATTTACCATAAAAATATCATACATTTATTCAACCATTTACTATTTTTAATGATTTATCAAACATCAATAGGTCTCCACGGATTACTGTTCACAAAGTCATTTTTCAGCAACCAACCTTACATATTAGTGCATACATACATCACATATTAGTCAAACATGCCAGATAATAATCATTATTAAATAATTAACTGTTATACATCAGTGCATGATTAACATCCTCATATTTCTATTACATTTTTGTTGTCTAAAATCCGGCAGCATCACTGCTACATTCCTTCTGTAGAAAGTAACCGATTTTGTACCGATTCGGTAATTCCCGTAGGAACTACCATTCTACGTAAGTACCCAGGAAAGACTGGATGAACCTGCTAGGTCCACTCACTTCCAGCCTCCTTAGACAGCACCTACATACACAGTACGTATCAGTTCCTTTCTTTGTCCCTACTTTGGTGCCAGAATTTCGGCAGCATAACGGCGTCTCTTAAAATTTTCAAATTTTATTTTGACAGAACTTTCCCTGTAATGTTATATATGGGAATGAGATTCAAAAGAATCTCAGTAGCAACAATCATAACAATATATGTAATGCAGAGTGACAGTGCTTGCTTGTGATTGTGTACAGATAAGTATGCTGCATGCTTCAATATTCAATAACATATGATCATAGCATTGTAATAGAGCTTCAAGCATAATATATAAGACAACAATCCAACCAAACAATAGCACAACAATTCACAAAGACATTACATAGAAGTTAGGATTAGTTACTACCTCAAAGACAGAACTCCAGAACTTCTACACTGCTTCCAACTCCACCAGAACTTCCTTTCTTCTTTCTTTTTCTCACTTTCTCTCTCAAGCACTTCCTTATCACTCTAAAGTGCTCCTTGGCCGTGAGAATGAGAGGCATGGGGGGTATTTATAGTTTTGATCAATGGCATTCTTGTAATTTTGAAGCCTTATGAACTTGTGGTCCTGGTTTTTCCTGAAATTTCCTATTTTTCTTTATTCCTTTTACTGCATCATCCATGACATCATTCAGGGTCACCTCATGGGACACCTCACCTCACACATTTATCACATGGCACAAATGGAGGGAGCTAGAAGCCTTCTGGAAGCTTTCTGGTCCAATCTGGTACAGGCCCAGTCCGTCGCCTCGAAAACTGGACCGTTTTCTGAATCTAATTTTTCTGAAAACCCATATTATGTCTTCTGGCCTTGAACTTAGTATCTGGATCCTTTATATCATTAACATTTTAATACTGGGTCTAAACTCAATTACATATCCCCTGCAAAATGACCAAAATACCCCTGGATGCCCTTTCATGCACTATCTTAACCCTAAGGGCAAAACCATCATTTTACACCTTTCTGTACTTCATTAGGGCATATACTGACTCTGGTTAACTTCACCTATATATGTCTTGGCCTCTAGGCCTATCCAGAATGACCAAAATGCCCTTTACACACCTGCTACCCCTTTAGTACTACACAGGGGCATTTTCGTAATTTCGCACTTTTCCGGGGTTCTGCTAGACACTGGCCCACCTATCAGTCCAAGAGTCTTATTGGGCCTTTGTTGGCACCATTTTTGGGCCTTTCTGGGTCCATTACCTTTATGGCACGCATTTCGAGGAATCCCCCTGTCCATGTTCACCTAGTATTTTAGCTATTATGCACCGTTTACACACATATCCGGACACCAGCTCCTTCTGTCAGATACACTGCCCTACTGTGTCTGGGAAGCCATTTGGGTCATAACGGGCATCTGACTGTTGTTACCCGACCTCATTCAGTCTTAGTTTAAATACCGATAAATCTCCCTATCGGATCCCTGGAGGCCTCATACTCCCGTCTGGATTTACTAATTCGTGAATAACTTTTTCTACAGACCTCCTATCGGTATTCTGTCCGTTTCCTGACATCCTCCCCATAAGGGCGCTTCATCCTGCAATTTCTTACTTATATTTGATTTGTAGGATATCCGGTAGGAATTTTTATAACTTTTAGATGATCAGATCATTTTTGGCTATCTGGAGTCTTCAAAAATTCTGGTATTAAGCTGGATTACCCAGCGTCACTTGCCCTATCTTCTGGTGAAATCTGGGACTAAAATGCTGTCGGGCGGTCCAAACCACTTCTGGCCTATTTTTCTTTAATTATACTTTAGCCCCAGGGAACTTTTCTTCTTTGCAATTAAGTCCCTTAAATTTGGCTAAAATTACACTTTAAGACCCCACATTTTTGTCTACCTTTCTTTCCTAACCTTAAACTTTCCATAATTACACTTAAGTCCTTTCATTTCCTTTCTTTTGCAATTTAATCCTTTTCTTTACAAAAAGCACCATATCTTTTTCCTGAAAAAGAACTCATATATTCTATTTAATCTGTACATAGAAATCAGTACAAAAAATTAAGGATATTACAGAAGCTGATCTAAGTTGTCGACTTCTTACGATCGAGAAGAGAACACTAGGTATAACGGCGAGTCGCGACTAGTAGACACTTAGGTCGCGACCATACAGGCGTCCTGAATGTCAGAAAATTGAAAAGAGACGACAGGTCGGGACTAGAAGCTGAGGAAGTCGCGACTGACAACTCCAGAGGCTACAGGTCGTGACTATTAGCTAAGGAGGTCGCGACAAAAAACTCCAGAGGCGACAGGTCGTGACTATAAGCTGAGTAGGTCGCGACTGAAAACTCTAGAGGTGAAGAGTCGCGACTAGTAGACATGGAGGTCACGATGACAGCTCGAATACCGAAGGTAACACTTCTTTCTCTTTGACATAAACACATTCGGTAGATCCTGGCAGGGAATGGAAAAAATTTTAAAAGTTAATTTTCGCTGCGTGTCTTCCAATTCCCTACAGACAACAACCTTCATATTTAACTGTGTGCTCTCAAAATCAGTCGCTTCCATGCCCTATGAGTTATGGATGAAACCCAAGCCAGATTTAAACATCCGTAGACCATAGGGGTTAGTAGCTCATATCCATGATGATTCCTATAAGTATGGGAAGTTGGGTCCTAAAGGAAAGAAGTGCATCTTTATACTTCAAACAATCAATAAGGATACATTTTCATAGGTGAAAATGAGATGGAACAATGACTGAAATGGTATCACAAGATGCTACATTCATTAAGATTGAATTTCCTCATAGAGAAGGTGTTGACCATACTATGTATAACAAATTGAATGACTAAAGACATCTAGGTATGTCAATTTGAGTGGGAGCTAAGAAAGGATAACACAAATATCGAAACAAAAGAAGAAAAATAAGCAGGAAACTCCCCTCAAAAGGAGTAACAAGAAAAGTATTCCTAAGAGACACTTTCAAATAGATGGAGAAGCACTCCTAGTTACTCCTGAAGGGGACGATGAAGCCTGTTTTATACAAGAGGCCTTGTCAAGTCCTGCTAAGGAGGAGTAGAAGAAAGCAATGGAAGAAAAAATAGACTCAATAAAAAAGAACTAAGTCTGGGAGTTAGCTGATCTACCAAAAGGGCGTAAAACCATTGAGAACAAGTAGGTTCTCAAAATTAAGAGAAAAGTGGATAGATCAATTGACAAATATAAGGTTCTATTAGTAATAAAGGAATATACACAACAAGAAGGGATATATTATGACGCTACCTTCTCACCTATTTTGCGCTTCAATTCTATAAGACTTATTCTGACAATAGTAAATAGTTTAGACCTAGAATTACATCAAATGGATGTAAATACTGCATTTTTGAATGGTGATCTGTATGAAGAAATCTATATGTAACAATATTAAATTTCATTGAGAAAGGAATAGATAACAAGGTCTATAAACTCAAAAGGTCTATTTATAGACTGAAGCAATCATCCAAACAGTGGTATTTGAGATTTCATAAAGTAATAACCTCATATAACTTTCAGATGATAGAAGAAGACCATTGCATCTATATTAAGTGGTTTGAGGACAATTTTGTTATATTATCCTTATATGTAGATGATATACTATTGGCCAGAAATAGTCTAAATTCGGTAGTAGCTATTAGGCATGGAAACAAGCAAAGCTAGGCCTGTTAAGTAACAATTCAGCCTGAGCCTGACCTGTAGCTTGTTATAGGCTATTTTTTGAGCCTAAGCCTAGCCTGTAAAAATGCCTAGCCTGGCCTGAAGCCTATTAATATAACCTAATTTTTTTAATTTTAGTGACAAATCCTATAATAGGTATTCGTAATAGGCCTTCATAACAGGGATTCGTAACAAGCATTTGTAACAGGCTTTCATAACAGGCCCTTGAGAGGCCTTTGTAACAGGAGGATTTTCTATGGATTGTATTTTAAAAAAATGCAAATAAGCTTTTCATCACATTAATCAATCTAAAATTAAAACTAACTCAATCTAAATTATAAAAAAGATCTATCATTAAGGTCCATATATAGCAACCACCCTAAAAAAATAGTCCAAATCAACAGATTATGCATACTCAAATGGTGAAGATAGGACTCACATCACATATAAGAGCATGATTTTAAATCTTGGAAATGATATGAAAATTTTGCTGATAGATTTATGAAAATGGTAACTTCATATATTAGCATTTCTGTGACAGTTCTAAAACCTGCTCTACTATGATAATCCTTTGAAATCTAACTTATCTACATTGCTGGTGCTTTACAATTTGCATCACTAATGCACCAATTTATTACTAAATATATATACTTGTTGCACGTTAAGAATCAACTTCATGAGCATTTTAACCCTTAAAGCATGGGATAAATGAATATTGTAAAAAATATAATTGTCAAGAAAGCATACACACCAAAGAATTTTTGTAATGCAATGAACCAAATGGGGTACACTCAAAAGCTGGCAATACTCTTCACACTCACCATTATACAAACCATCACATTAGTTCAAAGGCTTCTCAACTTCATATGGTCACCTAAAAATGTTAGCCTAATTCCTCCCATTCTAGCCTAGTTAGATTATAGCTTATAGAAACTTAATTTATAGTACCTTCTTTGATTATATATCACTCCTTTCACTAGGTTTAGGGAAAAAACAAGTGAAAATCGCATTCTAAAGTAGTAATTACATTTCTATACAAAGAGAATCCTACAAAAGGATTGAAATTTGTATGTTAAAAGTTGAAGTAAAAGCAAAACTATCGATCAATTAAGGCCTCAAAAGTTTCATATTTGATCCCTGTCCAAAACCTAACCATCTATAATCCATAGTTAACCAAAAATAGATAAGACAATTAATCCATAGTTAACTAAAAGAATGCAGTTAGTTATACTTGAGCGATTCAATATAGATTTTTCTTACCATGTGAACGTTAACAACAAAAATTTGAGTCTATTTGAATTATATGGAAGTGCTCAATTTCCCAACTTCCTCTTTCATCATGCTTCAAAGGCACAAGTAAATCCTCAGTGATATGGGAAAGATTCAATTTTCAAACTTGCTACTTTCCAAATTACTCTAAGAGCGAACTTCAACGGGAAATGAGACCTTGATGAAATCCTATTTGGAGGAATTATTTCAAGAAGAGAATCTGACGCCAAACGATGATTCTTGCCAGCTTTAGAATCACCATCATTGGGATTTGAAACTAGTACTCCTTTGTCCTTCTTCATATGCTCCCACACACAATCAATATTTTTGGGCATTTACCATTATAGATGCCAACTTTTTGGGCTAGCTTTTCGCATGTTAGGGTTCTATCAGTGGAATTAAAAACATAGAGAGAGAGAAGACAGACCTGAGCAACGTGAGTAATAACTAAGGCAGAGCGGTAGTCGGTGGATTTGGAGAGTAGAGACTGGAGAGTTAACGACGATGAGTGGAGGCTAGAGAGACTGGGCAAAGAGACGAAGATAGACCTGAGTAGCATGAGCAGTGTGAGTAGAATGAACATAGGGCTTCGATCTGGGTTTTAGGTTTTAGAAAAAATCAATAATAAGATGCGTTGGTTCAGTGGTCTAATTCTTGTATTGTGTTTAATAAGTGATGGGTTCGACACCTACTTATTGCACTTATATATTAATGTATTTTGGTAATAGGCTTAGGCCGTCTGATAGGTCTAACAGGCTTCTTAAGGAGTTTGAACCTGGCCTCTTAAGGAAAATAGGCTTTTTTACAGGCCTAAGCTTGTGTATTTTTTTAAACAAGCCAAGCTAGGCCAGGCCAAATACAGGCTAGGCCACAGGCCCCTGATAGGCTGCTTAGTGTAACATCCCTAATTTCTGTACTAAGTTGTATGTACAGATTGAATAAAATATATGAGATGTTTAGGAAAAGATGTGGCCATATTTATGTAAAGAAAAGGATTAATTGGAAGAGGAAGAAAGTCTAAGAGCCAAAGTGCAAAACTACGAAAATGCTACTGTGATGCCCTAAGAAACCAGAAGTAAATAGAGGGCATTTTGGTCATTTCACACAATGGATGGATATCAGAGGAAATTTGATAGTAAATTATTATAATTAATATGAGAATTTATGGAGTTGCTAGAAGTCAAAAAGGAGTCCTGTAGAATTAATTATGGAATTTACGGTGAAAAAAGACACCGATAAAGGGTTAAAGGAAACATATGTAATTTTTAACAGGACTTCTGGGTCTCATAAAATTATGAAACTTTGTAGAGAATTCATTTTATATTAGAATGAATTTCTAAAAATGTTAGAACAATTAAAAGAGGTGTTTAGCATTTATGCTAAGATCAGGGTAAGTTACGGATATCGATATGAGGAAAGTACATTGGGATTTGGGCCAGTTAACTATTGGACCTAAAAGAGGCCCAATATTTCTTCCTAGGGCAGCCCAATAAGGCCCAAAAGTTATCTTGGAGCCCAAGTCCAAATAATAAATAATTTATGGATTTTTGAAAAGAAAGAAAAAGAGAATAAAGTAAGAATTAGGTGTTGCACATGGTAGGACCCACAAGGACACAAGAATGGCACCCAAAAAGAGGAAGGGTTAGGTGTACCAAGGGAGGCCATGCTAGTGATGTCATGGTGGTAAGGTCTTGAGTGAAAAGTGAAAAGATATTCCAAGATCAAACCTTTAACCATTAGATCAAATAGTTTCCAAAGTGATCTTAGCCTTCAAATGGCACATGACTTTTGCTATAAATACCCCCCTTTCCATTCATTCTTCACACCCAAGAGCTCCTTTAGAAAGAGAAGTGAGTTCTAGAGAAAGAATGTGGAAGAAAGCAAGGGTCTTGAAGGAGCAAGTAAGGTAAGTTGTCTCCTTCCTTCTACCTTTTGTTCTTATGGTTTGTGCTTGAGTTTAAGTGACTTTTTAGGCTTAAATCTTGGGGAAATGCTGCTGGAATTTTTGTGTATATGTGAAAGGAATATGAGTTTTAAGTCATAGATAGTTAAGACAAGCTTAAAAAAGCTAGTTATTGCTTGGTTGTTGGATTAAGTTGATGTTCTTGACTTTACCATGGAAGAACATTTCGGTTTGCACTGTTCTTGCACTGTTCATGATAGAAGGAAATGGAATTTCAATGATTTAATGCTTCCATTGAGTTTATATGATGATTTTGTGTAGGATTGGAAATGTTTTGAACCTTGGAAACCATTGGAATTAAAGGTTATAATGTTGAAAATTCCTCACAGTTACTGTTCACTCGCATGAACAGTGATTTGAATTTCATGATTTTGATGCTTCCAATGGTCTTAAAATGAGATTTTGTGTGGGGGAAAAGTGGAGGAACAAGTATGGGAAGCATTGGAATCAAAATGAGAATTTTTGAAAGAATTATGCATGTTTTTCAAATCTGTCCGGAACAGTGCATAGTTGCTGGAATTTGGTTGTTTTGAGTTCATAAATGGATTCAAAAGGCCAAATTGTGTAGGGTAAGGTCAAGACATCAATTGATTCAAAGGCTAAGTCAATTGGTAAAGATTAAAGGAATTTATGTTACTTAAAGTAAGCTTAGTGTTCAAGAGAAGTTAGATTGTAATGGTTGGATGGTAATGTGATGTTAGGAATTGCTTGGTGTGCTCAAAAGAGGGCAGCGACATAGCAAGGAAAAGTAAGAAGGAAGAAGCAAAGTTAAAGTGGAAAGAAGTAAAGCAATAAGGTAGTAAACTTACCCTAAACTTGTATGTATTGAATGTTATGCTTGATTGTGCTATGACTTTGTTGAATTGTGTGCATATGTGTATATGATTGAAGCTCTATTTCTATGATTACCTTGGCCAATTGTATTTCATATGTTACATGGAAGCATGCACATTACACAATGTTTACACTTTCACAAGCAAGCACAAGTATTTACTTTAATGCATGCATTGTTTAGTACCGTTTGCTACTGAGATTCCCCCGAATCTCATCCCCTATTTATAACCCATTACAGAGAGGTTATGTCGAAGTGAATTTTGAGAATGCTGTAAGACGCCGTTATGCTGCCGATTTTCAGACTGAACATAAGGAGATGATACGTACTGTGTACGTAGGTACTGTCTAAGGAGTCTGGAAGTGAGTGGACCTAGTCGGTTCATCCAGTCTTTCCTGGGTACTTACGTAGAATGGTAATTCTCATGGGAATTACCGAATCAGTACAAGATCAGTTATTTTTACAGATGAAGTATAGTAGTTATACTGCCAGATTTCAGGCAGGAAAGATGTAATAGAGATACGAGGATTTTGTTCATGCCCTGTTGTATAAAGATTTATTATTTAATGATAAGTATTGTTTGGCATGTTTGTTTGATATGTGATTAATGTATGCATATGTATGTAAAGTTGCTTGCTGGAATTTGCCACCATGAACAGTAACTCGTGGTGATATAGTGATGTTTCATCTATAAGTAAAAATAGTAAATGATTAAATAAATGTATGATATGTTTATGATAAATAGTAGACATACCAAGCTTCGATTTGATATATAGAATGTCTCATTTCGATGTCTACACATGGAGATATAAATTATTAAAGTTGGGACCAAAATGCTAGATTCAGGAGAAAAACGCTGGATGAACAGTAAAGTTGTAACTTTGACTGACGTTGACTTGGACAAGGAATGGTCAACGAGTTATTTTTCCTTGAAATAGTATTGAGTTAGCTTCATGTAGCAATTTGAACCACTGCATTCTGATTTTTCTATAATTAGTTATGATTTTTCGAAGTCAGGTCACTCATCTGGAATTTACATAGTGAACAGTACTCGATAAGAGTAAAACTCCAGATTGAGAAATTGGACTTCAATGACCTTGAAAGTGATTCTAAATACTACCAATTGGTCCCTAAGATGTATGAAAATAAGGATGTTTCACTTGGCCTGTTTCTATCCCTAGGAGCTATTAAAGAATAACTCTCATTGAACTTTCAGATAAAGGATATGAGCGAAGTAGAATGTTAAACATCCTATTTTTAACCTCTCAGAGTACGCATTCGGAAGCGTATTTGATTAGCAAAATATCATATCCTAATGTTTCCCTATCTATATCATACAGATAGAGGAAAGAGGTTTACAAAGGATTGTGATGATGAATGGAAAAGAAAAGAATGATTAAATGAAGATTTAAAGAAGAGGGATTAAATTGAAAAGTATAAAAGTTCCATAGAGCAAAATGTAAAATAGACATAAAATTTGGGCCATTAAGTGTAATTTCAAAAAGTTTAAGGACCTAAATGTAATTTAAGGAAAGTTCAAGGGGCAAAATGGTAATTATAGAAAGTTGAGCCGGAAGTGGCTTAGAATTGCCCGGAAGTATTTCAGTCCCAAATTTCATCAGTAGATAGAGAAAATGATGCTGGTTAATCTAGCTTAATACAAAACTTTTATTAGAGTTTCAGATAGCTGAAATTTATCTGATAGTATGAAAGTTATCTGAAATTTTTATCAGATCTCCTGGACCTCAGATATGAGTGAAAAGTTACAGGAATGTGCATCCTGTGAAGCCAGAGGTCAGGGAACTGATAGAATATCGAAAGGAGTTATGTAGAAAAAGTTATGGGCTAGCTCAAAAAAAGGAATGTAAGGAATATCCTAAGTCTTAAGCCTAGAAATTCTGCAGGTAGCTAGATATGGGCTGGCTCCTGAGTAAGATAACCTGATATAGGTGGGTTGTTGAGCCTTTCAATTAACAATGACTCCCGAAGAGTTCAGGGGATGAGTTGTTGAAAGAGAATTTTGAGAACTTAAGATGAAGGATAAGAAGATAAGTAAAGAGGTCAGAAAGAGAGTATAGGGGCACAATCGTAATTATAGGAAAGATTGGGCTAGTAGCCGATGAGTATCATATTTTACCATAAAATAGAGAAAATTATGCTGATCATTTCACTGAATTGTGAAATATGCATATGAGGTCCTTATGAGCATGTAAGAATTAGAAAAGTGACCAAGAGTAAAATGGTCATTTTGAAAACAACGCGTGAGCGTACTTTCAGGCCAAAACAGCCCCGGTCCAGATTTAATATCTAAAAATATTGGGAGATAGAGACAAGAATCCTAGGTTGAATGACGCGACACAAAATTTTGATTTGAGGTCGTGATTTTTCTGTAAAAATTCCTAAATATGGGAATTTACAGTTATAATCGGTAAAGGAAAAGCAGTCTGAATAGAGATGATCGGACTATGGCTAGAAGCCATATAGTATTTCTAAGGCCCAGATATAAGTTAGATTAAGTCATGGTAGGCCCAGGGGAAGCCCAAGATGTCTAGATGAGGCCAGACTAGATCAAGGGCAAAATCGTGATTTTTGGGCTAAAATGTAGTGATTTTTGAATATATGCATAAAATTCCCAAAAAACTCCAGAAAATATGAAATATTATTTTGAGAAACTTTTGTGAAGGGAAAAGATAAAAATACCCTGGGAAATATTTATTAGGCATTTTCCAAAAAGTGACTGAATCAATTCCGGTTTGGACTGGAATGTTTTTGAAAGCTTCTGGAAGGCTCCCAATTTTGCCATGTGTTCTGCCAAAGGTGGTTCCCACATGCTTTTAATGTTACTTGGTGATTAAGCCAAGAAAAGAAAAGAAAATAATAAAAAAAATAAACATAAAGTAAAAGTAATCATTACAACTTTTGAGTCAGCATGCTGAGTCAGTAGGTACTTATGTAGGGCCATGAGTCATCATGAGGACATCACCATGATGATGCAATAAAATGGATTAAAGAAAATAGAAAATTCCAAGAAAAATTGTGGCCACAGGATTAAAGTTCTTAAGAATTACCAAAATGCTATTCGTGAAACCTATAAATACCCCACCCCCTTGCCATTCCATTCATGTCCAAGAGCACCAATTTAGAGAGAGAAGTGAGTTCTAGAGAGAGAAAGTGAGAGGAGGGAAGAAAAGAAAGAAAGAAGGAAGTTCCTGCGGAGCTGGAAGCAGTATAGAGATATTAGAGTTCTGCTAAGCTAGTGAGGTAATAAACTTACCTAAACTTGTATGTGGTGAATATATGGTTGATTGTGTTATGGCTTGATTGATTGATGTTAATATGTAATTGATGAAGCTCTGTGCTATGATTACCTTGGCCAATTATATTTCATATGTTACATGGAAGCATGCACATTATATTAAGTTGACACAATCACAAGCAAGCACTAATGTCAATCATTAATGCATATATTATTTAGTACTGTTTGCTACTGAGATTCCCCCGAATCTCATCTCCTATGTATAACCCATTATAGAGAGGTTACGTCGAAGTGAATTTTGAGAATGCTAAAAGACGCTGTTATGCTGCCAAAATTATGACAGAATGTCCATAATGAAGATAGGATATGATGAGTACTGTGTACGTAGGTACTGTCTAAGGAGTCTGGAAGTGAGTGTACCTAGTCTGTTCATCCAGTCTTTCCTAGGTACTTACGTAGAATGGTAGTTCTCATGGAAATTATCGAATCAGTACAGTTCAATTATTTTTAAAGATGAAGTATAGTAGTTATACTGCCAGATTTCTGGTAGGAAAGATGTAATAGAGATATGAGGATTTTGTTCATGCCCTGTTGTATAATAATTTATTATTTAATAATAAATATTGTTTGGCATGTTCAGCTTGTGTATAAGTAGTTAGAATAATGGGTTATCATAAGAAAAGTAATTATTTAATATGAGAGTAATTGAAAAGTTAAGAAATTAAGAGAGAAATTCGCAGGTCCTGAGGCAGCAGTGTTCCGACCTCAGTTTGACCTAGTAAACGAAAGAGTTTTGCCACAAAATTTGGTGATCCAGTAGCACATATCTGGGGCTTTACGTGGATAGGTAATAAGCCTTATTTGGATGTGTAGAATGAGATAAATTAGTTTTCAAAGTAAAGATTCAGAATAAGGAACTTAAGAGTAAAATTTTAATTTTTAGGCTTAAGTTAAGATATAATCGAGTCAATATCGCTTCCGCAAGTATACTCTGAGGGGTCTAAGGGAGGATGTTTTATGCCAAGTAGCTATTGGACCTAAAAGAGACCCAACATTTTGTCCTAGGGCAGCCCAATAAGTCCCAAAAGTTGTCTTGGAGCCCAAATCTAATAAAGAATAATTTATGGATTTTTGAAAAGAAAAAAAAGGAATAATGTAAGAATTATGATTTGTACATGATGGGACCCACAAGGATTTCCACATGGCGTCCAAGACAAGGGGAGGAGAAGATTTTTGTCATGAGATTTTATCTCAAATTGGCTTGGTGGAGAAGTTTGGTGTAAGACCAATTATTAGCCACTAGATCAAATAGTTCACAAAGTGATCTTGGGCATCCATTTTCCATTGGATTTTTCTATAAATACCCCTATTTTTCTGCCCAAAACCGTGGCTTGAAGAACCCTTGGGGAGGTGCTGCCCAAATGCCAACTCAAGCCAAAACAAAGAAGAATCCAAGGTCCAAAGTTCAACCAAGCTAGAGATTAAAGATAAGCAATCTATCCTAGCTTATTTTCCTTTGATTTGGGAGCTTGAACTTAGGGTTTTCATGGAAGAAAGTTGATTTTTCTCTAAGGTGTATATGCTGTGCAAAACCTTAGATTAAAGGAGAAAGAAGAGATTAAAGTTAGAGTTGTGAGATTAAAGCTTAAACAAGCTAGTTAGATGATTGGTTGTTAAATCAAGTTGATATTTTTTACTTTGCCATGGATGAAATATTTTGGTTTGCACTGTTCATGCACTGTTCATGATAGAAGGAGATGGAATTTCAATGATCTAATGCTTCCATTGAATTCATATGAAGATTTTGTGTAGGATTGGATAGGTTTTGAACCTTGGAAATATTGGAATTAAAAGTTGTAATGTTTGAAGTTCTTTTCTGTTACTGTTCACTTGTATGAACAATGATTGAATTTTCATGATTTTGATGCTTCCAATGGTTTTAAAATGAAAAGTTGTGTGGGGTAAAGTAGAGAAATAAGTATGGGAAGCAATGGAATTAAGATGGAAATTTTTGGAAGAATTATGTATATTTTGCAAATTCTATTCAGAACAGTGCATAGTTGCTGGAATTTGGTTATTTTGAGTTCATAAATGGATTCAAAAGGCCAAATTGTGTCGAGAAAGGTCAAGACATCAATTGATTCAAAGGCCAAGTCAATTGGTAAAGATTAAAGGAAGTCATGTTAAGTTAAAGTAAGGTTGATTTTCAAGAAAGTTAGATAGTAATGAATGAATGATTATATGATGTTAGGATTTGATTGTGGACTCAAAAGAGGCAGCCACACATCAAGGAAAAGTAAGAAGGAATAAGTAAAGTTAAAGTGGAAAGAAGTAAAGCAATAAGGAAGTAAACTTACCCTAAACTTGTATGTGTTGAATGTTATGCTTGATTGTGCTATGGTTTTGTTAAATTATATGCATATGCGTAGATGATTGAAGCTCTGTTTCTATGATTACCTTGGCCAATTGTATTTCATATGATACATGGAAGCATGCTCATTATACTATGGTAACACTTTCACAAGCAAGCATAAGCAATTACATTAATACATGCATTGTTTGGTATTGTTTGCTACTGAGATTTCCCTAGAAATCTCACCCCATCCATGTAATCTCAATCCCAACAGGTTTATGAATGATGAAAGAGGATGAAGAAGAATTAGGGATTGGTTAATGTAAATGTTATATGATGTTATACAAAGAATTGTTATTGTAATGTTGCTATATGATCAATCTAAGCAGTGATGGTCATGATGTAATGAAAAATAGTAAATGATGGAATAAATGTATGAAATTTTATGTACATTTAATTAACATGTTAACCTTCGTTTTGACACCAAGAACACCTTATTTTGACGTCTGTACAAAGATAACCAATTTTCCAAAGATGGGGACCAGAATCTATTTTTAGAATTTTTGACCAAATAAACAGTAAACTTTAACGAATAAACTGTATCAATGTGATAAGTATTTGATCAGAAAATTATTTTTATATTAAATTTCAAGATGTTATCTTCGACTATAATTTTGAACCACTTCATTTTGATTTTTCTAGTATTAATTATGATTTTTCAAAATTCATCGCGTAATCTGGAATACTATATGAACAGTAACTCACTAAGAGTAAAAATTGCATATTTAGTTAATGGACTTCAAATGTCATGTAAATGGTTTTAAATGCTACCGAATAGTCCCTAAGACTTACGAAAGTAAGGATGTTACATGGAAGCATTACGTTGGCCTAAAAATTAAAATTTTAAAACCTACTTTCCGGATACTGTTCATTAGGTAATTTTCAGATTTACAGTCCAATTTTAAAAATTTATAACTAATTGTAGAAAAATTGTATGGAGGTTATCCAAATTTATAATTGAATATCTTTCATAGATATTTAAGAGAAAAATATAAATCTGGACATTTCCAAAAATATAAATCATTACTTTTTACTGTTCATATAGCAAATTCTGGAAATTCCAGATTCTGTCTCTTAATTTTAGAAATTCATTTATATTAATATACACATCCAATTGAGGCATGTTACCTATGAATTTAAATCTCTGGATGTGTTATAATTGATCATAAAATTTTGTACATTAATTCCTTCATTTGCTAGGTCAAACTGAAGCCACAACACAACTGCTTCAGAACCTTCATTTTTACCATTTCAGTTTCCTTTCTTTAATTCCCAATAATTGTTCCAGCATGTATAAACCATTTATTTGGCATCTTATACATTCATATACATCATGGGGTTATGCTATAATTATTTCATACATTTATTTAAATATAATGGCATATTACATACATCATGGAAATTCATAGCATATGCTAGGACATCAATCACTTCACTTCCTTTCTTCCATATTGTAGCTTCCCTTCATACATATGTCTCTCATCATAAATGACCTATATTGTTTGTTTGTGGGAGGGTGAGATTCTAGAGAATCTCAGTAGCAAACATTATCACTTAAATATGCAAGATGGATGCTAATGCATGATATGTAACTTCATTAAACTTTCTTTAATTAGTGACATGCCATCATGGTATATACTTTGCACAAAAATGCATAGCCATGGAAAACATGTTATTCATAACATATTCAACATCATTTATCATGTCACAACATCATTTAAGCATCATATACATGTCAACACATAAGCATACCACATCAAGCACATAAAGAGGTAAGTCTACTACCTTGAACTTAAGCTTTCTTTATTATCCTTGCACTTAATCCCTAAGCTTTCCAACCATGAAGCCTTTTGTTCAATCACTTATCAACATCTTCTTGGATGTTTCAAGGTCCTAAACATATTCATATTCATCACATAATTCATTAGGACCATGAACTCAAACAATGTTCAAGACTACCCTTCATAACCTCTTAACTCTTTACTTTAACTTTAGGGATTTCTATACATCTTTCTAAAAATTATTTTCATAGGTCAATCCCACACAATTTTTCATGATAAATCTAAATATGTGCTTAGATTTATGAAAATCAAACTCCTTCCCCATGAACTGGATAGAAACCGTGGGTACCCTCTAAGAAATCCAAACATTCTCATTTGGATTCTAATGCTTTCAATACTTGTTTCTCTACTTTATCCTACACAATTCTTCATTTTAAAACTATTGGAAGCATCAAAATCATGAAATTCTAACTCCTTCCAGGTGCATGAACAGTGATAGAAGCAGTGCCAAATCTGGAATTGCAGGCATATATTGATTTTCCAAACTTAAACCAAGTAAGTTTGTTTTGCTTCTACTTGTCTAAGCTATGTATAATGTAACATCCCAATTTTTATCCTTATATTTAAGTAAAATTTAAAATATTATTTATCAATAATTTAAAAATATTATCTAATTAAATTATTATAGTTTATTTTTTAATAAAATATGATATAATATATAGATTATCCTATTTTTATCTTATTTAGAATCTTGTGATTTGATTGTTACTATTAATTATAAATTTATTAGGATTTAGATTCAGATTTATATATATAATTTTATTGTAATAAAATTTGATTTAAATTTTAAAATACCTGATACAATTATGATAAAAATAAATAATAATATACCTATATCTTTGATTAAATATACATATAATAATATATGTATTTATACTACAATGATAATATAGTTTAAATTTTAGATTACTATATCTGATGAGATTTTAATAAAGATAAGATATGAATTTAAATTTTGAATTATTATTATAACTCTATAAATAGAGCTAATATCCTGAGTTATTCCTCAAACTTGATTATTAAGTCGGCTCTTCTCTTTTTAGTCATCTCTCTCAGTCCCTTTCCTATTCCTAAAGAAGGTAACCACTTTCTACTCATTGTGTGTGCTAATATGATATTTATGAGTGTTTTGATATATATAAATCTATTGGTATTGATATAATTATATTGATAAAACTTATTTGGTTATTTTTATTGAAAACAGTCTTATGGGACTTAAAGTTTAATTTACAAAGTTTGAATTGAGATTAGAAACTTATTATCTTAGTATTAGAATTTGAAGAAAGTTATTATCTTGAGAAAAACTCTTTTGTGATATTTATCAAGCTATTGAGATTTTGATTAATATGATTATTTTGAGAACTATGCATTGGGGATGGGTGAAGATAGAGTTGTGTTTCTACCACGTGGTATAGCCTCCATCGGAGCTCAATGGATGGCTTTTGTCCTACCAGTTTATCGAGGAACGTGCCCCACTTGTTTACCGAGGGGCTGCGACACCCCCACCTGTTTACTGATAGGGAATGGACCCATGGTCCGGTCAGGTGCTCTGTGGATTTTGGCCAATCCATATCACTTGATCGGTTAGCTGTTCGAGGGGTAGTTACCACTAGCCTATGGGTTCGGTCGGCGGGAATAAGGCGGTTCGGTTGGTTTAAGGGGAGAAACTTGGGTGGATTATTCATTTAACTTTATTATGATAATATGTTATTTTATATATATTGTATTTTGTGATCAGTCCCACTTGATGCCTCATGAGCATATGTTAGTGCTCATGATGAGTAGAACTGCTGGTTACTGAGACGTTAGTCTCACCTTACTTCTATAATATTTTTCAGGTGATAGTCTCATCTTAGGACCCCAGGGAAAACTTTGGAGGCTTGAGTAGGGCTATATTGATTGTATAGCCTTCTCCTTTGAAGGTATGTGTAGGATATTTGTATATTGCCATAATAGATTTTATTTTGCATACTCATATATCCTATTACTTTATCTATATTTTAAGAAAAGTCATTTTTATAACCATGGTAGAGCTCATTTAAATTTTAGTTAAACTCTTTTCTACCATGGTTAGCTCTTTTGAAATAAACTAAATTTATTTATAATATTATTTTTAAATTATATTGGCTACAAAATATGTCAAAATAATTAATAATAGTTATATTTTAGGAGGATTTTACATATAACATAAAATTCATCCTTTCCCCATCATTTAGCATTTTGTCCAGCAGCATATAGGGAGGAATAAAACATTTTCTAACCATTAAATCTAATAACTAATCATCCCAACTAGAAGCTTACACACTTAGGGAGAAAGATTACCTTGGATGCTTGCTTATTTGGCTCTTGAGTTGCCTTGATCTTGGCTTGAGTTTTCATTTTGCAAGAGGTTCCCCATGGTCTCTCAAACTTGGCGTGAATGCTGCTGAAAGTGGGGGATATATATAGAAAATCTTGGGTTGAAATGGAAGGCCAAGATTGCTTTGATTACTATTTGATCTAATTGTCCATAATCCACCTTCCATAAAACTTGCCCTAGAAGCCTCATTAATGACATCATCAAGGCTATGTTTGGCACAAATAATGGAAAAATACTGATAGGAAAAAATTCAGTCTAGTCCGGTACTGATCCAGTCAGTTTCATAAAAACTAGATTGTTTTATGTTCCTAATTTTTATAATATTCCAGAATATGTATTCTAACCTTAAATCCAATATCCGAATTTTTCCTACCATTGATATTGTTATACTGAGTATTTATCTGCTTACCTTTCCTTTAAAAATGACCAAAATGCCCTTGGTGTACTTTCTTGCCTATATTAACCCTAAAGGCATAATTGTCATTTCACACCTCTTTACCTCTTATTAGGGCATATACTGACTCTGATTATTCATCCATGTACCTACCTTGGCATTTTTTACCCTGTCCAAATGACCAAAATGCCCTCCATTAATCTCTTAGACATTCTTACAACATAAGGGCATTTTCGTAATTTTGCACTTTTCAGGGTTCCTCCAGACACTGGCCCACATAACTGTTTAGTTACCTTACTGGGCCCTTGGGATGCCATTTTGGGCTTTTATATGGGTCTACTACCTTTATGGCATGATTCCAGAGAAACCTCTCCCGAAGAATTTATCGGGTGTTTTATTCTACTATAAATTCCATTAAAAATTCTATGGGACTCCTTTTCTGACTCTGTCAGTTTTATAAATTCTCATATTAATTATAAGAATTTATTGTAAGATTTCATCTGATTTTGAGGTCCGTAAAATATAATAATTTTTCTCGACTTCAGGAATTTATATCAATTAATCGGGACCTCATATCAAAATTCTATGTTGCGTTAAACTGACCACAATAATTTTCTCTATTTACTTGTAAAATTTGGGACTGATATGCTTTCGGACAGTTTTGGGCCTTTTCCAGCTCAATTTCTTCATAATTACACTTTTGCCCAAACTTTATCTCTACATTTTATTTTGTACCATGGACCTTTTAAACTTTTCATTTTAGTCCCTCTCTTTCTTCAAAACTCATCTAACATTTATCATTCATTCTAATCTTCATCATAATCCCTTTCAAAACTCTTTCCTCTATCGGTCCCTTACAGTTCCACTGTCTATTTCATACAAATAGGGAAAATTAGAATATGACAGAATGCATACTTAGAGTTAAGATCCATAATTAGACCGAAGTAGCCTTGAGTCCTGATATGTGTCCCAAAACTGAGTTAGATAATAATAAGATGGAAAAAGTTTCATATGCCAATACTGTTGGCAGTCTAATTATGCAATGATGTCTACAAGACCAGATATATATCGTATCCTTAATTTTACCCTTATATATACTCAATTGGAAGTATCTTAGACCAATGGAACACCATTTTAGCTTAAAAACATAAATTTCCAAGAATTAGGTTACCGGGGTACTGTTCATAGTGTTGTTCACTTGGTAAATCCAGACTACACTATGAACTTTGGAAATTCATAATTAAATCTAGAAAAATCTAAATAAGGTGGTTCCAATTCCTAATGAAAGCTCTTTCATTGAAATTTGAAGAAAAAAAATATGAAACTGAGGTTTCCTCTTCCAAATGAAATCATTTTAATTGTTAAAAACACTGTTCATTTGGAAAGTATGGAAGTTCCAGTTTTTTTACCTTATTTTCAAAAATTCATTTCTTTTTGTGTACTTATCCAAATAAGGCGTGTTACATATGGATTTAAATCTCCATATGTGTACTTTAAGCTCACAAAATTTCGTAGAAAAAATCATTCATTTACTATTTGAAATTCGCACATGAACCTCACTACCTCTGGGTACTCGTTTTATCTTGATCCAGATTTTAATCCCGACTTTGAAAAATCATAACAATTCGAATTCTTAACCAATTGAGGCGTTGTTGGTGTCCATTTAAAGGTCTAGATCTTACTATGTTCATGCCAAAGTTTACATGAAAAAGAGCGGTATAGGTTATGAAAACTATCATTGGAAATGTACTGCCTCGGATCGGATTTGAAAAAGCATACATCATACACACCAAAACATCATCTTCTACGTTAGGTGCACACCCTTTTAAGTCATATACAATTATCCATCCATAATTACCCTCTTGCCTTGAGAAGATCCAGCACCTATAGCATGGTTATTTATATGGAATGAATGAGATTTCATGGAAATCCCAATAGCAAGTCATACAAACTATAATAACATGCATGCTTGATTAAATGCTTAACATGTTATAATGACATGGTAGCTACTTCATGAACATACATAAGCAACCTCTAACATGCATATTGTTATGACATTCATTGCAAGGAGTTGCAACCATTCATATCTCATCATCATCATCATAAAATTATCTCATGCTCAACCAATAATCATACATAACAAGAAAACATACAATCAAACAAGCATAAGATTATAGTTAGGTATTCTTGCTACCTCTTAGGTGTCTTTGCTATTCCTTTCTTGGATTGATCCTTCCTTCTCACAAATATCAAAACCTAGCCATTACAAAGTAACATCAAGTTACAATTTACTTCCATCACAATTCCAAGACTAGGGTTTCAACTAGGTTCCATTCTTTCTTTAATTTATGACTTATGCTTCCATCTTTCTAAAATAAATTCTCATGCTTCACTTCCACATAATTTTTCATGTAGAATCCAAATATGCATTCAGATTCTCCAAAATCAAATTGCATCCCATGCTACTGTACAAAATCGAAAAGCTACCCTTGTTTTCCAAAAATTCTCATTTTGATTCCAATGCTTCCAATATTGGTTTCTCTACTATATCCCCACACAATTTTCCATTCTAAACCCATTGGAAGCAACAAAATCATGAAATTCTAACATATGAACAGTGATTCATACAGTACCAGAACAGAACACAATCCTTGATTCACAAGCATACTTGAATTTCTAAGCTATTACAACTTGATTCTAGCTTGTTTAAGCTTATCTAAACTATCTATAACATAAAACTCATCTTCCTTTCACATCAAAATAGAATGGACAGCAGCACCATCAAGAGGAATATGTCCCAAAAACCTCTTAAAAATAAGAACAAACTTGCTAGAACATAGTCTAGGATCAAGGGGACAACTTACCTTACTAATTTCTTCAAGGTGCTTGCTTCCTCCAAGCTTGAGTGGTAATTTTGCAAGAGTTTCCCCAAGGTTTTTGTGCTCACCGAAATGTTCTGAAATTGGGGGGTAATTATAGAAAAATTTGGGGAAAATGGAAGGCCAAGATCACTTTGTACACTATTTGATCTAAGGGCTTAGATTTAATCTTGGATTTTCTTTTCTTTAATAATTATGACCTCACCATGATATTCTTATACTGGGTTTAAACTTAATTACATGTCCCTTGGAGAATGACTAAAATACCCTTGGTGCCCTTTCTTATACTACTTTAACCCTAAGGGCATAATGTTATTTCACACCTCTTTGTACCCTGTTAGGGTATATACTGACTTGGACTAACCCTTCCTGTACCTACCCTGGGGTTTTGGCCTGTCCAAAATGACCAAAATACCCTCCATTCATCTATTTCTCCCTTAGTGCAACATAGGGGTATTTTCATAATTTCTCGCTTTTCCGGGGTTCCTCGGGACATTGGCCCACCTATCAGTCCAATCATTTTATTGGGCCATCATGATGCCATTTTTGGGCCTTTTTAGGGTTTACTACCTTTATGGCACGAATCCCTATAAATCTCTCCTGGCGATATTTATCGGGTATTTTATTTCACTGTAAATTCCATTAAAAATTCTACAGAATTCCTTTCCTGATCCTGTCAATTTTATAAATTCATATATTAATTATAGGAATTTACTGTAAAGTCTCATCTGATTCAGAGATCTAAAAAATACTGTAATAATTTTATCTAACTTCAGAAATTTATATCAATTTTTTGAGACCTCAAATCAAAATTCTGTTACGCGTCAAACTAATCGGAATAATTTTCTCTATCTACTGGTAAAATTTGGGTCTGATCTGACTCTGGGCATTTTTTGCCTGTTTTCGGCCCAAATTCTTCATAATTTCACTTTTGCCCTTTGACTTTTCATAAACTACCTTTATGTCCTCAACTTTGGCTAAAATTACACTTAAGGACCCCATATTTTTGTCTACTTTTTCTTTTGGCCTTAAACTTTTGTAAATTGCTCTTAAGTCCTTGTCTTTTCTTCCTTTTTTAATTTAATCCCTTTCTTTACATAAATGGCCATATTTTTCTTAGAAAATCTCGCATATAATACATACAAACTGTACATACTATCCAGTACAGAAAATTAGGGATATTAAAATATATGTTATGTAGTAGAGTTGGTAAGTAGGTTCCAGTCCAATTCCAGTAAGAAACACTGGAAGATAGTAAAAAGGATATTGAGATACTTACAGGGCACAATTGATTATGCAATGTGTTATGAAGGAAGCGATCTACGCCTAGTGGGATACTCTGATATTGATATAAGTGGAAATAAGGAAGAGTGTAGATCAACTTCAGGTCATACCTTCTTGTTGAACAATGGCGCTATATATTAGAGTAGCAAGAAACAAACGTGCATTGCCATACACTCTATGGAGGCTGAGTTTGTGGCATGCCTTGTAGTAATGCAAGAGATTTTATGGTTGAAAAGATTCATAGAACACCTTGAATTTGGAAACGAGAGTGCCAATCCGGTGTTAATGTACTATGACAATACTGTAGCTATAGCTAAAGACCTTAAGTATCATAGCAAGATCAAGCATATTGACATAAAGTATGCAATGTCCAGTTTGTCGTACAGTTAGAAAGGTTAGCTCTCACACACGAGCAACTGCCTTTGACGCTCAGGTGAAGTATGTAACGATGAGACATTTGTGCTCACTAGTAAAGTAGCAAAGAGTGCTGATATGGTAGAGAAGAAACACAAATTATATGTCACCTTGACTAAAGTGTAGCAGGTCAAGATGAGATCTATATACATAAAATTTGGATCGAACCATGGAAACCCACTTCCACGATGCCTATAGCCAGATTACAAATTCTTCAACGCTGATGTCATATGAGTTGAGTAGAGTTGAAGAGTTTGGGTCTAGATAATGATAGTGTCTACACGTAAATTTGTATGGTGTTAATGCTAAAGTGATGTATACTCTTATAGTATAAGAGTGACACCGTAGCATGTGATTCATACCACATGTGCTAGGAAAACCGCAAAAGGAGGCAAGTGAAAGATGTAACATCCCAATTTTTAGGTCTAGGAGAACTGGGAGGTAGTTTGATATGGGCAGGCTATTAAACCTGTAGTCCCAGGATAGTAATCTGATATGGGCATATCACTTACCTATATTTTGTAGGAATCCAAGGGATGAGTTAAGTCCCTCAGAATTTAAAGATGAGTTAAGTCTTTGACCTATAAAATAAGGACAGTTTACCTAGGTTCAAAAAGAGGAATGTAAGGAATATCCTAAGTCTTAAGCCTAGGAATTCTGCAGGTAGCTAGATATGGGCTGGCTCCTAAGTAAGATAACCTGATATGGGCAGGTTGTTGAGCCTTTCAATTAACAATGACTCCCAAAGAGTTCAGGGGATAAGTTGTTGAAAGAGAATTTCGAGAACTTGAGATAAAGGATAAGAAAAGATGTCAGAAAGAGAATATAGGGGCATAATCGTAATTATGGGAAAGATCGGGCTGGTAGCCCATGAATGTCATATTTTGTCAGAAAATAGAGAAAATTATGCTGATCATTTCACTAAACTGTGAAATATGCATATGAGGTCTCTATGAGTATGAAAGAATTATGGAAAGTTAAGGGACTTAAGTGAAAAGAAGAAAAGTTTCTAGGGGCAAAATGGTAATTATGGAAAATTGAGCCAAAAGTGGCTTAGAACTGCTCGGAAACATTTTAGTCCCAAATTTCATCAATAGAAAGAGGAAATGATGCTAGATAATCCAGCTTAATACAGGAATTTTATCAGAGTTGTAGATAGCTGAAAATTATCTGATAATAAAAAAGTATAAAAAATTCTTATCGGATATCCTAGACCTCAGATATGAGTGGAAAACTGTAGGAAGATGCATCCTGTAGAGATGGATGTCAGGGAACTGACAGAATACCGAAAGGAGGTCTGTAGAAAAAGTTATTCACAAATTAGTGAATTGAGACGGTAGTTTGTAACCTCCGAGTATCCGATTGGGAGATTTATCGATATTCAAATTGAGACTGAATGAGCTCAGATAATATTAGTCAGAGGCCCGTAATGACACAAAGGGATGTCTAGAGTCAGTATGGCAGTCTATATGATAAAAGGGGCCGGTGTCCAGAAAAAGGTGTAAAATGACGAAAATGCCCTTATGTTATAAAATAGGGAGAGAATGAGTAAAGGGTATTTTGGTCATTTGACTAAGGTTAGTCAGTCAAGAAAGGTTATTTGGATAGTTGACAAGAGTTAGAGAATACTCTGGTGAAATGTGAAAAGACATTAATGCCCCTAGACTCATTAAAGTAAATAAAGAGGAACCAAGGGCATTTTGATAATTTACTAAGGATAGTTCTTGGGAATTGAGCCATCAGAGTACGTGGGCTGGATCACAGACACAAGATAACATTCCCAGAGTCCAAAAACGTGGCCCAATGGATATGTGAGTAAAAGTAGCATTAAAATACTATTTTAGTGTTGTTTCCATAAAGTAAAGTTACCCGGTCGAAATGGTAACCAGGGGATTGATCAGATAAAGCTTTGGACTTATCTAGAAGTCATGGGATGGCGTGAAAGGTGCCAGCAAGATGCCACATGACACTGATGTAGAGGGAGAAGAAAAGCTGAGGACACGTGTGGCACGATCTCAACCGTGTATTCCGGTGCAAGACTCTGGAATTCTCTGGAAACACTGAGTCAGCATGTTGAGTTAGCAGGTAATTATGAAAGGCCATGAGTCATCATGATGAGTCATCAAGATGACATCACCATGATGATGCAATAAGTTGGATTAAAGAAAATAGGAAATTCCAGGAAAATCGGTGGCCACAAGATCAAAGTTCTTGAAAAATGGCAAAATATCAGTTAAGAAGGAAGGATGATACGTACTATGTACGTAGGTACTGTCTAAGGAGTCTGGAAGTGAGTGGACCTAGCCGGTTCATCCAGTCTTTCCTGGGTACTTACGTAGAATGGTAGTTCTCACGGGAATTACCGAATCAGTGCAAGATCAGTTATTTGTAAAGATGAAGCCTAGTAGTTATGCTGCTGGATTTCAGGCAGGAAAAGATGTAATAGAATATGAGGATTTTGTGAATGCCTTGTTGTATAACAATTTATTATTTAATAATAAATATTGTTTGGCATAATCAATTTATGTATGAGAAATTATGAGAGAGAAATTCACAGGTCCTGAGGTAGCAGTGTTTTGACCTCAGTTTGACTTAGTAAACGAAAGAGTTTGGCCACAAAATTTGGTGAGCCAGTAGCACACATCTGGGGCATTACGTGGATAGGTAATAAACCTCATTTGGATGTGTAGAATGAGATAAATCAGTCCTCAAAGTAAAGGTTCAGAATAAGGAACTTAAGAGTAAAATTTAAATTTTTGGGCTTAAGTTCAGATATAATCGAGCTAATATCGCTTCCGCAAGTATACTCTGAGGGGTCTAAGGGAGGATGTTTCAAAAGATCCTTGTTTTATTACTGTATGAGCCCATTAAGGAACAACCTTCTATTGGTGTCCTTTAACTTTGATAATGTCGTGGAGGTATATTTCAATGACTACTACTTTAGCATATATCCTTCTATCATGATAGATATTATCTAAGGAATTACGCTAGGAAAGCTGTTGATCCATATCAAAGTGATGTATGGGCAAAAGGAAGATTACCTGCAATACACACACGTGTACTAGTGTTTATGACATATCCCTTATGATATTTCATTTTTATAAGTATGGATGTTAGGCTTATGAGAAAGGTAATCTAAATCAAGTATTGATTTGAGAGGGATTAGATTGGGCATAGAAAAGTGTATATCAATAAATCTAGAACATCTAAGGCATATTATTAAATTCAAGGTACACGAAGGTGATTTGCCTTGTGCTGGTCCTGTAAAAGGGATTTCTAATACAGGCGGCTAAGTAAAGACGTCATGCCCACGCGGTCACGACAAAGTACTTGGTATGAAAGAAAGAAGACAAAGAGGCTAGCCTAAGGTATCCAATCTACCAAGTATGAGTAGGAGATGTTGGAATATGGGCTTGGATCCACCCTTTGTAGATTAGGCCCGAGTCCATATAATCTGGGGCTTATGAGATAATAACCAAAAAGTCTAGATTATTATCTAAATAGATTTTCCCTTTTGTTCAAAATTTTAATTTTGAACGAGATATTCGCAAGATACTAATATGGGATTATGAGAGAGAAATAATGAAATATCTTTTGGATAATCTCCATTATTGTTATTGAGATGAGAAAAGTTTCTTTCTTCAGATTTGGGCCTTTACAAATAGCCCTCAGATTTCTCAACAGCCTAGAAGCACACGCCCCTCTAATATTCTAATAGAAGACGTTATCCATCAAGCAAATAATTAATATCAAATTATCCCCCAGCCTAATCAATTCTTTTCATTCCCCTCGGTCTCTGGAACCATGGACTCATTACCCATATTTCCTTCATCTTCTTCTGACTTGGGCTTCCAAGGCTAGGCCAAATTAAAGTATCCCCAGGGTCCAATTCATCCTACCCTAAAATACCCCACCCTCCAATGTTTGCCTTCACCTCACTTCACTAAACATATCTGTGTCCATATGTTCTATAAATCTAGGCTTCTGTACTGAATCAGTCTATTCCTGTCCCTCTTGTTTGCACAAGCCATAGAGCCTAGGTCACATCAAAGGACCAAGCATATACTCAGGCGATTTTATCTCCTCAGAGAAATCAATGATAGAGGTGATATAAAAATATGCAAAGTAGCAGGAGAAGATAATGTTGCTGATCCTCTAACAAAGCCGCTTGTGCAGGCAAAGCATGAGCGTCATGTTAGGTCAATAGGATTGAGACAAATTAATATTTTTTAAAATTGCAAGTGGGAGGATGTTGGAAATTATGCTCTAGGGGACAATCATTATATTATGAACATTGTTGATTTATGAATTTCTTAATTATGTTATCACATTATTTGCATATTTACTGTGATGACCATCCTTGGATAACTCATGATCTTATCCTAAATGTCCCTGGTGGTCATCTATGTGGGAGCAGAGATGAAATAAGACTAGTATGACTTTAAAGATGTATAGAGATATAAATCAAAGTCATAGGCACATGTAAGAGTACAAAGTGTTGGACTGACCCGCTATGAGAGAGCTGCAGGGGTTAAGTCATAAGCTTCTCTCATATACAAACCATGTCATTATGCCCTTTGACCTGAGATCATCATGGATTCCTACATGACAAATGCTCAGCTTTGACCTAGTCAAAAGTCACTTTTGACCAAGTGATCATAAAGACTATGTTCGGGCTCAGTGCTTTTTCATGCGGAGGAATATGAATGGTCAAGATGGAATTTATCCCTCACATTCTTAGAGAGATATTACTGGGCCCCTCGATGAGTGATTCTGAGAAATGTATGGCCATACTGTAATGGAAAGGTAGTTCTATTTCTATAGTCAGACTACTCAGGGATCGAGAAAGTAACGGTCAGGAAGAGGAGGATGACGTTCTCCATGCCTCATCCATGACCAAAATATCGTGTGACAAGAAGGACGTGATATGGTTGTATGAAAGATAACATCGTTCATCGATCCTCATATGATTTGGGTAGTCGTAATATCTTGCTAGAGACCGCTTACGACTTGTGGGTCAGATAGTAACTAGCCCACTGCCAACTTCATATGGGCCTACAAGGTCGCACACAAACTAGCCCAACACGAGCTGTGATGTCCAGATTCATTGAATCTAAGACATGTCTAGATTCAATGAATAATCTAGGGTGGATATATATTTTATATATATATAAATTTGTATATATATATTATATATAATATAAGAGATATTTGCAAGATTTAATTTATAAAGATAAATTAAATCTCTATCACTTTTGAATTTGAATTTAAATTGATATGATCTATTTAAATTTGAAATTTAAATTGATATGATATCTCAAATTTGATTTATGAGAATAAATTAAATATAATTCTGTCTTATCTTTATTTTAAATTAAATGAATAAGTGAATTAAATCTGTGGGACAGATTTAATATAAACCATATTTATTTAATTAGTTTCTTATCAAATTATGCAATATATGATATTGTATTAATTTCAAAATTAATATAAGATTAATTCCAAAATCCAACTCAATCTGAATACCGATAGCATCCTATATATTTGACTTTAGGGGCTAAGGGTTTTTGAAAACGAAAGAGAGAGTGACAAGGAAGGTGCAAAAGGTTTGCAGATAAGAAACGACCAAATAAAGACGGTGAGGACGGATTCTTCAGAAAGCCCTGGAAGAACAAGAGGCGCTAGCATGTCGTTTGTGTTGGAACGCTGTTCGTGTGGATACCGGTAGAGGAAGCCAATCTGAGTCATCGACTTCTTACGATCGAAAATAGACCACCAGCCACAAAGAGAAGCTATGGGCGTCGCATCTGATAACTCTAGAAATGCTCAGGTTGCAACCATATAGGCATCTGAACGTCAAAAAATCGACAAAAGGCTTCCAGTCGCGACTAGAAGCTGAGGAAGTTGCGACTGATAACTCCAGAGACTACCTGTCGCGCCTATAAGTTGAGGACGTCACGACTGACAACTCCAAAGACTACCCGTCGTGACTGTTGGAGATTGTACCCTAGGGGCCAATCATTACTTTATGAACATTGTTGATTTATGAATTTCTTAATTATGTTATCATATTATTTGCATGTTTACTATGATGACAATCCTTGGATAACTCGTGATCTTATCCTAAATGTCCCTGGTCGGTCATCTATGCGGGAGCAGAGATGAAATAAGACCGGTATGACTTTAAAGATATATAGAGATATAAATCAAAGTCATAGGCACATGTAAGAGTACAGGGTGCTGGACCGACCCGTCATGAGAGAGCTGCATGGGTCAAGTCATAAGCTTCTCTCATATACAAGCCATGTCACTATGCCCTTTGACCTGAGATCATCATGGATTCCTACATGACAAATGCTCAGCTTTGACCTAGTCAAAAGTCACTTTGACCGAGTGATCATAAAGGCTATGCTCAGGCTTAGTGGTTTTTCATACGGAGGAATATGAATGGTCAAGATGGAATTTATCCCTCACATTCGTAGAGAGATATTACTGGGCCCCTCGATGAGTGAGTCTGAGAAATGTATGGCCATACTGGAATGGAAGGGTAGTTCCATTTCTATATTCAGACTACTCAGGGATCGAGAAAGTAACGGTCAGGAATAGGAGGATGACGTTCTCCATGCCTCATCCATGACCGAAATATCGTGTGACAAAAGGGACGTGATATGGTTGTATGAAAGGTTGTATCGTTTATCGATCCTCATATGTTTTAGGTAGTTGTAATGCCTTGCTAGAGACCGCTTACGACTTGTGGGTCAGTATAGTAACTGGGCCACTGCCAACTTCATATGGGCCTACAGGGTCGCACACAAAATAGCCCAATGCGAGCTATGATGTCCAGATTCATTGAATTTAAGAGATGTCTAGATTCAATGAATAATCTAGGGTGGATATATATTATATATATATATAAATTAGTATATATATATTATATATAATATAAGAGATATTTGTAAGATTTAATTTATAAGGATAAATTAAATCTCTATCACTTTTGAATTTGAATTTAAATGGATATGATCTATTTGAATTTGAAATTCAAATTGATAAGATATCTCAAATTTGATTTATGAGAATAAATCAAATATAATTCTGTCTTATCTTTATTTTAAATTAAATAAATAGGTGAATTAAATCTGTGAGACGGATTTAATAAAACCGTATTTATTTAATTAGTTTCTTATCAAATTATGCAATATATGATATTGTATTAATTTCAGAATTAATATAAGATTAATTCTGAAGCCTGACCCAATTAGAAGCCCGATAGCATCCTATATATTTGTCATTAGGAGCTAGGGTTCTACACACAGACACAACACACAAGAAAAGGGGCAAGGAGAGTGCAAAAGGTTTGCAGATAAGAAACTGTCGGAATAGAGACAGTGAGGACGAAATCTTGAGAAAACCCTAGAGGGACAAAGGCACTAGCACGTCGTTCGTGGTTGGAACGCTGTTCGTGTGGATATCGGTAGAGGAAGCCGATCTGAGTTGTCGACTTCTTGCGAACAAGAAGAGAGCACCAGGTACGACTAGGTCGCTACCAGTTGACACATAGGTCGCGACCAAATTGGCTTCTGAACGTCAGAAATCCAAAAAGAGACTACAGGTCGCGACTAGTAGCAGAATAGGTCGCGACTACAAATTTCAGAGACGACAGGTCGCGACTAGAAGCTGAGGAGGTCGCTACAGAAAACTCCAGAGGCGACAGGTCGCGACTAGAGACTGAGTTGGTCGCGACTGAAAGTTCCGGAGGCGAAGAGTCACGACTAGTGGACACTGAGGTCGCGACCAAAGCTTGAATACGAAGGTAACACTTCTTTCTCCTTGACTTAAACATATTCGGTAGATCCTGGCTGGGAATGGAAAAAAAAAAATTTAAAGTTAATTTCCGCTGCGTGTCTTCCAATTCTCTTCAATCATTTGAAAACAAGAATGAGTAAAAGAAGGAACATAATTATTGCATTAAAAGATGACTTGCGTAATTGGGTTAATGATGAACAAGAACTAAATTTAAATCAATCTATGATATGAACGGAGATACTTCTTGTGTTATTAGCACTAATATAATTTTTCTTGAAGTAAATCATGAATTGTTAAAAAGTATGTGCCTTATTCCTTCGGAGGATGAAATTAAACGTGCAGTCATGTCAATGGCTTCATATAAAGCGCAGGGTGCTGATGGATTCTCACCTATCTTTTATCAAGAAAATTGGAATAAGGTAGGAGGCTCTGTCTGCAGATTTGTTAAAGAAACATTTATGGTAAAGGTGGTTAAGATAGAGGATAACAGGACTCTGATTACTTTAATTCTCAAGAGAGTCCTAAAGTAGCGGGCTAGTTTAGGCAAATTTTCCTATGTATATTCTGCTATAAAATTATCTCTAAAGTGATTATGAATAGATTGAGAAATATTATGTATAATATTATTTATTTCACTTATATAATCTCCGGTTCTTCATCAATTATTTATCTCTCATGTATCCCATAAATTTCGAACAAGATCAAGTATTGGTTGATTGGTTTTCTAATTGAACCAGCAAATCAAGCATCATTTTTCAGTCAGGAATGTAGTTTGTTTTATATGAAAGATGTATATCAGTCAGCGGATGTTTATGTCTTGTCTTGTTTTACTAGGTCTTGTAACCATTTCCTTTCATGTACTAAAACTAAGGAAAAGGGGTTAATTTTCAGTGCATTATGCACAAGTAAATCTCCAGAGTTATAAAGAAAATGGACATCATCAAAGCCTAAACATTAATACATTTATTTCAAACTAGAGCTGCAGCAACTTATGTAGTAATTTTTTAGTCCCATCACAAACATACAAACAACAGCATATGAGCAAATAGACCTCGGAGGTGGCTCCAAATTCTGAAACAATATATCTAATCAAATATGATTTTATAAGTTGCTTTGAAATTAATAAACTAAATTTACAAGAAAGATTGAATTTTTTCATTTCCTACAAAACAGTTCTACTTTTTCTTCCATAATGAGCAGCTTCATCTAAAACATTCTGATTGACTAATCTATTTGCCCCTATAAAATACACCTCAAAATTTCTCAGCAAACAGCATATCAGATTCGGACTTCAATATTTTCCTTCAATAAGTACTCCTTTACGGACCGAATAGGCACCTGAAAAAAAATCAAATCAATGAATCTCCGGTCACAGGTGGTTTCAGAATACTTGCAAATATTTTAAACAGCAGAACTAAACAGGAAACAGAATTACTACCTTAATGCTTACTTCAAATGGGAAGAAAATTAAAGAGGAAAGAATATTAGGAGCGAAAAAGCCCAAAAATACTACTACTCCAATCCTTAATGTAGGATATGCTTAACTAATTTGATTAGATTAAAGAAGTTAGTTAAGTTAATATGGCATGTTTTTTCTAAAACACCCTAATCATCTCCCTTAACTCCATTCTTCCTCCTCTTACTTGATTATTGTTGAGGGAGTATCAATAGAGGTAATTTGGGAAAGAATTGATAAATATAGGAAATAGGTCTTATATTTAGAACCAATATCAACTCTTTAATTATGTCCCATATTAAAGACAAAAGGAGTAATTTTTTTTTTTTTACTATTTTTGGAATTTTCCTTTATAGTATTCTCTCCCCACTATTTTCCTCCCATTTTCCCCTCCAAAACCAAGCCTTAATATCATTTTTCTTGTTCAATTAGATTCTTCAAGATTAACCTTTGACCATTTAAAGTTTATTTTTAGATGATTTATGAAGTCAATCACTCGTTGGATGTGATAAATGTAGAATTGAATTGAGTTTATGAGCAATGTGCATAATGATAATAATTCCCATTAGCATTAGGAAAGAAGCTGATAAAATGAACATTTTACCTCTTTTCTATGAAAAATGCCAGCAGCCAGTGCAGCAGATGCATTTGTTTTGGCAAACACTTCAGAAAAGTGATCAACAGCACCAGCACCACTACTAGCAATCACAGGGATGCTTACAGCATCTGAAATCAACTTAACTAAATCTATATCAAATCCTTTCCCTTGACCTGAAATTTCAATAATGGAAAATTGAAAGTTAGAATAGACACAGGAAACCAACGAGATATTCAAGAAGTGATATTGATGTAAAATTCTGCATGAAACTGATCTAAGAAACTAAATATTTTTATAACATCCTTTCCTAGGAAGACTGAAGTAAGCATGATCCTTATTAAAAAATTTGAGAAACTGGACAAAAACATGAGAAAAAAATTAACTCTTTCCATTTTTAATCTCAAAATGCTACTAAATTGGAACTAAGATTATTACTACACAATATTATATTTACTGATGGACCAGTAACTCGTGATTAAAATATATATCCTCTTAAAACAAAGTCGGGCAAAAAATCATATATTACCATCACAGTCAATGCAGTTAAGTAGTATTTCTCCAGCACCAAGTTCTTCAACTGCTTTTACAAGCTCATAAGCTCCAATTGGTCGGCCTTCTCGTCCCCCATTAACCTTAGAAAGAGAGAAAAAATGACACCTAAGACAGCAAGAAGGAAAGTGTTTTCATCCTGAATTCTTGATACTTCCTGATTTAACCAGCATCTCTAACTTGCACAACTTTGGGGAAAAAAACATCATTGAAGAGAAAGATTGAGATTAAGTATCTCCTTTTGTAAGTAAAAAGTACCAGAGTACAGGGTCAATTGAATAGTGTTAATGGCAAACTAGATGCAAGATCATGTTTATCTTCTTATAAGAAACACTTTAATGCCAGCTTTTCTGGTGGCATTTCTAATTACAGAAGTCCCTTGAATATCATTTGAACTCATATCGAACTCTAAAATATACACAACTAAGAAACAAATTGTGATCACTATACGTTTACTTTATATCAAGCTATCTGACAACAATGATGAGGAGGATGGTAACCATACCTCTCAGGCAAGAAAAACTTTATGGTGACAATTCTTGTAACATTTCTAATCATGGACATGGAAGACACCCTGAATGTCATTTTGACTTTGGTCAAACTCTACAATCTACATAACTAAAAACTAAATTATAATAGATTGCAATACTCTTAGCGTACATCATGTGTTCCTTATTCTCTAGTATAGAAGTCACTAAAAATAGATTTTGAATCTAGTTTGGTCTTAAAGTCTCTCATGGTCATTCAACTTTTAACTGGGCCTATCAATTACCAAATGGGAAAAAGTTCAATTGAAGCAGGCAATTAGTCTAGAATCTTATCTAGCAAAAGGTGTTTCGCAAGTAAAGGGAGGAGAAAACAGCACTTACTGTACACTGGTACCATGCATATTCTTCTCCATTTGGACCTGAAATTTATTTTTCCAAAAACAAAAAATGAACAAATCATTATTCAAAAATTAAATGAACTCTTTCTATTCATTACAACCCAAAACATCTCTCTAATGCTATATTGTAAGCATAGGCATTTCCTCTCAAAAAAGGGGGACATTTTTGGAAACATACACAACTCAATATGTTAGAACTAACAGTTGCTTCTGAGCTATAATTAATGATAAAGACTAGGCATATCATATAATGAAAAATGAATATTCATTTTATCCAGGGAAAAGGAGAAAATCATAATAGAAGATCTAAAATTGGGAATTTATTCTTGGATAATCAAGAGGGCTAATTCATGACCTGGACTACTTTTGGTAGATGAATCAATCTACCAATTTCACAATGGATGTTCAATATATTCCTATAATCATAAAGTAGGCAGTCCGCTTAGAAATGGAAAGGAAAGAGAAGGAAAAAAAACCATTACCTAGATTTGACACCTTTATAGCCTTGAATTTCACATCATTAGGATTCTTTATGTAAATTCTTCGAGGATCAATACTGACTACCACTGCCTGCTGGGTGAAAATAGATTGATGGCTTAATAGAATGGTCAGTCCTTATATGCAACATACACAAAATATCCAATGAACCGTCCATTTTATAATACAGTCAAACAATTACAAATAGTCCTTAGGCAAATGACTTTTTGTCACTGATAGAGTACCAATTATGAAGTCACGTGCAGTAAATTTTTGAAATTGAATTAATCTGATTTTATTTTATTAATATTTATTTTAGTGGTTAGTTTAAGTGCAGCACAAATTTAGGAACGAGTGGAGTCTATTAAGATCCTTGCTCATGTCCTACTAAAGATTTCCTTCCCTTAATTTATAAAGTTAGATTGTAATTTCATATTTTCATACAGATTTTTCTTCCTTCTTTCTCTCTACCTATCTCAAATCCTATCAGTCACCTTTGAATATAACAATTAACCTTGTCCAAGGAAAAAAAAGAATATAACAATTAACCCAACACATGTCCTATGATCAATAATATGAAATGATCAAACAGAAAATATACAAGTTGATAGATTATATTCGCCCCTTCATCACTTGCAAATTTCAATACCTATAAGATCTCTACATTTCTACCTTCTCATCCTTTCTTACCTCACAGATATGACTGACGAAAACAAAAAATCCAAAGGCAGGAAGAAAAAAATTTGAAACTAAAAAGACTGGGAAGTATAACAATGGGGACTAGCTGTCTACCTAGTCCAGATTAGCCTATTCTTCTGCAAATTACTTAACAGTAACCCATATAGTAAAACCAATAGCTACAAAATATAAATAGACTTGCATGACAAGCCAGTTCAAGCAAATGAACCATAAAAGTCAAGCCACAATAACAAAAGCACAAGCCTCAAAGTCAAGACTCCAGTCAGAGTTCTTATCCTATTCCTTAGATTAGTGTAAGCCATTGTATCACATAGCAAGCTGGCAAGGAAATACATAAAAGAACTCGCTAAGACACTGACAAAATTACAGATTAATTTAGAAATACCATGATAATTAGGAAGAATTAGATGCAATTAATCTCCAAGAATCATCAATGTGCTAGATTTTCTTTTGACATTAAACCAACAACATATTAGTATATTAGTCCTCCGATCCTTAATATAGGACCTAATTAGGGAGTTAATCTTAGTCTAAATATAAGACATTTTCTATATTTATCAATTTTTAACCAAATACCCCTGAACAATAATCAAGAAAGAGAGGGAGGCCATATTAACTAACTTAACTAACTTCCTTAATCTAATCAAATTAGTTAAATAGGTCATATATTAAGGACCAGAGGTGTACTTTAGAAGCCCATGGTAACAATTGGAATGGATATTTGGATGAAAAGAAGAGCATCCACAGCTTATATAGATATGTGGGTGGTAAAAAGTAAAGGCAAGCATATAAATGTTGCCAACAGTTAAATTACCTGATTACCATATACTCTAGATATCTGTTCTAGGCTGCTCTTCCCAGTTTTTACCTAAACGATATACACTTAAAAATATCAGAAGAGATGTATACAAATTTATCACCCAATATTTGTAGAAAAAAAATTGGGTTGAATTCCATACTCCAGTTCTTAGATACTCTTCTGCAGCATAAACTGCATCACTTCCAATAGAAATCTTATCAGCTCCAGATCTAAAATATTCTGAAGCAACTTCAAAACTAGAATAGTGCCTGGGAACATAGTTTTAGGATGTAACAGTCAATTAACATTCTAACTGAACACATAAAGATAAGATTAAGGACCTGTACATCCTAAGATAAAAGACTCTTACATGTAAGTTAAAATTATATAAATACAATTACCAGAATCACTAGTACAATACCTGCCATTTGAATCTGTAAAATCTCTAATTCCACCCCCAACTGTTAAGGGTACAAAAACATTTTCTGATGTGTATCGCAATACCTATGTAGCATACAACACATGAAATTCAAAGTATATATTAGAAATATGTATGCATGTACTCGATTTAAGCATGCACACACAAATTAAGGTTCCAAATAACATCGAGAACTTCTTTTTCTGGTGAGATTGACAAACCTGCAACATTGGCAAATCACCAAGAGGGAAGTCCCGGAAACCAGTAATGTTTAGAAAGCTGATCTGCAACCCAAGGTATGGATAAGTTTAAATAACATAGTTCATAGTGATCAAAGAGCAAAGTTTTCAAAGGCATACCTCGTCAGCTCCATCTATGTAGTACTGTCTGGCAAGCTCAACTGGCTTGCCAAGATTTCTTATCTAACAATTAAAATAATAATATCAGATGACAAAAATATTAGTGTTGACTAATAGGCAAAATTCTTCAGAACATTTTATTGTAGTGGTGAATGCTGATAGCCAAGGATTAAATGAGTTTAAAACTTGAAACTGTAAAAGACATCATTAATGGAACTGTTGATTAATGAAATCATATAACAGAACAAAAATTTAATCAATTTATTAAACATTAAATAACATCATGTTTTGTTTCTTTTAGTATAATAACTTATCTTGATGACTAGTCTGTGGCTTTGTGCGGCACAGGTAATGCCTAATGCGTTTAGCATGAGCAACCAAAAAAAAAAAAAATTATCTATGATACCTCTTTCTCCTTTGTTTGTTCTCTTACATCATACTGGTCTCCTTTGGTTACAACAAGGTCCCCTTTGTCATTTGCCCTCACATCAAGACAAGCAATCACCTTAACAGATAATCTCTTGTTAGCAAACCAAAAGAAAAGTGTTATTATCACACTGACCCCAATCTCTCTCCAAAAGAAGAAAACCTTTAAAAAATAAATGAGTAAAAAGAAACTGAAACCAGAGTATAATTGTAAAAGCCCGAAAATAAAGTAGACAGGTCCAAAGAAAAAGTTAACACAAGAATACATACAAAAAAACTATAACACAGGCTTCCATGACCATACCCTTTTCGCTAATTTTGAAGCCTTCCCTTCACCAGCCTTCTGTCATCAGATGAACATTACAAATGGTTAGCCAACCTGAGGTGAAGTTGAGAGTAAATAGAATTGATTTCTGCAATGTGCATATTCAGAATAGCATGAAAGCCACCTTTGTCCTGTTTGAATTTGGATTCAAGAATCTTCTTAAAACAGAAAGACCAACATCTGTAAATTTCAATTTAGGAATCAGTATAAGGACTAGCAGATAAACAACTCAAAACTTGAGAACTGAGAAAATAAAGTTAAATTTTAATTTCAAATCAAAGTAGACATCTTCCCCTCATTCTCCTTTTCATTTTATTTTTCCGAGTCAATGAGCCTCCAGTGAGAATTGTACAGAATTAGATATACTTTTAATTTTTATGCTTTATTAATTCAAAAACAAAATACGGAATCATTTAATTTCTCTCCTGCTTGACCTACATTTAGTTACAGAACATAAAAAATTAGTTTTCTACATGGTTAAGATATCCTAGGCACATACTCTACACAATGAAACATAAATTAAATTATTAAATAGAAGATAAGCGCTTGCCTCCACTCTTTTCAGGATGGAACTGAACTGCATGCACATTTCCTCTTCTAATAGATGCTATAAAATTGTCACCATAATTACAAGTGGAGGATATCCACTCTTTATTTTTGTCTGACTGAGTTAATATAAAAAATAAAATAAAAAATTATTTTGACAAAGGCCAATAATGAACAAAGCAAAACCAAAATAAGAAATGGGAAAAAAAGAAATGTACTGGCATTGCACGATAAGAGTGCACAAAATAGACATGACAGTTTCCAACATCATCAAGAATTTCTGAATCCATTGTGACTTGTAAAGCATTCCAGCCGATATGCGGAACTCTAAAACCATTTGATGAGTCAAATCGCCCAACAGTTCCAGGAATTACACCAAGACCCTTTACTGTGGCAGAAACACAGTTGCTGATTCAATACATCAATAACAAGAAGCATTATAAATAATTAAAAATTTGCATATGCAATGTCCTTAACATTTGATCAAATAACTCAAATTTGAGGACATTTTCTCGCACATTAATCTTGTGTGTTTGAGAAGGTTAGTTCAAACTACTTGTACAGATCTTCACCTAATTCCCAGTTCTCTCTAGAGGAAGAAACCAATTCAAGATAACTGACTGACATTTATGGTAAAAGACTATACTTCGAGACAATGCAAGCAGTCTACATAGCCACAACCAGCATCATAATTTCCTTGATCTTATCCACCACTACATGTTGACAATAGTTTTAATACAAACCAAATGAATACTTCACCAGTAAGACTTTTGAAAGAATATCAGTATAGCAAAAGCTAATGCCACAAAAAGAAAAAAATAATAACAGGAGAGCCTATAACTGACTTGGTCCATTCTCCTCACTGGATTCAAAAAGTAGCTGAAGTCCAAGACAGATGCCTAAAAATGGGCGATCCTTCTCAATATATGAACATAGTGCCTCATCCATCCTGCAAAAAATTTACATGAATCTATAGAAACTGGCAAAAAAAAAAAAAGAAAGAAAAATATTAAACTCCCAACTCCAAAAAAAAGGGAAAATAGAAGAATTTATAGTATATATAGAAGATATTTTTTTCCAATTTGAATTAATAAGGACAATGTGGGAGATATCAGACAATAAATAAAGCCATAAAGTATCAAAACAGCGAAAATGCATGTATAACTTGCACTTGCACACCAATTGTAAATGAAACTCATTGCAAAGCAGGACGAATTTTCTTTCATGTTACCAACGTAAGTAATGATTATACATCAAAAAATGAAAGTTGTATCATTCAAAAATTACCCAGTCTTGTTTAACACTTCCATTGCAGGGGCAAATGCTCCAACACCTGGAAAGATTAAGCGATTGGCATTCAAAATGTCTTCCGGAGTTTGCACCTAATAAATGAGGTTGTTTCAAATTCAATAAATTCATGAAATGCAAACCGGTGTATAGCGCATAGCATATTAAACTATCTCAATCGAATTTAAAGCTAAAATCCAGCAAAAAGATATTACATCTTTAATGTCAACTCCAAGGTGAAGGATAGCATTCCTAACACTTCGAATATTGCCAGCACCATAATCAAGCAGAGTTACAACTACGCCAGAAGTTAAAAAAAACAAATCAGGAATGGAGGTATTGAAGAAACAAAATCCATAAAGAATTTGACATCTACATTTCTAGGAAGAGAGCAAACCAGAGTCAGCGGAAGAGGAGGCACGAACTGAGAAATTTCTGGAGTATTTAACATTGGTATAATGAGAGCGATTTCTCAATGAAGCTTTATCCTGAAGAAGCAATAGAGAAGAAGAAGAGCTACGGAAAAAGCAAGATGAAGACGACGATCCAAGAGAGCCGGGGCGCGAACCAGTGGCAAACGGCGGCGGCGCCTCCATCGATGTTTTCTATTCTGACCTTCTGCTTCTTCCCTAGTATTCGTGGAATCTGAACTGAACCACCTTGGTCTATTGTCACTGGTGCCTTCAAAGTTCAAACAGGTGCGATTAGAAGGATGAGCTAAGTTCGGTTCTGCCGAAACTGTATTAAATATAAAATAGACGAGAGTGTTATAAATAATTAAAAACTTAACTAATTTTTATATTAAATATTAAATAAATAGAATATTATTAACCAAAATAAAATTAAAAATTAAACAACAACCATTCCTGTTAAACTTTGGATGCCAGACGGCCCTTTATGGGCTGCCCGATTTCATTAGGAAATAGGAAATCTTCCTAATCAAATAAGAGCATAGATCACCATTAATTTCTTAGAAAGAATTAGGGAATGAGAATCTCTCATTAATACAAAATTATTCAGTATTTATTCTTGATTGATGATTAAGGAGCAATCAAGAGAATCAACAATAAGGGAGTGTTTGGTGTAACTTTTAGAAAAAATTAATTATAAAGTGATTTTAGAAAATAAATTTTATATGAAAAATGATTTTAAAAAAAATAAGAGTTTGTATAGTTGTTATCAGAATAATTTTTTATGGGTAAATTACTATAAAGAGTACGAGGTAAAATAATAATTACATAAAGTATAATTTAAAATTATATTTGATATTTGATATTAAAATAATAAAAAATATACATAAGTAAATGAATATTTAAACAAAACTAATCAAGACAAAATAAATATTAAACATCCCTTAAAAATAAGTAAATGAATATATTTTTACCTCTGAACTTTGGATAGGTGTGGAAAAACTCATCATCATCATGACCTGCTGGAGTCTGAAATACATATCCTGGACTCTGGCATCCATCTCGTAGCGCATTCTTTCCAACTCTTGGCATCCATCTCGAACATTTTGCAACTCATCTCTAGAATCTATGTCTGCGGAGGGTGCGCTTCTTCTTCGAGAGGCAGAGCCAAAACAGCCTTTGCGTATGACTCCTTTGGGGGACCTCTCTCACTCGACCTATGTGGTTAGGGCTCCCAATGGCTGTCTCCAGGATGTCCATTCCTTTTTTAGGAACGAAACACCCTTGGGATGCCTGTTGCTCTAGTGCATCCTACAACATATACAAGTTTTCAAGTTAAAATAACTAAAGAGTAAGTAATAACATATAAATTCTTACTATTTAAATTAGTTACTTACAATCCTCTCAACAACTATAGTAACCTCTGGAGTGATATATTGTCTCTTCTTCACCCTTGCAGCCTTCCTTTTTTGTCGGCGAGATGGACGCTGGATGCGGATAGATGAAGAAGGGTCTGATGTAGTTGCTTGTTGTGAAACATCCTTACTTTCGTATGTCTTAGGGATCATTTGGTAGCATTTATTTTCAATGGTACTGATGTAGCAGGCTCACTCTTTTCTGGATATTGCACATTCTTTTCTGTGATCCTGCATACTTCTACTGCTTCATTAAACCTTCGTATCTGTCTAGGAAAAACCTTCTCCTTTAGTGTAGGATTCAATCCACGAGTTAACTTCTCAGTGGTCCACCTCTCATCATTCATACAGTTTAGGTAAGTGGAATATCGTGAAAGACGAATGAACCTAGCAAGATAATCATCAAAGGGTTCTTGCTCACCCTGCTTTAATATTAAGAATTATGCTTCACGTTTATCTCGTACTGACTGTGGAAAATATTTCTCGTTGAACTGCTCAAGAAATGTTTCCCATGTAAGTGGAATATTTCTTGAGTGCAGAATCACTTCTGTATTCTTCCACCACCTATCCGTATCTTTTTCTAGCTTGTAAACTGCCATCTGGGCCTTTCTTTCAGTGGGACATTCTAAACTCTTCAAGATTTTCTCTAACTGGCTAACCCAATCCTCAGCTACTTGGGTGTCAAAAGTCCCTTCAAACATGGGCGGATTAAACTTATGGAATCGTTCCATCCATGTTTGCAGACTTTCCTGGTTATTGTCATTTCCTATAGACCCCTGATATCTATTCATTCCAGTCTGCTCATGATCTGGATGAGGTTCAGGTTCTATATCATTTTCTGGTACTACCTCCTTCTCAGACTGCTGTAAGCTAGCAACTGCAGCAGCAACCGTCGTAGCGATAGCAGAATCTCGTTCTTGATCCTAGCGAGCTTGGGTTGCCCGCATCTCATCTATTACATGCTGTTGTTGTTCTAGCCTATCTAGAATAATTTGCATAGGGTCTATCTGACTATTAGTACCCTCTTCCCGAGGCTCTACCTCTTCGGGTCTAACCGTTCTTCTTGTATTAACCATGACTTCTACTCCTTGTTCTAGAATTGGGAAATTCAGTCATATATATGCACAACAATATACATATATATGTAAAATATTTAGGATAACCTATACCACATACCCCACATATTAACTATTTCAGAGCATCACTAAGCCAGAACCTTCTGTTCTGTGCCAGAATCTTATGCTCTAAACCAGAGCCCTTTCTGGTCTATGCCAGAACCTTCTGCTCTGATACCAAAATGTCACATCCTTATTTTTATATATCTTAAGGACCATTCAGTAGCACTTAGAACCACTTTCAGGGTCATTGAAGTCTAAACTCTTAATCTGGAATTTTATTCATACCGGGTACTGTTCACTGTGGCAAATTCTAGATGAGTGACCTGACTTTGAAAATTCATAACTAATTCTAGAAAACTCGTAATGAAGTGGTTCAAATGGATACATGAATATAACTTAATTATATTTCAGGAAAAAATCATTGGTTGACCATTCCTTGACAAATTCAACGTGGGTCAACGTTTTAACTTTACTGTTCATCCAGTAATTTTCTCCTGAATCCAGCATTCTGGTCCCAACTTTAACAATTTATATCTTTTCGCATATACATCCAAATGAAGCATTCTATTCATAAAATTAAAGCTTAGTATGTCTAATATTTACCATAAAAATATCATACATTTATTCAACCATTTACTATTTTTAATGATTTATCAAACATCAATAGGTCTCCACGGATTACTGTTCACAAAGTCATTTTTCAGCAACCAACCTTACATATTAGTGCATACATACATCACATATCAGTCAAACATGCCAGATAATAATCATTATTAAATAATTAACTGTTATACATCAGTGCATGATTAACATCCTCATATTTCTATTACATTTTTGTTGTCTAAAATCCGGCAGCATCACTGCTACATTCCTTCTGTAGAAAGTAACCGATCTTGTACCGATTCGGTAATTCCCGTAGGAACTACCATTCTACATAAGTACCCAGGAAAGACTGGATGAACCTGCTAGGTCCACTCACTTCCAGCCTCCTTAGACAGCACCTACGTACACAGTACGTATCAGTTCCTTTCTTTGTTCCTGCCTCGTTACCAGAATTTCGACAGCCTACCAGCTTCTCTTAAAATTTCCAAATTTTATTTTGACAGAACCTCCCCTGTAATGTTATATATGGGAATGAGATTTAAAAGAATCCCAGTAGAAACAATCATAACAATTTATGTAATGCAGTGTGATAGTGCCTGCTTGTGATTGTGTACAAATAAGTATGCTGCATGCTTCAATATTCAATAACATATGATCATAGCATTGTAATAGAGCTTCAAGCATAACATATAAGACAACAATCCAACCAAACAATAGCACAACAATTCACAAAGACATTACATAAAAGCTAAGATTAGTTACTACCTTAAAAGCAGAACTTCAGAACTTCTCTCTGCTTCCAACTCCACTAGAACTTCCTTTCTTCTTTCTTTTTCTCACTTTCTCTCTCAAGCACTTCCTTATCTCTCTAAAATGCTCCTTGTCCGTGGGAATGAAGAGCTAGGGGGGGTATTTATAGTTTTGGTCAATGGCATTCTTGTAATTTTGAAGCCATTTGATCCTGTGGTCCTGGTTTTTCCAGAATTTCCTATTTTTCTTTATTCCTTTTACTGCATCATGCATGACATCACTCAATGCCACCTCATGGGACAACTCACCACCCACATTCTTCACATGGTGAAAATGGAGAGGAGAAAAGCCTTCTGGAAGCTTTCCGGTCCAATCCGGTATCGGCCCGGTCCGTCGCCTCGAAACTTGGACCGTTTTCTGAATCTACTTTTTCTGAAAACCCATATTATGTCTTCTGACCTTACATTTAGTATCTAGACCCTTTATATCATTAACATTTTAATACTGGGTCTAAGCTCAATTACAGATCCCCTGCGAAATGACCAAAATACCCCTGGGTGCCCTTTCATGCCCTATCTTAACCCTAAGGGCAAAATCGTCATTTTACACCTTTCTGTACCTCATCAGGGCATATACTGACTCTGGTTAACTTCTCCAGTATATATCTTGGCCTCTAGGCCTGTTCAGAATGACCAAAATGCCCTTCATATGCCTATTACTCTTTAGTACAACACAGGGCATTTTCGTAATTTCGCACTTTTTCGGGGTTCTACCGGACACTGGCCCACCTATCAGTCCAAGAGTCTTATTGGGCCTTTGTTGGCGCCATTATTGGGCCTTTCTGGGTCCATCACCTTTATGGCACGTATTTAGAGGAATCTTCCTCTGGCACAGTTCACTGAATATTTTATTATTATTTACCGTTTATACACATTTCCGGACACCGGCTCCTTCTGTCAGATACACTGCCCTACTGTGTCTGGGTAGCCATTTGGGTTCTAACGGGCATCTGACTATTGTTACCCGACCTCATTCAGTCTTAGTTTAAATACCGATAATCTCCCTATCGGATCCCTGGAGGCCTCATACTCCCGTCTGGATTTTCTAATTTGTGAATAACTTTTTCTACAGGCCTCCTATCGGTATTCTGTCAGTTTCCCGACATCCGCCCCATCAGGACGTATCATCCTGTATTTTCTCACTTAGATCTGAAATCTAGGATATCCGGTAGGAATTTTTATAACTTTTAGACTATCAGATCAATTCTGGCTATCTGGAGTCTTGAAAAATTTCGGTATTAAGCCAGATTACCGAGCATCACTTGCTCTCTCTACTGGTGAAATCTGGGACTGAAATGCTTTCGGGCAGTCCAAACTACTTTGGGCCTGACTTTCTTTAATTACAATTTAGCCCCAGGGAACTTTTCTTCTTTTCATTTAAGTCCTTTTTTACTTGGCTAAAATTACACTTAAGGACCCCACATTTTTGTCTACTTTTCCTTTTTGGCTTTAAACTTTTTATAATTGCACTTAAGTCCTTCCATTTCCTTTCTTTACTTTACTAGGTCTAGGGGTATTATTGTCTTTTTATATCTTACCAGAGTATTCTCTGACCCTAGTCAACTATCCAGATACCCTTTCTTGACTGTCTAACCTTAGCCAAATGACCAAAATACCCTTTACTCATTCTTCAGTTATTCTATAATATAAGGGCATTTTCGTCATTTTGCGCATTTTTCTCCGACACCGGCCCCTCTTACCACTAAACTAATATTATGGGCCTGGGCCTTCCTTGATGTCACTATGGGCCTTAGAAAAACACTGTATGGCCACTGGCCATAGTCTGATCATCTCTATTCGGACTGCTCTTCCTTTACCGATTATAACTGTAAATTCCCATCTTCGAGAATTTTTACAGAAAAATCGGGACCTCAAATTAAAATTCTGTGTTGCGTCATTCAACCCGGAATCCTTTTCTCTATCTCCTGGTATTTTCAGATATTTTATCCGGACCGAGCTATTTTTGCCTGAAAGTACGCTTCCGCGCACACTTTTCAAAAATAACCATTTTACCCTTGGTCACATTTCTAATTCTTTCATACACATAGAGACCTCATATGCACATTTTACAGTTCAGTGAAATGATCAGCATAATTTTCTCTATTTTCTGGAAAAATATGGTACTCATCGGCTACCAGCCCGATCTTTCCCATAATTACGATTATGCCCTTGAATTCTCTTTCTGGCATCTCTAGGCCTAAAAATTGGGGTGTTACATGTTGCGTAGCCTCCAACTGCTCTTGTATCATTTTCCTCTCAAGGACATTGTACCCCTCGAGACATATAGTGCTGGTACACATTCTTCTTGGCTATTTCTTGATTCCTCTTACATATAGCCTATGAAAATGAAACAAAGTTATATTAGTTGATTAAAATATAAATTCATTACTAACTAAGTTAACTAAAATATAAGTTTGTAGAACATATCAAACTTTATAAGTAGCATCTTCTCGCCATTGACGAAACAATGTCCAAGCTTCATCACTAACATTGGGTATGTGTCATTCGGATGATCTCCCATCTTATTGCCTCAGAGGTAGTCCTTCACAAGGTTCAACTTAAAGTCCCTCCACCGTTCATTGCATTGCTTGAAGTGGTGAGAATGTCAAAATTTTGCTGTGTGGAAGTACAAAAACAAAGAAGATGAAGTTGCAATAAGGGACAAAAATCATGAATAACTAAAGTAGATAGGTGGAACATAGAATTAGAAATGTACCAAAATATCCTCCCAAATCATATCCTTGTCTTTATGGTCAACCACCTTCCAGTTGGGGTACACGATGCTAATCTTAGCACGTACTATATGGCTGACATAGCTGTTAAACTCTCGCTCATTTTGACCAATTGTCTTCATGTTAGCATCAAACTCAACTGACAACCTTGTGGAATTTGACCCATCATCTGTCCTAGGGACCCATTTCATACGAGTTGAACCTCTTACTCTTTTCTTTCCTTGCTGATCAAAACCTAAACTTGAACCTGTTGAACTTGAACCGTCCATACTCTGTTCAAAAAACAATAAATAAAGTTAATAATATGATACAACTAACCATCCAATACAGTGAACTAATCTCCTAAATTATAACTTCATTGAGCCACTTGTTTAGAAATTAAGAATCTCAAAACAACACACTATATTCTACTCTTTAAACCTCAATGGCCTAATAACATACACAAATATATATTCGTCTTTGTTATATCCATAAATCAACTATAAAACCATCATTTTAACTATCGAATATGTTATAATCACATAATCATCTAACTCCTCTTATGTCCCACAATCTTGAGTCCTCAAATTCACATTTAAGATTAACCAAGATTTAGTTCTCCCATGGCTTATCGTACTGTCTAAATAAAGAAAGAGAGAAAATTCATAACTTAAGCTCTACTATCTTAAAGCCTCATTTTGGAGTTTTTCAACACCTATTACAACAGTTTAAACATTTAGGAATATAAACAAACAAAATTCAATTGTTTTTGTAGCAACCAAACACCCAAAACTTCATAACCCGCTTTAGTGAATCATTTGCCTACATACTCACAGTGTGACATCTACATATTTTATTAACTCATTTAGTCTCTTTTATCTTTAATCCCAATAAAGAACCAGGCCTCAAAATAATGAAGAATTTAAATGGTGACTTACAGTTTTGAAGACAAGAACGACGACAGAGATAGTGAACGACAATGAGAACAACAATATAGTCACCAAAAATAGTTGAAAATGACAAAAAATGCATTTCGTCCAAATATGTGGTGATGAGGCTGATAACTGTCATTTTAATTATCAAACAAATCTAAGCTAACCAATAGTAAGTGGAGGCTAACCTAGGTCAGATCATAAGGAGCTACTGAATGTTAGAGTTCCTAATCAATCTATAGAGCCACAATTTATCAAGTTAAGCAGATGAGTTGTGTTTTGGACTATCAACTAACTTCAAAAAGTAAATCTATTCTATTGTTTCTGTTTTTATGTGATTAAGATGATGAGATGAATGAATGATGACAAGTGTGTTCCCTTGGAGATTACCTTACCTTCATTACCCAAGAATATCAAGAGTTAATCAATTGAATTAGAATATGTTAACTAACAACTCACTAGCTAAATCTCAATCAAAACTACAACTCGCAGACATTGAATAGAGAATAAGAATCATTCAACTCAGAGATAGTAGAATGTGAGTTAAACAGAATCACTTTAATTAATCACAGCTATGTTCAACTCAATCAAAGATGAGAATAAATCAAATGATCTTTTATGTATAAATAAGAAAGCCAACTCGGTTCCCTACTTCTTTGTCATCTACTACTCTAATTGCATTAGTAATTATAGAATTAATCACATCAACTCGATACAATCAAATTTGAATTAACAACACAATGAACTCCCTGTTCAGCACACAGATTATGGTTTGGTGTCATCTCCAAGAGAGCACAACAGCTTAGCCTTGCATTGCTATATGAACTTCAGCAGAAACAGAGGAAGACACAATAGTAGTCATGTGGAAATGGAAGGAGAAGATGGAGATAATGAGTTACAGAACTTTCCTTTGGTTCTATTGACTAGAACAGAGGAAAGTTGCAGAAGAGAAATGAAGAATAAAGAAGAAGAGTGATATGTGCGTGGGCTGTGGGAATGTGGTGTAGAAGTGTCTGATGGCTGAAATCTGCGTGAATGGATATGTCCAAGTGTTGAATGATGATAGAATGTTGTACAGATAGTGTGATATATAGGAGAAGTCTGAAATGCATGAGTGAGTCAATGGAGCTATCCAGATGCCCTCCATCTCCAGTTGTCAGCACATGATCTGGTATTTTATTTATAGCACATGCTTCCCACTTGCTGTTGGCAACTTGCTCATTCTGTTTAGATTAAAAATGTTGATATGTGAATAGTACACTCGTGGATATGTCCAGGTGATAAATGATAATGGAATACTGTACAGATATTGTGATATATAGGAGAAGTCTAAAATGCATGAGTGAGTCAATGGAGCTGTCCAGATGCCCTCCATCTCCAGCTGTTAGCATATGATCTGGTATTCTGTTTACAGTACATGCTTCCCACTTGCTGTTGGCAACTTGTTCATTCTGTTCAGATGAAAAATGCTGATTTGTGAACAGTGCGCGCGTGAACAGTGCTAGATATGTGGAGTTCAATTCTGTTGCTACATATGTTTGATCTCCCACTTGCAATCTGTTAAGTCCAAATATGTAATTCATCACATGATTAAATCACCTTCTGTCCAGTTGTCTCTTCTGTCATTCGCTGATTGATTTCTGCATTTGAAGTTGGGTCGCGACCTTATATACATCAGGTCGCGACTAATATTTACAGAGAGCGCTTCTTCTTTGCTGATTGAAGTTTGGTCGCGACGGTGAATATGTAATGTCGCGACTTAAGTCCACAGGGACGCTCTACTTTGCTGACTGATTGCTGTATTTACCTGAAATGGATATTTAATGGATTATTTATCCAATTAAGCACTAAAATCACATCATTTAGTTCTCACTTGTCCAATTTCATATTTTTAACTAATTTGCTCAACATAGTATTAAATGTGGATAAAATCAATAATAAACTCTCTTTTAACATATTAAAAATCAATACAAATATGAGTTTATCAACTCCCCCACACTTAGCTTTTGCACTCCGAGCAAAATTATGGATTAAAACTGACTTTCAAACACACATGTTCAACAAAGTTGGCAAAACAGATTCAGCATAATTATTTGCACCCATCAATCTTCCCTTTAATTGGCAACAATCCAAACTAATCTCATAGCAATAAAAGCATCAAACTCATGCAATTAAATCATAGTAAGCAACTAGGTTGAGATTTCCTCACAAGGTATAGTGTTTCACTCCCTCTCTTATCAAGGTAATTTCACTCAACCATCTAGCTTAGGCTTCCCATAGGCTTGTAACCATCCTACATCTCCACCACTCAATGCCACAAGGATTATGAATCAAAGGGTCTTTATTAGGGTTGTAATGTTGGAAAGGCTAGATGATGAAATGGAAATATATGTCAATGATTAATGAACTACTGTACATAATCAAAGTGTCAATCATGCAGTTGCAAGTTACAACTAATTCTTTTATACTAGTTGAATAGCACTTTTTGCATCTGGTTTCTTTTCTTTTTTCTTTCTTTCTCTTTTCTTTGTACTTTTTCTTTTTCTTTTCTCTATATTTTCTTCTTTGTTTTCATTTTTCTTGAACCAGATAGCAAATATACTGAAGTTCAGAAATCAACAAGTAGTGCAACTTCAATTATTTCACAATCAAAGATTTGTTGTAGTAGCAACTATCTTATACAGTATTCATTAATCAAGGATGGAATTAAAAGAAAGTGAAGGTCTCAAAGAGGTAAAACAAAAGATTTCATATTTATGTGGGTTCTGTTTGGTCAGAGGGTTTTGAAAAAAAATGCCCTTATCATTTTCACAATTCCATGGAGATAATGTGGTTTTGAATCAAGGATTGAGATAAGTTCTGCAAAGTTACCAAGCTAGATGGTGTCACACAATGCAAAGGAGTATATGTTGAAGACTCAAATTACTTCTATCTGGCTTACTCACCCTAATCAGCTCATATGACTAGATTGCATGAATCTTAAACAAAGTACATGAGATTAATCATTCATGATGCACAATTTCCAGTAGTGAATTAATGAAACAAGCAACTAATACTTCATCAAACTTGCCAATGTTTAAGATTATATGTTCAAAGTTCAATTTTGAATCCATGACAGTAAATCCCAAAGATCAAGCAGCAACCAAAATGCAGTAGAAGGAATTTTCAACAAAAGATAAATGTTAGTCGCAACAAATATGTCATAAGGTCTCAACTGTTTTACACAGAGGAGATTTTCAGAACACAGAGAATACTGGTCGCGACATAAATTTACATTGGTCGCGACTCAAAATCACCGAGAGTAACCTTGTTAAACAAGCATTTACTAGTCGTGACCAAATGACAAAATAGTTGCGACGCAAAATCACAGAGAGCTACAGTCCCGACAAATATAAACACAGACCACGACTAAACATCACAGATGGGTAAACATAAGAAAATATGAACTTTTGGTCGCGAAAAAATAATAAAGGGTCACAACTAATATTCACAGAGAAGAATTTTTGACAATTTGAACACATTAGTCGCAACATAAACGGTATGAGGTCACGACCAAAATACAAAATCACAGTAAATATCTGATTCTTATTCACCCATCAAGTTTATCCTCCCCCACACTTAAATTCTACATTGTCCTCAATGTGAAGAAGTGATGAAACACATGCAAAGCAGCAGTAATCATGACAACACTAAACCAAAATCTTTGATTTATTCATGGGATTATTTATCTACCCTACTGACTGGTCTCCTCCCCCACACTTAATCAACAAATATAGCTCAAGTATGTAATGAAACTGATCAAAGCAGACTATTATAAGTGGGAAACAAGGAAGAAGACAACCTGAATATCATGGGGTTTGAAGTTCTCCTTGTACAGCTTCAATAAATGGCCATTAACCTGAAATACTGTACCATCTGCTTCATCCATCAATTCAATTATTCCATAGTCATGGATCTTAGTCACCATATATGGACCATCCCATCTTGCAGCAAGTTTTTCAGGTTTGAAAGCATATCTAGCCTTAAATCTCAAAACTTTATCTCCAACATGAAATTCCTTGCACAAATCTGCCTATCATGAATAAGCTTGGCTTTCTCTTTGTAGATTCTGGAATTCTCATAGGCATCCAGTCTTATTTCTTCTAGTTCCTGAATCTGCAATATTCTTTCTTCTCCAGCAGTGTCAAAATCCATGTTACAAGCTTTAACTGCCTAGAATGCTTTATGCTCAACTTCTACTGGTAGATGACATGTTTTACCATAAACCATTCTGTATGGGGACATTTCAAGTGGAGTCTTATGAGCTGTTCTCTATGCCCACAAAGCTTCATCTAACTTTGCACTCTAATCTTTCCTCGAGGGTCTTACTATCCTTTCCAGAATTCTTTTTATAGCTTTGTTAGAATTCTCAGCTTGACCATTTTTTTGAGGATGATAAGCTGTTGAAACTTTGTGCTTGATCCCAAACTTGGCAAATAACCCTCCTAAAATCTTATTACAAAAATGAGAGCCTTGATCACTCACTATAGCTCTTGGAATACCAAACCTTGAAAAGATGTTTGACTTCAGAAATTTTAAAACTGTCACTACATCATCCTTTCTTGTTGGTACATCTTCCACCCATCTTGAGAGATAATCTATAGCTAACAGAATATATGCATAACCAAAGGATGGTGGAAATGGCCCCATGAAGTCGATACCCCATACTTCAAACACCTCACAGAACAGCATAGGCTGCTGAGGCATTTCATGTCTCTTAGTCAGTCCACCAAAATGTTGACAAATGTCATAAGCCTTGCAGTATTCATAGCAGTCCTTGAACATTTGTGGCAAAAAAAAAATAGCATCCAAAATCTTTCTGGAAGTCTTCTTTGCACTGAAATGTCCTTCACAAACAGAAGAATGACATACTGTAAGAATGCTATCTACTTCTTCACTTGGCACACATCTTTTAATAACTTGATCACTGCATATTTTCCAAAGAATGGGTGGTTCCTAAATGTAAAATTTTGCCTCATGCTTGATCTTCTGGCCCTGGAAATGAGATAAAGAAGGTGGAATTAAACCAGTAACAATGTAGTTCACTATGTGGCAGTACCAAGGTGTAATTATAGAAATCACAGAAATAGAACAATCCCTAAATATATCACAAATGATGTTAGAATCTAATACTCCCCTTGTATTTTCAGGCAATCTGCTCAAATGGTCAGCTACCACATTTTATGCTCCAACTTTGTCCCTTATCTCCATATCAAATTCTTGGATTAGCAGCATCCATCTCAAGAGTCTAGGCTTAGACTGTGGCTTTTTAAACAAGAACTTTACAGTAGCATGGTCAGTGTATATAATCACTTTAGAACTCAAAAGATAAGATCTGAATTTGTCAAGTGCAAACACTATAGCAAATAGTTCTTTTTCTGTAGTAGTGTAGTTCTGTTGAGCACTATCTAATGTCTTAGAGGCATATGAAATGACTTTGGATAGCTTACCATCTTTCTGCCTAATATGGCACCTACAGATTCATTTGATACATCACATGAAAGCTCAAAATCTAAGTGCTAATTAGGTGCAACAAGTATAGGTGGTGTGGTAAGCATAGTTTTAATAGTGTCAAATGCTCTCTTACAAGTATCATCAAAATAGAATTCTATAACTTTTTGCATGAGTTTAGATAGTGGAGATGCAATCTTGCTAAAATCCTTTATGAATCTTCTATAGAATCCAGCATGCCCTAGGAATGATCTTAGCTCCTTTAAAGATTTGGGATAGCGAAGAGAAGAAATAACTTTAATTTTAGATTTATATACCTCAATCCCATTCTTAGATATTAGATGTCCTAGAACTATGCCTTTATCTACCATAAAATGGCACTTCTCAAAATTCAGCACAAGCTTCTTCTGAATGCATCTTGCTAAGACTTTCTCTAGACTCTAAACATTCATCAAAGTCCTTACCATATACTATAAAATCATCCATGAATACCTCCATGTTTCTCTCCAAGAATTCACTGAATATGGACATCATGGCTCTTTGAAATATTCCAGGAGCATTGCACAAGCCAAATGGCATCCTCCTATAGGCATAGGTACCGAATGGACATGTAAATGTAGTCTTCTCTTGATCTTCTGGTGCAATGGGTACTTGAAAATATCCTGAAAAATCATCAAGAAAGCAGTAATTAGTTTTTCCAGCAAGCCTTTCCAACATTTGATCTATAAATGGTAAAGGGAAATGATCCTTCCTAGTTGCATCATTCAATTTCCTATAATCAATGCACACTCTCCATGAATTCTGCACTCTAGTAGGGATTAGTTCATTTTGTTCATTCCTTACCACAGTTATACCACTTTTTTTAGGCACCACATGAACTAGACTCATCTATTCACTGTCTAAAATTGGGTAAATAATGCCATCATTTAACAACTTAGTCACTTCTTTCTTGACTACATCAGATATCAAGGGGTTTAGCCTTCTTTGTTGCTGCTTAATAGGCCTGGCTCCATCATTTAACAGAATTTTATGTGTGCATACAGATGCATCTATACCAGGTATATCAGCTAGAGTCCAACCTATTGCTTTCTTATGTGTTTTTAAGAATGAAATTAATCTCTCTTCCTCAGAAACAGAAAGTGCATGAGTAATTATGACAGGTAATGTACTATTTTCAGCCCAAAACACATATTTAAGGTTACTAGGAAGTGGTTTGAGTTCCAACTCAGGTGGCTTGACAATTGATTGCCCCAACTTCCTAGTTTCTAAAGCTGCAACAGGTTTCAACAATTCTGTAATCATAGGTTCTGCAACTTCCAACTCTGTTCTTGCAATGAAATCCTCAATAAAAATATCAAAAACATCAAAAGAAAAAGATTGTAGGGTGGAAAGTAAGCTATCAACTGAAACTTGGTTAATACTTGACACATCACCACTACTATCCAAAGAAAATACAGAAGAAGAAGAAATTTCAAATTCAAACAATTCATATTTGGCTTTTTCAAAATTCTGCAGCAACAATTCATGTTCATCTTTAGCTTCTTCAATGTATGCATAAATTGTACTTAAGCCTAACAGTGAGTAATCTTCAAATGGATGTCTCATTTTTCATTGTAATGCTCCCATTTTTCATGCTTATCACAGTGTTGGCTGTTATAAGGAATAGCCTACCCAAGATAATAGGTCCCTCTGAATTTGACTCTTGTGTCATATCTAAGACATAAAAATATGCAAGTATAATCAAGTCTTTGACCTTCACTAATATATCCTCTAACAGTCCCTCTGGTTTCCTAGTGGTTCTATCAGCAAGCTGCACTATCATTGAAGTCTCCTTAAGTGAGCCCATGCCTATGCCTAATGATGTCTAGAAGGAAGTTGGCATGACATTAATAGCTACATCAAGATCTAACAAAGCATTAGTACACTGAAACTTGCCAATAGTAATTGGAACTGTAAATGAACCTGGATCATTACAGTTTATAGGAAGTTGTGGCTTAAGTAAAGTTGACACATTAGATCCCATTTGCACCCTTTCATTTGGTTTGCATATTCTTTTATTAGTGCAGAGCTCTTTCATAAATTTCCCATACTTAGGTATACTCTTGATTAGATCCACAAGTGGAACATTAACTTCTAACTTACCTAACAGATTCAGAATATCTTGTTCCTGTTTATCCTTTAAAAATTTCTTAGGACATATGTATGCAGTAGGAAAAGGTAAGTGCTTAATACTTATCTCCTTGTCATTCTGCTCTGTATCTTCATGGTCTTTCTTATTCTGGTTTCTACTGGATTCCTGACTTGCATTGCTGGGACTAGTTGCTGCTTCCTTCATCACAGGTGGTTGTGCAGACTCCTTCAATTCAACTTGCTCATTTTGTTGCAGCGTATCCTTTTCCTTATTGCGTTCTAATCTGTTATGCTGCTCAATTGATTTATTGTTCTTCTTGTCGTCATCATTGGCAGCTATTTCCCCTACTGTTCTTCCACTTCTCAAGCTCACAGCATTTACAGATTTTGGGTTAACAACTGTGTTGGAGGGTAAGTTTCCTCCCAATCTGGCCTGAACATCATTTACTGAATTGGCTAGCTATGATACATAGCCATTCATGTTTTCAGCCTTTGTTTCCCATTGTTCTAACTTGTTCTCCAAAGCAACAAACTTAGATTCTGCCATTGCTAAGTTGTTCTCCACTGTAGACCTCAATTCCTTGAAGTTAGAGATAAAGTTTGTATTAATGGAATTTATATTTGAATTCATCACAGTATGCTCTTGAGTATCTCAGAAATTCCATTATCCTTTGCATAATTAGACACTTCTATGGCTCTAGATGATTCAGCCACTTGCTTGTCATTGTTGAATCTATTTTGACTAATAGCTCCACCTCCATCTCTCTATCTAAAATTAGGATGCTCTCTCCATCCTTAATTGTATGTATTAGAATATGAATTCCTTGGTGGATACTGGTTCGGTCTTCCTTGATAGATAGCCGATACCTCCTCATGATGTGAAGGATAATTTGCACTGATATGCATTGGAGAAGAGCAGAATTAACAACTAGGAGCAACTAGAGCTTGAGAATATGGGTTTTGAATATGTGAATTGCTAAGTTGAGCAGCTAGATTGTTGATCTGAGCACTCATAGCAGCAACTTGAGAAGACAGATTACTATGATCCTGAGAAGACCTTGTAGAAACCTCATGCACTTGTCTAACATCTAATCCTCCATACTACTGGTCATTATTTTCTATCTTCTCAATCAAGTTCCATGCTTCATCAGGTGTCAAATCATCAATGGAACCCCCAGTAGCTGCATCCAAATTCTTTCTGCATGCAAAGCGCAATCCTGAATGAAAGTACTACACTAAATGTTCCATTGGAATCTGATGATATGGACATCTAGCTAGCAACTCTTGAAATCTGCCCCAAAACTCATAGAAAGACTCTTCAGCATACTATTTTGCAGCAAAGATTTCCTTTCTCAATACAGCAGTCTTTGATGAAGGAAAATATCTCTCCAAGAAGGCACTTCTCAAGTTGTTCCAAGAATGTAGAGCTTGAGGTGTATGATGTGGCAGCATAAAGAGCCATTCTTTTGCCTTTCCTTCCAGTGTGAAATGAAAGACTTGTCTCTGCACAGCATCCATGTCAGATCCTACAGGCTTCATAGTTGAGCAAACCTACTGTATAGTCTGTAAATGCTTGAAAGGATCCTCACCTGCCAATCCATAATACTTTGATAAGTTACTCAGCAAAGGACCTTTTAACTCAAAGTTCACATCTAAAGCAGGATAAGTGTGAAAAGGATCATAGTTTGCATTAGAAGAAGTGAGATCTCTTATGCTCCTATGTGGCCTTCTATTATTCATGTTATTTTCTGCATATTGCTCATGTTGATTATTCTGATTATGAGTATGAGCTTCACCTTCATTAACATGCTCAATTACAAGATGATTATCTAATATAACACAAGATGCAGGTTCAGTATCAGTAGCAACAGATGCAATACTAGCTTGATTTTTAGCTTTCTTTATTTGCCTAAGTGTCCTATTAATTTCTCTATCCAATGGAAAGAATTTAGAGCTCTTGTTCATGCAATTCACGCTCAACAATGATACAGAAGATCAGATATATCAGATATGCAGTAAATTCAGCAAATGAGATCAGTTAGTCGCAGTTTAGAAATATTGAGTCGCGATAATAAGGACCAATAGTCGCGACGCAAAATCACAGAGAGCAAATATCGTGATGAAAATGAACCACAAGTCGCGACTGTCAGTCACAGAGAGTAAAATTTTCTGAATACGGATTTTTGGTCGCGACCAAATGTTACTTTGGTTGTGACTAAAAATCACAGAGAGCAAATGTTTGAAGTCAGAAATTTCTGGTTGTGACCAAAATACAATTTGGTTGGGACTAAAAATCACAGAGAGTTTTAGTCATGAATAAGTGTCAATCTGGCTGCGACTAAAAATTACAGAGAGCAAATGTTTGAAATAAGAGATTTATGGTTGCGACCAAAATGCACTCAAGTCGCGACTAAATATCAGAGAGAGGTTTAGTCGTGACTAAGTGTCAATTTGTTGACGACTACAAATCACAAAGATGAAAATTTGAAGAAAATATTTTTGGTTGCGACCAATCAGATCTCAAGTCCGACTATAAATCACAGAGCGCTATAGTTGCGACTAAAAATCCAAATGGTCGTGACTTTAAAGATATAAAACAAAAAAATGGCAGAAAAACTAAAACAACTACCTACTTTTTATGTTTTTGGGCTCAAGAAATTGCTTAGGAAACCTTAACAAGTAAGGCTCCCCAGCAACGGCGCCATTTTGATAACTATCGTTTTAATTATCAAACAAATCTAAGCTAACCAATAGTAAGTGGAGGCTAACCTAGGTCGGATCACAAGGAGCTACTGAATGTTAGAGTTGCTAATCAATCTATAGAGCCACAATTTATCAAGTTAAGCATATGAGTTATGTTTTGGACTATCAACTAACTTCAGAAAGTAAATCTATTCTATTGTTTCTATTTTTATGTGATTAAGATGATGAGATGAATGAATGATGACAAGTGTGTTCCCTTGGAGATTACCTTACCTTCATTACCCACAGAATATCAAGAGTTAATCAATTGAATTAGAATATGTTAACTAACAACTCGCTAGCTAAATCTCAATCAAAACTATAACTCGCAGACATTGAATAGAGAATAAGAATCATTCAACTCAGAGATAGTAGAATATGAGTTAAACAGAATCACTTTAATTAATCACAGCTATGTTCAACTCAATCAAAGATGAGAATCAATCAAAGGATCTTTTATGCAGAAATAAGAAAGCAAACTCGGTTCCCTACTTCTTTGTCATATACTACTCTAATTGCATTAGTGATTACAGAATTAATCACATCAACTCGATACAATCAAATCTGAATTAACAACACAATGAACTCCCTGTTCAACACACAGATTATGGCTTAGTGTTATCTCCAAGAGAGCACAACAGCTTAGCCTTGCATTGCTATCTGAACTTCCGCAGAAATAGAGGAAAGTTGCAGAAGAGAAATGAAGAATAAAGAAGAAGAGTGATCTGTGTGTGAGCTATGGGAATGTGGTGTAGAAGTGTCTGATGGCTGAAATCTGCGTGAATGGATATGTCCAGGTGTTGAATGATGATAGAATATTGTACAGATAGTGTGATATATAGGAGAAGTCTGAAATGCATGAGTGAGTCAATGGAGCTATCCAGATGCCCTCCATCTCCAGTTGTCAGCACATGATCTGGTATTCTGTTTACAGCACATGCTTCCTACTTGCTGTTGGCAACTTGCTCATTCTGTTTAGATTAAAAATGTTGATATGTGAATAGTGCACTCGTGAACAGTGCCAGATGTGTGGAGTTTAATTCTGTTGCTACACATGTTTGATCTCCCATTTGCAATCTGTTAAGTCCAGCTATGCAATTCATCACATGCTTAAATCACCTTCTGTCCAGATATCTCTTATGTCATTCGCTGATTGATTTCTGCATTTGATATTTGGTCGCGACCTTATATATATCAAGTTGCGACTAATATTTACAGAGAGCGCTTCTTCTTTACTGATTGAAGTTTGGTCGCGACGGTGAATATGTAATGTCGCGACTTAAGTCCACAGGGACGCTCTACTTTGCTGACTGATTGCTGTGTTAACCTGAAATGGACATTTAATGGATTATTTATCCAATTAAGCACTAAAATCACATCATTTAATTCTCACTTGTCCAATTTCATTTTTTTAACTAATTTGCTCAACATAGTATTAAATGTGGATAAAATCAATAATAAACTCTCTTTTAACATATTAAAAATCAATACAAATATAAGTTTATTAGGGCAAAGAAAGAGACCACAAGCGACTGTGTGAAAAATAAATGTGAAGCTCACCGCGAATTATGTTTAGTAAATTTTTGTGGCTTTTTAAGGCAGTTTTTATTAAAAACCGCCGTTACATATACTTGTAATGGTGGTTATTAATAAAATCGCAGTCAAAAGTATGACATTTACCATATATGAAAACTTTATGCGGTGATTTTATTAAAATCGTCGTAAAAAGCATTGATCTTGTTATTTGAAGATAACATATAATCTTCAATCATATAAATTAGACATTAAGTCAGTATGCCAATGGTATTTAGTAATTTGTTACATTATTAATTTATTGGATAAATTAGACTTCTTGATTAATATTTTTCGCTAAATATGTGAACTTTCAATTTCCTTTAAAGTACTCATTACTGAACGTGCAGCTAATTAAACAAGGTAAAATTGATGTAGGTCCCATAAAGAAAAAAAGTTTTATAATATTTGTTGAGTTTTGAGCAACTTATATGGCATCATTTTCAACTATACCAAAATTTTGGGTGAGTTGAGTTAGGCTGATATCGAACTCGGTACAATATAATAATAGGTTTATTCTTAAGAAAAATGTTTACATAATTAATCAGAACAATAATAGCTAACTTTAGAAAATATTCTAACTACTTTGACTATTCCTTAGAAAATATTCTAACTGACTATTCTTTCATTTTGTAAAAAATCCCATCCCATCCTCCAGTACCAAAAAGTATAAAAAAAAGAGATGAAAGAAAGGCGTGAAGCCTTTCAATCAGATAAAGCAAATTCGTTTGAGTATTGGGAGTCATCTGGGTCATCTGAAGGGTGGTAAAGTGCCTCTGGGTACATTAGCGGCGGATATTAGAACGGAGACTATTGAACCTTTCTTGAATGTTCTCTAGCTAATAGGAGAGCTCTTCAATTGAGTCCTCTAAACTATCCATTCAGTTTATCAATTCTTATAAACGTTTGAGGAGGTCTGAAAATGATGAAACAGGCATCAGGTTAGGGAGAGGATGCTTGTGCTCAAAATCATCACAGGATCTTTTTCTATGAATAGGAAGGAGAAGAGCCTGAAGAGGATGCCATGTAAAAGAAATGAAAAAGACAGTAAGACAAAGACGATAACAAGAGGAAAAAGATTGAGGAAAAGGAAAAGGAACAAAAAAATATAATAGAAGGGTATTTAAGATTAAGGAAAAGACGGTTCGTAAGAGGTATCTGTTGGCTTTGCCTCATGATGGCTAGAGATGTTGGGAACCGAAGAGGCAAGAGACGTACACTTTTTTCTACAGATAGTGCATGAAGAGGTGTAACATCCCAATTTTTTCCTATCTGTATAAGACTGATAGAGGAAAAATGTTATGAAAGGATTAGGATGATAATCACAAGAAAAGATAATGATTAGATAAGATTTAAGTCAAAGAAAAAGAGAAGGTATAAAGTTATAAAGCCAAAAGGACTAAAATGCAAATAGTAAAAGTCCAGGGACTAAACTATAAATAGTGAAAGTCTAGGGACTAAATTGTAAATAGTGAAAAATTCAATGACCTAAACGGAATTTTGAGAATTTAGGGGCCAAATTGGAATTTCAAATTTGATTGAAAGGGACTAAAATAGAATATGACAATTTCAAGGACTAAAGTGCAATTTTACAAAATTTATGGGCAAAAGCGTAATTATAGAAAGTTGAGCAAGAAAATGCCCAAAATTGCCTAGAAATATTTTGGTCCTAAATTTTACTAGTAAATAGAGGATTAAATTTAGGCCAGTAATATCTCTCAGAATTCTGATTTAAAGTCCTGATAAATTGATATTAATTTCTGAAGTCTGAAAATTAATACTGTATCTTCTAGACCTTAAAATTAGATAAAATTTTACAAGAAATTCTTATAATTAATATAAGAATCTATGAAACTAACAGAAGTAAAAAGGGAGTCCTTTAGAATTTATTATAGAATTTAAGTAAAAAAATGATACCGATAAAAAATTTAAAGAAAACGTATAGAATTTTTATTAGTATTTCTGGATCTCAAAAAATTATGAGATTTTTTAGAAATTCATTTGATAAAAAATTTAAAGAAAACGTATAGAATTTTTATTAGTATTTCTGGATCTCAAAAAATTATGAGATTTTTTAGAAAATTCATTTAATATTATAATAAATTTCTAAAAATATTAGAACCCTTAAAAGAAGTATATAATTTATATAAAAAAATTAGGGTTGTTTAAGATATATGATAAAGGGAGTGCCTTGGGATTTATGCTAATTAGCAATTGGACTCAAGATGAGGCCTAAATGGCATCCCATGAAGATCCAAGAAGTCCAAGTTAGTGTCTTGGAGCTCAAGACAAATTTTAGAATATTTTATGAATTTTAAAAAGTAAAAAATTTAAGAAAGTCAAGGATAAGACAAGGTGGTATGTGAGGTGTCTAAGTGGGACCCACACCTCTTCCACATGGCGCCAAGAGCAAGGGAGAAGAGTTTTTCCATGTGCTTCATTTTATCAAAATAATGTAAGAATTAAGTTAATGATGATTAAGAATAATTAATCCAAAAAGCAACTAATAAAATTCAAGATTAAGGGCTTGTAATAATTAGGAACTTGAGGTGCAAAATGTTCCCTAAACCCTTAAAATTTCACTATAAATGCCCCCTTCCTCCTTCATAATTTTGTGTACGTAGAGGACCCTTGGGAAAACTATGCCAAAATAAAGAGAGAACTCAAAATAAGATTAAGGAGAAGCCACCCAAATAAGTACCCAAGGTAAGAAATCCTTCCTAGTTTATTTATAAGTGTTTTGAAAGGATAAAACCTAGGTTTTAATGGTTAGAAGTTGGGTTTTCCTTGGACTATGCTTGCTGCCCAAAACTGTACAATATTGAAGGAAGACTAAATGAAGTTAGAAGTATATAAATGACATTTAGATAAGTTAGTTTGGATGGTTGGTTATTGAATTTAATTGATATTCTTGACTTTGCCATTGAAGAGAAAATTCGACCAACCACTGTATAGGACTAAAGAAGTGGAATTTTAATAATCTAATGCTTCTTTTGAATTTAGATGATGATTTTGTGTATGATTGAATAAATTTAGAAACTTGGAAACATTTGAATAGAAAAGGGAAATTTTGAAACCCTTTCTATTACTATTCATATGCATGAATAGTGATTAGAATTTTATAATTTTGATACGTCCAATAGTTTTAAAATGAAAAATTGTGTAGGAATAAAGTAGAGAAACAAGTATTTGAAGCATTTGAATCAAAATAAGAAATTTTGAAAGAAAATACACTCTTTTGGGTTCTATATAGCAGGCCATGAAGGAACTAGAATTTTATAATTCTAAGATCATAAATGGATTTAGAAAGTAAAATTGTGTAGGGTAAATTTAACACACAAATTAATTCAAAGGACAAGGTAATTAACCACAAACAAAAAAAGTTAGGGGTTAAGTAGTTAATTGAGTTTAATGTTCATGAATGTTAGGTAATTTGGTTATGATGAATGAATGATTATTCAATATTTAGGATTTGAATTGTGTGCTCAAAGAAAGCAACAACACATCAAGGACAAGTGGGAAAGGAAAAGAGTAAGGAAAAACAAGGAGTAGAGGTAGTGAACTTACCTACTTGTATGCTTATGTTGCTTGGATATTTTATGTGATGATTGCTTACTTTGATTATGTGAAGCATGTATGATTGAGTAATACTCTGTTTTTTTTATGCTATGGCCATATGCTATAATTATGGTAACATGGGAGCATGTAAAATTATCATTATGCAAGTATGATCATTAAGTGCTCACATATTGACATCAAGCATGTAGTTGCATATATTGTATAGAATTTGTCACTATGAATAGTAACTCGTGAGGAGGTAGTGACATTTGAGTTGTAATTAAAAATATTTAATGATTGAATAAATGTACAATATTTTAGAGGTGATTAGTTGACATGTCAAGCTTCATTTTGACACCAAGAATCCCTTGTTTTGATATTTGTACAAAGAGAACATAATTTTCAAAGTTAGGGACCATAAACTATTTTCCAAAATATTTGATTAAATGAATAGTGATATTTGACGATTTAACTGTATTAATAAGATGAGCATTTGGTCTGGGAAGTATTTTTCCCTTAAATTTCATTATGTTAGCTTAGAATATCCTTTTGAACCATTTCATTTTAATTTTTCTAGAATTAATTATGATTTTGTGAAATTCATCACTTAATCTGGAAATACCACATGAACAGTACCTGTGAGTTAGAAATTTCCAGATTTCCAGTTCATCACTTCTCAAACCTCTCATCACTCATAAATTTCTCACATTCCTCGTCTTTGTTCTCAACAGTTCAAGCCAAAGATGGTGAAGACCAAGAATGAAAATGTTGGGAGTGAAAGTAGTAAAGGGAAGAAGCTAGTGACTCCTTTTAAGTCGAAATCACACTTATTTATGCCTAAAGTCAAGAAAGATGTTGTTCTACCACCATGAGACTCAGTTACTATGCATTTTGATACCAAGCAGAGCTCACAGCAACCTACTTCAAAGAGGAACCTAGAGACACATCTTGCCTATTATATCTGAAGAATCTAGGTCAGAAAATACCCAATCTGATGACAACATCAATCAAACAGTCAATGCAGCCCTCAACATGGGAATTTCTCCTCAACCTACTTTATCTGGTCAGAGGAAGAAACAAACTAGTAGGAGAGAAAAGTTGATTTCTCTCAAGGTACTTCTACTCCTACTTCTACCCCTACTCCTATTCCTACTTTGGAATAATTACCCACGGGACATTTAGATAAAGGAGTAGACAAAGGGAAATACAAATTAGAGTTTACCGATAGGGACTTTTGCCTGTAGTATATGTGGACTTAGACTACTTGAAATATAATGACAAAACCCAGTTAGACCTATATAATCCTATGAAGTATTATGAAAATTGGTTAGGGATTAATTTGTCATATATTCCTGAAGTAGTTAGAAGATTTTAGTACAATATGAAGATTCATGATGAGGTAAATTATCACATCCCAAATTTTTAGGCCTAGAAAACCAGAAAGTAGCCTAAAATAGGTAGGCTACCAGGTCATTTAAGCAGAAGTCCTAGAAACATACAGAGGATTTTTAGAGACTAAACTGTAAATATAGAAAATATAGGGACTAAAGTGTAAATAAAGAAAGTTCCTGAGGTAAATATGTAAATAAATGTAGGGACTCTAGGAGACTCTCAAGGACTTGGAAAGAGATAGGAAGGAATAGTGAATGAAGGACTAAACTAAAAGGAAAGAAATTCCTTTATAGCCTAAAGTAAGGAAGTTTAAAGGGACCAAAATGTAAATTATAAAGATTCCATGGAAGAAAGGAAATGTAGTGACAAGTTAAGGGAGCATAAGTGTAATTTGAAAGAATTAAGGGACACAAGTGTCATTCTTGAAAAATTCAGGGACACAAATATAAATATGGAAATGTTCCTGTTAGTATATATATGTTTTGATGATGTCAAAAGAGAAAAGAGAATGCAGTTAATTGATGTTGTGAAAAATTGTTTTTGAAGTAACAAAAATCATTTTGGAATCAAATGAAGCTAAAAGAAGAAGTTAATCGATTAGGTATTCGATTATTGAGCATTAATCAATTAACTGCAATTAATCAATTGAATGTTAGATTAATTGAAAAGGCAGCCTTCTGCTTTAAGAAAATCAATTAATCAATTAATTGGAGAAAATTAATCGATCAGTTAATCGATTAATGTCGACTAGATTGCCTTATGTATTTGAGCTGAAAAGTCAATTAATCGATTGGTTAATCGATTAACTAAAATTAATCGATTAATACATTATAAACAGATTTTCTCTTGGACAAAGATATTGCTATTAATCGATTAATTTATATTAATATGTTAACTGTTCGATTAATCATTTAAGTTTCAGTTTTGTGAATTTCAAATATAAACCAATTAATCGATTAAATGTAACATCCTTACTTTTGTATGTCTTAGGGACCATTCGGTAGCATTTAGAGTCACTTACATGACCTTTGAAGTCCATTAGCTAAATCTAGAATTTTTGCTCTTAGCGAGTTACTGTTCATATCGTATTCCAGATTAGGCGATGAACTTTTAAAAATCATAATTAATTCTATAAAAATCAAAATAAAGTGGTTAAAAATTCTACTCGAAGCTAACATCTTGAAATTTAATGGAAAAATAAGTTTCTGACCAAATGATTAGTACATTGATACAGTGTATTTGTTAAAGTTTACTGTTCATTTGGTCAAAAATTATGAAGACAGATTCTGGTCCACATCTTTGAAAAATTGGTTCTCTTTGTACAGATATCAAAATAAGGTGTTCCTGGTGTCAAAACGAATATTGATATGTTAAATAAATGTCTTTAAAATTTCATACATTTATTCTATCATTTACTATTTTTCATTATATCATAAACATTATTGGTTAAACTGGTCCTACAACATCATTACTTGCAAGAATTCTTCACATAACATCATATAACATTTACATTGACCAATCCCTAACTCCTCTTCATGCTTCTTCATCCTCTTTCCTCATTCATAAACCTGTGGGGATTGGGATTACATGGATGGGGTGAGATTTCTGGGGAAATCTCAGTAGCAAACGATACATAAGGCAATGCATGTATTAATGCAAATACTTGTTCTTGCTTGTGAAAGTGTTACCATAGTGTAATGAGCATGCTTCCATGTATCATATGAAATACAATTGGCCAAAGTAATCATAAAAATAGAGCTTCAATCATCTACACATATGCACACAATTCAACAAAGCCATAGCACAATCAAGCATAATATTCAATACATACAAGTTTAGGGTAAGTTTACTACCTCATATACTTGACTTTCTTTCACTTTAACTTTGCTTTTTCTTCTTACTTTTCCTTGATGTGTGGCTGCCTCTTTTGAGTCCACAATCAAATCCTAACATCATATAATCATCCATTCATTAAAATCTAACTTCTCTTAAACATTAAACTTACTTTAACTAACATAACCTCCTTTAATCTTTACCAATTGACTTGGCCTTTGAATCAATTGATGTCTTGACCTTACCCTACACAATTTCATCTTTTGAATCCATTTATGATCTTAGAATCATGAAATTCCAGCTCCCATACACTGTTCTGGACATATTTGAAAAACATACACAATTCTTTGAAAATTCTCATACTTGTTTCTTTACTTTATCCCACATAAATTTTCATTTTAAAACCATTACAAATATCAAAATCATGAAATTCCAATCACTGTTCATGCAATTGAACAGTATAGAGAAGAATTCCAAACATTATAACTTTCAATTCCAATGTTTCCAAGGTTCAAAACCTATCCAATCCTACACAAAATTATCATATAAATTCAATGGAAGCATTAGATCATTGAAATTCCATCTCCTTATATCATGAATAGTGTAGAACGAAATGTTTCAACCATGGCAAAGTCAAGAATATCAACTTGATTCAACAACCAATCATCTAACTAGCTTGTTTAAGCTTCAATCACATAACTCTAACTTTAATTTCTTCTTTTTCCTTTCATCTAAGGTTTTGTACAGAATATAAACCTTAGAGAAAACTCAATTTTCTTCCATAAAAATCCTAAGTTCAAGCTCCCAAATCAAAGGAAAATAAGCTAGGATAGATTGCTTACCTTTAATCTCTAGCTTGCTTGAACTTTGGACCTTGAATTCTTCTTTGTAATATCCCAAATTTTCTGTACTAATTTGTATGTACAGACTGAATGAAATATATGAGATATTTTTTAGGAAAATATGTGGCCATTTATGTGAAGAAAGGGATTAAATTGAAAAAGAAAGAAAATGTAAGGACGTAAGTGCAATTATGGAAAGCTTAAGGCTAAAAAGGAAAAGTAGACAAAAATGTGGGGTCTTTAAGTGTAATTTTAGCCAAATTTGAGGGACTTAAGTGCAAAGAAGAAAACTTCCCCGGGGCCAAAGTGTAATTAAAGAAAGTTAGGCCAGAAGTGGTTTGGACTGCTCAAAAGCATTTTAGTCCCAGATTTCACCAGTAGATAGAGCAAGTGATGCTGGGTAATCCAGCTTAATACAGGAATTTTCTCAAGACTCCAGATAGTCGAAATTTATCTGATAGTCTAAAAGTATAAAAACTTCCTACCGGATATCCTAGATCTCAGATATAAGTAAGAAATTATAAGATGATGCGTCCTGTTGAGGCGGATGTCAGGAAACTGACAGAATACCGGTAGGAGGTATGTAGAAAAAGTTATTCACAAATTAGTAAATTCAGACGGGAGTGTGTGACCTCCGGGTATCCGATAGGGAGATTTATCAGTATTTAAAATGAGATTGAGTGAGGTTAGATGACATCGATCAGATGACCGTTATGACCCAAAGGGATGCCTAGACACAGTAGGCTAGTGTATCTGATAAAAGGAGCCGGTGTCTGGAGATGTGTAGAAATGGTGTATAATGGCGAAAATACCCGATGAACATCGCCGGGGAAGATTCCTCGTGATTCGTGCCATAAAAGTAATGGACCCTAAAAGGCCCAAGAATGGCGCCATCAAAGGCCCAGTAAAGAGTAATAGATGAATGGAGGGCATTTTGGTCATTCTGGACAGGCCCAAAAGCCAAGGCACATACAGATAAAGTTACTCAGAGTTAGTATATGCCCTGACAGGGTACAGAGAGGTGTAAAATGACGATTTTACCCTTAGGGTTAAGATAGTGCAAGAAAGGGCACCAAGGGCATTTTGGTCATTTTGCAAGGGATCTGTAATTAAGTTTAGACCCAGTATAAGAATGTCAATGACATAAAGGACCCATATACTAAATTTAAGGTCAGAAGACATAATATGGATTTTCAAAAAAATTAGATTCAGAAAACAGTCCAGTTTTCGAGGAATCGGACCAGGCCGATACCGGATTGGATTGAAATTTTTCCAGAGGCTTCCAGGGACTTCAATTTCGCCACATGGCTGATTAGGTGTCCCATGAGGTGTCCCTTGAGTGATTTCATCAAGTGATGTAATAATTCAAAAAAGAAAAGAAATTCCAAGATTAAATCTAAGCCACAAGATCAAATAGTAACCAAAATGATATTGGCCATTCATTTTCCATGGAATTTGCCTATAAATAGCCCCCAAATCTGATTCCAAACCGTGGCACTAAGAACCCTTGGGGAAACTCTTGCAAATTGAAAACTCAAGCCAAGAGGAAGCAAGCACTTGGAAGGAAACATCAAGGTAACTACTCCTCTTGATCCTAGACTATGTTCTAGTAGATTTGCTCTTGAGTTTAAGTGGTTTTTGAGTCATAAACCTTGATGAATTGCTGCTGGAATTTCGGTACCCATATGAAAGGAATATGAGTTTTTTGTTATGGATAGTTTAGATAAGCTTAAACAAGCTTGAATCACATGATAATGGCTTAGGAATCCATGTGTGCTTGTGAATCCAAGATTGTGTTCTGTTCTGTACAGTACGGAATAACTGTTCATATGTTATAATTTCATGATTTTGATGCTTCCAATGAGTCTAAAATGGAAAATTGTGTGGGGTTATAGGAGGAAGACAAGTATTGGAAGCATTGGAGCCAAAATGAGAATTTTTGGAAAACAAGAGGGAGGTTTCGGTTTCTGTACAGAACATTAAGATGCAATTGGATTCTGGAATTTTTGAATGCATATTTTGGATTCTACATGAAAAATTATGTGGGAATGAACCATGAGAGTTTAGTTTGAAAAGATGTAAACCTAAGTCACAAAGTAGAGAAAGAAAGGGACTTAATGGAACCCTAGTCTTGAGAATTGTTTGAATTGAGTTGTGACTTGGTAATTGTCTTGTTATGCCTAGGTTTTGACATTTGTGGAAAGGAGGGATCAATACAAGAAGGAATTGGCAAAGACATCTAAGAGGTAGCAAGAATACTTAACTATAAACTTATGTTGTTTGATTGATATGCTTGCTTGTTATGCATGAAGTTTGGTTGAGCATGATATGTTATGTGATAATGATTATGATGATGATGATGAGTTATGAATATGTGCAACTCCTTTCAACCTATGTCATGACAATATGCATGTTAGAGTTTGCCTATGTATGATCATGAATTAGCTCCCATTGCATGATAACATGTTAAGCATTTCATCAAGCATGCATAACCTTATAGTTTTATATCTTGCTATTGGGATTTCAATGAAATCTCATTCCTTCCATATGTATATAATCATGCTCTAGGTGCTGGAACTTCACATGGAAGAGAGTAAATGTGAATGCATAATGTGTATATGACGTAGATAACATGTATTTAACTTAGGAGATGTAGTATGGTATGTAAAAACGTATGCACTCACTGGAACCATACGAGACCGAACGCTTTCATCGATCATTTGAGTAACTTATCCGATGAGTTTTCACGTGAAATTTGGCAAGAAGATAGATAAGATCCATAGATTTAATTGGACACCAAGAACGTCCAATTTGGTTAAGTTTTCAAATTGATATGATTTTTCAAAGTTGGATCTAAAATCTGGATCAAGATAAAACAAATTCTGAGAGGCAGCGAGATTACTATGCAGTTTAATATAGCAAATGAATGAATTTTTCCACGAAATTTTATGAGCTTAAAGTAGACATATGGATATTTAAATCCATATGTAACAAGACTCATTTGGATAATTATACAAATAGAAATGAATTTTTGAAAATGAGAAACAGAATCTGGAAGTTCAAAATTTACCAAATGAACAGTTATTTTCAACGAATAAACTGTTTTCATTTGGATAAGTAAATCTCATTTTCATATTTTTCCTTCAAAGTTTGATGAAATATCTTTCATTAAAAATTGGAACCACCTCATTTAGATTTTTCTAGATTTAATTGTGAATTTCCAAAGTTCATGCTGCAAACTGGAATTACCAAGTGAACAATACCCGATAGCCTAACTTTTGGAAATTCATATTTCTAAGGTAAAATAGTGTTCCAATGTTCTAAAATACTTCCAATTGAGTATATGTAAGGATGAAATTAAGGATGTTTCATTCTTTGTCTTGGCTTGAGTTTTCATTTTACCATAGTTTCCCCAAGGGTTCTCATGCCACAGTTTTGAATCAGAATTTAGGGGTATTTATAGAGAAATCCAATGGAAAATGGATGGCCAAGATCACTTTGTGCACTATTTGATCTAATGGCTCATAATTGCTCTTACACCAAACTTGCTTACCAAGTCAATTTGAGATAAAATAACATGACAAAAATCTTCTCTTCCCCTTGCCTTGGACGCCATGTGTAAAGTTTTGTGGGTCCCACCATGTGCAAACGCTAATTCCATCTTTATTCCTTTTTCTTTTCTTTTCAAAAATTCATAAATTATTCATTATTGGACTTAGGCTTCAAGACAACTTTTGGGTCTTATTGGGCTGCCCTAGGACTAAATCTTGCGCCTCTTTTAGGTCCAATAGCTAATTGGTACAAATCCCAATGTACTTCCCTTATACCGATATCCTTAAAATTAGCTTGTTCTAGGAATAAATACTAAACACCTCTTTTAATTGTTCTAATATTTTTATAAATACATACATTTCCTTTAAACCCTTTATCGGTGTCCTTTTTCACCGTAAATTCCATAGTTAATTCTACATGACTCCTTTTTTACTTCTGACAGCTTCATAAATTCTCATATTAATTATAAGAATTTACTACCAAATTTTATATGATTCTGAGGTCCATAGTATACTGCATTAATTTTCCTGTCTTTAAGAATTCATATAAATTTTTCGGGACCTCAAATCAAAATTCTGTTTTGCGTTAAACTGATCAGAATAATTTTCTCTATTTATTAGGAAAATTTGGGTCTGAACTAATTCCAGATATTTTTGGGCCTTTTCTGGCTCATATTTCTCATAATTACCATTTTGCCCTGAAACTTTTGAAAATTACACTTCAGGCCCTCAACTTTTTATAATTACGCTTAATGGCCCAAAGTTTATGTCTACTTTACATTTTGCACCATGGATCTTTTACACTTTTTAATTTGGTCACTCTTCTTTAAACCTTCATCTAATCATTCTTTTCTTCTCTATTCATCATCACAATCCTTTCCAAACCTCTTTCCTCTCAAAGTATTATATCGTTAGGGAAAAGTTAGGATGTGATATTAATTGACATTAACAGATTAACTGTTCGATTAATATGTGTTGAAATAATTTCTCATTCATTTTTCTAAATACATTAATCGACTAGGCATTCGATTAACTTATCTTAATCGATTAATCCTAGAAACTTTTGAAATTTGAAGTATAGCCCTATTCTACAATGCAAATTCATATCATACTTCAAATGATTGATTTAAGTGACAATTTGCAAATGTTCTTCATTATTCTTCATGACAAATCTCTTGATAAATTTATCTTTGTAAGAATACATCATATATGTCTAGAAAATCAAATCTCTATGATGCTCTATTTTCTATTTTACCCATAAATTCTAATTAATGGATTAGGTAATCGATTAATATAGAATAATGTTTTGAAAACAAGCAGAATCTCTATATGATTTTACAATGGTCACAGCTGAATTGATTTTATACTCTTGATCATTGATTGAGCTATCAAACATTGATTCATATGATTGAGCATACATTATTCCTATATCATTCTTGCTGTGAACCATTGTATTCAAGTTTCATATTTATGTCATGAAATCCTCACTTCACATAATTATGTACTAATGATTAAATATTGAAGTGTTTACAAGATTGATATCAAAGAGCTCAGATTTTGTTAAGATCAAAGCTAAATTAGAGATCAGACCAAGAGCAAAGCCAACAGACTTTCAACGACAAAAAGACAAAAGCCTCAACAGCTAATTCAACGGTCATATTTCCAATGGATAGAAAACTCAACGAAAGGAAACCTTAACAAAAACAATGCTCAACATTTACAAGATCATTTATAAATAGAAAAGCATTCAAAGTTTCAATTGACCCAACTTTGAAAATTCATAATTAAATTTAGAAAAATCAAAATGGAGTGGTTTAAATTTATAATGAAAGCTCTTTCATTAAAGTATGATATAAAAATATAAAACTGAGGTTTCATTGGCTAAATAAATACAATTTTTTGTTGAATAAATACTATTCATTTGGTAAATCTGGAAGTTCCAATTTTCTTGCTGTAATTTCAGAAATTCATTTCTCTTTGCTCACTTATCCAAATGAAACGTGTTAGCTATGAATTTAAAGATAAAGACGTGATATTTAAGCCCATAAAATTTCATTGAAAAATTCATTCATTTTCTATTTAAAATTTGCGTCTAAACCTTACTGTCTATGGGCTCACATTTTATTCCATTGCAGATTTTATCTCCAACTTGGAAAAATCATATTAAATTGAAAACTTAACCAATTGAGGCATTCTTGCTGTCCATTTAAATCTCTGTATCTTAGCTATATTCATGCCAAATTTCACTTCATAACTCATTGGTTTAGTTATGGAAAATTCCATTATAAGGCCATTGCCTTATAATAAATACACACCATATTGTACTATTGCATCCCCTAATGTCAAGTAGCTAACTTATCTTATAATACAAGTTCATTCATCCACATTTAAGATTTTCTTTTGGAGATTCCATCACCTATAACATGGTTATACATATGGAAATAATGAGATTTCATGGAAATCTCAATAGCAAGTCATACAAACTATAATTTCATGTATGCTTGATTAAATGCCTAACATGTTATCAAGATATGGGAGCTACTTCATGATCATACATAAGAAAACTCTAACATGCATATTGTCATGACATTAGTTGCAAGGAGTTGCATTCATTTATACATCATTATCATCATCTTAAGCTCAACCAAAATCACAACTAACAAGTAAGCATAAAATCCAAATATTCATAAGATTATAGTTAGGTATTCTTACTACCTCTTAAGCTATCTTTGTCTAGCTCTTCTTGAGATGGCCTTCTTTCCAAAAAAAAATGTTAATACCTAGCCATTACAAACCAATAGAAAGTTACAACTCAATTCCAAAACAATTCCAAGACTAGGTTTTCATTAAGTTCCATTATTTGTCCATGTTATGTCTATGAGGGGGTATTTATAGAAAAATGTAGGTGAAAATGAAAAGCCAAGATTAATCCAAACACTATTTGATCCAAAGGTCTATAATGCACCTTCCATCAAGCTTGCCCTATAAGCCAAAAGTGACATCATCCAAATAAGGATCTGTTTGGCACAATACATAAGGAAATACTGATAGGAAAAATTTTAGTCTAATCCGGTACTGATCCAGTCAGTTTCACAAAAACTAGACTATTTTATGTTTATAATTTTTATAATATTCTAAAATATGTATTCTATCATTAACACTAGTGTTTAGATTTTTTCTACCACTGACATTGTTAGATTGAGTATTTATCTTATTATCATCCCTTGAAAAATGATTGAAATTCCCTTGGTTCAATATCTTACACTATATTAACCTTAAAGAAATAATTATCATTTTACACCTCTTTACATCTTATTAGGGCATATACTGACTATGATTAATCATTCCTATACCTGACTTGGCATTTTAACCCTATCCAAATGACTAAAATACCCTCCATTCATCTCTTGTCCATTATCACAGCATAGGAGTATTTTTGTAATTTTGTATTTTTAGGGTTTATTTGGACACTGGCCTATAGGACTGTTCAAGATCTTATTGGGCCTATGGGATGCCAACTTGGGCCTTTACATGGGTCCAATACCTTTATGGCTCAATTCTCAAGAAAACTCACCCAAAAGAATTTATCAGGTATATTATTCTACTGTATATTTCATTAAAAATTTTACAAAACTCCTTTTTGAGCTCTGTTAGTTTTATAAATTCCTATATTAATTATGAATATTTACTGACAAGTTTTATCTGATTAGGAGATCCAGAATGTCCTCTAATAATCTTCAAACTTTATAAATTAATATCATTTATCTGAGGCCTCAAATCAAAATTCTGAAAAATATGTCTAGCTAAATTAGCATTCTTTATCTACTGGTAAAATTTGGGACTTCAGCATTTTCAGGAAGTTTTGGGCCTTTTCTAGCACAACTTCCTCATAATTACGATTTTGCTCTTGAACATTTGATAAATTATATTTAAGTCCCTCAAACTTTTTGTAATTATATTTCTTGGCCCAACATTTATCTCTACATTTTATTTTGACCCTAGAACTTTTCTAAATTTTACCTAAATCCTTGAACTTTCTATTATTTGTAATTTAATCCATTTTCTTCCTTAAATTGCAACATTTTCCTTAGAGAATATCATATATATTACATACAAACTGTACATATATACCAGATAAGAAAATTAGGGATATGACACCCCCTCTTGGGTGATCCGGCCTATCTACCTGAAACTAACATTTGGTATTAGAGCATGTCACTTGTTTAAAGGATCTAACGATCTCAAGTGCAAAGATCATGGCTGGATGTGTCGGTGAAATGCTTTATGAAGGTTTTAATTTTGCCATTCCTCTGACTTTTTGTATTGGAAAGGTCGGATGACCATATTTTTTAAAACTCTTAATTTTGATATGAGGAAGATCTTTTCAAATGAATTTGATTTTAAAACGAGAAAGGATTGGAGTGATATTGAAAAGAAATTATTTTCACTGAATTTTAGAGCAATAATTTTTTTATAAAATCTTGTATAAGAAAAGGATTATTTGAGAATTATGCATTGCTCTAATTTTAAATATATTTTTAACACTCTTGATTGTATTTATTCCTCTGACAATCAAATTGACAGTGTTGAAATTCATCAGAATCAGAAAATGATTTATCTACTGACAATGAGCAAATAGAAGTAGAGAGCTTTAAAGGAGAAATCTAAACTAACTTCCATGTGTATGTCAACACACAACATCAAGAGGAAGAAAAGAATCAAGAATAAGAACTCAGTATGTGCGAATTTGAGAAATTATCATCTGAAGCTTAGAAATTGTCAATAGTAAACAACTTTTATTCTTCTTGTAGATTTAAAGAGTATGATTTCAAAAGTTTTCATAACATGATTTTACAATCGATTATTGATGTTGTTTCAAAAATTAAAAAGTTTTTGCATCAAAAAGATTTTACTAGAACATCTAATAGCAAGGGAGAAATCTTGCACAATGATTTCAAACTTCCTCTACTCGACTAACACAATACTTTCAAGTATGCTTAGAAGGAGTATCATCTTATTGTCTACAATTATTATGGTAAACAAGGTCATATTTCTCACACATGTTGAAACATCCTTCCTTAGACTCCTCAGAGTACACATGCGGAAGCAATATTAGCTCGATTATATCTTAACTTAAGCCCAGAAATTAAAATTTTACTATTAAGTTCCTTATTCTGAACCTTTAATTTGAGAACTGATTTATCTCATTCTACACAACCAAACAAGGTTTATTACCTATCCACGGAATGCCCCAGATGTGTACAACTGGCTCACCAAATTTCGTGGCCAAACTCCTTCGTTCACTAGGTCAAACTGAGGTCAAAACACTACTACCTTAGGACCTGCGAATTTCTCTTTTCATTTCTCATTCGCAAATTGAATATGCCAAACAATATTTATTATTGAATAACAAAATGTCATACAACAAGTCATACACAAAATTCTCATATTCTATTATATCTTTTCTTTCCCGAACTTCGGCAGTATAACCGCTAAGCTTCATCTGTACAAAGAACTGAACTGTACTGATTCGGTAATTCCCTCAGGAGAACTACCATTCTACGTAGTACCCAGGAAAGACTGGATGAACCGGCTAGGTCCACTCACTTCCAGCCTCCTTAGACAGCACTACGTACACAGTACTTATCATATTCTAATGTTCAGTCTTTAATTCGGCAGCATAACGGCGTCTCTCTAAATTCTTAAAATTCACTTCAACATAATCTCCCTGTAATGGGTTAGATATGGGGAATGAGATTCGGGGGAATCTCAGTAGTAATAATCATAACAATATATGTAATGCAGAGTGACAGTGCTTGCTTGTGATTGTGTACAGATAAGTATGCTGCGTGCTTCCATATTCAATAACATATGATCATAGCATTGTAATAGAGCTTCAAGCATAACATATAAGACAACAATCCAACCAAACAATAGCACAACAGTCACAAAGCCATTACATAAAAGCTAGGATTAGTTACTACCTCAAAAGCTTAGCAGAACTCTACTATCTCTATATTGCTTCCAGCTCCGCCAGAACTTCCTTTCTTCTTTCTTTCTCCTTCTCTCTCTTCTTTATCTCTCTTTATCTTGCAAAATCGTGATGCAAATGAAATGGGAGGGGGAGGGGGTATTTATAGTTTCCTTCGATGGTATTTTCGTAATTTTGAAGCCTTAAGAACTTGTGGTCCTAGTTTTTCCTGGAATTTCCTATTTTCTTTTATTCCTTTTTACTGCATCATCCAGGACACCTCAGCGGACACCTCAGCAGCACATTTCTCACATGTCTAAATCTCAGGACACCTCATCTGCTGACTCAGCATTTCCAGACAGTTCCAGAGTCTTGCACCGGAATCAACGGCTGAGATCGCGCCATGTATCCTCAACTTTTCTTCTTCCTCTAAGATTGCGCCATGTGGCACCTGGAAGGAACCTTTCACGCCTTCCAATGCTATTCAGATAAGTCCCAGACTTTATCTGATTACCTTCTCGGTTATCGTGCCAACCGAGTAACTTTACTTTACTGAAAAGTCACTAAATCATTATTTTAATGCCACTTTTCCCTATGAATCACTAGGCCTGCGTTTTTTAGCCTGGGAATATCCTCTTGGGTCTCTGATCCAGCCCAAGTACTCTGATGGCACGATTCCCAAGAAACACCCCTGGGCAAATTACCAAAATGCCCTTAGTCTCTCTTTCTTTACTGTACTAGGTCTAGGGGCATTATTGTCTTTTCACATCTTACCAGAGTATTCTTTGACTCTGGTCAACTATCCAAATAACCTTCCTGGACTGTCTAACCTTAGGCAAATAACCAAAATACCCTTTACTCATTCTTCAGCTATTTTATAACATAAGGGCATTTTCGTCATTTTGCACCTTTTTCCCGGACACCGGCCCCTCTTACCACTGAACCGATATTATAGGCCTGGACCTTCCCTGGTGTCAATATGGGTCTTAAAAATACTATACGGCCCCCTGGCCACAGTCTGTTCATCCCTATCGGGACTGCTTTTCCTTTACCGATTATAACTGTAAATTCCCATCTTCCGGAATTTTTATAGAAAAATCGGGACCTCAAATCAAAATTCCGTGACTCCTCATTCAACCCGGAATCCTTTTCTCTATCTCCCGGTATTTTCAGATATTTTATCAGGACCGGGCTGTTTTGGCCTGAAAAAGCGCTCCCGCGCACACTTTTTCAAGATGACCATTTTACCCCTGGTCATATTTCTAATTCTTTCATATACATAGAGACCTCATATGCACATTTCACAGTTCAGTGAAATGATCAGCATAATTTTCTCTATTTCTTGGCAAAATATGGTACTCATCGGCTACCAGCCCGATCTTTCCCATAATTACGATTTTGCCCCTGCATTCTCTTTCTGGCCTCTTAACCTCATCTTCTCATCCTTCATCTTAAGTTCTAGAAATTCTCTTTCAATAACTCATCCCTTAAACTCTTCGGGAGTCATCATTACTTGAAAGGCTCGACAACCCGCCCATATCAGGTTATCTTACACAAAAGCCAACCCATATCAAGCTACCTGCAGAATTCCTAGGCTTAAGACTTAGGATATTCCTCACATTCCTCATTTTGAACCTAGGTAAACTGTCCCGATTCTGTAGGTTAAAGACTTAACTTATCTTTAAATCCTGAAGGACTTAGCTCATCCCTCGGATCCCTACAAAATACAGGTAAATAATCCGCCCATATCAGATTACTACCCTAGGACTACGGGTTTAGCAGCCTGCCCATATCAGACTACCTCCCAGTTCAACTAGACCCAAAAATTGGGATGTTACACATGTCATCTGAGAAGAAATACAAATGTGAGAAATAATTTTGTTTGGGTTCCTAAAAGACAGTCAAGGCCCAAAATTAATGATCAAGGACCCAGAGTTAAGTTGGTACTAAAGTGTCCTTCTGAAGGTTCAAATGTGCAGAATATCTATAAGAAGAATAGACACAATACAAAGAGAAATGGCCATCCAAGAGTCTCTCATGCATTAGTAAAAGTCACACCACCTAAGAGACTTCACAAAGTATAGTAAAAGTCACACCATCTAAGAGACCTCACAAAGTATCCATTGCTGGCATATCAAAGGGAATTCATATGAAGTAATAGAGAAAGGCCAAAGGAGCACATTTTGTCTCAAGAATAGACTATCATAGAGTACCATTAACTATCTTGAGGAGAACAGAAGAAGAAGGATCTCTCAAGCTTCAAATTTTAAATCAATTGAGAGGCCATTGCAAGCATTTGTCAGAAGCAATCAAAAGATGAAATGGGTATGCAAAGGCAATCCTTCTTCCACATGAGGTAAATGTACAACGATAAACTTCGCACATTATCTTGCTTAACACATTTTCAAAGTTTACTTCCGTATCTTTATAAATGAATATTGAAATTGTTTTCAATTTATCTTTATATACTTCTGATATGATTTGATATGTAAATATCTTTTAAAAGGAGAAAAAGCAATGTTCAAATATGAATCTTTATGCATACATATTTATCTTGCTTAACACATTTTCAAAGTTTACTTCCGTATCTTTATAAATGAATATTGAAATTGTTTTCAATTTATCTTTATTTACTTTACTATGCTCAATTATCTTAATTTGATTATGTAATGAGCGTGTGAAATATGATGAATTTCCTACAACTAATCTATGATGGATCCAAGAAAAATGGAAACCCTACAAAGAAAAAGTTTATAGTGTAGGAAAGAAAAGCCTGCATCTCAGGAATATGACTATACAGAGACAAAGCTACATCTTGAGAGAGTAGAATTTTTTATTTTGGTGGTGCTGAATTCAACAGAAATGAAGAATTAGTAAATAACCCATAGAAATCAAGTATGCACCGGAACAAGAGCAATAATGGTGAAATATGTTTTTACCTTTGTATTTATTGAATCAAGTTATATGTGGGTAATAGATACTTGTTCATGGGTAGATTCCATTAGCAATAATTTTATCAAAGATTTTCCAAAATTTTTATTGCTAAATGGATTACTGAATGATTTTTAAATATTTTTCAAACATTATTTTATGAATATATCAATTGATTTACAAAACGGTATATTCATTGTATGAAGAAAATTTTCAAACTTATGCATCAAATTTTTTAAATATTTCTTGTTGCATATCAAAGTATTTGAAAACATTTAATTCTTTATATGTTTTAGAAATCAAAATTTTTAGAATCTTAAGAAGATAGTATTGAAAATGTGTAACATCCCGATTTTTGGGTCTAATTGAACTGGGGGGTAGTCTGATATGGGCAGGCTGCTAAACCCGTAGTCCCAGGGTAGTAATCTGATATGGGTGGATTATTTACCTGTATTTTATAAGATCCGAGGGATGAGTTAAGTCCTTCAGGATGTAAAGATGAGTTAGGTCTTTAACCTACAGAATCGGGACAGTTCACCTAGGTTCAAAATGAGGAATGTGAGGAATGTCCTAAGTCTTAAGCCTAGGAATTTTGCAGGTAGCTTGATATGGGCTGGCTCCTGTGTAAGATAACGTAATATAGAGGGTTGTAGAGCCTTTCAATTAACAAGGACTCCCGAAGAGTAGGGGATAAGTTATTGAAAGAGAATTTCTAGAACTTAGGATAAAGGATAAGAAGAAAGTGAGATAAGATAGACCCCAGAATTATGCTAAGATTCTGTGGGGTGAGATATGAAAGGAATGGACACTGAGCAGTAGAGTTGTCCATAAGAAAGAAAGCAGACAGTATGAGAAAGATGTATTGGTGACTTTTGGTCACGACGAGGAAGTATATTGGTCGCGACTAATATTGGCAGAGAGGATTGGTCGTGACGGATATGTATGTGGTGTCGCGACTAATGAGTAGAATGAGTCTGGTTGTGACTAAAAAGTGATGTGGTCGCGACGAAAGACTGTTATGGTCGCAACTAAAGGATGTTGTGGTCGCGACTAATGAACCAGAAGGTGTTATGTCGCGATGAGATGATGGCTAGGTCGCGACTAGTGGCTGAAGTAGTGCCAAGCGTATGGGCCAAGAGTTGTGAAGGTCCAAAGGAGATAGTTACCCGGTTAGAGATAGAAATGGGGATGAGGGCCAGATACAGGAAAGATTATCTGGAAACCATGAGATGGACTGATAAGGTATCCTCATGGGACCCACAAGATGACACCTGGTATTAGAGTGGTTCAGTGACCTTTCAGTAGAGTAAAGTTACTCGGTTGGCACGAAAACCGAGGAGGTGATCAGATAAGTCTTGGACTTATCTGGATAGAATTGGGAAGCGTGCAAGGGCTCTTCCAGGCGCCACATGGCTCTAGTCTGGAGGAAGCAGATAAAGCTGAGGACACGCATTACGAGGTAGGACTCTGGACCGGTGAGTCAGCATGCCGAGTCAGCTGCTGAGGTGTCCAGGGAATTTAGGCATGTGGAAAATGTGGCGATGAGGTGGCATGCTGAGGTGGCCTGGTGATGCAGTAAAAGGAAATTAAGGAAAATAGGAAATCCAGGAAAAACCAGGACCACAGGATCAGATGGCATGGAAATTACGATTATGCCATTGGAAAATCTATATAAACCCCCCTCTCATTCTTGGCTTCACGCATGGCAAGGGAGGAGTGAGAGAAAGTTTAGAGAGAAGGAGGAGGAAAGGAAGAGAGAAAGGAAGTAAGGAAGTTCTGGCGGAGCTGGAAGCAGAATAGAGATAGGAGAGTTCTGTTGAGCTAGCCAGGTAGTAACTAATCCTAGCTTTTATGTAATGGCTTTGTGATTGATGTGCTATTGTTTGGTTAGATTGTTGTCTTATATGTTATGTCTGAAGCTCTACTTCAATGCTATGATCATATGTTATTGAGTATGGAAGCACGCGGCATACTTATCTGTACACAATCACAAGTAAGCACTGTCACACTGCATTACATATACTGTTATGATTATTACTACTGAGATTCCCCCCGAATCTCATCCCCCTTGTGTACCCATTTCAGGGAGGTTATGTCGAGGTAGATTTTGAGAATTTTGAGAGACGCCGCTATGCTGCTAAAATTTCGGCGGAGATAGCAGTAGTGGAGGAAAGATATGATGAGTACTGTATACGTAGGTACTGTCTAAGGAGGCTGGTAGTGAGTGGATCTAGCCGGTTCATCCAGTCTTTCCTGGGTACTTACGTAGAATGGTAGTTCTAATGAGAGAATTACCGAATCAGTACAGCTAGTATAGCTTCCGCAGGTGTGCTCTGAGGAGTCTAAGGCAGGATGTTTTAAAATGCATATTTGATTATTTTCAAGATAATTTTAACAAAAAGTGAAAGTTTTATAAATTTGGTCATATTTTACAAGATTATTTATTTCTCTCATCAAACTTTATTCACTAAAAATTTATATGTTTGGATGATGAGTTGGCTTTAAATGATTTCAAAAAGTTAATCTTTCTGTGGTCACACTAACCATTCTCTAAGAGAGAAAGAGATTTGTATTTATGACAAGAGAATATGGAGATATCTCAAAGAACTACAAATGGCATATCAAGGCTGAGATAGCAGAGGAAATGATCACTGCAAATACAAGATGTTGCTCAAAGATAGAAAGAAAAATGAATCAACACATCAAGTTGCAAAACCTGAATAAGCTTTCTTCAACTCTCTCTTTATCTTGAAAATATAGTTGTGGTATCTTGATGTTAACCTAGTGCTCATGATACATGCATCTTCTTGCTACAAAAGTATTTCTTGTGTGAATTTATCTTAATTTTTTTATTCTACAATTATTTCAAATTCAAAAGTTAATTGATTGATGATTTGAGAAAATGATGTTTGAAACTTTGTTTAAAATGGTTTTATTTTGAGAATAATCGATTAATGTTAATTAATCGAATAGCTAATCGATTAATCATGTTAAAAATTTATTCAAAGTGTTTTATATTGTTATTAATCAATTAAGAGATCTATTAATAAATATTAATCAAACAGGTAATCGATTAATGTGTTAAAAGATGTTTGTTGAAGATTAATCGATTGATTGATCGATTAATGAGAATTAATCGAACATCTAATCGACTAATTAATGTTAAAGTTGTGTAGAGTGTTATTTTGTCCTCAGTTAACCGATTAATCATCAGATTAATTGGAATTAATCTGATGATTAATCGGTTAACTGAGGACAAAATAACACTCTACACAACTTTGAATCGAACAGCTAATCGATTAATTGATGAAATTAATCGATTAGTTAATCAATTAATGTGCCTTAATCCATTAGTTAATCGATTAATATTGGGTTTTAAAAGTTATTAGTCACGACTCTTCATTATTCAAAATCAACCCCAATCAATTATTCTCCAAATTATCTCAACTCTAATCTCCAAAATCCCACAAATTTCTTTGGGGGAAAGATCGCACACCAACTTTCGATCAAAATCCAACAAAAAACACCTCTAAATTCCTCTATTCCATCGATTAATCTATCTAAAAATTGTAGAGTATGGCATGAACCAAAACTACCAATGTCGACAGATCTGAGCAACATCCTTCTAAATCAGTTTCAAACACACCTCAAGTATCCCAACAAAAGGAGCAGAAGAAATTTTAGCCTAAGGTGGCCAAGGAAGGGCCAAAAGTTCTAAAGGGCAAAGGGAAGGCACCAGCGAGCAAGGCGCCAGTGGGGAAGGGGAAAGGTCAAGCCTCTAATCCATCTCCTCAGTCTAAAAGGAAGGATAAGTCACAGAAGGCAGACTCCGATACTAATTATGATTCAGAGTTCACTGAGATGTTCAAGAGATCTGTGGAGACTGCTACTGAGTTTGTTGGAAAGAGATAGATGAAATCTAGGAAGCTTACGACATCAGTTCCCTCAGAGCCTCAATCATCATGCCTATTATTTCTTCAAGGTAACATCAACTTGAATGTTGATATGGCATTGTTTAATTTTGAGTTTAGGGAGAGAAGGTGATGTCCTGTGGTATCTATGTATATATCTATACTTAGGAATGATCACAGAGTCAACCTAGACCTGATTGACCCCCTTCATCATTATAAGAGCTATAGCTAAGGATCAATGAACTATATAGACTAGAGGTAGATAGGAGATTATATTGCAATATAGAGATATTCAACTCTTTGAATGAAGAGGATATATTGTAGATAGCTATCTCACTACCAGGCTCAGGGGTACAGAAATCAAGCTATATTTTAGTGTCATCAATCATCTGATTGAAGCTCCACCCTCTGAAGTAATAAAACCTGTAGATCAAACGAAGGCATACCAATTCTGCTTCAGACCAACAAGCCTTATCTGGGATCCTTGACTTTTACCCTGAGCCAGATATGCGATTATTACTGTATCATCCACTACATTTACTCCTGATGCATAGTTATTAAGTCCTCGAGATTCAGTTAATGAACCACCAGGACTACATCACTCTGGCAAGGATCTTCAGCAGAGAAAAACATTACCTGGGAGCTTTCATTTATAGCTAGATGAGGGATTTTTTCCTAAAGAGGATGAGGACTACTCCGATGCCTTTCTAACAGCTTGTCTCCTTCATCTTTAAGCATTACAACATTTATCATCTGGAAGGCAGGAAGAAGGAGGAGATTAATGCCTTCGGGATGACGCAGCTGAACAGATGAAGATTAAGCTGCCTTGTGATGCCAAGAAGGGCAAGGCTTCTAGAGATCATCAAGCTAAGCAACCCCCTTCCAGTGCTTCTCTTCCATCAGGACGAAAGGCATCCCTCTGTCAGACCACAAGTTTCTATAGCTCCATCCTTTCTAGTTGTATTTATTTATAGGTACCTTCAGATAGAGTTTGCAAAGTTAAAGAGCATACTCACAGCTTCTAGGAAGGAATCTGATTTAGCTCATGAGAGATAAAGCTATGGGATCCAGACTGTACTTGAATCTTATATAGAGGATTTCCAAGCCTTTAAGGAGGAGGTTAGAAAGCGACACGAGGCTTTATCTGCATGATAGGCTCATATTCATGAAGAAGTATCCGATGTCAAGAACCTTATATTGGCATACATCCACAGCATGTGACCCTTTTTCACTGAAAAAGAGCTTTAGGACCCTTCACCTTCTCAGACTGTTCAGCCTACTCCTACCTCAATACCTTCCCCTGCCACAGCCTTAGAGTCTACACCTACTCCCACACTTACCTTGGTTGTATCACTCCCTCCCATCAGCTCAGCATCAACCTTACCACTACTATAGCTTCCTCTAGTCATTCCTTCCTCCCTTGCCCTGACCTTTATGGATGATGTCAAAAAAGGGGAGAGAATAAGGAATCCTCCTCTACGGGGTCACTTGACTGATGACTTATGATTGTTTTATCTGTGTTTATGTGTATTTTTGTTTTTCATCCATTGTAAAACTTTTAAAGTATTAATGATAAAATTATCCATGCACCAATTTACTATCTCCTATCTTGTCTTGTTTTATTTCGAGTAATGAAATTGAATTTAAAAAGTTTTTCAAATTAACTTCAACTTTACAAGTTTTGCCATCATAAAAAAAGGGAGAATGTTAGTATGTATATGTTTTGATGATGTCAAAAGAGAATGAAGTTAATTGATGTTGTGAAAAATTGTTTTTGAAGTAACAAAAATCATTTTGGAATCAAATGAAGCTAAAAGAAGAAGTTAATCGATTAGGTATTCAATTATTGAGCATTAATCAATTAATGACAATTAATCGATTGAATGTTAGATTAATTGAAAAGGCAGCCTTCTGCTTTAAAAAGAAAATCAATTAATCAATTACTTGGAGACAATTAATTAATTAGTTAATCGATTAATGTCGACTGGCTTGCCTTATGTATTTGAGCTAAAAAATTAATTAATCGATTGGTTAATCGATTAACTAAAATTAATCGATTAATACATTGTAAACAGATTTTCTCTTGGACAAAGATATTGCTATTAATCGATTGGTTAATCGATTAATTTATATTAATATGTTAACTGTTCGATTAATTAGTGAAATTTTAGTTTTGTGAATTTCAAATATAAACCAATTAATCGATTAGTTAATCGATTAATTTACATTAATAGATTAACTTTTCGATTAATATGTGTCGAAATAATTTCTCATTCATTTTTCTAAACACATTAATCGACTAGGCATTCGATTAACTTATCTTAATCGATTAATCCCAGAAACTTATAAATTTTGAAGTATAGCTCTGTTCTACAATACAAATTCATATCATACTTCAAATGATTAATTTAAGTGACAATTTGCAAATGTTCTCCATTATTCTTCATGACAAATCTCTTGATAAACTTATCTTTTTAAGAATACCTTCTATATGTCTAGAAAATTAAATATCTATGATGCTCTATTTTCTATTTTGTACATAAATTCTAATTAATTGATTGGGTAATCGATTAATATAGAATAATGTTTTGAAAACAAGCAGAATCTCTATATGATTTTACAATGGTCACAGCTGAATTGATTTTATACTCTTGATCATTGATTGAGCTATCAAACATTGATTCATATAATTGAGCATACATTATTCCCATATCATTCTTGCTATGAACCATTGTATTCAAGTTTCATATTTATGTCATGAAATCCTTACTTCACGTAAGAGCAAAGCCAATAGACTTTCAACGACAAAAAGACAAAAGCCTCAACAACTAGTTCAACGGTCATATTTCTAACGCATAGAAAACTCAATGAAAGAAAACCTCAACAAAAATAATGCTCAAGGTTACAAGATCATTTATAAATAGAAGAGTATTCAAAGTTTTGAGCTTGGCGACAATGAACAGAAAAGCAATGAAAGATTAATCATATGAGAAATATCTCAACCCATAAAGTATTTATCTCTCTATTCTTTATGTATTATTCTTTTGAGAGAAAAATTATAGTGAACTTCAATGTCAATATACTCACTCTATTTGAGAGGTAGTAATACCCCTCATTCTTCATTTCCTTTAAGAGAAAAATCTTGGAATCAGGGGATTCAAGGTTGGGAATTGCTCGTATCAATTTAAGGGGGAGTGTGGCCACTGAAGTGTGGTGTAACCTCATGTTTGAGGTGGTTCTCAATTAGCCGATAAAATTAAGGTTGTATAGGCTACCAAGAGTGAAACATCCTTCTTTATATTTATCAAAGTACTCTTACTATAGCTCTCTTGAAGTGGATTATATCTCTCTTGCCGAAAATCCTGGTAGAAAATAACTGTACTGATTCGGTAATTCCCCATGAGAACTACCATTCTACGCAAGTACCCAGGAAAGACTGGATGAACCGGCTAGGTCCACTCACTTCCAGCCTCCTTAGACAGCACCTACGTACACAGTACTTTGTATAGTCTACCAGCACAACGGTATTTTCTAACAAATATCTTTAAGCCTTAACCTTAAAACCTTGACCTTAATTTTGAACTTTAAACTTACTCAATTGTAACTATTTTAGAACATTGGAGTACCTCTTAACCTCAAAAACATGAATTTCCAAGAGTTGGGCTTACGATTACTGTTCACTGCCACTATTCACTGGGTAATTCCAGATTATAACCTGAACTTTGGAAATTCATAACTAAATCTAGAAAAATCGTTTTAAGGTGATTCCAATTTATAGTGAAATATATTTCATTTAACTTTGAGATAAAAATATGAAAATGAGATCTTCTTGTCCAGATCACATTAGTTTATTCGTTGAACTTTATTATTCATTTGGTAAATCTGGAAGTTCCAGTTTCTTTGCCCCATTTTCAAAAATTCATTTCTCCTTGTATACTTATCCAATTGAGTTTAATTACATATGGATTTAAATCTCCATATGTATACTTTAATCTCACAAAATTTCGAGGAAAAACTCATTCGTTTACTATATGAAATTAGCGCATGAACCTCACTGCCTCTGAGTAGTCGTTTTACCTTATTCCAGATTTCAACTCCTAACTTTGGAAAAATCATAACAATTCGAGTTCTTAACCAAATGAGGAGTTCTTAGTGTCCATTTAAAGCTATAGATCTTATCTATGTTCATGCCAAATTTCATATGAAAACTCATCATATAAGTCAATCAAAATACCGATGGAAGTACACTACCTCAGATTGGATTTATGAGTAGCATGCATCATACAAACCAAAACATCATATTGTAATTAAAGTGCACACTCTTTAAATTATGTACAGTCATCCATCAACATTTACCCTCTTGCCTTGAGAAGATCCAGCACCTAGAGCATGTTTAATTATATGGAAGGAATGAGATTTCATGGAAATCCCAATAGCAAATAATATAAACTATAAGGTTATGCATGTTTGATTGAATGCCTAACATGTTATCATGCGATGGGAGCTAATTCATGCTTATACATAAGCAAACTCTAACATGCATATTGTCATGACATATATTGCAAGGGGTATCACATACTCATATCACATCATCATCATCATCATCATAACATTCCATGCTCAACCAAACCTTCATGCATAACAAGTAAGAAAAACAATCAAAGTACATAAGTATATAGTTAGATATTCTTGCTACCTCTTGTAGATCCTTGTTCCTTTCCTTCTTGTAATGGTCTTTCCTTGCCACAAATGTCAAAACCTAGGCATTACAAGATAATTACCAAATTATAACTCCATTCCAAACAAAATCCAAGTCTAGTTTCAATAAGCTCCCTTTTTCCAAAAATTCCCATTTTGGTTCCAATGCTTCCCATACTTGTTCCTCCACTTTACCCCCACACAAAATCTCATTTTAAGACCATTGGAAGCATCAAAATTATGAAATTCAAATCACTGTTCACGCGAGTGAACAGTACCCATGAGGAATTTTTAACATTATAACCTTTAATTCCAATGGTTTCCAAGGTTCAAAACCTTTCCAATCTACACAAAATCATCATATAAACTCAATGGAAGCATTAAATCATTGAAATTCCATTTTCTTCTATCATGAACAGTGCATGAACAGTGTAACCCGAAATGGTAAAGTGAAGAACATCAACTTACCTTACTTGCTCTTTCAAGACCCTTGCTTCTTCCTTGCTTTCTTCCACTTTCTTTCTCTAGAACTCAATTCTCTCTCTAAAGGATCTCTTGGGTGTGAAGAATGAATGGAAATGGGGGTATTTATAGCAAAAGTCATGTGTCATTTGAAGGCCAAGATCACTTTGGAAACTATTTAATCTAATGGTTAAAGGTTTGATCTTGGAATATCTTTTCACTTTGGCTCATGACCTCACCACCATGACCTCACTAGCATGACATCACTTGGGACACCTAAGCTCTCTTCTTGGCGCCATTTTTAGTCCATGTGGGTCCCACCATGTGCAAAACATAATTCTTACTTTATTCTCTTTTTCTTTATTTCCAAAAATCCATAAATTATTTATTTTTGGACTTGGACTCCAAGACAACTTTTGGGCCTTATTGGGCTGGCTTAGAATGACATGTTGGGTCTCTTTTAGGTCCAATAACTAATTGGCTTAAATCCTAATGTATTTTCCTTATACGATATCCATAAATCACCCTGATCTTAGCATAAATGCTAAACACCTCTTTTAATTGTTCTAACATTTTTATAAATTCATTCTAATATAAAATGAATTCTCTACAAAGTTTCATAATTTTCTGAGCCCTAGAAGTCTTTTTAAAAATTATATACGTTTTCTTTAACCCTTTATCGGTGTCCTTTTTCACCGTAAATTCCATAATTAATTCTACAAGACTCCTTTTTTACTTCTGTCAACTCCATAAATTCTCATATTAATTATAATAATGTATTATCAAATTTCCTCTGATATCCATCTATTGTGTGAAATGACCAAAATGCCCTCCATTTACTTCTGGTTTCTTAGGGCATCACAGTGGCATTTTCTTAATTTTGGACTTTAGCTTTTAGACTTTCTTCCTCTTCCAATTAATCCTTTTCTTTACATAAATATGGCCACATCTTTTTGAAAAATATCATATATTTTATTTAACCTGTACATACAACTTAGTACCGAAATTAGGTATGTTACAAAGAGCCCGTTGTAATCTTGGTGTTTATAGTGGATTGAAAAATATCAGTGGGAAGCTGAGGACTGGAAGTAGGTCAAGGAAATACTGAACCAGGATAAATTATCTGTTCAAATTCTTCTTCATTAACTCTTTGATTTCTAGTAGTTTGTTTTTAATCAAGTTTTTTAAATTATATTGTTATACTTAGAAAGATTTCAAAGAGTCATAAAAAGATTTTCAAAAGTCATTGTTCACCCAATTCACCCCTTCTTGGGTGATCCGGTCTATCTACTTGGAACTAACAGTTCCCATAAACTATAATTCAGAAGAAGATAGAGGGGATTATTCTAAGCCATTAAATCAAAGTTAAAATTTTGATTTGAGGCCCCGATTAATTAATATGAATTTCTAAAGAAATTAAATTTATAGTAAAAGGTCTCGAGTAATGTTAGATTAGATATCTAACAAAGGATATAACCCTATATAGGAAGTTAAATAGGGTACAAGAATAAGAGACCAAGCTAAAAAATATCCTGGTAAGATGTGAAAAGATAAAAATGCCTCTAGTGTTATTAAAGTAAATGAAGGGCATTTTGGTCATTTCTAAGTGTCAAGTAATAAATTATGAAATTATGAAAAATATAGATACTGAATCTAATGTTAGAGAATAAATTATGAAACCTCAAAAAAATTAAATTCAGCAAACAGGCTAATTTTTAGAAAATCTGACCAAGCCAGTAAAAGATTGTATAGGATTTTTCAAGAAGCCTTCTTCTCCCATGAGATGGTGCCACCCAAGTATGATGATGTCATATGGATGATGTCAAGGGAAGGAGTTGATGATGCAAGAAAGCTAGGTGGTTAAATTTAGACCCTTGATTTGTAAGATACAATCTTGGCTATCCATTCGATCATGCAATCTTGGCCATCCATTCGATCATGCAATCTTGGCCATTGATCTGATCTTTTATTTGCCTATACATACCCCTATTAAGCCCCTTGTCTAGCAAGCATGAGTTCCCTTAGGGAACCTCTTGCAAAATTTCCATTCAAGTTAAGATTAAGCAATTCAAGGGCTATTTAAGCAAGGATTGAAGGTAAGATCTTCTCCTAAGTCTTTAATCTTATAGTTGGTAGGAATAATTATTAGATTAAGTGGTTAGAAATTATTTTATTCCCTCCCTATGTGCTAGACAAAATCTGTATATATAGGAGAAGGAAGAGTTTGATGTTAGAAATAGGTAAAACAAGTTGGAATAGATAGGATTCAAGTGGTTCTAGCTTGTAGTTGATTGAATTGCATCATTTGGTTGCTATGGGGTATGCCACGACTATACTGGGTTTTATACCTTAGGATGTGATTTTCATGATTTTAAAGCTTCCAATGGATTTAGAATGAAAAATTATGTGGAACTAAGTTAAGGAAGTGAAGTTGGAAGCATTGGAATTAAAAGTGACCTTTTGGTGTAATATCCCAATTTTTAAGCCCATAAAGTAGCCTGAAATAGGTAGGCTACCAGTCTCCTTTGAGTAGAAGTCCCATAAATATATAGAGGATGTTCAGAGACTAAACTGCAAAAATAAAGAAAGTATAGAGACTAAAATATAAATAGTGAAAGTTCTTGGGGGAAAGTATGAAAATAAAGTTAAAAGCTCTCGAAGAGTCTCCTAGGCACAGAAAGAGGGAAGAGAAAGAAAAGACTAAATTATAAAGAAAGAAAGCCTTTAAGGGCCTAAATAAGAAAGCAAAGGGACTAGATGTAAAGTATAAAAGTTCTAAGGCTAAAAGTGAAAGTGGTAATAAGTCTTGGGAGCAAAGTATAATTATGAAAGATTAAGGGATATGGATGGAATTATGGAAAAAGATGGGGACCTAAACTTTATTTTTGAAAAATGTTCCCAGATTTCTGGAGAAGATAGAGGGGACTTTCCTTAACAGTTTAACTAACTGTAATATTTTTATTTGAGGCCCCAATTAATTGATATGAGTTTTTGAAGTAATAGAAATTCTTGAGGAATGTTATATCAGATATCTAACAAATAATGACCTTAGACATGAAAATAAGAAAGGGTAATTATGGGGAATGTCATGATAAAATGTGAAATAAAAAAAATACCCCTAATATTATAAAAATAAATAAAGGTGAATGGAGGACATTTTAGTCATTTTACCCTATTCAACAAGTCAAAGAGGGCTATAGGAATAGTTGACATGGTTAGGGAATACCTTGATAAAGTGTAAATAGATAATAATGCCCCTAAGGTTATTAAAGTGAATAAAAGTGAACCAAAGATGTTTTGGTAATTCCTAAGGCTTGGGTTATACCAAGTCTAAGAATGTCAATGACAAAAAAAAATATAGACACTGAATATAATGTCAAAAAATAGATTATAGAATTTCAAAAAAATTAGATTTAGAAAATAGTCTAGTTTTTGGGAAATCCTACTTGGCTCGTATCGGATTGGACTAGATTTATCAAATAAGCCCTTTCTTCCTTGGATTATGCCACCTTGTATGACTCCTAGCATGATGATGTCATGGATGAAGCACTTTAACTTGGTAGGCAAGTTTTTTGCAAGAAGCAATCTTGGCCATTGATTTCAATAGTGGAAGATTTAATCCTAGCCATTGATTTACCAAGCTTGAGTCTATAAATACCCCTCCCCTCCTTTCACATTTCGGCAGCCAAGAGAGCTAAGAGGAAATGCTGCCAAAATTGCTCTAGACACAAGAAGAATAGGTAAACCAAGTGACCAAGAAAGCTAGGAAGCAAGAGAATAAGGTAAGTACTGGATCAAGCTTTTAATCTTGAGTTCTAGGAGAATTTATCTTGAGTTAAATAGCCAGAAAACAATGTATTTCATCTCTTCTATGGCTGGTAAAAATCTGTACAGAATTAAGGGAAGGAGAAATTAATGTTAGAACAAGATGAAACAAAGAGGATTAAGTAGTTTAAGCTTGTTGAAACCATGAAATCTTGGAATTTCATTTTCAGGAATGTTCTGCCACAGTACAGAACCTAGAGAGGGAGATGGAATCATCATGCTTTCAATAGATTTAAAATGGAAAATTATGTGGGGTTAAGTAGAGAAACAAGTATTGGAATCATTAGAATCAAAATAGGATTTTTTGGAAAATGTTGAGGTGCCTCACAGGTTCTATCCAGAAGGAAGGAGGAGTTTGATTTTCAAAATTCTAACTCCATAATTTAATTCTACATGAAAAATGATGCAGGAGTGGACCTTAGGAATTAATTTTAGCTAGAAGAAACCAAGAGTCCTAAAATGGAAAGAGAAATGCTAAGTTATGTAAGCTAGTCTTCCACTTGGTATAAGATCATGGTCCTAATGAGTTATGTGATTAATGTGAATGTGTTTAGGACCTTGAGACATCCAAGAGGATGTTTGGAAGTAGTTGATCAAAAGTTACATGGTTGGGAAGCCTAGGGTGGAAGTGTAAGAACAAGGGAGAAAAGCTTAAGTACAAGGTAGTGAACTTAATTACTCTTCTTGTATGCATGATGTTTATGCTTGTGTGTTAATGTGTTGTATGTTATGAAATGATGATGTGTGATATGTATGAATGAGATATGCTCTGCTCCTATTGTTGGATCTAAGGCATATATGTTGGAACACCTAAGAGAGGGTGAATTAGGTGTACAACGACTTTTAAAAAACTTTTGAAAAACTCTGAGAAACTGATGTATAAAACAATTTGATTTGAAAACCTTTCATTTTAAATTGAAAATGAATTACTGGAAAATAAAGAGTTTAAGGAAGAAAGAAATTGCGCAAGAGATTTATCTTGATTTGGCCCTTCCTTAACCTACGTCCAGGCCTTAGCTTCCCATTGAGATTTTTCAATCTACTATCACCAAAATTACAACGGGATCTTGGTAGCATTTACAACTTCAATTTTTTTGGCTAATTGAGAAACACCTCAATCCTGAGGTTACACCACTTCCTATGGCAACGCTCCCCCTTAAATAGATACGAGCAAATCCCAACCTTGAATCCCCTGATTCTAAGGTTTTGCTCTCATATAGGTAAAGAATGAAGGGTAAATCTAACTCTCATATATAATGAATAATAAAGACATTGTGGCTCATAATATATTTCTCTCTCAATGAAATAATGCATAATGAACAGAGAGTTTGAATGCTTTCTGTGTTGAGATACTTTTGGCATAATTAATCATTCATAGCTTTTTGTCTGTTGTCACCCCCTCTTAACTTTGAATGGTCTTCTATTTATAGTTGATGTTTATGACCGTTGAGCAATCTTTTCATTGAGGTTTTCTTCTATTGAGTTTTCTTCCCGTTAGAAATATGACCGTTGAACTAGCCATTTTAGCTGTTGAAGCTGTTATCTTTTTGTCGTTGAAGATCTGTTAGTTTGATCTCGGTCTATTTTTATCTCTAACTTTGAACTTAACAGAATTTAAACTTTTGACATTAATCTTGTAAATATTTCAAGATTTAATCATTAGTATCTAAATATGTGAAGTGAGGATTGATGAATTTAAACTCGAATAGAAATAATCCCAATAAGAATGAAATGAGAATAATGTATACTCAATCATTTGAATTAATATTTGATAGCTCAACATTGATCAAGTGTATAAAAATTAATTCAGTTATGAACACTTTAAGATTATATAAAGATTCTGCTTGTTTACAAAGTTTATTCTATATTAATCAATTAACCAATCGATTAATTAGAATTGATGTATGAAACAGAAAACATAGCATCATACTGATTGGATTATTCAACCATATATAACGTATTTTTATAAAGGTAAGTTTTTTAAAAGAATTATCATGAAGAAGAATGAGATCACATAGACAAATTATTACTTGAATCAATTATATGAAATATGAAATCAGTTTGTAGCTTAAAACAGAGATGTCTTTGAAGTTTTTGAAGTTAGTCGATTAAATACTATTAATATTAGTTAATCGAATGCTTAGTCGATTAATGTGTCTGGAAGATTTGAAATAGAAAATATTTTAACACAAATTAATTGAATAATTAATATTTTAGTGAAAATTAATCGATTAATTGGTTTATATTTGAATTTTACAAAATTGATATTTCACTGATTAATCGAACAATTAATAGATTAACATAAATTAATCGATTAATAGCAATATCTTTGTTTAGGAGAAAAATTGCTTTCAACAGATTAATTTATTAATTAATCGATTAATTACAATTAATCATTTAACCAATTGATTAATTGACTTATCAATTTATTTTCAGAAGGCAAGCTCTCGACATTAATCGAACACTTAATCCATTAATGTTCACTCATTAATTGATTAACGTAACTAATCGAGAAATTGATTTTCCTTTGTAAAACATATTGCAGCCTTTACATTAATCTATCATTTAATCGATTAATTGATATGAATCGGTTAACTAACCGATTAATTATCAATAATCGAATAACTAATCGATTAACTCAACTAACTTCTTCTTTTAAGACTTTTTAATCTCATGTGATTAAAAATTCATTTTCATTACTTCAAAAACACTTTTCACTTCATAAACCAACTTAATTCTTTATTGTCTTTTAATATCATCAAAACATATAAACTCTACCATTTCCCCCCTTTTTGATGATGCAAAACCTAAGTAAAAGTGAAGTTAAGTCGAGTGATTTAAAGCCATTTAAAGTTAATTAATCATTTAGTCAGAATAAACAAGTAAAAAAAATCAATGGATAATAGCATGGATAATATTTCATTAAAACTTAAATTTTTTTAAAATGGATAAAAATATAAGCAATACAAATAAAAAAGAAACTCAATCATCAGTCAACCAACTCCAAAGAGAATTCCTTCTATTCTTCATTTCTTTTCTCCCCCTTTTTGACATAATCCAAAAAGGTCAGGGCTAGGGAGGAAGGAATAACTAAGGGAAGCTGAGGTAAGGGCATATCTGATGCTGAATTAATGGGAGGGAGTGGTATGACTAAGGTATATGTGGGAGTGGGTAAGGGTAAGGGTTCTAAGATAGTGGAGGTGGAAGGTACAGAAGCAGGCTAGTCAGGCTGAGGTGGTGAAGGATCTCTGAGCTCCGCTTTTGTGAAAGAAGGTCCGATGTTATTAAGGTATGCCAATAAGATGTTCTTGACATCAGACACTTCTTCATGTATAGCAGCTTGTCTTGCAGATAACGCCTCTTGTCATTCTCTGATATCTTCCTTGAATACACAACTTTTGATATTTATCGAACTTCTTTTCGATAAACACTTCGATAAATCTAATTGTTCTTCAAGAATATTTTTCAAACGAAACTTTGATGTCTCAATCCAAAATGTTGGATATTAATTGATCTATGCTTAAATTATTTTCACATCATTTATATAATACATTTCAATATCAAATGATGAAATTCAACAAAAAGTCCATTCTTGAGACAGAACATTAAATGCTTCACCTATCAGCAATACCAATGGCTCTATTTCTTCAACGGCTACTTCAATGAGTCCAAAGGATATTCAAATGACTCAACTATCACTACGATAAAATAGATTTTCTAAAGCCCCATTTTTAAACCAGTTCTTGTGGAAACGATTTAAAAAAATGATCGGTGACATTTTTATAAATAAGGATAAAATATTTACACCTGATGTACACATGATCGGTGTAAAAGAAATGTGCGGTGGTATTTTTGTAAATAAGGATAAAATATTTACACCTGATCTACACATGACTGGTGTAAAAGAAATGAACGATGGCATTTTTATAAATAAGGATAAAATATTTACACTTGATGTACACATGATCGGTGTAAAAGAAATGAGCGGTGGCATTTTTTGCGCTTCCCTATCTTCACAAATCACATCGTCATCCATGAAGAAAACCAAACATTGGAGAACACATTGTGACAGGAAGCTCCGCCTTCATAACACACTATCTAAAGCTCACCGAAGAAGAAGACCTAGATATACGATAACCTATGCCTGTGCTCTTCGTTCTCTATTGTTGAAGTCTATCGTTCTCGACTTTAAAGCTCACAAAAGAAAAAGACCTATATCTGCGATGGTGAATGTCTATTTTTTTGTTTCTTTCTTTCTAGATTTTGTTTAAATATATTTCTGTTCACTTTTGACTAGGCTAGTCAGAGGAATTGTGACGGTATTTCTAGGTTTTCATTTCTGTGTATATATTTGGTTTTTTGTTTCATTCATTTTATGGTTCTGTTTAAATATATTTCTATTTGCTTTTGAGCAGGTAACACGAAGGAATTGTGGCGATATTTTTGTGATGTCTTCAATTAGGTGATGACATTTATGGTTTTTTATTTCTGTGTATATATTTGAGTTTTCATTTCTTTCATTTATGGATTCTCTGGCTTTTTCTTTGTTCCTCATTTTTGTTCTCTGCTTGCATTTTACAGGTACCTATTCTTCTTCATCACTCTCCCCTTCCTTCAGATTTGTAATGAAGAAGGAAATAATTTTGGTGCTTTAATGGGAAAACTGGTTTAGAATCTTCTCTGATTTAATCCTAGAGTTTTTTGATTTTGGATTTTTTTTACATTACTTTTTAAACCAGTTGTATGGAATAACTGGTTTAAAAAAGCTAATTTTTTACACTGGTCGTATACAACCGGTGTATAATATCAGACTTTTTATACGGGCTATTTCTATATCGGACCAAGGTCTAGTGTAAAAGCCAATTTTCAATCAGTTTAGAAAGCCTATTTTCTAGCAGTATATAAAAGAAGCCACAGTAAATGTTGAAGTTAGAGAGAACACGAACGAACATCGAACAACATTTATTGAGTATTCATTACTACATTCATTGCTACTATGTTTTACTTTGTTTCTAATTAATTCTCTGAACATAGCATTTTAATCTTTGAGAAAGAAACATAAGGAGATTGATCTTTAGTGCTTATTGTCATATCCCTAATTTTCTTATCTGGTATGTATGTACAGTTTGTACGTAATATATATGAGATTCTCTAAGGAAAGTGTTGCAATTTAAGGAAGGAAATGGATTAAATTGTAAATAATGGAAAGTTCAAGGACCTAAGTGGAATTTATAAAAGTTTTAGGGCTAAAATAGAAGGTAGACATAAATATTGGGCTATTAAGTGTAATTTCAAAAAGTTTAAGGACTTAAATGTAATTTATCAAAAGTTCAAGGGGAAAAAGTGTAATTATGAAGAAATTGAGCTAAAAAAGGCCCAAAACTGGTTTGGAATAGATTAGTCCCAAATTTTACTAGTAAATAGAGAAAATTATTCTTGTCAGTTTAACGCAACAAAAATTTTTAATTTGAGGTCCCAATAAATTTATATGAATTTCTGAAGTTAAAAAAAATTATTATAGTATTTCTTAGACCTCAGAATCAAATGAAACTTTACAGTAAATTCCTATAATTAATATGAGAATTTATAAAACTAACAAAGTCAGAAAAGGAATCCTATATAATTTTTAATGGAATTTACAGTAGAATAGAATATCCGATAAATACTTTCGGGAGAGGTTTCTTAGGATTTATGCCATAAAAGGTAGTGAACATATATAAAGGCCCAAAATGGCGTACCAAAGGCCTAGTAAGGTAACTGAACAGTTATGTGGGCCAGTGTCCAGAGGAACCCCGAAAAAATATGAAATTACGAAAATGCCCATATGTTGTAGTAATGAACAAGAGATAAATGGAGGGCATTTTATTTTGGATAGGACAAAACACCAAGACAAGTACAGGAATGATTAATCATAGTCAATATATGCCCTAATAAGGTATAAAGAAGTGTGAAATGACAATTATGCCCCTAGGGTTAATATAGTGCAAGAAACGGTACCAAGAGTATTTTGGTAATTTCTCAAGGGATAGATAGTAGATAAATACTCAGTCTAACAATGTCAATGGTAGGAAAAACCTAAACACTAGTTTTGATGACAGAATACATATTCTGGAATATTATAAAAATTAGGAACATAAAACAGTCTGGTTTTTGTGAAACTGACTGGATCAGTACCAAAATGGAATGGAATTTTTCCTATCAGTATTTTCCCATTATTTACACCAAACATAGCCCTTTATGATGTCATGGATGATGTCATTAATGAGGCTTCTAGGGCAAGCTTCTTGGAAGGTGGATTATGGACCATTATATCAAATAGTAACCAAAGTAATCTTAGCCTTCCATCTCCACCAACTTTTTCTATAAATACCCCCATATTCAGACCTGTTCGGAAGCTTAGAACCCTTAGGGAACCTCTGCCAAAATTTCCTTTGGAGCAAGAAAGAAGCTTACAACTTGGAGCAACAAGAAAGGTAACTAGTTCCTTTGATCTTGGACTTTATTCTAGGAAGTTTGCTCTTGGTTTTAAGAGGTTTTTGTGGCATATTTTACTTGAGGGTGCAGCTGAACATGCTGTTCATATGTGATAGAAATATGAGTTTTATGTTATGGATAGTTTAGACAAGCTTAAACAAGCTATAATCAAGTGGTGCTAGCTTGAAAATCTAAGTATGCATGTAAATAGAACTTTTTGTTCTTGGCTGCCACTGTACTAATCACTGTTAATATGTTAGAATTTCATGATTTTGATGCTTCCAATGTGTTTAAAATGGAAAATTGTGTAGGGATAAAGTAGAGAAACAAGTAGTAGAAGCATTGGAATCAAAATGAGAATTTTTGGAAAATGTAGGAGGCATTTAGGTTCTATACAGCAGCCAAGGATGTGATTTGATTTTGGAAATTCTGATTTCATATTTGGATTCTATATGAAAAATTATGTGGAAATGAACCATGAGAATTTATTTTAGAAAGATGGAAGCATAAGTCATAAGTTAGACAAAGAATAGAATATAGTGAGAACGTAGTCTTGGAATTGTTTTGAAGTTGAGTTGTAACTTGATGTTACTTTTTAATTGCTAGGTTTTGACATTTGTGTGGAAAGAAGATCATATCAAGAAGAGTGTGACAAGGATAACTTAATAGGTAGCAAGAATACCTAACTATAATCTTATATTTGTTTGACTTTATGCTTGTTGTTAGTTATGATTCTTGGTTGAGCTTAAGATGATGTTTTGATGATGATGATGAAGTATGAATGTTTGCAACTCCTTGAAACTAATGTCATGACAATATGCATGTTAGAGTTTGCTTATTTATGTTTACAAAGTAGTTCCCATATCATGATAACATGTTAGCCATTTAATCAAGCATGCATGTTATAATAGTTTGTATGACTTGCTATCGAGATTTTCGTGAAATCTCATTCTTTCCATATACATAACCATGTTATAGGTGCTGGAACATCTCAAGGAAAAAGGGTAAATATGGATGGTTGAACTTGTATAATAAACTAAGTTGATTACTTGACCTTATGAGATGACATTATGGGATGCATAGTATATGGTACTATGTATGTATCTTGAGGCAGTACTTTTGTGATGATAGTTTCCATGACTTTTCCAATGTATTTTGACTTTAAGTTTGGTATGAAAATATTTAAGATCTAGAGCTTTAAATGGACACAAAGAACGTCTCAATTGGTTAAGTATTCGATTTATTATGATTTTTCAAAGTTGGAAATAAAATCTGGAACAAGATAAAAACAATAAACCAGAGGCTGTGAGATTCATATGCTAATTTCAATTAGAAAATGAATGATTTTTTCCATGAAATGTTTTCAGATTAAAGATAACATTTGGAGCTTTAAATCCATATATAACACGTCTCATTTGGATAAGTGAACAAGGAGAAATAAATTTTTGAAAATAAGGTAAGGAAACTGGAATTTCTATATTTACCAAATAAATAGTATTTTTCAACGAATAAACTAATTTTATTTGGAAAAGGAAACCTCAAGTTCATATTTTTCCTTCAAATTTAAATGCAATATCTTTCATTAAAAATTTGAACCACCCTATTTTAATTTTTCTAAATTTAGTTATGAATTTTTAAAGTTCAGGCTCTATTCTGGAATACCAAATAAACAGTGCCAAGTGAACAGTAACCGAGAACCCTTTTCTTGAAAATTCATATTTCTAAGTGAAAGAGGTAATCAATTGGTCAAGATACTTCCAGTTGAGTATATCTAAGTGTGAAATTAAGGATACGACATTTCTAATCATTATCACTCTACTTGAGAGAAAGTTAGAAATCTTTATTCCTTATCTGAAATACTCAAGAGTGTGACCTTGAGTGGGATTCTAACCTTACGGAAGTAAGGGGAGTGAGAGAGGCAATCTCTTGCCAATGTACTGAGGCACCAAGAGCCTGGTGAATCTTGGAAAATAGTGGAATACTTAGAGGAGTTCTGAGAATTGGACGTAAGCCAAGTGGTTAGGCTGAACCAGTATAAATTGTCTGTGTGTATCTTCTCTTTTATCAACTTCTCTCATTAGCGGTATCTTTCTAAACTCAATCTTTGTTTTAAAATTTAACTTTTAAACTTTTAATCTCACCTAATTCATCTCCTTCTTGGGTGAGACTAAGTGTTGTAACAATCAGATCCCAAGCTTCATCCTCTTATTTTCTCTCATCCTCCAAACAAAATCATCACATTTCCATCGATTTTGGGCACTATTCCTATATTTCAATGATTAAACTCTTCCTACACCTCTATTCTCCATTTTCATCTGTACTTTTTGGTCAAGCACCATGGGAAGAGCTTTTGTGTTGGTTTATGACAATTTTTTAACATTGAGTAGCAAGATTACTTGGCCTTTGGTGATGAGAAGCAAGGCTTGAGCTCAATAGACAACAAGGGGATTAGTTTTATTCTAATTTCTACTATATTTGTAGGAGATGCACTTGAATTATAGTTAATCTTGCTATGTTTCTAGGCCTTGAGGATTTGATTAAATTTCTCTTGAATTGGAACATTGTAATTGGATCTTTTGTTGTCTTTCTTGGTTAAATTTATATATATGTCATTCGATTTCTTGTGGCTTGCTATTTATCATGGATTATTGGTATTGGCTTGATTGCTTGGAGTTGTGGTATTGTTTGACATCACTTGAGGACATTACATTAATTATTTTCAATTGCAAAACTAAGTGGTTCATAACAATATAAATGAAAAGGCTAATTCTACTTGAATTATAATGGGATTGACTCTAGATTATGCATTAGACTTGATTGTTTGATCAAGGTTTTTCTCTATTAGACTTAGTTAAAATAAATTCCTATATCTATGAAAATAGCTAGGATTTCAATGTTCAACTTACCAAAGTTCACTCTCATTACATTTTCATAACCCAAAATCATTTTTCTCTATTACTTGGATTAAAGTGCCCAAAAATATTTACTTCATTACAATTTATTTTAAAAGCAAGAGACACTATTTCTCATAACAACTTTAAAAAGTCTTGATTTACCTTGTTTTCAATAATGCCTTTGACACCATTTTTAGTTAGGAATTTAATAAAAGCTGCTTAGAAATAATCCTAACTTGTACTATCTATAATCCTTAGAAACTATAAATATTTGATTTGAAAACCTCAAAGGCTTAAGGCAAAAAAGGTCTTCTCAGCAATGTCACCATTGCCAGGGAGCAAGTAATGGTTCCTCACAATTAGTAGTCAACTTTATTATTGATACGTGGGTCATCTTTATGAGCCATAGTGTAATTTGCATCTTTATAGCATCTAAATGTTTAAGAAAACCAACCAAATATCTTGTTTTTCTTTGTTTTGCATTTGCACCTTGCATTTCATTTTTATTTGCTCTCAATCGAGTGTATTGTAGTTCTTGCACTTGATTTGATTCTTGGACATTGATTGCTGCTATAGGTCAAATTTCTATTGAATAGATTAATGTCTTCAATTGTCCTTAAGTATTTTGCTTGATTTTTGTGTTCTATTTTAAAGTGAGTATTTGCTTAATTATGAAGTCTATACTGAATCTACTTGAAAATTTTGTGTACTTATTCATTATGATGAAGGTCCATTTCTGCTACTATTTGAGCTCTTTGTAACTGTTCTCCGTGAAGAAGGTCTATGCTCGTCACGACAAAGCTGTTTCCCTATTTCTGCACTATTTTCTTGTGTGATTTCTTTTCAATTGGTTGTTTATTCCTAGGGTTAGAAGGCCTAAGGCTAGTTCCTTTATGACTAATAGCCTTGGGAGTAGTTGACCGTTAACTGGATCAAGAAGGAAACAAAACTAAGAGATTAATTATACTATAGAAACTACCATACCTAAGCCTAATCCACCTTCTATTAAGAGTAAATCCATAGAGAAAGAGATAAGGCAATTTAATACAGTCAAAACATCTTAAGCACTTATGCCGGGTTGTGGGACATATTGAAGAAAGGGATGAGCAATATCAAAGGAAGGATCCTTATTCCAATACATATAATCCTAGTTGGAGAGACCACCCAAACTTCTATTAGTCTAATATGATCAATAGGTAAAATCGATTCTAAGGTGGTGGATGTAACATCCCGATTTTTGGGTCTAGGAGAACTGGGAGGTAGTCTGATATGGGCAGGCTGCTAAATCCCTAGTCTCAGGATAGTAATCTGATATGGGCAGATCACTTACCTATATTTTGTAGGAATCCGAGGAATGAGCTAAGTTCTTCAGGATTTAAAGATGAATTAAGTCTTTGACCTACAAAATAAGGATAGTTCACCTAGGTTCAAAAAGAGGAATGTAAAGAATATCCTAAGTCTTAAGACTAGGAATTCTGTAGGTAGCTAGATATGGGCTGGCTCCTGGTAAGATAACCTGATATGGGAGGGTTGTCGAGCCTTTCAATTAACAATGACTATCGAAGAGTTCAGGGGATGAGTTGTTGAAAGAGAATTTTGAGAACTTAAGATGAAGGATAAGAGGATAAGAAGGTAAGGAAAAAGACCCCAGAATTACACTAAGATTTTGTGGGGTAAGATATGAAAGAAATGGATACTGCTTATGAGTGCAGTAAGTTGTCCATAAGAAGGGGAGCAGATAGTATGAAAAAGATGTAAAGTTTGATAGTTGACCATTTTTTCCGCGATGAGAAAGTAGTATGGTCGCGACTAATATTGGATGAGAGGCTCAGGCGCGACTAAAAGATGTGTGGGTTGCGACTAATAGGCAAAATGAGCCTGTTGCGATTGAAAAGTGATGTTGTCGCGACTAAATGATGTTATGGTCGCGACTAAGTAGTGTTTAGGTTACGACTAATGAACACAGAAGGTGTCATGTCGCGATAAAGTGATGGTTAGGTCACAACTAGTGACTATAAGAGGTGCTACTCGTATGGGATCAAGTGGGCCAAGATTTGTGAAGGTCCAAGAGAGATTGAGATGATATTTTACCCGGTTAGAGATAGAACTGGGGAAAATATTAGATAAATCCATAACCATGAGGTGGCATAAAAAGTGTCCTCATGGGACCCACAGGATGCCACATAACAAGAGTTAATGGAAAGAGAAAAAGGTGAAGGACACGTGGCACGATCTTAGCCGTGTATTCTGGTGTAAGACTCTGGAATTCTCTGGAAGCGCTGAGTCAGCATGTGAGGTGTCCCAAGGTACCACCTAAGGATGTGAGGTGTCCCTTGATGATATCATAAAGTGATGAGTCATGGGGAGGATGATGTCATCATGATGAGGTAAGCATTGCTTGGGGAGCAAGCAAGCAATCTAAGCCATTCTTTAAGAATTGATCCAAGCCATCCATTCTCCTTTGCTTCCCCTATAAATAGAGGCTTTCTCCTCCTTTCCATTCCACAATTCGGTGGGCAAAAGGATGAGAGGAGGAGGAAGAGAGAGAAGTAAGTTCTAGAGAGAGAAGTAAGAGAAAGGAAGAAAGAAGGAAGTTCTGGCAGAGCTGGAAGCAGTATAGAGATTGTAGAGTTCTGCTTAGCTAGCCAGGTAGTAACTAATCCTAGCTTTTATGTAATGGCTTTGTGATTTGATGTGCTATTATTTGGTTGGATTGTTGTCTTATATGTTATGCTTGAAGCTCTACTACATAATGTTATGATCATATGTTATTATTGAGTATGGAAGCACGCAACATACTTATCTATACACAATCACAAGCAAGCACTGTCACACTGCATTACATATATTGTTATGATTATTACTACTGAGATTCCCCGAATCTTACTCCCCTATGTATAACACATTACAGGGAGGTTTTGTTGAAGTAAATTTTGAGAAGGCTGAAAGACGCCGTTGTGCTGCCAAAGTTATGGCAGAATGTCAGTAATAAGGATAGGAGATGATACGTACTGTGTACCTAGGTACTGTCTAAGGAGGCTGGAAGTGAGTGGACCTAGCCGGTTAATCCAGTCTTTCCTGGGTACTTACATAGAATGGTAGTTCTTATGGGAATTATCGAATCAGTATCGCTTCCGCAAGTGTACTTTGAGGGGTCTAAGGGAGGATGTTTCACAAAATCACTCAACAACTCTTTTGCAAACATATTATCACTAGAAAATGATGAAATCGAATCGACCTTTGATGAAAATAAGAGATCTTGAGAGGGTGAAAGCATGCTATTTACATCTAAACAGTTAAAACATGATGCATTACCTTCACAAGAGCAAGAAAAAGAGTAAACAGAGGACAAAGATTCAAAATATTTATCATACGCACTCAGAAAATTTTGAATCCTCATGTTCTTGAAATGCTTCATGGGGTTATGGGAATTATGCAACATAGAATCATACCTATCATGCAAACTCAATTCATGCTCATCCCTAGTCTCTTCTACAGCATAATTAATGGCATTCAGCCCAGCAAAAGCAGAATTATCAAAAGGGTGTTTCATTGCTTCATTCATGTTGAAAGTCACCACATGTTCTCCAACTTTCATCATGATGGAACTATGTTTCATACTAATAATTGTCTTGGAGGTTTGTAGGAAAGGTCTACCTAGGATCAAAGTGCTCTCACTCACTAGCTCACTGGACATGTCCAAAATATAAAAGTCAGCCGGGAACACTAAGTCCTTGACCTGCACAAGAATATCCTCAAGAATTCCCTTGGGATACCTAATCGACCTATCAGCTAACTGGAGCACTACACTTGTGTCTCTAAGATTCTTAATACCTAAGGCTAGGTATACCAACCAAGGCATTACATTAATGGCAGCTCTAGATTTAATAACGCGCTCCCTGGATATGAACCTTTCCAATAGTGTATGGGATAGTGTAAGATCCTAGATCCTGGCACTTAACCGATAATTCAGCCTTAAAAAGTGACGACACATTAGCACTCACCTGAATTCTCTCAAGGGGCCTAAACTTTTTCTTATCAGCATACAATTCCTTTTAAAATTTAACATACTTAGGATTTCTCTTGAGGAATTCAACCATAGGGATATTTATTTCTAACTTATTGAAGAGGTTATAAGCATCTTGTGCAAAGTTAGGGTCAACATTTTTCTTTCCAGCAAAATAAGATTTAGGAAAAGGGAGATCTTTTATACTTACCTCCTTACCTGTATGCTTAGAGTCTCCTTGCTTCCTAGACTCTTCCTTCTCCTTTGTTTGTTTTCCTTTGTATGCTAGACTCTGCACGATCACTTCCTCTTCTTGCTTCACTTGTAGTTCATCTTGTGCTTGTGCTTTCTCTTCTTGGGTTGCCTTCTTAATCATGAGCTGCTGTTCTTTAAGGCTTTTAGATTCCCTAATCTTCATCTGTGAAGATGATAGATCCTCAAATTCAGAATCCTCCTTATTCTTGTCTGGTGCATAAGCTTCCTTGAAATTCACCTCTTTTCCACTTCTGAGAGATATGGCATTCAGACCCTTTGGATTCATGACAGTGTTTGAAGGTATGCTGCCATTGCTCTTTGTTTGGATGTCACTTACTGTATTATAGACTTGAGTTAAATGACTTGTAATGTCTGCATTCTTGGAACTTAACTCCTCAAGTTTCCTTTGCACATTTGCATTATTCTTCTGCATACTCTGAAGAATTGAAGCTATGGAGGTGAATTGACCATCATTCTCTTTGAGCTTGGTATCTATATTGGTCATCCTACCGTCCATGTTATTCAATTGTGCAGCTATACTCTTCAACAATTGAGAGGTTTCATCTGGTCTTGATGCCACTAAAGCATTAGGTTGTGTTGGAACCATAGGCCCTGCATTACTTTGGTAGTTTCTTGAGGAAGCACCACCTCCTTGAAATTGGTTTGGCTTATTTTCCCCACTCTCCCACCTAAACTTAAGGTGGTCTCTCCAGCCAGGATTGTATGCGTTAGAGTATGGATCTCTCTTCTGGTATTGGTGGTCTCTACCTTGATATATTACTGCTACTTCTTCATACTATCTATCACATGTATTTGTGGCATGCATTATTGAACCGCATGACTCACATCCTGTAACTAGAGCTTGTGAGGTACCTACTTCATGAACTTGTTTCGTAGAATATAGCTCTCTTTCAATTAGACTCATCCTCTTCTCTATTCAGTTTCCCAAGGATACTATATCAGCTAAGATCAAATTTGAATTTTCCGAAGATGATGTGGGCATTCTTCTTTGATCTTCAGTCTGATGGTCTTCATTAGCCATTTTTTGGAATAACTCCCAACTCGCTTATGGGGTCTTATCTCTCAAAGACCCATTTGCTGTTGCATTCAAGGATACCTTATTGTGAGGAAGTAGACCATCAAAGAAGAAGTCTACTAAATCAGCCTTCGTGATGTTATGATGGGGACATCGAGCCAACAAATTGATAAATCTGGTCCAGTATTCATGTAATATTTCCCCATTCTGCTGCAAAATGTTTGTGATCTCCTTCTTCATCCTAGTAGTCTATGAGGCTAGGAAAAACTGCTCCAGATATGTTAATTTTAGCTGGTCCCATGTAAGAGTTGAGCAATGAGTTGGCAGGTTGTACAGCCACTCCTTAGCTTTCGATTCCATAGTGAAATGGAAACACCTCCTTAAGACGTCATCCAAAGTGGTGATTAGAGGCTTCATTGAAGAACAGATCATATGCATAGTTTGCAAGTGGCGATATTGGCATTCTCCTGCAAAATCATGAAATTTAGGTAAGGCTGCAATCAAAGCTCTTTTAATTTCAAAATTAGATTCTTCAGTATAGAAACCATAAGGATCATAATTCACATGTGAATGATTTATTTCCCTCACACTTCTATTATCTTCCACATTCATTTCATTTTCTCCATGCCCATTATGTCCATTATGACTTATCTCAGCCATATTAGAAGTTTCTAATGGAAACTCTAAATTCAGTTCAGTTTCAGACTCTGGAACACTAGAGGATGAACTAGACTATATTGATCTTACCTCTTCTTCTCTAAATTCTCTAAATTCCCTTTTTAGTTTCCTAAGTCTTCTCTTAATTTCAGGTTCAAAATGAACTAATGGTCTAGTCCTTCTATGCATGCAACTCATAAACAATCAAGGATAGCTAGGCAAGCAATCAGAATTAAACACAGAAGTTTCATAGCAAAAAGAGTCAAATGGTAGCGACAAAAGAGTTTTGAGGTCGTGACCTAGGAACAAAAAGACCAAGAGTTCTTTAAAAATGGTTATTGTAACGCCCCAATTTTCAAGCCAGAGACTTAGTACGTAGCCTGAAATAGATATATCCCTTTGAGCAGAAGTCCCAAAAACATACAGAGGGTTTTTAGGGACTAAACTGCAAATAAGTGAAAGTCCAGGGACTTATATATAAATAGTGAAAGTCCCTAGAGATATAATGGCCATTTATGTAAAGAAAGGGATTAAATTGCAAAAGAAAGGAAATGGAAGGACTTAAGTGCAAATATGAAAAGTATAAGGTTAAAAAGGAAAAGTAGACAAAAAGGTGGGATCCTTAAGTGTAATTTTAGCCAAATAAAAAGGGACTTAAATGAAAAGAAGAAAAGTTCCTTGGGGCTAAAGTATAATTAAAGAAAGTCAGGCCGGAAGAGGTTTGGACTGTCCGAAAGCATTTCAGTCCCAGATTTCACCAGTAGATAGAGCAAGTGATGCTCGGTAATCTGGCTTAATACAGGAATTTTCTACGGACTCCAGATAGTCAAAATTGATCTGATAGTCCAAAAGTTCTAAAAATTCCTACCGGATATCCTAGATTTCAGATCTAAGTGAGAAATTACAGGATGATGCGTCCTGATGGGACGGAGGTCAGGAAACTGACAGAATACCGATAGGAGGCCTGTAGAAAAAGTTATTCGCAAACCAGTAAATACAGACGGTAGTGTGAGGCCTCTAGGGATCTGATAGGGAGATTTATCGGTATTTAAAAAGGGACTGAATTAGTTCGGATGACCTTAGTCAGATGACTGTTATGACCCTCAGGAATGCCAGAATACAGTAGACCAGTGTATCTGGTAAAAGGACCCGGTGTCCGGAGATGTGTATAAACGGTACATAATAGTTAAAGTACTCGATGAACATGGGCAGGGGAAGATTCCTCGTAATACGTGTCATGAGGATAATGGACCCTGAAAGGCCCAATAATGGCGCCATCAAAGGCCCAATAAGACACTTGGACTGATAGGTGGGCCAGTGTCTGGCAGAACCCAGGAAAAGTGTGAAATTACGAAAATGCCCCTGTGTTGTACTAAAGGGGTAGTAGATGTATGAAGGGCATTTTGGTCATTCTGGATAGGCCCAGAAGCCAAGGCACATACAGATAAAGTTACTTAGAGTCAGCATATACCCTGACAGGGTACAGAAGGGTGTAAAATGACGATTTTACCCTTAGGGTTAAAATAGTGCAAGAAAGGGCACCCAAGGGTATTTTGGTAATTTGCCAAGGGATATTTCTTGGGAATCGAGCCATCAGAGTATTTGAGCTTGATCAGGATCCAAGATAACATTCCCAGAGCTCAAAAACGTAGGCCCAGTGATATGTGGGAAAAAGTGGCATTAAAATACTATTTTAATGCTGTTTCAATAAAGTAAAGTTACTCGGTCGGCACGATAACTGTAACATCCTGATTTTTGGTCTAGGAGAACTGGGAGGTAGTCTGATATGGGTAGGCTGCTAAACCTGTAGTCCCATGGTAGTAATCTGATATAGGCAGATTCTTACCTGTATTTTGTAGGAATCCGAGGGATGAGCTAAGTCCTTTAGGATTTAAAGATGAGTTAAGTCTTTAACCTACAGAATCGGGACAGTTCACCTAGGTTCAAGATGAGGAATGTGAGGAATATCCTAAGTCTTAAGCCTAGGAATTCTGCAGGTAGCTTGATATGGGCTGGCTCCTGTGTAAGATAACTTGATATGGGCGGGTTATCGAGCCTTTCAATTTACAATGACTCCCGAAGAGTTCAGGGGACGAGTTGTTGAAAGAGAATTTCTAGAACTTAAGATGAAGGATGAGAAGAAGAGGTTAAGATGCCAGAAAGAGAATGCAGGGGCATAATCGTAATTTTGGGAAAGATCTGGCTGGTAGCCGATGAGTACCATATTTTGCCAGAAAATAGAGAAAATTATGCTGATCATTTCACTGAACTGTGAAATGTGCATATGAGGTCTCTATGTGTATGAAAGAATTAGAATTGTGACCAGGGTTAAAATGGTCATTTTGGAAAAGTGTGCGCGTGAGCGCTTTTTCAGGCCAAAATAGCCCGGTCCGGATAAAATATCTGAAAATACAGGGAGATAGAGAAAACGATTCCGGGTTGAATGAGGAGTCACAAAATTTTGATTTGAGGTCCCGATTTTTCTATAAAAATTCTGGAAGATGGGAATTTACAGTTATAATCGGTAAAGGAAAAGCCGTCCGAATAGAGATGATCGGACTGTGGCCAAAGGCCATACAGTGTTTTTAAGACCCATAGTGACACCAGGGAAGGACCAGGCCCATAATATCAGTTCAGTGGAAAAAGGGGCCGGTGTCCGGGAAAAAGGTGCAAAATGACAAAAATATCCCTATGTTATACAACAGCTGAAGAATGAGTAAAGGGTATTTTGGTCATTTGCCTAAGGTTAGACAGTCCAGGGAAGTTATCTGGATAATTGACCAGGGTCAGAGAATACTCTGGTAAGATGGGAAAAGACAATAATGCCCCTAGACCTAGTAAAGTAAAGAAAGAGAGACTAAGGGCATTTTGGTAATTTGCCAAGGGGTGTTATTGGGAATCGTGCCATCAGAGTACTTGGGCTGGATCAGAGACTCAAGATGATATTCCTAGGCCCAAAAACGTATCCCAGTATATATGTGGGAAAAAGTGTCATTAAAATAATGATTTAATGACTTTTCAGTAAAGTAAAGTTACTCGGTTGGCACGATAACCGAGGAGGTAATCAGATAAAGTTCAGGACTTATCTGGATAGCATTGGAAGGTGTGAAAGGTCCCTTCCAGGTGCCACATGGCGCAATCTTAGAGGAAGAAGAAAAGTTAAGGACACGTGGCACGATCTCAGCCGTTGATTCTTGTGCAAGACTCTGGAACTGTCTGGAAATGCTGAGTCAGCTGATGAGGTGTCCCGGGATTTAGACATGTGAGAAATGTGCTGCTGAGGTGTCCGCTGAGGTGTCCACTAAGGTGGCACTGATGATGCAGTAAAGAGGAATAAAAGAAAATAGGAAATTCCAGGAAAAACCAGGACCACAAGTTCATATGGCTTCAAAATTTCGAAAATGCCATCGAAGGAAACTATAATACACCCTCCCCCTCCCATTTCATGCATCCCACGGTTTTGGCAAGAAAAAGAGAGAGAAAGAAGAGAGAGAAGGAGAAAGAAAGAAGAAAGGAAGTTCTGGCGGAGTTGGAAGCAGTATAGAGATAGTAGAGGTTCTGGAGTTCTGCTTTTGAGGTAGTAACTAATCCTAACTTTTATGTAATGGCTTTGTGATTTGTTGTGCTATTGTTTGGTTGGATTGTTGTCTTATATGTTATGCTTGAAGCTCTATTACAATGCTATGATCATATGTTATTGAGTATGGAAGCACGCAGCATACTTATCTGTACACAATCACAAGCAAGCACTGTCACTCTGCATTACATATATTGTTATGATTATTACTACTGAGATTCCCCCGAATCTCATTCCCCATATCTAACCCATTACAGGGAGATTATGTTGAAGTGAATTCTAAGAATTTTGAGAGACGCCGTTATGCTGCCGAAATTAAGACTGAACATCAGTATATGATAAGTACTGTGTACGTTTGTGCTGTCTAAGGAGGCTGGAAGTGAGTGGACCTAGCCGGTTCATCCAGTCTTTCCTGGGTACTTATGTAGAATGGTAGTTCTCATGAGGGAATTACCGAATCAGTACGGTTCAGTTCTTTGTACAGATGAAGCCTAGCGGTTATACTGTCGAAATTCGGGCAGAAAAAGATGTAATAGAAATATGAGAATTTTGTGTATGACTTGTTGTATGACATTTTATTATTTAATAATAAATATTGTTTGGCATGTTCAATTTGTGAATGGGGAATTAAGGGAGAAATTCGCAGATCCTGAGGTAGCAGTATTTTGACCTCAGTTTGACCTAGTAAACGAAGGAGTTTGGCCAGAAAATTTGGTGAGCCGATTGTACACATCTGGGGCATTACGTGGATAGGTAATAAGCCTTGTTTGGATGTGTAGAATGAGATTAATCAGTTCTAAAATTAAAGGTTCAGAATAAGGAAATTAAAAGTAGAAATTTTAATTTCTGGGCTTAAGTTAAGATATTATCGAGCTAATATTGCTTCCGCAAGTGTACTCTGAGGAGTCTAAGGGAGGATGTTTCAATAACCGAGGAGGTGATCAGATAAAGTCCTGGACTTATCTGGATAGCATTGGATGGCGTGACAGGTTCCAATAAGATGCCACATGGCGCCAACATAGAGGAGAAAGAAAAAGTTAAGGACATGTGGCATAATCTTAGCCGGTGGGTCCAGTTTGTGGGAAATCGGACTGGACCGGTACTGGATTGGACTAGAACTGCTGAGTCAGCTGATGAGGTGTCCCAAAAGCTTGCAATTTCGCCATGTGACATATGAGGTTTTCCATGAGGTGGCCTTGAGATGATGTCATGCATGATGCAGTAAAAGGAATAAAGAAAAATAGGAAATTCCGGAAAAACCAGGACCACAAGTTCATATGGCTTCAAAATTACAAGAATGCCATTGAAGGAAACTATAAATACCCCCTTGCTTCATATGCAGCACGGCCAAGGGCCTTTAAGAGAGAGGAGGAAGTGCTAGAGAGAAAAGGTGAGAGAAAGAAAGAAAGAAAGTTCAGGCGGAGTTGGAAGCAGAATAGAGATAATAGAGTTCTGCTAAGCCTTTGAAGCAGTAACTAATCCTAGCTTTTATGTAATGGCTTTGTGATTTGTTGTGCTATTGTTTGGTTAGATTGTTGTCTTATATGTTATGCCTGAAGCTCTACTGCAATGCTATGATCATATGTTATTGAGTATGGAAGTACTTATCTGTACACAATCACAAGCAAGCACTGTCACTCTGCATTACATATATTGTTATGATTGTTGCTACTGAGATTCCCCCGAATCTCATCCCAATAAGTAAACCATTACAGGGGAGGTTATGTCAAAGTAAATTTTGGGAATTTTAAGAGACGCCGTTATGCTGCCAAAATTATGACAAGATAAAGAGAGCAGCTGATACGTACTGTGTACGTAGGTACTGTCTAAGGAGGCTGGAAGTGAGTGGACCTAGCCGGTTCATCCAGTCTTTCCTGGGTACTTACGTAGAATGGTAGTTCTCACGGGAATTACCGAATCGGTACAAGATCAGTTACTTTCTGAAGATGAAGCGTAGCGGTTATGCTGCCGGATTTCAGGCAGGAAAAGATGTAATAGAAATATGAGGATTTCATACATGCCCTGATGTATAATGACTTATTATTTAATAAAGATATTGTTTGTCATGTTTGACTGATATGTGATGGATGTATGCATATGTATGCAAAGTTGATTGCTGGAAATTATCACTGTGAACAGTAACACGTGGTGACATGATAATGTTTGATAAATAATTAAAAATAGTAAATGGATGAATAAATGTATGAAATTTTTAGGGTAAATAGTAGACATACCAAGCTTCAATTTGATATATAATATGCCTCATTTGGATGTCTATACTTAGAAATATAAATTATCAAAGTTAGGACCAGAATGCTGGATTCAGGAGAAAAACTTTGGATGAACAGTAAAGTTGTGACGTTGACTAACGTTGACTCGGTCAATGAATGGTCAACGAGTTATTTTTTCCTGAAATATAATTGAGTTAGCTTCATGTAGCAATTGGAACCACTTCATTTCAATTTTTTCTAGAATTAGTTATGATTTTTCAAAGTCAGGTCACTCATCTGGAATTTTCATAGTGAACAGTACTCGATAAGAGTAAAACTCCAGATTGAGAAATTGGACTTCAATGACCTTGAAAGTGGTTCTAAATGCTACCAAATGGTCCCTAAGATGTATGTAAGAAAACATGTTTCATTTTGGTATCAGAGCTGAAGATTCTGGCATAGACTAGAAAAAGCTCTGGTTCAGAGCATAAGATTCTAGCACAAAACAGAGGTTCTGGCTCAGTGATGCTCTGAAATAGTTAAGATGTGTGGTATGTGGTATGGGTTATTCTAAATGTTTTACATATGTACATAGATTGTTGTGCATATATATGACTGTATTTCCCAATTCTAGAAAAAAGAAGTGGAAGTCATGGTTAATACAAGAAGAACGGTTAGACCGGAGGTGGTAGAGCCTCGGGATGAGGGTACTAATAGTCAGATAGACCCTATGCAAATTGTTCTAGATAGGTTAGAACAACAACAACAAGTAATAGATGAGATACAGGCAACCCAGGCTCGCCAAGATCAAGAATGAGATTCTGCTATCGCTATGGCACATGAGGACTTTAACCCCTTAGGCACTCGAAACGCGTCCTCCGGGTATCAAAGTACACAGCGGAAGATATTATCCCGACATGAGGCCACTGCCCCTTAGGCCAGGTTTTTTTTCCCCAGCACTGCCTGCCTACCCACTCGTGCCTGCCTACCCCTTCGGGGCGCTTGGTGAGTACTGGAAACGCGTCCTTAAGGGAGAGGTATCTACACCCTTATAAGGCATGCTTCGTTCACCTCCCCAACCGATGTGGGACTAATATCCTGTTTCAGGAACTTTGACTTTCGAGAACTTGAAGCCATATGTTAAGCTCATTTCTTGCGCAAGCCTTATCCTAACTTTTGATTCTTTTATTCATCAAAGATTAACTGAACCAAATCTTTCCAAATGTAGATCTACTCTTGATAGTCACATAGAGGATCTACTTCTAAACATCATCTTAGACTAGCATGTATCTCTATTTCTCATACTGTTCCGCTTGCCTACATCATGTGCTAAACCTCTAACTGATAAACTTCAATGAGGCTGTCATCTTTATTCATCATCAGGTCCCTGCATATCTTCATTGTGACCTGAGTATGAACTAGGCGCAACGCATCCATAAACTTTAGTTGTGACCATCTCATTCTACTTGTCATGCCTAGACAGCTCTACATTCTTTAGTCACAACCTCGGGTCACCTTTCGTCATGGCCTAACTTCTCGAGGACTTCTAGCTGTGTTCCAAACTGTTTTACATCCGACCTGGATCTAACTTGCTTTAAACATTCCCTTATAATGTTCTTGTCTAGTCTTTACCCTAGTAATGGCCGATCCTTACACATCAGTTGTGAACCATTTGCCAAAAGCTCACTTAGCTTTACATGCCACGTAGGGTATATGGCAATATCTGGCTTATGGCCATCTCATATCATGCTACTAACATGAAAACTTAATCCAGGTCAATGCCCTCTATCACATCTCTATTTATCATCCTTGCTACGGCATTGAAGAACTGCAGCTAAACTGACTGCTCTTGATTTCTACTTCCTTCCATCCCTTAACCTAAACTAAGTAGTTCACTTCCCACAGCCTTTCTTGAGACTAGTATAGTCACATTGTCTATCTTTCATAAAGAAGGCTGGGGTGGATTAGGGCTAGAAATATCCCTTTAATCTTTATCTATACCCTCGTATATTCCTGGACTGGGATAATAGGAAGGGATGTCACAGATTGTAACTGGTTCTTAGGCTACTCATATCAAACTTATCCTCAAACTCTAGTAAAGGAGGAATAATATCTGGCCTACCTATAATCCAGTATCAGTACTCAGCTTCCTCAGCTGAAATCTGTCCTCTCATTGGAGGAATAGAGCTTATATCAGGTTAGAGAGCACTCTATCAAACTCATCCTGTACATAATTACTAGACCCATCATTATCTAGTGCAGCATTATCTGATGCATACATAACATCTGACTGAATTTCTCATAATTTCTAGACTATAAATCCGAGTCTACAAAAATATGCATGGGTACTTTACTATAAACCTTCCTGATTGAGTCCCTTATGCTGTCATCTGAACTCTCTTCACTACCTGAAGAGTCAAAGTCTAGGTGTACCTCATCTTTATATAGCATTACAGGTTGGGGGTCTCACTGATTAACTAATGTTTCAAGCTTAACTTTATGAATCCCCATGTCTACTGCTGCAACATTTGCTCTGTGTTCTGTCGTTGTGACCAAAAGTCTTCTTTCATCGTGACTTATGACTTAACTTGTCGTAACTTGGACATCTGGCATCCTTACTGTAGTATCTGGTCACAACATGATACTTCGAGCTACTTTTAAAGCTTCCTTAGTCATGAATTGATCAGCTTCTATCTCTATCCATAGAGGAAATTGCTCCTTAAACATTATTCTGCTTAGTCCAGTCACATTATTTTAATAAATATGAGACCTCGGCTGTATCGGCTGACTAAGATTAGCCGATCGTAATCATATCCTTCGTAAGACTATAAAGCTCAGGGTACAGTCTCATTCGTCTAGTATCACTGTCTTCTATCTAAACCTTTTTAAGCAGTGAACACCATCCCTATATCATACTCTAGGGAAAGAACCACTCAAACTTCTCATTTGTTTAAGGGATCAGTCTAACTAAACTAGAGCATCACTAAGTCAGAACCTTCTGTTCTGTGCCAGAATCTTATGCTCTGAGCCAGAACCCTTTGTTCTGTGCTAACTTTATTCTGTACTAACGCTAGAAATCATGTGTTCAGAGCATTTCCTAAGCCAGAATCCTTTGCTCTGATACCAAAATGAAACATCCTCCTTTAAACATCTCAGAGTACACTTATGGAAGTAATCTTGACTTTATTATATCTCTCTTTGCCAAAAATTCTGGTAGAAGATAACTGTACTGATTCGGTAATTCCCCATGAGAACTACTATTCTACGTAAGTACCCAGGAAAGACTGGATGAACCGGCTAGGTCCACTCACTTCCAGCCTCCTTAGACAGCACTTACGTACACAGTACTTTGTATAGTCTACCAGCATAACGGCATTTTCTAGAAAATATCTTTGAATCTTAAACTTAACCTTAACTTCAAAAACATGAATTTTCCATTAATTGTTCCAGAACACATAATCAATCTCTTTGGCCTTTCATACATTCATATACATTATGGGGTTATGCCATAATTATTTGATACATTTATTTCATCATTTACTATTATACCTTTTCATCATGAACATTGTTGCTCAACTTGTCATATAACAACATTACATGCAACAATTCGCACATTTATTACATAATATTCAAATCTTCCAATTCCCAACCTCTCTTCATGCCTCTTTATCTTCTTTACTCATTCGTAAACCTGTGGGTTTGGGATTACATGGATGGGGTGAGATTTCTGGGGAAATCTCAGTAGCAAACGGTACTAAACAATGCATGCATTAAAGTAATTACTTGTGCTTGCTTGTGAAAGTGTAAACATTGTGTAATGTGCATGCTTCCATGTAACATATGAAATACAATTGGCCAAGATAATCATAGAAACAGAGCTTCAATCATATACACATATGCACACAATTCAACAAAGTCATAGCACAATCAAGCATAACATTCAATACATACAAGTTTAGGGTAAGTTTACTACCTTATTGCTTTACTTCTTTCCACTTTAACTTTGCTTCTTCCTTCTTACTTTTCCTTGCTATGTGGGTGCCCTCTTTTGAGCTCACCAAGCAATTCCTAACATCACATTACCATCCAACCATTACAATCTAACTTCTCTTGAACACTAAGCTTACTTTAAGTAACATAACTTCCTTTAATCTTTACCAATTGACTTAACCTTTGAATCAATTGATGTCTTGACCTTACCCTACACAATTTGGCCCTTTGAATCCATTTATGAACTCAAAACAACCAAATTCCAGCAACTATGCACTGTTCCGGACAGATTTGAAAAATATGCATAATTCTTTCAAAAATTCTCATTTTGATTCCAATGCTTCCCATACTTGTTCCTCCACTTTTCCCCCACACAAAATCTCATTTTAAGACCATTGGAAGTATCAAAATCATGAAATTCAAATCACTGTTCACGCGAGTGAACAGTATCGTGAGGAATTTTCAACATTATAACTTTTAATTCCAATGGTTTCCAAGGTTCAAAACCTTTTCAATCCTACACAAAATCATCATATAAACTCAATGGAAGCATTAAATCATTGAAATTCCATTTCCTTCTATCATGAACAGTGCATGAACAGTGCAAACCGAAATGTTAAAGTCAAGAACATCAACTTACTTCACAACCAAGCATGTAACTAACTTGTTTAAGCTTGTCTTAACTATCTATGACCTAAAACTCATATTATTTTCACATATAGATAAAAATTCCAGCAGCATCTCCCCAAGATTTAAGCCTCAAAAATCACTTAAACTCAAGCACAAACCATAAGAACAAAAGGTAGAAGCAAGGAGACAACTTACCTTACTTGCTCCTTCAAGACCCTTGCTTCTTCCACTTTCTTTCTCTAGAACTCACTTCTCTTTCTAAAGGAGCTCTTGGGTGTGAAGAATGAATGGAAAAGGGGGGTATTTATAGCAAAAGTCATGTGCCATTTGAAGGCCAAGATCACTTTGGAAACTATTTGATCTAATGGTTAAAGGTTTGATCTTGGAATGTCTTTTCACTTTTCACTCAAGACCTTACCACCATGACATCACTAGCATGGCCTCCCTTGGTACACCTAACCATTCCTCTTTTTGGGTGCCATTCTTGTGTCCTTGTGGGTCCCACCATGTGCAACACCTAATTCTTACTTTATTCTCTTTTTCTTTCTTTTAAAAAATCCATAAATTATTTATTATTTGGACTTGGGCTCCAAGATAACTTTTGGGCCTTATTGGGCTGGCCTAGGACAAAATATTGGGCCTCTTTTAGGTCCAATAGCTAACTGGCCCAAATCCCAATGTACTTTCCTCATACCGATATCCGTAACTTACCCTGATCTTAGCATAAATGCTAAACACCTCTTTTAATTGTTCTAACATTTTTAGAAATTCATTCTAATATAAAATGAATTCTCTACAAAGTTTCATAATTTTCTGAGACCCAGAAGTCCTATTAAAAATTACATATGTTTCCTTTAACCCTTTATCGGTGTCTTTTTTCACCGTAAATTCCATAATTAATTCTACAGGACTCCTTTTTGACTTCTAGCAACTCCATAAATTCTCATATTAATTATAATAATTTACTATCAAATTTCCTCTGATATCCATCCATTGTGTGAAATGACCAAAATGCCCTCCATTTACTTCTGGTTTCTTAGGGCATCAAAGTGGCATTTTCGTAATTTTGCACTTTGGCTCTTAGACTTTCTTCCTCTTCCAATTAATCCTTTTCTTTACATAAATATGACCAAATCTTTTCCTAAACATCTCATATATTTTATTCAATCTGTACATACAACTTAGTACAGAAATTAGGGATGTTACAGAACACAACAGGTGAAAGATACCCGACTCAGGGAAGAGTATATGCCCTAACTGGCAATGAGATAAGAAAGTCTCCAGCGCCAAATTAAGGTACGAATTTATTTGTGTTCTGTTTCTACTGGCTAATGAATGGATAAATCCTGTATGTGATTGGATTGTATTGTCCAGTATGCACACTATTGAGCTACCCTATACCTAGTATGTTGCCTTTGTATAAGAATGAGTATGATTACAGGTTTTAAAAGTAGAAAGTAGAGAAAACATATACAAGATAGTTAGGGTTAGTCAAACCCTTGAGCGTTAAAACTTATATTATGGCTAAAAGGAGTCCAGGTCGCGACGTTATGAGAGATAGGTCGCGACTAAAGGACACAGAAATGCCAGGTCGTGATGAGTAGCGTATGACAGTCATGACTAAAGTCACAGAGTGTAACATCCTGATTTTTGGGTCTAGGAGAGCTGGGAGGTAGTCTGATATGGGCAGGCTGCTAAACCCGTAGTCCCAGGGTAGTAATCTGTTATGGGCGGATCACTTACCTATATTTTGTAGGAATCCCAGGGATGAGCTAAGTCCTTCAGGATTTAAAGATGAGTTAAGTCTTTAACCTAGAGAATCGGGACAGTTCACCTAGGTTCAAAATGAGGACTGTGAAGAATATCCTAAGTCTTAAGCCTAGGAATTCTGCAGGTAGCTTGATATGGGCTGGCCTGATATGGGCGGGTTGTCAAGCCTTTCAATTAACGATGACTCCTGAAGAGTTTAAGGGATGATTTATTGAAAGAGAATTTCTAGAATTTAAGATGAAGGATGAAAAGATGAGTAACAGGGCCAAAAAGAGAATGCAGGGACAAAATCGTAATTTTGGGAAAGATCGGGCTGGTAGCCGATGAGTACCATATTTTGGCAGAAAATAGATAAAATTATGCTGATCATTTCACTGAACTGTGAAATGTGCATATGAGGTCTCTATGTGTATGAAAGAATTAGAAATGTGACCAGGGGTAAAATGGTCATTTTGGAAAAGTGTGCGCATGAGCACTTTTTCAGGCCAAAACAGCCCGGTCCGGATAAAATATCTGAAAATATCGGGAGATAGAGAAAAGGATTGCGGGTTGAATGAGGAGTCACAGAATTTTGATTTGAAGTCCCGATTTTTCTATAAAAATTCCGGAAGATAGGAATTTACAGTTATAATCGGTAAAGGAAAAGCAGTCCCGATAAGGATGATCGGACTGTGGCCAGGGGGTCGTATAGTGTTTCTAAGGCCTTTAGTGACACCAGGGAAGGCCCAGGCCCATTAGATCAGTCCAGTGGTAAAAGGGGTCGGTGTCCCGAAAAAAGGTGCGAAATGATAAAAATGTCCCTATGTTATAGAACAGCTGAAGAATGAGTAAAGGGTATTTTGGTCATTTGCCTAAGGTTAGACAGTCCAGGGAAGTTATCTGGATAGTTGACCAGGGTCAAAGAATACTCTGGTAAGATGGGAAAAGACAATAATGCCCCTAGACCTAATAAAGTAAAGAAAGAGAGACTAAGGGCATTTTGGTAATTTGCCAAGGGGTGTTTCTTAGAAATCGTGCCATCAGAGTACTTGGGCTGGATTAGAGATCCAAGATGATATTCCCAGGCCCAAAAACGCAGGCCCAGTGATTCAGGGGGAAAAGTGACATTAAAATAATGATTTAATGACTTTTCAGTAAAGTAAAGTTACTCGATTGGCACGATAACCGAGGAGGTGATCAGATAAAGTCCGGGACTTATCTAGATAGCATTGGAAGGCGTGAAAGGTCCCTTCCAGATGCCACATGGCGTCATCTTAGAGGCAGAAGAAAAGTTAAGGACACGTATTACGGTGTAAGACTCTGGACCGGTGAGTCAGCAGGCTGAGTCAGCTGATGAGGTGTCCCGGGATTTAGACATGTGAGAAATGTTCTGCTGAGGTGTCCACTGAGGTGTCCCGGTGAGGTGTCTTGGGTGATGCAGTAAAAAGGAATAAAAGAAAATAGGAAATTTCAGGAAAAAACAGGACCACATGTTCAGATGGCTTCAAAATTACAGGAATGCCATTGAGGGAAACTATAAATACCCCATCCCCCTCCCATTTCATGCATCCCACGGTTTTGGCAAGAGAAAGAGAGAGAAAGAAGAGAGAGAAGGAGAAAGAAAGAAGAAAGGAAGTTCTGGCGGAGCTGGAAGCAGTATAGAGATAGTAGAGTTCTGCTAAGCTTTTGAGGTAGTAACTAATCCTAGCTTTTATGTAATGGCTTTGTGATTGGATGTGCTATTGTTTGGTTGGATTGTTGTCTTATATGTTATGTCTGAAGCTCTACTGCAATGCTATGATCATATGTTATTGAGTATGGAAGCAAGCAGCATACTTATCTGTACACAATCACAAGCAAGCACTGTCACAGTGCATTACATATATTGTTATGATTATTTACTACTGAGATTCCCCCGAATCTTATTCCCCATATCTAACCCATTACAGGGAGATTATGCTGAACTGAATTCTAAGAATTTTGAGAGACGCCGTTATGCTGCCGAATTTAAGACTGGACATCAGAATATGATAAGTACTGTGTACGTATGTGCTGTCTAAGGAGGCTGGAAGTGAGTGGACCTAGCCGGTTCATCCAGTCTTTCCTGGGTACTTACGTAGAATGGTAGTTCTCATGAGAGAATTACCGAATCAGTACGGTTTAGTTCTTTGTACAGATGAAGCCTAGCTGTTATACTGCCAAAATTAGGGCAGGAAAAGATGTAATAGAAATATGAGAATTTTGTGTATGCCTTGTTGTATGACATTTTGTTATTCAATAATAAATATTGTTTGGCATGTTTAGTTTGTGGATGATGAATTAAAAGAGAAATTCGCAGGTCCTGAGGTAGGAGTGTTCTGACCTCAGTTTGACTTAGTAAACGAAGGAGTTTGGCCACGAAATTTGGTGAGCCAGTTGTACACATCTGGGGCATTACGTGGATAGGTAATAAGCCTTGTTTGGATGTGTAGAATGAGATTAATCAGTTCTCAAATTAAAGGTTCAAAATAAGGAACTTAAGAGTAGAAATTTTAATTTCTGGGCTTAAGTTAAGACATGGTTGAGCTAATATCGCTTCCGTAAGTGTACTCTGAGGGTTCTAAGGGAGGATGTTTCACAGAGCGTGTGAGTTGCAACTATGCAGTTCTCAGGTCGCAACAAAGATAGCAGAGGCCATATGATAATGAAGGTACCAACCTTGCTGAAGTCCATCAGCTAGAGGATTGGAATAGCATATGGTAAGCCAGGCAGTACAAAGGTACTGAGGTACGAAAGATCAGTTTAAGACAATGTGTAAAAGTAGATCCTCTATGTGATAACTAAGAGTAGATCTACATTACAGGGGTTTTATTCAGCTAATCTGAATAAAAGACCTAAAAGCTAGAATGAGATTTGCCCAGGAATGATCCTAGTACATGGCCTAATGGTAAAGATGTGATGGGTAATAGATAAAGAGCTAAATGTTCCCTAAGCAGAGGGATTCCATCACGAAGAAGTAGTAGACCTAGGGGAGAATACCCTAGAGAACAGAGGTAATAGTGAGAGATGATGAATGAGATCCATGAGGATTAAGGATCAAGAGAAAGGTCAATAAGGAGCCATTGTCCGGTCAAGAATAGACTTGGACTGATGGATAGATAGAAGAAGCTAAGAGATAGTAAAGAGGTAGCCACAGTTAATAGATAAAGTGACTCCCCTATATCCTATATGAGATAGAGTAATGAAGGGTTGAGTCTATACCCTGGTAAGAGGGTAGCGTGGCAGCCTAAGTGAAATAGATAGTTGTTTCAGGATGAATGAATAGGAGATAATAGGCAAAATGATAAAGGAAATACGTTTTGAGGCTTACTTAGATTATTACAATGTCTGATGGATGGTCTAGCAAAATATGATGATGATGATATGGCTTATGTTGCCATAAGATATGATAGTTTCATCTCCTTGCAGTTGTCAAATGATAACATGCATGTTAGAGTATGCTATGATGAATGGATACTCCCCTTTTGCAGTGCATGCAGGGTAGAGCATATATGAGTACACATATGAGATGGAAAAGTTATGAGAAAGTATATTGCTCCCATACCATATGATATGAGGATGATATGAATGTATTGAGGATGATAGATAGTCTCAGTTTATGGGACGCTAAGTGATGATATGATATTCAGATATGATTTATGATTGAGGTTACTCAGGTATTTCTATAGGCTTGTGAATACAGTACTCAGGGCCATTTCTATTGAGCGGAATAGTATACAGATAACAGTAAAGGGATTGTTTCTAGATCACTCTTCAGATAAGAGTTGGATCTGAAACAGGTGGTTCTCAGATAGAGCTAGATTCAGATGAGTACAGATCACTCTTCAGATAAGAGTTGGATTTGATATAGAATGCTCGCACTTAGAGCATATTTCAAATGGCTCGCAATTAGAGCACAGATTGAAATAAGCTGTGATGAGGCCATAACAATAGAATGCAATGGCAGGTGGTTAGACCATAGTCAATGGTAAACCACAATAAAGTAGGAAAGATGAGAAGGAACTCCTGAGTAAGAGAGAAAGTAAGTAAAGTCTGGGTAAAGGATATGAGGCTATAAAATTTTTCAAATATTTATTTATTGAGTTATCAACAGGTGGAAGCAGTTAACCTTATAACTTAGTCTGTTGGTTTAAGATCTTCGGGAGATATACAGTACAACAGAATCGCAGTTAGATTCTGAAGAGGCTAACGGTTGATCGCAGTTAGATCTCGAGGTCGCAGTTAGACCTAGCCTAAGGAAAGTAATGAGCCATGAGATATGAGTAAAATGTAATATCTCTTTGGGAAGATGAATGCCAAAGACGAAGTTAAGGTGAGGAAGCTTCACTAGTTGATAAACTCACCCAGAGAAATTATTTTACAATGGTTTTCCTCAGATAGCCTCTATTATAGGTAGACTGAACTTAGTTTTTCCTTAACAAAGACGGAGTCCAAGTCTAAATCTGAGTACTGATATTCAAAGTTTTGTTGAAGTATGCCTGAGAAGCAGAAAAGAGAATTCCCTGTGAATAGAGAATAGAAAACCATTGGCTAAGAGCACTCTGGGAGGTAGCTCAAGTTGTGAAGCCAATAGCAAGAGAAAGAGGCAATAGTTCAGACAGGGAACTGATCAAAGTAATGATCAGGTTGGAGAGCAGAGATGTCAATGTGGTGGAAAGAGCCATGGCACATAGGAGTATCAAGCAGGGCAAAGCAGTTGTGGTGAGAAAGGCCACTTTGCAAGAGGTTGCCCTAAGAATGCTGACATCCCTAGGAAAGGTATTTGCTCTTACCCCAGACGGAGTCTCCAATATTCCCTGAGGTCGACCCTAAGAATGGTTAAGAAGAACCATAGCGGTAAGGGCGACTGAGCTATAAGGAACTATAGGCCTAGATAATGATGTGGATAATGAAGAGTTCTTTTCTGATCTAAAGGAAGTGGTAATAAAAGGCCAGAGAGACCTAGAGAAGAGGGTCTAAGGCAAAGTAAAGATAGAACGTAGTTTTATGAAAGAATACTAGGGCCTAGAGCTATACGAAGAGAGACTTAGCCCTAACCCACAAGTACGAAAGGTGCTAAGGCAAGCATAGCCTAACGATAGATAAGCCCTGAGAAGGGATAAGAAAAAGTGCGAATGCCACAAAGGTTTGGCATAGATGCATGAAGTTATGAGAACAGTTAAGAAAAGTCAGAGAAGTTATCTGGGTTATGATCTCGTATCAGGAGAAAGAAAGTCAGAAGAACAATATTTCTCCTGAGAGATTAGCAAAGTGTAAGAAGGGTGATGTAGACCCCATAATACATCAAAATTCTGAGGGATAAGATATGAAAGAAATGGACACTACTCATAAGTTCAATGGGTTGTCCATAAGTATAAGAGGATGAATGCCCCAATCCTTAGTCATAAACCAGGAAAGGATATACAGAGGAGCTATATCCAGGATAGTTGACTAAGATGCCAAGTAAATTTCGAGGACGAAATTTATTTTTAAGGGGGGTAGAAATGTAACACCCCAATTTTCAGGCCAGAGACTTAGTATGTAGCCTGAAATAGATATATCTGTAACATCCCAGTTTTCAAGCCTAGAGATGCAGAGATAGCCTAAGATTAAGAGGCTACTAGACCCCTTTTTAGCAGAAGTTCCAGAGGAACGTAAAGAGTTTCAGGGACTGAGCTACGAGTAAGTAAAGGTGCGGGGACTTATGTGTAAATAGTGGAAGTCCCAAGGGGTAAATGGCCATTTGGGGATGATGTAAAGGTCAAAGGTTCAAGAGTTGACCAGTTAGGTCGCGATGATAAAGAAGTTGGTCGCGACGAGAGTGTATTATGGTCGCGACTAATATTGGCAGAGAGGATTGGTCATGACGGATAATGTTGTGGTGTCGCGACTAATGAGTAGAATGAGCCTGGTTGCGACTAAAAAGTGATGTGGTCGCAACGAAAGACTGTTATGGTCGCGACTAAAGGATGTTGTGGTCGTGACTAATGAACCAAAAGATGTTATGTCGCGATGAGATGATGGCTAGGTCGCGACTAGTGACTATAAGTGGTGCTAGCCGTATGAGATCTAGTGGGCCAAGAGTGGTGAAGGTCTAAATGAGATAGTTACCCGGTTAGAGATAGAACTGGGGAAAGAGGTCAGATACAGGAAGGGTTATCTGGAGACCATGAGATGGACTGATAAGGTATCCTCATGGGACCCACAAGATGCCACATGGCATTAGAGTGATGATTCAGTAACCTTTCAGTAGAGTAAAGTTACTCGGTTGGCACGAAAATTGAGGAAGTGATCAGATAAGTCTGGGACTTATCTAGATAGCATTGGGAAGCATGCAAGGTCTCTTCCAGGCGCCACATGGCATTAGTCTAGAGAAAGCAGATAAAGCTGAGGACACGCATTACGAGGTAGGACTCTGGACCCGTGAGTTAGCATGCTGAGGTGTCCAGGAGTTTCAGCATGTGATAAATGTGACGGTGAGGTGTCCCGATGATGCAGTAAAGGAGGGAATAAGGAAAATAGGAAAATCGAAGAAAAAAAGGACCACAGGATCAGAGTTCCTGGAAATTACGATATTGCCATTGGAGGAGGTTATAAATACCCCCCCTTGCCTTCATTTCTATTCACGCATGGAAAGGAGAAGCGAGAGAAAGAAGAGAGAGAAGGAGAAGGAAAGGAAGAGAGAAAGAGAGAAAAGAAGTAAGGAAGTTCTGGTGGAGCTGGAAGCATAATAGAGATAGTAAGGTTCTGCTGAGCTAGCCAGGTAGTAACTAATCCTAGCTTTTATGTAATGGCTTTGTGATTTGATGTGCTATTGTTTGGTTGAATTGTTGTCTTACATGTTATGTCTGAAGCTCTGCTGTAATGCTATGAACATATGTTATTAAGCATGGAAGCATGCAGCATACTTATCTGTACACAATCACAAGCAAGCACTGTCACTCTGCATTACATATATTGTTATGATTGTTGCTACTGAGATTCCCCCGAATCTCATCCCCATACATAACCCATTACAGGGAGGTTATGCTGAAGTAGATTTTGAGAAAGTCAGGAGACGCCGTTATGCTGCCGAAGTAAAGACTGAACATCAGTATATGATAAGTACTGTGTACGTAGTGCTGTCTAAGGAGGCTAGAAGTGAGTGGACCTAGCCGGTTCATCTAGTCTTTCCTGGGTACTACGTAGAATGGTAGTTCTCATGAGGGGATTACCGAATCAGTACAGTTCAGTTCTTTGTACAGATGAAGCGTAGCGGTTATGCTGCCGGAGTTTAGGCAGAAAGAGTTGTAATAGAAATATGAGAATTTTATGTATGCTTGTTGTATATGCCATCTTGTATGACATTATGTTATTCAATGATAAATATTGTTTGGCATATTCAATTTATGTATGGTAAATTAAGGGGAAATTCGCAGGTCTTGAGGCAGCAGTGTTCTGACCTCAGTTTGACCTAGTAAACGGAGGAGTCTGGCCACGAGATTTAGTGAGCCGGTAGTACACATCTGGGGCATTCCGCGGATAGGTATTAAGCCTCATTTGGATGTGTAGAAGGTGAGAAACCAGTTCTCAAAGTAAAGGTTCAGAATAAGGAATTTAGGAGTAAAAGTTCAATCTCTAGACTTAAGTTAAGCTAATATTGCTTCCGCAAGTGTACTCTGAGGAGTATAAAGGAGGATGTTTCAATATCCCTTTGAGCAGAAGTTCCAAAAATATACAGAGGGTTTTTAGGGACTAAACTGCAAATAAGTGAAAGTCCAGGGACTTATATATAAATAGTGAAAGTCCCTAGAGATATAATGACCATTTATGCAAAGAAAGGGATTAAATTGCAAAAGAAAGGAAATGGAAGGACTTAAGTGAAAATATGAAAAGTATAAGGTTAAAAAGGAAAAGTAGACAAAAAGGTGGGGTCTTTAAGTGTAATTTTAGCCAAATAAAAAGTGACTTAAATGAAAAGAAGAAAAGTTCATTGGGGCTAAAGTATAATTAAAGAAAGTCAGGCCGGAAGAGGTTTGGACTGTCCGAAAGCATTTCAGTCCCAGATTTCACCAGTAGATAGAGCAAGTGATGCACGGTAATCTGGCTTAATACAGGAATTTTCTACAGACTCCAGATAGTCAAAATTGATCTGATAGTCCAAAAATTATAAAAATTCCTACCGGATATCCTAGATTTTAGATCTAAGTGAGAAATTACAGGATGATGCGTCCTGATGGGGTGGAGGTCAGGAAACTGACAGAATACCGATAGGAGGCCTGTAGAAAAAGTTATCCGCAAACTAGTAAATACAGACGGGAGTGTGAGGCCTCGGGGGATCTGATAGGGACATTTATCGGATTTAAAAAGGGACTGAATGAGTTCGGATGACCTCAGTCAGATGACTGTTATGACCCACAGGAATGCCAGAACACAGTAGACCAGTGTATCTGGTAAAAGGTGAAGGGAATTGGAAGACACGCAGCGGAAATTAACTTTAAAAATTTTTCCATTCCCAGCCAGGATCTACCGAATGTGTTTAAGTCAAGGAGAAAGAAGTGTTACCTTCGGTTTCAAGCTTTGGTCGCGACCTCAGTGTCCACTAGTCGCGACTCTTCGCCTCTGGAATATTTTAGTCGCGACCTCCTCTGCTTCTCGTCGCGACCTGAAGTCTCTGGAGTTTGTAGTCGCGACCTCGTCAGCTTCAAGTCGCGACCTGCCTCTTCTTTTCGGATTTCTGACGTTCAGATGCCCGTATGGTCGCGACCTCAGCGTGTTCTGGTCGTGACCTTGCTTCGTGTCTGGTCGTATCGTAGAAGTCGACAGCTCAGATCGGCTTCCTCTACCGGTATCCACACGAACAGCGTTCCAATCGCGAACGACGTGCTAGCGCCTCTTGTCCCTCTAGGGCTTTCTAGAGATTCCGTCCTCACCATCTCTATCTCGGCAGTTTCTTATGTGCAAACCTTTTGCACTCTCCCTGCCCCCTTTTCTCACGACTGAATGTGTGTGTGTAGAGATCTCTAGAACCCTAGCCCCTAATGTCAAATATATAGGAAGCTATCGGGCTTCTAATAGGGCCGGGCTTCAGAATTAATCTTATATTAATTCTAAAATTAATACAATATCATATATTGCATAATTTAATAAGAAACTAATTAAATAAATATGGTTTATATTAAATCCGTCCCACAGATTTAATTCACCTATTTATTTAATTTAAAATAAAGATAAGATGGAATTATATTTGATTTATTCTTATAAATCAAATTTGAGATATCTTATCAATTTGAATTTCAAATTCAAATAGATCATATCCATTTAAATTCAAATTCAAAAGTGATAAAAATTTAATTTATCCTTATAAATTAAACCTTGCAAATATATCTTATATTATATATAATATATATATATACTAATTTATATATATATAAAATATATATATCTACCCTAGATTATTCATTGAATCTAGACATCTCTTAGATTCAATGAATCTGGACATCATAGCTCGGATTGGACTGTTTTGTGTGCGACCCTGTAGGCCCATATGAAGTTGGCAGTGGGCCAGTTACTATACTGACCCACAAGTCGTAAGCGGTCTCTAGCAAGGCATTACGACTACCCAAAACATATAAGGATCGATAAACGATGTAACCTTTCATACAACCATATCACGTCCCTTTTGTCACATGATATTTCGGTCAAGGATGAGGCATGGAGAACGTCATCCTCCTATTCCTGACCATTACTTTCTCGATCCCTGAGTAGTCTGAATATAGAAATGGAACTACCCTTCCATTCCAGTATGGCCATACATTTCTCAGACTCACTCATCGAGGGGCCCAGTAATATCTCTCTACGAATGTGAGGGACAAATTCCATCTTGACCATTCACATTCCTCCGCATGAAAAACCACTAAGCCCGAGCATAGCCTTTATGATCACTCGGTCAAAAGTGACTTTTGACTAGGTCAAAGCTGAGCGTTTGTCATGTAGGAATCCATGATGATCTCAGGTCAAAGGGCATAGTGACATGGCTTGTATATGAGAGAAGCTTATGACTTGACCCATGCAGCTCTCTCATAGCGGGTCGGTCCAACACCCTGTACTCTTACATGTGCTTATGACTTTGATTTATATCTCTATATATCTTCAAAGTCATACTGGTCTTATTTCATCTCTGCTCCCACATAGATGACCGACCAGGGACATTTAGGATAAGATCACGAGTTATCCAAGGATTGTCATTATAGTAAACATGCAAATAATATGATAACATAATTAAGAAATTCATAAATCAACAATGTTCATAAGATAATGATTGGCCCCTAAGGCACAATCTCCAACAAAAGGACCCGGTGTCCGGAGATGTGTATAAACGGTACATAATAGTTAAAGTACTCGATGAACATGGGCAGGGGAAGATTCCTCGTAATACGTGTCATGAGGGTAATGGACCCTGAAAGGCCCAATAATGGCGCCATCAAAGGCCCAATAAGACACTTGGACTGATAGGTGGGCCAGTGTCTGGCAGAACCCCAGAAAAGTGTGAAATTACGAAAATGCCCCTGTGTTGTACTAAAGGGGTAGTAGATGTATGAAGGGCATTTTGGTCATTCTGGACAGGCCCAGAAGCCAAGGCACATACAGATAAAGTTACTTAGAGTCAGCATATACCCTGACAGGGTACACAAGGGTGTAAAATGACGATTTTACCCTTAGGGTTAAAATAGTGCAAGAAAGGGCACCCAAGGGTATTTTGGTAATTTGCCAAGGGATATTTCTTGGGAATTGAGCCATCAGAGTATTTGAGCTTGATCAGGATCCAAGATAACATTCCCAGAGCTCAAAAACGTAGGCCTAGTGATATGTGGGAAAAAGTGGCATTAAAATACTATTTTAATGTTGTTTCAATAAAGTAAAGTTACTCGGTCGGCACGATAACCGAGGAGGTGATCAGATAAAGTCCTGGACTTATCTGGATAGCATTGGATGGCATGACAGGTTCCAGTAAGATGCCACATGGCGCCAACATAGAGGAGAAAGAAAAAGTTAAGGACATGTGGCATAATCTTAGCCGGTGGGTCCAGTTTGTGGGAAATCGGACTGGACCGGTACTGGATTGGACTGAAACTGCTGAGTCAGCTGATGAGGTGTCCCAAAAGCTTGTAATTTCTCCATGTGATATATGAGGTTTCCCATGAGGTGGCCTTGAGATGATTTCATGCATGATGCAGTAAAAGGAATAAAGAAAAATAGGAAATTCCGGAAAAACCAGGACCACAAGTTCATATGGCTTCAAAATTACAAGAATGCCATTGAAGGAAACTATAAATACCCCCTTGCTTCATATGCAGCACGGCCAAGGGCCTTTAAGAGAGAGGAGGAAGTGCTAGAGAGAAAAGGTGAGAGAAAGAAAGAAAGAAAGTTCAGGCGGAGTTGGAAGCAGAATAGAGATAATAGAGTTCTGCTAAGCCTTTGAAGCAGTAACTAATCCTAGCTTTTATGTAATGGCTTTGTGATTTGTTGTGCTATTGTTTGGTTAGATTGTTGTCTTATATGTTATTCCTGAAGCTCTACTGCAATGCTATGATCATATGTTATTGAGTATGGAAGCACGCAGCATACTTATCTGTACACAATCACAAGCAACACTGTCACTCTGCATTACATATATTGTTATGATTGTTGCTATTGAGATTCCCCCGAATCTCATCCCAATAAGTAAACCATTACAGGGGAGGTTATGTCAAAGTGAATTTTGGGAATTTTAAGAGACGCCGTTATGCTGCCGAAATTATGGCAAGATAAAGAGAGCAGCTGATACGTACTATGTACGTAGGTACTGTCTAAGGAGGCTGGAAGTGAGTGGACCTAGCCGGTTCATCCAGTCTTTCCTGGGTACTTACGTAGAATGGTAGTTCTCACGGGAATTACCGAATCGGTACAAGATCAGTTACTTTCTGAAGATGAAGCGTAGCGGTTATGCTACCGGATTTCAGGCAGGAAAAGATGTAATAGAAATATGAGGATTTCATACATGCCCTGATGTATAATGACTTATTATTTGATAAAGATATTGTTTGTCATGTTTGACTGATATGTGATGGATGTATGCATATGTATGCAAAGTTGATTGCTAGAAATTATCACTGTGAACAGTAACACGTGGTGACATGATAATGTTTGATAAATAATTAAAAATAGTAAATGGATGAATAAATGTATGAAATTTTTAGGGTAAATAGTAGACATACCAAGCTTCAATTTGATATATAATATTCCTCATTTGGATGTCTACACTTAGAAACATAAATTATCAAAGTTGGGACCAGAATGCTGGATTCAGGAGAAAAACTTTGGATGAACAGTAAAGTTGTGACGTTGACTAATGTTGACTCGGTCAATGAATAGTCAACGAGTTATTTTTCCCTAAAATATAATTGAGTTAGCTTCATGTAGCAATTGGAACCACTTCATTTCAATTTTTTCTAGAATTAGTTATGATTTTTCAAAGTCAGGTCACTCATCTGGAATTTTCATAGTGAACAGTACTCGATAAGAGTAAAACTCCAGATTGAGAAATTGGACTTCAATGACCTTGAAAGTGGTTCTAAATGCTACCAAATGGTCCCTAAGATGTATGTAAGAAAGGATGTTTCAGTTATCAAGTCATGACTCAAAGGTACTCAGGTCGTGACTAGACTAAATAACACAGAGAGCAGATTTTCTAAAAGTGTCACGACCAAAAGTTATGGATGTCGTGAGTGAAGTTCACAAAAAGTAATCAGTACCACATCAAAGCAATTTGGTCGTGACTCAGTGTAGTTTGGTCGTGACTCAATTTCACAGATAGTGATTTCACAGAAACTGAGAACAATGAAGAATGCAATGCAATTAAAAATAACTAAAATTCAAAATAAAGACGACTCACGTAAATAATGGATTTCACAATCAATCACTAAGGAACCAATTACTTGGCTCCCCGACAATGGCGCCATTGATAAGCAGGTCGGATTATCGCCCTCTGACCCATCAAAATAAGTTATGTTTGCACCAAATAATGTAGTATAAGGCATAACCCTATCATTCTTCTCAAGGAGCTTTTCTATTGGAGACCTAGCGTATTGGTGACAAAACTATTAAAAAACTGAGTGAAGGTAAAATGGTTTTGGCTTTTGGTTGGTGCAGTAAAATAAAAGTGCAATAAATTAAATGTTTTAGTGCTTTTGATTTAGATGAAAACGAGTTGGTTTGTGAAAGTAGTATGTGATGACAGACTCTCGATGATGAAAACGTATCTATCCTTACTCTCAATTGATATGGAATTTGAAATCACTAAGTCTTAAATAAAACTTCAATCGATCGATTAAGTCCAGAACATTAATATTTCTTAAACTTCTTTGATGAAAGCTAGTTAAGAACTCTTAATGGACGGTTAAGAATCATTTAGTGTGTAATTTAAACCGGATGTTGAAAATGCCTCGAATAAGCGTCGATCAACTAACCCTAGATTTAAAGCAATTGAATTAATTAGCAATGATCGTTGATAATAGTTCAACTATCTTAAAATCGAAACTGAAATATTGTATTAAAACCAGCGTTCAAAGCATCCAAAGTAAATTACAAGTGTTCTAATCTTTGAATAATTAATCAAAATTCAACTCCCTTATTCATATGATGAAACCCTAGATCTAGCAGAATCAAAACATGAAAGAAGAGGTGTAGATTAAAACAGAAAACTCCCCTTGCAGTCCGTGAGCTCAAGATATCAGATCCATCACCAAGAGACTAAGGGTTTAGTGTAACATCCCGATTTTTGGTCTAGGAGATCGGGACAGTTCGCCTAGGTTCAAAATGAGGAATGTGAGGAATATCCTAAGTCTTAAGCCTAGGAATTCTGCAGGAAGCTTGATATGGGCTGGCTCCTGTGTAAGATAACCTGATATGGGCGGGTTGTCGAGCTTTTCAATTAACGATGACTCCCGGAGAGTTTAAGGGATGAGTTATTGAAAGAGAATTTCTAGAACTTAAGATAAGGGATGAGAAGATGAGTAATGAGGCCAGAAAGAGAATGCAGGGGCAAAATTGTAATTATGGGAAAGATTGGGCTGGTAGCCGATGAGTACCATATTTTGCCAGAAAATAGAGAAAATTATGCTGATCATTTCACTGAACTGTGAAATGTGCATACGAGGTCTCTATAAGTATGAAAGAATTATGGAAAGTTTAAGGACAAAAAGGTGGGGTCCTTAAGTGTAATTTTAGCCAAATAAAAAGGAACTTAAATGAAAAGAAGAAAAGTTTCTTGGGGCTAAAGTGTAATTAAAGAAAGTCAGGCCGGAAGTGGTTTGGACTGTCCGAAAGTATTTCAGTCCCAGATTTCACCGGTAGAGAGAGCAAGGGACGCTCAGTAATCTGGCTTAATACAGGAATTTTTGAAGACTCTAGATAGCCAGAAATGGACTGATCGTCCAAAAGTTATAAAAATTCATACCGGATATCCTAGATTTCAGATCTAGGTGAGAAAATACAGGATGATACGTCCTTATGGGGCGGATGTCAGGAAACTGACAGAATACCGATAGGAGGCCTGTAGAAAAAGTTATTCTCAAATTAGAAAATCCAGACGAAGTGTGAGGCCTCCGGGTATCCGATAAAGAAATTTATCGGTATTTGAAAAGGGACTGAATGAGTTCGGATAACCTCGGTCAGATGACTGATATGACTCACAGGGATGCCTGAACACCGCAGGCCAGTGTATCGGACAGAAGGAGCCGGTTTCCGGATATATGTATAAACGGTGAATAATAGATAAAATATTCAATAATTATTAACAGGGGAAGATTCCTCGTAATGCGTGCCATGAAGGTTATGGACCCTGAGAGGCCCAATAATGGCGCCAACAAGGCCCAGTAAGACACTTGGACTGATAGGTGGGCCAGTGTCTGGCAGAACCCCGGAAAAGTGTGAAATTACGAAAATGCCCCTTTGTTGTACTAAAGGGGTAGTAGATGTATGAGGGCATTTTGGTCATTCTGGACAGGCCCAGGAGCCAAGGCACATACAGATAAAGTTACTTAGAGTCAGTATATGCCCTGACAGAGTACAGAAGGGTGTGAAATGATGATTTTACCCTTAGGATTAAAATAGTGCAAGAAAGGGACACAGGGGTATTTTGGTAATTTACCGAGGGATGTTTCTTGGGAATTGAGCCATCAGAGTACTTGAGCTTGATCAGGATCCAAGATAACATTCCCAGAGCCCAAAAACGTAGGCCCAGTGATATGTGAGAAAAAGTGGCATTAAAATACTATTTTAATGTTGTTTCAATAAAGTAAAGTTACTCAGTCGGCACGATAACCGAGGAGATGATCAGATAAAGTCTGGGACTTATCTGGATAGCATTGGAAGGCGTGAAAGGTCTCTTCCAGGTGCCACATGGCGCAATCTTAGAGGCAAAAGAAAAGTTGAGGACACGTATTACGGTGCAAGACTCTGGACCGGTACTGGATTGGACTGAACTGCTGAGTCAGCTGATGAGGTGTCCAGGAATTGTGACATGTGAAGAATGTGGCGATGAGGTGTCCCGGTGAGGTGTCCTGGATGATGTCATGCATGATGCAGTAAAAAGAAATAAAGAAAAATAGGAAAATCCAGGAAAAACCAGGACCACATGTTCAGATGGCTTCAAAATTACAGAAATGCCATCCATTAAAGCTATAAATACCCCCTTCCCCTCCCATTTTATGCATCCCACGTTTTTGGCAAGAAAAGAGAGAGAAAGAAGAGAGAGAAGGAGAAAGAAAGAAAGAAAGAAAGGAAGTTCTGGTGGAGTTGGAAGCAGTATAGAAGTTCTGGAGTTCTGCTTTTGAGGTAGTAACTAATCCTAACTCTTATGTAATGTCTTTGTGATTTGTTGTGCTATTGTTTGGTTGGATTATTGTCTTATATGTTATGCTTGAAGCTCTATTACAATGCTATGATCATATGTTATTGAATATGGAAGCACGCAGCATACTTATCTATACACAATCACAAGCAAGCACCGTCACTCTGCATTACATATATTGTTATGATTATTACTACTGAGATTCCCCCGAATCTCATTCCCAAATATAACATTACAGGGGAGGTTCTGTCAAAATAAAATTTGAAAATTTTAAGAGACGCCGTTATGCTGCCAAAATTCTGGCAAGGAAGCAGGAACAGGGAAAGGAACTGATACGTACTGTGTACGTAGTGCTGTCTAAGGAGGCTGGAAGTGAGTGGACCTAGCAGGTTCATCCAGTCTTTCCTGGGTACTACGTAGAATGGTAGTTCTCATGAGGGAATTACCGAATCGGTACAACATCGGTTACTTTCTAAAGAAGAATTGTAGCAGTTATGCTGCCGGATTTTAGGCAGGAAAAGATGTAATAGAAATATGATAATTTGCTGTATGCCTTGTTGTATGACATTTTATTATTTAATAATAAATGTTGTTTGGCATGTTCAATTTGTGAATGGGGAATTAAGGGAGAAATTCCCAGGTCTTGAGGTAGCAGTGTTCTAACCTCAGTTTGACCTAGTAAACGGAGGAGTTTGGCTATGAAATTTGGTGAGCCAGTAGTACACATCTGGGGCATTCCGTGGATAGGTAATAAGCCTTATTTGGATGTGTAGAACGAGGTAAATTAATTTTCAAATTAAAGGTCCAGAATAAGGAACTTAAGAGTAAAATTTTGAATTTCTGGGCTTAAGTTAAGATATAATCAAGCTAATATTGCTTCCGTAAGTGTACTCTGAGGAGTCTAAGGAAGGATGTTTCATTTAGCCTCTCATGACTCCTATTGTGCTGCAATTGCTTTTCATATATGATGCCATGGAGAGAAGTAGAAGGTGAGATCGAGAGATGGATGATGGAACATGTGTATGGGTAGTAGAGATGGAGAGAGTTCGAGTACTGTTTCTCAGCCTAATCAGGTCAAAAACCAGCCTCCCCTACGTCTGCGGCTTGCCTCTCCTTTTAAAAGCAGCTTGACCTAATAAAAAATGCGCAGCATCAAGACAGTCTTCTCTGGTCGCGACCTATAAACGTAGAGAATCTTTGGTCACGATTGAAACACACAGAAACTGCTTCCTTGCTTTGATTCCATATCTTGTGATTTCTTTCCTACTCACATTAGTCCTTACTCCTCTAAAATACCTGTAATTCAAAACCAAAGCTCATTGTAAAAGTCCCACCAGTAAGGGAATAACAATTATACAGTTTAGAGGAGTTATTTTACCATTTTACCCTTAAAATAGCACATTGTCAAGCACAATCATGTATTACCACAAAAGCACAATTATAGGCATAAATGAATGGTAAAATTGTTATAAAACCATTAAGAATGTCGCAGAAACCATACACAAATTGTGTCTTATCATATGGGGTAGAGATCTTGTGGGTCACATCATACTTTGCTAATAAGTTATAAATCAACTTATTGCAAAAGTGCCCTAATCACTGATTAAAGCCCTTGGTACTCTAAATCTGCTAAAGATATTAGACCTTAGAAATTTGGAAATCATTTGTGCATCATCTTGTCTCCCTAATAATCTACGGCTAATAGTATATATGTAAGACACGTAGAAGGTGGAAAGGGTCCCATGAAATTGATTCACCAAACATCGAAGACCTCACAAAAAAGAATTGGTTGTTGAAGCATCTCAAGCTGCTTACTAATCCCCCTAAACTGCTGGCATTTATCACATGCCTTAAAGAACTCAAAAGAATCCCTAAATATGGTCGGCCAATAGAAACTGACTCTAGAACCTTCCTTGCAATTCTCTTACCCTCAAAATGCCTCCCACAAACCTATGAATTACATGTGTGGTGTCTTTATCAGGAACACATCTCCTCAAAACTTTAAGAGTAAACCTTCAATAGGTAAGGGTCATCCCATAGGTAATACTTGGTTTACTTTTGAGCTTTTGAGCCTGAAACTTGGTCAAATAGGGAGGAGTTAGTTCAGTTTCAAGGTAATTAACTAAATGAGCAAACCAAGACTATGAAATAGATAAAGCATATAGAGATTGAGTGGGAAAAGAATAAAAATAAGATTAGGACTAAGTACTCTCCTAGTCTCTAGTGGCAGTTGGCTGAGATAGTCTGCTACATGGGTCACATTACTTGCTTGATCTTTCACTTCAATATCAAACTCTTGTAGCAGCAATATCTACCTTAGTAGCCTTGGCTTTGATTGATACTCATGAAACAAATACTTTACTACTGCATGATCTATATACAAAACTACTTTGGAATTTATCAGATAAGTCTAAATTTATCTAAAGCCATTACAATAGTAAATAATTCCTTTTCAATTATAGTATAATTTATCTGTGCAGCATCAAGGGTTTTTGACGTATAAATAATCATTTTGGACACATTACCTTCCTTTTGACCTAGCATGGCCCCCACAGCAAAGTTGAAGGCATCACATTAGAGTTTAAAACAAAGTCCCAGTTTGGTGAAGTGAGGATGGGTGGAGAAAACAACTTACCCTTTAGATTTTTAAAAGCGTCCTTACAGTCATTAGAGAAAATAAAATCCACATCTTTTTAGAGAAATCTAGAAAGTGGTAAAGTAATTTTACTAAAATTTTATATAAACCTCCTGTAAAAACCAACATGCCCTAAAAAGGATCCTTATTCTTTTAAAGTGGTAGGCTAGAGCAAAGAGGAAATTACTTCAACTTTTGCTTTATCAACTTTAATTCTATTGCTAGATATAAGGTGGTCAAGTACTATTCCATGGTTAACCATGGAATGGCACTTTTTAAAATTCAAAACTAGTTTCTTCTCAATACATCTAGCAAGGACTTGGTCTAAACTTTCTAAACATTGATCAAACCAGTTACCATAAATAGTAAAGTCATTCATGAACATGACCATACATTTTTCAATAAAATTAGAGAATATAGATAACATGCAACATTGGAATATGCTAGGAGAATTACACAACCCAAAAGGCATTCTCTTGTATACATAAGTACCAAATAGACAGGTGAAGGTGGTTTTATCTTGGTCTCTAAGATCTATAGGAATCTGTAAATACTTGAAGTACCTACTTGGAAAGTAATAATGACTCTTCCCTGCCAACCTCTCAAGCATTGGTCATTAAAGGGTAAGGGGAAGTGATATTTTCTAGTGGATTCATTTAGTTTCCTATAGTCAATGAAAACTCTCTATGAGTTCTGAACCCTAATTGGAATTAACTCGTTATTTTTATTCTTGACTACAGTAATTTCGCTCTTCTTAGGCACTACTTGAACTGAAGATACCCACTCACTATTAGATATAGGATAAATAATCCCTGCCCTCAAAAGTTTGCTTATTTCCTTTCTAACTACATTAGAGATCAAAGGGTTTAATCTCCTCTGGTATTGCTTAATTGGTTTTGGCCCATCTGTTAAAAAACTCTATGGGTAGACACTAGGCATTTATCCCTTTAATATTAGCTAATTGCCAACCCAAAGCTTCCATATTTTTACTAAGTACTCTCATCAACCTAGATTCCTCACTCTCAGTCAAAGAGTTAGAAATAATAACAAGCAATTTAGAATCAGATTCAAGATAAACATACTTAAGATTGGAAGGTAAATCTTTCAATAACAAAATATGTGGTTGGATAATATAAGGGATTAGATAAGGGAAATCAGTAGAGTCAGGAGAACTTCCCTTTGTAGATTCATAGAGACTATACTTATGAACTTCAATTAGACTCACCATACTACCTTTGGTGTCCTCTAGTGTTACATCAAGCTGTGGTTGGTTTATAAAAGTAACAATCTTAGGTTGTGCTTCCTCCATACCTACATTATGATTAGAAATCAAATTACTCAATAATCATAGGGTATGAGGTGTAATCTTATAATGAGAATGATTCAGAATAGGTTTAGAAAGTATTGGCCTTTGAACCAAATTATCCAAGACATGAGATGGTGGAACTATTAGAAGTTAAAGCTCACTTGTTGTAGCAGGGATCATTTGTTGTGACCTATCTATTACATCATTAGTGAAACATCCTTCTTTATACTCCTCAGAGTACACTTGCGGAAGCAATATTAGCTTAACTTAAGTCCAGAGATTGAACTTTTACTCCTAAGTTCCTTATTCTGAACCTTTACTTTGAGAATTGATTTCTCTCCTTCTACACATCCAAATGAGGCTTAATACCTATCCAGGAATGCCCCAGATGTGTACTACTGGCTCACTAAATCTCGTGGCCATACTCCTCCGTTTACTAGGTCAAACTGAGGTCAAAACACTGCTGCCTCAGGACCTGCGAATTTCCCCCTTAATTTACCATACATAAATTGAATATGCCAAACAATATTTATCATTGAATAACATAATGTCATACAAGATGGCATATACAACAAGCATACATAAAATTCTCATATTTCTATTACAACTCTTTCTGCCTAAACTCCGGCAGCATAACCGCTACGCTTCATCTGTACAAAGAACTGAACTGTACTGATTCGGTAATCCCCTTATGAGAACTACCATTCTACGTAGTACCCAGGAAAGACTAGATGAACCGGCTAGGTCCACTCACTTCTAGCCTCCTTAGACAGCACTACGTACACAGTACTTATCATATACTGATGTTCAGTCTTTACTTCGGCAGCATAACGGCGTCTCTTGACTTTCTCAAAATCTACTTCAGCATAACCTCCCTGTAATGGGTTATGTATGGGGATGAGATTCGGAGGAATCTCAGTAGCAACAATCATAACAATATATGTAATGCAGAGTGACAGTGCTTGCTTGTGATTGTGTACAGATAAGTATGCTGCGTGCTTCCATGCTTAATAACATATGATCATAGCATTACAACAGAGCTTCAGACATAACATGTAAGACAACAATCCAACCAAACAATAGCACATCAAATCACAAAGCCATTACATAAAAGCTAGGATTAGTTACTACCTGGCTAGCTCAGCAGAACCTTACTATCTCTATTCTGCTTCCAGCCCCGCCAGAACTTCCTTACTTCCTTTCTCTCTTTCTCTCTTCCTTTCCTTCTCCTTCTCTCTCTTCTTTCTCTCCCTTCCCTTGCCCATGCGTGAATGGAGATGAAGGCAAGGGGGGGTATTTATAATTGCCTTCAATGGCAATTCTGTAATTACCATGAACTTTGATCCTGCGGTCCTGGTTTTTCCTTGATTTTCCTATTTTCCTTAATTTCCTTTTACTGCATCATGCATGACATCATCGGGACACCTCAGCATGCCACCTCAGCATCATATTTATCACATGCTAAAAATCCTGGACACCTCAGCATGCTGACTCACCAGTCCAGAGTCCTGCCTCGTAATACGTGCCCTCAGCTTTATCTGCTTTGTCCAGACTAGAGCCATGTGGCGTCTGGAAGAGACCTTGCACGCTTCCCAATGCTATCCAGATAAGTCCCAAACTTATCTGATCACCTCCTCGGTTCTCGTGCCAACCGAGCAACTTTACTCTACTGAAAGGTTACCGAATCACCACTCTAATGCCATGTGGCATCTTGTGGGTCCCATGAGGATACCTTATCAGTCCACCTCATGGTTTCCAGATAACCTTTTCTGTATCTGGCCTCCTGCCTCCAGTCTATCTCTAACCCGGTAACTATCTCATTTGGACCTTCTCAACTCATGGCCTATACGCTTGGCACTACTTTAGTCACTAGTCGCGACCTAGCCATCATCTCATCGCGACTTAACACCTTCTGGTTCATTAGTCGCGACCACAACATCCTTTAGTCGTGACCATAACAGTCTTTCATCGCGACCACAACAGTCTTTCGTTGCGACCACATCACTTTTTAGTTGCAACCAAGCTCATTCTACTCATTAGTCGCGACACCACATACATATCCGTCACGACCAAGCCTCTCTGCCAATATTAGTCGCAACCATAATACACTCTCGTCGCGACCAAAGTCTCTATCATGGCTACCTAACTAGTCAACTCTTGAACCTTTGACCTTTACATCATCCCCAAATGGCCATTTACCCTTTGGGACTTCTACTGTTTACACATAAGTCCCCGTACCTTTACCTACTCGCAGCTCAGTCCCTAAAACTCTTTACTCTCCTCTGGGACTTCTGCTAAAAAGGGGTCTAGTAGCCTCTTAATCTTAGGCCATCTCTGCATCTCTAGGCCTGAAAATTGGGATGTTACAATTAGCCTTAAGTTACAAAGCAGTAAACTCCTTTGTAAGTTTCAACTGTGACCTATTCATCATGAGGTCACGTTGAACCTACACAGAGGCTCTCCTCCTAAACAGTCTGCTTATCAGTCATAACTAGTTATTTGGTCATGACGTAGACACATAGAAGCTAGATCCTCCAGATTTTGCTCCACTCTCAGCATCAATTATGTATTGTAACCCTATGAAATTAGCAAATAGATCTTTCACAAAGGAAATATCACTCGCAAATGAAGAAATGGAATCAAAATTAGATAAGAATGTAAAAACTTGAGAAATAGAGAGCATACTGTTAATTTCTAAACAATTAAAATATGGTGCCTTACTCCCACAAAAATAAGACAATGAATAGATAGAAGAAATAGATGAAAAATATCATATGCACTCAAAGATGAATTAAGTTTAAATGACTCATGTGATTCATCATGGGAATCATGCAAATTATGCAAAGGGGTACTTCATAGCATTATTCATATTGAAGTAACCACATGTTCCCTAACCTCTATAGTAATACAACTATGTTTCATGCTTATGATGGTATTAGAGGTTTGAAATAAAGGTCTTCCTTGGATCAAAGTGCTCTAATTTATTAACTTACTAGACATATCTAGCACATAGAAATTAGCTAGAAACACTATACCTTTACTTAAACCCAAATATCCTATATAATTCTCTTAAGATACCTGATTGGCCTATCTGCTAATTGAAGTACTATACTAGTGTCTCTTAGGTTATTTATACCTAAAGCTAGGTAAATTGACCAAGCCATGACATTTATAGCAGCTCCCAAATCTAACAGAGCTCCCTTAATATGAATTTTTCCTATTGTGCAGGGGATAGTATAAGATCCAGGGTCTTGTCACTTAACTGGTAATCCAGCTAGAAAGAGGGAAGACATATTAGCACTCACTGTATTCCCTCAAAAGACCTAAATTTTTTCCTATCAGCATAAAATTCCTTAAGGAATTTGGCATATTTAGGGTTTCTCTTAAGGAATATTAATGAACTCTGCATAACATCTTCTTCTTGAGTCTCTTGTGTTTCTTCTTGTGCTATTTGGCTTTCTTCTTGACTCACCTTTTTAGCCATAAGTTGCTATTCTTTAGCACCCTCAGATTTTCCAAGTCTCATTGGTGTGTGAGTGGTGGACTATCAGCTTCAAAATCTTGACATTCTTATTAGATGCACCATTTCTTTCAAATAGAACCTTTTTTCCACTTCTTAGTGAAATAGCATTTAACTCCTTCAGATTTATAATTGTATTAGAAGGAATACTACCACTATTCTTGGCTTGAATGTCACTCACTGTATTCAAGACTTGTGTCAAATGACTACAAATATATGAATTCTTCAAACTGAATTCTTTAAGCTTTCTTTACATATTAGCATTGTCCTTTTGCATGCTTTAGAGAATTGTTGCAATGGAGTTGAATTGACCGTCATTTTCCTTCAACTTATTATCAATATGAGTCATACTACCTCTATTTCTTGAATATGATCTCTCTTTTGAAATTGATTTTCCCTTTCTTGATATATTGCTGAAACCTCTTCATATTGCCTCTTACAAGTGTTCATGGCATGTTCATAGACCCACAAGATTCACATCCAGTAACCAAAGCTTGAGAAGAACCTACAGCATTAACTTGCTTAGTAGATCCTTTTCGATTAACTCATATTCTTCTCTATCTAGTTTCCCTTAGTAGCAATTTCAGATAAAATTTCCTTAGAATTGCTTGAAGAAGTTGTAGGAATTCTCCTAGGATCTTCTAATTAATGATCCTCATTTACCACCTTTTGAAATAAATCCTAGCTCACTTGCAGTGATTTGTCCCTCAAGGATATATTAGCGACTGATTTAGTGAAACCTTGTTATGTGGTAACAACCCATCAAAGAAGATATCAATCATATCAGCTTTACTTATATTGTGGTGTGGGAATTTAGCTAGTAGATTAATAAATCTTGTCCAATATTCATGCAATGACTCCCCATCTTGGTGGAGGATATTCGTGATTTCCTTCTTTATTCTAGTTATCTTCGAAGTAGGGAAAAATTGCTTTATGAAAGTAGTATTGAATTGATTCCATGTTAGATTAGTGAAATGATTAAGCAAATTGTACAACCACTCCTTTGCTTTCCCTCCCACAGTAAAATGAAAGCATATTCTCAAGATATCATGTAAGGCAATCAACAGAGGCCTCATGGAAGAGCATATCATATGTGTAACACCCCAATTTTTAGGCCTAGAGATGCCAGAAGGAGAATTCAAGGGCATAATCGTAATTATGAGAAAGATCGGGCTGGTAGCCGATGAGTACCATATTTTTCTAGAAAATAGAGAAAATTATGCTGATCATTTCACTGAACTGTGAAATGTGCATATGAGGTCTCTATGTGTATGAAAGAATTAGAAATGTGACCAGGGGTAAAATGGTCATTTTGGAAAAGTGTGCGCGTGAGTGCTTTTTCAGGCCAAAACAGCCCGGTCCGGATAAAATATCTGAAAATACCGGGAGATAGAGAAAATGATTCCGGATTGAATGAGGAGTCACAGAATTTTGATTTGAGGTCCCGATTTTTCTGTAAAAATTCCTGAAGATGGGAATTTACAGTTATAATCGGTAAAGGAAAGGCAGTCCTAATAGAGATGATCGGACTATGGCCAGAGGCCATACAGTATTGTCTAAGGCCCGTAGTGACACCAGGGAAGGCCCAAGCCCATAATACCAGTTCAGGGGTAAGAGGGGCCGGTGTCCGGGAAAAATGTGTAAAATGACGAAAATACCCTTATGTTATAGAATAACTGAAGAATGAGTAAAGGGTATTTTGGTCATTTGGCTAAGGTTAGACAGTCAAGAAGGGGTATCTGGATAGTTGACCAGGGCCAGAGAATACTCTGGTAAAATATGAAAAGACAATAATGCCCCTAGACCTAGTAAAGGAAATGAAAGGACTTAAGTGCAATTATGGAAAGTTTTAAGGCCAAAAAGGAAAGTAGACAAAAATGTGGGGTCCTTAAGTGTAATTTTAGCCAAATAAACAGGGACTTAATTGAAAAGAAAAAAAGTTCCCTGGGGCTAAATTGTAATTAAAGAAAGTCAGGCCGGAAGTGGTTTGGACTGTCCGAAAGCATTTCAGTCCCAGATTTCACAGGTAGAGAGAGCAAGTGACGCTCAGTAATCTGGCTTAATACAGGAATTTTTGAAGACTCCAGATAGCCAGAAATGGATTGATCGTCCAAAAGTTATAAAAATTCATACCGGATATCCTAGAATTCAGATCTAGGTGAGAAAATACAGGATGATACGTCCTTATGAGACGGATGTCGGGAAACTGACAGAATACCGATAGGAGGCCTGTAGAAAAAGTTATTCGCAGATTAGAAAATCCAGACGGAGTGTGAGGCCTCCGGGTATCCGATAGGGAGATTTATCGGTATTTAAAAAGGGACTGAATGAGTTTGGATGACCTCGGTCAGATGACTGATATGACTCACAGGGATGCCTGAACACCGCAGGATAGTGTTTCGGACAGAAGGAGCCGGTGTCCGGATATGTGTATAAACGGTAAATAATAGATAAATATTCAATAATTATTAACGGGGGAAGATTCCTCGTAATGCGTGCCATGAAGGTATTGGACCCAGAAAGGCCCAATAATGGCGCCAACAGAGGCCCAGTAATATACTTGGACTGATAGGTGGGCCAGTGTCCGGCAGAACCCCGGAAAGTGCAAAATTACGAAAATGCCCCTGTGTTGTACAAAAGTGTAACAGATGAATGAAGGGCATTTTGGTCATTTTGGACAGGCCCAGAAGCCAAGGTATATACAGATAAGGTTACTTAGAGTCAGTATATGCCCTGACAGAGTACAGAAGGGTATGAAATGACGATTTTACCCTTAGGGTTAAAATAGTGCAAGAAAGGGCACCCAAGGGTATTTTGGTAATTTGCCAAGGGCTGTTTCTTGGGAATCGAGCCATCAGAGTACTTGAGCTTGATCAGGATCCAAGACAACATTCCCAGAGCCTAAAAACGTAGCCCATGAAGTATGTGGGAAAAAGTGGCATTAAAATATTATTTTAATGCTGTTTCAATAAAGTAAGGTTACTCGGTCGGCACGGTAACCGAGGAGGTGATCAGATAAAGTCCTGGATTTATCTGGATAGCATTGGATGGCATGACAGGTGCCAGTAAGATGCCACATGGCGCCATCACAGAGGAGGAAGAAAAAGCTGAGGACACGTAGTACGAGGCAGGACACTGGACCGCTGAGTCAGCTGCTGAGGTGTCTAGGAATTTCAGCATGTGGAAAATGTGGCGCTGAGGTGTCCTGGTGAGGTGTCCCAATGATGTCATGAATGATGCAGTAAATGAGGAATTAAAGAAAATAGGAAAATCCAGGAAAAAACCAGGACCGCAGGATCAAAGTTCATGGTAATTACGAGATTGCCATTGGAGGAGGTTATAAATACCCTCCCTTGCCATTCATTATGCACGGCCAAGAGCCATTTTAGAGAGAGGAGGAGGTGCTAGAGAGAGAAAGTGAGAGGAAGAAAGAAAGAAAGGAAGTTCTGGCGGAGCTGGAAGCAGAATAGAGATAGTAGAGCTCTGCTGAGCCTTTGAGGTAGTAACTAATCCTAGCTTTTATGTAATGGCTTTGTGATTTGTTGTGCTATTGTTTGGTTGGATTGTTGTCTTATATGTTATGTCTGAAGCTCTGCTGTAATGCTATGATCATATGTTATTAAGCATGGAAGCACGCAGCATACTTATCTGTACACAATCACAAGCAAGCACTGTCACTCTGCATTACATATATTGTTATGATTGTTGCTACTGAGATTCCCCCGAATCTCATCCCAATAAGTAAACCATTACAGGGGAGGTTATGTCAAAATGAATTATGGGAATTTTAAGAGACGCCGTTATGCTGCTGAAGTAAAGACTGAACATCAGTATATGATAAGTACTGTGTACGTAGTGCTGTCTAAGGAGGCTAGAAGTGAGTGGACCTAGCCGGTTCATCTAGTCTTTCCTGGGTACTACGTAGAATGGTAGTTCTCATGAGGGGATTACCGAATCAGTACGGTTCAGTTCTTTGTACAGATGAAACGTAGCGGTTATGCTGCCGAATTTTAGGCAGGAAAAGATGTAATAGAAATATGAGAATTTCATACATGCCCTGATGTATAATGACTTATTGTTTAATAATAATTATTTTTTGGCATGTTTGACTGATATATGATGGATGTATGCCTATATACGTAATGTTGGTTGCTGAAAATTAACGCTATGAACAGTAATACGTGGTGACAGGGTCATGTTTGATAAATGATTAAAAATAGTAAATGGATGAATAAATGTACGAAATTTTTATGGTAAATATTAGACATACAAAAATTTAATTTGATATATAAAACGTCTCATTTGGATGTCTACACAAGTAGATATAAATTATCAAAGTTGGGACCAGAATGCTGGATTTAGGAGAAAAACGCTGGATGAACAGTAAAATAGAAACGTTGACTGAAGTTGACTCGGTCAATGCATGGTCAACGAATTATTTTTTCCTTAAATATAAGTGAGTTAGATTCATTTAGAAATTTGAACCACTTCATTTAGATTTTTCTAGAATTAGTTATGATTTTTCGAAGGCGGGTCACTCATCTGGAATTTACACAGTGAACAGTACTCGATAAGAGTAAAACTCCAGATTGAGAAATTGGACTTCAATGACCTTGAAAGTGGTTCTAAATACTACTGAATAGTCCCTAAGACATATGAACGTAAGGATGTTTCAATATGCATGGTCTGTAGGTGCCCGTGTGGACATTCCCCTACAAAAAAAATGAAATTTTGGGAAAGCAGCAATCATATCTCCTTTTATCTCAAAATTTACTTTATCAGTATAAAAGTGATTAACTCTTATTTTTATATTGATCTTAGTGTGTTTAAAGAAAGTTTTATTATTAATTTTGTCCTCACTTACTCTTATGTCGAGCAATTAACAAATAAAATAAAATTAAAATAATATGGAATTAATAGATATAATTTTAGTCATATATTGGAATATTATCTTACTAGATAAATAATTTGTATTTTTTAAATTCCTAATTTAGAAAAATGCTCATTAATCACCAAGTCAACTTGCTACTGTAACTGAAATAGAAAGAGGAGTTAGAATGAATAGAAACATGTTAGTTGACAGCTGGATGCAGGAATTGAGGAGCTGTTACCAGAAAGCACATGGGAGAATGCATTATGAGCTTGGACACGTGTTGCTTGAAGGCAGAGATTAGATTATTCATGCATGCCATTACTCACATAAATACCACTGGACTTATTCACGCTGTCACTACATATATACAGATTCATTCTACTACACACGGGAGCTCACACCTTTTCCTACTAATTCCATATCTCTTTTATCACACCATCTCTCACCCTCTTTGGGGGATTCCACGTCTCACCTCAGATCATTCACTCTATCACAGTTTATTCACAGACTCTATCTCTCTCTTTACGCCATATTCTCTCTCTCATCTCATCCATAATCTTGCTCTTTTTTGGGCAAGAGAACCAGAGAAACCTTCACTTTTATCTTCTGTATTCACTTGCCTAATGATGTTCTACTTGCTGCTGCTATTGAGGTCTTGACAGTAATAGAAGGCTAGATCTGCTGTGCTTTCTTAAAGATGATGCTGAACCAAAGTCCTTGATATTAAACAAGGAGTTCAATTATGTCTTTAATTCTAGATCAATTATATCAGTTGATGTAGTTAATTCTGGTTTTATTGATTTAATTAGAGTTAATAGATGATGGATAGTAAGGAACCGAGTTAGATTTCCTATTTCTGTATAATTGAGCTTTAATTGATCTTCATCCTTGAACTAGTTGGACATGGTTGTGGTTAATTATAGCAATTCTATAGCAAAGTATAGTTGTACCTATTTAATTCATCTTCTTCTATCTCTTGACTTAAATGATTCATATTTCTCTATTTAATGTTTGCGAGTTGTAGCTTTAATAGAGATTTAGTTGACGAGTTGTTAGCTAACATATTTTAATTCAACTACTTAACTCCTCATATTTTATGGACAATGAAGGTAAGGTAATCTCCAAGGGAACACACTTGTCATTAATTTATATCATCATTATTAACACCTAAATTCATAAACAGTAGCATAGGAATTACATTTAGAATTTATCAATATCTCATCTCACAATTCATTGCATAAACTTGTTAAATTGTGACTCATTGGATTAGTTAGGAACTTTAGCATCCATTTATGCTCCTTGTGAAGAATGACCTAGGCTAGACTCCACTTACTATATGTTATCTTAGTTTCTTTTTATAATTAGAATGACAGTTATCAAGATGCCATAGGGATCATAATTTTGATTTGATTTCTCAAAAAATTTATATTGATTTTTAAAGTTGTGGAAATTATGTAAAATTTTTACAGAATCTTCTGGACCTTAGAATAAGATAAGATTTTACAAGAAATTACTATAGTAATTATAAGAATTTATAAAAGCAGCCAAACTCCAAAAAGAGCTCTGTAGAATTTATAATAGAATTCAAGGTGAATTAGGGCACCCGGTAAAGGCTATAGATGATTTTCTTGGGATTTGAGCCAACTAATTGAATAGGATAAGATTTTACAAGAAATTACTATAGTAATTATAAGAATTTATGAAAGCAACCAAACTCCAAAAAGAGCTCTCACTACTATAAAATAGACTTTCTAAAGCCCTATTTTTAAACCGGTTCTAGTGGAAACAATTTAAAAAAATGACAGTTGGTATTTTTGTAAATAAGGGTAAAATATTCTACACCTGATGTACACATGACTGGTGTAAAAGAAATTAGCGGTGGCATTTTTGTAAATACGGGTAAAATATTCTACACCTAATGTAACACATGACCGGTGTAAAAGAAATGAGCGGTAACATTTTTGTAAATAAGGGTAAAACATTCTACACCTGATGTACACATGACCGATGTAAAAAAAATGAGCGGTAGTATTTTTGTAAATAAGGGTAAAACATTCTACACCTGATGTAACACATGACAGATGTAAAAGAAATGAGCGGTGACATTTTTGTAAATAAGGGTAAAATATTTTACACCTAATGTACACATGACCGGTGTAAAATATATGAGCAGTGACATTTTTATAAATAAGGGTAAAACATTCTACACCTGATGGAATCACATTCAGTATAGAATGTCCTTGATATTAGAAATCTAACAAAAAGTCTTAGTTTTTTGCGCTTCCCTATCTTCACAAATCACATCGTCGTCCTTAGAGAAAACCAGACAAGGGAGAACACATGGTGATAAGAAGCTGACAAGACACATTTTGTATATGGTTTCTATGACAATTTTGAGAGTTTTATTATGACTTTACCATTCATTTCATGCCTTAAATTGTACTTTTGTGTATTACATGATTGTGCGTGGCAATGTGCTAATTAAAGGGTAAAATGGTAAATTAACCTTCCAAGCTGCATATATTCTAACAATTCATTGCATTAAAGCGTGACATCGTCGTCCTATGGACTTTTACAGCGAGCTTTTATGTTGAATTGCAGGCATTTTGGAAAAGAGCAAGGACCAGGAAAGGAATCACAAGTCAATGGAAGTCAAGTCACGCCTCTCTGCTTTATAGTCGCGACCCAAGTGTGCAATGGTCGCGACCTTACTTCTTCTGGAAGATTCTCAATATTCACAGGTCACCACCAAAACACGGATATGGCCGCGACTAAAATACAAAATCCTAAAACAGCGCGTTTTGAATTAGGTCATGCTGTTATAAGAAGAGACGGAGGCTATCGTCAAGGGAGGCTGGTTTTTGGACCTGATTAGGCTAAGAAGCAGGACTCGAGCACTCTCTACATCTTTCCATAGATTTCTACACACCTTCCCCACATATTCCATCCTTCTACACCTTTCCACAGATTTCTACACATCTCTACACCATTCATCCTTCATCTCTTCATCGTTTCTTCATGGCATCATATCTGAACAGCGATTGCAGTGCAATAGAAGTCATGAGAGGCTAAACCTTTAGTCTCTTAGTGATAGATCTAATATCTTAAGCTCATAGACTGAAACGGGGAGTTTGTACTATTCTAATTTGTATTCCTTTACATGTTATGATTACTGCTAGATCTAGGGTTTTCATTCTATGTTTAAGGATTGAATATCGATTGATCATTCTCGAATTAGACTGTTGTATTTGATTCCGGATGATTTGAATGTTTGCTTTCAATTTAATATTTCAGTTTCGATTTTAAGAAAGTTGGGTTACTTTCAGCGATCATTGTAAATCAATTCAATTGCTTGAAATCTAGGATTTTCGATCGACGACCATTGGAGGTCATTCTCATCAATCTAGGGCTAATTACACGCTAAGTGGTTTCTAACAGTTCACTAATAGTTCTTAAACTAGCTTTGATTAAAGGAGTTTAAGGAATATTAGGGTTTTTGACTCAATCGATCGATTAAGGTTTTTCTTTGAGACTTAGTGATTTAAAACTCCAATTTAACATAAGTGCAAGGATAGATAAGTTTTCATCATCAATAGTCTACCATTACATATTTCTCAAACAAACCAACTCTTCTCATCTCAATCAAAAGAAAATCCAAAAACATTTACTTTCATGCAAATTAATTTTATCAAGCACCCAAAATCCTAAAACCATTTTTACCTTTACTCAGGTTTTCATCGATTTTGACATCCAATTTGCTAGGTTTCTAATAGAAAGGCTCCTTGAGAAGAACGATAGGGTTGTGCCTTATACTACATTATATTGGGTGCAACTAACTTTATTTTGATGGCTTGGACTGTGACAATCCGAGGGCCTCGTCAATGGTGCCATTGCTGGGGAGCCAAGTAATTGGTTCCCTAGTAATTGTTTGTCAATTCTATTGCCTACCTGAGTCATTTTTTTGCTTTTCATTGTATTTTAGTTTTTAGTAGTTTTTAACTTGCGTTACATAATGAATCTTTTTCTAACTTTTTGCAGAATCAGTCTTTGTGACTGTGAGTCGCAACCTTACCTGACCTGAGTTGTGACAAGTACTCTCTGTCATTTCCTATCGCGACCAAAGATTCTTTATGTCAGAACCTTATTACTATCTGTGATATCTGATTGCTCTCTGCTTAAACTAGTCGCGACATTAAAACTTTTAGGCGTGACTACAGCTCTCTGTAATTTTGTGTCGCGACTAAATACTCTTGAGTCGCGACTTATTGATGATTTTTTGCTGTGCAACTTCTGAATCTGAATCTGATTGTTTGCATTGATCATTCTTGATTGTTTCTGCATTGAATACATAAAAGAACTGAACCATTAGTGCCTTTTGAACCTAAAATTGAGAGAAGACTTAGGAAACTAAGGAGAGAATTTAGAGAAGAAGAAGCAAAATCTAGTTCCTCCTCTAGTATTCTAGAGTCTGAAGCTCGACTAAATATGGCTAATCATAATGGGCATAATGGGCATGGAGATAATGAAATGAATGTAGAAGATAATAGAAGTGTTAGGGAAATAAATCATTCGCATGTGAATTATGGTCCTAATGGTTTCTATACTGAAGAGGCTAATTTTGAAATTAAAGGAGCTTTGATTGCAGCCTTACCTAAATTTCATGGTTTTGCAGGAAAATGTCCATATAGGCACTTACAAACTATGCCCATGATCTGTTCTTTAATGAAGCCTCCAATGGCCACTTTGGATGATATCTTGAGGAGGTGTTTCCATTTCACTTTGGAAAGGAAGGCTAAGGAGTGGCTGTACAATTTGCCAACCCATTTTTCAACTCTTACATGGGATCAGCTGAAGTCTACTTATCTTGAGCAGTTTTTCCCAGCCTCCAAGACTACTCGGATGAAGAAGGAGATCACTAATATTATGCAATAGGATAGAGAGTCTTTGCATGAGTATTGGACAAGATTTATTAACCTTTTGGCTTGATATCCCCACCACAACATTACTAAGGCTGATTTAGTAGACATCTTCTTTGATGGTCTACTACCCCATAATAAAGTGTCCTTGAATGCTGCTGCGAATGGTTCATTGAGAGATAAGACCCCACAAGCAAGTTGGGATTTGTTCTAGAAAATGGCTAACGAGGACCATCAAACTAGAGGTCCAAGAAGATTACCACCCTTATCTTCAGGTAGTTCGAATGCGATCTTAGCCAAGATAGCAGCCTTGGGAAATCGAATGGAAAAGAGGATGGGTTGGATTGAAAGGGAGCTGCACTCCATAAAACAAGTTCATGCAGTGGATACCTCACAAGCCCTAGTTACAGGATGTGAATCATGTGGTTCAATGATGCATACTACAAGTACATGTGATAGACAGTATGAGAAAGTTACAGCTATGTAGATAATAACTTCCAGAAGAGAGATCCATACTCTAACATATATAATCCTAGCTGGAGAGACCACCTAAACTTTAGGTGGGGGAGTGGGGAAAACAGATCTAATCAATTTCAAGGAGGTGGTGCTTCCTCAAGCAACTACCAAGGTAATACAAGGTCTATGGTCCCCACACAACCTAATACTTTAATGCCTTCAAGACCAGATGAGACCTCTCAATTGTTAAAGAGTATGGCAGCATAAATGAATAACATGGATGGTAGAATGACCAATATTGATCACAAGCTCAAAGAGAATGATGGTCAGTTCACCTCCACAGCTTCAATTCTCTAAAGTATGCAGAAGGATAATGTAGATGTACACAGAAAACTTGAGGAGTTAAGTTGTAAGAATGTAGATATCACAAGCCACTTAACTCAAGTTTCTAATACAATGAGTGACATCCAAGGAAAGAACAGTGGCAGTATATGTAACACCCCAATTTTTAGGCTTAGAGATGCCAGGAGGAGAATTCAAGGGCATAATCGTAATTATGGGAAAGATCAGGCTGGTAGCCGATGAGTACCATATTTTGCCAGAAAATAGAGAAAATTATGCTGATCATTTCACTGAACTGTGAAATGTGCATATGAGGTCTCTATGTGTATGAAAGAATTAGAAATATGACCAAGGGTAGAATGGTTATTTTTTAAAAGTGTGCGCGGGAGCGTACTTTCAGGCAAAAATAGCCCGGTCCGGATAAAATATCTGAAAATACCGGGAGATATAGAAAAGGATTCCGGATTGAATGACGCAACACAGAATTTTGAATTGAGGTCCCGATTTTTCTGTAAAAATTCTCGAGGATGGAAATTTACAGTTATAATCGGTAAAGGAAGAGCAGTCCGAATAGAGATGATCGGACTAGGCCAGAGGCCATACAGTGTTTTCTAAGGCCCGTAGTGACACCAGGGAAGGCCCAGGCCATAATATCAGTTCAGTGGTAAGAGGGGCCGGTGTCCGGGAAAAATGTGCAAAATGACGAAAATGCCTTTATGTTATAGAATAACTAAAGAATGAGTCAAGGGTATTTTGGTCATTTGGCTAAGGTTAGACAGTCAAGAAGGGGTATATGGATAGTTGACCAGGGCCAGAGAATACTCTGGTAAAATATGAAAAGACAATAATGCCCCTAGACCTAGTAAAGGAAATGAAAGGACTTAAGTGCAATTATGGAAAGTTTCAAGGCCAAAAAGGAAAGTAGACAAAAATGTGGGGTCCTTAAGTGTAATTTTAGCCAAGTAAAAAGGGACTTAAATGAAAAGAAGAAAAGTTCCCTGGGGCTAAATTGTAATTAAAGAAAGTCAGGCCGGAAGTGGTTTGGACTGTCCGAAAGCATTTCAGTCCCAGATTTCACCGGTAGAGGGAGCAAGTGACGCTCGGTAATCTGGCTTAATACAGGAATTTTTGAAGACTCCAGATAGCCAGAAATGGACTGATCGTCCAAAAGTTATAAAAATTCCTACCGGATATCCTAAATTTCAGATCCAGGTGAGAAAATACAGGATGATGCGTCCTTATGGGACGGATGTCAGGAAACTGACAGAATACCGATAGGAGGCCTGTAGAAAAAGTTATTCACAAATCAGAAAATCCAGACGGGAGTATGTGGCCTCCGGGTATCCGATAGGGAAATTTATCGGTATTTGAAAAGGGACTGAATGAGTTCGGATGATCGATATGACTCATAAGGATGCCTGAACACCGCAGGCCAGTGTATCGGACAGAAGGAGCTGGTGTCCGGATATGTGTATAAACGGTGAATAATAGGTAAAATATTCAATAATTAGTGAAAGGGAGGATTTTTCGTAATACGTGCCATGAAGGTAGTGGACCCTGAAAGGCCCAATAATGGTGCCAACAAAGGCCCAGTAAGACCCTTGGACTGATAGGTGGGCCAATGTCCGACAGAACCCCGGAAAAGTGCGAAATTACAAAAATGCCCCTGTGTTGTACAAAAGGGTAACAGATGAATGAAGGTCATTTTGGTCAATCTGGACAGGCCCAGAAGCTAAGGTACATACAGATAGAGTTACTTAGAGTCAGTATATACCCTGACAGGGTACAGAAGGGTGTAAAATGATGATTTTACCCTTAGAGTAAAGATAGTGCAAGAAAGGGCACCCAGGGGTATTTTGGTAATTTGCCAAGGGCTATTTATTGGGAATCGAGCCATCAGAGTACTTGAGCTTGATCAGAGACCTAAGATAATATTCCAAGGCCCAAAAACGTAGCCCATGAAGTATGTGGGAAAAAGTGGCATTAAAATACTATTTTAATGCTGTTTCAATAAAGTAAAGTTACTCGGTCGGCACGGTAACCGAGGAGGTGATCAGATAAAGTCCTGGATTTATCTGGATACCATTGGATAGCGTGACAGGTGCCAGTAAGATGCCACATGGCGCCAACACAGAGGAGGAAGAAAAAGTTGAGGACACGTGGCACAATCTTAGCCTGTGAGTCCAGTTTGTGGGAAAGTGGACCGGACCAGTACTGGATTGGACTGGAACTACTGAGTCAGCTGATGAGGTGTCCAGGAATTGTGACATGTGAAGAATATGGCGCTGAGGTGTCCCATGAGGTGGCATGGAGATGATGTCATGCATGATGCAGTAAAAGGAATAAAGAAAAATAGGAAATTCCGGAAAAACCAGGACCACAGGATCAGATGGCTTCAAAATTACAAGAATGCCATTGACCAAAACTATAAATACCCCCCCTTGCTCTTCATATGCCACGGACAAGGGCCTTTTAGAGAGAGGAGGAGGTGCTAGAGAGAGAAAGTGAGAGGAAGAAAGAAAGAAAGGAAGTTCTGGCGGAGCTGGAAGCAGAATAGAGATAGTAGAGTTCTGCTGAGCTCTTGAGGTAGTAACTAATCCTAGCTTTTATGTAATGGCTTTGTGATTTGTTGTGCTATTGTTTGGTTGGATTTTTGTCTTATATGTTATGTCTGAAGCTTTGCTGTAATGCTATGATCATATGTTATTAAGCATGGAAGCACGCAGCATACTTATCTGTACACAATCACAAGCAAGCACTGTCACACTGCATTACATATATTGTTATGATTGTTGCTACTGAGATTCCCCCGAATCTCATCCCCATACATAACCCATTACAGGGGAGATTATGTCAAAATGAATTCTGGGAATATTAAGAGACGCCGTTATGCTGCCGAAATTATGACAAGATGGCAATAGTAGAGAAAGGAACTGATACGTACTGTGTACGTAGGTACTATCTAAGGAGGCTGAAAGTGAGTGGACCTAGCCGGTTCATCCAGTCTTTCCTGGGTACTTACGTAGAATGGTAGTTCTCACGGGAATTACCGAATCCGTACAAGATCAGTTACTTTCTGAAGATGAAGCGTAGCGGGTATGCTGCCGGATTTCAGGCAGGAAGAGATGCAATAGAGATATGAGAATTTATGAACATGGCCAGATGTGAAACAACTTATTAATTAATAATAATTGTTGTTTGGCATGTTTGACTGATATATGATGGATGTATGCTTATGTATGTAATGTTGGTTGCTGAAAATTAACACTATGAACAGTAACCCGTGGGGACATAAGGATGTTTGACCCATAATTAAAAATAGTGAATGGATGAATAAATGTATGATATTTTTAAGGTAAATAGTATACATACCAAGCTTAGATTTGATATATAGTATGACTCATTTGGATGTCTACACAAGGAGATATAAATTATCAAAGTTGGGACCAGAATGCTGGATTCTGGAGAAAAATGTTGGATGAACAGTAAAGTTTTAACGTTGACTGACGTTGACTTGGTCAATGAATTGCCAACGAGTTATTTTTACCTGAAACATAATTGAGTTATATTCAAGTAGAAATTGGAACCACTTCATTTAGATTTTTCTAGAATTAGTTATGATTTTTCAAAGTCAAGTCACTCATCTGGAATTTTGAAGTGAACAGTACTCGATAAGAGTAAAACTCCAGATTGAGAAATTGGACTTCAATGACCTCGAAAGTGGTTTTAAATGCTATCAAATAGTCCCTAAGACATATGAAAGTAAGGATGTTTCAGCATACCTTCGAACACTGTCATTAATCCAAGAGGGGTGAATGCCATATCACTAAGAAGTGGAAGACAGGTGCATTTTAAGGAAGCTAATGCACCACAGGAGGATAAGGAAGATTCTGAATTTCATGATTCATCATTGCCACAGATGCAGATTGGTAATTTTGAAAGTGCCAAAGAATGATTGCTTGTGAGTAAGAAGGCAACCCAAGAGGAGAACTAACAAGCACAAGCTGCAGTACAAGAGCTGCAGGAAGAAGAGGTAATAGTACCAACTCCAGCATATAAAGGAAAGAAACCTGAGGAGAAGTCAGAGTCAAGCAAGCAAGGAGCCTCTATGCATACTGGTAAGGAGGTAAGTATAAAAGACTCCTCTTCTCTACTTCCTACTTTTAAAACATGTAGTCATACTCATCCTCATACAACGGCAACACACTAGGTATAGGGTAGCTCAATAGTGTGCATACTGGCCAATACAATCCAATCCAATACAGGATTTATCCGTTCATTAGCCAGTGGAAACAGAACACAAATAAACTCGTACCTTAGTTTGGCACAGGAGACTTTCTTATCTCGTTGCCAGACAGGTATATATTCTTCCCTGAGTCGGGTATCTTTCGCCCGTTGTGTTCTGTGGACACTCCCTGGCATAATGTCCAGGCTTTCCACACCTATAGCATAACCCTTGACCTACTGGACAAGGCCTCATACCATGGTCTCGACCACAGTTCCTACATTCATTAGGCCTTGGTTGCCTACTAACTTCTCTTGGCCCACTACCTGGCCTACTTCCTTGCTTCTTATTAACTTTTGACCCATATGCTGGCCCATTCTTCTTATTGTTCCCTCTCAAGGAACCTGGTGGCATCACTTTCAGTGGGACATTCTAAAACCTTAAAGATTTTCTCTAACTGGCTTACCCAATCCTCAGCTACTTGAGTGTCAAAAGTCCCTTCAAACATGGGCTGATTAAACTTATGGAATCGTTCCTGGTCATTATTATTTCTTATAGACCCCTGATGTCTATTCATTCCAGTCTGCTCATGATCTGGCTGAGGTTCAGGTTCTATATCATTCTCTGGTACTACCTCCTTCCCAGACTGCTGTAATCTTGCAACCGCAGCAGCAACCGCCGTAGTGATAGCAGAATCTCGCTCTTGATCTTGGCGAGCCTGGGTTGCCCATATCTCATCGTGACTTAACTTGTTGTAACTTGGATATCTGGCATCCTCACTACAGTATCTGGTTACAACACGATACCTCGAGCTACTCTTGCAGCTTCCTTAGTCGTGAACTGATCAGATTCTGTCTCTATCTCTAGAGGAAACTGCTTCTTAAACATTATTCTGCTTAGTCCAGCCATATTGTGTTAATAAACACGAGACCTTGACTGTATCGGCTGACTAAGATTAGCTCATCATAATCATATCCTTCGTAAGACTATAGAGCTCGGGGTCCAACCTCATACATCTGGGTGTCACTGTCTCTTGTCTAAACCTTTCCAAGCAGTGAACACCATCCCTATATCCTACTGTAGGGAGAGGACCACTCAAACTTCTCATTTGTTTAAGGAATCAAACTAACTAAACCAGAGCATCACTGAGCCAGAACCTTCTGTTCTGTGCCAGAATCTTATGCTCGGAGCCAGAACCCTTTGTTCTGTGCTAACCTTATTCTGTACTAACACCATAAATTATCTGTTCAGAGCATTTCCTAAGCCAGAATCCTTTGCTCTGATACCAAAATGAAACATCCTTCCTTTCATATGTCTTAGGGACCATTCAGTAGCATGTAGAACCACTTTCAAGGTCATTGAAGTCCAATTCCCCAATCTGGAATTTTACTCTTATCGAGTACTGTTCACTTGAAAATTCCAGATGAGTGACCTGACTTTGAAAACTCATAACTAATTCTAGAAAAATAGAAATGAAGTGGTTCATATTGCTAAATGAAGCTAATTCAATTATCTTTCAGGGAAAAATAACTCGTTGACCATTAGTTGACCAAGTCAACGTCAGTCAACGTTTCTATTTTACTGTTCATCCAGCGTTTTTCTCCTGAATCCAGCATTCTGGTCCCAACTTTGATAATTTATATCTCCTTGTGTATACATCCAAATGATACGTTTTATATATCAAATTAAAGCTTGGTATGTCTACTACTTAACTTAAAAATTTCATACATTTATTCATCTATTTACTATTTTTAATCATTTATCAAACATGACCTTATCACCATATGTTACTGTTCACAGTGGTAATTTCCAACATTTCTACTTTGCATACATATACATCCATCCATCATATATCAATCAAACATGCCAAACAACAATTATTATTAATTAATAAGTTGTTTTACATCTGGCCATGTACATAAATTCTCATATCTCTATTACATCTTTTCCTGCCTGAAATCCGGCAGCATAACCGCTACGCTTCATCTATACAAAGAACTGAACCGTACTGATTCGGTAATCCCCTCATGAGAACTACCATTCTACGTAGCACCCAGGAAAGACTAGATGAACAGGCTAGGTCCACTCACTTCTAGCCTCCTTAGACAGTACTACGTACACAGTACTTATCATATACTGATGTTCAGTCTTTACTTCGGCAGCATAACGGCGTCTCTTAAAATTCCCAGAATTCATTTTGACATAACCTCCCCTGTAATGGGTTATTTATTGGGATGAGATTCGGGGGAATCTCAGTAGCAACAATCATAACAATATATGTAATGTAGAGTGACAGTGCTTGCTTGTGATTGTGTACAGATAAGTATGCTGCGTGCTTCCATGCTTAATAACATATGATCATAGCATTATAGCAGAGCTTCAGACATAACATATAAGACAACAATCCAACCAAACAATAGCACAACAAATCACAAAGCCATTACATAAAAGCTAGGATTAGTTACTACCTGGCTAGCTTAGCAGAACTCCATTATCCTTATTCTGCTTCCCGCTCCGCCAGAACTTCCTTACTTCCTTTTTCTCCTTTCTCTCTTCCCTTCCTTCTCCTTCTCTCTCTTCTTTCTCTCCCTTCTCCCTTCCATGCGTGAATGCAAGAATGGAATGGAGGGGGGGTATTTATAATTGCCTTCAATGGCAATTCTGCAGTTTCTATGAACTTTGATCCTGCGGTCCTGGTTTTTCCTGGATTTTCCTATTTTTCTTAATTCCCCCTTTACTGCATCATGCATGACATCATTGGGACACCTCACCAGGACACCTCAGCGCCACATTTATCACATGTCTGAAATCCTGGACACCTCAGCAGCTGACTCAGCATGCTGACTCACCGGTCCAGTGTCCTGCCTCGTAGTACATGTCCTCAACTTTTTCTTCTGCCTTTATGTTGGCTCCATGTGTCATCTTACTGGCACCTATCACGCCTTCCAATGCTATCCAGATAAATCCAGGACTTTATCTGATCACTTCCTCGGTTATCGTGCCGACCGAGTAACTTTACTTTATTGAAACAGCATTAAAATAGTATTTTAATGCCACTTTTTCCCACATACTTCATGGGCTACGTTTTTGGGCTCTGGGAATGTTGTCTTGGATCCTGATCAAGCTCAAGTACTCTGATGGCTCGATTCCCAAGAAACAGCCCTTGGCAAATTACCAAAATACCCTTGGGTGCCCTTTCTTGCACTATTTTAACCCTAAGGGTAAAATCGTCATTTTATACCCTTCTGTTACTCTTTTGTACAACACAGGGGCATTTTCGTAATTTCGCACTTTTCCGGGGTTCTGCCGGACACTGGCCCACCTATCAGTCCAAGGGTCTTACTGGGCCTCTGTTGGCGCCATTATTGGGCCTTTCTGGGTCCAATACCTTCATGGCACGCATTACGAGGAATCTTCCCCGTTAATAATTATTGAATATTTATATATTATTCACCGTTTATACACATATCCGGACACCGGCTCCTTCTGTCCGAAACACTAGCCTGCGGTGTTCAGGCATCCCTGTGAGTCATATCAGTCATCTGACCGAGATCATCCGAACTCATTCAGTCCCTTTTTAAATACCGATAAATCTCCCTATCGGATACCCAGAGGCCTCACACTCCCGTCTGGATTTTCTAATTTGCGAATAACTTTTTCTACAGGCCTCCTATCGGTATTTTGTCAGTTTCCCGACATCCGTCCCATAAGGACGTATCATCCTGTATTTTCTCACCTAGATCTGATATCCAGGATATCCGGTATGAATTTTTATAACTTTTGGACGATCAGTCCATTTCTGGCTATCTGGAGTCTTCAAAAATTCCTGTATTAAGCCAGATTACCGAGCGTCACTTGCTCTCTCTACCGGTGAAATCTGGGACTGAAATGCTTTTGGACAGTCCAAACCACTTCTGGCCTGACTTTCTTTATTACAATTTAGCCCCAGGGAACTTTTCTTCTTTTCATTTAAGTCCCTTTTTATTTGGCTAAAATTACACTTAAGGACCCCACATTTTTGTCTACTTTCCTTTTTGGCCTTGAAACTTTCCATAATTGCACTTAAGTCCTTTCATTTCCTTTACTAGGTCTAGGGGCATTATTGTCTTTTCATATTTTACCAGAGTATTCTCTGGCCCTGGTCAACTATCCAGATACCCCTTCTTGACTGTCTATCCTTAGCCAAATGACCAAAATACCCTTTACTCATTCTTCAGTTATTTTATAACATAAGGGCATTTTCGTCATTTTGCACATTTTTCTCGGACACCGGCCCCCCTTACCACTGAACTGGTATTATGGGCTTGGGCCTTCCCTGGTGTCACTACGGGCCTTAGACAACACTGTATGGCCTCTGGCCATAGTCCGATCATCTCTATTCGGACTGCTCTTCCTTTACCGATTATAACTGTAATTTCCCATCTTCGAGGATTTTTACAGAAAAATCAGGACCTCAAATCAAAATTCTGTGACTCCTCATTCAATCCGGAATCCTTTTCTCTATCTCCCGGTATTTTCAGATATTTTATCCGGACCGGGCTATTTTGGCCTGAAAAAGCACTCACGCGCACACTTTTCCAAAATGACCATTTTACCCCTGGTCATATTTCTAATTCTTTCATACACCTAGAGACCTCATATGCACATTTCACAGTTCAGTGAAATGATCAGCATAATTTTCTCTATTTTCTGCAAAATATGGTACTCATCGGCCACCAGTCTGATCTTTCCCATAATTACGATTATGCCCTTGAATTCTCCTTCTGGCATCTCTAGGCCTAAAAATTGGGGTGTTACACCTAGGGCCTGCCATTAATGTAATTCCTTGGTCAGTTTATCAAGCTTTAGGTATCAACAATCTTAGAGACACAAATGTAGTACTCCAATTAGCTAATAGGTCAATTAGGTATCCCAAGGGAATTCTTGAGGATATTCTAGTGCAGGTCAAAGACTTAGTGTTCCCAGCTGACTTTTATGTTATGGATATCTCTAATAAGCTAGTAAATGATAGCACTTTGATCCTAGGCTGACCTTTCCTCCAAACTTCCAAAACCATTATTAGTATGAAGCATAGTTCCATTACAATGGAAGTTGGAGAACATGTGGTAAGTTTTAACATGAATGAAGCAATGAGATATCCCTATGATAATTCTGTCTTTACTACTTTAAATGCCATTGATTATGCTGTTGAAGAGGTTAGGGATGAATATGAATTCAGTTTGCATGATAATGATAAAGATAATGCACTTGCAAAGGGTTGGTTGAGTATTATGCAGATCCTAAGGTGTTCTGGAAGATGAAAGTCCAATAATTGAAGACGGGTCGAGTTTCTATGATGAAATGTCGTGACACAATGACCATAAAGTTGCAACCAAACATCAGTCTGTAGCCCACTGTGAACATGAGTCGCGACTAAATGAATTAAAGGTCGTGACACAAAACTCCAGAGACGATCAGTCGCAATACGAAGATGAAGGTGTCGTGACTAAACCTCAATCTGCTGAGGGATAACCTCCTGTGAATCAGAGTCGCGACCACATAGTTTACAGGTCGCGACATAAAACTCCAGAGAACACACATCGTGACAAGATGAATATAATGTCATGACTAATAGTTCCAGAGATGCACCCTGTTAGTTTCAGTCGCGACAGTACGATGAAAAGTCGCGACCTGATATGCCAGACGCATCCAATAAACTGAAAATTCCTTCAGATCACTTTTCCACTATTTTGGTTAAAGGGCCAATGTGTTCTAAGCCTATTTCCCCTCACTCTCATTCCAAAATTATTTCTCATGCTTTACTATTCCCAAATAATTTGATTTCTGACAATGATGCAGGTATGAGGGAGTGTGATCTCAACTATGTTGTAGCTATGGACTAACTTAAGCTTGGTGCAACTACTGAAGAGATTACATGTCAGATGGGAATTCCTACAGAGCTGAACACGAGCAGCCTCCGAGAGGCTACAAAGGGGAGTATTTCTACTTTCAATGATTCCCCCATCTTACCCCTCTATTGTTCAACCCCAGTGTTAGAATTAAAAGATTTACCTTCTAACCTTAAGTATGCTTACCTTGAGCCAGACTCAAAATTGCCGGTGATTATTTCCAATTCTTTGACTGTTACTGAAGAATCTAGGTTATTAAGTGTGCTTAAGAAGAATAGAGAGGCTTTGGGTTGGCAATTATCTGATATAAAGGAGATAGATGCCACTGTTTGCACTCACAGAATCCTGCTGAATGAGGATTCCAAGCCAATTAAACAACCCCAAAGGAGATTAAACCCATTGATCTCTGATGTGGTTAGGAAGGAGATTAATAAATTGTTGAAGGCGGGAATAATTTATGCTATTTTCGATAGCGAATGGGTATCACCTGTGCATGTAGTACCCAAAAAAAGTGGAATAATAGTAGTTAAGAATGAGAACAATGAATTAATCCCTACTAGAGTGCATAATTCATGGCGGGTTTGCATAGACTATAAGAAGTTGAATGACTCCACTAGGAAAGATCACTTCCCTTTGCCTTTTATTGATCAAATGCTTGAGAGATTAGCAGGGAAGAGTCATTATTGTTTCCTAGATAGATATTTAGGATATTTTCAGATTCCCATAGACCCGAGGGACCAAGAAAAGACTATATTTACATGTCCCTTTGGCACATATGCTTATAAAAGAATGCCATTTGGTTTGTGTAATGCCCCTGGCATATTTCAATGTTACATGCTTTCTATATTTTCTGATTTCATTGAGAAATGCATGGATGTGTTCATGGATGATTTTATTGTTTATGGCAATTCTTTTGATGAATGTTTAGTAAGCCTTGATAAAACCTTGTTAGATGTATTGAGAAAAAACTTGTTTTAAAATTTGAAAAGTGCCATTCCATGGTTGATCGTGGAATAGTACTTGGACATCTTATATCTAACAAGGGAATTGAGGTGGATAAAGCAAAAATTGAAGTCATTTTCTCGTTGCCCTACCCACAACTTTAAAAGAACTTCGATCTTTTCTAGGGCATATTGGGTTTTATAGAAGATTCATCAAAGACTTTAGTAAAATTTCTTTACCACTCTCAAAACTTCTGCAAAAGGACACTGACTTTGTTTTCTCTAATGACTATAAAGAGGCTTTTGAATAATTAAAGAATAGGTTAATTTCTCCTCCTGTTCTAACATCACCAGATTGGGATCTTCCATTTGAACTATCATGTGATGCTTCCAATTATGCTGTGGGAGCTATGATAGGTCAAAGGGAAGGTAATCTATCTAGAGTGATTGCCTATGCCTCAAAAACACTTGATGCTGCTCAAATTAATTAAACCACTATTGAGAAAGTGTTGTATGCTATTGTGGTAGCCTTGGATAAATTTAGAGCATATCTAATTAAGTCCAAGGTAGTTATTGTAACATCCCAATTTTCAGGCCTAGAGATGCAGAGATAGCCTAAGATTAAGAGGCTACTAGACCCCTTTTTAGCAGAAGTCCCAGAGGAACGCAAAGAGTTTCAGGGGCTGAGCTGCGAGTAAGTAAAGGTATGGGGACTTATGTGTAAACAGTGGAAGTCCCAAGGGGTAAATGGCCATTTGGGGATAATGTACAGGTCAAAGGTTCAAGAGTTGACCAGTTAGGTCGCGATGATAGAGACGTTGGTCGCGATGAGAGTGTATTATGGTCGCGACTAATATTGGCAGAGAGGATTGGTCGTGACGGATATGTATGTGGTGTCGCGACTAATGAGTAGAATAAGCCTGGTTGCGATTAAAAAGTGATGTGGTCGCGATGAAAGACTGTTATGGTCGCGACTAAAGGATGCTGTGGTCGCGACTAATGAACACAGAAGATGTTATGTCGCGATGAGATGATGGCTAGGTCGCGACTAGTGTCTAAAGTAGTGCCAAGCGTATGGGCCAAGAGTGGTGAAGGTCCAAATGAGATAGTTACCCTGTTAGAGATAGGACTGGGGAAGAGGTCAGATACAGGAAAGGTTATCTGGAGACCATGAGATGGACTGATAAGGTATCCTCATGGGACCCACAAGATGCCACATGGCATTAGAGTAGTGATTGGTGACCTTTTAGTAGAGTAAAGTTACTCGGTTGGCACGAGAATCGAGGAAGTGATCAGATAAGTCTGGAACTTATCTGGATAGCATTGGGAAGCATGTAAGGTCTCTTCCAGTCGCCACATGGCATTAGTCTGGAGAAAGCAGATAAAGCTGAGGGCACGCATTACGAGGTCGGACTCTGGACCGGTGAGTCAGCATGCTGAGGTGTCCAGGAGTTTCAGCATGTGATAAATGTGACGCTGAGGTGTCCCGATGATGCAGTAAAGGAGGAATTAAGGAAAATAGGAAAATCCAGGAAAAACCAGGGCCACAGGATCAGAGTTCCTAGAAATTACAATATTGCCATTGGAGGAGGTTATAAATACCCCCCCTTGCCTTCATTTCCATTCACGCATGGAGAGGAGAAGGGAGAGAAAGAAGAGAGAGAAGGAGAAGGAAGGAAGAGAGAAAGGAGGAAAGGAAGAAAGGAAGTTCTGGCGGAGCTGGAAGCAGAATAAGGATAGTGGAGTACTGCTAAGCTAGCCAGGTAGTAACTAATCCTAGCTTTTATGTAATGCCTTTGTGGTTTGATGTGCTATTGTTTGGTTGGATTGTTGTCTTATATGTTATGTCTGAAGCTCTGCTGTAATGCTATGATCATATGTTATTAAGCATGGAAGCACGCAGCATACTTATCTGTACACAATCACAAGCAAGCACTGTCACACTGCATTACATATATTGTTATGATTGTTGCTACTGAGATTCCCCCGAATCTCATCCCCATACATAACCCATTACAGGGAGGTTATGCTGAAGAGGATTTTGAGAATGCTAAGAGACGCCGTTATGCTTCCGAAGTAAAGACTGAACATCAGTATATGATAAGTACTGTGTACGTATGTGCTGTCTGAGGAGGCTAGAAGTGAGTGGACCTAGCCGGTTTATCTAGTCTTTCCTGGGTACTACGTAGAATGGTAGTTCTCATGAGGGGATTACCGAATCAGTACAGTTCAGTTCTTTGTACAGATAAAGCGTAGCGGTTATGCTTCCGGAGTTTAGGCAGAAAGAGTTGTAATAGAAATATGAGAATTCTATGTATGCTTTGTTGTATATGCCATCTTGTATGACATTATGTTATTCAATGATAAATATTGTTTGGCATATTCAATTTATGTATGGTAAATTAAGGGGTATTTCGCAGGTCCTGAGGAAGCAGTGTTCTGACCTCAGTTTGACCTAGTAAACGGAGGAGTCTGGCCACGAGATTTGGTGAGCCAGTAGTACACATCTGGGGCATTCCGTGGATAGGTATTAAGCCTCATTTGGATGTGTAGAAGGTGAGAAACCAGTTCTCAAAGTAAAGGTTCAGAATGAGAACTTAAGAGTAAAAGTTCAATCTCTGGACTTAAGTTAAGCTAATATTGCTTCCGCAAGTGTACTCTGAGGAGTATAAAGGAGGATGTTTCATTTTGGTATCAGAGCAAGAGGTTCTGGCATAGACCAGAAGGACTCTGGTTCAGAGTATAAGATTATGGCACAGAATAGAAGGTTCTGGCTTAGTGATGCTCTGATAGAGTATTTTCCCTTTAGTGCGTGAGAATGGCATTGGGTCGCGACTAATATGGTTTTAGGTCACGACAAGTAGCTCAAAGAGAGTTTTAGTCGCAACGATTAAGTGTCTAGGTCGCGACAGTTATTTACAGAGAGATTAGGTCGCGACGTGTATATTACAAGGTCACGACGGTATATTGCGAAAAGCTCAGGTTGCGACGGGAAAGGTCTTGTGTCGCGACTGAAGAGTTAAGGTTGCGATGTGAGGAGGCCTATGGTCGCGACGAGTTAGACTCAGGTCTCGACGACAGAAGATTGAGGTCACGACTAAAGGACAGAGATGTTGGGTCGTGATGAGTTGAGTATGATGGTCACTGACTAATGATCACAAAGGATATGAGTCACGACTATCCAATACTCAGGCTGCGACAGACAGTTATTCACATAGAGGTTTAGAAAGCTCAGAGGAGATAAAGCTCCTAGATGAGATGTGTGTTCATTTTTCTTTTTGAAAAGGAAAAAGATGGTGAACATAAGAAAAGAATATAGAGCTTGAGTGGAGGAGCTGTGCATAGAGAAAGCTGGCAACTCCAATGAGGTAGACCCTCTGCGAGTCATCCGTGCTAGGCAGGATGAGCAGCAAAGGATGATGTAAAGGATAATGATGATGAGTTAAGATGAGCTAGCCAGATAGGTAGTATGAGGTTTGCCTAGGAATGAGCCTAGGACATGACCTAAGGCTAGAGACGTGATGGTTAATAGCTAAAGAGCTAATATTCCCTAAGCAGAGGAATTCCATCACGGAGAAGTGATAGACCTAGGGTAGAGTACCCTAGAAAGTAGAAGTGATAGTAAGAGATGATGAATGAGATCTATGCGACTGAAGTTCGCTAGGATCAAGAGAGAGACCGATCAGGAACCACAGTCCAGTCAAGAATAGACTGGGACTGATGGATAGACAGAAGAAGTTAAGAGATAGTAGAAAGGTAGCCACAGATTACGAGATAAAGTGACTCCGCTATTCCCTATGTAAGAGAGAGTGATGAAGGGTTGAGTCTATACCCTGGTAAGAGGGTAGTGTGGCAGCCTAAGTGAAATAGATAAATGTTCAGGATGACTGACCAAGATATGATAGGCAATATGATAAAGAAAATATGCCTTGAGGTTTAGTTAGTCTGATGGATGGTTGAGCAAAGTATGATGATGATATGGCTTATGATGCCATAAGTTATGATAGTTGCATCTCCTTGCAGTTGTCATATGATGACATGCATGTTAGAGTATGCTATGATGAATGGATACTCCCCTTTTGCAATACATGCAGGGTAGAGTATATATGAGTACATATATGAGATGAGAAAGTATGTTTCTCCCATACCATATGATATGAGGATGATATGATTGTATTGAGGATGATAGATAGTCTCAGTTATGGGACGATAAGTTATGATATGATACTCAGACATGATGTATGATTGAGGTTACTCAGATATGATTGAGGTTACTCAGGTATTTCTATAGGCTTGTGAATACAGTACTCAGGGCCATTTCTATTGAAAGGAATGGTAGACAGAAAGTAGCAGATAATAGTAAAGGGATTGTTCTAGATCACTCTTCAGATAAGAGTTGGATCTGGTATAGATTGCTCGCAGTTAGAGCATAGTTCAAATGGCTCACAGTTAGAGCACAGGTTGAAAGATGAGAAGGAACTCCTGAGTAAAAGAGGAAGTAAGTAAAGTCTGGGTAAATAATATGAGGCTATAAAATTTTTAAAATATTTATTTATGGAGTTATCAACAGGTGGAAGCAGTTAACCTTATAACTTAGTCTGTTGGTTTAAGATCTTCTGGAGATATACAGTACAACAGAATCGCAGTTAGATTCTGGAGGGTCGCAGTTAGATCCTAGCATGGCTCCAGGGTCGCAGTTAGATCCTAACAGATTCAGAGTCGCAGTTAGATTCTGAAGAGGCTAACGGTTGATCGCAGTTAGATCCCGAGGTCGCAGTTAGACCTAGCCTAAGGAAAGTAATGAGCCATGAGTTATGAGTACAATGTAGTATCTCTTTGGGAAGATGAATACCAAAGACAAAGTTAAGGTGAGGAAGCTTCACTAGTTGATAAACTCATCCAGAACAAAATTATTGTAATGGTTTTTCTCAGATAGCCTCTACAAACTGAACTTAGCTTTCCCTTAAACGAAGATGGAGTCCAAGTTCGAATCTGAGTACTGAGATTCAAAGTTTTGTAGAAGTATGCCTGAGAAGCAGAGAAGAGAATCCTCTGTGTAATGAGAAGCAGAGAAGAGAATCCTCTGTGTAATGAGAAGCAGAGAAGAGAATCCTCAGTGTAATGAGAACAGAAGAGTATGAGTAGATAGATTCCCCCAGATGAGGATAAAAAGAGACTAAAAGGCTAGAGAAGACCTAGAGAAAAAGGTCTAAGGCAAAACAAAAATAGAACTCAGTTCTATGAGGAAGAGAATGTTAGCCTTATGGTATCTCAAGATAAGTTATGAAAGGGTGATATACACCATGAGATAGCCAGAGTTGGATAGATATGCTATGATAAAGTATCAAAAGCATGCAATGAGATACACGGTAGTAAACGTGTAATATAACATGCATCGAGAAATGTGCATTATATGAACAGACAGAGAGGCTCCCTTTTTGGTAGGGATCATATGTTTAAATGTTATGCTATGAAAGAGAATAGAAAATGAGAGCTTTCACTCCTTGCATGAGATGCTAGGCCTTATGTTATGCTAAAACTATGCAAGCTCCGAGTGTTAGAGCTGTGCCTAGTTAGAACAGGAATGCTTGAGCTCCAGCATTAGAGCTTTGCATTCATAAGCAGGTATGCAGTCCTGCAGTATGTTGGCCAGGCATTATACATAGATGCTGTTATTTAAGAGTAGGTGCTCTTGTTTAGCAGCAAAGTAATGAAAGAATAGCTGCGTAAGTCCTCTCTCTGTATGAAGTTAAGTGCAAAGAAAGATGAAATGTTGCAGATGTTAAAGCAGTTTGGGAGATATTAAGAGAAGTAATAAGAGATAAATGCTTAAAGTATGTTGCTGAAAGAGATATGATGAGTAGAAACTCCCGAATACAGTAATATTCGAGAGAATTTCATATGAAAGAAATGGACACTGCTTATAAAGTGCAGTAAGTGATCCATAAGAGAAAAGCAGATTTTAAACTCTGATTGAGTTGACCCGAGAAAGAGAAGCATGATATGAAAGAAATGTAAAGTTTTATGATAAGGAACTTTGCCAGATATTGAGTAAATTTGGCTATGGTACTGATTAAATTTCGAGGATGAAATTTATTTAAAGGGGAGGAGAAATGTAACATCCTAATTTTTAGGCCTAGAGATGCAGAGATAGCCTAAGATTAAGAGGCTACTAGACCCCTTTTTAGCAGAAGTCCCAGAGGAACGCAAAGAGTTTCAGGGGCTGAGCTGCAAGTAAGTAAATGTATGGGGACTTATGTGTAAACAGTGGAAGTCCCAAGGGGTAAATGGCCATTTGGGGATGATGTAAAGGTCAAAGGTTCAAGAGTTGACCAGTTAGGTCGCGTTGATAGAGACGTTGGTCGCGACGAGAGTGTATTATGGTCGCGACTAATATTGGCAGAGAGGATTGGTCGTGACGGATATGTATGTGGTGTCGCGACTAATGAGTAGAATAAGCCTGGTTGCGATTAAAAAGTGATGTGGTCGCGACGAAAGACTGTTATGGTCGTGACTAAAGGATGTTGTGGTCGCGACTAATGAACACAAAAGATGTTATGTCGCGATGAGATGATGGCTAGGTCGCGACTAGTGGCTAAAGTAGTGCCAAGCGTATGGGCCAAGAGTGGTGAAGGTCCAAATGAGATAGTTACCCGGTTAGAGATAGAACTGGGGAAGAGGTCAGATACAGGAAAGGTTATCTGGAGACCATGAGATGGACTAATAAGGTATCCTCATGGGACCCACAAGATGCCACATGGCATTAGAGTAGTGATTGGTGACCTTTCAGTAGAGTAAAGTTACTCGGTTGGCACGAGAACCGAGAAAGTGATCAGATAAGTCTGGAACTTATCTGGATAGCATTGGGAAGCATGTAAGGTCTCTTCTAGTCGCCACATGGCATTAGTCTGGAGAAAGCAGATAAAGCTGAGGGCACGCATTACGAGGTCGGACTCTGAACCGGTGAGTCAGCATGCTGAGGTGTCCAGGAGTTTCAGCATGTGATAAATGTGACGCTGAGGTGTCCCGGTGAGGTGTCCCGATGATGCAGTAAAGGAGGAATTAAGGAAAATAGGAAAATTCAGGAAAAACCAGGACCACAGGATCAGAGTTCCTAGAAATTACAATATTGCCATTGGAGGAGGTTATAAATACCCCCCTTGCCTTCATTTCCATTCACGCATGGAGAGGAGAAGGGAGAGAAAGAAGAGAGAGAAGGAGAAGGAAGGAAGAGAGAAAGGAGGAAAGGAAGAAAGGAAGTTCTGGCGGAGCTGGAAGCAGAATAAGGATAGTGGAGTTCTGCTAAGCTAGCCAGGTAGTAACTAATCCTAGCTTTTATGTAATGCCTTTGTGGTTTGATGTGCTATTGTTTGGTTGGATTGTTGTCTTATATGTTATGTCTGAAGCTCTGCTGTAATGCTATGATCATATGTTATTAAGCATGGAAGCACGCAGCATACTTATCTGTACACAATCACAAGTAAGCACTGTCACACTGCATTACATATATTGTTATGATTGTTGCTACTGAGATTCCCCGAATCTCATCCCCATACATAACCCATTACAGGGAGGTTATGCTGAAGTGGATTTTGAGAATGCTAAGAGACGCCGTTATGCTGCCGAAGTAAAGACTGAACATCAGTATATGATAAGTATTGTGTACGTATGTGCTGTCTGAGGAGGCTAGAAGTGAGTGGACCTAGCCGGTTCATCTAGTCTTTCCTGGGTACTACGTAGAATGGTAGTTCTCATGAGGGGATTACCGAATCAGTACAGTTCAGTTCTTTGTACAGATGAAGTGTAGCGGTTATGCTGCCGGAGTTTAGGCAGAAAGAGTTGTAATAGAAATATGAGAATTCTATGTATGCTTTGTTGTATATGCCATCTTGTATGACATTATGTTATTCAATGATAAATATTGTTTGGCATATTCAATTTATGTATGGTAAATTAAGGGGAAATTCGCAGGTCCTGAGGCAGCAGTGTTCTGACCTCAGTTTGACCTAGTAAACGGAGGAGTCTGGCCACGAGATTTGGTGAACCGGTAGTACACATCTGGGGCATTCCGTGGATAGGTATTAAGCCTCATTTGGATGTGTAGAAGGTGAGAAACCAATTCTCAAAGTAAAGGTTCAGAATGAGGAACTTAAGAGTAAAAGTTCAATCTCTGGACTTAAGTTAAGCTAATATTGCTTCTGCAAGTGTACTCTGAGGAGTATAAAGGAGGATGTTTCAGTTGTTTACACAGATCATGCAGCAGTCACGTATTTATTCCACAATCCTCAATCTAAAACAAGACTCCTACGATGGATGTTACTGCTTCAAGAGTTTGATATAGAGGTAAGGGATCGAGTTGGAAATGTGAACCACGTTTCAGATCATCTAAGCAGATTACCAATAGAGACACGGGGAGTACTTAGTTCTGATCTTATTTGTGATTCTTTCCCTGATCAGTCTCTTTGTTTGGTTGCTGTTATAAAGCCTTGGTATGCTCATTTGGTTAATTTCATTAAAACTGGCCTAATCCCTTCTCATTTGACTAATTTTAGGCCCAAAAGCTCAAGAGTGAATCTAAATACTTCATTTGGGATAGACCTTTTCTGTGGAAGCTGTGCTCAGACCAAGTGTTAAGACGATATGTCCCAGATCAAGATCACAATCAGTTTTAGAAGCATGCCATTCATGGGCTTGTGGGGGTCATTTTGGAGGGAAAAGGACTGCACGTAGGGTCCTTGAATCCAGTTTCTATTGGCCTACCCTTTTTAAAGATGCTTTTGAGTTTTGTAAAGCTTGTGATAGGTGCCAGAGATTTGGAGGGATTAGTAAGAGGCACGAAATGCCATAACACCTTATTCTGTTTTGTGAGGTTTTTGATGTATGGGGGATAGACTTCATAGGACCTTTTCCACCTTCAGCAGGGTTTCAGTACATTTTATTGGCTGCAGACTACTTATTTAGGTGGGTAGAGGCCATCCCCATAAGGCTAGATGATGCCCAAATAGTTTTGAAGTTCCTAAGGTCTCACATCTTTAGTAGGTTTGGAGTACCAAGAACAATAATTAGTGATCAAGGTACCCATTTTTGCAATAAGTTGATCAATAACCTATTGGCAAAATATGGTATAACTCATAAAGTATCAACCCCATACCACCCTCAAACTAATGGTCTAGCTGAGATGTCTAATAGGGAAATAAAGCATATACTGGAGAGGATTGTCAAGCCATCCAATAAGGACTGGAACTTAAGACTAGATGATGCTTTATAGGCGTACAGGATAGCTTTTAAAACCCCTCTAGGCATGTCCCTGTATAGGACAGTTTTTGGAAAAGCTTGTCATATGCCTGTGGAGATAGAGCACAAGACTTTTTGGGCAGTGAAAGCTTGCAATGAGAACCTTGAAGAAGCCAGTTCAAACAGGTTATTGTAGATTCAAGAGCTAGAAGAGATTCGATTGGATGCATACAACAGCTCTAAAATCTATAAACAGAAGACAAAGTTATTCCATGATGCTCATAGTCTGAGAAAGAAGTTTAAGGAAGGAGATCGAGTGTTAAGGTACTAAGCTAGATTCAAGTTCAAACATGGCAAATTCAAAACTAGCTGGGATGGACCTTACACAGTTGTTAAAGTCCACGAGTTTGGGATGATTGAGTTGGAAGAGGAAGCGACAGGCAAAATTTTTTAGGCCAATGGTCATCATTTGAAACTTTACAAGGAACCTATTTCGTCACCTTGAGGCCAGGTTGTCTCTTTCCTATCTCCTACCTTTTACACATGCTTCTATTTATGATATTTGCTATGTTAGGTTGAGTATAGGAAAGGGATGATTCAGTAGATTAGATTCTATTTTCAGTTTAGTTCTGTTTGTCTTTAGTTTATTTCTGTTTATTCTAGGATGATTTCTATTTTGAATAACACCTCGTTACTGTCCATGTGTTACACACTCTTCAATGAATACCCTTTCATCCACACACTCACATGCATGAATTTAGCTTACCCATCCTGTCATCTTTGCTTTACTTGTATTGCTTTGTATGACTTGAATGTGACTGCGAGTTTATTGCGAAAATTACATTGAGCGTTATGATTACCTACTATATTGAGGCTAGATTTAACTGATAACATTATCAATTTCTCGGTTCTGTTGATAGTGAGGACACTATCACGTTTAAGTATGGGGGAGGATGTTTTACTTTTGCTTTTGTAATTAATCCAATATTTCATCACAAAATTTTTGTTTTTGATCTTAATATGTGGTGAATTGCTAAAAATTGGACCTCCCCCTTAAACAAAATTGTTAATTGGTAAAAAGGATTTAGCGTGAAAACCATTTTTGGACTTTGAAAAGTGTGACTTGGTAGTCTCTGTGAAAAATGGTCGCAACATATGTAATTTATGGTCACGACCTGTGATGGAATTTTGGACTAACATGCTCTCTGTGAACTACAGTCGTGACCTATGTGCTGTATGGTCGCGACAATACCTCTCTGTCGATTCACATCGCGACATGAATACCTTCTTAGTCACAACTGTTCCTCTCTGTGTATTTGAGTCTCGATAGGAAATTTCATTAGTCGTGACCAATGTTTGAAAATTTCTAAACATTTTAAGTCGCAACCCAAGTTTGAAAAAAATGTCCAATTACCTTCTCTTTGCCTTGTGCAATGCTAGAAAGAAGGATTTCTTTTGAATTACTAAGATGCTTTCATAAATGATTCATTGTCCCCTTATTTCAAAACCTTTTTAGTCCTTCGAAACCATTGCCACACTTGAATTTTTCTCTGAGAATCTTGGAAATCGAATTTGAAACACCTAAACTTTTGCTATTGAATTTGGGATTATTACATGATTCTAAGTGATTACTCTGGAACTTTTAAATCATCGTTTAGAGGGTTTTTAGTTGTGATAAGTGTTCTAATTCCTAGTGAATGATGAACTCTGTTTGAGAATTTAGCTAATGAGCAATTTAGATCAAAACCCTAGTTGGAAGGATTCTCGGCCTAAATTTCTATATTGAGTGATTATTCAATTGGTTTATATCCTCTAGAACTTGTCTTGGCTCTGAGTTGAGAATGACTTGCTCATTTATGAATTGAACATGATAAAGGCATTCATTTCTAAACCCTTTTATCCCAAACACAAGCCCACTGCATATTATATCCTTAGTCACCCCCTTTGAGCCCATCATTTTTCTTTCATCCATCATTTATATAGAAAGTCATATATGCATAAACTTTATTTGCAAAATAAAATTCTATTCATGTCAAAAATTCATTATTGTTGTGATGTGTGCTACAGGTTCTATACATGAGGTGCCAAATAAAAGAAAACGAGAAAAAAAGCATGTTGCACTGAAAAAAAAAGAGAGGACAGTGTAAGAAATGATGCACGAAAATAAAATAAAAAGAAAAGAAAAGATAAATGAAGAAGGAACTATTATTAACTCTTATTAGCACAATTATCACTTCTAGATCTCTAGAGACATGAATTCATGCTACATATTCATTGTTAAATGCATGTAGTACTTTCTATTCTTTATATTCCATTCCAGGTAGCCCATCTCCATCATTATAACCCTAAAAGACCTCTTTATTCTTTGAATAAGTGCTATATAGTTGCTGAGATTTAGAGCCAATACAAGCATATGGTAGGATATTTTCCAATTTGAATTTGAGTGAAAGAACCCTAACAATGAGAGGATAGAGAGAGCTAAACACTTACATCCTTAAAGAGAATCTATTGCGCTCATACAATTGAGGTTGATTTCATTTAGTAGTTGATTACTTGGCATTGCTCACATTATCACCTCTGCATTCCCAAAAGATGGTGGATTAATTATTTTCAAGTCACACTATGGATTATGTTATTATCTTGGATTTAATAGTGTTGTTCTAGATGTAATTCATTTTTTTGTCCAGGAGTACAAAGGTTCAAGTGTGGGGGAATTGATAAGACACATTTTGTATATGGTTTCTATGACAATTTTGAGAGTTTTGTTATGACTTTACCATTCATTTCATGCCTTAAATTGTACTTTTGTGTATTACCTGATTGTGGGGGCAATGTGCTAATTAAAGGGTAAAATGGTAAATTAACCTTCCAAACTGCATATATTTTGTTATTTATTGATTTGAACTTTTACAGCAAGCTTTTATGTTGAATTGCAGGCATTTTGGAAAAGAGCAAGGACCAGGAAAGGAATCACAAGTCAATGGAAGTCAAGTCACGCCTCTGTGCTTTATAGTCGCGACCCAAGTGTCCAAGGTCGCGACCTTACTTCTTATGGAATATTCTCAATGTTCATAGGCCATGACCAAAACACGGATATGGTCATGACTAAAGTACGAAATCACTAAAACTGCGTATTTTGAATTAGGTCATACTGATATAAGAAGAGACGGAAGCCGCTGTCATGGGGGATGTTGTTTTTTAGACCTGATTAGGCTAAGAAGCAGGACTCGAGTGCTCTCTACATCTTTCCACAGATTTCTACACACCTTCCCCACATATTCCATCCTTCTACACCTTCCCACAGATTTCTACACATCTGTACACCATTCATCCTTCATCTCTTCATTATTTCTTCATGGCATCACATTTGAACAGCGATTGCAGTGCAGTAGAAGTCATGAAAGGCTAAACCTTTAGTCTCTTGGTGATAGATCTAATATCTTGAGCTCACGGACTGAAACGAGGAGTTTGTACTGTTCTAATTTGTATTCCTTTACATGTTATGATTGCTGCTAGATCTTTGGTTTTCATTCTATGTTTAAGGATTGAATATCGATTGATCATTCTCAAATTAGACTGTTGTATTTGATTCTGGATGATTTGAACGTTTGCTTTCAATTTAATATTTTAGTTTTGATTTTAAGAAAGTTGGGTTATTTTCAGCGATCGTTGCAAATCAATTCAATTGCTTGAAACCTAGGGTTTTCGATCGACGACCATTCGAGGGCGTTCTCATCAATCTAGGGTTAATTATATGCTAAGTGGTTTCTAACAGTTCACTAATAGTTCTTAAACTAGCTTTGATTAAAGGAGTTTAAGGAATATTAGGGTTCTGGACTCAATCGATCGATTGAGGTTTTTCTTTGAGACTTAGTGATTTAAAAGTCCAATTTAACATAAGAGCAAGGATAGATAAGTTTTCATCATCAAGAGTCTACCATTACATATTTCTCAAACAAACCAACTCTTCTCATCTCAATCAAAAGAAAATCCAAAAACATTTACTTTCTTGCAAATTAATTTTATCAAGCACCCAAAATCCTAAAACCATTTTTACCTTTACTCAGGTTTTCATCGATTTTGACATCCAATTTGCTAGGTTTCTAATAGAAAGGATCCTTGAGAAGAATGATAGGGTTGTGCCTTATACTACATTATATTGGGTGCAACTAACTTTATTTTGATGGCTTGGACTGCGACAATCTGAGAGCTTCGTCAGAAGCTCTGCCTTCGTAACACACCGTCTAAAACTCGTTGAAGAAGAAGACCTAGATATGTGATAACCCATACATATGCTAGTCATTCTCTATTGTTAAAGCCTATCATTCTCGCATCTAAAGCTCGCCAAAGAAGAAGACCCAGATCTGCGATGGTAGGTGTCTGTTTCTTTGTTTCTGGGTTTTATTTAAATATATTTCTGATCACTTTTGACTAGGTAAGTCAAAGGAATTGTGACGATATTTCTGTGATGTCTTCAATTAGATAACGACGTTTCTGGATTTTTATTTCTTTGTATATATTTAGGTTTTCGTTTCATTCATTTATGGGTTCTATTTAAATATATTTCTATTTACTTTTGAGCAGGTAACCCGAAGAAATTGTGACGATGTTTTTGTGATGTCTTCAATTAGATGACGGTGTTTATGGATTTTTGTTTCTGTGTATATATCTGAGTTTTTGTTCCTTTCATTTCTAGGTTCTCTGACTTTTTCTTTTTTCCTCTTTTTTGTTCTCTGCTTACGTTTTATAGGTACCTATTCTTCTTCATCACTCTCCTCCTCTTTCAGATTTGTGATGAAGAAGGCAATAATTTTAGTGCGTTAATGGGAAAACTAGTTTAGAAGCTTCTCTTGAAGGGAATTGGAAGACACGGAGCGGAAATTAACTTTAAAAATTTTTCCATTCCCAGCCAGGATCTACCGAATGTGTTTAAGTCAAGGAGAAAGAAGTTTTACCTTCGGTTTCAAGCTTTGGTCGCGACCTCAGTGTCCACTAGTCGCGACTCTTCGCCTCTGGAACTTTCAGTCGTGACCTCCTCAGCTTCTAGTCGCGACCTGTCTCCTCTGGAGTTTTTAGTCGCGACCTACTCTGCTTCTCGTCGCGACCTGACGTCTCTGGAGTTTGTAGTCGCGACCTCGTCAGCTTCAAGTCGCGACCTGCCTCTTCTTTTCGGATTTCTGACGTTCAGATGCCCGTATGGTCACGACCTCAGCGTGTTCTGGTCGCGACCTGTCTTCGTGTCTGGTTCGATCACAAGAAGTCGACAGCTCAGATCGGCTTCCTCTACCGGTATCCACACGAACAGCGTTCCAATCGCGAACGACGTGCTAGCGCCTCTTGTCCCTCCAGGGCTTTCTAGAGATTCCGTACTCACCGTCTCTATTTCAGCAGTTTCTTATCTGCAAACCTTTTGCACTCTCCCTAGCCCCCTTTTCTCACGTCTGAATGTGTGTGTAGAGAGATGTGTTGTGTGTAGAACCCTAGCTCCTAATGTCAAATATATAGGAAGCTATCGGGCTTCTAATAGGGCCGGGCTTCAGAATTAATCTTATATTAATTCTGAATTAATACAATATCATATATTGCATAATAAGAAACTAATTAAATAAATATGGTTTATATTAAATCCGTCCCACATATTTAATTCACCTATTTATTTAATTTAAAATAAAGACAAGACAGAATTATATTTGATTTATTCTCATAAATCAAATTTGAGATATCTTATCAATTTGAATTTCAAATTCAAATAGATCATATCCATTTAAATTCAAATTCAAAAGTGATAGAGATTTAATTTATCCTTATAAATTAAATCTTATAAATATCTCTTATATTATATATAATATATATATACTAATTTATATATATATAAAATATATATCCACCCTAGATTATTCATTGAATCTAGACATATCTTTGATTCAATGAATCTGGACATCATAGCTCGCATTGGGCTATTTTGTGTGCGACCCTGTAGGCCCATATGAAGTTGGCAGTGGGCCAGTTACTATACTGACCCACAAGTCGTAAGCGGTCTCTAGCAAGGCATTAGGACTACCCAAAACATATGAGGATCGTTAAACGATGTAACCTTTCATACAACCATATCACGTCCCTTTTGTCACACGATATTTCGGTCAAGGATGAGGCATGGAGAACGTCATCCTCCTGTTCCTGACCGTTACTTTCTCGATCCTTGAGTAGTCTGAATATAGAAATGGAACTACCCTTCCATTCCAGTATGGCCATACATTTCTCAGACTCACTCATCGAGGGGCCCAGTAATATCTCTCGACGAATGTGAGGGACAAATTCCATCTTGACCATTCACATTCCTCCGCATGAAAAACCACTAAGCCCGAACATAGCCTTTATGATCACTCGGTCAAAAGTGACTTTTGACTAGGTCAAAGCTGAGCGTTCGTCATGTAGGAATCCATGATGATCTCAGGTCAAAGGGCATAATGACATGGATTGTATATGAGAGAAGCTTATGACTTGACCCATGCAGCTCTCTCATAGCGGGTCGGTCCAACACCCTGTACTCTTACATGTGCTTATGACTTTGATTTATATCTCTATATATCTTCAAAGTCATACTGGTCTTATTTCATCTCTGCTCCCACATAGATGACCGACCAGGGACATTTAGGATAAGATCATGAGTTATCCAAGGATGGTCATCACAGTAAACATGCAAATAATGTGATAACCTGATACAATGATTGGCCCCTAGGGCACAATTTCCAACATCTCTAATCTAAACCTAGAGTTTTTTATTATAATTTTTTTATTTTTACATTACTTTTTAAACCGGTTGTATGGAATAACCATTTTAAAAAAGCTGAGTTTCTACACCAGTCATTTACAACCGGTGTAGAATATCAGAATTTCTACATGGGCTGTTTCTACACCGGACCAAGGTACGATGTAAAAGCCTATTTTTAACCGGTTTAGAAAGCCTATTTTCTAGTAGTGATTTGTAGAATTTATAATAGAATTTAAGGTGAATTAGGCACCCTATAAAGGCTATACGTGATTTTCTTTGGATTTGAGCCAACTAAAGACTTGGGCTTAGACTGGGCCTAGGGTGGCATTCCAAGAGGCCCAAAAATTAGAAGGCCCAAGTACATTAAAATAATATTATAGTAATTTTTAGTAAAGTATAATTAATTGGTTATAGTTATATCTGAGAAATTGATGTGATAAAGGGATTTTTATCAGTATTCTTTCAGACAGTGTTCCCCAAACAAATAATACCATTGGAACACATAAAAATTATTAGACTAAAGGACGATCTAATAATTTAGAAAAATCCCTCAATAAGGTATAAGATTGGACAGAATTAGATTGAATAACTCTAGAATATCCCATAGCTCTCTAGAAGTAGTAAGATGGTGTCTGAGGAGTCCCATGGGGCCCACCAAATATGCCACATATTGGCCATTTCAAGGAGGAGAACTTTAATCCAAGTAATTAGGAATAAAATAATCAAAGAAAGAGGTTAATCCATAATTAAACTCTTAATCAACCAAGTAGAAGCAAGACTAGGGCATTATAATAATTAACAATTTACCAAGGGTAGTTTAGACCCATGAGCCTTAAAATTTACTATAAATACGCCTTCCCTTTGTAAAACTGTGAAGCAAGAGAACATGAAGGGGAAACTCTTGTGGTTTGAAAACTAAAGTAATTCAAAGAGAAATTCAAGGTACGTAGAGATCAAGCAAGCTAGCAATTAAGGTAAGTAATCTATCCTAGCTTATATTACTTCAACTTAAGAGCTTGAATTTAGGATTTTAATAGATGAAATTTGAGATATTTCCTTTGGTTTGTTGCTGGATGAAACCCTAGAGGAAAGGGGGAAGAGGAAAATAAAGTTAGGATTATATAATCTTAACCTAGATAAACTTAGATTGATGGTTATTACTTGAATTAATTGTGTAATGCTTGAAATCCCACATTAAGAGGCCATTCAGCCAAGGGCAGTACTTGATAAGGAAGAAGAGTTTTGATGATTTTGATGCTTCCATTGAGTCCAGAAGGAGAATTGTGTAGAGTTGAAACAAGAGTTGGAAGCATTAAAATCAAAAGTAGAATATTTGAAAATTTTCTCACCCTATTCAGCCACTATTCAATTTTTTAAGAGGACTTGAAATTTTCCAAATCTGAGTCCATATTTGGATTTCTTGGGCAAAATTGTGTGGGATATAGTCAAGGCACAACTAATTCAAAGGGTAAGGTAATTAACCAAAAATAAAGAAAGTTAAAGCTTTAGTGGTTTAGGGGTTGAAACCAAGCTATTGAAGTTAAGTTTTAACTTGATTAGAATGGATTCTAATAAGTGTATTACTATACTTGTTTAGGCTTTGATGTTTCTAAAAGAGGAGACAAAAAGGCAAGAAGGAAAAGTTTAAAGGAAAATTATCTAAAGGTAGTAAGCTTACCTAACTTGTATGCTTATGTTGCTTGGATGTTTTATGTGATTGTTGCTTGATTTGATTATGTGAAGTATGAATGATTGATGGTGCTCTATTTCTTTGTATGCTATGGCCATATGTTATAATTAAGGAACATAGAAGCATGCAAATGTATCATTATGCAAGCATGATCATTAAAGAGAACACATGTTAACATCAAGCATTTAGTTGTATACATTGTATGGTACCGTTTACTATAGAGCTTTCTCCAAAAATCTCACCCCTTTCCATTAAACAAAAATTACAGTAGGACCTTCTCATGGAGTAGATAAAGATAAATGAAGATGTTATGAAGCATGAACGGCTTAATGTATATGTAGTTTTTATCATAGCATGTAATGTGTATAAAAGCACAATGTTCAATTCTAACAGTGTTTTGTAAGAGCTCAGGAAAAATAGTTAACATTTGAATAAATTTATAAGAAATTGAGTGATCATAGTAGACATGTTAATCTTAATTTTGATATATATTGTGCCTTATTTGGACATCTCTGCGCCAAGAAATAATTTTACAAATCAGTGGACCAAATCTGGAAACTGGGAAAAATGACCAAATGAACAGTGAATTTTGGGCCCAACTACCATTGACTCAGAGCGTGGTCAATGAAACATCCTACTTTTACCCTCTCAGAGTACGTATTGGGAAGCGTATTTGATTAGCGGAAGCATTACGTTGGCCAAAAAATTAAAATTTTAAAACTTACTTCTCGGGTACTGTCCATTAGGAAATTTTTAGATTGACATTCCAACTTTAAAAATTCATAACTAATTATAGAAAAATCATATGGAGGTGGTCTAAATTCATAATTAATCTATTTCATATCTCTTTAAGGGAAAAATATAAATATGGACATTTACTTTGCCAATCAATACAGTTAAATCGTAAAATTTTACTGTTCATATGTCAAATTCTACAAATTCCAAATTCTGTCTTGTAAATTTGGAAATTCGTTTCTCTTAATATACACATACAAATAAGGCATATTAACTATGAATTTAAATCTCTATATGTTTAATATATGCTCATAAAATTTTGTGAATTAATTCTTTCATTTGCTAGGTCAAACTGAAGCCACAACAAAATTGCTTTAGGACCTACGTTTTTACCATTTCAGTTTCCTTTCTTTAATTTCCAATAAATTGTTCCAGCATGCATAAACCATCTCTCTGGCTTCTCATACATTCATATACATCATAGATTATGCCATAATTATTTCATACATTTTTATCACATAAATAGGCACTTAACATGGCATTTACGTACATGAAAATTCATAGCATATGCTAGGACATCAATTACTTCACTTTCTTTCTTCCATGTTGTGTTTCCCTTCATGCATATATTTTCCATCATGCTAGACCTAAATTTGTTGGTTGGGGGAGGGTGAGATTCTAGGGAATCTCAGTAGCAAATATTACTACTTAAATATGCAAGATAGATGCTAATACATGTTATGCAATTCATTAAACTTTCTTGATTTAGTGACATGCTATCATGCTATAAGCTTTGTATAAAAATACATGGCCATGGGAAACATGTTATTCATAACATATTCAACATCCTTCATCATGTCGCAATATCATTCAATTATCATATACATGTCAACACATAAGCATACCACATCAAACACATAAAGAGGTAAGTCCACTACCTTATCCATAAGCTTTGTCTCTTGTTCTTGCACTTGCTCCCTAAGCTTCCAACCATGCATACCTTCGGTCAACCACTTCCTAACATCCTCTTGGATGTTTCAATTTCCTAAAAACAATCATATTCATCACATAATTCATTAGGACCATGAATTCAAACAATGTTCAAGACTATCCTTCTTGGACTCTTAACTCTTTAATTTAACTTTAGGGATTTCTATCCATCTTCCTAAAAACCACTTCCATAGGTCAATCCCACACAATTTTTCATGAGGAATCTAAATATGAGCTTAGATTTATAAAAACCAATCTCCTTCCCCATGAACTGGACAGAAACCGTGGGTACCCTCCAAGAAATCCAAAATTTCTCATATTGATTCCAATGCTTCCAATACTTGTTTTTCTACTTTTTCCCACACAATTTTTCATTTTGAAACAATTGAAATCATCAGAATCATGAAATTCCCCTATATGAATAGTGATATATATAGAGCATCCAAGAGCATAAACCCACATTTGCATACATGAATTTTCAAGCTAATACTACTTGATTCTATCTTGCTTCTACTTGTCTAAGCTTTGTATAACATAAAATTCATCCTTTCCCCAAAATTTATCATTTCTTCTAGCAGCATATAGGGAGGAATAAAATATTTTCTAACCATTAAATCTAACAACTAATCCTCCCACTAGAAGCTTAAACACTTAAGGAGAAAGATTACCTTAGATGCTTACTTTTTTGCCTCTTGAGTTGCCTTGTTCTTGGCTTGAGTTTTCATTTTGCAAGAGGTTCCCCATGGGTTCTTTGTGCTCATGATTTATGCAGAAACATCATGGTATTTATAGAAAAATCTCATGAAAAATAAATGGCCAAGATCACTTTGTGCACTATTTAATCTAATGACTCATAATTGCTCTTACATCAAACTTGACCACTAAGCCAATTTGAGATAAAATCACCTGATAAAAATCTTCTCTTCCCCTTGCCTTGGATGCCATGTGTGAAGTTTTGTGGGTCCTACCATGTGAAAACCTTAATTCTTACTTTATTCCTTTTTCTTTTCTTTTTCAAAAATTCATAAATTACTCATTATTGGACTTGGGCTCCAAGATAACATTTGGGACTTATTGGGCTTCCCTAGGATAAAATATTGGGCCTTTCTTAGGTCTAATTGGTAATTGGCATAAATCTCAAGGCACTTTCCTTACACCGATATCTTTAAATTACCCTGATCTTGAAATAAATGCTAGACACCTCTTTTAATGGTTCTAACATTTTTAGAAATTCATTCTAATATAAAATCAATTCCCTACAAAGTCTTATAATTTTTTGAAGTCCTAATAAAAATTCACTACAGTTCCTGAAAACCCTTTATCGGTGTCCTATTTCACCTTAAATTCTATAATTAATTCTACAAGACTCTTTTTTGTCTTTTATCAATTTTATAAATCCTCATATTAATTATATTAATTTACTATAAAATTTCATCTGATTCTAAGGTCTAAAAAATATTGTAATAATTTTTCTAAACTTCAAAAATTTATATCAATTCATCGGGACCTTAAATCAAAATTTGGTGTTACGTTAAATTGATCAAAATAATTTTCTCTATTTATCATTAAAATTTGGGACTGAACTACTTCTGGACAGTTTTGGGCTTTTTTTGGCTCAACTTTCTAATAATTGCAATTTTGCCCCTGAACTTTTGACAAATTACATTTTAGTCCTTCAAACTTTCTAAAATTACACTTAAAAGCCCAAACTTTATCTCTATATTTTATTTTGTACCATGGACCTTTTAAACTTTTTAGTTTAGTCCGTTTCTCTCTTTAAAACTCATCTAACCTTTATCATTCATGCTAATCATCGTTATAATCCCTTTCAAAACTCTTTCCTTTATCTATCCCTTACAGTTCCACTGTCTATTTGATACAGATAGGAAAAAATTAGGATATGACAGTCAACGACTTATTTTTCCTTAAAGAGGCTTAAGTTAGTTAAGCATAGCAACTTGAACCACTTCGTTTTAATTTTTCTAGAATTAATTATGAATTTCTGAAGTTGAGTCATCTGTCTAGAATTTTACCAAATAAACAGTAACTCCTGGATACAAATTTTATATTGTGCAATTAGACTTCAATGACCCTATAAGTAGTTCCAGATGCTACCATTTAGGCCCTGAGACGTAGGAAAATAAGGTGCTATAGTTTTGGTCATGACGGATGTAACATTCCAAATTTTCCCTATATGTATAAGACCGATAGAGTAAAAATGTTATAAAGGGATTGGGATGATAATCAGAAGAAAATATAATTATTAGATAAGGTTTAAGTCAAAGAAAGTGAGAAGGTATAAAGTTATAAATCCAAAGAGACTAAACTACAAATAGTTAAAGTTCAGAGACTAAACTATAAATAGTGAAATTTCAGGGACCAAATTGCAAATAGTGGAAAGTTCAAGGACCTAAGTGGAGTTTTGAGATTTTAGATGCCAAAATGGAATTTTAAATTTGGTAGAAAGTGACTAAAATAGAATTTGGTAATTTCATGGACTAAAGTGCAATTTTACCAAATTCAGGGGGAAAATGTAATTATGGAAAGTTGAGCAAAAAAAGGCGAAAAATTGCCTAGAAATGTTACAGTCCCAAATTTTACCAGAAAATAGATAATACAATTTGGGCCAAGCATATCTCTCAAAATTCTGATTTAATATCCCGATAAATTGATATTAATTTTTGAAGTCTAGAAATTAGTACAGTATCTTTCGGATAGATAAAATTTTACAATAAATTATTATAATTAATATAAGAATTTATGAAATTGATAAAATTTAAAAATGAGTCCTGAAACATCCTTAATCTCGTACATCTAAGGGACTATTTGGTAGCATTTAAAACCACTTAGGTGACCTTTGAAGTCCATTAGCTAAATCTGGAATTTTTACTCTTGGCGAGTTACTGTTCATATGGTATTCCAGATTAGGCAACAAACTTTGGAAAATCATAATTAATTCTAGAAACTTTGGAATGAGGTGGTTCAAAATTCTACTCGAATCTAAACATCATGAAATTTAATGGAAAAAATAATTTTTTGACCAAATGCTTAGCCAATTGATACAGTTTATTCGTCAAAGTTTACTATTTATTTGGTCAAAAATCCTAAAAATAGATTTTGGTCCCCATTTTTGGAAAATTTGTTCTATTGGTTCCCTTATTCAAAGGAGACGTATTACATATGGATTTAAAGCTCCATATGTGTACTTTAAGATCATAAAATTTTGTGAGTTAATTCTTTCATTTGCTAGGTCAAACTGAAGCCATAACAAAACTGCTTCAGGACCTATGCTTTTACCATTTCAGTTTCCTTTCTTTAATTCTCAATAATTGCTCCAACATGCATAAACCATCTCTTTGGTCTCTCATACATTCATATACATCATGGACACATTCTGTAATTATTTCATATATTTCCATCACATAATTATACACTTTACATAATTAGGACAAACCATACATCATAGGTGAAAGTATCAAATTGTTCACTTTCTTTCCTCCATTCTTTAGCTCTTCTCTATGCATACAATTTCCCATCATGCTTGACCTAAATTGGTTGGTTGTGGGAGGGTGAGATTCTATGGAATCTCAGTAGTAAACATTACCACTTAATTATGCAAGATGGATTCTAATACATGATATGTAATTTCATTAAATTTTCTTCATTTAGTGACATGCTATCATGCTATAAGCTTTGTATAAAATGCATGGCCATGGAAACATGTTATTCATAACATATTCAACATCATTCATCATGTCACAACATAATTCAATCATCATATATATATCAACACATAAGCATACCACATCAAGCACATAAAGAGGTAAGTCCACTACCTTGAACTTAAGCTTTCTTCCTTATTCTTGCACTTGCTCCCTAAGCTTTCCAACCATGAAACCTTTATGTCAACCACTTCTCAACATCTTCTTGTATGTTTCAAGGTCCTAAACACATTCATATTCATCACCTAATTCATTAGGACCATGAACTCAAGCATTATCCAAGACTATCTCTCTTGAACATTTAACTAACATAACTTTCTTTAATCTTTACCAATAGACTTGGCCTTTGAATCAATTGATGTCTTCACTTTACCCTACACAATTTCACCTTTTGAATCCATTTATGAGCTTAGAATCATGAAATTTCAGCTCCTAAGCACTGTTCTGTACAGATTTGAAAAATATGCACAATTCTTTCAAAAGTTCTCATTTTGGTTCCAATGCTTCCCATACTTGTTTCTCCACTTTATCCCACGCAACTTTTCATTTTAAAACCATTGGAATCATCAAAATCATGAAAATCCAATCACTGTTCATACGAGTGAACAGTAACAGAAAAGAACTTCAAATATTACAACTTTCAATTCCAATGTTTCCAAGGTTCAAAACCTATCCAATCCTACACAAAATTATCATATGAATTCAATGGAAGCATTAGATCATTGAAATTCCATCTCCTTCTATCATGAACAATGCCAGAATAGTGCAAACCGAAATATTTCATCCATGGCAAAGTCAAGAATATCAACTTGATACAACAACCAATCATCTAACTAGCTTTTTTAAGCTTTAATCTCATAACTCTAACTTTAATTTCTTCTTTCTCCTTTCATATAATGTTTTGGACAGCATATACACCTTAGAGAAAACTCAACTTTTTTCCATGAAAACCCTAAGTTCAAGCTCCCAAATCAAAGGAAAATAAGCTAGGATATATTGCTTACCTTTAATCTCTAGCTTGCTTGAACTTTGGACCTTGGATTCTTCTTTGTCTTGGCTTGAGTTTTCATTTTACAAGAGTTTCCCCAAGGGTTCATGAGCCATGGTTTTGCATCAGATTTTGGGGGGTATTTATAGGCAAATTCCATGGAAAATGAATGGCCAAGATCACTTTGTGCACTATTTGATCTAATGGCTCATATCTATTCTTGGATTTATCTTTTTCTTTAAAAGATAATTATGACATCATCATCCATGACATCATCAAGGGAACAGCTCATAAGACATGTGGCAAAATTCCAAGGGCAGGAAGCTTCTGGAAAAATTTTAGTCCAATTCGATACCGGCTCAATCCGTTTTCCTAAAAACTAGACTATTTTCTGAATCTAATTTTTCTGAAATTCCATAATATGTTTTCTGACCTTAAATCTAGTATCCAGATTCTTCCTACCATTGACATTCTTATACTGGGTTTAACTTAATTACAGATCCCTTGAAAAATGATCAAAATACCCTTGGTGCCCTTTCTTGCACTATATTGACCCTAAGGGCATAATTGTCATTTCACACCTCTTTGCACCTTATCAGTGCATATACTGACTCTGACTAACTCTTCCTATACCTTCCTTGGCATTTGGGCCTGTCTAAAATGACCAAAATACCCTCCATTCATCTCTTGCTCCTTGGTCAACACAGGGGTATTTTTATAATTTCACACTTTTCTGGCAAATTTTTGGACACTGGCCCTTTTCCCTGATGAACTAATATCATGGGCCTAGCCTCAGTTGGTGTCATTATGGGCCTCTGAGTGACGCCATCTAGGCTTTCAGTCCCAGTTTGCTTACCGATTAATTTCCCAATCGGATTTAGGGCATTCATAAACTCCCGTCAAAATTCACTAAAAAGTGAATAACTTTTTCTACAGAACTCCTCTCAGGGATTCTATCAATTCCCCTACCTCTGGCTTCACAGGACGCACATTCCTATAACTTCTCACTCATATCTGAGGTCCAGGAGATCTGATAAAAATTTCAGATTACTTTCAGACTATCATATAAATTTCAGCTACATGAAACTCTAATAAAATTTATGTATTAAGCTAGATTAACCAGCATCATTTTCTCTATATACTAATAAAATCTGGGACGAAATGCTTCTGGGCAATTCTAAGCCACTTCCAGCTCAACTTTCTATAATTACCATTTTGCCCCTTGAACTTTCCTTAAATTACATTTAGGTCCTTAAACTTTTTGAAATTATACTTAATAGCCCAAAGTTTATGTCTATTTTACATTTTGCTCCATGGAACTTTTATACTTTTTAATTTAGTCCCTCTTCTTTAAACCTCCATCTAATCATTCTTTTCTTTTCCATTCATCATCACAATCCTTTCCAAACCTCTTTCCTCTATCAGTATTATGTAGATAGGGAAAAATTAGGATGTAACAAGTCCTGTAGAATTAATTAAGAAATTTAAATCAGACACCCGATAAAGGATTTAAAGAAAATGTATAGAAATTTTATCAGGACTTTTGAGTCTCAGAAAATAATGAGACTTTACAAAAAAATTATTTGATATTAGAATAAATTTCTAAAAATATCATAACCCTTAAAAGATGTATATAGAATTTATCTCAAAAATTAGGTTGATATAAGGATATCGGTATACAAAATTAAAGGGAATTGCCTTGAAATTTGTGCCAATTAGCAATTAGACCCAAGAAAGGCCAAAGATGGCATCAAGGTAGAAGGCCCAAAGTGATAAGAGTTGTCTTGGAGCTTAAGTCAATTTTTAAGAATATTCCATGGTATTTTGAAAAGGAAATTTCTATAATATGCAAGGTGTCTTGTGAGGAATCTTGTGGGACCTACACTAATGCCACATGGCGCCAATAGAAAAGGGAGGAGTTTATCCCATGTGTTAAATTATATTAAAATAATATAAGAATTAAGTTGATTATGATTAAGGATAATTAAGCAAGAAAGCAACCAGTGAGAGTTAAGATTAAGAGCTTGCAATAATTAGGAAATTGAGGGATATCTTAGTCCCAAGACCCTTAAAATTTTGTTATAAATACCACCCGTAACAAGACAAAAAGTTATGCTTTTGAGGAACCAAGGAGAACCTCTTGCAAAATGAAAAGTCAACCATTCAAAGGCAAATTCAAGAAGAGATTCAAAGTACTTTGGTCTAAGATAGTTAAGGCATAAGGTTAGAGATCCTTCCTAGTTTATTTGTTTGAGTTTTGAAAGGCTAAAACATAGGTTTTAGTGGAAGAAAAGTGGGATATTCCCTATGTTATGCTGCTGACTGACATTCATGAGTAAAGAAGAAAGAAGAAATTGAAGCTAGAATTATGTAAAAGGCACTTAGATAAGTTAGAATTGATGGTTAGTTATTGAATTAAATTGTGTTCTTGGATTTACTATTTGAGGCCATTCGACCTAGGACTATTCTATACCAAGGAAATTGAATTTCAATTATCTAATGCTTGCATTGAATTTATATGATAATTTTATGTAGGATTAGATGGTATTGGAACCTTGAAAACATTAGAATTGAGAAAGGAAAATTTTGAAACCCTCTCTGTTACTGTTCATACACATGAACACGTATGAACATTGATTAGAATTTCATGATTTTGATATTTTCAATTGTTTTAAAATAAAAAATTCTGTGGGGTTAAGTAGAGAAACAAGTATTGGAAGTTTTGGAATCAAAATGAAAATTTTGAGAAAATTATGCATTATTTTGGTTCTATCCAGCAGGCCATGAAGGAGCTGAAATTTTATAATTCTAAGCTCATAAATGGATTTAGAAGGCAAAATTGTGTAGGGTAAAGTCAAGACACAAATTAATTCAAAGGATAAGGCAATTAACCACAAATAAATAAAGTTAGGGGTTAATTGGTTAATTGAGTTTAATGTTCATTAATATTAGGTAATTTGGTTATGATGAATGAATGATTATGAAATGTTTATGATTTAACTTTTGTGCTCAAAGAAGGAAGTCACACATCAAGGGGAACTGAGAAAGGAAAAGAGTAAGGAAAAGCAAGGAATAGAGGTAGTGAACTTACCTACTTGTATGCTTATATTGCTTAGATGTTTTATATCATGATTGCTTACTTTGATTATCTAAACCATGTTTGATTGAGTAATACTCTATTTCTTTTTATACTATGGCCATATGTTATAATTAAGGAGACATGGAATCATGTAAAGTTATCATTATGCAAGCAAGATCATTAAGTGTACACATATTAACATCAAGCATTTAGTTGTATACATTGTATTATATCCATTTGATACTGAGATTTCCCCAGAAATCTCATCCCTTCCATGTCATCCCCACACCAACAGGTTTTCAAAGATGGAGGAAGATGAAGATGCATGAAGAAGTGTTAAGAATTAGTTAGCATGACTGAAATGTGATTGTTGTATGAATTGTATGATGTAAGAATGTCATATGCACAATTCCTAGCAGTAATTTACATCTGCCTAGGAAAAATAGTTACTAATTGAATAAATGTATGATATTTCTCCAAGATTTAGTTAACATTTCAAGCTTTGATTGACTCCAAGAAAGCCTTATTTCAATGTTTATACAAAGAGAATAAATTTTTCAAAGTTAGGGACCAAAAACTATTTTCAGGATTTTTGACCAAATAAATAGTAATTTTGACGGCAATACTATATTGATTGGCTGAGCATTTGGTCTAAGTGATATTTTTCCTTGAAATATAATTATGTTAGCTTCACGTTGCCTTTTGAACCACTTGATTTCAATATTTCTATAATTAATTATGATTTTTTAAAGTTCATCACAAAATCTGGAATTATCTTCTAAACAGCGACAATGAATTTTAAAATTCTAGATTTAGCTAATGAATTTTATTGGTCATGTAAGTGGTTCTAAATGCTACCAAATAGTCCCTAACACTTAAGAAAGTAAAGTGTTATATTTTTGGTATCAGAGCAAAATTTTTGGCATCAAATAGGATAGTTCCCAGACCCTAACTCTAAGCACGTAGTTAACATTATGTTAAAGTTAGGGTGCTTAGTGGGAAAGATAGTTTTGTAAATATAGAAGCCTGAATCTTAAGTGAACTAAGAATATCACCTCCCTAAATTGTTGGTACACTATTTAGAATAAGATTTAGACAATGAACCTTAGGAAGAGAATGTTTATGAAAAAGTATGTTAAGTCGCAATGAGTAGGTGTTTAGGTCACGACTAGTGTTTATAGAGGAGTTCTACTCGTGACAAGTGATGACCATTAGCTATGACAGAAGAACACAGAGCTGTCTGGTCACGACATGAGTTCACAAAAAGTTTAAGTTGCGAATAAAGTTCACAGGGGACATTAGTCATGACAAGCTAAGTGAGATGAACGCGACTATAGTAGATCAGTCTTAGTTAGCCAATACCTTATGGGTCTCATATTTTTTAATACGATGTGGCTGGACTGAGTAAAATAGAGACAGGAGCAGTTTCCTCCATTAACACTGTCACATCCTAATTATAGAAAAATTAAAATGAAGTGGTTAAAATTGCTAAATGAAGCTAACATAATCCTCTTTCAGGGAAAAATAACTCGTTGACCATGTATTGACCAACTCAATGTCAGTCAATGCTATAACTTTACTATTTATCCAACGTTTTCCCCTAAATCAAGCATTTTTGGTCCCAACTTTGAAAAATTATATCTTCATGTGTAGACATTAAAATAAGGCATTCAATATATCAAATCGAACCTTTGCATGTCTATTATTTACTGTAAAAATATCATATATTTATTCAATCATTTACTATTTTTAATTATAAATCAAACATCACTATGTCATCACTAGTTACTGTTCATGGTGGCAAATTCCAGCAACAAACTTTACATACATATGCATACATTAGTCACATATCAATCATGCTAAATAATTCTTAACTTATCTTCATGAATCCGCATCTCCTCCATCTTGAGAAGACCTGCTGTAATTGGATTGATATGGAAGGTGTGAGATTTCGGGGGAAATCTCAGTAGCAAATAGTACTAAACAATATATGCATTAATGATTGGTATTAGTGCTTGCTTGTGATTGTGTCAACTTAATGTAATGTGCATGCTTCCATGTAACATATGAAATACAATTGGCCAAAGTAATCATAGCACAGAGCTTCAACAATTACATATTAACATCAATCAATCAAGCCATAACACAATCAACCATACATTCAACACATACAAGTTTAGGTAAGTTTACTACCTGGCGTGTAGCCCTTCCTTTAGTCCTTAACCTTTGATCTGAGGTTCCACCTTTTCATAGGCCAGAGCCTATACATAGCATAATAATATTTTATTATGAGCTTATCTAGCATAACTTTATTGAATTTAGACTTATCCTGAGGTAATACCCATATTCTAACAATCCCTTAGCTTTCTTCCTATCCACGGGTAACCTTATAGAGAGAGATTTCTCTATTCTAACTATCTAATTTATAAGAACAATATTTATTAGAGTAGGGACTAGAATAAATTACTTACCTTATTCCTAAGCTTGTCGAGTCCCTAAGCTCCTTGGATTGCTCCTATCTCAGCCAGAACTCCTTATTTCTCTTTCTTTCTTTATTTCTCTCTTCCTCTTTCTCTCTCTTCTTTTCTCTTCTCCTCTTAGTGTTTTCCGTGAATGGAATGGGAGGGAGGGGTGGCTATTTATAGTTGAGGAAAAGTGGAATAAACGGCTCATATCGAATCACGATGAATGGCTCAGATCGCTTGCTTCCTCAAGAAGCTTCGCCTGCATCATCGTGATGACATCATCCTCCATAATGACTCATCAATCATGACATCATTCATGGACACCTCACATGCTTAGGTGGCATAATGGTGGGGCCCTTTGGACACCTCACCAGTTGACTCAGCGCTTTCAGAGAATTCCAGAGTCTTGCTTCGGAAAGAACGGCTGAAATCGTGCCACGTGTCCTTAGCTTTTTCTTCTTCCTCTATGCTCATGCCATGTGGCACCTTTTGGGTACCTTTAATGCCACCTCATGGCTTCTGGATATGTCTCAAACTTTATCTGATCAATTCCCCGGTTATCACTTTGACCGGGTAACTTTACTTTATTGAAAACTCACTAAAATATTATTTTAATGCCACTTTAACTCACATAACCCTTGGGCTACATTTTTGGGCTTTTGAAATGTCATCTTGGGTATCTGATCAAGTTCAAGTACTCTGATGGCTCAATTCCCAAGAAACATCCCTTAGTAAATTACCAAAATGCCCTTGGTCCCTCTTTATTTGCTTTAATGAGTCTAGGGGTATTACTGTCTTTTCACACCTTACCAGAGTATTCCCTGACCTTGATCAACTATCCAGATAACCTTTATTGACTGTCTAACCTTAGCCAAATGACCAAAATACCCTTTACTCATTCTTTAACTATTTTATAACACATGGATATTTTTGTCATTTTGCACCTTTTTCTGGACACCGGCCTGTAATATCCCAAATTTTCTGTACTAATTTGTATGTACAGATTGAATAACATATATGTGAAATTTTTCAGGAAAAGATGTGGCCATTTATGTAAAGAAAGGGATTAAATTGAAAAGAAAGAAAATACAAGGACTTAAGTAAAATTATGAAAAGTTTAAGACTAAAAGTAAAGGTAGACAAAAATGTGGGGTCTTTAAGTGTAATTTTAAAAAGTTGAGGACATAAAGGTGATTTATGGTAAATCAAGGGGTAACAGTGTAATTATGGGAAATTTGGACCGAAAACAGGCCAAAATGACTGTGTTCTGATCGGACCCAAATTTTCCAGTGGATAGAGAAAATTATTCCAGGTTGTTTGACGTAACACAGAATTTTGATTTGAGATTCCGAAAAATTGATATAAATTTTTGAAGTTAGATAAAATTATTACAATATTTTTTGGATCTCAGAATCAGATGAGATTTTTCAGTAAATTCCTAGAATTAATATGAGAATTTATAAAATTGACTGGATCAGAAAAGGAATCCTGTAGAATTTTTAATGAAATTTATTGTGGAATAAAGTATTGATGAATATAGCCGGAAGAGATTTATCAGGATTCGTGTCATAAGGTGGTGGATCCTGTAAAAGCCCAAAAATGGCGCCAACCAAGGCCCAATAAGACACTTGGACTGATAGGTTGACCAGTGTACAGGGAAACCCCGGAAAAGTACGAAATTATGAAAATGCCCCTATGTTGTCCTAAGGAAATAGAAGTGAATGGAGGGCATTTTGGTCATTTTGGACATGCCAAAACTCCAATGCAAGTACATGAGAGGTTAGTTGGAGTCAGTATATACTCTGACAAGGTTTAAAGAGGTGTGAAATGACAATTATGCCCTTAGGTTTAATATAGTGCAAGGAAAAGCACTAGGGTATTTTGGTCCTTTTCCAAGGTATCTGGAATTAAATTTAAACCCAGTATAAGAATGTCAATGGTATGAAGGATTTAAATATTGAATAAAATATATTATGAAGTCCCAAAAAATTAGATTAAGAAAATAGTTCAGTTTACGAAAAATCAGACCGGGCCGATACCGGATTGGACTGGATTGGACTAAAATTTTCTAGGAGCTTCCCACCATGGAAATGGCGCCAAGTGTCCCATGAGGTGTCCCTTGGATGATGTCATGGTGGTGATGTCAGAAATGGAAAAAGAAAAGAAATTTCAAGAATTAATCTTAAGCCTTTAGATCAAATAGTTCCTAAGATGATCTTGGCCTTCAATTTTCCCAAGATTTTTCTATAAATACCCCCTTGGAGACTCCAAAACCATGAGCACAAGACCTTGGGGAAACTCTTGTAAAATTTTCTTTCAAGCAAGAAGGAAGCAAGTATCTTGAAGAAACTAGTAAGGTAAGTTGCGTCCTTACTTCTAGACTTTGTTCTCATGGTTTGTTCTTGAGTTTAAGTGATTTTTTAGGCTTAAATCTTGGGGAGATGCTGCTGGAATTTCTATGTATATGTGAAAGAAACATAAGTTTTATATTATGGATAGTTTATATGAAACATCCTTACTTTCGTACGTCTTAGGGACCATTTGGTAGTATTTAGAACCACTTTCAAGGTCATTGAAGTCCAATTTCTCAATCTGGAGTTTTACTCTTATCGAGTACTGTTCACTGTGTAAATTCCAGATGAGTGACCTGATCTCAGAAAATCATAACTAATTCCAATAAAATTGAAATAAAGTGGTTCAAATTGATACATTAAGATAACTCAATTATCTTTCAGGAAAAAATAACTTGTTGACCATTCCTTGACCAAGTCAATGCTAGTCAACGCTATAACTTTACTGTTCATCCAGCGTTTTCCTCCTGAATCCAGCAGTTTGGTCCCAACTTTGATAATTTATATCTCCATGTGTAGACATCCAAATGAGGCATTCTATATATCAAATCGAAGCTTGGTATGTTTACTATTTACTATAAAAATATCATATATTTATTCAACCATTTACTATTTTTAATTATAGATCAAACATCATTAAGTCACCATAAGTTACTGTTCATAGTGGCAAATTCCAGCAATCAACTTCACATACATATGCATACATCCATCACATATCAATCAAACATACCAAACAATACTTATTATTAAATAATAAACTGTTATACAACAGGGCATGTACAAAATCCTCATATTCCTATTACATCTTTTCCTGCCTGAAATTCGGCAATATAACTACTAGTCTTCATCTTTACCAATAACTGATCTTGTACTGATTCGGTAATTCCCGTGAGAACTACCATTCTACGTAAGTACCCAGGAAAGACTGGATGAACCTGCTAGGTCCACTCACTTCCAGCCTCCTTAGACAGGACCTACGTACACAGTACGTATCATCTCCTTTCTTCACTACTGATATTTTGCCCTAATTTTGGCAGCATAACGGCATCTTTTAGCAATCTCAAAATTTACTTCAACATAACCTCCCTGTAATGGGTTATATATTGGCAATGAGATTCGGGGAAATCTCAGTAGTAATAATCATAACAATATATGTAATACAGTGTGATAGTGCTTGCTTGTGATTGTGTACAGATAAGTATGCTGCGTGCTTCCATACTCAATAACATATGATCATAGCATTGTAGTAGAGCTTCAAATATAACATATAAGACAACAATCCAACCAAACAATAGCACATTAAATCACAAAGCCATTACATAAAAGCTAGGATTAGTTACTACCTGGCTAGCTTAGCAGAATTCTACTATCTTTATACTGCTTCCAGCTCCTCCAGAACTTCCTTCTTTCTTTCTTTCTCTCACTTTCTCTCTCTAGAACTTCTTTCTCTCTCTAAAATGGCTCTTGGCTGTGAAATAGAAGGTGTAATATCCTAATTTTTAAGCCCAGAGACTCATAAAATAGCCTGAAATAGATAGGCTACCAGACCCCTTTGAGAAGAAGTTCCAGAAATATAAAGAGGGTTTCTAGGGACTGAACTGCAAATAGGTAAAAATCCAGGGACTTATATGTAAATAGTGAAAGTCCCTAGGGATATAATGGCCATTTATGCAAAGAAAGGGATTAAATTGAGAAAGAAAGAAAATGTAAGGACTTAAGTGCAATTATGAAAAGTTTAAGTCTAAAAAGGAAAAGTAGACAAAAATGTGGGGTCTTTAAGTGTAATTTAAGCCAAATGAAGGGACTTAATTGAAAAGAAGAAAAGTTTTCGGGGTAAAAGTATAATTATGAAAACCTGGACCGGAAATAGGCAAAAATAGTGATCGTATTCAAATCAGCTCCATATTTCTCCAGTAGATAGAGCAAGTGTGCTGGGTAATCCAGCTTAATACAGAAATTTTCTCAGGACTCCAGATAGCCAAAGTTTATCTGATAGTCTAAAAGTATCAAAAATTCTTATCGGATATCCTAAATCTCATATATAAGTGAGAAATTACAGGAAGATGCATCTTGTTGAGGCGGATGTCAGGAAACTGACAGAATACCGATAGGAGGTCTGTAGAAAAAGTTATTCACAAATTAGCAAATGCAGACGGGAGTGTGAGGCCTCCGGGTATCCGATAGGGAGATTTATCGGTATTTAAAATGAGATTGAATGAGGTCAAATGACATCAGTCAGATGACCGTTATGACCCAAAGGGATGCCTAGACACAGTAGGTCAGTGTATCTGATAAAAGGAACCGGTGTCTGGAGATGTGTAGAAACGGTGTATAATGGCGAGAATACCCGATAAACATCGTTAGGGAAGATTCCTCGTGATTCGTGTCATAGAGGTAATGGACTCTAAAAGGCCCAAGAATGGCGCCATCAAAGGCCCAGTAAGACCCTTGGACTGATAAGTGGGCCAGTGTCCGGTGGAACCCTGGAAAAGTGCAAAATTATGAAAATGCCCCTGTGTTATACTAAAGAGTAATAGATTAATAGAGGGCATTTTGGTCATTCTGGATAGGCCCAAAAGCCAAGGAACATATAGATAAAGTTACTCAGAGTCAGTATATGCCCTGACAGGGTACAGAGAGGTGTAAAATGACGATTTTACCCTTAGGGTTAAGATAGTGCAAGAAAAGGGCACCAAGGGCATTTTGGTCATTTCACAAGGGATCTGTAATTAAGTTTAGACCCAGTATAAAGATATCAATGGTATAAAGGACCCAGATACTAAATTTAAGGTCAGAAGACATAATATGGATTTTCAGAAAAATTAGATTCAGAAAACAGTCCAGTTTTCGAGTAATAGGACCGGGCCTGTACCGGATTAGACTGAAATTTTTCCAGAGGCTTCTTGGACCTTCATTTTCGTCATGTGAGAGATTAGGTGTCCCATGAGGTGTCCCTTGGATGATGTCATGGTAATGATGTCATAAATGGAAAAGAAAATAGGAAATTCTAGGAAAAACGGTGGCCACAAGTTCAGAGTTCTTAAGAATTATAGAAATGCCATCCATGAAAACTATAAATACCCCCTCCACCTCCCATTGTCATCCCACGGCCAAGGCAAGAAATAGAGAGAGGAGTGAGTTCTAGAGAGAGAAAGTAAGAGGAAGAAAGAAGGAAGAAAGTTCTGGCAGAGCTGGAAGTAGTATAGAGATAGTAGAGTTCTGCTAAGCTAGCCAGGTAGTAACTAATCCTAGCTTTTATGTAATGACTTTGTGATTTGATGTGCTATTGTTTGGTTAGATTGTTGTCTTATATGTTATGTCTGAAGCTCTACTACAATGCTATGATCATATGTTATTGAGTATGGAAGCACGTAGCATACTTATCTGTACACAATCACAAGCAAGCACTATCACACTGCATTACATATATTGTTATGGTTGTTACTTCTGAGATCCCCCGAATCTCATCCCAATAAATAACCCATTACAGGGAGGTTATGTCGAAGTAAAGTTTGAGAATTTTAAGAGACGTCGTTATGCTGCTGAAATTATGACAAGATGGCAGTAGTGAAGAAAGGAGCTAATACGTACTGTGTACGTAGGTCCTGTCTAAGGAGGTTGGAAGTGAGTGGACCTAGCCGGTTCATCCAGTCTTTCCTGGGTACTTACGTAGAATGGTAGTTCTCACGGGAATTACCGAATCAGTACAAGATCAGTTACTTTTTAAAGATGAAGCCTAGCGGTTATGCTGCCGGATTTCAGGTAGGAAAAGATGTAATAAAAATATGAGGATTTTGTGCATGACCTGATGTATAACAACTTATTATTTAATAATAGGTATTGTTTGGCATGTTTGACTGATATGTGATGGATGGATGTATGCATATGTATGTAAAGTTGAGTGCTGGAATTTGCTACTATGAACAGTAACTCGTGGTGACATAGGGATGTTTGATCTATAATTAAAAATAGTAAATGATTGAATAAATATATTATATTTTTATGGTAAATAGTATACATACCAAGATTCGATTTGATATATAGAATGCCTCATTTTGATGTCTACACATGGAGATATAAATTATCAAAGTTGGGACCAAAATGCTGGATTCAGGGGGAAAACGCTGGATGAACAGTAAAGTTGTAACGTTGACTCGGTCAAGGCATGGTCAACTAGTTATTTTTTCCTGAAATATAATTGAGTTATCTTCATGTATCCATTTGAACCACTTCATTTTGATTTTTCTAGAATTATTTATGATTTTTCAAAGTCAGGTCACTCATCTGGAATTTACACAGTGAACAGTACTCGATAAGAGTAAAACTCCAGATTGAGGAATTGGACTTCAATGACCTTAAAAGTGGTTCTAAATGCTACCAAATGGTCCCTAGGATGTACTAAAGTAAAGATGTTTTAGAAGGCAAGGGGGAGGGGGTATTTATAGTGGAGGCAAAGGAGAATGAGTGGCCCAGATCAATTCTCAATGAGTGGCTCAGATCGCTTTGCTTGCCCACCAAGTTTCGCTTATGTCATCGTGATGACATCATCATCCTTATGACTCATCACTTTATGATATCATCAAAGGACACCTCACAGGCTAGGTGGTGCAATGGTGGGGCCCTTGGGACACCTCACCAGCTGACTCAGTGTTCAAGAGTATTCCAGAGTCTTGCACCGGAATACACGGCTGAGATCGTGCCACGTGTCCTTAACTTTTCTTTCTCCCTCTGGGCTGGTGCCATATGGCATCTTGTAGGTCCCATGAGGATGCCTTTTTCGCCACCTCATGACTTCCAGATAAGTCCTGGACTTTATTTGATCACCTCCCCGGTCATCATGCCAACCGAGTAACTTTACTTTATTGAAAAGTCACTAAAACAATATTTTAATGCTACTTTTTCTCACATAATTCATGGGCTACATTTTTGGGCCTTGGAATGCCATCTTGGATCTCTGATCAAACTCAAGTACTCTGATGGCTCAATGTCCAAGAAATATCCCTTGGCAAATTACCAAAATGCCCTTGGTTCCTCTTTATTTACTTTAACGAGTCTTGGGGCATTATTGTCTTTTCTCACCTCACCAGAGTATTCTCTGACCCTGTTCAACTATCCAAACAACATTTCTTGACTATCTCACCTTAGTCAAATGACCAAAATACCATTTACTCATTCTTTCACTATTTTGTAACATAAGGGTATTTTAGTCATTTTACACCTTTTTCTGGACACTGACTCCTTTTATCAGATAAACTGACATACTGAGTCTAGGCATCCCTTTGGGTCATAACAAGCATCTGACCGATGTCATCTGAGCTCATTCAGTCTCAGTTTGAATACCGATAAATCTCCAATCGGATACTCGGAGGTCACAAACTCTCGTCTGAATTCACTAATTTGTGAATAACTTTTTCTATAGACCTCCTTTCGGTATTCTGTCAGTTCCCTGACATCCGTCTCTACAGGACGCATCTTCATGCAGATTTTCACTCATATCAAAGATCTAGGATATCCGGTAAGAATTTTTTATACTTTTAGCCTATCAGATAAATTTCGGCTATCTGGAGTCCTTATAAAATTCCTGTATTAAGCTGGATTACTCAGCATCATTTCCTCTATCTACTGGTGAGATTTGGGATTGAAATGCTTCTGGGTAGTGTTAAGCCATTTCTGGCTCATCTTTCCATAATTATACTTTTGCCCCTGGAACTTTTCTTCTTTTCAATTAAGTCCCTTTTATTTGGCTAAAATTACCTTTAAAGACCCCACATTTTTGTCTACTTTCTCTTTTAACCTTAAAGCTTTCATAATTTCACTCAAGTCCTTGGATTTTCTTCCTTTTTCAATTTAATCCCTTTCTTTCCTGAAATGACCATTATACCCCTAGGACTTTTACTATTTACATATAAGTCCTTCTACTTTCACTGATTTACAGTTTAGTCCCTAAAAACCCTCTGTATATTTTTGGGACTTCTGCTCAAAGGGGTCTTGTAACATCCCAGTTTTCAGGCCTAGAGATGCAGAGATAGCCTAAGATTAAGGGGCTACTAGACCCCTTTCTAGCAGAAGTCTGAGAGGAACGTAAAGAGTTTCAGGGACTGAGCTGCGAGTAAGTAAAGGTACGGGGACTTATGTGTAAACAGTGGAAGTCCCAAGGGGTAAATGGCCATTTGGGATGATGTAAAGGTCAAAGGTTCAAGAGTTGGCTAGTTAGGTCGCGATGTTAGAGACTTTGGTCGCGATGAGAGTGTATTATGGTCGCGACTAATGAGTAGAATGAGCTTGGTTGCGACTAGAAAGTGATGTGGTCGCGACGAAAGACTGTTGTGGTCACGACGAAAGACTGTTATGGTCGCGACTAAAGGATGTTGAGGTCGCGACTAGAGAATGCTGTGGTCGCGACTAATGAACCAGAAGGTGTTAAGTCGCGATGAGATGATGGCTAGGTCGCGACTAGTGGCTAAAGTAGTGCCAAGCGTATGGGCCATGGGTTGTGAAGGTCCAAAAGAGATAGTTACCCAGTTAGAGATAGACCGGAGGCAGGAGGCCAGATACAGGAAAGGTTATCTGGAAACCATGAGGTAGACTGATAAGGTATCCTCATGGGACCCACAAGATGCCACATGGCATTAGAGGGATGATTCAGTAACCTTTCAGTAGAGTAAAGTTACTCGGTTGGCACGAAAAATGAGGACGTGATCAGATAAGTCTGGGACTTATCTGGATAGCATTGGGAAGCATGCAAGGTCTCTTCCAGGCGCCACATGGCTCTAGTCTGGAGAAAGCAGATAAAGCTGAAGGCACGCATTATGAGGCAGAAGACTAGACTGGTGAGTTAGCCTGCTGAGTCAGCTGCTGAGGTGTCCAGGGATTTCAGCATGCGGAAAATGTGGCGCTGAGGTGTCCCGATGATGTCATGCATGATGTAGTAAATGAGGAATTAAAGAAAATAGAAAAAACCAGGACCGCAGGATCAGAGTTCATGGCAATTACAGAATTGCCATTGAAGGCAATTATAAATACCCCCTCCATTCCATTTCCATTCACTAATGGCAAGGGAGAAGGGAGAGAAAGAAGAGAGAGAAGGAGAAGGAAGGAAAGAGAGAAAGGAGAAAAGGAAGTAAGGAAGTTCTGGCAGAGCTGGAAGCAGAATAAGGATAGTGGAGTTCTGCTAAGGTAGCCAGGTAGTAACTAATCCTAGCTTTTATGTAATGGCTTTGTGATTTGATGTGCTATTGTTTGGTTGGATTGTTGTCTTATATGTTATGTCTGAAGCTCTGCTGTAATGCTATGATCATATGTTATTAAGCATGGAAGCACGCAGCATACTTATCTGTACACAATCACAAGCAAGCACTGTCATACTGCATTACATATATTGTTATGATTGTTGCTACTGAGATTCCCCCGAATCTCATCCCCATACATAACCCATTACAGGGAGGTTATGCTGAAGTAGATTTTGAGAAAGCCAAGAGACGCCGTTATGCTGCCGAAGTAAAGACTGAACATCAGTATATGATAAGTACTGTGTACGTAGTGCTGTCTAAGGAGGCTAGAAGTGAGTGGACCTAGCCGTTTCATCTAGTCTTTCCTGGGTACTACGTAGAATGGTAGTTCTCATGAGGGGATTACCGAATCAGTACGGTTCAGTTCTTTGTACAGATGAAGCGTAGCGGTTATGCTGCCGGAGTTTAGGCAGAAAGAGATGTAATAGAGATAGCAAGATTCTGTATATGTCTTGTTGTGTATGCCATGCTGTATGACATTTGATATTTAATGATAAATATTGTTTGGCATATTCAGTTTATGTATGATAACTTAAGAGGGAAATTCGCAGGTCCTGAGGCAGCAGTGTTCTGACCTTAGTTCGACCTAGTAAATGGAGGAGTCTGGCCACAAGATTTAGTAAGTCGATAGTACACATCTGGGCATTCCATGGATAGGTATTAAGCCTCCTTTGGATGTGTAGAAGGTGAGAAATCAGTTCTCAAAGTAAAGGTTCAGAATAAGGAACTTATGAGTAAAAGTTCAATCTCTGGACTTAAGATAAGCTAAAATAGCTTCCGCAAGTGTACTCTAAGGAGTATAAAGGAGGATGTTTCATTTTGGTATCAGAGCAAGAGGTTTTGGCATAGACTAGAAAGGACTCTGGTTCAGAGTATAAGATTCTGGCATAGAACAGAAGGTTGTGGCCTAGTAATGCTCTGATAGAGTATTTTCCCTTGCGAGAGAATGGCATTGGATCGCGACTAGTATGGTTTTAGGTCGCGACAAGTAGCTCAAAGAGAGTTTTAGTCGCGACTAAGAAGTGGAGAGGTCGCGATTGTTATTTACAGAGAGAGTAGGTCACGACGTGTATGTTACAAGGTCGCGACGGTATATTGCAGGAAGCTGAGGTTGCGACGAGAAAGGTATTGTGTCACGACTGAAGAGTTAAGGTTGCGACGTAAGGAGGCCTAGGTCGCGACGAGTTAGACTCAGGTCGCGACGACAGAAGATTGAGGTCGCGACTAAGGATAGAAATGTTAGTCATGATGAGTTGAGTATGATGGTCACTGACTAAAGATCACAGAGGATATTAGTCATGACTATCCAATACTCAGGCTGCGACAGACAGTTATTCACATAGAGGTTTAGAAAGCTCAGAGGAGATAAAGCTCCTAGATGAGATGTGTGTTCATTTTTCTTTTTGAGGGCAAAAGATGGTGAATATGAGAAAATAATATAGAGCTTGAGTGGAGGAGCTATGCATAGAGGAAGCTGGCAACTCTAATGAGGTAGACCCTATGTGAGTCATCAGTGCTAGGCAGGATGAGCAGCAAAGGATAAGGATGATGAGTTAAGATGAGCTAGCCAGATAGCTAGTATGAGGTTTGCCTAGGAATGAGCCTAGGACATGGCCTAAGGCTAGAGACGTGATGGTTAATGGTTAAAGAGCTAATATTCCCTAAGCAGAGGAATTCCATCACGGAGAAGTGATAGATCCAGGGTAGAGTACCCTAGAGAATGAAAATGATAGTAAGAGATGAGGAATGAGATCCATGCAACTGAAGTTCGCTAGGATCAAGAGCAAGAAAGACCGATCAGGAACCACAGTCCGATCAAGAATAGACTAGGACTGATGGATAGACAGAAGAAGTAAAGAGATAGTAGAAAGGTAGCCACAGATTACGAGATACAGTGACTCCCCTATCCCCTATGTAAGATAAAGTAATGAAGGGTTGAGTCTATACCCTGATAAGAGGGTAGTGTGGCAGCCTAAGTGAAATAGATAAATGTTCAGGATGACTGACCAAGATATGATAGGCAATATGATAAAGAAAATATGTCTTGAGGTTTACTTAGTCTGATGGATGGTTGAGCAAAGTATAATGATGATATGGCTTATGATGCCATAAGTTATGATAGTTGCATCTCCTTGCAGTTGCAGTTGTCAAATGATGACATGCATGTTAGAGTATGCTATGATACTCATCTCAGCAGTACGTGCAGGGTAGAGTATATATGAGTACAGATATGAGATGAGAAAGTATGTTGCTCCCATACCATATGACATGTAATGAGATATGTATTGAGGATGATAGATAGTCTCAGTTCATGGGACAATAAGTTATTTAGATATGATTTATGAATGAGGATACTCAGGTAATTCTGCAGACTTGTGAATACAGTACTCAGAGCCATTTCTGTTGAAAGGAATGGTAGACAGAAAGAAAGCAGAAAAGAGTAAAGAGATTGTTTCTAGATCACTCTTCAGATGAGAGTGGGATCTGAAACAGATGGCTCCCAGATAGAGCTAGATCCAGATGAGTATAGATCACTCTTCAGATAAGAGTTGGATTTGACACAGAATGCTCGCAGTTAGAGCATAGTTCTAATGGCTCGCAGTTAGAGCACAGATGGAAATAAGAAGTATGATGAGGCCATAGCAGTAGAATGCAATGGCAGGTGGTTAGACCATGATGGCACAAGCCAATGGTAAGCCACAGTAAAGTAAAGTAAGAAAAATGAGAAGGAACTCCTGAGTAAAAGAGGAAGTAAGTAGAGTCTGGGTAAACGATATGAGGCTATAAAATTTTTATGGAGTTATCAACAGGTGGAAGCAGTTAACCTTGTAACTTAGTCTGTTTGTTTAAGATCTTCGGGAGATATACAGTACAACAGAATCGCAGTTGGATTCTGGAGGGTCACAGTTAGATCCTAATATGGCTCCAGGATCGCAGTTAGATCCTAACAGTTTCAGAGTCACAGTAGATTCTAAAGAGGCTAACGGTTGATCGCAGTTAGATCCCGAGGTCGCAGTTACACCTAGCCTAAGGAAAGTAATGAGCCATGAGTTATGAGTACGATGTAGTATCTCTTTGAGAAGATGAAGGCCAAAGACGAAGTTAAGGTGAGGAAGCTTCACTAGTTGATAAACTCACCCAGAGAAATTGTTTTATAATGATTTTCCTCAGGTAGCCTCTAGTATACAGACTGAACTTAGCTTTCCCTTAAACGAAGATGGAATCCAAGTTCAAATCTAAGTACTGGGATTCAAAGTTTTATAGAAGGATGCCTGAGAAGCAGAGAAGAGAATCCTCTGTGTAATGAGAAGCAGAGAAGAAAATCCTCAGTGTAATGAGAACAGAAGAGTATGAGTAGATAGTTTCCCCCAGATGAGGGTAAAGAGATTAAAAGGCTAGAGAAGACCTAGGGAAAGAGGTCTAAGGCAAAGCAAAGATAGAACTCAGTTCTATGAGGAAGCGAATGTTAGCCTTATGGTATCTCAAGATAAGTTATGAAAGGGTGATATACACCATGAGATAGCCAGAGTTGGCTAGAGATGCCATGATAAAGTATCAAAGGCATGTAATGAGATACACTATGGTAGACGTGTAATATGATGCGCACCGAGAAAAGTGCATTATATGAACAGACAGAGAGGCTCCCTTTTTGGTAGGGATCATATGTTTTATGTTATGCTATGAAAGAGAATAGAAAATGAGAGCTTTCACTCTTTGCATGAGATGCTAGGCCTTATGTTATGCTAGAACTATGCAAGCTCTGAGTGTTAGAGCTGTGCCTAGTTAGAACAGAAATGCTTGAGCTTCAGCATTAGAGCTTTGCATTCATAAGCAGGTATGCAGTCCTGCAATATGTTGGCTAGGCATTATGCATGTTAGAGTAGGTGCTTTCATTTAGCAGCAAAGTAAAGAAAGAATAGCTGCGTAAGTCCTCTCTCTGTAGGAAGTTAAGGTACTAAGAATGATGAGAACGTTTGATTATATGAATAGAAAGATGGAATGTTGCAGATGTTAAAGCAGTCTGCGAGATATTAAGAGAAGTAATAAGAGATAAATGTTAAAAGTATGATGAGTAGTTAGAAGAAATTCCCGAATACAGTAATATTCGAGAGAATTTCATATGAAGAAATGGACACTACTTATAAAGTGCGGTAAGTGATCTATAAGAGAAAAGTAGATTTTGACTCTAATTGAGTTGATCCAGAGAAAAGAAAAGCATAATATAAAGAGATGTAAAGTTATGATGAGTACTTTGCCAGAGGTTAAGATAATTTGGCTATGGTACTGATTAAATTTTGAGGACGAAATTTATTTAAATGGAAGAGAAATGTAACATCCCAGTTTTCAGGCCTAGAGATGCAGAGATAGCCTAAGATTAAGAGGCTACTAGACCCCTTTCTAGCAGAAGTCCGAGAGGAACGTAAAGAGTTTCAGGGACTGAGCTGCGAGTAAGTAAAGGTACGGGGACTTATGTGTAAACAGTGGAAGTCCCAAGGGGTAAATGGCCATTTGGGATGATGTAAAGGTCAAAGGTTCAAGAGTTGGCTAGTTAGAGACTTTGGTCGCGATGAGAGTGTATTATGGTCGCGACTAATATTGGCAGAGGGGCTTGGTCGTGACGGATATGTATGTGGTGTCGCGACTAATGAGTAGAATGAGCTTGGTTGCGACTAGAAAGTGATGTGGTCGCGACGAAAGACTGTTGTGGTCACAACGAAAGACTGTTATGGTCGTGACTAAAGGATGTTGAGGTCGCGACTAGAGAATGTTGTGGTCGCGACTAATGAACCAGAAGGTGTTAAGTCGCGATGAGATGATGGCTAGGTCGCGACTAGTGGCTAAAGTAGTGCCAAGCGTATGGGCCATGGGTTGTGAAGGTCCAAAAGAGATAGTTACCCAGTTAGAGATAGACCGGAGGCAGGAGGCCAGATACAGGAAAGGTTATCTGGAAACCATGAGGTAGACTGATAAGGTATCCTCATGGGACCCACAAGATGCCACATGGCATTAGAGGGATGATTCAGTAACCTTTCAGTAGAGTAAAGTTACTCGGTTGGCACGAAAAATGAGGACGTGATCAGATAAGTCTGGGACTTATCTGGATAGCATTGGGAAGCATGCAAGGTCTCTTCCAGGCGCCACATGGCTCTAGTCTGGAGAAAGCAGATAAAGCTGAAGGCACGCATTATGAGGCAGAAGACTAGACTGGTGAGTTAGCCTGCTGAGTCAGCTGCTGAGGTGTCCAGGGATTTCAGCATGCGGAAAATGTGGCGCTGAGGTGTCCCGGTGAGGTGTCCCGATGATGTCATGCATGATGCAGTAAATGAGGAATTAAAGAAAATAGGAAAAACCAGGACCGCAGGATTAGAGTTCATGGTAATTATAGAATTGCCATTGAAGGCAATTATAAATACCCCCCTCCATTCCATTTCCATTCACGCATGGCAAGGGAGAAGGGAGAGAAAGAAGAGAGAGAAGGAGAAGGAAGGAAAGAGAGAAAGGAGAAAAGGAAGTAAGGAAGTTCTGGCGGAGCTGGAAGCAGAATAAGGATAGTGGAGTTCTGCTAAGGTAGCCAGGTAGTAACTAATCCTAGCTTTTATGTAATGGCTTTGTGATTTGATGTGCTATTGTTTGGTTGGATTGTTGTCTTTATGTTATGTCTGAAGCTCTGCTGTAATGCTATGATCATATGTTATTAAGCATGGAAGCACGCAGCATACTTATCTGTACACAATCATAAGCAAGCACTGTCACACTGCATTACATATATTGTTATGATTGTTGCTACTGAGATTCCCTCGAATCTCATCCCCATACATAACCCATTACAGGGAGGTTATGCTGAAGTAGATTTTGAGAAAGCCAAGAGACGCCGTTATGCTGCCGAAGTAAAGACTGAACATCAGTATATGATATGTACTTTGTACGTAGTACTGTCTAAGGAGGCTAGAAGTGAGTGGACCTAGCCGGTTCATCTAGTCTTTCCTGGGTACTACGTAGAATGGTAGTTCTCATGAGGGGATTACCGAATCAGTACGGTTCAGTTCTTTATACAGATGAAGCGTAGCGGTTATGCTGCCGGAGTTTAGGCAGAAAGAGATGTAATAGAGATAGCAAGATTCTGTATATGTCTTGTTATGTATGCCATGCTGTATGACATTTGATATTCAATGATAAATATTGTTTGGCATATTCAGTTTATGTATGATAACTTAAGAGGGAAATTCGCAGGTCCTGAGGCAGCAGTGTTCTGACCTCAGTTCGACCTAGTAAACGGAGGAGTCTGGCCACAAGATTTAGTAAGCCGATAGTACACATCTGGGCATTCCATGGATAGGTATTAAGCCTCCTTTGGATGTGTAGAAGGTGAGAAATCAGTTCTCAAAGTAAAGGTTCAGAATAAGGAACTTATGAGTAAAAGTTCAATCTCTGGACTTAAGATAAGCTAAAATAGCTTTCGCAAGTGTACTCTGAGGAGTATAAAGGAGGATGTTTCAGGTCTGGTAGTCTATCTATTTCAGGCTACTTTCTGAGTCTCTAGGCCTAAAAATTGGGATGTTACATTATACAAGCTTAAACAAGCTTGAATCACATGATAATGGCTTAGGAATCCATGTGTGCTTGTAAATCCAAGAGGGTGTTCTGTTCTGTATAGTACGAGTTCACTGTTCATATGTTGGATTTTCATGGTTTTGATGTTTCCAATGGGTTTAGAATGGAAAATTTTGTGGGGTTGTAGTAGGAAAACAAGTATTGGAAGCATTGGAATCAAAATGAGAATTTTTGGATTTCGGTTTCTGTACAGAACATGGGGAAGCAATTGAATTCTGGAATTTTTATTGCATATTTGGATTCTACATGAAAAATTATGTGGAAATGAACCATGAGAGTTTAGTTTAGAAAGATGTAAACATATGTTACAAAGTAGAGAAAGAAAGGGACTTAATGAAACCTAGACTTGGAATTTAATTGGAATGAAGTTATAATTTGGTAATTGTCTTGTTATGTCTAGGTTGTAACATTTGTGGGAAGGAAAGATCAATTCAAAAAGGAAAGAACAAGGACTCACAAGAGGTAGCAAGAATACCTAAGTATAAGCTTATGTTTGTTGATTGATATGCTTACTTGTTATGCATGAAGTTTGGTTGAGCATGATATGTTATGTGATGATGACTATGATGATGATGAGTTATGAATATGTGCAACTCCTTGCAACCTATGTCATGACAATATGCATGTTAGAGTTTGCTTATGTATGATCATGAATTAGCTCCCATTGCATGATAACATGTTAGGCATTTAATCAAGCATGCATAACCTTATAGTTTGTATGACTTGCTATTGAGATTTCCATGAAATCTCATTCCTTCCATATCAATAAACATTGCTCTAGGTGCTGGAACTTCATAAGGAGGAAGGTAAATTGGAATGAACAATGTGTATATGACTTGAAAAGCATGCCTTCAACTTAGATGATGATGTATGGGTATGTATAATGTATGCATGTACTGGATCCGATGAGAGGCACACTACTTCCAGCGATAGTTTAAGTGACTTATCCGACTAGTTTTCACATGAAATTTGGCATGAACATAGCTAAGATCAAGATATTTAATTGGACCCAAGAATGCCTCATTTGGTTAAGAACTCGAATTGTTATGATTTTTCAAAATCGAGATTTAAAATCTGGAATAAGATAATATGACTACTCAGAGGCAGTGAGGTTAATGTGCTAATTTCATATAGTAAATGAATGAGTTTTTCCGCGATATTTGGTGAGATTAAAGTACACGTTCTGAGATTTAAATCCATAGGTAGTTCAACTCAATTGGATAAGTATACAAGGAGAAATGAATTTTTGAAAATGGGGTAAAGACACTGGAACTTCCAGTTTTACCAAATGAACAGTAATTTTCAATGATTAAACTGATTTGATCTGGAGAATGAAACCTTATTTTCATATTTTTATATCAAATTTAAATGAAATATCTTTCATTAGAAATTTGAACCACCTCAATATGATTTTTCTAGATTTAATTATGAATTTCCAAATTTTAGGCTGTAATTGGGAATTACCAAGTGAACAGTAATGATGAACAGTACCGTAAGCCTAACTTTTGAAAATTCATGTTAAGGTTAAGAGGTATTCCAATGATCTAAGATACTTATAATTGAGTATAGGTAAGGTTAAGGTTTAAGGTCAAGATTTAAGGTTGAAGTTTGAGGATATTAACTAGAGAATACTGTTGTACTGGCAGAATATAGAAAGTACTGTGTACGTAGGTGCTGTCTAAGGAGGCTGGAAGTGAGTGGACCTAGCCAGTTCATCCAGTCTTTCCTGGGTACTTATGTAGAATGGTAGTTCTCATGGAAATTACCGAATCAATACAGTTATTTTCTGCCAGAATTTTTGGCAGGAGAGAATTAATAAAGTTAAGACTGCTTCTGTAAGTGTACTCTGAAGGGTCTAAGGAAGGATGTTTCATGGCCCCTTTTATCGCTGAACTGATATCATGGGCCTGGGCCTTTCTTTGTGTCATTATGGGCCTCTGAGTGACGCCATATGGGCTCATTCAGTCCCAGTTTGCTTACCGATTAATTTCTCAATCGGATATGGGCGTTCACGAACTCCAATCAAAATTCACTAAAAAGTGAATAACTTTTTCTACAGAACTCCTTTCAGGATTCTGTCAGTTCCCTAACCTTTGGCTTCGCAGGATGCATCTTCCTATAACTTTTTACTTATATCTGAGGTCCAGGAGATCTGATAAAAATTTCAGATAACTTTCTGACTATCAGATAAATTTCAGCTATTTGAAACTCTAATAAAATTTATGTATTATGCTAGATTAACCAGCATCATTTCCTCTATCTACTGATGAAATTTGGGACTGAACTGCTTCCGGGCAGTTCTAAGCCACTTCCAGTTCAACTCTCTATAATTACTACTTTGCCCTAGAAACTTTTCTTCTTTTCAATTAAGTCCCTTAACTTTTCATAATTACCTTTCATGGCCCACAACTTGTGTTTTATTTCTTACCATGGAACTTTTAAACTTTTCACTTTAGTCAATTTCTTTTCTAAAATAACCATTATACCCCCTAAGGACTTTCACTATTTACACATAAGTCCCTGTACTTTCACTTATTTGCAGTTTAGTCCTTAAAACCCTCTGTATGTTTCTGGGACTTCTGCTCAAAGGGGTCTGGTAGCCTATCTATTTTAGGCTACTTTCCTAGTCTCTGGGCCTAAAAATTAGGATATTACATACACATATAGGAGTTGATCAATCCAAGGCCAAGAAAACTAAGATACAAGAGTTAGCTTAAGGTAATGCTAAGGGAATGAAATAGAATCATTCTATGAACCTGAATTCCCTAGGAGCAGAGATCAGACTCTATGGTAACAATGAGGATGGGAGTACCAACCTCGCTGAAGTTTATCGGCTAGAGGTTTGGCACGACATGTAAGTGAGCCAAATAGTATGATACACGAAAACACAAATCAATAGTCTAAGCAAATATTCAGAAGTATATCCTCCGTGTGACATCTAGGAGTGGATTTGCACTACAAAGGACTTCGTTAAGCTAGTCTTTCTTGAGCAGAAGGATCAGAGAGAGAACCAATGTTCTCAAAATGAAGGAATCCTAACACAAGAGAGTCAGTAAACCAGTAGATCTAGTGTAAATCATTCTATATAGGCTGGGCAATAGCAGTAGATAACGAACCGGATTCATGCTACTCAAGTATGTCAAGATTAAGAAAGAGATAACAGTAGCGGTGACAACAGTAGTAGCAATACCAGTGAGTGATGCTAAAATGTGATGTCCATAGGAAGGGACCAGGAATAAGCTATGACCCAGTTAGGAATAGACTTGGACTGATAGACGATTAGAGTTTACTGATGCAAGACACAGCTGGTCATTCATGAGTCAAAAAAGAATACTAATAGATAATGGGAGAGTACAAAATTTGAACAGAGAAATTGAGAATAGAAGAAGTAATGAGTTAGGAGGCGCAAATATGCAATCAGAGTTTAATGAATATGTGGTAGAAACCACAGAATTGCTACAGATATGACAAATCGGGAATGTTTAAGTAGTAATGTCTAGCATGGACACTATTGAGTTACCCTAGACCTAATAAGTTTGGTTATGCATGTTAAAGATAGATGAGACAATTAGCCTTAGTTAATTCTCAAAGATTAGGATGAGAAACTAAGACCAAACGATAATAGTTAGATAGATAGAGAATAAGAGTAAAGAAGATGCTAGAATATGCTTAGTATGATTAAGAAAATAAGGAAAACCTATAGACATATGATTACAATGTACTTAGGACATATTTCTTTAAAAGAAATGAGATACATGAATGATAAGTCAGGAGAGATGGTACAGATGCAAGAAATGAGATATAGTTATGAGAATGATGATGTAGCTCTAAGAGTGAGAGCAACATCTGTATAATGAAAGTTAATACTCTTAAGATAGAGACAAGTTTAGAGATGGATAATGCAGCTCATGTTAGAGCCTTGTCCATAAGATGAAATATTTTCATAGCTTTGCAAATCCATGATATGATAAGAAAGATAAAAAGAAAAGCCACAAGAAAAGTAAAGTTATGAGAAAAGTAAAGCCATGAAATGAAAGAAGAATGATATAGAGGAATTCCTAAGTGAAAGAGGAAATGAGTAAAGTCTTAGTAGAAAATATTGTTTTTAAAAAATGTCTTGGGAAATTAATAGTTGGGGAATTATCAGTTGAGTTATCAACTATAACTTAGCCCATTGGTTTTGAATCTTCCAAGAGGATTGTAGTTTGATCTTAACATGTTTTTCACAGGAATAATATTTTATGGTCTAGTAGAACTTGAAAAAAGCTTAGGACGATTATGGGTGATTCCAAATCAACATAGCCTAACGGAAAGAAAATGTGAGCCATAAGAATGAGATGACAACACAATATTTATCTGGAAAGATGATTACCAAGGATAAGTTCTAGGTGTAAAAGCCTCACAAGTTGATTAACTCATACAGAAAGAGTACCCACAATATTTGTCTTGTCACATCCTAACTTTCATACCTCTTAGAGACCATTCAATAGCATTTGGAACCACTTTTAAGGTCCTTAAAATCAAATTACACAATCTAGAATTTTACTCTATTGAGTACTGTTCATTGTGTAAATTCCAGACAAGTGACCAGACTAAGAAAAATCATAATTAAATCTACAAAAATCAAAACAAAATTGATAAAATTTCTACATGAAGCTAACTTAATCCTCTTTCAGGAAAAAATAACTTGTTGACCACTCCTTAACCAAGTCAATGTCATTCAATGCTATAATTTTAATGTTCATCCAATGTTTTTCCCCTGAGTCCAGCATTTTGGTCCCAAATTTGAAAAATTATATCTACATGTGTAGACATCCAAATGAGGCATTCTATATATCAAATCGAAGCTTAGTATGTATACTATTTATGGGTAAAATATTATACATTTATTCAACTATTTACTATTTTTTATTATAACTCAAATATCACTGCCTCATCAAGAGTTACTGTTCACAATGACAATTTCTAGCAACCAATTATACATATATATATCAATCACATATCAATCATGTTAAATAATTATTAACTTCTCTTCATGTATCTTTATCTCCTCCATCTTGATAAGACCTGCTGTTTGGATTGATATAGAAGGGATGAGATTTTTGGGGAAATCTTAGTAGTAAACGGAAGCCATACAATGTATGCAACTATATGCTTGATGTTACTATGTGTGCACTTAATGATCATGCTTGTATAATGATAACTTACATGCTTCCATGTCATTTAATTATAACATATGGCCATAGCATAAAAAGAAACAAACCATCACTTAATCATACATGCTTCACATCATCAAAGTAAGCAACTAACACATAAAACATCCAAGCAATATAAACATACAAGTAGGTAAGTTCACTACCTAACATGTAGCCTTTCTTTAGTCCTTAGCCTTTGCTCTAAGGTTCCTTCTTTTTCATAGATAAGATCATATACATAGCATACTAATATTTTTATTATTATCCTATCCAGTATAGCTCTACTAAACTCAAGCTTAACTTAAGGTAATACCCTTATCCTGACAATCCCCTCACTTTCTTTCTATCCACGGCTAACCTTATCAAGAGAGAGACATTTCTCTATTATAACTATTAAATTCATAAGAACAATCCTCTAATCTATTAGAGCAGGGACTAGAATAAATTACTTACCTTAATCCTAAGTTTGCTAAGTCCCTAAGCTCCTTGGATTGCTCTTAGCTCGGTCAGACTTCCTCCTTTTTCCTTCCTTTCTCTTTCTTTCTCTCTTTCTCTCTCTCTCTCTTCTTCTTCTTGGCTGTGGTATGCCTTGGAATAGAGGGGGTAGGGGTATTTATAGCTGAAGTGAAGTGGAATGGACGGTCTAGATCGAATCGCGATGAACAGCTCAGATCGCTTAGCTTTCTCACCAAGCTTCGCCTGCATCATCATGATCACATCATCAAGGACACCTTGCATGCTAGGTGGCACCTTGGTGGGTCCCTTGGGACACCTCACCAGGTGAGTCATCGCTTCTTGAAACATCCTCCCTTCTACCCCTTAGAGTACACTTGCGGAAGCTAGATAGTTCGATTATACCTTAACTCAAGCCTAGAAATTTAAAATTTTACTCTTAAGTAGGGCTGGGAATTTGGGCTGGACCCGCGGGCCCAACCCGCCAACCCGCCAAAATATGGCGGGTTGGGTTGGCTAAAGTCCAGCCCATTTGGATGCGGGTCTTTTTGACCCGCACCCGCTCAACCCGTAACCACGGCGGGCTAACCCGCCGGGTTGGCGGGTTAGCCCATTTTTTTTTATTATTTCCCTAATTCCCCAATCAGCGGTCAGCCAGTGTCCCCACTCCCCACGACACGACTCCTTCCCCACTCCACTCCCCAGCCCTACTTTTCAATTTTATTCATCACTCACTCAGACTCAGTCACTCTGTCTCTACCGCACACCGCAGTACCGCTCGCTGTCGTTACCCTGCGCCTTCCTCTCCCTCATCCCTTCGGAAGCCGACAGCCCTCAGCCGCCCTTCAGCCCTTCTTCCATAACCCTCAGCGCCTCCTCTCGTCAGCCCTCAGCCGTTGCCATCGCCTCAGCGGCTCGCCGTCGCCTCCTCTCCTCAATGGCTCAGCACTCACTACTCAGCGCTTTACTCTCACCGACGACTCCTCTCCTCAGCGTCTTCTCAACTCTGCAGCTCTACTTCAAGTTCAAGGTATGATAATGTTGGAGCAAATGAAATCTAGATTCTGAACAGTGCAACCTAGCTGCCTCTTCTAAATCTATTCGGTGTCTATCTCTTTGACAACATTACAATATGGATTTACTGGTAGCTCTATCCTTCTCAAATATAATGATGAGTTGCTAAAAGTATGGGAAGCGCTTGTGTCTAAAGTTTGCAGCATCTACCGATATACATGCGCCTTGAAATATCAATGTCTAGTATCTACAGCTTTGATTCTTTGAAAATGGTATTTATTTATTGTGCTCGATGGTATTTATATATATATATATTAAATGCACCATTGATTTTGAAATTTCGTTTAAGAGCTTGACTCTTGAGAGATGAATTTTCATCTAGGAGCTTTGAATCTCAAATTTTAGTGCTTATACTGGTATGCATTACATGCTAGTCTAGGAACCAGTATGACTAAATAGTCTTTTCATTTTGAATGCACCTGAGTTGGATTTGAGTTCATTAAATTTGTAAAGTTCAATGTATCTTGAACTGCTGCATATACCTCCTAATCTGTGTATCTGTCTTTGTAATCTTGCTTTAGCTTCCCTTGGAAAGAGTTCAGTCATGTTATGTCTGTCTATATAAATATGAACACGTGAGTAATTGCAGTTTATTTGACAATTGGGATTAAGATTTTGTGAAAAGGATAAAGGAAATAGAAGTACTGCATCTCCCTTCCTTTATACTATGAATACATAATAGGAAATTGAATTACGTATGTATTGAAAGATCGATGTCTATTACCTTTTCCTTAATTTGATGCTTGATATAAAATTACACATGTTATTTAGAATCCAATATACTATTGCCCTCTTCTGTTAAAAATAATGCTTAACATAATTCATAAAAATGTATGAAAACTAACATGTTGGGTAGTGGTTGTTGCTAACTTGTTCTATCACTATGGTCTTTTTCAGATGTGTGATAATACTGTTCATAAGGAGCTTCAAATGCAAGCTCAAACTCAAACTGATGTTACTGATGGAGCAAATGAGAAAAAACCTCATCATGACGAACCTTCTGTGGATGATAAAGTTACAAAGAAGGCTAAAAAAAGCACATCTGATGTTTGGAGATATTTTACTAGAATTGGAAAACAAGATGGGAAAGAAAAAGCTACATGTAATGGTTGTGGAAAAGCTTTTGCAGTGGGGGGTAAGCAATATGGCACTTCAACCCTTTGGCGTCATGTGGAATCATGTCGGTTAATCCCAAAATTTCGGGACATTGGTACTATGATGTTAGACCAAGCTGGGAAGGTGAGAAGTAGACACTTTGACAGTACTAGATTTCGAGAAATTGTGGCTAAGACTATTGTTTTACATGATTTTCCCTATTCTTATGTTGAATATGAAGGGGTTAGGGAAATGTGTGAATTTTTGAATCCAGATTGTAAGTTTATATCTAGGAAGACTACTGTGATAGATGTTTGGAATCTCTATCTTAAACAAAAAGAGATTATGAAAAATTCCATAGCAAATAGTCCTGGTAGGATATGTTTAATGACTGATTGTTGGACTGCAATAACTGGTGAGGGATATATTTGCATGACTGGTCATTTTGTTGATGACAAATGGATTCTCAATAGCAAAATACTTTCTTTCACACACCTGCAACCTCCGCACTCTGGATCGATTTTGGCTAATAAGTTGAATAAAATTGTGGAGGACTGGGGGATTGAAAAGAAAGTATTTTCTATTACTGTGGATAATGCTGCAGCAAATGATAATATGCAAAATATTTTGAAAGACATGCTGAATTTGAATGAACCCTTGATATGCAATGGTGAGTTTTTTCATGTGAGATGTTGTGCTCACATCTTGAATCTGATAGTTCAAGAGGGGTTGAAAGTCGTAAGTGTTGCTGTGCAAAAGATCAGGGAAAGTATTAGATATGTAAGGGCATCAGAGGCAAGGGCCATAAATTTCAAGAAATATGTTGACCAAGTTGGTATTAAGACTTCCATGGGTTTACGGCACGATGTGGCAACTAGATGGAATTCAACACACGCCATGCTGGAAAGTGCAATTATATATCAACGGGCCTTTGCAAAATTAGCTATCCATGATGACAACTTTCCTCATGCATTGACAAATGAAGAATGGTCAAGAGCAAAGGAACTCTGCAGCTTCTTGGCTCCATTTGCAGCAATAACAGAGTTGATGTCTGGGTCCTCCTATCCAACTTCTAATATGTACTTCCTTCAGATATCAAAGATTGAGTTATTGCTAAAAGAATATGTGCATGCTGATGATCTTTTGCTTCGAGAAATGGCTCACCGGATGCTTGCTAAGTTTGACAAATATTGGAGTGATTATAGTGTCATCCTTGTAATTGCAATTATTCTTGATCCACGGATGAAGTTTGATATCATACGATTTTCTTATTCACAACTTGATCCCATACATCATAATGAAAAGATTGAGTATATTAGGAGCAAGTTATATTGTGTTTTTGATGAGTATAAAAAGAAAAGTTTGAATGTGGGATCATTATCAACTTCAATCCACTCTAGTTCTTTTGGTGCTAGTGGTACTGGTTCTGCTAGTTCTACTAATATCACTGAAGACGTGCCACTAGTTCGACCTCCTCTTCATCCAAGTACTGGTGCTAGAAAGTATAGTTATTTAAACACCACAGCTTTTGGGGTAAATTTGCAACTCTTCTTTTACTTACATGTTTTAAAATACTTGTTACATCTCTCATTTTCAATGTATATACTTGTTTGTGAATGTTTATTGTTATGATGCTTATTCTTATTATTACAAATATAGTGAGATAAAGTGGACCCATGCTAAAAGAAGAATCAGTAATGGTGCTGATCTGTTTTCTCTTATTTCCCCTTGTTCTCTAATACTTTCTTTATTTATATGATGTAGTATTATCTTCAATGCAAGAGCAAAGACACTCAATCATTGGAAAAGTCTGAACTGGACTTTTATTTGGAAGAAACAACCCTTGATCCTAACTTGTTCATAGAGATGAATGTCTTAGAGTATTGGAAGAATAATTCTCCTCGTTTTCCATGTCTTTCGAAGATGGCAGCTGACATCCTTAGTATTCCAATCACTACAGTTACCAGTGAATCAGCTTTTAGTATTGGTTTATGAGTTCTCACAAAGTATAGAAGTTGTCTTCTTTCAGATAATGTTGAGGCCCTTATTTGTACACGTAATTGGATGCTTGGTTTCCCATCTGATGCTACTGGAAGTGGTACTAGTAGTGATGGTATTGGTAATATTATTAGTAACATTGTCTGATTGCCTGGTTGTCTAATTGGATGCTTGGTTTCCCAACTTTTAGTTCTAACGATGTCTGATTGTCTCATTGAGTCATTTCTTTATATTATTATATATATACTTATTTTGTTTTATTACTTGTGACAGATTTATCTGTGGACGATGACAAAACTGAAGAAATAAATATTTTGATGGCTTCAGATCATGGTTCAAATCCAATTAATATTGAGAGTTGAAATTTCAATTGTAATGTATTTCATATTTGTTACCTTGTACCTGAATGATTGAAGGATGGATGACAGTGTGATTCAAATTAGGTTGCTGTACGGTTTAGATGTTGTTTTTCTTTGCCCTTTCAAGATGTGCTTTGTTAGCTGTTGCCTGTTGGGTCTTTGTTAGCTGTTGAAGGATAACTCAGATTTTGTTGGATCTTTATTTCATATTTATTTAATGACCTGGTTCTTTCTGCTTGTTCTTTACCCATATGCCATATCTGCCTTTGATCTACGTGCAACAGGCTTTCTGGCTTTGAGTTGTATGTAATATTCATATGCTGCACTGCTGCAGAAATTCAGAAGGCTTTGTTTTCATTTCAGGTGACAAAATCTGGCGGGCCAACCCGCCAAGGCGGTCTCGGGTTGGCTTTTTCCAACCCGCCTCCACTTCAACCCGCCGCGGGCCAACCCATTTTCGGCGGGTTGGCCCATTTTGCCACCTCTACTCTTAAGTTTCTTATTCTGAATCTTTAAGTTGAAAACCAATTTATCAAGTTCTACACATCCAAATGAGGCTTATTACCTATCCACGTAATGCCCCAGATGTGTGCCACTGGCTCACCAAATTTTGTGGCCAAATTCCTCCGTTTACTAGATCAAACTGAGGTCAAAACACTGCTACCTCAGGACCTGCGAATTTCTTTCTTATAATTTCTCATACAAAAATTTAATATGCCAAATAATACCTATTATTAAATAATAAATTGTCATACAACAGGGCATACACAAAATCCTCATATTTCCATTACATCTTCCCTGCCTGAAATCCGACACTATAATGGCTACGCTTCGTCTTTAGAAAGTAACTGATCTTGTACACATTCGGTAATTCCTGTGAGAACTACCATTCTACATAAGTACCCAGGAAAGACTGGATGAACCTGCTAGGTCCACTCACTTCCAGCCTCCTTAGACAGTACCTACATACACAGTACGTATCAGCTACTTTCTTCACTACTGCTATCTTGTCATAATTTTGGCAGCATAACGGCGTCTCTTAAAATTCTCAAAATTCATTTCAACATAACCTCCTCTTTTAATGGGTCAGATATGGGGATGAGTTTCGGGGGAATCTCAGTAGTAATAATCATAACAATTTATGTAATGTAGTGTGGTAGTGCTTGCTTGTGATTGTGTACAGATAAGTATGCCGCGTGCTTCCATACTCAATAACATATGATCATAGCATTGCAGTAGAGCTTCAGACATAACATATAAGACAACAATCCAACCAAACAATAGCACATCAAATCACAAAGACATTACATAAAAGCTAGGATTAATTACTACCTGACTAGCTTAGCAGAACTCTACTATCTCTATACTGCTTCCATCTCCGCCATAACTTCCTTTCTTTCTCTCTTTCTTTCTTTCTCCTTCTCTCTCTTCTTTCTCTCTCTTTTCCTTGCAAAACCGTGATAATGAATGGCAAGGGGGTATTTATAGTTTCCACCGATGGCACTTCCGTAATTCTCAAGAACTCTGAACTTGTGGCCACCGATTTTCCTGGAATTTCCTATTTTCTTTATTCCCTTTACTGCATCATTGTAACATCCCAATTTTCAGGCCTAGAGATGCAGAAATAGCCTAAGATTAAGAGGCTGCTAGACCCCCTTTGAGCAGAAGTCCCGGAGATACGCAGAGAGTTTCAGGGATTAAGTTGCAAATAAGCGAAAGTACGGGGACTTATGTGTCAACAGTGAAAGTCCCAAGGGGTAGAATGGCCATTTGGAATGATGTAAAGGTCAAAGGATGTGGAGTTGAGAGATGACCATTTAGGTCGCGACAAGAGATAGGTATGGTCGCGACTAATGGTTACAGAAAGAGTTATACGCGACGAGAAAGCAGTGTGGTCGCGACTAGGAAGTAGTTACATCGCGACTAATAATGGCAGAAAGGTTTAGACGCGACTGAATGATGTGTGTGTCACGACTAATAGGTAAAATGGGCTGGTTGCGACTAGAAAATGTTATAGTCGCGACTAGATTGTGTTGTGGTCGCGACGAAAGACTGTTAGGGTCGCGACTAAAGAATGTTGTGGTCGCGACTAGAGGAAGTTGTGGTCGCGACTAATGAGCACAGAAGGTATTAAGTCGCGATGAGATGATGGCTAGGTCGCGACTAGTGACTAAGAAGTGCCAAGCGTATGGGCCATGTGTTGTGAAGGTCCAAATAAGATAGTTACCCGGTTAGAGATAGACCGGAGGCAGGAGACCAGATACAGGAAAGGTTATCTGAAGACCATGAGGTAGACTGATAAGGTATCCTCATGGGACCCACAAGATGCCACATGGCATTAAAGTAATGGTTCAGTAGAGTAAAGTTACTCGGTTGACACGAAAACCGAGGAGGTGATCAGATAAGTCTGGGACTTATCGGGTGGCATTGGGAAGCGTGCAAGGTCTCTTCCAGTCGCCACATGGCATTAGTCTGCAGAAAGCAGATAAAGTTGAGGGCACGCATTACGAGGCAAGAGACTGGACCGGTGAGTCAGCTGTTGAGGTGTCCCAGATTTGCAGCATGTGATAAATGTGGCGCTGAGGTGTCCCGATGATGTCATGCATGATGCAGTAAATGAGGAATTAAAGAAAATAGGAAAATCCATGAAAAACCAGGACCGCAGGATCAAAGTTCATGGTAATTATAGGATTGCCATTGGAGGAGGTTATAAATACCCCCCTCATTCTTGCATTCACGCATGGGCAAGGGAGAAGGGAGAGAAAGAAGAGAGAGAAGGAGAAGGAAGGAAGAGAGAAAGGAGAAAAAGAAGTAAGGAAGTTCTGGCGGAGCTGGAAGCAGAATAGAGATAGTAAGGTTCTGCTGAGCTAGCCAGGTAGTAACTAATCCTAGCTTTATGTAATGGCTTTGTGATTTGATGTGCTATTGTTTGGTTGGATTGTTGTCTTATATGTTATGTCTGAAGCTCTGCTGTAATGCTATGATCATATGTTATTAAGCATGGAACCATGCAGCATACTTATCTGTACACAATCACAAGCAAGCACAGTCACTCTGCATTACATATATTGTTATGATTGTTGCTACTGAGATTCCCCCGAATCTCATCCCCATACATAACCCATTACAGGGAGGTTATGCTGAAGTGGATCTTGAGAATGCTAAGAGACGCCGTTATGCTGCCGAAGTAAAGACTGAACATCAGTATATGATAAGTACTGTGTACGTATGTGCTGTCTAAGGAGGCTAGAAGTGAGTGGTGAAACATCCTTACTTTCATATGTCTTAGTGACCATTTGGTAGCATTTAGAACCACTTTCAAGGTCATTGAAGTCCAATTCCCCAATCTGGAGTTTTACTCTTACCGAGTACTGTTCACTTTGAAAATTTCAGATGAGTGACCTGACTTCGAAAAATCATAACTAATTCTAGAAAAATCGAAATGAAGTGGTTCCAATTTATAAATGAAGCTAACTCAATTATATTTCAGGGAAAAATAACTAGTTGACCATTAATTGACCAAGTCAACGTCAGTCAACGTGTCAACGTTACTGTTCATCCCACGTTTTTCTCCCTGAATCCAGCATTCTGGTCCCAACTTTGATAATTTATATCTCCTTTTGTAGACATCCAAATGAGTCATACCATATATCAAATCGAAGCTTAGTATGTCTACTATTTATCTTAAAAATATCATATATTTAATCATCCATTTACTATTTTTAATTATGGGTCAAACATCCTCATGTCCCTACGGATTACTGTTCATAGTGTTAATTTTCAGCAACAACCATTACATACATAGGCATACATCCATCATATATCAGTCAAACATACCAAATAACAATTATTATTAATTAATAAGTTGTTTTACATCCGGTCATGTACATAAATTCTCATATCTTTATTACATCTTTTCCTTCCTGAAATCCGGCAGCATAACCGCTACGCTTCATCTTCAGAAAGTAACTGATCTTGTACCGATTCGGTAATTCCCGTGAGAACTACCATTCTACGTAAGTACCCAGGAAAGACTGGATGAACCGGCTAGGTCCACTCACTTCCAGCCTCCTTAGACAGTACCTACGTACACAGTACGTATCAGCTCCTTTCTCTACTATTGCCATCTTGTCATAATTTCGGCAGCATAACGGCGTCTCTTAAAATTCCCAGAATTCATTTTGATATAACCTCCCCTGCAATGGTTTACTTATTGGGATGAGATTCGGGGGAATCTCAGTAGTAACAATCATAACAATATATGTAATGCAGAGTGACAGTGCTTGCTTGTGATTGTGTACAGATAAGTATGCTGCGTGCTTCCATGCTTAATAACATATGATCATAGCATTACAGCAGAGCTTCAGACATAATATATAAGACAACAATCCAACCAAACAATAGCACAATAAATCACAAAGCCATTACATAAAAGCTAGGATTAGTTACTACCTCAAAGGCTCAGCAGAACTCTACTATCTCTATTCTGCTTCCAGCTCCGCCAGAACTTCCTTTCTTTCTTTCTTCCTCTCACTTTCTCTCTCTAGTACCTCCTCCTCTCTCTAAAATGGGCTCTTGGCCGTGGCATATAAATGGCAAGGGGGTATTTATAACCTCCTCCAATGGCAATCTCGTAATTTCCATGAACTCTGATTCTGCGGTCCTGGTTTTTCCTGGATTTTCCTATTTTCTTTAATTCCTCATTTACTGCATCATGCATGACATCATCGGGACACCTCACCGGGACACCTCAGCGCCACATTTTCCACATGCTGAAATTCTTGGACACCTCAGCAGCTGACTCAGCAGGCTGACTCACCAGTCCAGTGTCCTGCCTCGTAGTACGTGTCCTCAACTTTTTCTTCTGCCTTTAAGATTACGCCATGTGGCACCTGGAAGGGACCTTTCACGCCTTCTAATGCTATCCAGATAAATCCAGGACTTTATCTGATCACCTCCTCGGTTATCGTGCCGACCGAGTAACTTTACTTTATTGAAACAGCATTAAAATAGTATTTTAATGCCACTTTTTCCCACATACTTCATGGGCTACGTTTTTGGGCTCTGGGAATGTTGTCTTGGATCTTGATCAAGCTCAAGTACTCTGATGGCTCGATTCCCAAGAAACAGCCCTTGGCAAATTACCAAAATGCCCTTGGGTGGCCTTTCTTGCACTATATTTACCCTAAGGATAAAATTATCATTTTACACCCTTCTGTACTCTGTCAGGGCATATACTGACTCCAAATAACTTTATCTGTATATACCTTGGCTTCTGTTCCTGTCCAGAATGACCAAAATGCCCTTCATTCATCTGTTACACTTTTGTACAACACAGGGGCATTTTCGTAATTTTGCACTTTTCCGGGATTCTGCCGGACACTGGCCCACCTATCAGTCCCAAGGGTCTTACTGGGCCTCTGTTGGCGCCATTATTGGGCCTTTCTGGGTCCATTACCTTCATGGCACGCATTACGAGGAATCTTCCCCCGTTAATAATTATTGAATATTTTATCTATTATTCACCGTTTATACACATATCCGGACACCGGCTCCTTCTGTCCGAAACACTAGCCTGCGGTATTTAGGCATCCCTGTGAGTCATATCAGTCATCTGACTGAGGTCATCCGAACTCATTCAGTCCCCTTTCAAATACTGATAAATCTCCCTATCGGATCCCCGAAGGCCTCACACTCCCGTCTGGATTTTCTGATTTGTGAATAACTTTTTCTACAGGCCTCCTATCGGTATTCTGTCAGTTTCCCAACATCCGCCCCATAAGGACGCATCATCCTGTATTTTCTCACCTAGATCTGAATTCTAGGATATCCGGTATGAATTTTTATAACTTTTGGACGATCAGTCCATTTCTGGCTATCTGGAGTCTTCAAAAATTCCTGTATTAAGCCAGATTACCGAGTGTCCCTTGCTCTCTGTACCGGTGAAATTTGGGACTGAAATGCTTTCGGACAGTCCAAACCACTTCCGGCCTGACTTTCTTTAATTACAATTTAGCCCCAGGGAACTTTTCTTCTTTTCATTTAAGTCCCTTTTTATTTGGCTAAAATTACACTTAAGGACCCCACATTTTTGTCTACTTTCCTTTTTGGCCTTGAAACTTTCCATAATTGCACTTAAGTCCTTTCATTTCCTTTACTAGGTCTAGGGGCATTATTATCTTTACATATTTTACCAGAGTATTCTCTGGCTCTGGTCAACTATCCAGATACCCCTTCTTGACTATCTAACCTTAGCCAAATGACCAAAATACCCTTTACTCATTCTTCAGTTATTCTATAACATAAGGGCATTTTCGTCATTTTGCACATTTTTCCCGGACACCGGCCCCTCTTACCACTGAACTGATATTATGGGCCTGGGCCTTCCGTGGTGTCACTACGGGCCTTAGACAACACTGTATGGCCTCTAGCCATTGTCCGATCATTTCTATTCGAATTGCCTTTCCTTTACCGATTATAACTGTAAATTCCCATCTTCAGGAATTTTTACAGAAAAATCGGGACCTCAAATCAAAATTCTGTGTGGCGTCATTCAATCCAGAATCCTTTTCTCTATCTCCTGGTATTTTCAGATATTTTATCCGAACCAGGCTATTTTGGCCTGAAAGTACGCTCCCGCGCACACTTTTTAAAAATGACCATTTTACCCCTGGTCACATTTCTAATTCTTTCATACACATAGAGACCTCATATGCACATTTCACAGTTCAGTGAAATGATCAACATAATTTTCTCTATTTTCTGGCAAAATATGGTACTCATCGGCTACCAGCCTGATCTTTCCCATAATTACGATTATGCCCTTGATTTCTCTTTCGGGCATCTCTAGGCCTAAAAATTAGGGTGTTACAAGTGGACCTAGCCGGTTCATCTAGTCTTTCCTGGGTACTACGTAGAATGGTAGTTCTCATGAGGGGATTACCGAATCAGTACAGTTCAGTTCTTTGTACAGATGAAGCGTAGCGGTTGTGCTGCCAGAGTATAGGCAGAAAGAGATGTAATAGAGATAGCAAGATTATGTATATATCTTGTTGTGTATGCCTTGTTGTATGACATTTGATATGCAATGATAAATACTGTTTGGCATGTTCCATTTATGTATGTTCAATTAAGAAGGGAAATTCGCAGGTCCTGAGGCAGCAGTGTTCTGACCTCAGTTTGACCTAGTAAACGGAGGAGTCTGGCCACGAGATTTAGTGAGCCGGCAGTACACATCTGGGGCATTTCGTGGATAGGTATTAAGCCTCATTTGGATGTGTAGAAGGTGAGAAATCAGTTCTCAAAGTACAGGTTCAGAATAAGAAACTTAGGAGTAAAAGTTCAATCTCTGGACTTAGGTACAGCTATTATAGCTTCCGCAAGTGTACTCTGAGGAGTATAAAGGAGGATGTTTCAATCATCATGACATCATTCAAGGGACACCTCATGGGGACACCTAATTTGTCACATAGCGCAAATGCAGGCTCCTAGGATACCTCACCAGCTGACTCAGCATTTCCAGACAGTTCCAGAGTCTTGCACCGGAATACACGGCTGAGATCGTGCCATGTGTCCTTAAATTTTTCTTCCTCCTCTATGTTTGAAACATCCTTCTTTATATCTCTCCGAGTACTCTTACTATAGCACTCTCAACTGGAAATTATCTCTCTTGCCAGAATTCCTAGTAGAAAATAACTATACTGATTCGGTAATTCCCCGTGAGAACTACCATTCTACGTAAGTACCCAGGAAAGACTGGATGAACCGGCTAGGTCCACTCACTTCCAGCCTCCTTAGACAGTACCTACGTACACAGTACTTTATATAGTCTACCAGTACAATGGAATTTTCTAGTAAATATCTTCAAATCTTAAACCTTGACCATAAATTTTGAGCCTTAAACCTTAACCTTATATCTTAACCTTACATATACTCAATTGGATTTATCTTAGATCATTGAAATACCTCTTAACCTTAAAAACATGAATTTCCAAGAGTTGGGCTTACGGGTACTGTTCACTGCCACTATTCATTGGGTAATTCCAGATTACAGCCTGAACTTTGAAAATTCATAACTAAATCTAGAAAAATCGTTTTGAGGTGATTCCAATTTATAATGAAATTTATTTCACTTAAATTTTATATAAAAATATGAAAATGAGGTTCCCTTTTCCATATCAAATCAGTTTATTCGTTGAACTTTACTGTTCATCTGGTAAATCTTGAAATTCCAGTTTCCTTGCCCCATTTTCAAAAATTCATTTCTCCTTGTATACTTATCCAATTGAGTCTAATTACATATGGTTTTAAATATCAGAATGTGTACTTTGATCTCACCAAAAATCACGGAAAAACTCATTCATTTACTATATGAAAACCACGTTGGAATCTTACTGTATCGGGTGACTTGTTTTATCTTGATCCAGAGCGTAAGTCCAACTTTGAAAAATCATATCAATTTGAAAACTTAACCAAATTGATAGTTCTTGGTGTCCAATTAAAGCTCTGGATCTTAGCTATGTTCATACCAAATTTCAAATGAAACAGAAACATATAAGTCACACAAATTATCGCTGGAAGCTCACTCCCTCAGATCGGATGTTGTAAGCATCTACATATTACATGTCATTACGTTATCCTCAAAGTTCTAGGTATGCTTCTCAAGCCATAAACACATTGATCATCCAATTTACCTTCCTCCTTGTGAAGTTCCAGCACCTAGAGCAATGTTTATTGATATGGAAGGAATGAGATTTCATGGAAATCCCAATAGCAAGTAATATAAACTATAAGGTTATGCATGTTTGATTGAATGCCTAACATGTTATCATGCAATGGGAGCTAATTCATGCTTATACATAAGCAACTCTAATATGCATATTGTCATGACATATATTGCAAGGAGTATCACATACTCATATCACATCATCATCATCATCACACAACATTCCATGCTCAACCAAAACCTTCATGCATAACAAGTAAGCAAAACAATCAAAGCACATAAGTTTATAGTTAGATATTCTTGCTACCTCTTGTAGATCCTTGTTCCTTTCCTTCTTGTAATGGTCTTTCCTTGCCACAAATGTCAAAACTTAGGCATTACAAGATAATTACCAAATTATAACTCCATTCCAAACAAATTCCAAGTCTAGTTTCAATAAGCTCCCTTTTTCCAAAAATTCCCATTTTGGTTCCAATGCTTCCCATACTTGTTCCTCCACTTTACCCCCTCACAAAATCTCATTTTAAGACCATTGGAAGCATCAAAATTATGAAATTCAAATCACTGTTCACGCGAGTGAACAGTACCCGTGAGGAATTTTCAACATTATAACCTTTAATTCCAATGGTTTCCAAGGTTCAAAACCTTTCCAATCCTACACAAAATCATCATATAAACTCAATGGAAGCATTAAATCATTGGAATTCCATTTTATTCTATCATGAACAGTGCATAAACAGTGCAAACCGAAATGGTAATGTGAAGAACATCAACTTACTTCACAACCAAGCATGTAACTAGCTTGTTTAAGCTTGTCTTAACTATCTATGACCTAAAACTCATATTCCTTTCACATATACACAAAAATTCCAGCAGCATCCCCTCAAGATTTAAGCTTCAAAAATCACTTAAACTCAAGCACAAACCTTAAGAACAAAAGGTAGAAGCAAGGAGACAACTTACCTTACTTGCTCCTTCAAAACCCTTGCTTCTTCCTTGCTTTCTTCCACTTTCTTTCTCTAGAACTCACTTCTCTCTCTAAAGGAGCTCTTGGGTGTGAAGAATGAATGGAAAGGGGGGGTATTTATAGCAAAAGTCATGTGCCATTTGAAGGCCAAGATCACTTTGGAAACTATTTGATCCAATGGTTAAAGGTTTGATCTTGGAATATCTTTTCACTTTTCACTCAAGACCTTACCACCATGACATCACTAGCATGGCACCACTTGGGACATATAAGACTACTTCTTGGCGCCATTTTTGAGTCCATGTGGGCCCCACCATGTGCCAAACCTAATCCTTACTTTATTCTCTTTTTCTTTATTTCCAAAAATCCATAAATTATTTATTTTTGGACTTGGGCTCCAAGATAACTTTTGGGCCTTATTGGGCTGGCATAGGATGACATGTTGGACCTCTTTTAGGTCCAATAGCTAATTGGCCCAAATCCCAATGTAATTTCCTTATATCGATATCCGTAAATTACCCTGATCTTAGCATAAATGCTAATCACCTCTTTTAATTGTTCTAACATTTTTAGAAATTCATTCTAATATAAAATGAATTCTCTACAAAGTTTCATAATTTTCTGAGACCCAGAAGTCCTGTTAAAAATTACATACGTTTCCTTTAACCCTTTATCGGTGTCCTTCTTCACCGTAAATTCCATAATTAATTCTACGTAACTCCTTTTTTACTTCTGTCAACTCCATAAATTCTTATATTAATTATAATAATTTACTATCAAATTTCCTCTGATATCCATCCATTGTGTGAAATGACCAAAATGCCCTCCATTTACTTCTGGTTTCTTAGGGCATCACAGTGGCATTTTTGTAATTTTACACTTTGGCTCTTAGACTTTCTTCCTCTTCCAATTAATCATTTTCTTTACATAAATATGGCCACATTTTTTCCTAAAACACTCATATATTTTATTTAACCTGTACATACAACGTAGTACATAAATTAGGGATGTTACAATGTTGGTGCCATATGGCATCTTGCTGGCACCTTTCACGCCATCCAATGCTATCCAGATAAGTCCCAGACTTTATCTGATCACCTCCTCGGTTATCATGCCGACCAAGTAACTTTACTTTATTGAAAAGTCACTAAAACATTATTTTAATCCACTTTTCCCCACATAATTCATGGGCTACATTTTTGGGCCTTGGGACTGCTATCTTTGGCCTTGATCAAGCTCCAGTACTCTGATGGCTCAATTCCCAAGAAATATCCCTTGGCAAATTACCAAAATGCCCTTGGTTCCTTTTTCTTTTCTTTAATGAGTCTAGGGGCATTATTATCTTTTCACCTCTTACCAGAGTACTCTCTGACCTTAGTCAACTATCCATATATCCTTTCTTGACTGTCTAACCTTAGTCAAATGACCAAAATACCCTTTACTCATTCTTTCACTATTTTACAACATAAGGGCATTTTCGTCATTTTACACCTTTTCGGCACATTTCCAGACTCCGACTCCTTTTATCAGATAAACTGATATACTGAGTCTAGGCATCCCTTTGGGTCATAACAGGCATCTGACCGATGTCATCTGAGCCCATTCTGTCTCAATTTGAATACCGATAAATTTCCCAATCGGATCCCCGGAGGTCACATACTCCCGTCTCAATTCTCTAATTTGTGAATAATTTTTCTGCAGACCTCCTATCGATATTCTGTCAGTTCCCTGACATCCGCCTCATCAGGGCACATCTTCTTGTAATTTCTCACATATATCCGAGATCTAGGATATCCGGTAGGAATTTTTTATACTTTTTGACTATCAGATCAATTTTGACTATCTGGAGTCCTCAGAAAATTCCTGTATTAAGCTGGATTAGCCAGCGTCACTTTCTCTATCTACTGGTGAAATATGGGGCTGATCTGAATACGATCACTATTTTTGCCTATTTCTGGTCCAGGTTTTCATAATTACACTTTTGTCCCTGGAACTTTTCTTCTTTTCAATTAAGTCCCTTTATTTGGCTAAAATTACACTTAAGGACCCCACATTTTTGTCTACTTTTCCCTTTTAGCCTTACACTTTTCATATTTGCACTTAAGTCCTTACATTTTCTTCCTTTTGCAATTTAATCCCTTTCTTTGCATAAATGGCCATTATATCCCTAGGGACTTTCACTATTTACATATAAGTCCCTAGATATTCACTTATTTACAGTTTAGTCACTAAAACCCTCTGTGTGTTTCTGGGACTTTTGCTCAAAGGGATATATCTATTTAGGCTACTTTCTAAGTCTCTGGCCTGAAAATTGGGATGTTACATTTCTACCCCCCTTAAAATAAATTTCGTCCTCAAAATTTACTCAATACCTTAGTCAACTATTCTGGATATAACTCCTCTGCATATTCTTTCCTGGTTTATGACCCAGGCTTGGGGCATTCATCCACCCATACTTATGGACAACCCTTTGAACTTGTGAGTAGTGTCCATTTCTTTCATATCTTTTCCTTCAGAATTTTGATATAATTCTGGGTTCTACCTCGTTCCTCCTTCACTTTGCTAGTTTCTTAGGAGAGATAGTGTTCTTTTGCCTTAGACCCCTTTTTTTTCCTAGGTCTCTCTGGCCTTTTAATCTCTTTTACCCTCATCTGGGGCATCTGTCTGCTCATACTTTTCTGTTCTCAAAATATATGGGGTTTTCTTCTCTATTTCTCAGGAATACTTTTATAAAACTTTGAATATCAGCACTCAGATTTTAACCTGGACTCCGTCTTCGTTTAAGGAAAAACTAAGTTCAGTCTGTATATAATAGCGACTATCTGAGGAAAACCATTACAAAATATTTTTTTCTGGATGAGTTTATCAACTAGTGGAGCTTCCTTACCTTAACTTCGTCTTTGGCATTTATTTTCCTAAAGAGATACTACATTGTACTCATATCTCATGGCTCATTACTTTCCTTGGGCTAGGTCTAACTGCGACCTCGGGATCTAACTGCGATCAACCGTTAGCCTCTTCAGAATCTAACTGTGACTCTAAAGCTGTTAGGATCTAACTGCGACTCTAAAACTGTTAGGATCTAACTGCACCCTTCAGGATCTAACTGATACCCTGGAGCCATGCTAGGATCTAACTATGACCCTCCAGAATCTAACTACGATTCTGTTGTACTGTATATTTCCCAAAGATCTTAAACCAACAGACTAAGTTATAAGGTTAACTGCTTCCACCTGTTGATAACTTAATAAATAAAAATTTTAAAATTTTTATAGCCTCATATTATTTACCCAGACTTTACTTATTTTCTCTCTTACTCAGGAGTTCCTTCTCATCTTTCTTACTTGACTGTGGTTTACCATTGGCTATGGTCTAATCACCTGCCATTGCATTCTATTGCTATGGCCTCATCACAGCTTATTTCAATTTGTGCTCTAACTGCGAGCCATTTAAACTATGCTCTAACTGCCAGCAATCCAGATCCAACTCTTATATGAAGAGTGATTTGAAAATAATCTCTTTACTGTTATCTGCTACTTTATCTGTATACCATTCCGCTCAATAGAAATGGCCCTGAGTACTGTATTCACAAGCCTATAGAAATGCCTGAGTAAGCCCCCAACCATACTGCATCTGACTGCCGTACTGTAATTGACGTCCCACTTACTGAGACTGTCTATTACTCTGGGTATCTCCCTTATATTATCTCAAATTTAACTTTAATGTCAAAGGTTTGACTAATGCTAACTACTTTGTATATGTTTTCTCTACTTCCTTCTTTTAAAACCTATAATCATTTTCACACAAAGGCAACATACTAGGTATAGGGTAGCTCAATAGTGTGCATACTGGACAATATAATCCAATTACATACAGGATTTATTTACTCATTAGCTAGTGGAAACAGAACACAAATAAACTCGTACATTAATTTGGTGCAGGAGACTTTCTTATCTCGTTGCCAGTCAGAGTATATAGTCTTCCCTGAGTCTGGTATCTTTCGCCTGTTGTGTTCTGTGGACACTCCTTGGCAAAATGTCCAGACTTTCCACACCTATAGCATAACCCTTGACCTGCTAAATAAGGCCTTGTACCATGGTCTCGACCATAATTCCCACATACATTAGGCCTTGGTTGCCTATTAACTTCTCTTGGCCTACTACCTGGCCTACTTCCCTGTTTCTTATTAACTTTTGACCCATATACTGGCCTATTTCTCTTCTTACTGTTCCCTCATAAGGAACCTGGTGGCATCATTTTCAATGGTACTGATGTAACATGCTCACTCTTTTCTGGATATTGCACATTCTTTTCTATGATCCTGCATACCTCTACTGCTTCATTAAACCTTCGTATCTGTCTAGGAAAAACTTTCTCCTTTAATATAGGATTTAATCCACGAGTTAACTTCTCAGTGGTCCATCTCTCATCATTCATACAGTTTAGGTAAGTGGAATATTGTGAAAGACGAATAAACCTAGCAAGATAATCGTCAAAGGGTTCTTGCTCACCCTGCTTTAACATTAAAAATTCTGCTTCATGTTCATCCCTTACTGACTGTGGAAAATATTTTTTGTTGAACTGCTCGAGAAATATTTCCCATGTAAGTGGAATATTTCTTGATTGCAGAATTACTTCTATGTTCCTCGACCACCTATCAGCATCCTTTTCTATCTTGTAAACTGCCATCTGGGCCTTTCTTTCAGTAGGACATTCTAAAATCTTAAAGATTTTCTCTAACTGGCTAACCCAATCCTCAGCTACTTGAGTGTCAAAAGTCCCTTCAAACATGGGCGGATTGAACTTATGGAATCGTTCCATCCATGTTTGAAGACTTTCCTGGTTATTGTTATTTCCTATAGACCTCTAATGTCTATTCATTCCAGTCTACCCATGATCTGACTGAGGTTTAGGTTCTACATTATTTTCTGGTACTACCTCCTTCTCAGACTGTTGTAAGCTTGCAACTGCAGCAGCAACCATCGTAGCGATAACAGAATCTTGTTCTTGATCTTGGCGAACTTGTTCCGCTCTCAACTCCTCCATCATCCTTTGCTGCTGATCTAGCCTAGCAAGGATAACTTGCATAGGATCTACCTCATTGGAGTTGCCAGATTCCTCTCTGTGTGGCTCCTCCACTTGAGTTCTACGTCCCCCTCTCGTGTTTACCATCTTGTTCCTTGTTAATCAGAAAAAAAAGTAAACACATTAACATCGTACTACTTACTCATTTAGGAGCTTTACCTCCACTGGGCTTCTCTAAACCTTTAACTTTTCGGCACATATTAGTCACGACACAAGACCTTTCTCGTTGCAACCTCAACTCTCTGTGATTATTAGTCGCGACCTTGAAACATACTCGTCACGACCTAATCTCTCTTTGAATCATTATCGCGACCTACACCCATATTTGTCGCGACCTTGAGTGTCATTATCCTGTACTCTAGGGAAAATAACCTTTCTAATTCATATCTTTAACTCATCAATCTCACTATTTCAGAGCATCACTGAGCCAGAACCTTATGTTCTGTGCTAGAATCTTATGCTCTAAACCAGAACCCTGTATAGTCTATGCCAGAATCTATTGCTCTGATACCAAAATAAAACATCCTCCCTTCTACCCCTCAGAGTATACTTGCGAAAGCTAGATAGTTCGATTATACCTTAACTCAAGCCTAGAAATTTAAAATTTTACTCTTAAGTTCCTTATTCTGAACCTTTAAGTTGAAAACCAATTTATCAAGTTCTACACATCCAAATGAGGCTTATTACCTATCCACGTAATGCCCCAGATGTGTGCCACTGGCTCACCAAATTTCGTGGCCAAATTCCTCCGTTTACTAGATCAAACTGAGGTCAAAACACTGCTACCTCAGGACCTGCGAATTTCTTTCTTATAATTTCTCATACACAAATTTAATATGCCAAATAATACCTATTATTAAATAATAAATTTTCATACAACAGGGCATACACAAAATCCTCATATTTCCATTACATCTTCCCTGCCTGAAATCTGGCAGTATAACGGCTACGCTTCGTCTTTAGAAAGTAACTGATCTTGTACCGATTCGGTAATTCCTGTGAGAACTACCATTCTACGTAAGTACCCAGGAAAGACTGGATGAACCTGCTAGGTCCACTCACTTCCAGCCTCCTTAGACAGTACCTATGTACACAGTATGTATTAGCTACTTTCTTCACTACTGCTATCTTGTCATAATTTTGGCAGCATAACGGCGTCTCTTAAAATTCTCAAAATTCATTTCAACATAACCTCCTCTTTTAATGGGTCATATATGGGGATGAGTTTCGGGGGAATCTCAGTAGTAATAATCATAACAATTTATGTAATGCAGTGTGGTAGTGCTTGCTTGTGATTGTGTACAGATAAGTATGCTGCATGCTTCCATACTCAATAACATATGATCATAGCATTGCAGTAGAGCTTCAGACATAACATATAAGACAATAATCCAACCAAACAATAGCACATCAAATCACAAAGACATTACATAAAAGCTAGGATTAATTACTACCTGACAAGCTTAGCAGAACTCTACTATCTCTATACTGCTTCCAGCTCCGCCAGAACTTCCTTTCTTTCTCTCTTTCTTTCTTTCTTTCTCTGTCTCTCTCTTCTTTCTCTCTCTTTTCCATGCAAAACCGTGATGAATGAATGGCAAGGGGGGTATTTATAGTTTCCACCGATGGCACTTCTGTAATTCTCAAGAACTCTGAACTTGTGGCCACCGATTTTCCTGGAATTTCCTATTTTCTTTATTCCCTTTACTGTATCATCATGGCATCATTCAAGGGACACCTCATGGGGACACCTAATCTGTCACATGGCGCAAATGCAGGCTCCTGGGATACCTCACCAGCTGACTCAGCGTTTCCAGACAGTTCCAGAGTCTTGCACCGGAATACACGGCTGAGATCGTGCCACGTGTCCTTAACTTTTTCTTCCTCCTCTATGTTGGCGCCATATGGCATCTTGCTGGTACCTTTCACGCCATCCAATGCTATCCAGATAAGTCCCAGACTTTATCTGATCACCTCCTCGATTATCTTGCTGACCGAGTAACTTTACTTTATTGAAAAGTCACTAAAATATTATTTTAATGCCACTTTTCCCCACATAATTCATGGGCTACGTTTTTGGGCCTTGGGACTGCTATCTTGGGCCCTGATCAAGCTCCAGTACTCTGATGGATCGATTCCCAAGAAATATCCCTTGACAAATTACCAAAATGCCCTTGGTTCCTTTTTCTTTTCTTTAATGAGTCTAGGGGCGAACTCACGTCAAAATCAAATATTGGGTGTTCACGAACTCACGTCAAAATTTACTAAAAAAGTGAATAACTTTTCCTATCGAACTCATTTAGGGATTCTGTCAGTTCTCTAACCTTTTGCTTTATCGGATGCACATTCCTATAACTTTTCACTTATATATAAGGTCTAGAAGGTCTGATAAAAAATTCAGATACCTTTCAGGCTATCAGATAAATATCAGCTATCTGGAACTCCAATAAAATTTATGTATCATGCTAGATTAACCAGTACAACTTTCTCTATCTACTGATGCAATCTAAGACTGAAATACTTCCAGGCAGTTCTAAGCCTTTTCTGGCTAACTTTCTATAATTACCATTTTTTCCTTGGAAACTTTCCTCTTTTCAATTAAGTCCCTTAATTTTTCATAATTACTCCTAATGGCCCATATCTTGTGTCTACTTTCATTTCATACCATAGAACTTTTAGACTTTTCACTTTAGTCCCTTTCTTTTCAAAAATGACCATTATGCCCTTAGGGACTTTCACTATTTACATATGTCCCTATACTTTTACTTATTTGCAGTTTATTCCCTGAAAACCCTCTGTATATTTTTGGGACTTCTACTTAAAGGGGTTTGTTAGCCTTTCTATTTTAGGCTACTTTTTGAGTCTCTGGACCTAAAAATTGGGATATTACATTTCCCATATAAATTTATTATATAGATTAAATTCATTATCCTCTCACATGAAGAAGGAATCAAAGTTAACAAAGTTAAAGTTTTCAATCCTAAGTACAAGGTAATCATCAGTCTGTAGGTAGAATTTCTAAGAACGAGAAGATGAGAGAACCCTATATGTTTTGAGAATATGCAAGTATGAGCAAATAGATCCTTTAGATAAGGATAAAGAAATTAAAAGTCAGATAGACTCAGAAAAGAGAGTCTAAAGGAGATAGATAGAAATAGAGAAGAGGATCAAAGGTAGAGTAAAGTTAGAAAATCAAGTTATGAGAAAAGTATGCTAGGGCTCAGAGCTATATAAATAGTAACCTAACCCTAACCCAACAACATACTTAACTGAAAGGTGCTCAGGCTAGAGAAGTTTAAAGATGGGTGACCCACTGGGAAGTACAGTTGTAATACCTTACTTTCATACATCTTAGGGACCATTATGTAGCATTTAGAACAACTTATATGATCATTCAAGTTCAAATTCAAAAATTTGAAATTTCCCAACTTAATGGTATTATTCATGTGGTGTTTCCAGATTAAGCAATGAACTTCAAAAAATCATAATTAATTCTAGAAGAAACAAAATGTAGTGTTTCAAAAGGCTACACAAAACTAACATACTGAACTTTAAGGAAAAAATAAGTATCAGACCAAATGCTCAGCCAATCAGTATAGTATTGGCGTCAAAGATAACTGTTCATTTGGTCAAAACTTGTGAAAATAGTTTGTGGTCCCCAACGTTGATAAATTTGTTCTCTTTGTATAGACACCAAAATAAGGCATTCTTGGTGTCAAAACGAAGCTTGGCATGTTAAATACATTCTGGTAAAATTTCATACATTTATTCTATAATTTACTATTTTTCATTATATCATGAAGGTTACTGCCTCACTATAAGGTACTATTCACAGTGACAATTTCAACATCTATACATACATATCAATCATGCTATCTATCTACTAAATTATCTTCATTCATCTTCATCTTCCTCCATTAGTAATAACCTACTGGTGTTGGGATGACATGGAGGGGGTGAGATTTTGGGAAAAATCTCAGTAGCAAACAGAAACCATATAATGTATGTATGTAACTACTACATGCTTGATGTTAATATGTGTGCACTTAATGATCATGCTTGCATAATGATAACTTACATGCTTCCATGTCCCTTAATTATAACATATGGCCATAGCATAAAAAGAAATAGAGCATCACCTAATCATACATGCTTCACATAATCTAAGTAAGCAAACATCACATAAAACATCCAAGCAACACAAGCATGCAAGTAGGTAAGTTTACTACCTCTATTCCTTGCTCTTCCTTTAACCTTTCTTTTGTCACTTCTTGATATGTGGCTACCTTCTTTAAGAACACAATCAAAGCCTAAACATAATATAATCATTCATTTATCATACTCCCATTTAACAAATATTCAAGAGTATTGAACTTGATTACTAATTAGGATAACTTTTCCTAATTTTTATTACTTGGCTTGGCCTTTGAATTAATTTATGTCTTGACTTTACCCTACACAATTTGGCCTTCTGAATTCATTTATGAGTTTAGAATTATGAAATTCCAACTCCTTCTTCAAATCTGGACACAACCAAAAAGAAGAATATAATTCTTTCAAAAAAATTTATTTTGATTCTAATGCTTCCAATACTTGTTTCTCTACTTTATCCCACGTATATTTTCATTTTAAAACTATTGGAAACATCCAAATAATAAAATTCATATACTGTTCATCTGCATGAACAGTAATAGTGAGGCTTCCATATTTTCCCCTCTCCAATTTCAATGCTTCCAAGGTTCCAATTCTATCCAATCCTACACAAAACATCATTTGAATTCAATAGAAGCATTAGATAATTGAAATTCATTCTTCTTAGTCCTATACAGTAGGTGGCAGAATGGTCCTAATCAATAGTAAAGTCAAGAGCACAACTTAATTCAATTGATAATCACTAAATCTAGCTTATCTAAGTGTTAATTACATAATTATAACTTGAATTTCTTGTTCCCCTTACTTCCTTGAATTTTTGCCAGCATGCATACCAAGGGAAAAACTCAATTCTCAACCATTAAAACCTAAGTTGTATCCTTCCAAAACACTTGTATAAAAGCTAGGAAGATTGCTTACCTTATGCCATAACTATCTTGGATCAAAGTCCTTTGGTTCACTATGCATTATGGTTTTATGAAGGAATGTGAGGGGTATTTATAGTCAAAACTTTGGCATCTTGGGACAAGATTATCCCAACTTTTCCTAATTATTATAATGCCTTAATCTTGAATTTTATTGGTTGCTTAATTCCTTAATTACCATTAACTTAGTTCTTACTTTATTTTAATAAATTGAAGCACATGGGATAAACTCTTTTTCCTTGTCTTGGCTTCCACATGGTTCCTTGTACATGAGGTGTGAGTCCCATCTGAAGACTTTTGTTTCATGCAATCTACTGCTTGAAGTTTCTTCTTTTTTTAAAAAAATCATAAAATATCCTAAATTGAATTGAGCTCCAAGACTTGCTCTTGGGCTTGTTGGGCTTGCATATGACGCCATGTTGGGCTTGTCTAGGCCTAAACCATAATATTTAGCACACATCCCAAGGCACCTCATATACCGATATCCTCCAAATTACCATGATTTTGAGATAAATTCTAGACACCTCTTTTAATAGTTCTTATATTTTTTAGAAATTCATTCTAATATAAAATAATTTTTTTACAAAGTATCATAATTTTTTAAGACCCAGAAGTCCTGATAAAAATTATATATATTTTCTCTAAATCCTTTATCGGTGTCTAATTTTACCTTAAATTCTCTAAGTAATTCTAAAGAACTTCTTTTTGACTTTCATAAATTCTTATATTAATTATAAGAATTTACTGCAAAATTTTATCTGATTCTGAGTTCCGGAAGATATTGTACTAATCTCTAGACTTCAAAAATTAATATCATTTGTCAGGGCATAAATCAGAATTTTGAGAGATATACCTGGCTCGAATTTTATCATCTATTTATTGGTAAAATTTGGGACTGAAACATTTTTGGGCAATTTTGAGCCTTTTTTGGCTCAACTTTCTATAATTACACTTTTTCCCCTAAATTTGGCAAAATTGCACTTTAGTCCCTAAAATTGCCAAATTCCATTTTAGTCCTTAAACTTTCATTAATTGCAATTTAGTCCCTTCAACTATATAACTTCATACCTTCTCACTTTTTTTGACTTAAACCCTATCTAATCATTATCTTTTCTTCTGATTACCATTCCAGTCCCTTCATAACCTATTTCCTCTACTAGTCTTATATAGATAGGGAAAATTTTGGATGTTAAATTTCTACCCCCTTAAAATAAATTTTGTCCTCAAAATTTAATTCGTACCTTAGTCAAGTAACCTTTGATATGTCTCCTCTGTATATCCTTTTCTACATTATGACTAAGGATCGGGATATCTTTAGGAATCGTATCTTTTATCTTGGTATTTGGCGGAGTGCTCTCAACATCCGCGAAGCTTCATATCTTTCTCGTGTTGCTATGTTTCCTTTTTCCTTTGTCAACTCAATTTGAGTCAAAGTTTGCTTCTTTCTGTTTTCATCTATCATCTATCTCTCTACTTACGTTTATGGACAACTTACTATTCTAGACTTAAGAATAATGTCTATTTCTTTCATACATGATCTTCCAGAAATTTGACGTAATTTTGGAGCCTCTATCATACATCATACTTCTTATTACGTATATTTTCTTGTGTATTGCATATTTCTCATTACTCATTGTGAATCTTTCATCACACTTTTCATTTTGTATTCCTAGAATACTCTTTGACTTATACCTTTACCGGCTTATGAGGAGATCTTACTTTTAAGCCTTTCTAACTTCCTCCTAACATAAAACTATAACTTGAATCTTTTCTTTCAGATATCTTCTACTTGGATATGATATAAGGGTTCTAATCCCTTACCTTTTCTAACTCTTTCTGACTTTTTATATTCATCATATTCAAAATACTTTCTATCTAACTATCTCTTTTTTTCTATACAGTTCCTCTATTTGGAACTGATACAAGGGAATACTAGTATCCCTTACTTTCTCTCTAGTGAGCACTTATACTATTCTTTGCTTATGCTCTTCTGTACTCATGCTATTCTTTCTTTTTATTATGCTATTTTGTTTTCTTTCAATGCTAGATAGAAATGTTCTTTCTCATTATTCTAGAACATCTTTATAACTTTTGTGACTCAACACTATATTTTCCAGTAGTCATCCATCTCTAGACTTCTCTGGCCTGAGCACCTTTCAGTTAAGTGTGCTATTGGATTTGGGCTAGGTTATACTTCATATGGCTCTGAGCCCTAACATACTCTTTCTCATAGAACTATGTTCTAACTTTACTTTGCTTTAGACCCTCTTTTTTGGGTTTCTTTGGCCTTTTAGTCTCTTCATCCTTATCTAGAGGATCTATCTGCTCATACTTGTCTATTCTTAAGATATATGGGGTTCTCTCTTGTATTCCTCAGGCATACTCCTACAATCTTTTGAATGCCAGTACTCAGATTTATACTTAGACTCTGTCTTCATTTAAGAGAAATTAAGTATAGTCTAGTAGCTACCTGAAAACATTATGAATACTCTTTCTGTATGAGTTAATTAACACCTTGTCCTTGGTGATTGTCTTATCAGAAAGATATCAAGTTGTCCTATTCCTCTTTTCTTCATGACTCACATTATCCTATCCTTAGGCTAGGTTATTTCACGACTCAGAATCATCTATTGTCGACCTAAGCCAATTTAGAAACTATTAGATTCTTGGATATCACTCCCTTGTGAATCATGTTAGGATCAACTACAATTCTTCTGAAAGCCTTCAACCAATGAACTAGATTACAGGGTTAGCTACTCCCTTATTGTTGATAACTCAATAGATAATTCTCCATCATTATGTTTCATAGCTCATCTTACTTACCAAGACTTCATTTAACCTCTCTCTTACTCAGTACTTCTCAACTTTCTTTCATCCTTATGGTTTACCACGGCTTGTTACCATATAGCCATATACAAATTGCCATCTGTAAGTCACCATCTATAATTGCCAAAGGCGTTTATTTTCTATTACGGAACCATATAATAACTTCTTGTTCATCTTATCTAAATCTGTGCTCTTATCTGAGGAGCAATCTATATTAGATCTAACTCTTATCTAAAGAGTGATCTAAACTCATCTGAGTCTAGCTCTATCCGAGAGCCATATGCTTTAGATTGAACTCTTATTGAAAGAGTGATATGAAAGCCATCTCTTTACTATTATCCGCTGTTCTTATTGTATATCATATCTCTTGATAGAGTTATAACACTATCACTCTCTTGGTACTTATTATAACCCTCCTATAAGAAATAGCCTTGAGTACTATATTCAAAAGCTTGTAGAAATACCTGAGTAACCCAAATCATACAGTCAACGACTGTCCCACTTGCTAAGGCTATCTGTTATTTTGAATACTTTCTATTATTATCCTGTTCTAGGTTTTTCATTATCTGATCTCAAACTCTTAACTTATTCCTAAATTTAATCTAACTCTAACTCCTGGTCCTAATTTCCATTCTAATCTTAATCTTAATCCTTAATTAACTAATACTAACTACCTTATATATTTCTCTAATCATGTGGAGTAAACATACCAGGACTAGGGTAGCTCTACTGTGTGCATGCCGGACATTACCATTCAAATATGTATAAGGCACTATCACCCTTAAGCCAATGGGAATGATGGCAAAAAATTAATAGGAAGATTAAATTGCCCTATACAGTCATTACTATAAATGGATGACTGGCACTTGAATCACGTATCGCATATACTTAGCGATCATTTATCCATATTGTCTCTTGGATCATCTTAGGTGACTTTTGTACCTCTTTTCTGATAGGGAAAACTTTCTTTCGCATCTAAAATCTCTTGCCAATTATATTCTACAAATATTCCCTGGCCAAATATCCTGGCTTGCAGTATCTGTAGCAACTTCCTCGACCTGCCAATCAAAGCCTCATTCTATCGTCTTTACCACAACTCTCATATCTGTTAAGCTATGATTACATGTCTGCATCTCTTAGCTTACTACTCTTCTATTTTAAATCTTCTACACATATTCTAACTTTTCCTGCTTCTTATTACCTCTTCTAAAAACTAAAGGCCCTCTAGAACATCACTATCAGAAACACAGAAAGGAGTTTATCTCTTATAGTTGCCTTTATCTTTTCTTGACATTGCAAGTCTTTCTCTGTAATCTTGCATCTTGCATGCCTCTACTATTTTGTTGAACCTCTGTAACTAATTGGGAAGAATTCTTTCTTGTAGCAAAGAATTCAATCTATGAGCTAAATTCTCAGCCATTTAACTCTCACTATTCATATGATTAAACTCGGCTAAGTATCTATTAAAGTGTTCTTCTTACCTTGCTTTAACACTGTAACTTAGCCTCATGCTCATCTATATCTAACTAAGGAGAATGCTTCTGATAAAACTACTGATGAGGCTGTCGGATTGTCATCGTCCAGCCCATCATCATAAAGTAATTGCACCCAATATAATGTAGTATAAGGCATAACCCTATTGTTCTTCTCAAGGAGTCTTTTTATTAGAAACCTAGCAAATTAGATGTCAAAATCAATAGTAAACCTGAGAAGTAGTAAAAATTGTTTTGGTGTTTTGGGTGCTTGATGCAATAAAATAAAGGTGCAGAAAAGTAAATATTTTTGGATTTTTGATTGAGATGAAAAGAGTTGGTTTGTTGAAGAAATATGTAATGGTAGACTCTTGATGATGAAAACTTATCTATCCTTGCTCTTATTTTAAATCAGAGTTTTAAATCACTAAGTCTTAAAGAAAAAAACCTCAATCGATCGATTGAGTCCAGAACCCTAATATTCCTTAAACTCCTTTGATCAAAGCTAGTTTAAGAACTTATTAGTGAACTGTTAGAAACTAGTTAGCGTGTAATCAACCCTAGATGATGAGATCGCCCTCAAGTGGTTATTAATCGAAAACCCTAGATTTCAAGCAATTGAATTAATTTGCAATGATCGCTGAAAATAACCCAACTTTCTTAAAATTGAAACTGAAATATTCTATTAAAAGCAAACATTCAAATCATCCAAAATCAAATACGACAGTCTAATTCGAGAATGATCAATCGATATTCAATCCTTAAACATAGAATGAAAACCCTAAATCTAGTAGCAATCATGACATGTAAAGGAATACAAATTAGAAAAGTGAAAACTCCCTGTTTCAGTCCGTGAGCTCAAGATATTAGATCCATTACCTGGAGACTAAAGGTTTAGCCTCTTATGACTTCTACTGCACTGTAATCGCTATTCAGATGTGATGCCATGAAGAAACGATGAAGAGATGATGGGTGAATGGTGTAGAGATGTGTAGAAATCTTTAGAAAGGTGTAGAAGGATGGGATATATGGAGAAGGTGTGTAGAGAGCGCTCGAGTACTGCTTCTTAGCCTAATCAGGTCAAAAAACTAGCCTCCCCCTGACGGTAGCCTCTGTCTCTTCTTATAACAGCATGACCTAATTTAAAACGCAGTTCCAACGATTTCGCATTTTAGTCGCGACCATATCCTTGTTTTGGTCGCGACCTATGAACATTGAGAATTTTCCAGAAGAATTATAGGTCACTACCGGAGGACTCTTTGGTAGCGACTAAATAGCACAGAAGCGTGATTCCACCTTAATTGACTTATGATTTCTTTCCTGGTCCTTACTCCCTTCCAAAATACCTGCAATTCAATATAAAAGCTCACTGTAAAAGTCCAAATCAGTAAATAACATAATATATGAAGTTCGGAAGGTTAATTTACCATTTTACCCTTTAATTAGCATATTGCCCCGCACAATCATGTGTCAACACAAAAGCATAATTTAAGCCATGAAATGAATGGTAAATTTATTATAAAACTCTCAAAATTGTCATAGAAACCATATACAAAATGTTTCTTATCAATTCCCCCATACTTAAACCTGACAGTGTCTTCACTGTCGACAGAACCGGAGAAATTGATAATGTTATCAGTTAAAGCTAGCCTCAATACAGTAGGTAATCATAACGCCCAATGTAATTTTTACAATGACGCTTGCAGTCACATTCAAGTTATACAAAGTAATACAAGTAAAGCAAAAATGACAGGATGGGTAAGCTAGATTCATGCATGTGAGTGTGTGGATGGAAGGTATCCATTAAAGAGTATGCAACATATGGACAGTAACAGGAAAGTGAAACAAAGCAGAATAATCCTAGAATAAATAGAAATAAACTAAAGACAAACAAAACTAAACTAAAAATGGAATCTAATCTACTAAATCATCCCTTTCCTATACTCAACCTAACATAGCAAACATCATAAATAGAAGCATGTGTAAAAGGTAGGAGATAGGACAGAGATAACCTGGCCTCAAGGTGGCAGAACAAGGTCCTCGTAAAGTTTCAAATGATGGCCATTGGCCTGAAAAATTTTGCCTGTCGCTTCCTCTTCCAGCTCAATCATCCCAAACTCGTGGATTTTAACAACTGTGTAAGGTCCATCCCAGCTAGTTTTCAATTTGCCATGTTTCAACTTGAATCTAGCTTGGTACCTTAACACTCGATCTCCTTCCTTAAACTTCTTTTCAGAATATGAGCATCATGGAATAACTTTGTCTTCTGTTTATAGATTTCAGAGCTGTTGTATGCATCCAATCGAATCCCTTCTAGCTCTTGAATCTACAACAACCTGTTCGAATTGGCTTCTTCAAGGTTCTCATTGCAAGCTTTCACTGCCCAAAAAGTCTTGTGCTCTATCTCCATAGGCATGTGACAAGCTTTTCCAAAAATTGTCCTATACGGGACATGCCTAGAGGGGTTTTAAAAGCTATCCTGTACGCCTATAAAGCATCATCTAGTCTTCAGTTCCAGTCCTTATTGGATGGCTTGAAAATCCTCTCCAGTATGTGCTTTATTTCCCTATTAGAAACCTCCGCTAGACCATTAGTTTGAGGGTGGTATGGGGTTGATACTTTATGAGTTATACCATATTTTGCCAATAGGTTATTGATCAACTTATTGCAAAAATGAGTACCTTGATCACTAATTACTGCTGTTGGTACTCCAAACCTACTAAAGATGTGAGACCTTAGGAACTTCGGAACTATTTGGGAATTATCTAGCCTTGTGGGGATGGCTTCTACCCACCTAGATAAGTAGTCTACAGCTAGCAAAATGTACTGAAACCCTGCTGAAGGTGGAAAAGGTCCCATGAAGTCTATCCCCTATACATCAAAAACCTCACAAAACAGAATAGGGTGTTGTGGCATTTCGTGCCTCTTACTAATCCTTCCAAATCTCTGGCACCTATCACAAGTTTTACAAAACTCAAAAGCATCTTTAAAAAGGGAAGGCCAATTGAAACCGGATTCAAGGACTCTACGTACAGTCCTTTTCCCTCCAAAATGACCCCCACAAACCCATGAATGGCATGCTTCCAAAACTAATTTATGATCTTGATCTGGGACACATCGTCTTAATACTTGGTCTGAGCACAGCTTCCACAGAAAAGGTCTATCCCAAATGAAGTATTTAGATTCACTCTTGAGCTTTTAGGCCTGAAATTTAGTCAAATGAGAAGGGATTAGGCCATTTTTAATGAAATTAACCAAATGAGCATACTAAGGTTCTATAACAATAACCAAACAAAGAGATTGGTTAGGGAAAGAATCATAAATAAGATCAGAACTAAGTACTCCCCGTGTCTCTATTGGTAATCTGCTTAGATGATGACGAGTGCTTCGGATTATCGCAGTCTGAGCCATCAACATTAACTGAATTTTACCCTAGTAATATAGTATAAGGCACAACCCTATCATTCTTCTCAAGGAGCCTTTCTAAAGGAATCCTAGCAAATTGGATGTCAAATTCAACGATAAACCTGAGTAAAGAGTAAATGGTTTTGTGGTTTTGTGGGTGCAGTAAAATAAAGATGCAGTAAAATAGATATTTTTGTGTTTTTGTTTAAGATGGAAAATGGTTGGTTTGTGAAAGTAGTATATGATGATAGGCTCTTGATGATGAAAAATATCTATCCTTGCTCTCAATATATACGGAGTTTGAAATCACTAAGTCTTGAATTAAACCTTAATCGATCGATTGAGTCCAGAACCCTAATATTCTTTAAACTTCTTTGATCAAAGCTAGTTTAAAGACTATTATTGAACTGCTAAGGATCACTTAGTGTGTAATTTAAAACAGATGGAAGGATGCCCTCGAATGAGCGTCGATCGACTAACCCTAGAATTCAAGCAATCGAATCAATTAGCAACGATCGTTGACAACCGTTCAACTAACTTAAACTCAAAACTAAAATATTGTATTTAAACCAGCATTCAAAACATCCAAAGTAAATTACAATTGTCTAATATGAGAAAAATCAATCGATATTCAAAACTTGTTCATATGATGAAAAACCCTAAATCTAGCAGCAATCATAATATGACAAGATGCAAATTAGAACAGAAGAAACTCCTCGTTTCAGTCTGTGAGCTCAAGATAATAGATCCATCACCAAGAGACTAAAGGTCTAGCCTCTCATGACTTCTGCTGCACTACAATCGCTGTTCAAATGTGATGCCATGAAGAAACGATGAAGAGATGAAGGTGAATGGTGTAGAATGATGGAAGCTGAGTGGAAAATCTGTGGAGAGCACTCGAGTACTGCTTCTTAGCCTAATTAGGTCCAAAAATAGCCTCCCCTTGACGGCAGCCTCCCTTTCTTCTTATAACAGCATGACCTAATCCAAAACACGCAGCTTTAGCGATTTTGTACTATTAGTCGCGACCAAATACACGTGTTGGTCGCGACCTATAAACGGTGAGAATCTTCCAGAAGAATTATGGGTCGTGACCTTAGGACTCTTTCGTCGCGACTAAATAGTACAGAGGTGTGGTTCCCCTTTCATTGTCTTTTGATTTCTTTCCTGGTCCTTATTCTCTTCCAAAGTACCTGCAATTCAACATAAAAGCTCACTGTAAAAGTCCAGATCAGTAGATAACAGAATATATGTAGTTTGGAAGAGTTGTTTTACCATTCTACCCTTTAATTAGCACATTGCCACGCACAATCATATAATACACAAAAATACAATTTAAGGCATGAAATAAATGGTAAAGTTATTATAAAACTCTCAAAATTGTCATAGAAACCATATACAAAATATGTCTTATCAATTCCCCCACACTTGAACCTTTGTACTCCTGGACAAAGAAATGAATTGCACCTAGAGCAATCACTATTAAAGCCAAGATAAAAACATAATCCATAGTGTGACCTGAAAATAATCAATCCACTATCTTTTGGGAATGCAAAAGTGATAATGTGCGAAATGCCAAGTAATCAACTACTAAATCAAATCAACCTTAACGGTATGAGGGCAAAAGATCCTCTCAAAAAATATAAGTGTTTAGCTCTCTCTATCCTCTCATTGTTAGGGTTCTTTCACTCAAATTCAAATTGGAAAACATCCTACCATATGCTTATAATGGCTCTAAATCTCAGCAACTATACAGCTCTTATGCAAAGAATCAAGAGGTCTTTTAGGGTTGTAATGATGGAGATGGGCCACATGGAATGGAATATGAAGAATAGAAAGTACTGTATGCATTTAGCAATAAATATGTAGCATGAATTCATGTCTCTAAAGATCTAGAAGTGATAATTGTGCTAATAAGAGTTAATAATAGTGCCTTCTTCATTTCTCTTTTCCCCGTTTTTTTTTCTTTTCTTGCATCTTTTCTTGCATCGTCCTCCTTTTTTTTGGCACCTCATACAATGAATCTGTAGCACACATCACAACAATAATGAATTTTTGACATGAATAAAATTTTATTTTGCAAATGAATTTTATGCATATATGACTTTCTATATAAATAATGGATGAAAGAAAATGATGGGCTCAAAGGGGGTGACGTAGGATATGAATGTAGTGGGCTTGTGTTTGGGATAAAAGGGTTTAGAAATGAATGCCTCTACCATGTTCAATTCATAAGTGTGCAAGTCATTCTCAACTTAGAGCCAAGATAAGTTCTAGAGGATATAAGCCAATTGAATAATCACTCAATATAGAAATTTAGGCCAAGAATCCTTCCAACTAGGGTTTTGATCTAAATTGCTCATAAGCTAAAGTCCCAAACAAAGTTCATCATTCACTAGGCATTAGAACACTTATCACAACTGAAAACCCTCTAAAGGGTGATTTAAAAGTTTCAAAGTAATCACTTGGAGTCATGTAATAATCCCAAATTCAATAGAAAAAGTTTAAGTGTTTCAAGTTCAATTTCCAAGATTCTCAAAGAAAAATTCAAGTATGGCAATGGTTTTGAAGGACTAAAAAGGATTTGAAATTAGGGGACAATGAATTATTTGTGAAAGCATCTTAGTAGTTCAAAAGGAATCCTTCTTTCTAGCATTGCACAAGGCAAAGAGAAGGTAATTGGACATTTTCCAAATGTGGGTCGCGACTTAAAACATTTACGATCGCGACCTATTTTCACAGGGGTGCATGCTCAGAAATTTTCAAACATTGGTCGCGACTGGTGAAATTGCCTATCACAACTCAAATACACAGAGAGGAACAGTCGCGACAAATAAGGTACTAAGGTCACGACTTAAATAGATAGAGATGTATTATCGCTACCATACAGCACGTAGGTCGCGACTGTAGTTCACAGAGAGCATGTTAGTCCAAAATTCTATCACAGGTCACGACGATAAATCACATATGTCGGACCATTATTCACAGAGGCTACCAAGTGACAGTTTTCAAAGTCCTAAAATGGTTTTCAAGCTAAATCCTTTTTACCAAGTAACAATTTTGTTTAAGGTGGAGGTCCAATTTTCAGCAATTCACCACATGTTAAGATAAAAAAAAATTATGATGAAAGATTGGATTAATTACAAAAAAAAAAAGAGTAAAACATCCTCCCCCATACTTAAACTTGACAGTGTCCTCACTGTCAACAGAACCAGAAATGACAGCACTGTATGAAGTCAAACAAATCTAGCTCAAAGATAGCAAATGATCTTATCACTAAATGCAAATTTTTTAATGAGGCATGCAGTCACATTCAAGTCATACAAAGCAATACAAGTAAAGCAAAGATGACAGGATGGGTAAGCTAAAGTCATGCATGTGGGTGTATGGATGGAAAGGTAACCATTGAAGAGTGTGAAACATATTGACAGTAACGGGGAAGTGGAACAAAGTAGAAATAAAATAAGAATAAACAAAAATAAACTGAAGACAAACAAAACTAAACTGAAAATGGAATCTAATCTACTGGATCATCCCTTTCCTAAGCTCAACCTATCACAGCGATCATCATCAATAGAATAATGTGTAAAAGGTAGGAGATAGGAAAGAGATAACCTGGCCTCAAGGTGGTGAAACAGGTCCCTCGTAAAGTTTCAAACGATGGCCGTTGGCCTGAAAAATGCTGCCTGTCACTTCCTCTTCCAACTCAATCATCCCAAATCGTGGACTTTAACAACTGTGTAAGGTCCATCCCAGCTAGTTTTGAATTTGCCATGTTTGAACTTGAATCGAGCTGTATGGTATCTTAACACTCGATCTCCTTCCTTAAACTTTTTTCTCATAATATTAGAATCATGGAATAACTTTGTCTTCTGTTTATAGATTTTAGAGCTGTTGTATGCATCCAATCGAATCTCTTCTATCTCTTGAATCTGCAATAACCTGTTCGAACTGGCTTCCTCGAGGTTCTCATTGCAAGCTTTTACTACCTAAAAAGTCTTGTGCTCTATCTCTACAGGCATGTGACAGGCTTTTTTGAAAAACTGTCCTATACGGGGATATTCTTAGAGGGATTTTAAAAGCTATCCTGTATGCCCATAAAGCATCATCTAGTCTTAAGTTCCAGTCCTTATTGGATGGCTTGACAATCCTCTCCAGTATGTGCTTTATTTCCCTATTAGAAACCTCCGCTAGACCATTAGTTTGGGGGTGGTATGGGGTTGATACTTTATGAGTTACACCATATTTTGCTAATAGGTTATTGATCAACTTATTGCAAAAATGGGTACCTTGATCGCTAATTATGGCTCTTGGTACTCCAAACCTACTAAAGATGTGAGACCTTAGGAATTTTGAAACTGTTTGGGCATCATCTAGCCTTGTGGGGATAGCTTCTACCCACCTAGATAAGTAGTCTACAGTCAGCAAAATGTACTGAAACCCTGCTGAAGGTGGAAAATGTCACATCCTTATTTTTATACATCTTAAGGACCATTCAGTAGCACTTAGAACCACTTTCAAGGTCATTGAAGTCTAAACTCTTAATCTGGAATTTTATTCTCATCAGGTACTGTTCACTGTGGCAAATTCCAGATGAGTGACCTGACTTTGAAAATTCATAACTAATTCTAGAAAAATCTAAATGAAGTGGTTAAAATTGATACATGAAGATAACTTAAGTATATTTCAGGTAAAAATAATTGGTTGACCATTACTTGACAAATTCAACATGGGTCAACGTTTCAACTTTACTGTTCATCCAGTGATTTTCTCCTGAATCCAGCATTCTAGTCCCAACTTTAACAATTTATATCTTTTCGTGTATACATACAAATGAGGCAATCTATATATAAAATTAAATCTTAGGATGTCTAATATTTACCATAAAAATATCATACATTTATTCAACCATTTACTATTTTTAATGATTTATCAAACATCAATAGGTCTCCACGGGTTACTGTTCATAAGGCCATTTTTCAGCAACCAACCTTACATATTAGTGCATACATACATTTCATATCAGTCAAACATGCCAGATAACAATTATTATTAAATAATCTACTGTTATACATCAGTGCATAATTAACATCCTCATATTTCTGTTACACTTTTTGATGTCTAAAATCCGGCAGCATAACTGCTACATTCCGTCTGTAGAAAGTAACCAATCTTGTACCGATTCGGTAATTCCCGTAGGAGCTACCATTCTACGTAAGTACCAAGGAAAGACTGGATGAACCTGCTAGGTATACTCACTTCCAGCCTCCTTAGACAGCACCTACGTACACAGTACGTATCGGTTCCTTTCTTTGTTCCTGCTTTGTTGCCAGAATTTCGGCAGCCTAACAGCGTCTCTTAAAATTTCCAAATTTTATTTTGACAGAACCTCCCCTGTAATATTATATATGGGAATGAGATTCAAAAGAATCCCAGTAGCAACAATCATAACAATATATGTAATGCAGTGTGACAGTGCCTGCTTATGATTATGTACAGATAAGTATGATGCATGCTTCAATATTCAATAACATATGATCATAGCATTGTAATAGAGCTTCAAGCATAACATATAAGACAACAATCCAACCAAATAATAGCACAACAATTCACAAAGACATTACATAAAAGCTAGGATTAGTTACTACCTTAAAAGCATAACTTCAGAACTTCTCTACTGCTTCCAATTCCACCAGAACTTCCTTTCTTCTTTCTTTCTCTCACTTTCTCTCTCAAGAACTTCCTTATCTCTCTAAACCTTGCTTGGGCCGTGCTGTATGAAGAGCTAGGGGGTATTTACAGTTTCCTTCAATGGCATTCTTGTAATTTTGAAGCCATCTGATCCTGTGGTCCTGGTTTTTCTGAAATTTCCTATTTTTTTTTATTCCTTTTACTGCATCATGCATGACATCACCTCAAGGCCACCTCATGGGACACCTCATATGTCACATGGAGAAATTGCAAGCTCTTGGGACACCTCATCAGCTGACTCAGCAGTTCCAGTCTAATCCAGTACCGGTCCGGTCCGATTTCCCACAAACTGGACTCACCGGCTAAGATTATGCCACATGTCCTTAACTTTTTCTTTCTCCTCTATGTTGGCGCCATGTGTCATCTTGCTGGCACCTGTCACGCCATCCAATGCTATCCAGATAAGTCCAGGACTTTATCTGATCACCTCCTCGGTTATCGTGCCGACCGAGTAACTTTACTTTATTGAAACAGCATTAAAATAGTATTTTAATGCCACTTTTTCCCACATATCACTGGGCCTACGTTTTTAGGCTCTGGGAATGTTATCTTGGATCCTGATGCCCTTTCTTGCACTATTTTAACACTAAGGGCAAAACCGTCATTTTACACCTTTCTATACTTTATCCCAGCATATACTAACTCTGATTAATTTCATATGTATATGTCTTGGCCTCTAGGCCTGTCCAGAATGACCAAAATGCCCTTATACATCTACTACCCCTCTAGTACAACACAGGGGCATTTTCATAATTTCGCACTTTTCCAGGGTTCTGCTGGACACTGGCCCACCTATCCGTCCACATATCTTATTGGGCCTTTGATGGCGCCATTTTTTGGCCTTTCTGGGTCCACTACCTTTTATGGCACGTATTTCGAGGAATCTTCCTCAGGCACAGTTCATTGAATATTTTATTATTATTTACCATTTATACACATTTTCGGACACCGGCTCCTTCTGTCAGATACACTGCCCTACCGTGTCTGGGCAGCCATTTGGGTCATAACGGGCATCTGACTGTTGTCACCCGACCTCATTCAGTCTTAGTTAAATACCGATAAATCTCCCTATCGGATTCCTAGATCCCTCATACTCCAGTCTGGATTTGCTAATTTGTGAATAACTTTTTCTACAGACCTCCTATCGGTATTCTGTCCATTTCCTGACATCTGCCCCATAAGGGTGCATCATCCTGTAATTTCTCACTTATATCTGAAATCTAGAGTATCCGGTATGAATTTTTATAACTTTTGGACGATCAGTCCATTTCTGGCTATCTGGAGTCTTCAAAAATTCCTGTATTAGGCTGGATTACCCAGCGTCACTTGCCCTATCTTCTGGTGAAATATGGGACTAAAATACTGTCGGGCAGTCCAAACCACTTCTGGCCTATTTTTCTTTAATTATACTTTAGCCCCAGGGAACTTTTCTCCTTTGCAATTAAGTCCCTTAATTTTGGCTCAAAATTACACTTTAAGACCCTACATTTTTGTCTACCTTTCTTTCCTAACCTTAAACTTTCCATAATTGCATTTAAGTCCTTTCATTTCCTTTCTTTTGCAATTTAATCCTTTGCTTTACATAAAGGACCACATCTTTTTCCTGAAAAAGAACTCATATATTCCATTTAATCTGTACATAGAAATCAGTACAGAAAATTAAGGATATTACATTTCTCTCCCCCTTAAAATAAATTTCATCCTCGAAATTTATATTACATTTATCCTATCGAAACAATTCAGGATACTTCTCTCTCATCTTTTCTTCTGTTTCCCATGTAGCTTCTTGTTCAGTCAAGCCTTTCCAGATCACTTTAACTAAAGGAATTTATTTATTCCGTAACTGCTTGACTTTTCTATCAGCAATTCGCACCGGTCCAACCTCATAGGTCAAGTCATCTCGCAGTGCGACCTCATCTTGCTCAATCACATGAGATGGATCTGGAACATACTTCTTTAATTGGGAAACATGGAACACATCATGTATCTAGCTGAGATTAGGAGGAAGAGCCAACTTGTAGGCTACTGCTCCTATCTTTGAGAGAATCTAGAATGATCCGATGTATCTTGGATGCAATTTCTTCACTTTAATCGATCGTCCGACTCCAGTAGTTGGAGTTAACTTAAGGAATACATGTTCTCCTTCTTCAAACTCCAACGGCTTCCTTCTGACATCTGCATAGCTTTTCTATCTGCTTTGGGGCATCAGCAATCTTTTTCTAATCACCATAATCTGCTCTACGGTTTGATCCACTATATCAGGACCAAGCATTCTTCTCTCGCTCAGCTCTAGCCAGCATAAGGGGGATCTACATTTTCATCCATAGAGTGCTTCAAAAGGTGCCATCTGAATACTGGCCTGGTAACTATTGTTATAAGCAAACTCTATAAGGGGTAAATGGATACCCAGCTGCCCTTGAAATCTAAGACACATGCTCTCAGCATATCCTCTAACGTTTGTATTGTTCTTTCAGATTGACCATCTGTCTGAGGATGATAAGCTGTACTAAATCTGAGAGTAGTGCCCATTTCTTCCTGTAAAGCCCTCCAGAAATTTGAAGTAAATCGAGGGTCTCTATCAGACACAATGCTGCTCGGGATACCATGAAGCCTAACGATCTCCTTTATATACAGTTTTGCCAGCTTTTCAAGAGAATCTCTCTTATTGATTGCCAGAAAATGTGCTGACTTTGTCAGTCGATCAATTACTACCCACACTGTATCATGTCTACTTGGAGTCAGGGGTAGTCCTTCCACAAAGTCCATGGTAATCCCATCCCATTTCCACTCAGGGATTTCGAGAGGCTGCAATGTTCCTGCTGGCTTTTGATGTTCAACTTTCACTTTCTGGCAGGTCAAGCACTTAGATATGTAATTCACAACATCTTTCTTCAATCCAGGCCACCAAAATAACCTTTTAACATCATGGTACATCTTGGTCATACCTGGATGTACAGTATACCGACTTTTATGTGCTTCCTCCAGAATCCTTTCCCTTAATCCCACAACATTAGGGATATAGGGTCTTCCCCGAAACTGTAGTAATCCGTCTGGGGACATCTCAAAATTCCTTGTCTTCCCCTTCTCCAGCTTGTCTTTGAATATTGCTGCGAGCTTATCCTGCTTTTGAGCCTCTTTTATCTCATCTTCTATGCAAGCTCTAACATGAACTCCTCCAAAAGGATTATCCGTCAGTTGCATTTGATATAGGGTGCTCCAATTGAAATATCCTTACTTTCATATGTTTTAGGGACCATTTAGTAGAATTTAAAACCACTTTCAAGGTCATTGAAGTCCAATTTCTCAATCTGGAGTTGTACTCTTATCGAGTACTGTTCACTATGCAAATTCCAGATGAGTGACCTGACTTCAAAAAATCATAACTAATTCTATAAAAATTGAAATAGAGTGGTTCCAATTGTTACTTGAATCTAAATAAATTATATTTCAGGTAAAAATAACTTGTTGTCCATTCATTGACCGAGTCAACGTCAGTCAACGTCACAACTTTACTATTTATCCAACGTTTTTCTCCTGAATCCAGCATTCTGGTCCCAACTTTGATAATTTATATCTCCATGTGTAGACATACAAATGAGAAGTTTTATATATAAAATTGAATCTTGTTATGTCTACTATATACCATAAAAATTTCATACATTTATTCATCCATTTACTATTTTTAATCATTTATCAAACATGACTAGATCACCACGTGTTACTGTTCACAGGGGTAAATTTCAGCATTTCTACTTTGCAAACATATGCATACATCCACCATATATCAGTCAAACATGCCAAACAACACTTATTATTAATTAATAAGTTATTTTACATCTGGGTATGTACAAAATTTCCCATATCTCTATCACATCTTTTTCTGCCTAAAATCCGGCAGCATAACCGCTACGCTTCATCTTCAGAAAGTAACTGATCTTGTACCGATTCGGTAATTCCCGAGAGAACTACCATTCTACGTAAGTACCCAGGAAAGACTGGATGAACCGGCTAGGTCCACTCACTTCCAGCCTCCTTAGACAGTACCTACATACACAGTACGTATCAGCTGCTTTCCTTATCTTGTCATCATTTCGGCAGCATAACGGCGTCTCTTAAAATTCTCAAAATTCACTTTGACATAACCTCCCCTGTAATGGTTTACTTATTGGGATGAGATTCGGGGGAATCTCAGTAGCAACAATCATAACAATATATGTAATGCAGAGTGACAGTGCTTGCTTGTGATTGTGTACAGATAAGTATGCTGTGTGCTTCCATACTCAATAACATATGATCATAGCATTGCAGTAGAGCTTTAGGCATAACATATAAGACAACAATCCAACCAAACAATAGCACAACAAATCACAAAGCCATTACATAAAAGCTAGGATTAGTTACTATCTCAAGAGCTTAGCAGGACTCTACTATCTCTATTATGCTTCCAGCTCTGCCAGAACTTCCTTTCTTTCTTTCTTCCTCTCACTTTCTCTCTCTAGCACTTCCTTCTCTCTCTTCCTCATTCTTGGCCGTGCATAATGAAGAGCAAGGGGGGGTATTTATAGTTTTGGTCAATGGCATTTCCATAATTTTGAAGCCATCTGATCCTGTGGTCCTGGTTTTTCCGGAATTTCCTATTTTTCTTTATTCCTTTTACTGCATCATGCATGACATCATCTCAAGACTGCATCATGGGACACCTCATCGCCACATTCTTCACATGTCATAATTCCTGGACACCTCATCAGCTAACTCAGCATCTCTAGTCCAATCCAGTACCGGTCCGGTCCGATTTCCCACAAACTGGACTCACAGGCTAAGATTGTGCCACGTGTCCTCAACTTTTCTTCTCCCTCTAAGATGACGCCATGTGGCATCTAGAAGGGACCCTTCACACCTTCCAATGCTATCCAGATAAGTCCAGGACTTTATCTGATCACCTCTTCGGTTATCATGCCGACCGAGTAACTTTACTTTATTGAAACAGCATTAAAATAGTATTTTAATGCCACTTTTTCTCACATACTTCATGGGCTACGTTTTTGGACCTTGGAATATTATCTTGGGTCTCTGATCAAGCTCAAGTACTCTGATGGTTCGATTCCCAAGAAATAGCCCTTGGCAAATTACCAAAATACCCCTGAGTGCCCTTTCTTGCGCTATCTTAGCCCTAAGGGTAAAATCATCATTTTACACCTTTCTCTACCCTATCAGGGTATATACTGACTCTAAGTAACTTTATCTGTATGTGCCTTGGCTCCTGGGCCTGTCCAGAATGACCAAAATGCCCTCCATTCATCTATTACTCTTTAGTACAACACAGGGACATTTTCGTAATTTTGCACTTTTCCGGGGTTTTGCTGGACACTGGTCCACCTATCAGTCCAAGGGTCTTACTGGGCCTTTGATGGTGCCATTATTGGGCCTTTCAGGGTCCACTACCTTCATAGCACGTATTACGAGGAATCCTCCCTTTCAATGATTATTGAATATTTTATCTATTATTCACCGTTTATACACATATCCGGACACCGGCTCCTTCTGTCCGATACATTGGCCTGCGGTGTTCAGGTATCCCTGTGAGTCATATCAGTTATCTGACTGAGGTCATCCGAACTCATTCAGTCCCTTTTCAAATACCGATAAATCTCCCTATCGGATACCCGGAGGCCTCACACTCCCGTCTGGATTTTCTAATTTGCAAATAACTTTTTCTACAGGCCTCCTATCGGTATTTTGCCAGTTTCCCGACATCCGTCCCATCAGGACATATGTTCCTGTATTTTCTCACTTAGATCTGAAATCTAGGATATCCGGTAGGAATTTTTATAACTTTTGGACTATCAGATCAATTCTGGCTATCTGGAGTCTTGAAAAATTCCTGTATTAAGCCAGATTATCGAGCGTCACTTGCTCTCTCTACCGGTGAAATCTGGGATTGAAATGCTTTCGGGCAGTCCAAACTACTTCTGGCCTGACTTTCTTTAATTACAATTTAGCCCCAGGGAACTTTTCTTCTTTTCATTTAAGTCCCTTTTTACTTGGCTAAAATTATACTCAAGGACCCCACATTTTTGTCTACTTTTCCTTTTTGACTTTAAACTTTCCATAATTGCACTTAAGTCCTTCCATTTTCTTTCTTTACTTTACTAGGTCTAGGGGCATTATTGTCTTTTCATATCTTACCAGAGTATTCTCTGACCCTGGTCAACTATCCAGATACCCTTTCTTGACTGTCTAACCTTAGCCAAATGACCAAAATACCCTTTACTCATTCTTTAGTTATTCTATAACATAAGGGCATTTTCGTCATTTTGCATATTTTTCCCGGACACCGGCCCCTCTTACCACTGAACTGATATTATGGGCCTGGGCCTTCCCTGGTGTCACTATGGGCCTTAGAAAACACTGTATGGCCTCTGGTCATAGTCCGATCATCTCTATTCGGACTGCTCTTTCTTTACCGATTATAACTGTAAATTCCCATCTTCGAAAATTTTTACAGAAAAATCGGGACCTCAAATCAAAATTCTGTGTTGCATCATTCAACCCGGAATCCTCTTCTCTATCTCCCGATATTTTCAGATATTTTATCCGGACCGGGCTATTTTTGCCTGAAAGTACGCTCCCGCGCACACTTTTCAAAAATGACCATTCTACCCTTGGTCACATTTCTAATTCTTTCATATACATAGAGACCTCATATGCACATTTCACAGTTCAGTGAAATGATCAGCATTATTTTCTCTATTTTTTGGCAAAATATGGTACTCATCGGCTACCAGCCCGATCTTTCCCATAATTACGATTATGCCCTTGAATTCTCTTTCTGGCATCTCTAGGCCTAAAAATTAGGGTGTTACACCAATCGCGCATATCTTCTATTAATTCCAACTCCTTGATCATCATGTATGCAACCTGCACCACCTTTATACTCAGGGCATCAGCTACCACATTGGCTTTTCCTGGATGGTATTTGATCTGGAAGTCATAATCTTTCAATAATTCCATCCATCGCCGTTGCCTCATATTTAGCTCTTTCTAATCTTGTAGATATTTTAGGCTTTTGTGGTCACAAAACAACTCTGTCGTTGCTCCATATAAATAGTGTCTCCATATCTTCAGGGCATAAACCACCGCAGCAAGCTCCAGATCATGAGTGGGATAATTTTCTTCATGTGGCTTCAACTGCCGAGAGGCATAGGCTACTACTCGACCTTGCTGCATCAGCACACATCCCAACCCCTACTTGCTAGCATCAGTGTAGACTACATAGGTCTGAGTTGGGTCTGGAATAATCAGCACGGGAGTAGTGGTTAATCTCTGCTTCAACTCTTGGAAGCTAGCCTCGCACTTCTCATCCCACTTAAACTGTTGATTCTTTCTGGTCAGCTTAGTAAGTGGTAAGGCAATTTGAGAAAAGTCTTGAATAAATCTTCTGTAGTACCCTGCTAGGCCGAGAAAGCTTCTAATCTCCGTCACTGTCCTTGGCTGCTCCCAGCTCAAAACTGCTTCAACTTTGCTAGGATCCATAGCTACCCCGTCTCGGGATATGACATGACCAAGAAATTTGACTTCTGACAGCCAAAACTCGCATTTACTCATCTTAGCATAGAGCTTCTTCTCTTTAAGGGTACCAAGAACAATCCTCAAATTCCTTTCATGCTCCTCTGGAGATTTAGAGTACACCAGAATATCATCAATGAAGACCACAACGAACTAATATAGATAAGGCCTGAAGATCTGATTCATGTAGTCCATGAAAATAGCAGGTGCATTGGTTAGTCCAAAAGGCATCACGAGGAACTCAAAATGCCCGTAGCGCGTTCTGAATGCCGTCTTTGGAATATCATCTGGCTTGACCCTTAGTTGATGATAGCCAGATCTCAAGTCAATCTTGGAGAATAAGCTCGCTCCTGCAAACTGGTCCAGCAGGTCATCAATTCTGGGAAGAGGATATTTATTCTTAACCGTAAGCTTATTTAATTCCCTGTAGTCAATGTATAGCCTTAAACTGCCATCTTTCTTCTTGACGAATAGTACTGGAGCACCCCATGGCGATACACTGGGTCGTATGAAACCCTTCTCCAATAGCTCCTCAATTTACTTCTTCAATTCCATCATCTCATTAGGAGCCATTCTGTACGGGGCTTTTGACACCGGTCCAGCTCCAGATATAATGTTAATTGTAAACTCCACTTCCCGTTCTGAAGGCAATCCCTGAATTTCCTTTGGAAAGACTTCAGGAAATTCATTGACTACAGGAATCTCCTCGATTCCTTCTTCCACTTCTGTTTAAACAGAAAAGAATACCACATATCCCTGACATCCTTTCCGTAAACATTTTTCTGCCTGAGCCTCCGTCATGAAGTTCAGTCGCACTTCTGAGCTCCAATCAGTGATCTTTGGACCAAGAACCAGGGTCTTGTTTTTGCAGTCCAACATCACATTATTGGAGGATAACCAATTTAAGCCAAGTATTACATCAATCTCTCAGAAAGGCATACAGATCAGGTCTAGGGTGGTACTGCAGTGCTCATAACGCACAACACTATTTAGACAGGCATCAGACTTAATTACTCTAGCGTTGGTGGGGGTTTTCACCTGTATATCATAACGTAATTTGCTGATCAGAAGGCCTAGGCATTTAGCACATTCATAAGATATAAAGGAATGACTTGCACCTGAATCAAATAGAGCAGTCAAAGCATGATCATTGAGATAGATTGTACCTTGGATCATCTCAGATTATCGCTGAGCGTCCTTTCTAGTGAGTACAAACACTCGTCCTGTCGTCCTTGGCCTTGGATCAGTTATAGCTTGAGGACATTCTCTGGAAAAATGTCCGGGCTTTCCGCAGGTGTAACAAACGTTCTGGCCCATTAAACATGGTCTATCACCATGATTTCTTCCACACTTTTCACATAGTGGGGCCTTTGAATCCCTGTTGTTGGACCTACCGTGAAATTTCCTCTATTTGGCTTTTTGTTCGGCCACGGTCGCTTCCTCTTCTTATAGCCGCTCCCACCTACAGCTTCTTGATTTTGACCGGCCTTGTCAGGGGTCACCTGATCCCTATTCCCGGATCTGGACAGCATTCGATGATTCATACTATTTTCTACAATTCGACATGCTTCCACAGCCTTATTTAACTGGCTTTATTGTTGTGGAGTTAACTTCTCCTTTAGCGTGGAATTCAATCCCCGAATCATTCTTTCGGTCATCCAGCGCTCGTCATCCACTTGACGTAGATACATAGAATACTGGGATAGCCGGATGAACTTAGCCAGATATTCGTCAAAAGCTTTTTTTCTCCTTGTCTCAGTACAAGGAACTCGGCCTCCCTTTCATCTCTGATGGATTGAGGGAAATATTTCTCGTAAAACTGCTCAAGAAACACTTCCCAGGTAACTGGAATGTCTCTTGCTTGGAGAAGTAACTCTGTATTCTTCCACCATCTATTCGCATCCTTTTCTAATTGATAGATGGCCATCTGGGCCTTGGTTTCAGTTGGGTAGTCGAGGACCTTAAAGATCTTCTCTAATCTACTGACCCAATTTTCTGCTATCTGTACTTCAAATGTTCCTTCGAACACTGGAGGATTGTGTTTACAAAATCGAACCATCCATTGTTGGATACCTACTGCCTCCTCCCTCGATTCAACCCGTCTCTGGGGCTGAACTGCCTGCTGTTGTACTTCTTTGGGTTCTCTATCAGCCGCTCCTAAAGGCTCCGGCGGTCTTAAATTACTTACAGCTGCTGCCACTGCTGCGGCTGTGGCAGCATCTCTTTCCTGCTCAGTTCGTGCCTAAGCAGCTCTCATTTCTTCTATCATCTTTTGTTGTTGCTCTAATCACTCTAAAATTAGTTGATTAAGATTTCCAGCTTCTTGTGGTTCCTCTGCTGAAATCGTTCTTCTTGTTCAAACCATTTTGTTATGCTCTAACATAGAAAGGAATGCGATAAACAATATTTCTCATTTTATTTCAAACATAGCATACATACAAGGTATATGTCACAGTCATATATGCTTTCTACACATTACATACATACATTGAGGATATTACCCTAATCTTCCTTAAACTTTATTCTAATATACTCTCCTACCAAGTAGATCCAGTCGGATACAGTACAATATGGTTCTTTATCAAAATATTGGTCCAACTCCGATCTCCAGGTAGGAGTAGTCTGTAATACATCATTCATAATTTCTAGCCAAAGCCCCATGGCTAACACGTTTGGATCCCAGGCTTGATATATGGCTTTCACCCTTGTGATGAAATTTTGATAAACCATATAGCCTTGATCTACATCTCTGATCAAGGTCTGCCTCAGCCCATATAGCTGTCGAGCTAATGCTACCGAGCTCTCGAATTGTTCTCTACTCAGGTTCCTCCCTGGGATCATTCTTACGATTAGACTTCCTAAATGTATCTCTACTAAGGTCACTTCGGGCCTACCGGGACCTGGCGTATTACTCTGATCACGTACTTGGCTGGATCCTGAATTGTCTGTTATATTCGAAGGTACCGTACTTATGGGAATGGCAGGAATGGGGCCTTCTATCACCATCACCTCCTGATCATCAATCGAAAAGTTTGATCCTACCGAGGAACTATCCTCCTCAGAGTCACCAGCTACTGGAGGTATCCAAGGATCAGAATCATTGCTCATTACCTCCTCTTCTGAACTATATGAACTAGAGACCTCTGGTCTTAACTCCCATTGGTTTACTGTAGTTTCAGACCCGAATCTATGTCTAGCCATCCTGCAAACACTAACTTAGTGTCAACTATGACGGCTTTATCATGGTATGTCTATATATAAATCATCTACTCAGAGCATTTCCTAAGCCAGAATCCCTTGCTCTGATACCAAAATGTCACATACTTATTTTTATATATCTTAAGGACCATTTAGTAGCACTTACAACCACATTCAAGGTCATTGAAGTCTAAACTCTTAATCTAGAATTTTATTCTCATCGGGTACTGTTCACTGTGGCAAATTCCATATGAGTGACCTGACTTTGAAAATTCATAATTAATTCTAGAAAAATCGAAATGAAGTGGTTCAAATTGATACATGAATATAACTTAATTATATTTCAGGAAAAAATCATTGGTTGACCATTACTTGACAAATTCAACATGGGTGAACGTTTCAACTTTACTATTCATCCAGTGATTTTCTCCTGAATCCAGCATTCTGGTCCCAACTTTAACAATTTATATCTTTTCGTGTATACATCCAAATGATGCAATATATATAAAATTAAAGCTTAGGATGTATACTATTTACCATAAAAATATCATACATTTATTCAACCATTTACTATTTTTAATGATTTATCAAACATCAATAGGTCTCCACGGGTTACTGTTCACAAGGCCATTTTTCAGCAACCAACCTTACATATTAGTGCATACATACATCACATATCAGTCAAACATGCCAGATAACAATTATTATTAAATAATCTACTGTTATACATCAGTGCATAATTAACATCCTCATATTTATGTTATACTTTTCGATGTCTAAAATCCGGCAGTATAACTGCTACATTCTGTCTGTAGAAAGTAACCAATCTTGTACCGATTCGGTAATTCCCGTAGGAGCTACCATTCTACGTAAGTACCCAGGAAAGACTGGATGAACCTGCTAGGTCCACTCACTTCCAGCCTCCTTAGACAGCACCTACATACACAGTACGTATCAGTTCCTTTCTTTGTTCCTGCTTTATTGCCAGAATTTCGGCAGCCTAACGGCGTCTCTTAAAATTTCCAAATTTTATTTTGACAGAACCTCCCCTGTAATATTATATATGGGAATGAGATTCAAAAGAATCCCAGTAGCAACAATCATAACAATATATGTAATGCAGTGTGACAGTGCCTGTTTGTGATTATGTACAGATAAGTATGCTGCATGCTTCAATATTCAATAACATATGATCATAGCATTGTAATAGAGCTTCAAGCATAACATATAAGACAACAATCCAACCAAACAATAGCACAACAATTCATAAAGACATTACATAAAAGCTAGGATTAGTTATACTACCTTAAAATCAGAACTTCAGAACTTCTCTACTGCTTCCAATTCCACCAGAACTTCCTTTCTTCTTTCTTTCTATCACTTTGTCTCTCAAGAACTTCCTTATCTCTCTAAACCTTGCTTGGGCCGTGCTGTATGAAGAGCTAGGGGGTATTTATAGTTTCCTTCAATGGCATTCTTGTAATTTTGAAGCCATTTGATCCTGTGGTCCTGGTTTTTCCGGAATTTCCTATTTTCTTTTATTCCTTTTACTGCATCATGCATGACATCACCTCAAGGCCACCTCATGGGACACCTCATATGTCACATGGCGAAATTGCAAGCTCTTGGGACACTTCATCAGCTGACTCAGCAGTTCCAGTCCAATCAAGTACCAGTCCGGTCCGATTTCCCACAAACTGGACTCACCGGCTAAGATTATGCCACATGTCCTTAACTTTTTCTTTCTCGTCTATGTTGGCGCCATGTGTCATCTTGCTGGCACCTGTCACGTGAAACATCCTTATTTTCGTACGTCTTAGGGACCAATTGGTAGTATTTAGAACCACTTTCAAGGTCATTGAAATCTAATTTCTCAATCTGGAGTTTTACTCTTATCGAGTACTGTTTACTGTGTAAATTCCAGATGAGTGACCTGACTTCAAAAAATATAACTAATTCTAGAAAAATAAGAATGCAGTGGTTCAAATTGCTACATGAAGCTAACTCAATACTATTTCAAGGAAAAATAACTCGTTGACCATTCCTTGTCCAAGTCAACGTCAGTCAAAGTTACAACTTTACTGTTCATCCAGCGTTTTTCTCCTGAATCCAGCATTTTGGTCCCAACTTTGATAATTTATATCTCCATGTGTAGACATCGAAATGAGACATTCTATATATCAAATCGAAGCTTGGTATGTATACTATTTATCATAAACATATCATACATTTATTTAATCATTTACTATTTTTAATTATAGATCAAACATCACTATATCACCACGAGTTACTGTTCATGGTGGCAAATTCCAGCAAGCAACTTTACATACATATGCATACATTAATCACATATCAAATAAACATGCCAAACAATACTTATCATTAAATAATAAATCTTTATACAACAGGGCATGAACAAGATCCTCGTATCTCTATTACATCTTTCCTGCCTGAAATTCGGCAGTATAACTACTATACTTCATCTGTAAAAATAACTGATCTTGTACTGATTCGGTAATTCCCGTGAGAATTACCATTCTACGTAAGTACCCAGGAAAGACTGGATGAACCGACTAGGTCCACTCACTTCCAGACTCCTTAGACAGTACCTACGTACACAGTACGTATCATCTCCTTATGTTCAGTCTGAAAATCGGCAGCATAACGGCGTCTTACAGCATTCTCAAAATTCACTTCGACATAACATCTCTGTAATGGGTTATAAATAGGGGATGAGATTTGGGGGAATCTCAGTAGCAAACGGTACTAAACAATGCATGCATTAAAGTAAATACTTGTGCTTGCTTGTGAAAGTGTAAACATTGTGTAATGTGCATGCTTCCATGTAACATATGAAATACAATTGGCCAAGGTAATCATAGAAACAGAGCTTCAATCATATACACATATGCACACAATTCAACAAAGTCATAGCACAATCAAGCATAACATTCAATACATACAAGTTTAGGGTAAGTTTACTACCTTGGATTTAAGCTCTCTTTCTAATGCTTGCACTTGCTTCCCAAGCTTTTTGGTCAATCATTCCCCAACATCTTCTTAGAGGTTGAATCTCAGTAGCAAACGGTACTAAACAATGCATGCATTAAAGTAAATACTTGTGCTTGCTTGTGAAAGTGTAAACATTGTGTAATGTGCATGCTTCCATGTAACATATGAAATACAATTGGCCAAGGTAATCATAGAAATAGAGCTTCAATCATATACACATATGCACACAATTCAACAAAGTCATAGCACAATCAAGCATAACATTCAATGCATACAAGTTTAGGGTAAGTTTACTACCTTGGATTTAAGCTCTCTTTCTAATGCTTGCACTTGCTTCCCAAGCTTTTTGGTCAATCATTCCCCAACATCTTCTTAGAGGTTTCAAGGTCCTAATCACATTCATATTCATTACATAATCCATTAGGACCATGAACTCAAACACTACTCAAGACTATCTCTCTTGAACCTTTAACTTGCTTTAACTAACATAACTTTCTTTAATCTTTGCCAATTAACTTGGCCCTTGAATCAATTGATATCTTGACCTTACCCTACACAATTTTACCTTTTGAATCCATTTATGAACTAAAAATAACCAAATTCCAGCAAGAATACACTGTTCTGTACAGATTTGGAAAAACATACATAAATCTTCCAAAAATTCTCATTTTGATTCCAATGCTTCCCATACTTGTTCCTCCACTTTCCCCCCACACAAAATCTCATTTTAAGACCATTGGAAGTATCAAAATCATGAAATTCAAATCACTATTCACACGAGTGAACAGTAACCGAAAGGATTTTTCAACATTACAACCTTTAATTCCAATGGTTTCCAAGGTTCAAGACCTTTCCAATCCTACACAAAATTATCATATAAACTCAATGGAAGCATTAAATCATTGAAATTCCATCTCTTTCTATCATGAACAGTGCATGAACAGTGCAAACCGAAATGTTCTTCCATGGTAAGGTCAAGAACATCAACTTAATCCAACAACCAAGCATGTAACTAACTTGTTTAAGCTTGTCTTAACTATCTATGACTTAAAACTCATATTCCTTTCACATATACACAAAAATTCCAGCAGCATTTACCCAAGATTTAAGCCTAAAAAGCCACTTAAACTCAAGCACAAACCATAAGAACAAAAGGTAGAAGCAAGGAGACAACTTACCTTACTTTCTCCTTCAAGACCCTTGCTTCTTCCTTGCTTTCTTCCACTTTCTTTCTCTAGAACTCACTTCTCTTTCTAAAGGAGCTCTTGGGTGTGAAGAATGAATGGAAAGGGGGGGTATTTATAGCAAAAGTCATGTGCCATTTGAAGGCTAAGATCACTTTGGAAACTATTTGATCTAATGGTTAAAGGTTTGATCTTGGAATGTCTTTTCACTTTTCACTCAAGACCTTACTACCATGACATCACTAGCATGGCCTCCCTTGGTACCCCTAACCCTTCCTCTTTTTGGGTGCCATTCTTGTGTCCTTGTGGGTCCCACCATGTGCAACACCTAATTCTTACTTTATTCTCTTTTTCTTTCTTTTCAAAAATCCATAAATTATTTATTATTTGGATTTGGGCTCCAAGATAACTTTTGGGCCTTATTGGGATGGCCTAGGACGAAATATTGGGCCTCTTTTAGGTCCAATAGCTAACTGGCCCAAATCCCAATGTACTTTCCTCATACCGATATCCGTAACTTACCCTGATCTTAGCATAAATGCTAAACACCTCTTTTAATTGTTCTAACATTTTTAGAAATTCATTCTAATATAAAATGAATTCTCTACAAAGTTTCATAATTTTCTGAGACCCAGAAGTCCTGTTAAAAATTACATATGTTTCCTTTAACCCTTTATCGGTGTCCTTTTTCACCGTAAATTCCATAATTAATTCTACAGGACTCCTTTTTAACTTCTATCAACTCCATAAATTCTCATATTAATTATAATAATTTACTATCAAATTTCCTCTGATATCCATCCATTGTGTGAAATGACCAAAATGCCCTCCATTTACTTCTGGTTTCTTAGGGCATCACAGTGGCATTTTCGTAATTTTGCACTTTAGCTCTTAGACTTTCTTCCTCTTCCAATTAATCCTTTTCTTTACATAAATATGGCCACATATTTTCCTAAATATCTCATATATTTTATTCAATCTGTACATACAACTTAGTACAGAAATTAGGGATGTTACATTTCTCTCCCCCTTAAAATCAATTTCGTCCTCGAAATTTACTTAGTACCTTAGTCAACAATCTTAAATGTACATCCTCTTTAAATCTCTTTCTGCTTTATGACTAAGAATCGGGGTATCCATCTCTTATCTTTTATCTTATTATCTAGCAGAGTACTTTCAATATCTGCTTCATGTCCTTGCTTGAGAGAGAAGTTTTCATATCATTAGATGTTCTCATCATCGTTAATCACTTAACATCATACAGAGAGAGGACTTATGTAACTATCCATTCTTTACTTTTGCTACGTACTAAATAGGAGCACATACTCTATCATGCATAATGCCTGGCCCTCAAATTGCAGGACTGCATACCTGCTCATAAATGTGAAGCTCTAACATCGGAGCTTAAGCATATTTACAAACATAACATAATGCCTGGCATTTTATGCAAGGAGTGAAAGCTCTCATCTCTATCTGTAGCATAACATTCGTTATCTTATCCCTTTTTCAATAAGGAGCCTCTCTATTTGCTCATAAAATGCACATTTCTCATTGCGTGCCACCTTACACATTTATCATAGTGTATCTCATTACATACTTCTCATGCTGTATCGTGGCATATCTAGCCAAGTCTGGCTATATCATGGCGTATCTTACTCTTTCATAACTTATCTTACCTTATCATGACATATTCTGAGATACCATAAGTCTAACATTCTCTTATGACTTTATCAGCCTCTCAGGAGAGTATTGCTCCTTTTTTAGACTACTCTTGCCTAATCATCTTTCTGGATAAAGGCTACATTACTCTTCTAAGCCTTAGCATTCTCTATCTCATAGAACTACTGGGTTTTATCTTTACTTTAGACCTTCTTCTCTAGGTCTCTCTAGCCTTTTAATCTTTTTATCCTCATCTGGAGGATTTATCTGCTCATACTTTTCTGTTCTCAAAACATATGGGGTTATCTTCTTTGTTTCTCAGGCATACTTCTATAAAACTTTTGAATATCAGCACTCAGACTTTAACTTGGACTCCGTCTTTGTTTAAAGAAAACTAAGTTCAGTCTGTATAATATAGGCTATATGAGGAAAATCATTATAAATAATTTTTCTGGATGAGTTTATCAACTAGTGAAGCTTCCTTACCTTAACTTCGTCTTTGGCATTCATCTTCCCAAAGAGATACTATATTATACTCATATCTCATGGCTCATTACTTTCCTTAGGCTAGGTCTAACCGCGACCTCGGGATCTAACTGCGATCAACCGTTAGCCTCTTCAGAATCTAACTGTGACTCTAGAACTGTTAGGATCTAACTGCGACCCTGGAGCCATGCTAGGATCTAACTGTGACCCTCCAGAATCTAACTGCGATTCTGTATATCTCCCGAAGATCTTAAACCAACAGACTAAGTTATAGGGTTCACCGCTTCTACTTGTTGATAACTCAATAAAAATTTAGAAAGATTATGTTCAGTAGCCCATATTATTGCCCAAGACTTTACTTATTTCTTCTCTTACTCAGGAGTTCCTTCTCATCTTTCTCTTACTGTGGCTTAGCATGCCTTGTGCAATCATGGTTTAACCACCTGCCATTACATTCCGCTGCTATGGCCTCATCATAACTTCTCATGTAAATCTGTGCTCTAACTGCGAGCCATTTGAACTATGCTCTAACTGCGAGAAGACTGCATCAGATCCAACTCTTATCTGAAGAGTGATCTGTACTCATCTGAATCCAGTCTCTATCTCAGAGTCATCTGTTTCAAATCTAACTCTTTCTGTTTACCATTCCTTTCAATAGCAATGGCTCTTAGTACTGCATTCACAAGCCTATAGAAAAACCTGAATCACCCCAATCATAAATCATATCAGAATATCATATCATAACTTATCGTCCCATAAATTGAGACTATCTATCATCCTCAATATATTCCTCATTGCATATCATATGGTATGGGAGCAACATAATTTTCTCATAACTTTCTCACCATATATACTCTACCCTGCATATACTACGAAATGGGAGTATTCATCATGGCATACTCTAACATGCATGTCATTATATGACAACTGCAAGGAGATGCAACTATTTATCATCATAATTTGCTCAACCATCCATCAGACATTGTAATAAACTAAGTAAGCCTCAAAACATATTTCCTTTATCATATTGCCTATCATATCTTGATCATTCATCCTAAAACATCTATCGATTTCACTTAGGCTGCCATGCTACCCTCTTATCAGGGTATAGACTTGACCCTTTTATCGAATAGGAGAGTTACTTTATCTTTAAAATTGTGGCTATCTTTCCCTGTCTAGGCATTATACATTTCTATTTCTAATCTTGTATACATCTACCGCTCTATTGAACTTCTATGACTACCCGAGAAATCCTTTGTAACATGAAATCCAATCCGTAAATTAACTCTTTAATTATTCAACTCTCTCTGTTCATATATATGAACTTGGCTAAACATTCATCAAAAGGGTTTCTCTTTCTCTATTTAACCTTTAGCCTCACGCTCATCTCTATTTAACTGAGAGGAATACTTTTCATAAACTTTACTCAAGGAATACTTCTCAGGTGAGCGAAACAGTCTCCATTTCTCTGGAGTAACATTGGTGTCTTTCTACTATCTCTTAACTCTTTCCACACGTATTCATCAGTCTCAATCTACTCTTGACCAGACTATGGTTCCTTCCTGGTCTTTTTCTTGATCCTGACCAACTTAGATCATATAAATCTCATTCATCATCTAGCACCATTTCTTATGTTCTCTAATAGCCCAGCACCCTTCCACATAGATATTGTCCGCTTTCCCCTTAGGCACCCAAAATACGTCCTCCGAGTATCAGAGTACACAGCGGAAGATATTATCCCGACATGAGGCCACTGCCCCTTAGGCCAGGTTTTGTTCCCCAGCACTGCCTGCCTACCCATTCATGCCTGCCTACCCCTTTGGGGCGCTTGGTGACGAGAGGCGCTTGGTGAGTACTAGAAACGCGTCCTTGAGGGAGAGGTATCTACACCCTTATAAGGCATGCTTCGTTCACCTCCCCAACCGATGTGGGACTAATATCCTGTTTCAGGAACTTTGACTTTCGAGAACTTGAAGCCATATGTTAAGCTCATTTCTTGCCCAAGCCTTATCCTAACTTTTGATTCTTTTATTCATCAAAGATTAACTGAACCAAATCTTTCCAAATATAGATCTACTCTTGATAGTCATATAGAGGATCTACTTCTGAACATCATCTTAGACTAGCATGTATCTCTATTTCTCATACTGTTCAGCTTGCCTACATCATGTGCTAAACCTCTAACTGATAACCTTCAGTGAGGCTGGCATCTTCATCCTTCATCAGGTCCCTGCGCATCTTTATCTTGACCTGAGTATGAACTAGGTACAATGTATCCATGAACTTTAGTTGTGACCATCTCATTCTACTTGTCATGACTGGACAGCTCTACATTCTTTAGTCACGACCTCAGGTCACCTTTCGTCATGGCTTAACTTCTCGAGGACTTCTAGCTGTGTTCCAAACTATTTTACATCCGACCTGGATCTTGCTTTAAACATTCCCTTATAATGTTCTTGTCTAGTCTTTACCCTAGTAATGGCCGATCCTTACACATCAGTTGTGAACCATTTGCCAAAAGCTCACTTAGCTTTACATGCCATATAGGGTATATGGCAATATCTGGCTTATGGCCATCTCATATCATGCTACTAACATGAAAACTTAATCCAGGTCAATGCCCTCTATCATATCTCTATTTATCATCCTTGCTATGGCATTGAAGAACTACAGCTAAACTGACTGCTCTTGATTTCTACTTCCTTCCATCCCTTAACCTAAACTAAATAGTTCACTTCCCACAGCCTTTCTTGAGACTAGTATAGTCACATTGTCTATCTTTCATAAAGAAGCTGGGGTAGATTAGGGCCAGAAATATCCCTTTAATCTTTATCTATACCCTCGTATATTCCTGGACTGGGATAATAGGAAGGGATGTCATAGATTGTAACTGAATCTTAGGCTACACATATCAAACTTATCCTCAAACTCTAGTAAAGGAGGAATAATATCTGGCCTACCTATAATCCAGTATCAGTACTCAGCTTCCTCAGCTGAAATCTGTCCTCTCATCGGAGGAATAGAGCTTATATCAGGTTAGAGAGCACTCTATCAAACTCATCCTGTACATAATTACTAGACCCATCATTATCTAGTGCAGCATTATCTGATGCATACACAACATCTGACTGAATTTCTCATAATTTCTAGACTATAAATCCGAGTCTACAAAAATATGCATGGGTACTTTACTATAAACCTTCCTGATTGAGTCCCTTATGCTGTCATCTGAACTCTCTTCACTACCTGAAGAGTCAAAGTCTAGGTGTACCTCATCTTTATACAGCATTAAAGGTTGGGGGTCTCACTGATTAACTGATGTTTCAAGCTTAACTTTATGAATCCCCATGTCTACTACTCCAACATTTACTCTGTGTTTTGCGACCAAAAGTCTTCTCTCATCGTGACTTATGACTTAACTTGTCGCAACTTGGACATCTAGCATGCTCACTATAGTATCTGGTCACAACACGATACCTCAAGCTACTCTTACAGCTTCCTTAGTCGTGAACTGATCAGCTTCTATCTCTATCCATAGAGGAAACTGCTTCTTAAACATTATTCTGCTTAGTCCAGCCATATTATTTTAATAAACATGAGACCTCGGCTGTATCGGCTGACTAAGATTAGCCGATCGTAATCATATCCTTCGTAAGACTATAAAGGTCGGGGTATAGTCTCATTCGTCTAGTGTCACTGTCTTCTATCTAAACCTTTCTAAGCAGTGAACACCATCCCTATATCATACTCTAGGGAGAGAACCACTCAAACTTCTCATTTGTTTAAGGGATCAGTCTCACTAAACCAGAGCCTCACTGAGCCAGAACCTTCTGTTCTGTGCCAGAATCTTATCCTCTGAGCCAGAACCCTTTGTTCTGTGCTAACTTTATTTTGTACTAACGCCAGAAATCATCTGTTCAGAGCATTTCCTAAGCCAGAATCCTTTGCTCTGATACCAAAATGAAACATCCTTATTTTCGTACATCTTAGGGACCAATTGGTAGTATTTAGAACCACTTTCAAGGTCATTGAAATCTAATTTCTCAATCTGGAGTTTTACTCTTATCGAGTACTGTTTACTGTGTAAATTCCAGATGAGTGACCTGACTTCAAAAAATCATAACTAATTCTAGAAAAATCAGAATGTAGTGGTTCAAATTACTACATGAAGCTAACTCAATACTATTTCAAGAAAAAATAACTCGTTGACCATTCCTTGTCCAAGTCAACGTCAGTCAAAGTTACAACTTTACTGTTCATCCAGCGTTTTTCTCCTGAATCCAGCATTTTGGTCCCAACTTTGATAATTTATATCTCCATGTGTAGACATCGAAATGAGACATTCTATATATCAAACCGACTAGGTCCACTCACTTCCAGACTCCTTAGACAGTACCTACGTACACAGTACGTATCATCTCCTTATGTTCAGTCTGAAAATCGGCAGCATAACGGCGTCTTACAGCATTCTCAAAATTCACTTCGACATAACATCTCTGTAATGGGTTATAAATAGGGGATGAGATTTGGGGGAATCTCAGTAGCAAACGGTACTAAACAATGCATGCATTAAAGTAAATACTTGTGCTTGCTTGTGAAAGTGTAAACATTGTGTAATGTGCATGCTTCCATGTAACATATGAAATACAATTGGCCAAGGTAATCATAGAAACAGAGCTTCAATCATATACACATATGCACACAATTCAACAAAGTCATAGCACAATCAAGCATAACATTCAATACATACAAGTTTAGGGTAAGTTTACTACCTTGGATTTAAGCTCTCTTTCTAATGCTTGCACTTGCTTCCCAAGCTTTTTGGTCAATCATTCCCCAACATCTTCTTAGAGGTTTCAAGGTCCTAATCACATTCATATTCATTACATAATCCATTAGGACCATGAACTCAAACACTACTCAAGACTATCTCTCTTGAACCTTTAACTTGCTTTAACTAACATAACTTTCTTTAATCTTTGCCAATTAACTTGGCCCTTGAATCAATTGATATCTTGACCTTACCCTACACAATTTTACCTTTTGAATCCATTTATGAACTAAAAATAACCAAATTCCAGCAAGAATACATTGTTCTGTACAGATTTGGAAAAACATACATAAATCTTCCAAAAATTCTCATTTTGATTCCAATGCTTCCCATACTTGTTCCTCCACTTTCCCCCCACACAAAATCTCATTTTAAGACCATTGGAAGTATCAAAATCATGAAATTCAAATCACTATTCACGCGAGTGAACAGTAACCGAAAGGATTTTTCAACATTACAACCTTTAATTCCAATGGTTTCCAAGTTTCAAGACCTTTCCAATTCTACACAAAATTATCATATAAACTCAATGGAAGCATTAAATCATTGAAATTCCATCTCTTTCTATCATGAACAGTGCATGAACAGTGCAAACCGAAATGTTCTTCCATGGTAAAGTCAAGAACATCAACTTAATCCAACAACCAAGCATGTAACTAACTTGTTTAAGCTTGTCTTAACTATCTATGACTTAAAACTCATATTCCTTTCACATATACACAAAAATTCCAGCAGCATTTCCCCAAGATTTAAGCCTAAAAAGCCACTTAAACTCAAGCACAAACCATAAGAACAAAAGGTAGAAGCAAGGAGACAACTTACCTTACTTTCTCCTTCAAGACCCTTGCTTCTTCCTTGCTTTCTTCCACTTTCTTTCTCTAGAACTCACTTCTCTTTCTAAAGGAGCTCTTGGGTGTGAAGAATGAATGGAAAGGGGGGGTATTTATAGCAAAAGTCATGTGCCATTTGAAGGCTAAGATCACTTTGGAAACTATTTGATCTAATGGTTAAAGGTTTGATCTTGGAATGTCTTTTCACTTTTCACTCAAGACCTTACCACCATGACATCACTAGCATGGCCTCCCTTGGTACCCCTAACCCTTCCTCTTTTTGGGTGCCATTCTTGTGTCCTTGTGGGTCCCACCATTTTTGGCCTTTCTGGGTCCACTACCTTTATGGCACGCATTTCGAGGAATCTTCCTCTGGCACAATTCATTGAATATTTTATTATTATTTACCGTTTATACATATTTCCGGACACCGGCTCCTTCTGTCAGATACACTACCCTACCGTGTCTGGGCAGTCATTTGGGTCATAACGGGCATCTGACTGTTGTCACCCGACCTCATTCAGTCTTAGTTTAAATACCGATAAATCTCCCTATCGGATCCCTAGAGGCCTCATACTCCCGTCTGGATTTGCTAATTTATGAATAACTTTTTCTACAGACCTCCTATCGGTATTCTGTCCGTTTCCTGACATCCGCCCCATAAGGGTGCATCATCCTGTAATTTCTCACTTATATCTGAAATCTAGGGTATCCGGTATGAATTTTTATAACTTTTGGACGATCAGTCCATTTCTCGCTATCTGGAGTCTTCAAAAATTCCTGTATTAGGCTGGATTACCCAGCGTCACTTGCCCTATCTTCTGGTGAAATATGAGACTAAAATGCTATCGGCCGGTCCAAACCACTTCTGGCCTATTTTTCTTTAATTATACTTTAGCCCCAGGGAACTTTTCTCCTTTGCAATTAAGTTCCTTAATTTTTGCTAAAATTACACTTTAAGACCCCACATTTTTGTCTACCTTTCTTTCCTAACCTTAAACTTTCCATAATTGCATTTAAGTCCTTTCATTTCCTTTCTTTTACAATTTAATCATTTTCTTTACATAAAGGACCACATCTTTTTCCTGAAAAAGAACTCATATATTCCATTTAATCTGTACATAGAAATCAGTACAGAAAATTAAGGATATTATAGAAAAGGCCCCCATACATCAAAAACCTCACAAAATAGAATAGGGTGTTGTGGCATTTCATACCTCTTACTATCCCTCCAAATCTCTGGCACCTATCACAAGCTTTACAAAACTCAAAAGCATCTTTAAAAGGGAAGGCCAATAGAAACCAGATTCAAGGACCTTACGTGCAGTCCTTTTTCCTCCAAAATGACCCCCACAAACCCATGAATGGCATGCTTCCAAAACTGATTTATGATCTTGATCTGGGACACATTGTCTTAACACTTGGTCTGAGCACAGCTTCCATAGAAATGGTGCCATTGCCGGGGAGCCAAGTAATTGGTTCCCTAGTAATTGTTTGTCAATTCCATTGCCTATCTGAGTCATTTCTCATTGTTTTTCATTGCATTTTAGTTTTTAGTAGTTTTTAACTTGCATTACATACTGCATTTTTTTTTCTGACTTTCTGCAGGATTAGTCTCTGTGTCTTTGAGTCATGACCTGACCTGAACTAAGTCGCGACAATTACTCTCTGTCACTTTTAGTTGTGACCTAAACCACTTTGAGTCATGAACATATTGCTATCTATGACATCCAACTGCTCTTTGCAAAAACCAGTCGCGATATTTAAACCTTTTTGGCGCGACTGCTGCTCTCTGTAATTTTGAGTCTTGACTAACATACACTTTTGTCGCGACCTACTAAAAATTTTCTTCTCAAGGAGTATTTCTAAAGGAATCCTAGCAAATTGGATGTTAAATTCAACGGTAAACCTGAGTAAAGAGTAAATGGTTTTGTGATTTTGTGGGTGCAGTAAAATAGATGATTTTGTGTTTTTGTTTAAGATGGAAAATGGTTGGTTTGTGAAAGTAGTATATGATGATAGTCTCTACATCTAACAAGGACTTTATCAAGGCTTACTAAACATTCATCAAAAGAATTTCCATAAACAGTAAAATCATCCATGAACACATCCATGCATTTCTCAATGAAATCAGAAAATATGGAAAGCATGCAACGTTGAAATATGCCAGGGGTATTACATAAGCCAAATGGCATTCTTTTATAGGCATATGTGCCAAAGGGACATGTAAATGTGGTCTTTTCTTGGTCCCTAGGGTCTATGGGAATCTGAAAGTATCCTGAATATCCATCTAGGAAACAATAATGACTCTTCCCTGCTAATCTCTCAAGCATTTGATCAATAAAAGGCAAAGGGAAATTATCTTTCCTAGTGGAGTCATTCAATTTCCTATAGTCAATGCAAACCCGCCATGAATTCTGCACTCTAGTAGGTATTAACTCATTGTTCTCATTTTTAACTACTGTCATTTTGCTCTTTTTGGGTACTACATGCATAGGTGATACACATTCGCTATCTAAAATAGCATAAATGATTCTTGCCTTCAACAGTTTATTAATTTCCTTCCTGACCATATCAGAGATCAATGGGTTTAATCTCCTATGGGGTTGTTTAATTGGCTTGGAATCCTCATTCAGTAGGATTCTGTGAGTGCAAATAGTGGCATCTATCCCCTTTATATCAGCTAATTGCCAACCCAAAGGCTCTCTATTCTTCTTAAGCATACTTAATAATCTAGACTCTTAAGTGACAGTCAAAGAATTGGAGATAATCACCAGTAATTTTGAGTCTGGCTCAAGGTAAGCATATTTAAGGTTGGAAGGTAAATCTTTCAATTCTAACACTGGGGGTTGAACAATAGAGGGGGTAAGATTGGGGAAATCATTAAAGGTAGAAATACTCCCCTTTGTGTCCTCTCGAAGGCTGCTCATGTTCAGCTTTATAGGGCTTCCCATCTGACCTGTAATCTCTTCAGTAGTTGCACCAAGCTTAAGTTGGTCCATAGTTGGGATCACACTCCCTTATGGTAAAGCATGAGAAGTAATTTTGGAATAAGAGTGAGGAGAAGTAGGGTTAGAACACATTGGCCCTTTAACTGAAATAGTGGGAAGGTGATCTGAAGGTATTTTCAGTTCATTGGATGCGTCTGGTATATATGGTCGCGACCTTTTAGCGTATTATCGTGACTGACTCTGACAGGGTGCATCTCTGGAGCTATTAGTCGCGACTTTATATTCATCCTGTTGTGACTTGTGCTCTCTGGAGTTTTGTGTCAAGACATGTAAACCATTTGGTCGCTACTCCTCTTCACAGACAGGCTGTCCCTCAGCAGATTGAGGTTTAGTCGCGACACCTTTATCTTCGCATTACGACTGGTCGTCTCTGGAGTTTTGTGTCGCGACCTTAAATTCATTTGGTCACGACTCATCTTCAGAGTGGACTGCAGACTAATGTTACGTCGTGACGTTAAGGTCATTGGGTCGCGACATTTTATCACAGAAACTCGACCCTTCTTTGATTATTGGCCTTTCAGCTTCCAGAATACCTTGGGATCCTGCAAAATCACTCAACAAACCTTTTGCAAGTGCATTATCTCTATCATCATCATGCAAACTTAATTCATGTTCATCCCTAACTTCTTCAATAGCATAATCAATGGCATTTAAAGCAGTAAACGCAGAGTTATCATAGGGATATCTCATCGCTTCATTCATGTTAAAACTTACCACATGTTCTCCAACTTCCATTGTAATCGAGCTATGCTTCATACTAATGATGGTCTTGGAAGTTTGGAGGAAAGGTCAGCCAAGGATCAAAGTGCTATCATTTACTTGCTCATTAGACATATCCAGAACATAGAAGTCAGCTGGGAACACTAAGTCTTTGACCTGCACTAGAATATCCTCAAGAATTCCTTTGGGATACCTAATTGACCTATCAGCTAGTTGGAGTACTATATTTGTGTCTCTCAGATTGTTGACAATTAAAGCCTGATAAACTGACTAAGGCATTACATTAATGGCCGCCACTAGATCTAGCAACGCTCCCTTGATAGGAACATTTCCTATAGTGCACGGGATTGTATAGGGGCCTGGGTCTTAGCACTTAACTGGTAGTTCAGCTTTAAAAAGGGATCACACATTAGCACTACCTGAATTCTCTCAAGAGTCCTAAATTTCTTTTTATCAGCACACAATTCTTTTAAAAATTTAGCATACTTAGGGTTTCTCTTGAGGAATTCAACCATAGGGATGTTTATTTCCAGTTTATTGAACAGATTGTAAGCATCTTTTGCAAAATCAGGATCAACTTTTTTCTTGCCAGCAAAATAAGAGTTAGGAAAAGGGAGATCTTTTATACTTACCTCCTTACCTGTATGCAAAGAGGCTCCTTGCTTGCTCGACTTTGGTTTCTCCTCAGGTTTCTTTCCTTTGTATGCTAGACTTGGTAATGTTGTTGCTTCTTCCTGCAGCTCTTGCATCTCCACTTGTGCTTGTGAGCACTCCTCTTGAGTTTCCTTCTTACTCATTAGCCGCTGTTCTCTAATGCTTTCAGAATTCCCAACTTTCATTTGTGGGTATGGTGAATTCTCAAAATCAGATTCTTCCTTATCCTCCTGTGGTTCATCAGCTTCCTTAAAATGCACCTGTCTTCCACTTCTTAGAGATATGGCATTCACCCCTCTTGGATTAATAACAGTGTTCGAAGGTATGCTTCCACTGTTCTTTCCTTGGATGTCGCTCACTATATTAGAAACTTGAGTGAAGTGGCTTGTGATATCTGCATTCTTACAACTTAACTCCTCAAGTTTTCTGTTTTCATATGCATTATCCTTCTGCATACTTTGGAGAATTGAAGCTATGGAGGTGAACTGACCATCATTCTCTTTGAGCTTGTGATCAATATTTGTCATTCTACCATCCATGTCACTCATTTGTGCTGCCATACTCTTTAACAATTAAGAGTCTCTTCTGGTCTTGAAGGCACTAAAGCATTAGGTTGTGTGAGGACCATAGACCTTGCATTACCTTGGTAGTTTCTTGAGGAAGCACCACCTCCTTGAAACTGATTAGATCTATTTTCTCTACTCCCCCACCTAAAATTTGGGTGGTCTCTCCAGCCAGGATTATATGTGTTAGAGTATGGATCTCTCATCTGGAAGTTATTCTCTCTCCCTTGATATATAGCTGTAACTTCCTCATACTATCTATCACATGTACTTGTAGCATGCATCATTGAACCACATGATTCACATCTTGTAACTAGGGCTTGCAAGGTATCCACTGCATGAACTTGTTTTGTGGAGTGCAACTCCCTTTCAATCAAACTCATCCTCTTGTCCATTCGATTTCCCAAGGCTGCTATCTCAGCTAAGATCGCATTACAGCTACCGAAGATGAGGGTGGTAATCTTCTGGGATCTCTAGTTTGATGGTCCTCATTAGCCATTTTCTGGAACAAATCCCAACTTGCTTGTGGGGTCTTATCTCTCAATGAACCGTTCGCAGCAGTATTGGAGGATACTTTATTGTGGGGTAGTAGACCATCAAAGAAGATGTCTACTAAATCAGCCTTAGTGATGTTATGGTGGGGGCATCGAGCCAAAAGGTTAATAAATCTTGTCCAATACTCATGCAAAGACTCCCCATCCTGTTGCATAACATTAGTAATCTCCTTCTTTATCCGAGTAGTCTTGGAGGCTGGGTAAAACCGTTCAAGATAAGTGGACTTCAGCTGATCCCATGTAAGAGTGGAGAAATGAGTTGGCAAATTGTATAGCCACTCCTTAGCCTTCCCTTCCAAAGTGAAGTGGAAGCACCTCCTCAAGACATCATCCAAAGTAGCCATTGGAGGTTTCATTGAAGAGCAGATCATGTGCATGGTTTGTAAGTGCCTGTGAGGACATTCTCCTGTAAAACCATGAAATTTAGGTAAGGCTGCAATCAAAGCTCCTTTAATTTCAAAATTAGCCTCTTCAGCATAGAAACCATTAGGATCATAATTCACATGCGAATGATTAATTTCCCTAACACTTCTATTATCTTCAACGTTCATAGGTATTTCATTTTCTCCATTCCCATTATGCCCATTATGATCAGCCATATTTAATTCAGTTTCAGATTCTAGAATACTAGAGGAGGAACTAGATTTTGCCTCTTCTTCTCTAAACTCCCTAAATTCTCTCCTTAGTTTCCTAAGTCTCCTTTCAATTTTAGGTTCAAAAGGTACTAATGTTTCTGTTCTCCTGAGCATGCAATGTAGAAACAGTCAAGAGCAATTAATGAAAATAGTAAGATTCAGTTCAAAAGTTGCATAGCAGAAAATTTTCAGTAGGTCGCGATAAAAGTGTATGTTAGTCGCGACTCAAAATTACAGAGAGCAGCAGTCGCGCCAAAAAAGTTTAAATGTCGCGACTGGTTTTCGCAAAGAGCAGTTGGATGTCATAGATACCAATATGGTCGCGACTCAAAGTGGTTTAGGTCACGACTAAAAATGATAGAGAGTAATTGTCGCGACTCAGTTCAGGTCAGGTCGTGACTCAAAGACAGAGACTAATCCTGCAGAAAGTCAGAAAAAAATGCAGTATATAATGCAAGTTAAAAACTACTAAAAACTAAAATGCAATGAAAAACAATGAAAAATGACTCAGGAAGGCAATGGAATTGACAAACAATTACTAGGGAACCAATTACTTGGCTCCCCGGCAATGGCGCTATTGATGAGTGCTTCGGATTGTCGCAGTCTGAGCCATCAAAATTAAGTGAATTGCACCCTAGTAATGTAGTATAAGGCAGAACCCTATCATTTTTCTCAAGGAGCCTTTCTAAAGGAATCCTAGCAAATTGGATGTCAAATTCAACGGTAAACCCGAGTAAAGAGTAAATGGTTTTGTGGTTTTATGGGTGCAGTAAAATAGATGTTTTTGTGTTTTTGTTTAAGATGGAAAATGGTTGGTTTGTGAAAGTAGTATATGATGATAGGCTCTTGATGATGAAAAATATCTATCCTTGCTCTCAATGTATACGGAGTTTGAAATCACTAAGTCTTGAATTAAACCTCAATCGATCGATTGAGTCCAGAACCCTAATATTCTTTAAACTCCTTTGATCAAAGCTAGTTTAAAGACTATTATTGAACTACTAAGGATCACTTAGTGTGTAATTTAAAATAGATGGAAGAATGCCCTCGAATGAGCGTCGATCGACTAACCCTAGAATTCAAGCAATCGAATCAACTAGCAACGATCGTTGACAACCGTTCAACTAACTTAAACTCAAAACTAAAATATTGTATTTAAACCAGCATTCAAAACATCCAAAGTAAATTACAATTGTCTAATATGAGAATAATCAATTGATATTCAAAACTTGTTCATATGATAAAAAACCCTAAATCTAGCAGCAATCATAATATGACAAGATGCAATTAGAATAGAAGAAACTCCCCGTTTCAGTCCGTGAGCTCAAGATAATAGATCCAACACCAAGAGACTAAAGGTCTAGTCTCTCATGACTTTTGCTGCACTGCAATCGCTGTTCAGATGTGATGCCATGAAGAAACAATGAAGAGATGAAGGTGAATGGTGTAGAACGATGGAAGCTGAGTGGAAAATTTGTGGAGAGCGCTCGAGTACTGCTTCTTAGCCTAATCAGGTCCAAAAATAGCCTCCCCTGACGGCAGCCTCCCTCTCTTCTTATAACAGCATGATCTAATCCAAAACGCGCAGCTTCAGCGATTTCATACTATTAGTCGCGACCAGATACAAGTGTTGGTCGCGACCTATAAACGGTGAGAATCTTCCAGAAGAATTATAGGTCGCGACCTTAGGACTCTTTGGTCGCGACTAAATAGTACAGAGGTGTGGTTCCACTTTCATTGTCTTTTGATTTCTTTCCTGGTCCTTATTCTCTTCCAAAGTACCTGCAATTCAACATAAAAGCTCATTGTAATAGTCCAGATCAGTAGATAACCGAATATATACAGTTTGGAAGACTTGTTTTACCATTCTACCCTTTAATTAGCATATTACCACGCATAATTATATAATACACAAGAGTACAATTTAAGGCATGAAATAAATGGTAAATTTATTATAAAACTCTCAAAATTGTCATAGAAACCATATACAAAATATGTCTTATCAGATGATCTGCAACGTGGTTCACATTTCCAGCTTGATCCCTCACCTCTATATCAAACTCTTGAAGCAGTAACATCCATCGTAGGAGTCTCAGTTTAGATTGAGGTTTGTGGAACAAATACTTGACTGCTATATGATCTGTGTAAACAACTACCTTGGAATTAATTAGATATGCTCTGAATTTATCCAAGGCTACCATAATGGCATACAATTCTTTCTCAGTAGTGGTGTAATTAATTTGAGCAGTATCAAGTGTTTTTGAGGCATAGGCAATCACTCTAGATAGATTACCTTCCCTTTGACCTATCATAGCTCCCACAGCATAATTGGAAGCATCACATGATAGTTCAAATGGAAGATCCCAATCTGGTGATGTTAGAACAGGAGGAGAAATCAACTTATCCTTTAATTTTTCAAAAGCCTCTTTACAGTCATTAGAGAAAACAAAGTTAGTGTCCTTTTACAGAAGTTTTGAGAGTGGTAAGCAATTTTACTAAAGTCTTTGATGAATATTCTATAAAACCCAAGTGATCCTTATTATTGAACTACTAAGGATCACTTAGTGTGTAATTTAAAATAGATGGAAGAATGCCCTCGAATGAGCGTCGATCGACTAACCCTAGAATTCAAGCAATCGAATCAACTAGCAATGATCGTTGACAACCGTTCAACTAACTTAAACTCAACTAAAATATTGTATTTAAACCAGTATTCAAAACATCTAAAGTAAATTACAATTGTCTAATATGAGAATAATCAATCGATATTCAAAACTTGTTCATATGATAAAAAACCCTAAATCTAGCAGCAATCATAATATGACAAGAGATTAGAATAGAAGAAACTCCCCGTTTCAGTCCGTGAGCTCAAGATAATAGATCCAACACCAAGAGACTAAAGGTATAGCCTCTCATGACTTTTGCTGCACTGCAATCGCTGTTCAGATGTGATGCCATGAAGAAACAATGAAGAGATGAAGGTGAATGGTGTAGAACGATGGAAGCTGAGTGGAAAATTTGTGGAGAGCGCTCGAGTACTGCTTCTTAGCCTAATCAGGTCCAAAAATAGCCTCCCCTGACGGCAGCCTCCCTCTCTTCTTATAACAGCATGACCTAATCCAAAACGCGCAGCTTCAGCGATTTCATACTATTAGTCGCGACTAGATACACGTGTTTGTCGCGACCTATAAACGGTGAGAATCTTCCAGAAGAATTATAGGTCGCGACCTTAGGACTCTTTGGTCACGACTAAATAGTACAGAGGTGTGGTTCCACTTTCATTCACTGGTGGAAAATGGGCAATCGAAATCCCCATTTTTAAACCGGTCAATGCGGAGACGGTTTTACAAAAATGAGCGGTGGCATTTTTGTAAATAAAATGAAATATTCACACCGTATTTACTCATGAACGATGTGGAAATATTTAGTCCGGTTTAGATATTTACTTTCTACAGCGGATGTTATAGAGATCGATGTGGAAATATTTAGTCTGGTTTAGATTTTTACTTTCTACAGCGTATTTATATTGACCGAGGTGGAAATATATAGTCCGGTGTCTATTTTATAAAAAAATTAAATGTTTACACCGGTTTTAAAATTGACCGATTTAAATATAAACACCCGGTGCAGCTTCATCGCCTCTTCAGTTTCCTGTCTATGATTTCCCGCTCGCTTCTTTATTTGTCAGACCTTTCATTTCACTTCTTGGGTTCCCAACGTTTATACTTTGTAGTCATTATGATAGAAGGCCAATTGCGCATTCTTCTATATTCTTATTGATCATGAACGTTAACCATATATATATGTATACCATTCTTCTGTTTTATTTTCTTTTCATCTATCTGACTCCTCCAATGGCCTCTTCCTCACGCACGCCTCCTTCTCCGCCCAACAAAAGAAACAGAGACAACTTTGAAGACAAACATCCTGATCCTCACCCTTCTGTTCCTTCTCCTCCTCCCCTGGTTGTGACTCTGATGGAGAGGCTTGAGGAACTCATACTGCGTTTCAATGGGCTGGAGGACTCTGTGGAAGAACTGAATCGCAAAGTTGACAGACTGAAAGCAAGTTTCAGGGATTTCCGCTCAGAAGTTCGCCGCCATCAACCCCGTGATAGCGTCTTTAATCCTGTTGATCTCACCCAATCTGATGACTCCCAAAACTCTGAGTCTGATGAGTAGTGAAAGATTGCAACTTTTATATATTCTGATGTATATATTTTTTTGTGTAAAAGTTGATGACATGGCTGACTCTGGATGTAGGAAAAAAAACTGATATATTATACACTGGTCCATATTTATTGACCGGTGTAAAATATACTATAAATAAACTGATATATTTTACACCGGTCAATATATATTGTCCGATGTAAAATATACTATAAATACAACTTTTATATTTATATCTACACCGGTGTAACAGTTTGTCCGGTGTATAGTTTCTTATTTTTTTCCAAATACTCTTTTATTTGGTACATTTCTCGCACCTTCCATCTCTCATTTTTCCCTGGTTCGCGCGTTAAGACTTCTCGGCGCTTCACGGACGGTGAGTTTTGTTTTGAACTCCTCTCGCGAACTGAAAATTTATTCTCTCCATGCATTAGCTGCAACGTAATGGTTTAATTTCTTGTTTTCTGCTTTTCTAGTTCTTATAGTCTTCCACAAATATGGATCGTAGTTGGATAAATGCTAAACGAACAAGTGTTGAGTATGCTGAGGGGGTGAAGGAGTTTTTGGATTTTGCTAAACGGAATGGTGATGATGACAATGGAAGGTTTTATTGTCCTTGTGTGAGTTGTTTGAATGAGAGGAAACAAAGTCCTACTGATATTTACACTCATCTAATTTGCAAGGGGTTTTGCAAGAGTTACACGGTATGGGTATGGCATGGTGAACAGGTGGAACAGACCTTTGACGATGACATGGATACTGATGATAGAGTAGAGGACATGATTCGTGATGTTGGAGAAGATGCTTTTATGCGGTCACACGCATATGGTAATATGTGCAATGATGCAGAAAAGCCTCTATACCCAGGGTGCAGAAAATACAACCTGTTGAATGCAGTGTTGAGATTGGTAAGTGTGAAAGCTCGGCATGGGTGGAGTGACAGTAGTTTTTCAGAATTGCTTGACTTGTTACAGGACATGTTTCCTGAAGAAAATGCTTTACCCAAACGCTATTATGATGCGAAGAAAATAATAGGTCCTTTAGGCATGCAGTATAGAAAGATTCATGCATGCCCAAATGATTGCATATTGTACAGGAAAGAGTTTGAAGATGAGGAGAAGTGTCCAATATGTAAGACACCAAGGTACAGATCAAACAACTCTCCTGCCAAATTGTTATGGTATCTTCCAATTTTACCAAGGTTTAAGCGACTTTTTTCTAATGAAGATGATGCAAAGAAATTGTTATGGCATGCAAATGAAAGGATTAATGATGGAAAGATTCATCATCCTGCTGACTCTTTGCAATGGAAGAAGATTGATGACTTATTTCCCGAGTTCGGCAATGAACCACGAAACCTAAGGCTTGGACTTAGTACGGATGGAATGAACCCTTATAGTAGCCTTAGTAGTATCCATAGTTCATGGCCCGTCCTTCTGGTGATTTACAACCTATCTCCCTTGCTGTGTATGAAACGAAAGTATGTAATGTTGTCCATGCTGATCTCAGGACCAAAACAACCGGGAAATGACATAGACGTTTACCTAACACCCTTGATCGAAGATTTGAAGAAGCTATAGGAAGGTGTGGATGTCTTTGATGCTGTTAAGAAGGAGGTCTTCAATTTGCGGGCCTTGATCTTTTGTACAATTAATGACTTTCCTGCATACGGAAATTTGTCAGGGTATAGTGTTAAGGGCCATAAAGCATGTCCGATTTGTGAGGAAGGGACTTGCTACTATCAACTTCGTCATGGAAGAAAGACGGTCTACCTAGGTCATAGGAGATTTCTAAGACAAGCCCACCCATACCGTCGACTGAAGAAGAAATTTTATGGCGGCCAAGAATTTGAAAATGCTCCAAAGCCATTGACTGGCGAACAAGTTTATGAAAAGGTGAGAGACATCAATGTCACTTTCGGTAAGCTTACCAAGAAAAGTGAGAAAAATGTATGGAAAAAAAGATCTGTGTTCTTTGAGCTTCCTTATTGGCGACATCTTCATGTAAGGCACTGTCTTGATGTGATGCATGTGGAGAAAAATGTGTGTGACAGCATTGTTGGAACACTTCTCAACACACATGGTAGTTCCAAAGACGGTTTGAAGGCAAGATTGGATTTGGAAGAAATGGGAATACGGGAGGAGTTACATCCGAGGCCAGATGGTGAGGGGAGCTATCATGTTGAAGAGACTAATATTTTGTCCAAGGCTGAGAGAAGAAGTATTTGTGAGTGTTTGCAAGGAATCAAAGTTCCCTCTGGGTACTCATCTAATCTTAAGAGGATTGTGTCCATGAAAGATTTGAAATTAGTAGGCCAAAAGTCTCATGATTGTCATGTACTGATGCAACAATTACTCCCAGTGGCTGTTCGAGGAATCCTTCAAGATGAGTTGAGACACATTGTAACCCGACTTTGCTTCTTCTTTAATGCTATATGTGGCAAAGTCTTTGAGACTGAAAGGTTGGAGGAATTGGAGCACGAGGGTTATGTTATTTTGTGCCAGCTTGAAAAACAGTTTCTTCCTTCCTTTTTTGACATCATGGTACACCTCATCGTTCATCTAGTGCGAGAGATAAAACTGTGTGGCCCTGTATACTTACGATGGATGTACCCATTTGAAAGATACATGAAAATCCTTAAAGGGTATATGAAGAATCCAAGTCGGCCCGAAGCATCCATTGTTCAAAAATATGTGGCCGAAGAAGCTATGGACTTTTGTCAACAATACCTGTCTAAAGCAAGACTTACTGGTCTCCACAAACCCATTGCCACACAGGGGGGTCAACGCGGAATGTCAGTGAGGAGTGTTGATCGTAATGAACTGCAGCAAGTACACTTACACATCTTGAATAACATTGATGAAGTTCAAGACTATATTGCTGTTCATAAAGATCTTGTCCGGAAAACAAATAATAGGATGACAAAGCAAAGGCTCATTAGAGAACACACCAAATCTTTTGCACATTGGTTCAAATTGGAGGTTGAAAATGAGGATTATGTTTCTGATACAGTTAGATGGTTGGCATGTGGTCCTGAACATAATGTGATCTGTTGGAATTCATTTGATATCAATGGGTATTCCTTTTATACGAAGTCCCTAGATGATAGAAGTAGCGTGCAAAACAGTGGTGTTATGTTAGTGGCTGAAGCTATGCATTTCTCTAGTTCAAAAGACAACAATCCTAAATTAGCAGCCATCCCTTATTATGGCGTTGTTGAAGAGATTTGGGAGGTGGACTACTCCAAATTCAAAGTTCCCGTATTCAAATGCAAGTGGGCTAATGTAAACAACGGTGTTATGGTCGATCAGTTAGGATTTACACTGGTGGATTTGAATAATATAAGTTTTGGGGATGAGCCTTTCATTATGGCAGACCAAGCAAAGCAAGTGTTCTTTATCACTGATCCTCAGAATGAAAGATGGTCTGTCGCGCTCCAAGGGAAAAGTGTTGTTGACAATGATGATTCTTTTTATGAGATCCCTTCTTTTTCAGTAGGTTTACCACAATTAAATGAAGAAGAAGTGGATTCTGATTAATTTCTATGTGTTTCTTGTTTAGTCTAAACATGCAATTTTAAGTTTCTTGTAATGATTGCGTATATGATTTTGATGTAATAATAACAGAGACAGATTCTTGTTCTGATAAGAATGTTGTGACGCTAAGGATGGGATGATATTATAAGGTGGTGAAGTTTTAAAAAAAAACTACAACATTTAACACCGGTCTTAAGTGATATTCGGTGTAACAGGTCACGTCTAATAATAATTTATTATTCGATTTTACACCGGGTTATACCTTATCCGGTGTTATAATTATCGATGTTTATTTTTGACACCGGTTGTTAAAATTAGACGGTGTAAAATGTTTCACTTTTACGTCGTTTATGTTTTGACCGGGTTAGAATTATTTACAACCGGTGTTAAATGTTTATATTCATTTTTTTAACCCGCCTCTTGGCGCGATGACCTTCAATCTTCTCCTTTCTCACATACTCTTTTTTATCGCCGCTCGTCGTGCTCTGTGGTTCTCGCGAGGCTTCTCCGTGCTCGGTCAGTCGTTCTTCTCTGTCACCTCTCTCGTTCTGCTATTCCGTAAGTGTACGTGTTCTCTGCATTTTTTTCCCTGTGTACGTGCGATGCCATTTTTATGTTCGTTTAATCTAGGTTTTCTATTTTTCCTGATGAATGCTGGCACATCTTTCCATTCATAACTGCTAAAGGAACAAGTTTTGTGTGTTCTGACGGGTTGAGGGAAAAAGGGTTAAGTCTGTTTTCAATGTTTTTGATGTTGTTATTGCGTACATAGGAATATGGAGGATAGAGTTACTCAGATTGAGGCTGGCGATGCTCCAAGCGCCACTAAGCAAAGGAAGGGCAGAAGTGCGACTCGTTTGAAAGACATTACGAAGGACAGGATAGAGGGGAAACTGCTTCCGATAGAGTTTGACAGAAACTGGAACCCAACTGGTGAACACAGGACAAAGTACGTAAGTTTTGTCAGCCTCCTAGCACGCAACAAGCCTAGCATCACCTATTTGACTTGGGATGCTGTGGATGATCGCGTGAAGAATCAAATTTGGGACACTATCCAGGTATAGGAACTATCTAATATTGCATGCAGAGCAATACCAAATACACAACTGTTTGTTGATTACTCTGCTTTCAATGGCAAACATTGCAGCTTACTTACGATGTGCCCAACAATGAGTTCTTGAAGAAGAAGACGTCATGGGGGCACCGGCCTTCCTGGATCATGCGGACGTCAAATCTCTGATCACTCCCAAGGAAGAACTGACCTCCGGCTGCATCCAAGTGTTTTTGATGTAAGTATAATTTAAATGTAAATATATGTAATAACAAAGTTCAAGTCTTACAACTAATGTCGTGCATGCATTGCCTGTAGGTACATGCAAGCTGAGTTGGTTTCCTCCAAGGGCAAACAAAAAAAGTTCGGATTCCTATGCCCAATTCAGATTTATGCTAAAGGGACCTCTCAATCTTCGAGACTTGCATACATTTCAGAGAGGCTCGGTGAAACCGATATTGATTGTTTCTTCGCACCATATATGCATGAGTAAGAATAATAATGTTTCATTTTATTTTATATATACTAGTTTTGTAGTTGCTTAATTATAATACTCATTTTCTTTTAACTAATCTCTACAGCAATCATTGGTGTAACACCCTAATTTTTAGGCCTAAAGATGCTAGAAAGAGAAATCAAGGGCATAATCGTAATTATGGGAAAGATCGGGCTGGTAGCCGATGAGTACCATATTTTGCCAGAAAATAGAGAAAATTATGCTGATCATTTCACTGAACTGTGAAATGTGCATATGAGGTGTCTATGTGTATGAAAGAATTAGAAATATGATCAAGGGTAAAATGGTCATTTTTGGAAAAGTGTGCGCGGGAGCGTACTTTCAGGCCAAAATAGCCCGGTCCGGATAAAATATCTGAAAATACCGGGAGATAGAGAAAAGGATTCCGGGTTGAATGACGCAACACAGAATTTTGATTTGAGGTCCCGATTTTTCTGTAGAAATTCTCGAAGATGGGAATTTACAGTTATAATCGGTAAAGGAAAGGCAGTCCGAATAGAGATGATCGGACTATGGCCAGAGGCCATACAGTGTTTTCTAAGTTCCGTAGTGACACCAGGGAAGGCCCAGGCCCATAATATCAGTTCAGTGGTAAGAGGGGCCGGTGTCCGGGAAAAATGTGCAAAATGACGAAAATGCCCTTATGTTATAGAATAACTGAAGAATAAGTAAAGGGTATTTTGGTCATTTGGCTAAGGTTAGACAGTCAAGAAGGGGTATCTGGATAGTTGACTAGGGCCAGAGAATACTCTGGTAAAATATGAAAAGACAATAATGCCCCTAGACCTAGTAAAGGAAATAAAAGGACTTAAGTACAATTATGGAAAGTTTCAAGGCCAAAAAGGAAAGTAGACAAAAATATGGGGTCCTTAAGTGTAATTTTAGCCAAATAAAAAGGGACTTAAATGAAAAGAAGAAAAGTTCCCTGGGGCTAAATTGTAATTAAAGAAAGTCAGGCCGGAAGTGGTTTGGACTGTCCAAAAGCATTTCAGTCCCAGATTTCACCGGTAGAGAGAGCAAGTGACGCTCAGTAATCTGGCTTAATACAGGAATTTTTGAAGACTCCAGATAGCCAGAAATGGACTGATCGTCCAAAAGTTATAAAAATTCATACCGGATATCCTAGAATTCAGATCTAGGTGAGAAAATACAGGATGATACGTCCTTATGGGGCGGATGTCGGGAAACTGACAGAATACCGATAGGAGGCCTGTAGAAAAAGTTATTCGCAAATCAGAAAATCCAGACGGGAGTGTGAGGCCTCCGGGGATCCGATAGGGAGATTTATCGGTATTTAAAAAGGGACTGAATGAGTTCGGATGATCTCAGTCAGATGACTGATATGACTGACAGGGATGCCTGAACACCGCAGGCTAGTGTTTTGGACAGAAGGAGCCGGTGTCCGGATATGTGTATAAACGGTGTATAATTGATAAAATATTTAATAATTATTAACGGGGGAAGATTCCTCGTAATGCGTGCCATGAAGGTATTGGACCCAGAAAGGCCCAATAATGGCGCCAACAGAGGCCCAGTAAGACACTTGGACTGATAGGTGGGCCAGTGTCCGGCAGAACCCGGGAAAAGTGCGAAATTACGAAAATGCCCCTGTGTTGTACAAAGTGTAACAGATGAATGAAGGGCATTTTGGTCATTCTGGACAGGCCCAGAAGCCAAGGTATATACAGATAAAGCTACTTAGAGTCAGTATATGCCCTGACAGAGTACAGAAGGGTGTAAAATGACGATTTTACCCTTAGGGTTAAAATAGTGCAAGAAAGGGCACCCAAGGGCATTTTGGTAATTTGCCGAGGGCTGTTTCTTGGGAATCGAGCCATCAGAGTACTTGAGCTTGATCAGGATCCAAGACAACATTCCCAGAGCCCAAAAACGTAGGCCCAGTAATGTGTGGGAAAAAGTGGCATTAAAATATTATTTTAATGTTGTTTCAATAAAGTAAAGTTACTCGGTCGGCACGATAACCGAGGAGGTGATCAGATAAAGTCCTGGATTTATCTGGATAGCATTGGAAGGCGTGACAGGTGCCAGTAAGATGACACATGGCGCAAACATAAAGGCAGAAGAAAAAGTTGAGGACACGTATTACGAGGTAAGAGACTGGACCGGTGAGTCAGCATGCTGAGTCAGCTGCTAAGGTGTCCAGGATTTCAGACATGTGATAAATGTGGCGCTGAGGTGTCCCGGTGAGGTGTCCCGATGATGTCATGCATGATGCAGTAAAGGAGGAATTAAAGAAAATAGGAAAATCCAGGAAAAACCAGGACCGCAGGATCAAAGTTCATAGAAACTGCAGAATTGCCATTGAAGGCAATTATAAATACCCCCCTCCATTCCATTTTCATTCACGCAAGGCAAGGGAGAAGGGAGAGAAAGAAGAGAGAGAAGGAGAAGGAAAGGAAGAGAGAAAGGAGAAAAGGAAGTAAGGAAGTTCTGGCGGAGCTGGAAGCATAATAGAGATAGTAGAGCTCTGCTGAGCCTTTGAGGTAGTAACTAATCCTAGCTTTTATGTAATGGCTTTGTGATTTATTGTGCTATTGTTTGGTTGGATTGTTGTCTTATATGTTATGTCTGAAGCTCTGCTGTAATGCTATGATCATATGTTATTAAGCATGGAAGCACGCAGCATACTTATCTGTACACAATCACAAGCAAGCACTGTCACTCTGCATTACATATATTGTTATGATTGTTGCTACTGAGATTCCCCCGAATCTCATCCCAATAAGTAAACCATTACAGGGGAGGTTATGTCAAAATGAATTATGGGAATTTAAGAGACGCCGTTATGCTGCCGAAGTAAAGACTGAACATCAGTATATGATAAGTACTGTGTACGTAGTGCTGTCTAAGGAGGCTAGAAGTGAGTGGACCTAGCCGGTTCATCTAGTCTTTCCTGGGTACTACGTAGAATGGTAGTTCTCATGAGGGGATTACCGAATCAGTACGGTTCAGTTCTTTGTACAGATGAAACGTAGCGGTTATGCTGCCGGATTTCAGGCAGGAAAAGATGTAATAGAAATATGAGAATTTCATACATGCCCTGATGTATAATGACTTATTATTTAATAATAATTGTTGTTTGGCATGTTTGACTGATATATGATGGATGTATGCCTATGTACGTAATGTTGGTTGCTGAAAATTAACGCTATGAACAGTAATATGTGGTGACAGGGTCATGTTTGATAAATGATTAAAAATAGTAAATGTATGAATAAATGTACGAAATTTTTATGGTAAATATTAGACATACCAAGATTTAATTTGATATATAAAACGTCTCATTTGGATGTCTACACAAGGAGATATAAATTATCAAAGTTGGGACCAGAATGCTGGATTCAGGAGAAAAACGCTGGATGAACAGTAAATAGAAACGTTGACTGAAGTTGACTCGGTCAATGTATGGTCAACGAGTTATTTTTCCCTGAAATATAATTGAGTTATCTTCATTTAGAAATTGGAACTACTTCATTTCGATTTTTCTATAATTAGTTATGATTTTTCGAATCGGGTCACTCATCTGGAAGTTACACAGTGAACAGTACTCGATAAGAGTAAAACTCCAGATTGAGAAATTGGACTTCAATGACCTTGAAAGTGGTTCTAAATGCTACTGAATGGTCCCTAAGACATACGAAAGTAAGGATGTTTCATTTTGGTATCAGAGGAAAGGATTCTGGCTTAGGAAATGCTCTGAACAGATAATTTATGGTGTTAGTACAGAATAAGGTTAGCACAGAAGAAAGGGTTCTGGCTCAGAGCATAAGATTTTGGCATAGAACAGAAGGTTCTGGCTCAATGATGCTCTGGTTTAGTTAGTTTAATTCCTTAAACAAATGAGAAGTTTGAGTGGTCCTCTCCCTAGAGTAGGATATAGGGATGGTGTTCACTGCTTGGAAAGGTTTAGACAGAAGACAGTGACACCCAGATGTATGAGGCTGGACCCCGAGCTCTATAGTCTTACGAAGGATATGATTATGATGGGCTAATCTTAGTCAGCCGATACAGTCGAGGTCTCATGTTTATTAACACAATATGGCTGGACTAAGCAGAACAAGGTTTAAGAAGCAGTTTCCTCTAGAGATAGAGACAGAATCTGATCAGTTCACGACTAAGGAAGCTGCAAGAGTAGCTCAAGGTATCGTGTTGTAACCAGATACTGTAGTGAGGATGCCAGATATCCAAGTTACAACAAGTTAAGTCACGATGAGATGTGGGCAACCCAGGCTCGCCAAGATCAAGAGCGAGATTCTGCTATCACTACGGCGGTTGCTGCTGCGGTTGCAAGATTACAGCAGTCTGGGAAGGAGGTAGTACCAGAGAATGATATAGAACCTGAACCTCAGCCAGATCATGAGCAGACTGGAATGAATAGACATCAGGGGTCTAAAAGAAATAATAATGACCAGGAAAGTCTGTAAACATGGATGGAATGATTCCATAAATTTGATCCGCCCATGTTGAAGGGACTTTTGACACTCAAACAGCTGAGGATTGGGTAAGCTAGTTAGAGAAAATCTTTAAAATTTTAGAATGTCCCACTGAAAGAAAGACCCAGCTGGCAGTTTACAAGCTAGAAAAGAATGTGCAATAACCAGAAAAGAGTGAGCTTACTGCATCAGTACCACTGAAAGTGATGCCACCAGGTTCCTTGAAAAGGAACAGTAAGAAGAGAAATGAGCCAGCATATGGGTCAAAAGTTCATAAGAAGCAAGGAAGTAGGCCAGGTAGTAGGCCAAGAGAAGTTAGTAGGCAACCAAGGCCTAATGAAGGTAGGAACTGTGGTCGAGACCATGGTATGAGGCCTTGTCCAGTAGGTCAAGGGTTACGCTATAGGTGTGGAAAGTATGGACATTATGCCAGGGAGTGTCCACAGAACACAACAGGCGAAAGATACTCGACTTAGGGAAGAATATATACCCTGACTGGCAACGAGATAAGAAAGTCTCCTGTGCCAAACTAAGGTACGAGTTTATTTGTGTTCTGTTTCCACTGGCTAATGAATGGATAAATCCTGTATTGGATTGGATTGTATTGTCCAGTATGCATACTATTGAGCTACCCTATACCTAGTATGTTGCCGTTGTATGAGGATGAGTATGACTACATGTTTTAAAAGTAGGAAGTAGAGAAGAGGGGTCTTATGTCGCGACTAATATGTACAGATAAGTTGATGTTGCGACGTGAGAAGACCTCAGGTCGCGATGAGTAATATTGCAGTACGCGACCAGTGTATAAAGGAGTTCAGGTAGTGATGTTATAGGTTGCGACTAAAGGACACAGAGATGCCAGGTCGTGACGAGTAGTGTGCGACGGTTGCGACTAAAAGTCGCAGAGCATGTGAGTTGTGACTATGCAGTTCTCAAGTCGCGACTATAATTGGCAGAGGCCAATAAGGAACCATAGTCCGGTCAAGAGTATACTAGGACTGATGGATAGATAGAAGAAGTTGAGAGATAGTAAAGAGGTAGCCACAGTTAAGAGATAAAGTGACTCCCCTATTCCTAATGTAAGATAAAGTAGTGAAGGGTTGAGTCTATACCCTGGTAAGAGAGTAATGTAGCAGCCTAAGTAAGATAGACAGAGGTGCCTGTCAGATCCTGAGCATGTGATTGATAATCTGACAGATAATGCGATAGATTTTATGATCAGATAATGATCTGACAAATAATATAATAAAGGAAATATGTTTTGAGGCTTACTTAGATTGTTACGATATCTAATGGATGGTTGAGCAAAATATGATGATGATATGGCTTATGTGCCATAAGTTATGATAGTTGCATCTCCTTGCAGTTGTCATATGATGACATGCATGTTAGAGTATGCTATGATGAATGAATACTTCCCTTTTGCAGTGCATGCAGGGTAGAGTATATATGAGTACAAATATGAGATGAGAAAGTTATGAGAAAGTATGTTGCTCCCATACCATACGACATGTATTGAGGATGATAGATAGTCTCAGTTTATGGGACGATAAGTTATGATATGATATTTAGATATGATGTATGATTGAGGTTACTCAGGTATTTATATAAGCTTGTGAATATAGTACTCAGGGCCATTTCTATTGAGCGGAATGGTATACAGATAACGGTAAAGGAATTGTTTCTAGATCACTCTTCAGATAAGAGTTGGATCTGATGTAGAATGCTCGCAGTTAGAGCATAGTTCAAATGGCTCGTAGTTAGAGCACAGGTTGAAAGATGAGAAGGAACTCCTGAGTAAGAGAGAAAGTAAGTAAAGTCTGGGTAAATGATATGAGGCTATAAAATTTTTCAAATATTTATGGAGTTATCAACAGGTGGAAGCAGTTAACCTTATAACTTAGTCTGTTGGTTTAATATCTTTGGGAGATATACAGTACAACAGAATCACAGTTGGATTCTGGAGGGTCACAGTTAGATCCTAGCATGGCTCCAGGGTCGCAGTTAGATCCTAACGGCTTCAGAGTCGCAGTTAGATTCTGAAGAGGCTAACGGTTGATCGCAGTTAGATCCCGAGGTCGCAGTTAGACCTAGCCTAAGGAAAGTAATGAGCCATGAGACATGAGTACAATGTAGTATCTCTTTGGGAAGATGAATGCCAAAGACGAAGTTAAGGTGAGGAAGCTTCACTAGTTGATAAACTCACCCAGAGAAATTATTTTATAATGGTTTTCTCAGGTAGCCTCTAGTATACAGACTAAACTTAGCTTTCCCTTAGCAAAGACGGAGTCCAAGCCCAAAGCTGAGTACTGATATTCAAAGTTTTGTAGAAATATGCTTGAGAAGCAGAAAAGAACAGAATCCTCTATGTGTTGAGAATAGAAAAGCATTGGCTAAGAGCACTCTGGGAGGTAGCTCAAGTTGTAAAGCCAATAGCAAGAGAAAGAGGCGATAGTTCAGACAAGGGACTGGTCAAGGTAATGATTAGATTGGAGAGCAGAGATGTCAATATGGTGGAAAGAGCCATGGCACATGGGAATGTCGAGCAGGGCAAAGCAGTTGTGGTAAGAAAGGCCACTTTGCAAAAGGTTGCCTAAGAATACGGACATCTCTAGGAAAGGTATTTGCTCTTACCCCAGACACAGTCTTCAATATTCCCTAAGGTCGACCCTAAGAATGGTTAAGAAGAACCATAGCTGTAAGGGCGACTGAGCTGTAAGGAACTATATGCCTAGATGATGATATAGATAATGAAGAGTTCTTTTCGGATCTAAAGAAAGTGGTCATGATAACAAGTCATGAGAGATTAAAAGGCCATAGAGACCTAGAGAAGAGGGTCTAAGGCAAAGCAGAGATAGAAAGTAGTTCTATAAGAAAGAGATTGCTAGGGCCTAAAGCTATATAAAGAGTAATCTAGCCCTAACCCAGTAGCACGTTAAATTGAAAGGTGCTAAGGCAAGAGTAGCCTAATGATATGTAATCCCTAAGAAGGGATAAGAAAGTGCAAATGCCACAAAGGTTTGGCATAGGTACATGAAGTTATGAGAACAATTAAGAAAAAGTCTGAGAAGTTATCTGGGTTATGATCTCGTATCAGGAGAGAGGAAGTCAGAAGAACAATATCTCTCCTGAGAGATTAGCAAAGTGTAAGAAGAGTGAAGTAGACCCCAGAATTACATCAAAATTCTGATGGATAAGGTATGAAAGAAATGGACACTACTCACAAGTGTAATGAGTTGTCCATAAGTATAAGAGGATGAATGCCCCAAGCCTTAGTCATAAACCAGGAAAGGATATACAGAAGAGCTATATCCAGGATCATTGACTAAGATGCCAAGTAAATTTCGAGGACGAAATTTATTTTAAGGGGGGTAGAAATGTAACACCCTAATTTTTAGGCCTAAAGATGCTAGAAAGAGAAATCAAGGGCATAATCGTAATTATGGGAAAGATCGGGCTGGTAGCCGATGAGTACCATATTTTGCCAGAAAATAGAGAAAATTATGCTGATCATTTCACTGAACTGTGAAATGTGCATATGAGGTGTCTATGTGTATGAAAGAATTAGAAATATGATCAAGGGTAAAATGGTCATTTTTGGAAAAGTGTGCGCGGGAGCGTACTTTCAGGCCAAAATAGCCCGGTCCGGATAAAATATCTGAAAATACCGGGAGATAGAGAAAAGGATTCCGGGTTGAATGACGCAACACAGAATTTTGATTTGAGGTCCCGATTTTTCTGTAGAAATTCTCGAAGATGGGAATTTACAGTTATAATCGGTAAAGGAAAGGCAGTCCGAATAGAGATGATCGGACTATGGCCAGAGGCCATACAGTGTTTTCTAAGTTCCGTAGTGACACCAGGGAAGGCCCAGGCCCATAATATCAGTTCAGTGGTAAGAGGGGCCGGTGTCCGGGAAAAATGTGCAAAATGACGAAAATGCCCTTATGTTATAGAATAACTGAAGAATAAGTAAAGGGTATTTTGGTCATTTGGCTAAGGTTAGACAGTCAAGAAGGGGTATCTGGATAGTTGACTAGGGCCAGAGAATACTCTGGTAAAATATGAAAAGACAATAATGCCCCTAGACCTAGTAAAGGAAATAAAAGGACTTAAGTACAATTATGGAAAGTTTCAAGGCCAAAAAGGAAAGTAGACAAAAATATGGGGTCCTTAAGTGTAATTTTAGCCAAATAAAAAGGGACTTAAATGAAAAGAAGAAAAGTTCCCTGGGGCTAAATTGTAATTAAAGAAAGTCAGGCCGGAAGTGGTTTGGACTGTCCAAAAGCATTTCAGTCCCAGATTTCACCGGTAGAGAGAGCAAGTGACGCTCAGTAATCTGGCTTAATACAGGAATTTTTGAAGACTCCAGATAGCCAGAAATGGACTGATCGTCCAAAAGTTATAAAAATTCATACCGGATATCCTAGAATTCAGATCTAGGTGAGAAAATACAGGATGATACGTCCTTATGGGGCGGATGTCGGGAAACTGACAGAATACCGATAGGAGGCCTGTAGAAAAAGTTATTCGCAAATCAGAAAATCCAGACGGGAGTGTGAGGCCTCCGGGGATCCGATAGGGAGATTTATCGGTATTTAAAAAGGGACTGAATGAGTTCGGATGATCTCAGTCAGATGACTGATATGACTGACAGGGATGCCTGAACACCGCAGGCTAGTGTTTTGGACAGAAGGAGCCGGTGTCCGGATATGTGTATAAACGGTGTATAATTGATAAAATATTTAATAATTATTAACGGGGGAAGATTCCTCGTAATGCGTGCCATGAAGGTATTGGACCCAGAAAGGCCCAATAATGGCGCCAACAGAGGCCCAGTAAGACACTTGGACTGATAGGTGGGCCAGTGTCCGGCAGAACCCGGGAAAAGTGCGAAATTACGAAAATGCCCCTGTGTTGTACAAAGTGTAACAGATGAATGAAGGGCATTTTGGTCATTCTGGACAGGCCCAGAAGCCAAGGTATATACAGATAAAGCTACTTAGAGTCAGTATATGCCCTGACAGAGTACAGAAGGGTGTAAAATGACGATTTTACCCTTAGGGTTAAAATAGTGCAAGAAAGGGCACCCAAGGGCATTTTGGTAATTTGCCGAGGGCTGTTTCTTGGGAATCGAGCCATCAGAGTACTTGAGCTTGATCAGGATCCAAGACAACATTCCCAGAGCCCAAAAACGTAGGCCCAGTAATGTGTGGGAAAAAGTGGCATTAAAATATTATTTTAATGTTGTTTCAATAAAGTAAAGTTACTCGGTCGGCACGATAACCGAGGAGGTGATCAGATAAAGTCCTGGATTTATCTGGATAGCATTGGAAGGCGTGACAGGTGCCAGTAAGATGACACATGGCGCAAACATAAAGGCAGAAGAAAAAGTTGAGGACACGTATTACGAGGTAAGAGACTGGACCGGTGAGTCAGCATGCTGAGTCAGCTGCTAAGGTGTCCAGGATTTCAGACATGTGATAAATGTGGCGCTGAGGTGTCCCGGTGAGGTGTCCCGATGATGTCATGCATGATGCAGTAAAGGAGGAATTAAAGAAAATAGGAAAATCCAGGAAAAACCAGGACCGCAGGATCAAAGTTCATAGAAACTGCAGAATTGCCATTGAAGGCAATTATAAATACCCCCCTCCATTCCATTTTCATTCACGCAAGGCAAGGGAGAAGGGAGAGAAAGAAGAGAGAGAAGGAGAAGGAAAGGAAGAGAGAAAGGAGAAAAGGAAGTAAGGAAGTTCTGGCGGAGCTGGAAGCATAATAGAGATAGTAGAGCTCTGCTGAGCCTTTGAGGTAGTAACTAATCCTAGCTTTTATGTAATGGCTTTGTGATTTATTGTGCTATTGTTTGGTTGGATTGTTGTCTTATATGTTATGTCTGAAGCTCTGCTGTAATGCTATGATCATATGTTATTAAGCATGGAAGCACGCAGCATACTTATCTGTACACAATCACAAGCAAGCACTGTCACTCTGCATTACATATATTGTTATGATTGTTGCTACTGAGATTCCCCCGAATCTCATCCCAATAAGTAAACCATTACAGGGGAGGTTATGTCAAAATGAATTATGGGAATTTAAGAGACGCCGTTATGCTGCCGAAGTAAAGACTGAACATCAGTATATGATAAGTACTGTGTACGTAGTGCTGTCTAAGGAGGCTAGAAGTGAGTGGACCTAGCCGGTTCATCTAGTCTTTCCTGGGTACTACGTAGAATGGTAGTTCTCATGAGGGGATTACCGAATCAGTACGGTTCAGTTCTTTGTACAGATGAAACGTAGCGGTTATGCTGCCGGATTTCAGGCAGGAAAAGATGTAATAGAAATATGAGAATTTCATACATGCCCTGATGTATAATGACTTATTATTTAATAATAATTGTTGTTTGGCATGTTTGACTGATATATGATGGATGTATGCCTATGTACGTAATGTTGGTTGCTGAAAATTAACGCTATGAACAGTAATATGTGGTGACAGGGTCATGTTTGATAAATGATTAAAAATAGTAAATGTATGAATAAATGTACGAAATTTTTATGGTAAATATTAGACATACCAAGATTTAATTTGATATATAAAACGTCTCATTTGGATGTCTACACAAGGAGATATAAATTATCAAAGTTGGGACCAGAATGCTGGATTCAGGAGAAAAACGCTGGATGAACAGTAAAATAGAAACGTTGACTGAAGTTGACTCGGTCAATGTATGGTCAACTAGTTATTTTTCCCTGAAATATAATTGAGTTATCTTCATTTAGAAATTGGAACTACTTCATTTCGATTTTTCTATAATTAGTTATGATTTTTCGAAGTCGGGTCACTCATCTGGAAGTTACACAATGAACAGTACTCGATAAGAGTAAAACTCCAGATTGAGAAATTGGACTTCAATGACCTTGAAAGTGGTTCTAAATGCTACTGAATGGTCCCTAAGACATACGAAAGTAAGGATGTTTCAATTGGCAACTTGTCATCCTATGTAAGCATAGCTATAAAGTTTTCTTCTTATGCTCCCTCCATTACAAGCCCTCGGTGGATGTTAGGAAGATCATGAACACGTACGTGAGTTCTCTTCTATACACAATGATCTGTGTGATAAATGGGTTACTAACTTGTTAACTTTGGTCATAGGGCTATGAGGACATTCGCAGTTGCAAGGGGCCTTAAGCACGCTAATTTGGTGAGGGACCCTGAATGGATCACACCGATGGTAATAAAAGTATATATTAGGTGTTAGCTAGGTTCCCCGTTTTGATGATGAGAAATAATTTTTCTCTTGTTAACATTACAGAGTCGAAGGCAACCCAGAGAAAGCAACTTGTGCGGCTTCTACATAGTCAGACACATGGTCAATATTATCTTGGCAAATAGGATTGACCTAAGTGGGGAGGTAAAATTATATTTTGAATGATTTCATATTTCTTAATTGTCAATCTAATCTAAATTAGTAATGCCTTAATTTCTTTGATTTTGATTTCATATTTCAGATGTTTGAACAACCTGATCCATTTCCTGACCAAGATATTGAGGACCTGCGTAATCGGTGGGCAGAGTTTTTTGTTCAAATCCTTCCTTCTCAATAGTATTTGTCTTTCACTGAATACATTTTTCTGTTCAAATTGTAGCATTTTTGTATTGAGTTTTATTCAATGAATAATATAATGAGCAATTGAATTATATATGTCTCTGGCATCTTGAACTGATGATGATCGATGATTGAGTCATATATTACATTTGGGCAGTTTACTTCTGAAGCTTCAGGCCAACGAAATCTATCAAATATAAATTTAATAACATCTACATCGGAGGTACATACCCACCGGTGTAGTAAGAACATATATAAATTAAATTTAATAACATCTACACCGTCCCAATATTCAACCGGTGTTAAAAATTTAAAAATTTACACCGTCCCAATATTCAACCGGTGTTAAAAATTTAAAAATTTACACCGTCCCAATATTCAACCGGTGTTAACATTTGAAAAATCTACACCGTCCCAATATTCAACCGGTGCAGATGTTAAAAATATTACACCGGATGTAAATGTGAACCGATTTAAAATTTAGTCCGGTGTAAAAAATTATACATTCTACACCGATTGTAGGACCGGTGTAAAATGTCTGACTTTTTACACGGTCCGTTTCTACACCGGTTGTGTGTGCGATGTTGAATGCCATTTTCAACCGGTGTTGAAATGTTTTTTTCCAGCTGTGATTGTATTTTGATTTCTTTCCTGGTCCTTATTCTCTTCCAAAGTACCTGCAATTCAACATAAAAGCTCATTGTAAAAGTCCAGATCAGTAGATAGCCGAATATATGCAGTTTGGAAGACTTGTTTTACCATTCTACCCTTTAATTAGCATATTACCACGCATAATCATATAATACACAAAAGTACAATTTAAGGCATGAAATAAATGGTAAATTTATTATAAAACTCTCAAAATTATCATAGAAACCATATACAAAATATGTCTTATCAGATGATCTGCAACGTGGTTCACATTTCTAGCTTGATCCCTCACCTCTATATCAAACTCTTGAAGCAGTAACATCCATCGTAGGAGTCTCAGTTTAGATTGAGGTTTGTGGAACAAATACTTGACTGCTATATGATCTGTGTAAACAACTACCTTGGAATTAATTAGATATGCTCTAAATTTATCCAAGGCTACCATAATGGCATACAATTCTTTCTCAGCAGTGGTGTAATTAATTTGAGTAGTATCAAGTGTTTTTGAGGCATAGGCAATCACTCTAGATAGATTACCTTCCCTTTGACCTATCATAGCTCCCACAGCATAATTGGAAGCATCACATGATAGTTCAAATGGAAGATCCCAATCTGGTGATGTTAGAACAGGAGGAGAAATCAACCTATCCTTTAATTTTTCAAAAGCCTCTTTACAGTCATTAGAGAAAACAAAGTCAGTGTCCTTTTGCAGAAGTTTTGAGAGTGGTAAGCAATTTTACTAAAGTCTTTGATAAATATTCTATAAAACCCAATGTGCCCTAGAAAAGATCAAAGTTCTTTTAAAGTTGTGGGGTAGGGCAATGAGGAAATGACTTCAATTTTTACTTTATCCACCTTAATTCCCTTGTTAGATATAAGATGTCCAAGTACTATTCCACGATCAACCATGAAATGACACTTTTCAAAGTTTAAAACCAGTTTTTTCTCAATATATCTAACAAGGATTTTATCAACGCTTACTAAATATTCATCAAAAGAATTGCCATAAATAGTAAAATCATCCATGAACACATCTATGCATTTCTCAATGAAGTCAGAAATATAGAAAGCATGTAACGTTGAAATGTGCCAGGGGCATTACACAAACCAAATGGCATTCTTTTATAGGTATATATGCCAAAGGGACATGTAAATATGGTCTTTTATTGGTCCCTCAGGTCTATGGGAATATGAAAGTATCGTAAATACCCATTGAGGAAATAATAATGACTCTTACATGCCAATCTCTCAAGCATTTGATCAATAATTGGTAAGGGGAAGTGGTCTTTCCTAGTGGAGTCATTCAACTTCCTATAGTCAATACAAACCCTCCATGAATTCTGCACTCTAGTAGGTATTAATTCATTATTCTCATTTTTAACTACTGTCAGTCTACTCTTTTTGGTCATTACATGCACAGGTGATATCCACTTGCTATCTGAAATAGCATAAATTATTCCCGCCTTCAACAATTTATTAATCTTCTTCCTAACCACATCAGAGATCAATGGGTTTAATCTCCTTTGGGGTTGTTTAATTGGCTTAGAATCCTCATTCAACAGGATTCTGTGAGTGCAAACAATGGCATCTATCCCCTTTATATCACCTAATTGCCAACCCAAAGCCTCTCTATTCTTTTTAAGCACTCTTAATAACCTAGACTCTTCAGTAACAGTCAAAGAATTGAAAATAATCACTGGCAATTTTGAGTCTAGTTCAAGGTAAGCATACTTAAGGTTAGAAGGTAAATCTTTCAATTCTAACACTGTGGGGTTAAACAATAGAGGGGGTAAGATGGGGGGAATCATTGAAAGTAGAAATACTCCCCTTTGTAACCTCTCGGAGGCTGGTCGTGTTCAGCTCTGTAGGAATTCCTATATGACCTGTAATCTCTTCAGTAGTTGCACCAAGCTTAAGTTGGTCCATAGCTGCAACATAGTTGAGATCACACTCCCTCATACCTGTATCATTGTCAGAAATCAAATTATTTGAGAATAGTAAAGCATGAGAAGTAATTTTGGAATGAGAGTGAGGGGAAGTAGGGTTAGAACATATTGGCCCTTTAACCAAAATAGTGGAAAAGTGATTTGAAGGAATTTTCAGTTCATTGGATGCGTCTGGTATATTGGGTTGCGACCTTTCAGCGTATTATCACGACTGAAGCTGACAGGGTACATCTCTGGAACTATTAGTCACGACATTATATTCATCTTGTCGCGGCGTGTGTTCTCTGGAGTTTTATGTTGTGACCTGAAATTCATTTGGTCGCGACTGATCTTCACAATGGGCTACAGAATAATGTTTGGTCACGATGTTATGGGCATTGGGTTATGACCTTTTATCATAGAAACTGTACCCATCTTCAATTATTAGACTTTCAGCTTCCAGAACACCTTGAAATCCTGCAAAATTACTCAATAAACCTTTGCTAGTGCATTATCTCTATCATTATCATGCAAACTCAATTCATAATCATCCCTAATCTCTTCAACAGCATAATCAATGGCAATTAAAGCAGTAAAAGTAGAATTATCATAGGGATATCTCATTGCTTCATTCATGTTAAAACTTACCACATGTTCTCCAACTTCCATTATGATAGAACTATGCTTCATACTCATGATGGTTTTGGAAGTTTGGAGGAAAGGTCAGCCTAGGATCAAAGTGCTATCATTTACTAGCTCATTAGACATATCCAGAACATAAAAGTCAGCTGGGAACACTAAGTCTTTGGCCTGCACTAGAATATCCTCAAGAATTCTCTTGGGATACCTAATTGACCTATCAGCTAATTGGAGTACTACATTTGTGTCTCTGAGATTGTTGATACCTAAAGCTTGATAAACTGACCAAGGTATTACATTAATGGCAGCCCCTAGGTCTAGTAACGCTCCCTTAAGAGGAATATTTCCTATAGTGCATGGGATTGTATAAGAGCCTTGGTCTTGGCACTTAACCGGTAGTTCAGTTTTAAAAAGGGATGACACATTAACACTCACGTGAATTCTCTCAATAGGCCTAAATTTCTTTTCATCAGCACATAATTCTTTTAAAAATTTAGCATACTTAGGGTTTCTCTTGAGGAATTCAACCATAGGGATGTTTATTTCCAATTTATTGAACAGATTGTAAGCATCTTTTGTAAAATCGGGATCAACCTTTTTCTTTCCAGCAACATAAGAGTTAGGAAAAGGGAGGTCTTTTATACTTACCTCCTTACCAGTATGCATAGAGGCTCCTTCCTTGCTCAACTCCAGCTTCTCCTCAGGTTTCTTTCCTTTATATGCTGGAGTTAGTACTATTACCTCTTCTTCCTGTAGCTCTTATACTGCAGCTCAAGAAGGCAACGCAAGAGGAGAACTCTCAAGCACAAGCTGCAGAAAGTGCAGGGAGTTCAATTAGATCAAATAGTTCCTAAGGTGATCTTGGCCTTCAAAAAGTTAATGATCAAATGGTTCCTAAGGTGAACTGGGGCAGAGTATACTCTGCCCCAGTTCACCTTAGTATACAGACTGAACTTAGCTTTTCCTTAAACGAAGATGGAGTCCAAGTTCAACTCTGAGTACTGCTATTCAAAGTAGTTTTGTAGAAGTATGCCTGAGAAGCAGAGACTAGAATCCTCTGTGTAATGAGAAGCATAGAAGAAAGTCCTCAATGTAATGAGAACAGAAGAGTATGAGTAAATTGATTTCCCCATATGAGGGTAAAGGGATTAAAAGGCTAGAGAAGACCTAGAGAAAAAGGTCTAAGGCAAAGTAAAGATAGAACTCAGTTCTATGAGGAAGAGAATGTTAGCCTTATGGTATCTCAAGATAAGTTACGAAAGGGTGAAATACACCATGAGATAGCCAGAGTTGGCTAGAGATGCCATGATAAAGTATCAAAAGCATGCAATGAGATACACGGTAGTAAACGTGTAATATGACACGCACCTAGAGATGTGCATTGTATGAACAGATAGAGAGGCTTCCCCTTTTTGTAGGGATCATATGTTTAAATGTTATGCTATAAAAGAGAATAAAAAATGAGAGCTTTCACTCCTTGTATGAGATGCTAGGCCTTATGTTATGCTAAAACTATGCAAGCTCCGAGTGTTAGAGCTGTGCCTAGTTAGAACAGGAATGCTTGAGCTCCAGCATTAGAGCTTTGCATTCATAAGTAGGTATGCAGTCCTGCAGTATGTTGGCCAGGCATTATGCATGTTAGAGTAGGTGCTCTTGTTTAGCAGCAAAGTAAAGAAAGAATAGCTGCGTAAGTCCTCTCTCTGTATGACGTTAAGTGCAAAGAAAGATGAAATGTTGCAGATATTAAAGCAGTCTGCGAGATATCAAGAAAAGTAATACGAGATAGATGCTAAAAGTATGATGAGTAGTTCGAAGAAATTCCCGAATACAGTAATATTCGAGAGAATTTCATATGAAAGAAATGGACACTACTTATAAGTGCAGTAAGTGATCCATAAGAGAAAAGTAGATTTTAACTCTGATTGAGTTGACCCAGAGAAAGATAAGCATGTTACGAAGAGATGTACAGTTATGATGAGTACTTTGCCAGATGTTAAGTTAATTTGGCTATGGTACTAATTAAATTTCGAGGACGAAATTTATTTAAAGGGGAGGAGAAATGTAACATCCCAGTTTTCAGGCCTAGAGATGCAGAGATAGCCTAAGATTGAGAGGCTACTAGACCCCTTTTTAGCAGAAGTCCCAGAGGAACGTAAAGAGTTTAAGGGACTAAGATACGAGTAAGTAAAGGTGCGGGGACTTATGTGTAAACAGTGGAAGTCCCAAGGGGTAAATGGCCACTTGGGGGATGATGTAAAGGTCAAAGGTTCAAGAGTTGACCAGTTAGGTCACGATGATAGAGACTTTGGTCGCGACGAGAGTGTATTATGGTCGCGACTAATATTGGCAGAGAGGTTTAGACGCGACGAGAAGATCTGTGGGTCGCGACTAATGAGTAGAATGAGCTTGGTTGCGACTAAAAAGTGATGTGGTCGCGACGAAAGTCTGTTATGGTCGCGACTAAAGAAGGTTGTGGTCGTGACTAGATAGTGCTGTGGTCGCGACTAATGAACCAAAAGATGCTAAGTCGCGATGAGATGATGGCTAAGTCACGACTAGTGACTAAAGTAGTGCCAAGCGTATGGGCCATGAGTTGAGAAGGTCCAAAAGAGATAGTTACCCGGTTAGAGATAGACCAGAGGCAGGAAGCCAGATACAGGAAAGGTTATCTGGAAACCATGAGGTGGACTGATAAGGTATCCTCATGGGACCCACAAGATGCCATATGGCATTAGAGTAGTGATTGGTGACCTTTCAGTAGAGTAAAGTTGCTCGGTTGGCACGAAAACTGAGGAAATGATCAGATAAGTCTGGGACTTATCTGGATAGCATTGGGAAGCATGCAAGGTCTCTTCCAGGCGCCACATGGCTCTAGTTTGGAGAAAGCAGATAAAGCTGAGTGCACGTATTACGAGGCAGGAGACTGGACCGGTGCGTCAGCATGCTGAGTCAGCTACTGAGGTGTCCAGGGATTTTCAGCATGTGCAAAATGTGACGTTGAGGTGTCCCGGTGAGGTGTCCCGATGATGTCATGCATGATGCAGTAAATGAGGAATTAAAGGAAATAGGAAATTCCAGGAAAAATCAGGACCGCAGGATCAGAGTTCATAGAAACTACGAAAATACCATTGGAGGAGGTTATAAATACCCCCCATTTTATTTGGCATTCACGCATGGCTAGAGTAAGGGAGAGAAAGAAGAGAGAGAAGGAGAAGGAAGGGAAGAGAGAAAGGAGAAAAGGAAGTAAGGAAGTTCTGGCGGAGCTGGAAGCAAAATAAGGATAGTAGAGTTCTGCTGAGCTAGCCAGGTAGTAACTAATCCTAGCTTTTATGTAATGGCTTTGTGATTTGATGTGCTATTGTTTGGTTAGATTGTTGTCTTATATGTTATGTCTGAAGCTCTATTGTAATGCTATGATCATATGTTATTAAGCATGGAAGCACGTAGCATACTTATCTGTACACAATCACAAGCAAGCACTGTCATACTGCATTACATATATTGTTATGATTGTTGCTACTGAGATTCCCCCGAATCTCACCCCCATACATAACCCATTACAGGGAGGTTATGCTGAAGTGGATTTTGAGAATCCTAAGAGACGCCATTATGCTGCCGAAGTAAAGACTGAACATCAGTATATGATAAGTACTGTGTACGTAGTGCTGTCTAAGGAGGCTAGAAGTGAGTGGACCTAGCCGGTTCATCTAGTCTTTCCTGGGTACTACGTAGAATGGTAGTTCTCATGAGGGGATTACCGAATCAGTACAGTTCAGTTCTTTGTACAGATGAAGCGTAGCGGTTATGCTGCCGGAGTTTAGGCAGAAAGAGATGTAATAGAGATAGCAAGATTATGTATATGTCTTGTTGTGTATCCCATGCTGTATGACATTATGTTATTCAATGATAAATATTGTTTGGTATATTCAATTTATGTATGTTAAATTAAGAGGGAAATTCGCAGGTCCTGAGGCAGCAGTGTTCTGACCTCAGTTTGACCTAGTAAACGGAGGAGTCTGGCCACGAGATTTGGTGAGCCGGTAGTACACATCTGGGGCATTCCGTGGATAGGTAAGATTTTGCTATAAATACCCCCTCATTCTAAGCCAAAACCGTGGAGGAGAAAGTGTAGGGAGTCTCTTGCAAAATATTTTCTCAAGCAAGGAAGAAGCAAGGATCTTGAAGAAGCTTGTAAGGTAAGTTGCTCCCTTGCTTCTAGACTTTGTTCTTATGACTTCTTCTTGAGTATAAGTTGGTTTTGAGGCTTGAATCTTGGGGAAATGCTGCTGAAATTTCTGTGGATATATGATGGGAATATGTGTTTATGTTCAGATAGTTTGCACAAGCTTGAATCACATGATAATGGCTTAGGAATCCATGTGTGCTTGTGAATCCTGAAGGTGTTCTGTTCTGTATAGTACGAAATCACTATTCATATGTTGAAATTTCATGGGTTTGATGCTTCCAATGGGTTTAGAATGGAATTTTGTGTGGGGTTATAGTAGGAAAACAAGTATTGGAAGCATTGGAACCAAAATGGGAATTTTTTGAAAAAATGGAGCTACTTTTCGGTACTGTGCAGAACTTTGGGAAGCAATTGGATTCTGGAATTTTTCAATACATATTTAGATTTTACATGAAAAATTATGTGGAAAGGAACTGTGAGAGTTTAGTTTAGAAAGATATAAACATATGTCACAAAGTAGAGAAAGAAAGGGGCATATTGAAGCCTAGACTTGGAATTTATTTGGAATTGAGTTATAACTAGGTAATTATCTTGTAATGTCTAGGTTTTGACATTTATGGCAAGGAAAGATCACTTCAAGAAGGGAAGGATAAGAATCCATAAGAGGTAGTAAGAATACCTAACTATAAACTTATGTGGTTGATTGATTTGCTTACTTGTTATGCATGAAGGTTTGGTTGAGCATGGAATATTGTGTGATCATGTTTATGATGATGATGATGTGCTATGAATATGTGCCACTCCTTGCAATATATGTCATGACAATATGCATGTTAGAGTTTGCTTATGCATAAGCATGAATTAGCTCCCATTGCATGATAACATGTTAGGCATTTAATCAAACATGCATAACCTTATAGTTTGTATTACTTGCTATTGAGATTTCCATGAAATCTCATTCCTTCCATATCAATAAATATTGCTCTAGGTGCTGGAACTTCACAAGGAGGATGGTAAATGTAGATGGATGACTGTATATAACTTAAAGAGTGTGCACTTTACTTACAAGATGATGTTTTGGTGTGTATGTTGCATGCTACTTACAAATCCGATCGGAGGTAGTGTACTTCCAACAGTAGTTTGATTGACTTATCCGACTAGTTTCCATATGAAATTTGGCATGAACATATCTAAGATCAAGAGATTTAAATGGACACCAAGAAAGCCTCATTTGGTGAAGAACTAGAATTGTTATGATTTTTCAAAGTCGGGATTTAAAATCTGGAATAAGATAATACGACTACTAAGAGGCAGTGAGGTTCATACACTAATTCCATATAGTAAATGAATGATTTTTCCGTGATTTTTGGTGAGATTAAAGTACACATTCTGATATTTAAATCCATAGGTAATTCGACTCAATTGGATAAGTATACAAGGAGAAATGAATTTTTGAAAATGGGGCAAAGAAACTGGAACTTCCAGATTTACCAAATGAACAGTAAAGTTCAACGAATAAACTGATTTGATCTGGACAAGGAAATCTCATTTCCATATTTTTCTCTCAAATTTAAATGAAATAGATTTCATTAGAAATTGGAATCACCTCAATATGATTTTTCTAGATTTAATTATGAATTTCCAAAGTTCAGGCTATAATCTGGAATTACCCTGTGAATAGTGACAGTGAACAGTACCAAAAGCCTAGCTCTTGAAAATTCATGTTTTTAAGGTTAAAAGGTATTCCAATGATCTAAGATAATTTCAATTGAGTATATGTAAGGTTAAGATTTAAGGTTAAGGTTTAAAGATATTTACTAGAAAATGCCGTTGTGCTGGTAGACTATACAGAGTACTGTGTACGTAGGTGCTGTCTAAGGAGGCTAGAAGTGAGTGGACCTAGCCGATTCATCCAGTCTTTCCTATGTACTTACGTAGAATGGTAGTTCCCATGGGGAATTACTGAATTAGTACAGTTATTTTCTGCCAGGATTTTCGGCAAGAGAGATATAATCCAGTTGAGAGTGCTATAGTAAGAGTATTATGAGAGATATAAAGATGGATGTTTCATTTTGGTATCAGAGCAAAGGATTCTGGATTAGAAAATGCTCTGAATAAATGATTTGTAGATAGATACCCATTAGTAAAGTTGTCATAAATGACATTAAGTTAATATTTGCAGGATGGTTAGAGGTAGAACCAGATCAGAAACTATCGTAAACCAAGGGGACCCTAGACCAGATGTCTATGACTTGGATAGTGATTATGATATGTGGACCCCTCCTATGATAAGTAATGCTGAATAGGTTAGTTCCGCAGTGGGGTCTAATATTCTGACTAGGATACTAGAGGGGATACAGGAAGAACCTATTCCAGCTATGCTTGTAACTACAGTATACACAGCTGTAGCAGATACAGATATAGAGCCCAATCAGGGAGCCCAATCAGGATAGCCTAATGATCAATATTCCCAGGTTAGAGGTACAGTGGGATATACTCTGAGACAGTCAGTAGACCCAGATATCCCAGGACCTAGCAGAGTGCCTGATCAAATAAACATCCCAGGTCCTAATAGACCCAGACTAACCATGGTAGAGTTATATCTGGGAAATCTAGTTATAGAGCTATCACCAGCAGGGCATCTGAGTGGAGAGCACTTTGAGAGAGCTGTGGAGTTAGCCCAGCAGCTGTAATCTTAGAGGACTTTTAGACAGGAGCAGGGATCAGGACTACGCAGTTTATCAGGATTTTATTGCCAGAGTAAGAAATGCCTATCAAGCCTTCCAACCAGATACATTGACACTGGATGATTGGACAGTTATTATGGATGAAATTCTGCCAACCACCCCTACTTGGAGAAAGGGATTAGATGAATACTTTGAAGAAGATCCTTACGAAGACATACCCGATTGGATTTATCTGATTGAAGAGTTTATTAGAATCAAGTTTAAGAAGGACTAGGGTATGTTTAGAAATAATGATGTTCTCCATGTAGTTATGTTATGTATAAAGACCATTATGGCACTATATGTATGACTTTTAATGACTGTATGTATATGACATGTTTTAAATGGAATGCAAATTATGTTGTTTATCGTATTCCTCTTCTGTTAGATTTTCTACTAGACAGTAAAGCAAAATGGTTCGAACAAGAAGAACCGTTATGACAGAGGAACCAGAGAACATAAGGGATATTAATCAGCTAATCTTAGAGAGGCTGGAGCAACAACAGAAAATGATTGAAGAGATGCGTGCGCACAAGCACGAAGTGAGCAGGAAAGAGATGTTGCCATTGCAGCAGCAGTAGCGGAAGTAGTAAATAACATGAGGCATCCAGAGCCTTCTGGGATAATCAATAGAGAACCTGAAAAAGTACAGCACCAACCAGTACAGCCGCATAGAAGGGATGAGCAGAGAGATGATGTGGTTAGCATCTAGCAGTGGATGGTCAGGTTCTGCAAGCATAATCCTCCTGTATTTGAAGGAATGTTTAATGTTCAGGCAGCGGAGAATTGGATCAGTAGATTGGAAAAGATTTTTAAAATTCTTGATTGCCCGACGGAGACGAAGGCTCAGATGGCCATCTACCAGCTGGAGAAGGATGCTAATAGGTGGTGGAAAAATACAGAACTGCTCATGCAAGCAAGAAACATTTCAGTCACTTGGGAAGTATTTCTTGAACAATTCTATGCGAAGTATTTTCCTCAGTCTATGAGGGATGAAAGAGAAACAAAATTCCTTGTGCTGAGACAAGGAGAAAGAGAATCCTTTGAAGAGTACTTGGCCAAATTCATCCATCTGTCTCAGCATTCAACATATTTACGCCAAGTAGATGATAGGAGGTGGATGACTGAGAGGATGATCAGAGGATTGAACTCTATGTTGAAGGAGAAGCTGACTCCTCAACAGTACAATCAATTCAACAAAACTGTAGAGGCATACCGCATAGCAGAGAACAGCTTGAATCACAGGATGCTATCTAGGCCTGTAAGCAAGGAACAGACAATTCCTGAGAGGGCTGGTCGAAGCCAAGATGCTGCAAGAAGTAGCAACTATAGAAAAAGGAAGCAACCATGGCAGAATAGGAGACCTGGCAGAGGAAATTACCGAGGAGGGCCGAGTAACAGAGACACAAGAGCCCGAGTGTGCAATAAATATGGGAAAAATCATGGGGATAGGCATTGTCTGGTGGGCCAAAATGTCTACTATACTTGTGGAAAGCCGGAACATTTTTCTCGGGAATATCCTCAGGCAGCAGCTGATCAAAGGCCGCGGACGCAAGGACGCGTATTTGTACTTTCTAGAGAAGATGCACAGAAATCACCTGAGATGATTCAAGGTACAATCTATATTAATGATCACTTAGTGATTGATCTGTTTGATTCTGGTGCAAGTCATTCTTTTATTTCATATGATTGTGCTAGACGTCTAAGCCTAGTGGCTAGACGTCTAGTATTATGATATATATGTGACACTCCCACAAGGGCTAGCGTAGTTACCTCTAAAACATTCTTACTTTTGTACGTCTTAGGGACCATTTGGTAGCATTTAGAACCACTTTCAAGGTCATTGAAGTCCAATTTTTCAAGCTGGAGTTTTACTCTTATCGAGTACTGTTCACTGTGTAAATTCTAGACGAGTGACCTGAATTCGAAAAATCAAAAATAATTTTAGAAAAATCGAAATGAAGTGGTTCAAATTGATACATGAAGATAACTCAATTATCTTTCAGGAAAAAATAACTCGTTGACCATGCCTTGACCAAGTCAACTTCAGTCAATGTTACAACTTTACTGTTCATCCAGCGTTTTTCCCCTGAATCCAGCATTTTGGTCCCAACTTTGATAATTTATATCTCCATGTGTAGACATACAAATGAGTAATTCTATATATCAAATCGAAGCTTGGTATGTATACTATTTACCATAAAAATATCATACATTTATCCAATCATTTACTATTTTTAATTATAGATCAAACATCACTATGTCACCACGAATTACTGTTCATGGTGGAAAATTCCAGCAATCTAACTTCACATACATATGCATACAAAGACTGGATGAACTGGCTAGGTCCACTCACTTCCAGCCTCCTTAGACAGTACCTACGTACATAATACGTATCAGCTCCTTTCTTGGTTACTGCCACTTTGCCAGAATTTTGGCAGTATAACGGCATCTCTTAAAATTCCCAAAATTTACTTTGACATAGCCTCCCCTGTAATGGTTATTTATTGGGATGAGATTCGGGGGAATCTCAGTAGTAATAATCATAACAATATATGCAATGCAGAGTGATAGTGCTTGCTTGCGATTGTGTACAGATAAGTATGCTACGTGCTTCCATACTCAATAACATATGATCATAGCATTGTAATAGAGCTTCAAGCAGAACATATAAGACAACAATCCAAACAAACAATACCACAACAAATCACAAAGCCATTACTTAAAAGCTAGGATTTGTTACTACCTTAAGAGGTTAGCAGAACTCTAGAATCTCTATACTGCTTTCAACTCCACCAGAACTTTCTTTCTTCTTTCTTCCTTGCACCTTCTCTCTCAAGAACTTCCTTCTCTCTCTTAAATGAGCTCTAGGCAGTGATGAATGAAGGCAAGGGGGTATTTATAGTTTTGATGGATGGCATTCCCGTAATTTCCAAGAACTCTGAACTTGTGGTAACCGTTTTTTCTGGAATTTCTTATTTGGTTTTCCATTTATGACATCATCACCATGACATCATCCAAGGGACACCTCATGGGACACCTCATACTTCACATGTCTCACATGGCAAAATTAGGAGAGCCAAGAAGCCTCTGGAAAATTTTCAGTCCAATCCGGTACCGGCCCGGTCCAATTCCTCAAAAATTAGGAGGTTCCATAATATGACTTCTGACCTTAAGTTTAGTATCTGGGTCCTTTATATCATTGACATTTTATACTGGGTCTAAACTCAATTACAGATCCCTTGTGAAATGACCAAAATACCCCTAGGTGCCCTTTCTTCCACTATCTTAACCCTAAGGGTAAAATCATCATTTTATACCTTTCTGTATCCTGTCAGGGCATATGCTGACTCTGGTTAACCTCACCTGTATATACCTTGTCATTTTGGCCTATCCAGAATGACCAAAATGCCCTCCATTCATCTATTACTCTTTAGTACAACATAGGGGCATTTTCGTAATTTGGCACTTTTCTGGGGTTCTGCTGGACACTAGCCCACCTATCAGTCCAAGGGTCTTACTGGGCCTTTGATGGTACCATTATTGGGCCTCTTATGATCCATTGCCTTTATGGCACGCATTACGAGGAATCTTCCCCCGGCGATGTTCATCGGGTATTTCCGCCGTTATACACCGATTATACAGATCTCTGGATACTGACTCCTTTTATCAGATACACTGCCCTACTGTGTCTAGGCATCCTTTTGGGTCATAACAGGCATCTGACTGGTGTCATCTGACCTCATTCAGTCTTAGTTTAAATATCGATAAATCTCCCTATCGGATACTTGGAGGCCTCACACTCCCGTCTGTATTTGTTAATTTGTGAATAACTTTTTCTGCAGATCTCCTATCCGTATTCTGTCAGTTTTCTGACATCCGCCCCATCAGGATGCATCATCCTGTAATTTCTCACATATATCTGAGGTCTAGGATATCCAGTAGGAATTTTTTATACTTTTTGACTATCAGATCAATTTTGACTATCTGGAGTCCTCAGAAAATTCCTGTATTAAGCTGGATTACCCAGTGTCACTTGCTCTATCTACTGGTGAAATATGGGGCTGATTTGAATACGATCACTATTTTTGCCTATTTCCGGTCCAGGTTTTGATAATTACACTTTTGCCCCTGTAACTTTTCTTCTTTTCAATTAAGTCCCTTTATTTGGCTAAAATTACACTTAAGGACCCCACATTTTTGTCTACTTTTCCTTTTTAGCCTTAAACTTTTTATAATTGCACTTAAGTCCTTACATTTTCTTCCTTTTTCAATTTAATCCCTTTCTTTGCATAAATGGCCATTATATCCCTAGGGACTTTTACTATTTACAGTTTAGTCACTAAAAACCCTCTGTGTGTTTCTGGGACTTTTGCTCAAAGGGATATATCTATTTCAGGCTGCTTTCTAAGTCTCTGGACTGAAAATTGGGATGTTACATTTCTACCCCCCTTAAAATCAATTTTGTCCTCAAAATTTACTTAGTACCTTAGTCAACTATCCTGGATATATCTCCCCTGCATATTCTTTCTTGGTTTATGACCAAGCTTGGGGCATTCATCCACTCATACTTATGGACAACCCATTGAACTTGTGAGTAGTGTCCATTTCTTTCATATCTTTCCCTTCAGAATTTTGATATAATTCTGGGTTCTACCTCATTCCTCCTTCACTTTGCTAGTTTCTTAGGAGAGATAGTGTTCTTTTGCCTTATACCTCTTTTTTTCCTAGGTCTCTCTGTCCTTTTAATCTCTTTTACCCTCCTCTGGGGGATCTGTCTGCTCATACTTTTCTGTTCTCAAAATATATGGGGTTTTCTTCTCTGTTTCTCAGGAATACTTCTACAAAACTTTGAATATCAGCACTCAGATTTTAACCTGGACTCTATCTTCGTTTAAGGAAAAACTAAGTTCAGTCTGTATATAATAGAGGCTATCTAAGGAAAACAATTATAAAATAATTTTTCTGGATGAGTTTATCAACTAGTGAAGCTTCCTTACCTTAACTTTGTCTTTGGCATTCATCTTCCCAAAGAGCTACTGCATGGTACTCATATTTCATGGCTCATTACTTTTCTTAGGCTAGGTCTGAGTGTGACCTCGGGATCTAACTGCGATCCTTCAGGATCTAACTGCGACCCTCCAGAATCTAACTGCGGTTCTGTTGTACTGTATATCTCCCGAAGATCTTAAACCAACAGACTAAGTTATAAGGTTAACTGCTTCCACCTGTTGATAACAGTAAAAATTTTAAAAATTTATATCTAGTAACCTCATATTATTTATCTAGACTTTACTTACTTCCTCTCTTACTCAGGAGTTCCTTCTAATCTTTCTTACTTTACTGTGGCTTACCATGCCTTGTGCCATCATGGTCTAACCACCTGCCATTGCATTCTACTGCTATGGCTTCATCATAACATCTTATTTCGATCTGTGCTCTAACTGCGAGCAATCCAGATCTAACTCTTATCTGAAGAGTGATCTGAAAATAATCTCTTTACTACTATCTGCTACTTTATCTGTATACCATTCCGCTCAATAGAAATGGCCCTGAGTACTGTATTCACAAGCCTATAGAAATACCTGAGTAACCCCCCAACCATACTGCATCTGACTGCTGTACTATAATTGATGTCCCACTTATTGAGACTGCTTGTTACTCTGGGTATCTCCCTTATATTATCTCAAATTTAACTTTAATGTCAAAGGTTTGACTAATGCTAACTACTTTGTATATGTTTTCTCTACTTCCTTCTTTTAAAACCTATAATCATATTCACTTTCACACAAAGGCAACATACTAGGTATAGGGTAGCTCAATAGTGTGCATACTAGACAATATAATCCAAGTACATACAGGATTTATTTACTCATTAGGCAGAACATAAATAAACTCGTACATTAATTTGGTGCAGGAGACTTTCTTATCCGTTACCAGTCAGAGTATATACTATTCCTGGAGTATGGTATCTTTCGCCTGTTGTGTTCTGTGGATACTCCCTGGCATAATGTCCAGACTTTCCACACCTATAGCATAACCCTTGATGAAACATCCTCCCTTAGACCACTAAGAGTACACTTATGGAAGCAATATTAGCTCGATTATATCTTAACTTAAGCCTAGAAATTTAACATTTTACTCTTAAGTTCCTTATTCTAAACCTTTATTTTGAGAACTGAGTAATCTCATTCTACACATCCAAACAAGGCTTATTACCTATCCACGTAATGCCCCAGATGTGTACTACTGGCTCACCAAATTTCGTGGCCAAACTCCTTCGTTTACTAGGTCAAACTGAGGTTAGAATACTGCTACCTCAGGACCTGCGAATTTCTCTTTTAATTCATCATCCACAAATTGAACATGCCAAACAATATTTTTTAATGAATAACAAAGTGTCATACAACAAAGCATATACAAAATTCTCATATTTCTATTACATCTTTTCCTGCCCGAACTTCGGCAGTATAATCGCTAGGCTTCATCTGTACAAAGAACTGAACCGTACTGATTCGGTAATTCCCTTATGAGAACTACGATTCTACGTAAGTACCCAGGAAAGACTGGATGAACCGGCTAGGTCCACTCACTTTCAGCCTCCTTAGACAGCACAAACGTACACAGTACTTATCATATACTGATGTTCAGTCTTAGTTTCGGCACAATAACGACGTCTCTCAAAATTCTTAGAATTCAGTTCAACATAATCTCCCTGTAATGGGTTAGATATGGGGAATGAGATTCGGGGGAATCTCAGTAGTAAATAATCATAACAATATATGTAATGCAGTATGACAGTGCTTGCTTGTGATTGTGTACAGATAAGTATGCTGCGTGCTTCCATACTCAATAACATATGATCATAGCATTGTAATAGAGCTTCAAGCATAACATATAAGACAACAATCCAACCAAACAATAGCACAACAAATCACAAAGCCATTACATAAAAGCTAGGATTATTTACTACCTCAAAAGCTTAGCAGAACTCTACTATCTCTATACTGCTTCCAGCTCCTCCAGAACTTCCTTTCTTCTTTCTTTCTCTCACTTTCTCTCTCAAGAACTTCCTTCTCTCTCTAATCTTGCTCTTGGCCGTGGGATGCATGAAATGGGAGGGGGAGGGGGTATTTATAGTTTCCCTCAATGGCATTCCTGTAATTTTGAAGCCATCTGAACATGTGCTCCTGGTTTTTCCTGAAATTTCCTATTTTCTTTTATTCCTTTTTACTGCATCACCCAGGACACCTCATCGGGACACCTCATCGCCACATTCTTCACATGTCACAATTCCTGGACACCTCATCAGCTGACTCAGCATTTCCAGTCCAATCCAGTACCGGTCCGGTCCGATTTCCCATAAACCGGACTCAACGACTGAGATTGTGCCACGTGTCCTTAACTTTTCTTCTTCCTCTAAGATGGCGCCATGTGGCACCTAGAAGGGACCTTTCACGCCTTCCAATGCTATCCAGATAAGTCCTGGACTTAATCTGATTACCTCCTCGGTTATCGTGCCAACCGGCTAACTTTACTTTACTGAAAAGTCATTAAATAATTATTTTAATGCCACTTTTTTCCACATATATACTGGGATACGTTTTTGGGCCTGGGAATATCATCTTGAGTCTCTGATCCAGCCCAAGTACTCTGATGGCACGATTCCCAAGAAACACCCCTTGGCAAATTACCAAAATGCCCTTAGTCTCTCTTTCTTTACTTTACTAGGTCTAGGGGCATTATTGTCTTTTCCCATCTTACCAGAGTATTCTCTGACCCTGGTCAACTATCCAGATAACTTCCCTGGACTGTCTAACCTTAGGCAAATGACCAAAATACCCTTTACTCATTCTTCGACTGTTCTATAACATAGGGGCATTTTCGTCATTTCGCACCTTTTTCCCGGACACCGGCCCCTTTTACCACTGAACTGCTATTATGGGCCTAGGCCTTCCCTGGTGTCACTATGGGCCTTAGAAAACACTGTATAGCCTCTGGCCACAGTCCGATCATCTCTATTCGGACTGCCTTTCCTTTACCGATTATAACTGTAAATTCCCATCTTCAGGAATTTTTACAGAAAAATCGGGACCTCAAATCAAAATTTTGTGTTGCGTCATTCAACCCGGAATCCTTTTCTCTATCTCCCGGTATTTTCAGATATTTTATCTGGATCGGGCTGTTTTTGCCTGAAAGTACGCTCTCGCGCACACTTTTCAAAAATGACCATTTTACCCTTGGTCACATTTCTAATTCTTTCATACCTATAGAGACCTCATATACACATTTTACAGTTCAGTGAATGATCAGCATAATTTTCTCTATTTTTTGGCAAAATATGGTACTCATCGGCTACCTGCCCGATCTTTCCTATAATTACGATTTTGCCCCTGCATTCTCTTTCTGGCCCTGTTACTCATCTTTTCATCCTTCATCTTAAGTTCTAGGATATTGTTAATTGAAAGGCTCGACAACCCGCCCATATCAGGTTATTTTACACAGGAGCCAGCCCATATCAAGCTACCTGCAGAATTCCTAGGCTTAAGACTTAGGATATTCCTCACATTCCTCATTTTGAACCTAGGTGAACTGTCCCGATTCTGTAGGTTAAAGACTTAACTCATCTTTAAATCCTGAAGGACTTAGCTCATCCCTAGGATCCTACAAAATACAGGTAAGTAATCCGCCCATATCAAATTACTACCCTAGGACTACGGGTTTAGCAGTCTGCCCATATCAGACTACCTCCCAGTTCTCCTAGACCAAAAATCGGGATGTTACACTTGACCTGCTAAACAAGGCCTTGTACTATGATCTGGACCATAATTTCCACATACACTAGGCTTTGGTTACCTATTAACTTCTCTTGGCCCACTACCTGGCCTACTTCCCTGTTTCTTATTAACTTCTGACCCATGTACTGGTCCATTTCTCTTTTTACTGTTCCCTCTTAAGGAACCTGGTGGCATCATTTCCAGTGGTACTGATGTGACAGGCTCACTCTTTTCTGGATATTGCACATTCTTTTCTGTGATCCTGCACGCCTATACTGCTTCATTAAACCTTCGTATCTGTCTAGGAAAAATTTTCTCCTTCAATGTAGGATTTAATCCATGAGTTAACTTCTCAGTGGTCCATCTCTCATCATTCATACAGTTTAGGTAAGTGGAATATCGCGAAAGATGAGTGAACTTAGCAAGATAATCGTCAAAGGGTTCTTGCTCACCCTGCTTTAACATTAAAAATTCTGCTTCATGTTCATCCCTTACCGACTGTGGAAAATATTTTTCGTTGAACTATCGAGAAATATTTCCCATGCAAGTGAAATATTTCTTGATTGCAGGATTACTTCGGTGTTTCTCCACCACCTATCAGCCTCCTTTTCTAGCTTGTAAACTGCCATATGGGCCTTTCTTTCAGTAGGACATTCAAAAATCTTAAAGATTTTCTCTAACTGGCTAACCCAATCCTCAGCTACTTGAGTGTCAAAAGTCCCTTCAAACATGGGCGGATTGAACTTATGGAATCGTTCCATCCATGTTTGAAGACTTTCCTGGTTATTGATATTTCCCGTAGACCCCTGATGTCAATTCATTCCAGTTTGCCCATGATCTGACTGAGGTTCAGGTTCTACATTATTTTCTGGTACTACCTCCTTCTCATACTATTGTAAGCTTGCAACTGCAGCAGCAACCGCCATAGCGATAACAGAATCTCGTTCCTGATCTTGGTGAGCCTGGGTTGCCCGTATCTCATTTATTGCATGTTATTGCTATTCTAATCTATTTAGAATAATTTGCACAGGGTCTATCTGATTACTAGTACCCTCATCCCGGGGCTCTACCACTTCTGGTCTAACCGTTCTTCTTGTATTAACCATGACTTCTACTTCTTTTTCTATAATTGGGAAATACAATCATAGATATGCATAACATATATTCATACAACACAACAATATATGTACACATGTAAAACATTTAGAATAACCCATACCACATGCCACACATCTTGAATAACATTCTAACTATTTCAGAGCATCACTGAGCCAAAACCTTCTGTTCTGTGCCAGAATCTTATGCTCTGAACCAGAGCCCTTTCTGGTCTATGCCAGAACCTTTTGCTCTGATACCAAAATGAAATATCCCTACTTTCGTATATTTTAGGGACCATTTGGTAGATTTAGAACCACTTTCAAGGTCATTGAAGTCCAATTTCTCAATCTGGAGTTCCACTCTTATCGAGTACTGTTCACTGTGTAAATTCCAGATGAGTAACCTGACTTCGAAAAATCATAACTAATTCTAGAAAAATCGAAATGAAGTGGTTCAAATTGATACATGAATCTAACCCAATTATAGTTCAGGGAAAAATCATTCATTGACCACTATTTGACCAAGTCAGCGTAGGTCAATGTTACAATTTTACTGTTTATCCAGCATTTTTCCCCTGAATCCAGTATTTTGGTCCCAACTTTGATAATTTAGATCTCCATGTGTATAATCATAACAGTATATGTAATGCAGAGTGACAGTGCTTGCTTGTGATTGTGTACAGATAAGTATGCTGCGTCCTTCCATACTCAATAACATATGGTCATAGCATTGTAGTAGAGCTTCAAGCATAACATATAAGATAACAATCCAACCAAACAATAGCACAACAAATCACAAAGTCATTACATAAAAGTTAGGATTATTTACTACCTCAAAAGCTTAGCAGAGCTCTAGAAGCTCTATACTGCTTTCAACTCCGCCAGAACTTCATTTCTTCTTTCTTCCTTGCACCTTCTCTCTCAATAACTTCCTTCTCTCTCTTAAATGAGCTCTAGGCCTTGATGAATGAAGGCAAGGGGGTATTTATAGTTTTGATGGATGGCACTTCCGTAATTTCCAAGAAGTTTGAACTTGTGGCCACCGTTTTTTCTGGGATTTCTTATTTTCTTTATTCCCTTTACTGCATCATCATGACATCATCCAAGGGACACCTCATGGGACACCTAATCCCTCACATGTCTCACATGGAAAAATTGAAGGGCCAAGAAGCCTCTGGAGAAATTCCAATCCAATCCGGTACCGGCCCGGTCCGATTCCTCGAAAACTGGACTGTTTTCTGAATCCTATTTTTTTGGAAATCCATAATATGTCTACTATCCTCAAACTTAGTATCTGGGTCCTTTATATCATTGACATTTTATACTGGGTCTAAACTCAATTACAAATCCCTTGTGAAATGACCAAAATACCCCTAGGTGCCCTTTCTTCCACTATCTTAACCCTAAGGGTAAAATCATCATTTTATACCTTTCTGTATCCTGTCAGGGCATATGCTGACTCTGGTTAACCTCACCTGTATATACCTTGTCATTTTGGCCTATCCAGAATGACCAAAATGCCCTCCATTCATCTATTACTCTTTAGTACAACATAGGGGCATTTTCGTAATTTGGCACTTTTCTGGGGTTCTGCTGGACACTGGCACACCTATCAGTCCAAGGGTCTTACTGGGCCTTTGATGGTGCCATTATTGGGCCTCTTAGGATCCATTGCCTTTATGGCACGTATTACGAGGAATCTTCCCCCGGCGATGTTTATCGGGTATTTCCGCCGTTATACACCGATTATACAGATCTCTGGATACCGACTCCTTTTATCAGATACACTGGCCTACTGTGTCTAGGCATCCTTTTGGGTCATAACAGGCATCTGACTGGTGTCATCTGACCTCATTCAGTCTTAGTTTAAATACCGATAAATCTCCCTATCGGATACTTGGAGGCCTCACACTCCCGTCTGTATTTACTAATTTATGAATAACTTTTTCTACATACCTCCTATCGGTATTCTGTCAGTTTCCTGACACCCGCCCCATCAGGATGCATCATCCTGTAATTTCTCACATATATCTGAGGTTTAGGATATCCGGTAGGAATTTTTATACTTTTAGACTATCAGATGAATTTCGTCTATCTGGAGTCATGAAAAAATCCTGTTTTAAGCTAGATTACCCAGCGTCACTTGCTCTATCTACTGGTGAAATATGGGGCTGATCTGAATACGATCACTGCTTTTGCCTATTTCTGGTCCAGCTTTTCATAATTACACTTTTATCCCGAAAACTTTTCTTCTTTTCAACTAAGTCCCTTTATTTAGCTAAAATTACACTTAAGGACCCCGCCTTTTTGTCTACTTTTCCTTTTTAGCCTTAAAATTTTCATAATTACACTTAAGTCCTTACATTTTCTTTCTTTTGCAATTTAATCCCTTTCTTTGCATAAATGGCCATTATATCCCTAGGGACTTTCACTATTTACATATAAGTCCCTGGACTTTCACTTATCTACAGTTTAGTCCCTAAAAACCCTCTGTGTGTTTATGGGACTTTTGCTCAAAGGGACATATCTATTTCAGGCTACTTTCTAAGTCTCTGGCCTGAAAATTAGGATGTTACAGAGTGCATGTCAAAGCTTGTATAGAAGATGAGATTAAAGAGGCTCAAGAACATGATAAGCTCGTAATGATTTTTAAGGACAAGCTGGAGAGAGGGCAGAATAAGAATTTTGAGATTTCCTCAGATGGATTATTGCAGTTTAGGGGAAAACCCTACATCCCTAATGCTAGGGGACTAAGGGAGAAAATTCTGGATGAAGCACACAAAAGCCAATATATAGTGCATCCAGGTATGACCAAGATGTACCATGATGTTAAAAGATTATTTTGGTGGCCTGGACTGAAGAAAGATGTGGTGGCTTATGTGTCTAAGTGCTTAACGTGCCAGAAAGTGAAGATTGAGCATCAGAAGCCAGTAGGAACATTGCAACCTCTAGATGTTCCTGAATGGAAGTAGGACAGTATTGCCATGGACTTTGTAGAAGGACTACCCATGACCCCAACTAAGCATGATGCGACATGGGTGGTGATTGATCGGTTGACAAAGTCAGCTCATTTCCTAGCAATAAATAAGAGGGATTCTCTAGAGAAGTTGGCAAAATTGTACATAAAGGAAATTGTTAGACTGCATGGAATCCCAAGCAGTATTGTGTCTGACAGAGACCCTCGATTCACGTCAAATTTCTGGAGGGCTTTACAGCAAGAAATGGGTACTACTCTCAGATTCAGCACAGCTTATCATCCTCAAACCGATGGTCAGTCTGAGAGAACAATCCAAACACTAGAAGATATGTTGAGAGCATGTGTATTGGATTTTAAAGGCAGTTAGGATACTCATCTACCATTGATAGAATTTGCATACAATAATAGCTATCAAGCTAGTATTCAGATGGCCCCATTCGAAGCTCTTTATGGATGAAAGTGTAGATCTCCCTTATGCTGGTTTGAGTTAAGTGAGAGAAGAATGTATAGTCCTGATATTGTGGATCAGACTGCTGAGCAGATTATAATGATCAGAAAATGGATGATGACAGCTCAAAGTCGACAGAAGAGTTATGCAGATGTCAGACAAAAGCCGTTAGATTTTAAAGAAGGAGAGCATGTATTTCTTAAGTTAACTCCAACTATGGGAGCCAGACCATCAATCAAGGTGAAGAAGTTACATCCTAGATACATCGGACCATTTCAGATTCTTTCAAGGATAGGATCAGTGGCCTACAAGTTGGCACTTGCTCCAAATCTCAGCCAGATACATGATGTATTCCATGTTTCCCAGCTAAAGAAGTATGTTCCAGATCCAACGCATGTAATTGAACAAGATGAAGTTGCGCTGCGAGATTACCTGACCTATGAAGTTGGACCAATACAAATAGTTGATCGAAAGGTCAAGCAACTACGTAATAAGCAGATTCCTATGGTCAAAGTGATCTGGAAAGGCTTAACAGAGAATGAAGCTACCTAGGAAATAGAAAAAATGATGAGGGAGATGTACCCTGATTTATTTCAGTAGAGTGTATATGTTGTAAATTTTGGGGACAAAATTTAATTTAAGGGGGAGAAATGTAACATCCCTAATTTCTGTACTAAGTTGTATGTACAGATTGAATAAAATATATGATTTTTTTTCAGGAAAAGATGTGGCCATATTTATGTAAAGAAAGGGATTAATTGGAAGAGGAAGAAAGTGTAAGAGCCAAAGTGCAAAATTTCAAAAATGTCCCTGTGATGCCCTAAGAAACCAGAAGTGAAGGGAGGGCATTTTGGTCATTTCACAATGGATGGATATCAAATAAAATTTGATAGTAAATTATTATAATTAATATGAGAATTTATGGAGTTGACAGAAGTCAAAAAGGAGTCCTGTAGAATTATTATGGAATTTATGGTAAAAAAGGACACCGATAAAGGGTTAAAGGGAATGTATGTAATTTTTATCAGGACTTCTGGATCTCAGAAAATTATGAAACTTTATAGAGAATTTATTTTATATTATAATGAATTTATAAAAATGTTAGAACAATTAAAAGAGGTGTTTAGCGTTTATTCTAAGATCAGGATAATTTAAGGATATCGGTATAAGGAAAGTACATTGGGATTTGAGCCAATTAGCTATTGGACCTAAAAGAGGCCCAACATTTCGTCCTAGGCCAGCCCAATAAGTCCCAAAAGTTATCTTGGAGCCCAAGTCCAATCATGAATAATTTATGGATTTTTGAAAAGAAAAAAAAAAAAGAGAATAAAGTAAAAATTAGGGTTTACACATGGTTGGACCCACAAGGACTTCAAAATGGCGCCAAAGAGGAGGTTTAGGTGTCCCGAGTGATGTCATGTTGGTGATATCTTGGTGGTGAGGTCATGAGTAAAAAGAGAAAAGACATTCCAAGATCAAACATTTAACCATTAGATCAAATAGTTCCTAAGGTGATCTTGGCCTTCAATTTTCCCAAGATTTTGCTATAAATACCCCCTCATTCTAAGCCAAAACCGTGGAGGAGAAAGTGTAGGGAGTCTCTTGCAAAATATTTTCTCAAGCAAGGAAGAAGCAAGGATCTTGAAGAAGCTTGTAAGGTAAGTTGCTCCCTTGCTTCTAGACTTTGTTCTTATGACTTCTTCTTGAGTTTAAGTTGGTTTTGACGCTTGAATCGTGGGGAAATGCTGCTGAAATTTTTGTGGATATGTGATGGGAACATGTTTTTATGTTCTAGATAGTTTGCACAAGCTTAAACAAGCTTGAATCACATGATAATGGTTTAGGAATCCATGTGTACTTGTGAATCCATGAAGGTGTTCTGTTCTGTACAGTACAAAATCGTTGTTCATATGTTGTAATTTAATGGTTTTGATGCTTCCAATGGGTTTAGAATGGAATTTTGTGTGGGGTTATAGTAGGAAAACAAGTATTGGAAGCATTGGAACCAAAATGACAATTTTTTGAAAAAAAGGAGCTACTTTTTGGTACTGTGAAGAACTTTGGGAAGCAATTGGATTCTGGAATTTTTCAATACATATTTATATTCTACATGAAAAATTATGTGGAAAGGAACCATGAGAGTTTAGTTTAGAAAGATATAAACATATGTCACAAAGTAGAGAAAGAAAGGGGCATATTGAAGCCTAGACTTGGAATTTGTTTGGAATTTAGTTATAACTTGGTAATTGTCTTGTAATGTCTAGGTTTTGACATTTGTGGCAAGTAAAGATCACTTCAAGAAGGGAAGGACAAGAATCCATAAGAGGTAGCAAGAATACCTAACTATAAACTTATGTGGTTGATTGATTTGCTTACTTGTTATGCATGAAGGTTTGGTTGAGCATGGAATATTGTGTGATGATGTTTATGTTGATGATGATGTGCTATGAATATGTGCCACTCCTTGCAATATATGTCATGACAATATGCATGTTAGAGTTTGCTTATGCATAAGCATGAATTAGCTCCCATTGCATGATAACATGTTAGGCATTTAATCAAACATGCATAACCTTATAGTTTGTATTACTTGCTATTGAGATTTCCAAGAAATCTCATTCCTTCCATATCAATAAATATTGCTCTAGGTGCTGGAACTTCACAAGGAGGAAGGTAAATGTAGATGGATGACTGTATATAACTTAAAGAGTGTGCACTTTACTTACAAGATGATGTTTTGGTGTGTATGTTGCATGCTACTTACAAATCCGATCGGAGGTAGTGTACTTCCAACAGTAATTTGATTGACTTATCCGACGAGTTTTCATATGAAATTTGGCATGAACATAGATAAGATCAATAGCTTTAAATGCACTCCAAGAACACCTCATTTGGTTAAGAACTAGAATTGTTATGATTTTTTAAAGTCAGAATTTAAAATCTGGAATAAGATAATACGAATACTAAGAGGCAGTGAGGTTCATGCGCTAATTCCATATGGTAAATGAATGATTTTTTCCGTGATTTTTGGTGAGATTAAATTAAACATTCTGAGATTTAAATGCATAGGTAAGTCGACTCAATTGGATAAGTATACAAGGAGAAATGAATTTTTGAAAATGGGGCAAAGAAACTGGAACTTCCAGATTTACCAAATGAACAGTAAAGTTCAACGAATAAACTGATTTGATCTGGACAAGGAAATCTCATTTTCATATTTTTCTCTCAAATTTAAATGAAATAGATTTCATTAGAAATTGGAATCACCTCAATATGATTTTTCTAGATTTAATTATGAATTTCCAAAGTTCAGACTGTAATCTGGAATTACCCAGTGAATAGTGATAGTGAACAGTACCGAAAGCCTAGCTCTTGAAAATTCATGTTTTTAAGGTTAAGAGGTATTCCAATGATCTAAAATAATTCCAATTGAGTATATGTAAGGTTAAGATTTAAGGTCAAGATTTAAGGTTAAGGTTTAAAGATATTTACTAGAAAATACCGTTGTGCTGGTAGACTATACAGAGTACTGAGTACGTAGGTGCTGTCTAAGGAGGCTGGAAGTGAGTGGACCTAGCCAGTTCATCCAGTATTTCCTAGGTACTTACGTAGAATGGTAGTTCATATGGGGAATTACCGAATTAGTACAGTTATTTTCTGTCAGGATTTCTGGCAAGAGAGATATAATCCAGTTGAGAGTGCTATAGTAAGAGTATTCTGAGAGATATAAAGAAGGATGTTTCACATTAAGCGTTATGATTACCTACTATATTGAGGCTAGCTTTGAAGGGAATTGGAAGACACGCAGCGGAAATTAACTTTAAAAATTTTTCCATTCCCAGCCAGGATCTACCGAATGTGTTTAAGTCAAGGAGAAAGAAGTGTTACCTTCGGTATTCAAGCTGTGGTCGCGACCTCAATGTCCATTAGTCGCGACTCTTCGCCTCTGGAATTTTCAGACACGACCTCCTCAGCTTCTTGTCACAAACTGTCGCCTCTGGAGTTTTCATTCGCGACCTGTCGTCTCTAGAGTTTGCAGTGGCGACCTACTCAGCTTCTAGTCGTGACCTGTTGTCTCTAGAGTTTGTAATCGCGACCTACTCAGCTTCTAGTTGCGACCTGTAGTCTCTTTTTTGAATTTCTGACGTTCAGAATGTAACATCCCGATTTTTGGTCTAGGAGAACTGGGAAGTAGTCTGATATGGATACCTGTATTTTGTAGGATCCGAGGGATGAGCTAAGTCCTTCAGGATTTAAAGATGAGTTAAGTCTTTAACCTACAGAATCGGGACAGTTCGCCTAGATTCAAAATGAGGAATGTGAGGAATATCCTAAGTCTTAAGCCTAGGAATTCTGCAGGAAGCTTGATATGGGCTGGCTCCTGTGTAAGATAACCTGATATGGGCGGGTTGTCGAGCTTTTCAATTAACGATGACTCCCGAAGAGTTTAAGGGATGAGTTATTGAAAGAGAATTTCTAGAACTTAAGATAAGGGATGAGAAGATGAGCAATGAGGCCAGAAAGAGAATGCAGGGGCATAATCGTAATTATGGGAAAGATCGGGCTGGTAGCCGATGAGTACCATATTTTACCAGAAAATAGAGAAAATTATGCTGATCATTTCACTGAACTGTGAAATGTGCATACGAGGTCTCTATGAGTATGAAAGAATTATGGAAAGTTTCAAGGCCAAAAATGATAGTAGACAAAATGTGGGGTCCTTAAGTGTAATTTTAGCCAAGTAATAAGGGACTTAAATGAAAAGAAGAAAAGTTCCCTCGGGCTAAATTGTAATTAAAGAAAGTTAGGCCGGAAGTGGTTTGGACTGTCCGAAAGCATTTCAGTCCCAGATTTCACCGGTAGAGAGAGCAAGTGACGCTCGGTAATCTGGCTTAATACAGGAATTTTTGAAGACTCCAGATAGCCAGAAATGGACTGATCGTCCAAAAGTTATAAAAATTCATACCGGATATCCTAGAATTCAGATCTAGGTGAGAAAATATAGGATGATACATCCTTATGGGACGGATGTTGGGAAACTGACAGAATACCGATAGGAGGCCTGTAGAAAAAGTTATTCGCAAATTAGAAAATCCAGACGGGAGTGTGAGGCCTCCGGGTATCCGATAGGGAAATTTATCGGTATTTGAAAAGGGACTGAATGAGTTCGGATAACCTCGGTCAGATGACTGATATGACTCACAGGGATGCCTGAACACCGCAGGCCAGTGTATCGGACAGAAGGAGCCGGTGTCCGGATATGTGTATAAACGGTGAAAAATAGATTAAATATTCAATAAACATTAACGGGGGAAGATTTCTCGTAATATGTGCCATGAAGGTAATGGACCCTGAAAGGCCCAATAATGGCGCCAACAAGGCCCAGTAAGACACTTGGACTGATAGGTGGGACAGTGTCCGGCAGAACCCCGGAAAAGTGCGAAATTACGAAAATGCCCCTGTGTTGTACTAAAGGGGTAGTAGATGTATGAGGACATTTTGGTCATTCTGGACAGGCCCAGGAGCCAAGGCACATACAGATAAAGTTACTTAGAGTCAGTATATGCCCTGACAGAGTACAGAAGGGTGTGAAATGACGATTTTACCCTTAGGGTTAAAATAGCGCAAGAAAGGGCACCCAGGGGTATTTTGGTAATTTACCGAGGGCTGTTTCTTGGGAATCGAGCCATCAGAGTACTTGGGCTAGATCAGAGACCCAAGATGATATTCCCAGGACAAAAAACGTAGCCCATGATGTGGGAAAAAGTGGCATTAAAATACTATTTTAGTGCTGTTTCAATAAAGTAAAGTTACTCGGTTGGCATGATAACCGAGGAGGTGATCAGATAAAGTTTGGGACTTATCTGGATAGCATTGGAAGGCGTGAAAGGTCCCTTCCAGGTGCCACATGACGCAATCTTAGAGGCAGAAGAAAAGTTGAGGACACGTATTACGGTGCAAGACTCTGGACCGGTACTGGATTGGACTGAACTATTGAGTCAGCTGATGAGGTGTCCAGGAATTGTGACATGTGAAGAATGTGGCGATGAGGTGTCCCGGTGAGGTGTCCTAGATGATGTCATGCATGATGCAGTAAAAAGGAATAAAGAAAAATAGGAAAATCCAGGAAAAACCAGGACCACATGTTCAGATGGCTTTAAAATTACAAGAATGCCATCCATTAAAGCTATAAATACCCCCCTTCCCCTCCCATTTTATGCATCCCACGTTTTTGGCAAGAAAAGAGAGAGAAAGAAGAGAGAGAAGGAGAAAGAAAGAAAGAAAGGAAGTTCTGGTGGAGTTGGAAGCAGTATAGAAGTTCTGGAGCTCTGCTTTTGAGGTAGTAACTAATCCTAGCTCTTATGTAATGTCTTTGTGATTTGTTGTGCTATTGTTTGGTTGGATTGTTGTCTTATATGTTATGCTTGAAGCTCTATTACAATGCTATGATCATATGTTATTGAATATGGAAGCACGCAGCATACTTATCTGCACACAATCACAAGCAAGCACCGTCACTCTGCATTACATATATTGTTATGATTATTACTACTGAGATTCCCCCGAATCTCATTCCCCATGTCTAACCCATTACAGGGAGATTATGTTGAACTGAATTCTAAGAATTTTGAGAGACGCCGTTAGGCTGCCAAAATTCTGGCAACGAAGAAGGAACAAAGAAAGGAACTGATATGTACTGTGTACGTAGGTGCTGTCTAAGGAGGCTGGAAGTGAGTGGACCTAGCCAGTTCATCCAGTCTTTCCTGGGTACTTACGTAGACTGGTAGTTCCTACGGGAATTACCGAATCGGTACAAGATCGGTTACTTTCTACAGAAGGAATGTAGCAGTTATGCTGCCAGATTTTTGACAGGAAGAGATGTAATTGAAATAAGAGAATTTGGTGTATGCTTTGTTGTATGACATTTTATTATTTAATAATAAATATTGTTTGGCATGTTTAACTTGTGTATGACGAATTAAAAGAGAAATTCGCAGGTCCTGAGGTAGCAGTGTTTTGACCTCAGTTTGACCTAGTAAACGGAGGAATTTGGTCACAAAATTTGGCAGGCCAGTCGTACACATCTGGGGCATTACGTGGATAGGTAATAAGCCTTGTTTGGATGTGTAGAATGAGATTAATCAGTTCTCAAATCAAAGGTTCAGAATAAGGAACTTAAGAGTAAAATTTTGAATTTCTGGGCTTAAGTTAAGATATAATCAAGCTAATGTTGCTTCCGCAAGTGTACTCTGAGGAGTCTAAGGGAGGATGTTTCACAGAACCCAATTTAGTCGCGACCTCTGTGTCAACTGGTCACGACTTCATCTTACCTGGTGTTCTTTTCTCGATCGCAAGAAGTCGACAACTCATATCGGCTTCTCTACCGGTATCCACATGAATAGCGTTCCAACCACGAACGACGTGCTAGCGCCTCTTATCCCTCTAGGGCTTGCTCAAGACTCCGTCCTCACCATCTCTATTTCGGCAGTTTCTTATCTGCAAACCTTTTGTACTCTCCTTGCCCCTTTTCTTGTGTCTAGAACCCTAGCCCCTAATGTCAAATATATAGGGTGCTATCAGGCTTCTAATTGGGCCGGGCTTCAGAATTCTGAAATTAATACAATATCATATATTGCATAATTTGATAAGAAACTAATTAAATAAATATAGTTTTTATTAAATCCGTCCCACAGATTTAATTCACCTATTTATTTAATTTAAAATAAAGATAAGACGGAATTATATTTGATTTATTCTCATAAATCAAATTTGAGATATCTTGTCAATTTAAATTTTAAATTCAAATTCAAAAGTGATAGAGATTTAATTTATCCTTATAAATTAAATCTTGCAAATATCTCTTATATTATATATAATATATAAATACAAATTTATGTATATAAAAAAAATATAAATTCACCCTAGATTATTCATTGAATCAAGACATGTCTTAGATTCAATGAATCTGGACATCACAGCTCGAGTTGGGCTATTTTGTGTGCGACCCTGTAGGCCCATATGAAGTTGGCAGTGGGCCAGTTACTATACTGACCCACAAGTCATAAACGGTCTCTAGCAAGACATTATGAAACATCCTCCCTTAGACCCCTCAGAGTACACCTGTGGAAGCGATATTAGTTTGATTATATTTTAACTTAAGCCCAAAAATTTAAAATTTTACTCTTAAGTTCCTTATTCTGAGCCTTTATTTTGAAAACTGATTTTTCACATTCTACACATCCAAATGAGGCTTATTACCTATTCACGTAATGCCCCAGATGTGCGCCACTGGCTCACCAAATTTCGTGGCCAAACTCTTCCGTTGACTAGGTCAAACTGAGGTCAAAGCACTGCTACCTCAGGACCTACGAATTTCTCTCAATTCCTCATACACAAATTGAAACATGCCAAACAATATTTATTATTAAATAATAAATTGTCATACAACAGAGCATTCATAAAATCCTCGTAACTCTATTACATCTTTCCCTGCCAGAAATTCGGCAGTATAACCGCTAGGCTTCATCTTTACAAAGTAACTGATCTTGTACTGATTCGATAATTCCCGTGAGAACTACCATTCTATGTAAGTACCCAGGAAAGACTGGATGAACTGGCTAGGTCCACTCACTTCCAGCCTCCTTAGACAGTACCTACATACATAGTACGTATCAATTCCTTTCTTCACTACCATAATTTTGGCAGCATAACAGCATCTCTTAGCATTCTTAAAATTCACTTTGACATAACCTCCCTGAAATGGGTTATACATAGGGGATGAGATTCGGGGGAATCTCAGTAGTAACAATCATAACAATATATGTAATGCAATGTGACAGTGTTGCTTGTGATTGTGTACAGATAAGTATGCTGCGTGCTTCCATACTCAATAACATATGATCATAGCATTGCAGTAGAGCTTCAAGCATAACATATAAGATAACAATCCAAACAAATAATAGCACATCAAATCACAAAGCCATTACATAAAAGCTAGGAGTAGTTACTACCTGGCTAGCTTAGCATAACTCTACTATCTCTATACTGGTTCCAGCTCCGCCAGAACTTCCTTCTTTCTTTCTCTCACTTTCTCTCTCTATAACTTCCTTCTCTCTCTAAAATGGCTCTTGGCCGTGAATGAGAAGGCAAGAGGGAGGGGGTATTTATAGTTTTCATGGATGGCATCTCTGTAATTTTCAAGACTTTAATCTTGTGGCCACCGATTTTCCTGGAATTTTCTATTTTCTTTAATTCAACTTATTGCATCATCATAGTGATGTCATCTTGATGACTCATCATGATGACTCATGGCCTTTCATAATTACCTGCTGACTCAGCATGCTGACTCAGAGTTCTAGAGAATTCCAGAGTCTTGCACCGGAATACACGGCTGAGATCGTGCCACGTGTCCTCAGCTTTTTCCTCTCCCTCTAGATCAGTGCCATGTGGCATCTTGATGGCACCTTTCACGCCATCCCATGACTATCAGATAAGTCCAGAACTTTATCTAATCAATCCCCCGGTTACCACTTCAACCGGGTAACTTTACTTTATTGAAAAGCCACTAAAATATTATTTTAATGCCACCTTTCCCACATATATGTTGGGCTACGTTTTTGGGCCTTGGAATGTTATCTTAGGTTTCTGATCCAGCCCAAGTACTCTGATGGCTCAATCCCAAGAACCATCGCTAGGTAAATTACCAAAATGCCCTTGGTTCCTCTTTCTTTACTTTAATGAATCTAGGGGCACTATTGTCTTTTCATATCTTACGAGAGTATTCTGTGACCCTGGTCAACTATCCAGATACCCTTTCTTGACTGTCTCACCTTAGCCAAATGACCAAAATACCCTTTACTCATTCTTTCACTATTTTATAACATAAGGGCATTTTCGTCATTTTATACATTTTTCCAGACACCGACTCCTTTTATCAGATAAACTGACATACTGAGTCCAGGCATCCCTTTGGGTCATAACAGGCATCTGACCGATGTCATTTAACCTCATTCAGTCTCAGTTTGAATACCGATAAATCTCCTAATCGGATTCCCGGAGGTCACACACTCCGTCTGAATTTACTAATTTGTTAATAACTTTTTCTACAGACCTCCTTTCGGTATTCTGTCAGTTCCCTGACATTCGCCTCATCAGGACGCATCATCCTATAATTTTTCACGTATATCTGAAGTCTAGGATATCCGATAATAATTTTTATAACTTTTTCATTATCAGATAAATTTCGGCTATCTGGAGTCCTGATAAAATTCCTGTATTAAGCTAGATTATCCAGCATCATTTCCTCTATCTACTGGTGAAATTTGGGACTGAAATGCTTCTGGGCAGTTCTAAGCCACTTCTGGTTCAACTTTCCATAATTACCATTTTGCCCTTGGAAACTTTTCTTCTTTCCAATTAAGTCCCTTAACTTTCCATAATTCTTACATACTCATAGAGACCTCATATGCATATTTCACAGTTCAGTGAAATGATCAGCATAATTTTCTCTATTTTTTGGTAAAATATGGTACTCATCGGCTACCAGCCTGATCTTTCTCATAATTAGAATTATGCCCCTGAATTCTCTTCCTGGCATCTTTACTTATCTTCTTATCCTTTATCTTAAGTTCTCGAAATTCTCTTTCAATAACTCATCCCCTGAACTCTTCGGGAGTCATTGTTAATTGAAAGGTTCGATAACCCGCCCATATTAGGTTATCTTACTCAGGAGCCAGCCCATATCTAGCTACCTGCAGAACGATATTACCTTTCATACAACCATATCACGTCCCTTTTGTCACACGATATTTTGGTCATGGATGCGGCATGGTGAACGTCATCCTCCTATTCCTGACCCTTACTTTCTCGATCCCTGAGTAGTCTGTCGATAGAAATAGAACTACCCTTCCATTACAGTATGGCCATACATTTCTCAGACTCACTCATCGAGGGGCCCAGTAATATCTCTCTACGAATGTGAGGGACAAATTCCATCTTGACCATTCACATTCCTTCGCATCAAAAACCACTGAGCCTGAACATAGCCTTTATGATCACTCGGTCAAAAGTGACTTTTGACTAGGTCAAAGCTGAGCGTTTGTCATGTAGGAATCCATGATGATCTCAGGTCAAAGGGCATAGTGACATGGCTTGTATATGAGAGAAGCTTATGACTTAACCCATGCAGCTCTCTCATAGCGGGTCGGTCCAACACCTTATACTCTTACATGTGCCTATGACTTTGATTTATATCTCTATATATCTTCAAAGTCATACTGGTCTTATTTCATCTCTGCTCCCACATAGATGACCGACCAGGGACATTTAGGATAAGATCATGAGTTATCCAAGGATGGTCATCACAGTAAACATGCAAATAATATGATACAATAATTAAGAAATTCATAAATCAACAATGTTCATAACATAATGATTGGCCCCTAGGGCACAATGTCCAACAAGCTTTAACTGATAACAATATCAATTTCTCTAGTTCTATTGACAGTGAGGACACTGTCAGGTTTAAGTGTAGGGGAGGATATTTTACTTTTGCTTTTGTGCTTAATCCAATCTTTCATCACAAAATTTTTGTTTTTTATCTTAATATGTGGTGAATTGATGAAAATTGGACCTCCACCTTAAACAAAATTGTTAATTGGTAAAAAGGATTTAGCGTGAAAACCATTTTTGGACTTTGAAACTGTCACTTGGTAGTCTCTGTGAAAAATGGTCGCGACATATGTGATTTATGGTCACGACCTGTGACAAAATTTTGGACTAACATGCTCTCTGTGAACTATAGTCATGACCTGTGTGCTTTATGGTCGCGACAATACCTCTCTGTCGAGTTGAGTCGCGACGATAGTACCTACTTTGTCGCGACTGTTCCTCTCTGTGTATTTGAGTCGCGATAGGCAATTTAATTCGTCGCGACCAATGTTTGAAAAATTTTTGAGCATGCACCCCTGTGAAAATAGGTTGTGACCTTAACCGTTTTAAGTCGTGACCCACGTTTGAAAAAAAAAAGATGTCCAATTACCTTCTTTTTGCCTTGTGCAATGCTGGAAAGAAGGATTCCTTTTGAACTACTAAGATGATTTCACAATTGATTCATTGTCCCCTTATTTCAAAACCTTTTTAGTCCTTCGAAACCATTGCCACACTTGAATTTTTCTTTGAGAATCTTGGAAATTGAATTTGAAACACCTAAACTTTTGCTATTGAATTTGGGATTATTACATGATTCTAAGTGATTACTCTGAAACTTTTTAAATCGTCGTTTAGAGGGTTTTCAGTTGTGATAAGTGTTCTAATACCCAGTGAATGATGAACTTTATTTGAGACTTTAGCTTATGATCAATTTAGATCAAAACCCTAGTTGGAAGGATTCTCGGCCTAAATTTCTATATTGAGTGATTATTCAATTGGTTTATATCCTGTAGAACTTGTCTTGCCTCTGAGTTGAGAATGACTTGCGCCTTTATAAATTGAACATGATAGAGGCATTCATTTCTAAACCCTTTATCCCAAACACAAGCCCACTACATATTATATCCTTAGTCACCCCCTTTGAGCCCATCATTTTTTCTTCCATCCCTCATTTATATTGAAAGTCATATATGCATAAACTTCATTTGCAAGATAAAATTCTATTCATGTCAAAAATTCATTATTGTTGTGATGAGTGCTACAGGTTCTTTGCATGAGGTGCCAAATAAAAGAAAAAGAGAAAAAGCATATTGCACTGGAAAAAAAAGGAGGACGGTGCAAGAAAAGATGCAAGAAAAGAAAACAAAAAGAAAAGAAAAGAGAAATGAAGAAGACACTATTATTAACTCTTATTAGCACAATTATCACTTCTAGATCTCTAGAACATGAATTCATGCTTTATATTCATTGTTAAATGCATGTAGTACTTGCTATTCTTCATATTCCATTCCATATTGTGACATCCCAACTTTCAGGCCAGAGACTTAGAAAGTAGCCTGAAATAGATATATCCTTTTAAGCAAAAGTCCTAGAAACACACAGAGGGTTTTTAGGGACTAAACTATAAATAAGTGAACGTTCAGGGACTTATATGTAGAGCTGGTAATTTGGGTTGGGCCCGCGGGCCCAACCTGCCAACCCGCCAAAAAATGGCGGGTTGGGTTGCAAATATTGCAACCCACTTTGATGCGGGTCTTTTTGACCCGCACCGGCCAAGCCCGCACCCGCGGCGAGCTAACCCGCCGGGTTGGCGGGTTAGCCAGCTTTTTTTTTTTTTTTTACTTTTTTTTTTACTTTTTTTTATTATTTATATTACACATTTATACTTTACTAATTTGAGAGCCTTAGTTAAACAAGAGACATTATACTTAATTTATATTAATTTTATCTCATTGAGTCATTTCTTTCTTTATATATATTTATTTTATTTTATTATTATTTTTGTGTGATAGATTTATCTATAGATAGTGACAAAATTGACTAAATAAATATTTTGACGACTTAAGACATGATTCGAATTTAATTAATATTGATATATGTAAATTTTTTTTAAAAAAAGTTGAAAAAAAATTAAAAAATTATATATAAAAAATTAAAAAAAAAAACTGGCGGGTTGGCGGGCTAGCCCGCCAACCCGCCATGGCGGTCTCGGGTTGGGGTTTCCCCAACCCGCGGCGGGCCAACCCGTTTTCGGCGGGTTGGCCCGCATTACCACCCCTACTTATATGTCTAGATTCAATGAATAGTCTAGGGTGGATATATATATTTTATATATATATAAATTTGTATATATATATTATATATATAATATAAGAGATATTTGCAAGATTTAATTTATAAGGATAAATTAAATTTCTATCACTTTTGAATTTGAATTTAAATGGATATGATCTATTTGAATTTGAAATTCAAATTGATAAGATATCTCAAATTTGATTTATGAGAATAAATCAAATATAATTCCATCTTATCTTTATTTTAAATTAAATAAATAGGTGAATTAAATCTGTGAGACGGATTTAATAAAAACCATATTTATTTAATTAGTTTCTTATCAAATTATGCAATATATGATATTGTATTAATTTCAGAATTAATCTAAGATTAATTCTGAAGCCCGGCCCAATTAGAAGCCCGATAGCATCCTATATATTTGACATTAGGAGCTAGGGTTCTACACACAGAGACACAACACAACTCACAAGAGAAAAAGGGGTAGGAGAGTGCAAAAGGTTTGCAGATAAGAAACTGCCAGAATAGAGACGGTGAGGACGAAATCTTGAGAAAACCCTAGAGGGACAAGAGGCGCTAGCACGTAGTTCGTGGTTGGAACACTATTCGTGTGGATACCGGTAGAGGAAGCCGATCTGAGTTGTCGACTTCTCGCGAACGAGAAAAGAGCACCAGGTACGACGAGGTCACGACCAGTTGACTTAGAGGTCGCGACCAAATTGGCTTCTGAACGTCAGAAATCTGATAAAAGACTACAGGTCACGATGAGAAGCTGAGTAGGTCGCGACTGAAAGTTCCAGAGGCGACAGGTCGCCACGAGAAGCTGAGTAGGTCGCGACTGAAAGTTCTAGAGGTGACAGGTCATGACGTGAAGATGAGTAGGTCGCGACTGAAAGTTCCAGAGGCGACAGGTCGTGACTGAAAGTTCCAGAGGCGACAGGTCACGACGAGAAGCTGAGTAAGTCGCGACTGAAAGTTCCAGAGGCGAGGAGTCGCGACTAGTGGATACGGAGGTCCTGACTAAAGATCAAATACCGAAGGTAACACTTCTTTCTCCTTGACTTAAACATATTCAGTAGATCCTGGCTGGGAATGGAAAAAATTTTAAAGTTAATTTCCGCTGCGTGTCTTCCAAATTTCCTTCAGTGGTATCAGAGCCATGCCATTTTGTGTTTAAGTTAGGTTTAATTTTTGATACATGTGATGTATGTTAGACTTCTTAGTTAATTATATGATAACATGCGAGATATGTATGACATATATGGAATCCTTTTATGTATGACATATACGGAATTTGAAAGGAAACTGAAATCGGTGGTGTATGTTAATTGATTTGATCAATTAATATTAATGGGGTCTAAGGAAATAGAATTAAGATTCTATTTCAAAAAAAATTATTGGGGCGCTGCCCCACACCCCGCCCGCTAACCGGTTAGCGGGGCCGCCGTGGCGACCTGATTGTAGCGCAACATAATCGTAATATGTACTGACTTTCCTGATGTATGAATGTTTTGAAATATTTATTGCCCTTCACATAGTATGAATTTTGATTCTTGAATGTTTGGGTATGGTGAACAATATGGCTCTAGATTACAAGTGTTGTAATTTTTCTAAGTACGGCCTGCGTGTCTTACCTTCCTCAAATGACTCTCGTTGTACATTATCTTCTCATCTCACTCCCCTCGAATGTTAAAATGAGGTTTCCTTATATAATTTTCCTATTCTAATTAGAGAGCTCCTCTCATTGGCTTGAGGGGACTGAGGATAGGTGAGCCATATTGTATCACGTTTAAGATTATGCATCTTATATTTATATGTTCGATATGCATATTGCTTGTATGAGATACAACTGAGATACATGCATTTTGTAAACCAGATAATTAATTAAACCCTCCAAAAGAAATCTTAAGTCATATGCCGTCAATTAATGAACACTTGTCAAAACCTCTATTACTCAATTGTAGGCTCCACCAAAGTGGGTGCATTTGAGTTATCTTGGGGAGATAAGCAAGAGTAATGGTGCTACTCTTATGTTTGTTATTGTTTGACTTAGTTGGGATTATCAAAACGGTTTTGGGTCTCAAGGCATTAGATGGGATTAAAACATGCTGGATCATATGATGATGGAATCCCATAAATATCTAAGAGTTACATTTGATGTAATTGGTAAAGTTGTTACCTACCTAAATAACTTAAAGTTGAGCGTCCTGCCAAAGCGGACTCAAGTTTAAGCCAAATATGGATCTTAGCCCACTAATTATTACATTGAGGGTTGTTTTATTCAGTGGGAGATTGCTAATTCGCTTGCATATTTTAATTGTAGAATCATGATGACTAGTAATACTGCTACATTATCGTTGCGATCTGTCCTTGAGAAGGACAAACTTAATGGGAAAAACTTTCTTGACTAGTTTAGGAACTTGAGAATTGTTCTCAAGCAGGAAAGAAAAGTATATGTCCTAGATCAACCCATTCATGAGGAGCCAACAGCCAATGCTCCTAGAGCTCAGAGAGATTCTTATGCGAAGCATAAGGAAGACTCTGTCGATGTGGGATGCTTGATGCTTGCCACCGTGGTTCTGGAGCTCCAAAGAGATCTGGAACACATGGAGGCTTATGAGATGATTGTGCATCTAAGGAAATGTTCCAGCAACAGGCAAGGCAAGAGAGGTATGAGACCACTAAGGCCTTACATTCCTGCAAGATGGCTGAAGGTGCATCAGTGAGTACTCATGTCTTAAAGATGAAAGGGTACATTGATCACCTTGAGAGGCTTGGATTTCCCATGAGCCAGGAGTTAGCTACAGATTTGATCTTGAACTCACTCCCAGAAAGTTATGACCAGTTTGTCATGAACTACAACATGAACAACATGGAGAAATCTATTTCTGAACTGTATGGGATGCTTAAAACTGCTGAGCCGACTGTTAAGAAAAAGCCCAGTACAGTTTTGATGGTCCAGAAAGGAAAGGGTATGAAAAGGAAAGGCAAGGGGAAGGGGAAGGGTCATGGATCATCTGGTAAGACCAAAGAGTCAGGCAAGCCCGAAACCAAGCCTGCACCAAAGAAGGAAAAGCCTGCAAAGGAAGGAGTTTGTTTCTTCTGCAATAAACCGGGTCATTGGAAGAGGAATTGCAAACTCTACCTTGAAGATCTGTAAAAGAACAAGAAGGATAGCGGGGCTATCGCTTCAGGTATTTATGTTATAGACATTCATCTCTCTACTTTCACTACATGGGTATTAGATACTGCATGTGGTTCTCACATTTGTACAAATGTGCAGGGCCTAAAGAACAGTAGAAAGCTGAAGAAGGGCGAAGTTGACCTACGAGTTGGAAATAGAGCAAAGGTTGCTGCTTTAGCTGTAGGCACTTATTAATTAGTTCTGCCCACTGGGCTTTTGTTAGTTTTGAACAATTGCTATTATGTTCCTACTTTGAGTAGTAACATAGTTTCTCTTTCTTATTTGGATAAGGAAGGTTACACTTCCATTACTGGGAATGGTAGATGTTCCATTTATCGTAATGATATTTTCTATGCTTATGGTGATTTGCATGTTGATCATTACATATTAAAATTGGAACAACCCAATCATGGAAATATCTATAACATAACCGCCAAAAGGGTCAAACCAAATTATTTGAATCCGACATACCTCTGGCACTGTCGTCTGGGCCACATAAATGAGAAACGTATTTATAAACTCCATCAAGATGGATTTCTCAACTCATTTGATTTTGAATCATATGATACTTGCGAATCTTGTTTGTTAGGAAAGATGACAAAGTCACCTTTTACTGGGCACAGTGAGAGGGCCACTGATTTGTTGGGCCTCATACATACAGATGTGTGTGGACTGATGAATACAAATGCCAGAAGAGGTTATTTGTACTTCATCACATTCATAGATGATTTCAGTAGATATGGCCACGTCTATCTAATAAAACATAAATTCGAATCTTTTGAAATGTTCAAAATATTTCAAAATGAAGTACAAAACCAGCTTGGCAAAACAATTAAAGCCATTCAATCTGATCGAGGTGGTGAATATTTGAGCCAAGAGTTTATCGATCATCTTAGGAATTGTGGGATAGTCTCACAATTGACTCCTCCAGGAACACCACAATGGAATGGCGTTTCTGAACGGAGGAATCGAACACTATTGGATATGGTTCGATCCATGATGAGTCGAACAGATCTTCCACCGTCCTTTTGGGGCCACGCCCTAGAGACAGCTATGTTCACACTGAATCGTGTTCCATCTAAGGCAGTTGAAAAGACTCCGTATGAGATATGGACTGGGAGGAAACCTAGTTTGTCTTTTCTCAAGATTTGGGGATGTGAGGTCTATGTTAAGCAACAAGCCTCAGATAAGTTAGTGCCCAAATCTTCAAAGTGCCTTTTTATGGGATATCCTAAGGAAACTAAGGGAAATTATGTCTACAACCCCACTGATAACAAAACTTTTGTTGTCATAAATGGTATCTTTCTCGAACGAGAATTTATCTCTAAAAGAACCAGTGGGAGTAAGGTATATCTCGAAGAAGTTTGAAAGCCACAAGACACCACAGAATTAGAGATGGAAAATGGATAAGACTCACAACAAGTTGTTGAGACTCCTCAAGTCACGTAAGGCCCACGGCGATCTAATAGGGCACGACTTCAGCCTCAGAGATATGGATTTCTGATTGCTGACAATCGTGATGTGTTGCTCATTGAGCATAATGAGCCAACTACCTATCGAGAAGCTATAATGGGACCAAACTCTGAAAAATGGCTTAGTGCCATGAAGTCTGAGATGCAATCCATGTACGACAATAAGGTATGGACCTTAGTCGACCCGCCTGAAGGTGTAAAAACCGTCGGGTGCAAGTGGGTTTTTAAAGAGAAAACTGACATGGATGGCAATGTAAATGTCTTCAAGGCACGACTGGTTGCAAAAGGATTTACTCAAACTCATGGTGTGGACTATGATGAGACCTTTTCCCCAGTTGCAATGGCCAAATCAATCAGAATCCTCTTTGCCATTGCAGCATATTATGACTATGAAATATGGCAAATGGACGTCAAGACAACCTTCCTTAATGGAAAGCTCCTTGAGGATGTGTACATGACACAACCTGAAGGGTTTGTATGAAACGTCCTTACTTTTGTACATCTTAGGGATCATTTGGTAGCATTTAGAACCACTTTCCAGGTCATTGAAGTCAAATATCTCAATCTGGAATTTTACTCTTATCGGGTACTGTTCATTGTGTAAATTCCAGATGAGTGACCTGACTTCGGAAAATCATAATTAAATATAGAAAAATTGAAATGAAGTGGTTCCAATTTCTACATAAATATGACTCAATTATATTTAAGGAAAAAATCATTCATTGATCAATCTTTGACCAAATCACCGTGGGTCAATGTTTCAATTTTACTGTTCATCCCATATTTTTCTCCTAAATCCAGTATTCTAGTTCCAACTTTGGCAATTTATAACTCCATGTGTAGACATCCAAACGAGTCATATTATATACGAAATTAAAGTTTAATATGTCTACTATTTTTCATAAAAATGTCAGACATTTATTCATCCATTTACTATTTTTAATGATTTATCAAACATTAATAGGTCTCCTCGAATTTACTGTTCACAGAAACAATTTTCAGCATTCACTCTTACATACACATGCATACATCCATTACATATCAGTTAAGCATGCCGATCAGATATTTAGAACATGCCAAACAATATATGTTATTAAAGGATAGTTGTTGTTCATTAGGATATGTACAAAATTCTCATATTTCTAATACATCTTTTCCTCTAGCAATCCGGCAGCATAATGGCTATACTTCGTCTTTAGAAAGTAACCGATCTTGTACCGATTCGGTAATTCCCGTAAGAACTACCATTCTACGTAAGTACCCAGGAAAGACTGGATGAACCGGCTAGGTCCACTCACTTCCAGCTTCCTTAGACAGTACCTACGTACACAGTACATATCAGTTCCTTTCTTTACCACTTTGCCGAAATTTTGGCAGCCTAACGGCGTCCTTCAGGATTTCCAAAATTTACTTCAACATAACCTCCCCTGTAATGGGTTATATGGGATGAGATTCGAGGGAATCTTAGTAGTAATAATCATAACAATATATGTAATGCAGAGTGACAATGCTTGCTTGTGATTGTGTACAGATAGGTATGCTACGTGCTTCTATATCCAATAACATATGATCATAGCATTGTAATAGAGCATCAAGTATAACATATAAGACAACAATCAAACCAAACAATAGCACAACAAGTCACAAAGATATTACATAAAAGCTAGGATTAGTTACTACCTCAAGAGCTTAGCAGAACTCTAGAATCCCTATACTGCTTCCAGCTCCGCCAGAACTTCCTTTCTTTCTTTCTTCCTCTCACTTTCTCTCTCTAGAATTTCCTTCTCTCTCTTAAATGCTCTTGGCCGTGGCATATGAAGAGCAAGGGGGTATTTATAGTTTTGATGGATGGCATTTCCGTAATTTTGAAGCCATCTGAACTTGTGGTCCTGGTTTTTCCAGAATTTCCTATTTTCTTTATTCCTTTTAATGCATCATCCATGACATTATCCCAAGAGACACCTCATGGGCCACCTCATTGTCACATGGCGAAATTGCAAGCTCCTGGGACACCTCATCAGCTGACTCAGCGGTTCCAGATAGTTCCAGAGTCTTGCACCGGAATACACGGCTGAGATTATGCCACGTGTCCTTAACTTTCTCCTCCTCCTCTATGTTGATGCCACCTGGCATCTTACTGGCACCTTTCATGCTATCCAATGCTATCCAGATAAGTCCAGGACTTTATCTGATCATCTCCTCGGTTATCGTGCCGACCGAGTAACTTTACTTTAGTGAAACAACATTAAAATAGTATTTTAATGCCACTTTTTCCCACATACTTCATGGGCTACGTTTTTGGGCTTTGGAATGTCATCTTGGATCTCTGATCAAGCTTACGTACTCTGATGGCTCGATTCCCAAGAAATATCCCTTGGCAAATTATCAAAATACCCCCGGGTGCCCTTTCTTGCACTATCTTAACCCTAAGGGTAAAATTGTCATTTTACACCCTTCTGTAACCTGTCAGGGCATATACTAACTCTGAGTAACTTTATCTATATTTACCTTGGCTTCTGGGCCTGTCCAGAATGACCAAAATGCCCTTTATACATCTACTACCCCTTTAGTACAATACAGGGGCATTTTCGTAATTTTACACCTATCAGTCCAAGTGTCTTATTGGGCCTTTGATGGCGCCATTATTGGGCCTTTTAGGGTCCATTACCTTCATGGCACCCATTACGAGGAATCTTCCTCAGGCAAAGTTCATCGAGCCTTTTGTCTAACATACACCGTTTATACACATATCCGGACACCGGGTCCTTTTACCAGATACACTGGCCTACTGTGTTTAGGCATCCCTGTGGGTTATAACGGTCATCTGACTGAGGTCATCCGAACTCATTCAGTCCCTTTTTAAATAACGATAAATCTCCCTATCGGATACCCGGAGGCCTCACACTCCCGTCTGGATTTTCTAATTTGTAAATAACTTTTCCTACAGACCTCCTATCGATATTCTGTAAGTTTTCTGACTTCTGCCCCATCAAGTCGCATCATCCTGTAATTTCTCACCTAGATCTGAAATCTAGGATATCCGGTAGGAATTTTTATAACTTTTAGACTATCAGATCAATTTCTGCTATCTGGAGTCTTGAAAAATTCCTGTATTATGCTGGATTACCCGGCGTCACTTGCTCTATCTTCTGGTAAAATATGTGGCTGATCGGAGTACGATCACTATTTTTGCCTATTTCCGGTCCAGGTTTTCATAATTTCACTTTTGCCCCGAAAACTTTTCTTCTTTTCAACTCAGTCCCTTTATTTGGCTAAAATTACACTTAAGGACCCCATATTTTTGTCTATTTTTCCTTCTTAACCTTAACCTTTCCATAATTACAATCAAGTCCCTTTATTTCCTTCCTTTTTCAATTTAATCCCTTTCTTTACATAAATAACCACATCTTCTTCCTGAAAAATAATTAGTATATTTCATTCAATCTGTACATATAAATTAGTACAGAAAATTAGGGATATTACATTCTACGTTCCGAGGACTCTGGTAAGGTGTGCAAGCTTCAAAGGTCCATCTATGGACTGAAGCAAGTATCTCGGAGTTGGAATCATCATTTTGATGAAGTAGTCAAAGAGTTTGGATTTCTTCAAAACATTGATGAACCTTGTGTGTACAAGAAGGTTAGTGGGAGCACAGTTGTGTTTTTGGTACTCTTTGTCAATGACATCCTACTTATTGGGAATGACATTCCTACCTTGCATATTGTCAAGTCTTGGTTAGGAAAGTCTTTCTCCATGAAAGACTTGGGTGAAGCCACCTACATCATAGGAATTAGGATCTATAGAGATAGATCTAAAAGGCTTCTAGGACTCAGTCAGAGCACATATATAGACAAGATACTGCATAGGTTTAGTATGCAGGAATCAAAGAGGGGTTTCATACCCATGTCTCATGGTATTCACCTCAGCAAGGATTTGTGTCCTAGTACACCTGATCAGCTAGGTCGCATGAGTAACGTTCCATATGCCTCATCCATAGGATCCATCATGTATGCCATGTTATGTACTCGACCGGATATCTCGTTTGCCTTAAGTATGACTAGCAGATATCAACAGGACCCCGGTGAGGGCCATTGGACTGCTGTCAAGAATATCCTTAAGTACTTAAGAAGGACTAAGGACTTATTCTTGGTCTGTGGTGGATTGGATGACGAGCTCTGTGTAACTGGTTACATAGATACAAGTTTCCAAACTGACCAGGATGACAAAAAATCGCAATCTGGATACGTATTCCTCCTGAACAATGGAGCAGTAAGCTGGAAGAGCTCCAAGCAGAGTACTGTAGCAGATTCTGCAACGGAAGCCGAGTATATAGCAGCATCTGATGCAGCTAAGGAGGCCATTTGGATCAGGAAGTTCATTACTGAACTAGGGGTGATACCTACCATCTCAGATCCGATAACTTTGTTCTGTGACAATAGTGGTGCCATTGCACAGGCCAAAGAGCCTAGGTCACATCAAAGGACCAAGCATATACTCAGGCGATTTCATCTCATCAGAGAAATCAATGATAGAGGTGATATAAAAATATGCAAGGTAGTAGGGGAAGACAATGTTGCTGATCCTCTAACAAAGCCGCTTGTGCAAGCAAAACATGAGTGTCATGTTAGGTCAATGGGAATTAGGCAAATTAATGATTGTACCTAGTGCAAGTGGGAGGATGTTGGAAATTATGCCCTAGGGGCCAATCATTGTCTTATAAACATTATTGTTTTATGAATTTCTTAATTATGTTATCACATTATTTGCATGTTTACTGTGATGACCATCCTTGGATAATTGATGATCTTATCCTAAATGTCCCTAGTCGGTCATCTATGTGGGAGCAGAGATGAAATAAGACCAGTATGACTTTGAAGATATATAGAGATATAAATCAAAGTCATAGGCACATGTAAGAGTATAAGGTGTTGGACCGACCCGCTATGAGAGAGCTGCATGGGTTAAGTCATAAGCTTCTCTCATATACAAGCCATGTCACTATGCCCTTTGACCTGAGATCATCATGGATTCCTACATGACAAACGCTCAGCTTTGACCTAGTCAAAAGTCACTTTTGACCGAGTGATCGTAAAGGCTATGTTCGGGCTCAGTGGTTTTTGATGCGAAGGAATGTGAATGGTCAAGATGGAATTTGTCCCTCACATTCGTAGAGAGATATTACTGGGCCCCTCGATGAGTGAGTCTGAGAAATGTATGGCCATACTGTAATGGAAGGGTAGTTCTATTTCTATCGACAGACTACTAAGGGATCGAGAAAGTAAGGGTCAGGAATAGGAGGGTGACGTTCACCATGCCTCATCCATGACCGAAATATCGTGTGACAAAAGGGACGTGATATGGTTGTATGAAAGGTAACATCGCTCATCGATCCTCATATGTTTTGGGTAGTCGTAATGTCTTGCTAGAGGCCACTTACGACTTGTGGGTTATTATAGTAACTAGCCCACTGCCAACTTCATATGGGCCTACAGGGTCGCACACAAAATAGCCCAACACGAGCTGTGATGTCCAGATTCATTGAATCTAAGAGATGTCTAGATTCAATGAATAGTCTAGGGTGGATATATATATTTTATATATATATAAATTTGTATATATATATTATATATATAATATAAGAGATATTTGCAAGATTTAATTTATAAGGATAAATTAAATTTCTATCACTTTTGAATTTGAATTTAAATGGATATGATCTATTTGAATTTGAAATTCAAATAGATAAGATATCTCAAATTTGATTTATGAGAATAAATCAAATATAATTCCGTCTTATCTTTATTTTAAATTTAATTTCCGCTGCGTGTTTTCCAAATTCCCCTCACAAATAGCCGAGGATTGGGTAAGCCAGTTAGAGAAAATCTTTAAGATTTTAGAATGTCCTACTGAAAGAAAGGCCCAGCTGGCAGTTTATAAGCTAGAAAAAGATGTGGATAGGTGGTGGAGGAATACAAAAGTGATTCTGCACTCAAGAAATATTCCACTTACATGGGAAATATTTCTTGAGCAGTTCAACGAGAAATATTTTCCACAGTCAGTAAGGGATGAACATGAAGCAGAATTTTTAATGTTAAAGCATGGTGAGCAAGAACCCTTTGATGATTATCTTGCTAGGTTCATTCGTCTTTCACGATATTCCACTTACCTAAACTATATGAATGATGAGAGGTAGACCACTGAGAAGTTAACTCATGGGTTAAACCCTACATTGAAGGAGAAAGTTTTTCCTAGACAGATACGGAGGTTTAATGAAGCAGTAGAGGTATGTAGGATCACAGAGAAGAATGTGCAATATCCAGAAAAGAGTGAGCCTGTTGTATCAGTGTCACTAAAAATGATGCCACCAGGTTCCTTGAGAGGGAACAGCAAGAAGAGAAATGGGCCAGCATATGGGCCAGAAGTTAATAAAAGACAGGGAAGTAGGCCAGGTAGTGGGTCAAGAGAAGTTAGTAGGAAACAAAGGCCTAATATATGTGGGAACTGTGGTCGAGACCATGGTATGAGGCCTTATCTAGCAGGTCAAGGGTTATGCTATAGGTGTAGAAAGTCTAGACATTATGCCAGGGAGTGTCCACAGAACACAACAGGCGAAAAATACCCGACTCAGGGAAGAGTATATACCCTGACTAGCAACGAGATAAGAAAGTCTCCTGTATCAAATTAAGGTACGAGTTTATTTGTGTTATGTTTCCACTGGCTAGTGAATGGATAAATCCTGTATGTGATTGGATTGTATTGTCCAGTATGCACACTATTGAGCTACCCTATACCTAATATGTTGCCTTTGTATAAGGATGAGTATGATTATAGGTTTTTAAAGTAGGAAGAAGAGAAAGCATATACAGAATAGTTAGGGTTAGTCAAACCCTTGGACGTTAAAGCTTATATTATGGTTGAAAGGAAAAATTTAGTCTGAGATAAGATAGTATGAGACGTGATGGTTAATAGATAAAGAGCTAAATGTTCCCTGAGCAGAGGGCTTCCATCACGGAGAAGTAATAGACCTAGGGTACTCTCCCCTAGGGACAGAAGTAATAGTGAGAGATGATGAATGAGATCCATGAGGATTAAGGATCAAGAGAAAGGCCAATAAGGAACCATAGTCTGGTCAAGAATAGATTAGGACTGATAGATAAATAGAAGAAGTTAAGAGATAGTAAAGAGATAATCGCAGTTTAAAAGATAAAGTGACTCCCCTATTCCCTATATAAGATAGAGTAATGAAGGGTTAAGTCTATACCCTGATAAGAGGGTAGTATGGCAGCCAAAATTAGATAAGCTAGTCAGATGAGAAACCTAGAATAAGAATGTTATAAAGCTTACCTAATAGCAGTGTGCGATGAATGGTTGAGCAAATTATGATGATCATATGGCTTATGTTGCCATAAGTTATGATGAATAGTTGCATACGATATGCAATAAGAAATGTATTGAGGATGATAGATAGTCTCAGTTTATGGGACGATAAGTGATGATATGATATTCAGATATGATTGGGGTTACTCAGGTAATTCTGCAGACTTGTGAATACAGTACTCAGGGCCATTTCTATTGAGCAGAATGGTATACAGATAAAGTAACAGATAACAGTAAAGAGATTATTGTCAGATCACTCTTCAGATAAAAGTTTGATCTGGAATGGCTCACAGTTAGAGCACAGATCGAAATAAGAAGTTATGATGAAGCCATAGCAATAGAATGCAATGGCAGGTGGTTAGACCCTAGCCAATGGTAAACCACAGTAGAATAAGAAAGATGAGAAGGAACTCCTGAGTTTAAGAGGAAGTAAGTAAAGTCTGGGTAAATAATATGAGGCTACTGAATACATTTTTAAAATTTTTATTGAGTTATCAACAGGTGGAAGTAGTTAACCTTATAACTTAGTCTGTTGGTTTAAGATCTTCGGGAGATATACAGTACAACAGAATTACAGTTAGATTTTGGAGGGTCGCAGTTAGATCCTAGCATGGCTCCAGGTTCATAGTTAGATTCTAATAGCTTCAGAGTCGCAGTTAGATTCTGAAGAGGCTAGCTGTTGATTGCAGTTAGATCCCGAGGTCGCAGTTAGACCTAACCTAAGAAAAGTAATGAGCCATGAAGATATGAGTACAATGTAGTATCTCTTCGGGAAGATAAACACCAAAGACGAAGTCAAGGTAAGGAAGCTTCACTAGTTGATAAACTCACCCAGAAAAAAATTATTTTATAATGGTTTTCCTCATATAGCCTCTATTATATACAGACTGAACTTAGTTTTCCCTTAAATGAAGACGGAGTCCAAGTTCAAATCTGAGTGCTGATATTCAAAGTTTGTAGAAGTATCCCTGAGAAACAGAGAAGAGAACCCAATATATTTTGAGAACAGAAAAGTATGAGCAGATAGATTCCCCAGATGAGGGTAAAGAGATTAAAAGGCCAGAGAGACCTAGAGAAGAGGGTCTAAGGCAAAGAAAAGATAGAACATAGTTTTATGAAAGAGAATACTAGGGCCTAGAGCTATACGAAGAGAAACTTAGCCCTAACCCAATAGTACGAAAGGTGCTAAGGCAAGCATAGCCTAACGATAGATAAGCCCTAAGAAGGGATAAGAAAGAATGCAAAGGCCACAAAGGTTTGGCTTAGATGCATGGAGTTATGAGAAAAGTTAAGAAAAGTTAGAGAAGTTATGAACAGGAAGAAAACAGAGCCATTTATGCTAAAATCATAATTTGAACTATGGTGTTATAGAAGAACACTATTTTTCCTAAAAAGGCTAGCAAAGTATAAGAGAGATGAAGTAGACCCCAGAATTACATCAAAATCCTGCGGGATAAGATATGAAAGAAATGGACACCACTCACAAGTGTAATGAGTTGTCCATAATTATAAGTGGATGAGTGCCCTAAGTCTTAGTCATAAACCAGGAAAGGATATACAGAGGAAATATATCCAAGACAGTTGACTAAGGTACTAAGTAAATTTCGAGGATGAAATTTATTTTAAGGGGGGTAGAAATGTGACATCCCAACTTTCAGGCCAGAGACTTAGAAAGTAGCCTGAAATAGATATATCCCTTTGAGCAAAAGTCCTAGAAACACACAGAGGGTTTTTAGGGACTAAACTGTAAATAAGTGAAAGTCCAGGGACTTATATATAAATAGTGAAAGTCCCTAGGGATATGATAGCCATTTATGCAAAGAAAGGGATTAAATCGCAAAAGAAAGAAAAGGAAAGGACTTAAGTGCAAATATGAAAAGTATAAGGCTAAAAGGGAAAAGTAGACAAAAAGGTGGGGTCCTTAAGTGTAATTTTAGCCAAATAAAGGGACTTAACTGAAAAGAAGAAAAGTTCTAGGGGCCAAAGTGTAATTATGAAAACCTGGACCGAAAACAGGCAAAAATAGTGATCGTATTCCGATCAGCCCCATATTGTACCAGTACATAGAGCAAGTGATGCTCGGTAGTCTGGCCTAATACAGGAATTTTCTACGGACTCCAGATAGTCAAAATTGATCTGATAGTCCAAAAGTTATAAAAATTCCTACCGGATATCATAGATTTCAGATATAAGTGAGAAATTACAGAATGATGCGTCCTGATGGGGCGAATGTCAGGAAACTGACAGAATACCGATAGGAGGTCTGTAGAAAAAGTTATTCACAAATTAGAAAATCCAGATGGGAGTATGTGGTCTCCGGGTATCCGATAGGGAGATTTATTGGTATTTAAAAAGGGACTGAATGAGTTCGGATGACCTCAGTCAGATGACTGTTATGACCCACAGGAATGCCTAAACACAGCAGGACAGTGTATCTGGTAAAAGGACCCGATGTCCGGAGATGTGTATAAACGGTGTATAATAGCTAAAATACTCGATGAACATTGACGGGGGAAGATTCCTCATAATGCGTGCCTAAAGGTAATGGACCCTGAAAGGCCCAATAATGGCGCTATGAAAGGCCCAATAAGACACTTGGACTGATAAGTGGGCCAGTGTCCAGCAGAACCCCGGAAAATTGTAAAATTACGAAAATGCCCCTGTGTTGTACTAAAGAGTAACAGATGAATGGAGGGCATTTTGGTCATTCTGGACAGGCCCAGAAGCCAAGTTACATACAGATAAAGTTACTCAGAGTTAGTATATGCCCTGACAGGGTGCAGAAAGGTGTAAAATGACGATTTACCCTTAGGGTTAAGATACTGCAAGAAAGGGCGCCCAGGGGTATTTTGGTCATTTTGTAGGGGATCTGTAGTTAAGTTTAGACCCATTATAAAAATGTTAATAATATAAAGGATTCAGATACTAAATTTAAGGTCAGAAGTCATAATATAGATTTTCAGAAAAATTGGATTCAGAAAACGGTCCAGTTTTCGAGGGGACGGACCGGGCCAGTACCGGATTGGACCAGAAAGCTTCCAGAAGGCTTCTTGCTCTCTCGATTTCGCCATGTGAAGAATGTGAGGGGTGAGGTGTCCCTTGATGATGCAGTAAAAGGGAATAAAGAAAAATAGGAAATTCCAAAAAAACCAGGCCCACAAGTTCATATGGCTTCAAAATTATGAAAATGCCATCCATCAAAACTATAAATACCCCCCCTTGCCTTCATATGCATCAAGGCCAAGAGCATTTAAGAGAGAGAAGGAAGTGCTAAAGAGAGAAAGTGAAAGGAAGAAAGAAAAAAAGGAAGTTCTGGCGGAGCTGGAAGCAGTTAGGGATTCTAGAGTTCTGCTAAACTTTTAAGGTAGTAACTAATCCTAGCTTTTATGTAATGTCTTTGTGATTTGTTGTTCTATTGTTTGGTTGGATTATTGTCTTATATGTTATGCTTGAAGCTCTATTACAATGCTATGATCATATGTTATTGAGTATGGAAGCATGCAGCATACTTATCTGTACACAATCACAAGCAAGCACTGTCACTCTGCATTACATATATTGTTATGATTGTTGCTACTGAGATTCCCCCAAATCTCATCCTAATAAATAACCCATTACAGGGGAGGTTATGTCGAAGTAAATTTTAGGAATTTTAAGAGACGCCGTTATGCTGCCAAAATTCTGGCAAAGTGGTAAAGAAAGTAACTGATACGTACTGTGTACGTAGGTACTGTCTAAGGAGGCTGGAAGTGAGTAGACCTAGCCGGTTCATCCAGTCTTTCCTGGGTACTTATGTAGAATGGTAGTTCTCACGGGAATTACCAAATCGGTACAAGATCAGTTACTTCCTAAAGATGAAGCATAGCCGTTGTGCTGCAGGATTTCAGGCAAGAAAGGATGTAATAGAAATATGGGAAATTTTGTACATACCCAGATGTATAACAACTTATTATTTAATAATAGATGTTGTTTGACATACTTGACTGATACATGATGGATGTATGCATATGTTTGCAAAGTTGAGTGCTGAAATTTACCACTATGAACAGTAATACGTGGTGATCTAATCATGTTTAATAAATAATTAAAAATAGTAAATGAATGAATAAATGTATGAAATTTTTATGGTAAATAGTATACATATTAAGCTTAGATTTGATAAATAGAATGCCTCAGTTGGATGTCTACACATGGAGATATAAATTATCAAAGTTGGGACCAGAATGCTGGATTCAGGAGAAAAATGTTGGATGAACAGTAAAGTTGAAACATTGACTGAAGTTGGTTTGGTCAATGCGTGGTCAACAGGTTATTTTTCCCTGAAATATAATTGAGTTGGCTTCAAGTAGCAATTGGAACCACTTCATTTCAATTTTTCTAGAATTAGTTGTGATTTTTCAAAGCTAGGTCACTCATCTGGAATTTGCACAGTGAACAGTACTCGATAAGAGTAAAACTCCAGATTGAGAAATTGGACTTCAATGACCTTGAAAGTGGTTCTAAATGCTACCAAATGGTCCCTAGGACGTACGAAAGAAAGGGTGTTTCACAGGTAGCCCATCTCCATCATTACAACCCTAAAAGACCTCTTGATTCTTTGTATAAGTGCTATATAGTTGCTGAGATTTAGAGCCATTACAAGTATACGGTAGGATGTTTTCCAATTTGAATTCGAGTGAAAGAACCCTAACAATGAGAGGATAGAGAGAGCTAAACACTTACATCCTTAGAGAGAATCTATTGCGCTCATACAGTTGAGGTTGATTTCATTTAGTAGTTGATTACTTGGCATTGCTCACATTATCACTTATGCATTCCCAAAAGATGGTGGATTAATTGTTTTCAGGTCACACTATGGATTATGTTATTATCTTGGATTTAATAGTGTTGTTCTAGGTGTAATTCATTTCTTTGTCCAGGAGTACAAAGGTTCAAGTGTGGGGGAATTGATAAGACACATTTTGTATATGGTTTCTATGACAATTTTGAGAGTTTTATAATAACCTTACCATTCTTTTCATGCCTTAAATTTTGCCTTTGTGTTAATACATGATTGTACGGGGCAATGTGCTAATTAAAGGGTAAAATGGTAAATTAACCTTCTAAACTGCATATATTCTGTTATTTACTGATTTGGACTTTTACAGTGAGCTTTTATATTGAATTGCAGGCACTTTGGAAGGGAGTAAGGACCAGGAAAGAAATCATAAGTCAATGAAAGTGGAATCACGCTTCTGTACTATTTAGTCGCGACCCAAGAGTCCTTCGGTCGCGACCTATAATTCTTCTGCAAAATTCTCAATGTTCATAGGTCGCGACCAAAACATGGATATGGTCGCGACTAAAATGTGAAATCGTTGGAACTGTGCATTTTGAATTAGGTCATACTGTTATAAGAAGAGACGGAGGCTGCCGTCAGAAGAGAGGCTAGTTTTTGGACCTGATTAGGCTAAGAAGCAGTACTTGAGCGCTCTCTACACACCTTCTTCACATATTCCATCCTTCTACATCTTTCCATAGATTTCTACACATCTTTATACCATTCACCCTTCATCTCTTCATCGTTTCTTTATGGCATCATATCTGAACAACGATTGTAGTGTGGTATAAGTCATGAGAGGCTAAACCTTTAGTCTCTTGGTGATGGATCTAATATCTTGAGCTCACGGACTAAAATAGAGAGTTTTTACTATTCTAATTCGTATCCCTTTACATGTCATGATTGCTTCTAGATCTAGGGTTTTTATTCTATGTTTAAGGATTGAAGATCGATTGATCATTCTGGAATTAGACTGTCGTATTTGATTTTGGATGATTTGAACATTTGCTTTTAATAGAATATTTTAGTTTCAATTTTAAGAAAGTTGGGTTTTTTTCAGCGATCGTTGTAAATCAATTTAATTGCTTGAAATCTAGGGTTTTCGATTGACGACCACTCGAGGGCGTTCTCATCATCTAGGGTTGACTACCCCCTAAGTGGTTTCTAACAGTTCACTAATAAGTTCTTAAACTAGCTTTGATCAAAGGAGTTTAAGGAATATTAGGGTTCTGGACTCAATCGATCGATTGAGGCTTTTCTTTTAGACTTAGTGATTTAAAACTCTGATTTAATATAAGAGCAAGGATAGATAAGTTTTCATCATCAAGAGTCTACCATTCCATATTTCTTCAATAAACCAACTCTTTTCATCTCAATCAAAAATCCAAAAATATTTACTTTTCTGCACCTTTATTTTATTGCATCAAGCACCCAAAACCATTTTTACTACTACTCAGGTTTACCATTGATTTTGACATCCAATTTGCTAGGTTTCTAATAAAAAGGCTCCTTGAGAAGAACGATAGGGTTGTGCCTTATACTATATTATATTGGGTGCAATTACTTTATTATGATGGGCCGGACGATAACAATCGAAAGCCTCACCAGGTTAATATAGTGCAAGAAAGGACCCCAAGGGTATTTTGGTAATTTGCCAAGGGATCTGTAATTAAGTTTAGACCCAGTACAAGAATGTTAATGGTAGGAAGAATCTGGATACTGGATTTAAGGTCAGAAAACATATTATGGAATCTCAGAAAAATTAGATTCAGAAAACATTCTGGTTTTTAGGAAATCGGACTAAACCGGTACCGAATTGGACTGGAATTTTTCCAGATGCTTCCTCTGAAACATCCTTACTTTCATATGTCTTAGGGACCATTTGGTAGCATTTAGAACCACTTTCAAGGTCATTGAGGTCCAATTCCCCAATCTGGAATTTTACTCTTATCGAGTACTGTTCACTTTGAAAATTCCAGATGAGTGACCTGACTTCAAAAAATCATAACTAATTCTAGAAACATAGAAATGAAGTGGTTACAATTTCTAAATGAAGCTAACTCAATTATATTTCAGGGAAAAATAACTCGTTGACCATTTGTTGACCAAGTCAACGTCAGTCAACGTGTCAACTTTACTGTTCATCCCACGTTTTTCTCCCTGAATCCAGCATTCTGGTCCCAACTTTGATAATTTATATCTTCTTGTGTAGACATCCAAATGAGTCATACTATATATAAAATAGAAGCTTGGTATGTCTACTATTTACCTTAAAAATTTCATACATTAATTTATCCATTTACTATTTCTAATTATGGGTCAACCATCCTCATGTCCCCACGGATTACTGTTCATAGTGTTAATTTTCAGCAACCAACATTACATACATAGGCATACATCCATCATATATCAGTCAAACATGCCAAACAACAATTATTATTAATTAATAAGTTGTTTTACATCCAGTCATGTACATAAATTCTCATATCTCTATTACATCTTTTCCTGCCTGAAATCCGGCAGCATAACCGCTACGCTTCATCTTCAGAAAGTAACTAATCTTGTATCGATTCGGTAATTCCCGTGAGAACTACCATTCTACGTAAGTACCCAGGAAAGACTGGATGAATCGGCTAGGTCCACTCACTTCCAGCCTCCTTAGACAGTACCTACGTACACAGTACGTATCAGCTCCTTTCTCTACTATTGCCATCTTGTCATAATTTCGGCAGCATAACGGCGTCTCTTAAAATTCCCAGAATTTATTTTGACATAACCTCCCCTGTAATGGTTTACTTATTGGGATGAGATTCGGGGGAATCTCAGTAGCAACAATCATAACAATATATGTAATGCAGAGTGACAGTGCTTGCTTGTGATTGTGTACAGATAAGTATGCTGCATGCTCCATGCTTAATAACATATGATCATAGCATTACAGCAGAGCTTCAGACATAACATACAAGACAACAATCCAACCAAACAATAGCACAATAAATCACAAAGCCATTACATAAAAGCTAGGATTAGTTACTACCTCAAAGGCTTAGCAGAGCTCTACTATCTCTATTCTGCTTCCAGCTCTGCCAGAACTTCCTTTCTTTCTTTCTTCCTCTCACTTTCTCTCTCTAGCACCTCCTCCTCTATCTAAAATGGGCTCTTGGCCGTGGCATATGAATGGCAAGGGGGGTATTTATAACCTCCTCCAATGGCAATCTCATAATTTCCATGAACTTTGATCATGCGGTCCTGGTTTTTCCTGGATTTTCCTATTTTTTTTAATTCCTCCTTTACTGCATCATGCATGACATCATTTGGACCCCTCACCAGGACACCTCAGCGCCACATTTATCACATGCCTGAAATCCTGGACACCTCAGCAGCTGACTCAACATGTTGACTCACCGGTCCAGTATCTTGCCTCGTAATACGTGTCCTTAACTTTTTCTTCTGCCTTTAAGATTGCACCATGTGGCACCTGGAAGGGACCTTTCACGCCTTCCAATGATATCCAGATAAATCTAGGACTTTATCTGATCACCTCCTCGGTTATCGTGCCGACCGAGTAGCTTTACTTTATTGAAACAGCATTAAAATAATATTTTAATGCCACTTTTTCCCACACATTACTGGGCCTACGTTTTTGGGCTCTGGGAATGTTGTCTTGGATCTTGATCAAGCTCAAGTACTCTGATGGCTCGATTCCCAAGAAACAGCCCTTGGCAAATTACCAAAATACCCTTGGGTGCCCTTTCTTGCACTATTTTAACCCTAAGGGTAAAATCATCATTTCATACCCTTCTGTACTCTGTCAGGGTATATACTGACTCTCAATAACTTTATCTGTATGTACCTTGGCTTCTGGGCCTGTCCAGAATTACCAAAATGCCCTTCATTCATCTGTTACACTTTTGTACAACACAGGGGCATTTTCGTAATTTCGCACTTTTTCGGGTTTCTGCCGGACACTGGCCCACCTATCAGTCCAAGTATCTTACTGGGCCTCTGTTGGCGCCATTATTGGGCCTTTCTGGCTCCAATATCCTCATGGCACGCATTACGAGGAATCTTCCCCCGTTAATAATTATTGAATATTTTATCTATTATTCACCGTTTATACACCTATCCGAACACCGGCTCCTTCTGTCCGATACATTGGCCTGCGGTGTTCAGACATCCCTGTGAGTCATATCAGTCATCTGACTGAGGTCATCCGAACTCATTCAGTCCCTTTTTAAATACCGATAAATCTCCCTATCGGATACCCAGAGGCCTCACACTCCCGTCTGGATTTTCTAATCTACGAATAACTTTTTCTACAGGCCTCCTATCGGTATTCTGTCAGTTTCCCGACATCCGTCCCGTAAGGACGTATCATCCTGTATTTTCTCACCTAGATCTGAATTCTAGGATATCTGGTATGAATTTTTATAACTTTTGGACGATCAGTCCATTTCTGGCTATCTGGAGTCTTCAAAAATTCCTGTATTAAGCTAGATTATCGAGCGTCACTTGCTCTCTCTACCGGTGAAATCTGGGACTGAAATGCTTTCGGACAGTCCAAACCACTTTCGGCCTGACTTTCTTTAATTACAATTTAGCCCCAGGGAACTTTTCTTCTTTTCATTTAAGTCCCTTTTTACTTGGCTAAAATTACACTTAAGGACCCCACATTTTTGTCTACTTTCCTTCTTGGCCTTGAAACTTTCCATAATTGCACTTAAGTCCTTTCATTTCCTTTACTAGGTCTAGGGGCATTATTGTCTTTTCATATTTTACCAGAGTATTCTCTGGCCCTGGTCAACTATCCAGATACCCCTTCTTGATTGTCTAACCTTAGCTAAATGACCAAAATACCCTTTACTTATTCTTCAGTTATTCTATAACATAAGGGCATTTTCGTCATTTTGCACATTTTTCCCCGGACACCGGCCCCTCTTAACACTGAACTGATATTATGGGCCTGGGCCTTCCCTGGTGTCACTACGGGCCTTAGACAACACTGTATGGCCTCTGGCCATAGTCCGATCATCTCTATTCGGACTGCCTTTCCTTTACCGATTATAACTGTAATTTTCCATCTTCGAGAATTTTTACAGAAAGATCGGGACCTCAAATCAAAATTCTGTGTTGCGTCATTCAATCCGGAATCCTTTTCTCTATCTTCCGGTATTTTCAGATATTTTATCCGGACCGGGCTATTTTGGCCTGAAAGTACGCTCCCGCGCACACTTTTCCAAAAATGACCATTTTACCCCTGGTCACATTTCTAATTCTTTCATACACATAGAGACCTCATATGCACATTTCACAGTTCAGTGAAATGATCAGCATACTTTTCTCTATTTTCTAGCAAAATATGGTACTCATCGGCTACCAGCCCAATCTTTCCCATAATTACGATTATGCCCTTGATTTCTCTTTCTGGCATCTCTAGGCCTAAAAATTAGGGTGTTACATCTCCCTTCACAATTTTGTCACATGGACTATGAGGTGTCACTTGATGATGTCACCATTTGGCTTCTAGGGCAAGCTTGTTTCAAGAGTGAATATGAGTCATTAGATCAAATAGTGCACAAAGTGATCTTGGCCATTCATTTTCCATGGGATTTTTCTATAAATACCCCACCATTTTCCTTGCAAAACCGTAGCTTATGGAATGCTTGGGGAAGCTATGTCAAAATGAAAACTCAAGCCAAGACAAAGAAGAATCCAAGGACCAAAGTTCAAGCTAGCTAGAGATTAAAGGTAAGCAATCTATCCTAGCTTATTTTCCTCTAATTTGGGAGCTTGAACTTAGGGTTTTCATGGAAGAAAGTTGAGTTTTTTCTAAGGTGTATATGCTGTCCAAAACCTTAGATGAAAGGAGAAAGAAGAAATTAAATTTAGAGTTATGAGATTAAAGCTTAAACAAGCTAGTTAGATGATTGGTTGTTGAATCAAGTTGATATTCTTCACTTTGACATGAATGAAACAATTCAGTTTGCACTGTTCATGCATTGTTCATGATCGAAGGAGATGAAATTTCAATGATCTAATGCTTCTATTGAATTTGTATGATGATTTTGTGTAAGATTGGATAGGTTTTGAACCTTGGAAACATTGAAATTGAAAGTTGTAATGTTTGAAGTTCTTTTCTGTTACTGTTCACTCGTATGAACAGTGATTGGAAGCATTGAAATCAAAATGAAAAGTTGTGTGGGATAAAGTAGAGAAACAAGTATGGGAAGCATTGGAATCAAAATGAGAATTTTTGAAAGAATTGTGTATGTTTTTCAAATCTGTCCAGAACAGTGCATGGGAACTAGAATTTCATGATTTTAAGCTCATAAATAGATTCAAAAGATGAAATTGTGCAGGGTAAAGTCAAGACATCAATTGATTCAAAGGCTAAGTCAATTAGTAAAGATTAAAGCAAGTTATGTTAGTTAAAGCAAGTCAATGTTCAAGAGAAGTTAGATTGTAATAAATGAATGATAATGCAATGTTAGGATTTGGTTTGTGAGCTCAAAGAGGGAAGCCACACATAAAAAAGAAGTAAGAAGCAAGAGGTAAAGAGAAAGGATAGAGAAAGCAAGGAGTATGAGGTAGTGAACTTACCTACTTGTATGCTTATGTTGCTTGGATGTTATGTGACGTTTACTTTCTTTGATAATGCGAAGCATGTATGATTAAGTAATGCTCTTTTTCTTTTTATGCTATGGCCATATTTTATAATTAAGGGACATGAAGCGTGTAAGTTATCATTATGCAAGCATGATCATTAAGTGCACACATAGTAATATCAAGCATGTAGTTGCATACATTGTATGGTCTCCATTTACTACTGAGATTTCCCCAGAAATCTCACCCCCTCCATGTCACCCCAACACCAACAGGTTCTACAAAGATGGAAGAAGATGGAGATGCAAGAAGAGGAGTTAGGGAATAGATGGCATGATTGAGTGTAATTTATGTTATGACTTATGTGTTGTATGAATGAAAAGCATTGACCTATATGATGTAATGAAAAATAGTAAATGATAGAATAAATGTATGACATTTTACCAGCATTTAGTTAATATGTCAAGCTTCGTTTTGACACCAAGAATGCCTTATTCCAATGTCAATACAAAGAGAATGAAGTTTTCAAAGTTAGGGAACCAAATCTGGAAACTATGAAACTGACCAAATAAACAGTAATTTTCCACGCCAAAACTGTTTTAATTGGTCCAGAGTTTGGTCAAATTCATATTTTTCCTTTAAATAGGCTTATGTTAGCTTCGTATAGCAACTTGAACCACTTCATTTCGATTTTTATAGAATTAGTTATATTTTTTTTTAAAGTTGAGTAGTTTGACTGAAATTTTACCATATGAACAGTATTTCGTGGTCATAAATTCCAGATTGTGCCATTTGACTTTATTGATCATATAAGTGGTTCCAGATGCTATTGTTTGGTCCCTAAGACGTACAAAAGTAAGGTGTTACACATAGCTTGCCATATCACAAATTTTCTTATTCAGTATACATGAAGTCTTTATCCAAGGTACATGAATTCTAATAAAGGAAGAGGTTATAATGTAATAGTAAGAAGTGACCAAATTGTAAAGAAAGAAAGTTTCTCATGGCTTAAGTATAAAGTTCAAAGGTATTTAATTGTAAAGTTTCCAAGGACTAAAATAAAACCCTAAAAGTTTCATGGTACAAAGTGAAAGTAGACACAAGTTGTGAGAACTAAGTATAATTATGAAAAGTTAAGGGACCAAATGGTAATTATGAAAGTTCAAGGGCATAAATACAATTTTCAAGAAAGAAATAAAAGATTAGGACCTAAATGTTATTTTTAGAAAAGATAAGGGTAGGTCTTTAAATCCATGATCTAAAGGTAAGATCAGATAAAGGAGATTTTTATGATCAATCCTGTGAACTACATAATTTTTATTTGAGAGCCAATTAATTGATATAATTTTATAAAATAATTAAATTTTAATAAAATGTTTTAAAATAATATTGAATTAGATATCCAATAAAAAATATATATATCTAGAAAGGTAATTATGCAGAGAAAAATATAGGGGCTAGTGTTTAGAAATATCCTAAAAAGTGCAAAATGATGAAAATGTCCATATGTTATAAAATGAATAAGAAATGAATGGAGGGTATTTTAGTCATTTAACCCAAGTTAAAAGGTCAAAGAGGGCTACAAGAATAATTGACCAGGGTTAAAAAATATTCTGATGAAGTGTAAAATGACAATAATGCTCCTAAGGTTAATATAGTATATAATTGTGAAGCAAGGGCATTTTGGTCATTTTTCAAGGGCAATAATTAAATTTATACTCAGTCCAAGAATGACAATGGTAGTAAAAATCCAAGCACTAGATTTAGTAACAAAAAACATATTATGGAATTTTACAAAAATTAGAGTTAGAAAATAGTCTAATTTTTGTAAAATCTGACAGAGCTGGTATCGGATTGGATTGAAAAAAATTTTCAATCAGATTTTTAACCCTAGATTGACGCCACCTTACATGAGAAATTCACCATGTGACTTGTGATGCCATTGATGAGGTCATTTTGGCTTGGGGGGCAAGACAAATTCAAGGAACAATCTTGACCATTGATTTCAATAGTGCAAGAATTGATCTTGGACTTTGATTCATCCAAGCTTTTTCCTATAAATACCCCCCCAAATCTGAACATTTCACGGAAGCTTGGAGTACATAGGGGAAACTCTTGCAAAAAATCTATTTGATCCAAAGAAGAGCATCCAATCTTGAAGCTAACAAAGGAAATTTCTTCCTTTAGTCTTTGGACTTTGTAGTAGGAAGCTTACTCTTAAATTTAAATTGTTTAAATGCTTGCCTGCTTGGAATGCTTGAATGATGTAGGGAGATGAATTTTAGGTTATGGATAATTTAAACAAGTTTAAACAAGCTAGAATGAAGTGTTTTTAACTTAAGAAATCATGTATGTTTGTAATTATGGTTTTGGTGTTGAATCTGACACTATATACAACACTAACTAGAAACTAGAATTTGATGATTTTAATACTTTCAATGGGTTTAAAATCAAAAATTGTCCGGGGATAAGTAGAGAAACAAGTATTGGAAGAATTTCAATCAAAATGAGAATTTTTAAAAAAAGATGGTAAAGCTCAAGAGTTCTGTACATATATGGAGGAGGAGTTTTATGTTTGAAATTCTGACCTCATAATTGGATTCTACATTAAAAATCATGTGAGAATAGGCCATGACAATTTATTTTGTATGGATAGAAGAATAAACCATAAAATTGAACAAGAAATTGAACCTAGTGAATATAGTTTTGGAATTATGTTTTGAATTGAGTTGTAACATGCCATTACTTTGTAATCTTTAGCTTTTAACATTTGTTTGAAAAGAACACCAACTCAAGAAGGACATAATAAGGGATCTATAAGACGAAGAAGTATACCTAACTATAATGTTATTGATGTTTGATTGATTGCTTACTTGTTGATTATGATGTTGGAAATTGTGCCCTAGGGGCCAATCATTGTGTTATGAATATTGTTGATTTATGAATTTCTTAATTATGTTATCACATTATTTGCATGTTTACTGTGATGACCATCCTTGGATAACTCATGATCTTATCCTAAATGTCCCTGGTCGATCATCTATGCGGGAGCAGAGATGAAATAAGACCAGTATGACTTTGAAGATATATAGAGATATAAATCAAAGTCATAGGCACATGTAAGAGTACAAGGTATTGGACCGATCTGCTATGAGAGAGCTACATGGGTTAAGTTATAAGCTTCTCTCATATACAAACCATGTCACTATGCCCTTTGACCTAAGATCATAATGGATTCCTACATGATAAATGCTCAGCTTTGACCTAGTCAAAAGTCACTTTTGACCGAGTGATCATAAATACTATGTTCGGGCTTAGTGGTTTTTCATGCAGAGGAATGTGAATGGTTAAGATGGAATTTGTCCTTCACATTAGTAGAGAGATATTACTGGGCCCCTCGATGAGTAAGTCTGAGAAATGTATGGCCATACTGTAATGGAAAGGTATTCCATTTCTATAGTCAAACTACTCAGGGATCGAGAAAGTAACGGTCAGGAATAGGAGGATGATGTTCTCCATGCCTTATCTATGACCACAATGTCGTGAGACAAAAGGGACGTGATATGGTTGTATGAAAGGTAACATCGTTCATCGATCCTTATATGATTTGGGTAGTCGTAATGTCTTGCTAGAGACCACTTACGACTTGTGGGTCATGAAGGGAATTGGAAGACACGCAGCGGAAATTAACTTTAAAAATTTTTCCATTCCCAGCCAGGATCTACCGAATGTGTTTAAGTCAAGGAGAAAGAAGTGTTACCTTCGGTATTCGAACTTTGGTGACCTCAGTGTCCACTAGTCGCGACTCCTCGCCTCTGGAACTTTCATTTGCGACCTCCTCAACTTCTAGTCGCGACCTGTCGCCTCTGGAGTTTTTAGTGGCGACCTACTATGCTTCTCGTCGCGACCGGACGTCTCTGGAGTTTGTAGTCGCGACCTCGTAAGCTTCAAGTCGCGACCTGTCTCCTCTTTTCGGATTTCTGACGTTCAGATGCCCGTATGGTCGCGACCTTAGTGTCAATAGGTCGCGACCTTGCTTCGTGTCTGGTCGATCATAAGAAGTCGACAGCTTAGATCGGCTTCCTCTACCGGTATCCACACGAGCAGCGTTCCAATCGCGAACGACGTGCTAGCGCCTCTTGTCCCTCTAGGGCTTTCTAGAGATTCCGTCCTCACCGTCTCTATTTTGGTAGTTTCTTATCTGCAAACCTTTTGCACTCTCCCTGCCCCTTTTCTCACATCTGAATGTGTGTGTAGAGATGTGTAGAACCCTAGCTCCTAATGTCAAATATATAGGATGCTATCGGGCTTCTAATTGGGCCGGGCTTCAGAATTAATCTTATATTAATTCTGAATTAATTCAATATCATAATTGCATAATTTAATAAGAAACTAATTAAATAAATATGGTTTATATTAAATCCGTCCCATAGATTTAATTCACCTATTTATTTAATTTAAAATAAAGATAAGACAGAATTATATTTGATTTATTCTCATAAATCATTTGAGATATCTTATCAATTTGAATTTCAAATTCAAATAGATCATATCCATTTAAATTCAAATTCAAAAGTGATACCCACCCTAGATTATTCATTGAATCTAGACATCTCTTAGATTCAATGAATCTGTACATTATAGCTCGTATTGGGCTGTTTTGTGTGCGACCCTGTAGGCCCATATGAAGTTGGGAGTGGGCTAGTTACTATACTGACCCACAAGTCGTAAGCGGTCTCTAGCAAGGCATTACGACTACCCAAAACATATGAGGATCGATAAACGATGTAACCTTTCATACAACCATATCACGTCCCTTTTGTCACACGATATATCGGTCAAGGATGAGGCATGGAGAATGTCATCCTCCTGTTCCTGACCGTTACTTTCTCGATCCCTAAGTAGTCTGAATATAGAAATGGAACTACCCTTCCATTCCAGTATGGCCATACATTTCTCAGACTTACTCATCGAGGGGCCCAGTAATATCTCTTTACGAATGTGAGGGACAAATTCCATCTTGACCATTCATATTCCTCCGCATGAAAAACCACTAAGCCCGAGCATAGCCTTTATGATCACTCGGTCAAAAGTGACTTTTGACTAGGTCAAAGCTGAGCGTTTGTCATGTAGTAATCTATGATGATCTCAGGTCAAAGGGCATAGTGACATAGCTTGTATATGAGAGAAGCTTATGACTTGACCCATGCAGCTCTCTCATAGCGGGTTGGTCCAACACCCTGTACTCTTACATGTGCTTATGACTTTGATTTATATCTCTATATATCTTCAAAGTCATACTGGTCTTATTTCATCTCTGCTCCCGCATAGATGACCGACCAGGGACATTTAGGATAAGATCACGAGTTATCCAAGGATTGTCATCATAGTAAACATGCAAATAATATGATAACATAATTAAGAAATTCATAAATCAACAATGTTCATAAGATAATGATTGGCCCCTAGGGCACAATCTCCAACAGGTCAGTATAGTAACTGGCCCACCGCCAACTTCATATGGGCCTACAGGGTCGCACACAAAATAGCCCAACATGAGCTGTGATATCCAGATTCATTGAATCTAAGACATATCTAGATTCAATGAATAATCTAGGGTGGATATATATATTTTATATATAAAAATTCGTATATATATTATATAATATAAGAGATATTTGCAAGATTTAATTTATAAGGATAAATTAAATCTCTATCACTTTTGAATTTGAATTTAAATTGATATGATCTATTTGAATTTGAAATTCAAATTAATATGATATCTCAAATTTGATTTATGAGAATAAATCAAATATAATTCTGTCTTATCTTTATTTTAGATTAAATGAATATGTAATATATGAACCATATTTATTTAATTAGTTTCTTATCAAATTATGCAATATATGATATTGTATTAATTTCAAAATTAATATAAGATTAATTTTGAAATCCAACTCAATCAAAACACCGATAGCATCCTATATATTTGACATTAGGGGCTAGGGTTTTGAGAGAGAGTGACAAGGAAGGTGCAAAAGGTTTACAGATAATAAACAACCAAATAGAGACGGTGAGTGAAACATCCTTCCTTAGACCCCTCAGAGTACACTTGCGGAAGCAATATTAGCTCGATCATATCATAACTTAAGTCCAAAAATTTAAACTTTTAGTCTTAAGTTCCTTATTCTGAACCTTTAATTTAAAAACTAATTCATCTCATTCTACACATCCAAATAAGACTTATTACCTATCCACGTAATGCCCCAGATGTGTGCTATTGGCTCACCAAATTTTATGGCCAAACTCTTCAGTTTACTAGGTCAAACTGAGGTCGGAACACTGCTACCTCAGGACCTGCGAATTTCTCTCTTAATTTCTTATACACAAACTGAACATGCCAAACAATATTTATTATTAAATAATAAACTGTTATACAACAGGGCATGCACAAAATCCTCATATCTCTATTACATCTTTTCTTGCCTGAAATTCGGCAGTATAACTACTAGGCTTCATCTTTACAAATAACTGATCTTATACTGATTCGGTAATTCCCGTGAGAACTACCATTCTACGTAAGTACCCAGGAAAGACTGGATGAACCGGCTAGGTCCACTCACTTCCAGACTCCTTAGACAGTACCTACGTATACAGTACGTATCAGCTTCTTCCTTCATTCTGCCGTAATTTTAGGAGCATAACGGCGTCTCTTAGCATTCTCAAAATTTCACTTCGATATAACCTCCCTGTAATGGGTTATATATATAGGGGATGAGATTCAGGGGAATCTCAGTAGTAATAATCATAACAATATATGTAATGCAGTGTGATAGTGCTTGCTTGTGATTGTGTACAGATAAGTATGCTGCGTGCTTCCATACTCAATAATAACATATGATCATAGCATTATGTAGTAGAGCTTCAAACATAACATATAAGACAACAATCCAACCAAACAATAGCATATTAAATCACAAAGTCATTACATAAAAGCTAGGATTAGTTACTACCTGGCTAGCTTAGCAGAACTCTACTATCTCTATACTGCTTCAAGCTCCGCCAAAACTTCCTTCTTTCTTTCTCCTCTCACTTTCTCTCTCTAGAACTTACTTCTCTCTCTTTATGGGCTCTTGGCCGTCAAGACAATGGCAATGGGGAGGGGGTATTTATACTTGTGGCAAGGTGGAATATGTGGTCCAGATCAATTCTCAACGAGTGGCTCAGATTGCTTTGCTTGCCCACCAAGTTTCGCTTATGTCATTATGATGACATCATCATCACCCTTATGACTCATCACTTTATGACATCATCAAGGGACACCTCACAGGCTAGGTGGCATAATGGTGGGGCCCTTGGGACACCTCACCAGCTGCCTCAGCGTTTCCAGAGAATTTCAGAGTCTTATCCTGGAATAAGCGGCTGAGATCGTGCCACGTGTCCTTAACTTTTCTTCTCCCTCTATATCAGTGCCATGGGGCGTCTTGATGGGTCCCATGAGGACACCTTTTTTGCCACCTCATGACTATCAGATAAGTCCAAAACTTTATCTGATCACCTCCCCGGTCCTCACGCCAACCGAGTAACTTTACTTTATTGAAAAGTCACTAAAATATTATTTTAATGTCACTTTATCTCACATAATTCATGGGCTACGTTTTTGGGCTCTGGAAATGTTTTCTTGGGTCTCTGATCTAGCCCAAGTACTCTGATGGCTCAATTCCCAAGAACCATCCCTTGGCAAATTACCAAAATCCCTTGGTTCCTCTTTCTTTACTTTAATGAGTCTAGGGGCATTATTGTCTTTTCACATCTTACCAGAGTATTTTCTGTCCCTAGTCAACTATCCAGATAACCTCTCTGGACAGACTAGCCTTAGTCAAATGACCAAAATACCCTTTACTCATTCTTCAGCTATTTTATAACATAAGGGCATTTTATCATTTTACACCTTTTTCCGGACACCGGCCCCTTTTATCATATAGACTGCCATACTTACTCTAGACATCCCTTTGTGTCATTACGGGCCTCTGACTGATGTCATCTAAGCTCATTCAGTCTCAATTTGAATACCGATAAATCTCTCAATCGGTACCCGGAGGTAACAAACTCCCGTCTCAATTCACTAATTTGTGAATAACTTTTTCTACAGACCTCCTATTGGTATTCTGTCAGTTCCTTGACATCTGTCTCTACATGACGCATCTTCCTGTAGGTTTTCACTCATATCTGAGGTCTAGGATATCCGGTAGGAATTTTTTATACTTTTAGCCTATCAGATAAATTTTCGCTATCTAGAGTCCTGATAAAATTCCTGTATTAAGCTGGATTATCCAGCATCATTTCCCCTATCTACTGATGAAATTTGGGACTGAAATGCTTCCGGGCAGTTCTAAGCCACTTTTGGCTTAACTTTCCATAATTACCATTTTGCCCCTGGAAACTTTTCTTTTCAATTAAGTCTCTTAACTTTCTATAATTCTTTCATACTCATAGAGACCTCATATACATATTTCACAGTTCAGTGAATTGATCAGCATAATTTTCTCTATTTTCTGGTAAAATATGGTACTCATCGGCCACCAGCCCGATCTTTCCCATAATTACGATTATACCCCTGAATTCTCTTTCTGGCATCTTTACTTATCTTCTTATCCTTTATCTTAAGTTCTAGAAATTCTCTTTCGACAATTCATCCCCTAATCTCTTCGGGAGTCATTGTTAATTGAAAGGCTCGAACCCGCTCATATCAGGTTATCTTACTTAGGAGCCAGCCCATATCTAGCTACCTGCAGAATTCCTAAGCTTAAGACTTAGGATATTCCTTACATTCCTCTTTTTGAACCTAGGTGAACTGTCCCTATTTTATAGGTCAAAGACTTAACTTATCTTTAAATCCTGAGAAACTTAGCTCATCCCTCTGATTCCTACAAAATATAGGTAAGTGATCTACCCATATCAGATTACTACCCTGGGATTACGGGTTTAATAGCCTGCCCATATCAGACTACCTCCCAGTTCTCCTAGACCCAAAAATTGGGATGTTACAGTGAGGACGGATTCTTCAGAAAGCCCTAGAGGGACAAGAGGCGTTAGCACGTCGTTCGTGGTTGGAACGCTGTTCGTATGGATACCGGTAGAGGAAGTCGATATGAGTCGTCGACTTCTTACGATCGAAAATAGACCACCAGAGGCTAAGAGAAGCTGTAGGCGTCGCATCTGATAACTCTAGAAACGCTCAGGTCATGACCATATAGGCATCTGAATGTCAGAAAATCGAAAAGAGGCTTCCAGTCACGACTAAAGCTGAGGAAGTCACGACTACAACTCCAAAGAGTACCCGTCGCGACGAGAAGTTGAGGACGTCGCGACTGATAACCCTAGAGACTACCTGTCACGACTAGAAGCTGAGGACGTCACAACTAAAAACCCGAGAGATGACGAGTAGATACTGAGGTCGCGATCGTAATTCGAATACCGAAGGTAACACTTCTTACTACTTGACTTAAACACACTCGGTAGATCTGGGCAAGGAATGAAAAAAATTTTAAAGTTAATTTTCACTGCGTGTCTTCCAATTCCCTTCAGTGGTATTAGAGCCATGCCGTTTTGTGTTTAAGTTACGTTTGATTGTTGATACATGTGATGTATGTTAGACTTCTTAGCCGATTATATGATAACATCCGAATTATGTATGACATGTAGGGAATCTATTTTATGTATGACATATAAGGATTCCGAATTGAAACTGGAATTGTTCGTTACCTATGTATGCGATTATGCGTAAATCGATGGTGTATGTTAATTGATTTTGATCAATTAAAGTTGACGGGTATCTAAGGAAACTGAATTAAGATTCTTGATTATTTATCAAAACAAATTCCTCGGGGCGCTACCCCCAAACCCTGCCCGCTAACCAGTTAGGGGGACCGCCGTCTATGATATCCCAATTTTTAGGCCCAGAGACTCAGAAAGTAGCCTGAAATAGATAGGCTACCAGACCCCTTTAAGCAGAAGTCCCAGAAACATACAGAGGGTTTTTAGGGACTAAACTACGAATAAGTAAAAGTGCAGGGACTTATATGTAAATAAAAGTCCTAGGGGTATAATGGTCATTTCAGGAAAGAAAGGGACTAAAGTAAAAGGTCTAAAAGTCTCTTGGTGCAAAAGTAAAAGTAGACACAAGTTATAAGGCCAAAAGAGAAAGTAGACAAAAATATGGGGTCTTTAAGTGTAATTTTAGCTAAATATAAGGGACTTAATTGAAAAGAAGAAAAATTTCAATGACAAAAGTGTAATTATGGAAAGATGAGCCAGAAGTGGCTTAGCACTGCTCGAAAGCATTTCAGTCCCAAATTTCACCAGTAGATAGAGGAAATGATGCTGGATAATCCAGCTTAATACAGGAGTTTTATCAGGACTCCAGATAGCCAAAATTTATCTGATAGTCTAAAAGTATAAAAAATTCTTACCAGATATCCTAGACCTCATATATGAGTGAAAAACTGCAGGAAGATGCGTCCTGTAGAGACGGATGTCAGGGAACTGACAGAATACCAAAAAGAGGTCTGTAGAAAAAGTTATTCACAAATTAGTGAATTGAGACGGAGTTTATGACCTCCGGGTATCCGATTGGGAGATTTATTGGTATTCAAATTGAGACTGAATGAGCTCAGATAACATCAGTCAGAGGCCTGTAATGACATAAAAGGATGTCTAGAGTCAGTATGGCAATCTATCGGATAAAAGGGGTCGGTGTCTAGAAATGTGCCGAAAATGTGCAAAATGACAAAAATGCCCTTATGTTATAAAATAGGAAAAGAATGAGCAAAGGGTATTTTGGTCATTTGGCTAAGGTTAGACAATCAAGAAAGGTTATCTGGATAGTTGACCAGGGTCAGAGAATACTCTGGTGAAATGTGAAAAGACAATAATGCCCCTAGACTCATTAAAGTAAATAAAGAGGAACCAAGGGCATTTTGGTAATTTGCCAAGGGATATTTCTTGGGAATCGAGCTATCAGAGTACTTAAGCTTGATCAGATACCCAAGATAGAATTCCCAGAGTGCAAAAACGTAGCCCAAGGAATATATGAATTAAAGTGGCATTAAAATAATGTTTTAGAGAGTTTTCAATAAAGTAAGGTTACTCGGTTAACGTGATAACCAAGGAATTGATCAGATAAAGTTTTGAGCTTATCTGAAAGCCATGGGATTGCGTGAAAGGTGCCCTAAAGATGCCATATGGCATTAATCTAGAGGGAGAAGAAAACAATAAGGACACGTGGCACGTTCTCATCCGTTAATTCTAGTATAAGACTATGGAATTCTCTGGAAGCGCTGAGTCAGTTGGTGAGGTGTCACCATTACGCCACCTAAGCATGTGAGGTGTTCCATGATGATGTCACTTTTGATGAGTCATCATGGAGGATGATGTCATCATAGTGATGTAAGCAAGACTTGGTGGGCAAGCAAAGCGATCTGAGCCGTTTATCGCGATTCGATCTAGACCATTCATTCCACCTCCCTCCACCTATAAATACCCCTTCCCCCTCCCATTCAAGGCATCCCACGGCCAATCACAAGAAAGGAAGAGAAAGAAGAGAGAGAGAGAAAGAGAAAGAGAGAAAGAAAGGAAGAGAAAGAAGGAGTTCTGGCGAAGCTAGGAGCAATCCAAGGAGCTTAGGGACTCGGTGAGCTTAGGAATAAGGTAAGTAATTTATTCTAGTCCCTGCTCTAATAAATTAGAGGATTGTTCTTATAAATTAGACACTTAGAATAGAGAAATATCTCTCTCTAAGGATAGCCGTGGATAGGAAGAAAGCTAGGGGATTGTTGGAATAGGGGTATTACCTCAAGATAAGCCTGAGTAAAGTGGAGTTATGCTGGATGAGGTAATAATAAAATATTATTATGCTATGTATAGACTCTGACCTATGAAAGGTGGAACCTCAGATTAAAGATTAAGGACTAAAGGAAGGGCTGCATGCTAGGTAGTAAACTTACCTAAACTTGTATGTGTTAAATATATGATTGATTGTGTTATGGCTTGATTGATTGATGTTAATATGTAATTGTTGAAGCTCTATGCTATGATTACCTTGGCCAATTGTATTTCATATATTACATGGAAGCATGCACATTACATTATGCTGACACAATAATAAGCAAACACTAATATCAATCATTGTTACATACATTGTTTAGTACTGTTTGCTACTGAGATTTCCCCCGAAATCTCACCCTGTCCATATCAATCTAATTATAGAAGGTCTTCTCAAGATGGAGGAGATGAGGATACATGAAGATAAGTTAATAATTATTTAGCATGATTGATATGTGATTGATGTATGCATATGTATGTAAAGTTGGTATGCTGGAATTTGCCACCATGAACAGTAACTAGTGATGACATAGTGATGTTTGATATGTAATTAAAGATAGTAAATGATTAAATAAATGTATGATATTTTTACAGTAAATAGTATATATACCAAGCTTCGATTTGATATATAGAATGCATCATTTGGATGTCTACACATGGATATATAATTTAACAAAGTTGGGACCAAAATGCTGAATTCAAGGGGAAAACGTTGGATGAACAGTAAAGTTATAGCGTTGACTGACATTGATTTGGTCAAGGCGTGGTCAACGAGTTATTTTTTCCTGAAAGATAATTGAGTTAGATTCATTTAGAAATTGGAACCACTTCATTTTGATTTTCCTATAATTAGTTATGATTTTTTGACGTCAGGTCACTCATCTGGAATTTACACAGTGAACAGTACTAGATAAGAATAAAACTCCAGATTGAGAAATTTGACTTCAATACCCTTGAAAGTGGTTCCAGATACTACCAAATGGTCCCTAAGACATATGAAAATTAGGATGTGACACGGTGGCTATCTGGTCGTGGCGCAACATAATCGTAACATATACTGCCTTTCTTGATGTATGAATGTTTTGGTTTCCTAACATTTATTGCCCTTCACATAATATGAATTTTGATTCTTGAATGTTTGGGTATGGTGAACATTATGGCTCTAGATTACAAGTGTTGTAATTTTTCTAAATACGGCCTGCGTGTTGTGTCTTCCTCTAATTACTCTCGATGTACATTCTCTTCTCATCTCACTCCCCTCGAATGTTAAAGTGAGGTTTCTTTATATAATTTTCCTATTAGAGAGCTCCTCTCATTGGCTTGAGGGGACTTAGGATAGGTGAGCCATATTGTATCACGTTTAAAATTATGCATCTTATGCTCATATGTTCTATATGCATATTGCTTATATGAGATACAACCGAGATACATACATTTTTGTAAACCAGATAGTTAATTAAGCCCTGGAAATGAAATCTTAAGTCATAATGCTGTCAATTAATGAACACTTGTCAAAACCTCGATCGCTCACTTGTAGGCTCCACCAAAGTGGGTGTATTTGAGTTATCTTGGGGAGATAAGCAAGAGTAATGGTGCTACTCACATATGTTTGTTATTGTTTGACTTAATTGAGATTATCAAAACGATTTTGGGTCTCAAGGCATTAGATGGGATTAAAACATGCTGAATCATATGATGATGGAATCGCATGAACATCTAAGAGTTATATTTGATGTAATTGGTAAAGCTGTTACCTACCTAAATAACTTAATTTTAAGCGTCCTGCCAAAGCAAACTTAAGTTTAAGCCAAATATGGATCTTAGCCCACTAATTATTACATTGAGGGTTACTTTATTTAGTGGGAGATTGCTAATTTAATTGCATATTTTAATTGTAGAATCATGATGACTAGTAATACTGCTACGTTATCTTTGCGATCTGTCCTTGAGAAGGACAAACTCAATGCGACAAACTTTCTTGACTGGTTCAGGAACTTGAGAATTGTTCTTAAGCAGGAAAGAAAGGCACATGTCCTAGATCAACCCATTCCTGAGGAGCCAGCAGCCAATGCTCCTAGAGCACAGAGAGATTCTTATGCGAAGCATAAGGAAGACTCTGTCGATATGGGATGCTTGATGCTTGCCACCATGGTTCCAAAGCTCCAAAGAGATCTGGAACACATGGAGGCTTATGAGATGATTGTGCATCTTAATGAAATGTTCCAGCAACAGGCAAGGCAAGAGAGGTATGAGACCACTAAGGCCTTATATTCCTGCAAGATGGCTGAAGGTGCATCAGTCAGTACTCATGTCTTAAAGATGAAAGGGTACATTGATCACCTTGAGAGGCTTAGATTTCCTATGATCCAGGAGTTAGCTAAGGATTTGATCTTGAACTCACTCCCGAAAAGTTATGACCAGTTTGTCATGAACTACAACATGAACTGTAATATCCTTAATTTTCTGTACTGATTTCTATATACAGATTGAATGGAATATATGAGATATTTTTCAGGAGAAAGATGTGGTTCTTGATGTAAAGAAAAGGATTAAATTGAAAAAGAAAGGAAATGGAAGGACTTAAGTATAATTATGGAAAGTTTAAGGCTAGAAAGAAAAGGTAGACAAAAAGGTGGGATCTTAAAGTGTAATTTTAGCCAAATTTAAGGGACTTAATTGCAAAGAAGAAAAGTTCCCTGGGGCTAAAGTATAATTAAAGAAAAATTGGAAAGTTTGGACCGCCCGACAGCATTTTAGTCCCAGATTTCACCAGAAGATAGGGCAAGTGACGCTGGGTTATCCAGCTTAATACCGGAATTTTTGAAGACTCCAGATAGCCAAAAATGATCTGATCGTCTAAAAGTTATAAAAATTCCTACCGGATACCCTAGAAATCAGATATAAGTAAGAAATTACAGGATGATACGCCCTTATGGGGCGGATGTCAGGAAACTGACAGAATACCAATAGAAGGTCTGTAGAAAAAGTTATTCACGAATTAGCAAATCCAGATAGGAGTATGAGGCCTCCAGGGATCCGATAGGGAGATTTATCAGTATTTAAAGTAAGACTGAATGAGGTCGAGTAACAACAGTTAGATGCCCGTTATGACCCAAATGGCTGCCCAGTCATAGTAGGGCAGTGTATCTGACAAAAGGAGCCGGTGTCGGGATATGTGTGTAAACGGTGCATAATAGCTAAAATACTCGGTGAACATGGACAGGGGAGGATTCCTCGTAATATGTGCCATAAAGGTAATGGACTCAGAAAGGCCCAATAATAGCGCCAACAAAGGCCCAATAAGACTCTTGGACTGATAGGTGGGCCAGTGTCCGGCAGAACCCCGGAAAAGTGTGAAATTACGAAAATGCCCCTGTGTAGTACTAAAGGGGTAGCAGGTGTGTGAAGGGCATTTTGGTCATTCTGGACAGGCCTAGAGGCCAAGACATATACAGGTGAAGTTAACCAGAGTCAGTATATGCCCTGATGAAGTACAGAAAGGTGTAAAATAACGGTTTTACCCTTAGGGTTAAGATAGTGTATGAAAGGGCATCCAGGGGTATTTTGGTCATTTCGCAGGGGATCTGTAATTGAGTTTAGACCCAGTATTAAAATGTTAATGATATAAAGGATCCAGATACTAAGTTCAAGGCCAGAAGACATAATATGGGTTTTCAGAAAAATTAGATTCAGAAAACGGTCCAGTTTTCGAGGCGACGGACCGGGCCGGTACCGGATTGGACCGAAAAGCTTCCAGAAGGCTTCTAGCTCCCTCCATTTGCGCCATGTGATAAATGTGTGAGGTGAGGTATCCCATGAGGTGGCCTTGAATGATGTCATGGATGATGCAGTAAAAGGAATAAAGAAAAATAGGAAATTTCAGGAAAAACCAGGACCACAAGTTCATAAGGCTTCAAAATTATAAGAATGCCATTGATCAAAACTATAAATACCCCCCATGCCTCTCATTCTCATGGCCAAGGAGATCTTTAGAGTGATAAGGAAGTGCTTGAGAGAGAAAGTGAGAAAAAGAAAGAAGAAAGGAAGTTCTGGCGGAGCTGGAAGCAGTTAGGGATTCTAGAGTTATGCTAAACTTTTAAGGTAATAACTAATCCTAACTTTTATGTAATGGCTTTGTGATTTGTTGTTCTATTGTTTGGTTGGATTGTTGTCTTATATGTTATGTTTGAAGCTCTATTACAATGCTATGATCATATGTTATTGAGTATGGAAGCACGCAGCGCATACTTATCTGTACACAATCACAAGCAAGCACTGTCACTCTGCATTACATATATTGTTATGATTGTTGCTACTGAGATTCTTTTGAATCTCATTCCCATATATAACATTACAGGGGAGGTTCTGTCAAAATAAAATTTGGAAATTTTAAGAGACGCCGTTATGCTGCCGAAGTTCTGGCAACAAAGCAGGGACAAAGAAAGGAACTGATACGTACTGTGTACGTAGGTGCTGTCTAAGGAGGCTGGAAGTGAGTGGACCTAGCAAGTTCATCCAGTCTTTCCTGGGTACTTACGTAGAATGGTAGTTCTTAAGGGAATTACCAAATCGGTACAAGATTGGTTACTTTCTACAGATGAAATGTAGCGGTTATGCTGCCGGATTTTAGGCAATGGAAAAACATAATAGAAATATGAGGAAGTTGATCGTACACTGATGTATAACAGTTGATTATTTAATAATAAGTATTATCTGGCATGTTTGACTGACATGTGATGGATGTATGCACTTGTATGTAAAAGTTGGTTGCTGAAAATAACCCTGTGAACAGTAATCTGTGGAGACCTATTGATGTTTGATAAATTATTAAAAATACTAAATTACTGAATAAATGTATGATATTTTTTTGGTAAATATTATACATACTAAGCTTTAATTTGATATATATAATGCCTCATTTGGATATATACATGTAAAGATATAAATTGTTAAAGTTGGGACCAGAATGCTGGATTCAGGAGAAAATCACTGGATGAACAGTAAAGTTGAAACGTTGACCCACGTTGACTTTGTCAAGGAATGGTCAACCAATGATTTTTCCCTGAAAGATAATTAAGTTAGTTTCATGTATCAATTTTAACCACTTCATTTCATTTTTTTTAGAATTAGTTATGATTTATCAAAGTCAGATCACTTATCTGGAATTTACCACAGTGAACAGTACCCAATAAGAGTAAAATTCCAGATTAAGAGTTTAGACTTTAATGACCCTGAAAGTGGTTCCAAGTGCTACTGAATGGTCCCTAAGATATACAAATATAAGGATGTGACATGAACAACATGGAGAAATCTATTTATGAACTGCATGGGATGCTTAAAACTACTGAACCGAGCGTTAAGAAGAAGCCCAGTACAGTTTTGATGGTTCAGAAAGGAAAGGGTATGAAGAAGAAATGCAAGGGCAAAGGGAAGGGTCATGGCTCATCAGGTAAGACCAAAGAGTCAGGCAAGCCCGAAACCAAGCCTGTACCAAAGAAGGAAAAGCCTCCAAAGAAAGGAGTTTGCTTCTTCTGCAATGAACCGAGTCATTGGAAAAGGAATTTCAAACTCTACCTTGAAGATCTGAAAAAGAACAAGAAGGATAGCAGGGATATCGCTTCAGGTATTTATGTTATAGACATTCATCTTTCTACTTTCACTATATGGGTATTAGATACTGCATATGGTTCTCACATTTGTACAAATGTGCAGGGCCTAAAGGACAGTAGGAAGCTAAAGAAGGGCGAAGTTGACCTACGAGTTGGAAATAAAGCAAGGGTTGCTGCTTTAGCTGTAGGCACTTATGAATTAGTTATGCCCACTGGGCTTTTGTTAGTTTTGAACAATTGCTATTATGTTCCTGCTTTGAGTAGTAACATTGTTTCTCTTTCTTATTTGGATAAGGAAGGATACACTTCCATTGCTGGGAATAGTAGATGTTCTATTTATCATAATGATGTTTTCTATGCTCATGGTGATTTGCATGTTGATCATTACATATTAAATTTGGAACAACCCAATCATGGAAATATCTATAACATAACCGCCAAAAGGGTCAAACGAAATGATTTGAATCTAACATACCTCTGGCACTGTCGTCTGGGCCACATAAATGAGAAACGCATTTCTAAACTCCATCAAGATGGATTTCTCAACTCATTTGATTTTGAATCATATGATACTTGCGAGTCTTGTTTGTTAGGAAAGCTGACAAAGTCACCTTTCACTGGGCACAGTGAGAGGGCCACTGATTTGTTGGGCCTCATACATACAGATGTGTGTGGACTGATGAATACAAATGCCAGAGGAGGTTATTTGTACTTTATCACATTCATAGATGATTTTAGTAGATATGGCTACGTCTATTTAATGAAACATAAATCTGAATCTTTTGAAATGTTCAAGATATTTCAAAATCAAGTACAAAACCAGCTTGGCAAATGAATTAAAGCCCTTCGATCTGATCGGGGTGGTGAATATTTGAGCCAAGAGTTCATTGATCATCTTAGGAGTTGTGGGATAGTCTCACAATTGACTCCTCCAGGAACACCACAATGGAATGGGGTTTCTGAACAGAGAAATCCAACACTATTAGATATGGTTCAATCCATGATGAGTCGAACAGATCTTCCACCATCCTTTTGGGGCCATACCCTAGAGACAGCTACGTTCACACTGAATCGTGTTCCATCCAAGGGAATTGAAAAGACTCCGTATGAGGTATGGACTAGGAGAAAACCTAGTTTGTATTTTCTCAAGATTTAGGGATGTGAGGTCTATGTTAAGCAACAAGCCTCAGATAAGTTAGAGCCCAAATCCTCAAAGTGCCTTTTTGTGGGATATCCTAAGGAAACCAAGGGATATTGTGTCTACAACCCCACTGATAACAAAGTGTTTGTTGTCTAAAAGAACCAGTGGGAGTAAGGTACACCTCGAAGAAGTTCGAGAGCCACAAGGCACCACAGAACTAGAGATGGAAAATAGAGAAGACTCACAACTAGTTGTTGAGACTCCTAAGGTCACGCAAGGCCCACGGCGATCTAATAGGGCACGACTTCAACCTCAAAGATATGGATTTCTGATTTCTAACAATCGTGATGTGTTGCTCATTGAGCATAATGAGCCAACTACCTATCGAGAAGCTATAGTGGGACCAAACTCTGAAAAATGGCTTAATACCATGATGTCTGAGATGCAATCCATGTACGACAATCAGGTATAGACCTTAGTCAACCTGCTTGAAGGTGTAAAAACTGTTGGGTGCAAGTGGGCTTTTAAAAAGAAAACTGACATGGATGGCAATATAAATATCTTTAAGGCACGACTGGTTGCAAAAGGATTTACTCAAACTCATGGTGTGGACTATGATGAGACCTTTTCCCCAGTCACAATGGCCAAATCAATCAGAATCCTACTTGCCATTGCAGCATATTATGACTATGAAATATGGCAGATGGACGTCAAGACACCCTTACTTAATGGAAAGCTCCTTGAGGATGTGTACATGACACAACCTGAAGGGTTTGTGCGTTCCGAGGACTCTGGTAAGGTGTGCAAGCTTGAAAGGTCCATTTATGGACTGAAGCAAGCATCTCAAAGTTGGAATAATCATTTTGATGTAGTCGTCAAAGAGTTTGATTTCTTCAAAATATTGATGAACCTTGTGTGTACAAGAAGGTTAGTGGGAGCATAATTATGTTTATGGTACTCTATGTCGATGACATCCTACTTATTGGGAATGACATTCCTACCTTGTAGATTGTCAAGTCTTGGTTAGGAAAGTCTTTCTCGATGAAAGACTTGGGTGAAGCCACCTACATCCTAGGAATTAGGATCTATAGAGATAGATCTAAAAGACTTCTAGGACTCAGTCATAGCATATATATAGACAAGATACTGTATAGGTTTAGTATGCAGGAATCAAAGAGGGGTTTCATACCCATGTCTCATGGTATTCACCTCAGTAAGGATTTGTGTCCTAGTACACCTGATCAACGAGGTCGCATGAGTAAGGTTCCATATGCCTCGGCCATAGGATCTATCATGTATGTCATGTTAAGTACTCTATCGGATGTCTCGTTTGCCTTAAGTATGACTAGCATATATCAACAGGACCCCAGTGAGGGCCATGGATTGCTGTCAAGAATATCCTTAAGTACTTAAGAAGGACTAAGGACTTATTCTTGATCTATGGTAGATTGGATGATGAGCTCTGTGTAACTGGTTACACAGATGCAAGTTTCCAAACTGACCAGGAAGACCAAAAATCGCAATCTGGATACATATTCCTCCTGAATAATGGAGCAGTAAGCTGGAAGAGCTCTAAGCAGAGCACCGTAGTAGATTCTACAACGGAAGTTGAGTATATAGCAGCATCTGATGCAGCTAAGAAAGCCCTTTGGATCAGGAAGTTCATTACTGAACTAGGGGTGATACCTACCATCTCAGATCCAATAACTTTATTCTGTGACAATAGTGGTTCCATTGCACAGGCCAAAGAGCCTAGGTCACATCAAAGGACCAAGCATATACTCAAGCGATTTCATCTCATCAGAGGAATCAATGATACAGGTGATATAAAAATATGCAAGGTAGCAGGAGAAGACAATGTTGCTGATCCTCTAACAAAGCCGCTTGTGCAAGCAAAGCATGAGTGTCATGTTAGGTCAATGGGAATTAGGAAAATTAATGATTATACCTAGTGCAAGTGGGAGGATGTTGGAAATTGTGCCCTAGGGGCCAATCATTATGTTATGAACATTGTTGATTTATGAATTTCTTAATTATGTTATCACATTATTTGCATGTTTACTGGGATGACCATCCTTGGATAACTCATGATCTTATCCTAAATGTCCCTAGTCGGTCATCTATACGGGAGCAGAGATGAAATAAGACCAGTATGACTTTGAAGATATATAGAGATATAAATCAAAGTCATAGGGACATGTAAGTGTACAAGGTGTTGGACCAACCTGCTATAAGAGAGTTGCATGGGTTAAGTCATAAGTTTCTCTCATATACAAACCATGTCACTATGCCCTTTGACCTGAGATCATCATGGATTCCTACATGACAAACTCTCAGCTTTGACCTAGTCAAAAGTCACTTTTGACCGACTGATGATAAGGACTATGTTTGAGCTTAGTGGTTTTTCATGCGGAGGAATGTGAATGGTCAAGATAGAATTTGTCCCTCACATTCGTAAAGAGATATTACTGGGCCCCTCGATGAGTGAGTCTGAGAAATGTATGGCCATACTGTAATGGAAAGGTATTCCATTTCTATAGTCAGACTACTCAGGGATAGAGAAAGTAACGGTCAAGAACAGGAGGATGACGTTCTCTATGCCTCATCCATGACCACAATGACGTTCTCTATGCCTCATCCATGACCACAATGTCGTGTGACAAAAGGGACGTGATATGGTTGTATGAAAGGTAACATCATTCATCGATCCTCATATGATTTGGGTAGTCGTAATGTCTTGCTAGAGACCGCTTATGACTTGTGGGTCAGTATAGTAACTGGCCCACTGCCAACTTCATATTGGCCTACAGGGTCGCACACAAAATAGCCCAACACAAGCTGTGATGTTCAGATTCATTGAATCTAAGACATGTCCAGATTCAATGAATAATCTAGGGTGGATATATATATTTTATATATATATATATAAATTCGTATATATTATATAATATAAGAGATATTTAAAAGATTTAATTTATAAGGATAAATTAAATCTCTATCACTTTTGAATTTGAATTTAAATTGATATGATCTATTTGAATTTGAAATTTAAATTGATATGATATCTCAAATTTGATTTATGAGAATAAATCAAATATAATTATGTCTTATCTTTATTTTAGATTAAATGAATAGGTGAATTAAATCTGTGGGACGGATTTAATATAAACCATATTTATTTAATTAGTTTCTTATCAAATTATGCAATATATGATATTGTATTAATTTCAGAATTAATATAAGATTAATTCCGAAATCCAACTCAATCAGAACACCGATAACATCCTATATATTTGACATTAGGGGCTATGGTTTTGAGAGAGAGTGACAAGGGGGGTGCAAAAGGTTTGCAGATAAGAAACGACCAAATAGAGACAGTGAGGACGGATTCTTTAGAAAGCCCTTGAGGGACAAGAGGCGCTAGCACGTCGTTCGTGGTTGGAACGCTGTTCGTGTGGATACCGGTAGAGGAAGCCGATCTGAGTCGTCGACTTCTTACGATCGACAATAGACCACCAGCGGCGAAGAGAAGCTGTGGGCGTCGCATCTGATAACTCTAGAAACGCTCAGGTATTGACCATATAGATATCTGAACGTCAAAAAATCGAAAAAAAGCTTCCAGTCGTGACTGACAACCCCAGAGACTACCCGTCGTGACTAGAAGCTGAGGATGTCGCGACTGAAAACTCGATAGACTACAAGTCGCGACGAGTAGATACTGAGGTCGCGATCGTAATTCGAATACCAAAGGTAACAGTTCTTATTACTTGACTTAAACACACTCGGTAGATCTGGGAAGGGAATGGAAAAAACTTTAAAGTTAATTTGCGCTGCGTGTCTTCCAATTCCCTTTATATGATTGGTTGGTTGAACTTGGATGATATTTATGATGATGATGATGGTTATATAGTTGTAACTCCTTGTATTTTATGTCATAAAAATATGCATGTTAGATATATTTCTTAAGGATAATTAATGGTTAGCTCACATATCATGATAACATGTTAAGCATTGTAGTCAAACATATATGATGTTATAGTTTATATATCTTGCTATTGAGATTTTTTTTGAAATCTCATTATTTCTATATAAATGACCATGTTATAGGTGTTGAACCATCAAGAGAAAAAAATTTAAATATAGATCATTGAACTTTTAACGTGGTATAATTATGGCGTTATGCATTGTGAAGTACTTTAGTAAGCTTTAGTATATATGTTATATGGAGGCAGAGACCATGTGATGTTATTTTGAATGCCCTGTGGGACAAGTTATGATATGAAATTGAGTATGATTAAAGTTAAGATAAAAAGTTTTAATTAGACACTAAAAATATTTCATTTTGTTAAATTTTTAATTTAATATAATTTTTTAAAATTAAAGATAAAATCTAAAAGATGTAACTCGTGCCATGAGGCAGTGAATTCCATCGACATTTTGAGATAGCAAATAAAAGAATTTACCCACGAGATTTTCTACAACGTCCCTATCTTAACTGAACATAAACCCGATCTTAAATCGGTGTTACCTTCTAGTAGTGCATCTTCATCCTCTCACCCTCACCTTCCAATCCGTTGAAGCGCGACATGGAAATAGAGAGATCGCCGCTTGCAAAACGTATGAGTAAAATAGAGAGAACATTCTGATTTCCTACGTGGTTCAACCATCTTATAACATATCATCAATTGCCACCACGTTTGGATCAAAATCGCACCCAACAATTGATTCTAACCTTAAAATTTCTGAAATTCCAGCCACCAGCTTCGTCTATTGCTGCATCAACTGTAACTTCCGGAGACAGAACAGGAACTGTGGGAGGATTAGCGATTGGGTTAGGGATTGTGGGGTTACTGTTGATTCTGGTTTTGGGGCTGTGGGATTTTAGAGTGGCTATGTCTAAGGATAGATTGGTGAGGTGGTGGTCGGAGATGAAGAGAATAAGAAGTAGAGCTTTGTGAAGGAGACGAAGGGATTGAAGGAAGCGGAGGCGAAATTGATGGTGAATGTCTAGGATTGTTTGGATAATTATAGGGTTTTTGGTATGAAGAATTGGGATAAGCCACAAATGGGTTTGATTAGAGTTGATTGATTCTTGTGTCTGTGTACAGAGGGATCTATGCGTTCAAGAAGATGAAGTGGAATGCTTACCAAGAGCTCAAGACCTTACATTAGGTAACTATAATTAATTTTCCAATTCACTTGCATATTACTAGCTTTTCCATTATTTGTATGTTTTCATCTGATTTTGTTGTGCAAGTCGATGAGTGAGAAGATGGTCGTGGCCTGGTGGGTGGGTGAGTGGGTTGCCGGCGAAAGCGAGAACAAGGAGAAGCTTGGGGGCTGTGCGGGTGAATTACTGTGTATACTTGTTTTTTTTCTTCTAATTTTGCCTCCTGGATAATGAGTCATTGTATTGAATGCTAATGGGGAGTTGATACATGTAACATATTAGTCAAACAAACATTTAACGGTGAAATTTAACATTCGATAATGAACAAGCTACGATTTGTGAATTTCTAGAGTAACATTATGCCAAAAAAATTTCTATATATTCAGCCCTTCTGAGTAAAAAATTCAGAGTTAAATTTCCCTTCAAATGAGATTCGAATAGTCTTCCTATTTCAATATTTAACATTTCCATAAAACTTTCCAGAGATAATGAAACTCCAATGGTCAGTAATAGATTTGAACATCTCCTCTGATTAGAGAGCTATAGATTCTTTCTTCTTTTTTTTCCCCAAGAGAGCTATAGATTCAAATCCTACTCCCAAAAGCAAAAACCAAACATGGAATAACTCGATCTATATATATGGTATTTAAATGTTTCTTTCCTTCTATAATATAGAACCCAATGCAGTCACGACTAAAGGCCACAACAATCTTCTTCGGAAAAAAAAAAAAAGAGAGTAGATTACACTTTTGGAACGATGCAATACAACAACTGAAGCTTTAGCCTTGTTTTTAGAGAACCCAAACCCACACATACTGAAACAATAAGCCTCTGTTTCAGTACACACATCCAGGGCACATGCAACAACCATCAAGCATGGTTTTTGACAAATCTTCCATCAAGAAACTTTAATCTACATCTATCTTCACTTAATCGATGATTTCCCTTCCATTAGCTTCAGTTTCAATCACTTCTCTCACCCCAAAATAACAAAAACCAAAGAAACTGAGGATGGAAGGGAGTTTAGGTGACTTACCTTGGTCTAGATCATCACTAGTGTGTGGACTCCGGCCTTTCCTTCTCTGCTTCTTCCTCCTCTGGCCATGGGCTTCTCTGGTTCTCTCAGACTCTTGTTCTCTCTTTCTCTCTGTTTTCTCTGGTGCGGGCATCAGAAATAAGAGAAGAATGAAGGGCAGCAGGGTTTTATTGATCCCATGACCATTTTGCTCTTTAGCTGAAGTTTATTCACAATTGAGTCCTTTGATTAATATACTGAAAACCTTAAATAATCTCTAATAACTAATATTAATACTCCTCCGGTCTTCAAATATAAGATATATATAAATAACTTGATTAGATTAAAGAAGTTAATTGTTATAGTATAGTTTTCTTAAAGTAACATAATAATTTTCATTAACTTACTCCCTCATTCTCTATCTTGATTATTATTGATAAATTATCAATAGGGGTAATTTGGGAAAGGGCTAGTAAATTTGGGAAATAGATATTATATTTAGGATAAGATTAACTCCCCAATTAGATTATATATTTAAAATTGGGTGAGTACTTTATAATGATTATCTTCCTTAATTAATTTTTTTTAGAGTATAAAATAATTTCTCTAAAATTTTTAGGCCAAATGAAAGCCTAAAACTATTTTTCTTGAATTTGTTAAAAGAAGTAGGCGTTTAATTCTAGAAAATAGTTTTAAAATTACCTATAGCTCTTTTCAGTAAAGAAAATTATCCTTAAACTCTCTTATTTTCCAAAATAATCATATGCTATTGTTCTGTGCCTTTAAACATTTTTAATAATTATCTTGTTCTTCTTTTCTTTAAAATTTCACCGCTTTCTGAACTAATAAATCCTTTTTCAAGTATTTTCGCCTTAAATAATATTTTTAAACCTATAAAATACCTTAAAAATATATTTCCTATTTAGCAGAATTTTCTAGACATTTTTTCATATCTTTTGACGCCATTGGACTATGGCTGATCCCTTTGGTGGAATGGGCCTAACTCCATCAACCAGTGGGGTAACAATGGGAATAACAAGGAGTCTGGGGCAATAGTTGTAATATGCCCATTTAGTTTGAACTTCTTAGTAGGAACACTTGCAGGCGTTAATATGAGGGAGTTAGTTTATATGGAAGATGGGTAACTCCCTGAAGATATCTCTCTGGTTCTTCCTTTCTCCCTCGTTTCGTCTTCATTTGCCTTCGAGCTTCGTGTTCATGTTTTCTTCTTGTGTTTTGGCTTTGTGCTTGCGTTGGCAAAAGAGTGCTCATGTTTGGCTTCAATCCAAGTTTTTTTTAAAAAAAAAATTTGTCATTTTTTGATTTGGGTTTTGTGCTGGGACCGTGCTAATTTTTTCTTTTTTGCCTTATTTTTTTTTGGTATAACTGCTTTTGAATACCCAAATATTCTGACCTGCTTTAATGCTATATTTGTTCGCAGATATTGCTCCTTCTTCTTCTTCTTCTTTATCCTGCTGAATTTAAACTGGTATGAATTTTTTGTTATGGTTCTCCCATTTAAGGGAGGTGCGGTTTACCTTATTGTAACTTCTTAAATCTAGGGAAAATTTTATTAAAGGACCATTGTGACATGGAATTTAAAAAGCAGGAGTAAATTCCGAAACATCAATGCACACATAAGGGGCCGCAATAAGAATAAGTTTAAGTGGAAAATAACAGAAATACCCTTAACTTAAAATAAAAAAAGAGTGAGAAAAAACAAAATAAATACTGTTGGGAGTGAGATGAGGCAAAAGTGACGTTATACTAGGAGGGGACTATCTGATGCACGGAACAACGGGAACGTGAAATTTATTTTTTGTATAATTTTTCTGTTCTTATAAGTTTTTTTTTTTCAAAACTCGTCTAAAATTTAAACGACTGAGCTAAGTTTATGTATTTAATCAGTTTTTTTAAATAATTATAATATGTTAGTTTAGAAAATTACTCTAATGATTTTATTTAATCCTAAATAACCTTATTGATTATCTCCTTATTCTAAAAGTTATAACCTATTGTAGTCATTGGTGAATTTACAATTTCTTATAAATATTTTTTACAAATACTCGTGTAAAAGTAAAATAATAAGTGTTGATGTAAAAATTTAAAAGTCTTGATTTTCATGGTAACATGTTCTAATTACAAAATGACAAGTGTGAATAGGGGAATTTATAAATCCTAATATGCATTTTAACACATACTCATATACACTAATAACAAGTGTAGATATGAAAATTTACAAGTTTTAATATATACAAAATCACATATGTGGATAGATGAATTTATAAGTGGTAATACATATTTTAATAAATATGCAAAATATCATGTGTCGATATGAAAATTTTTAAGTTTTAATTTTTATTGTAATAGCTTCTGGCACACAAAAATATCATGGATATATGAATTTACAAGTGTTGATAAACATTTTAACAACTACTCATCAGAAAAATAATCAGTGTTGATAGGTGAAGTATTGAAAAACATTTCAATACTTGTTAATTTATGTAAGAGAACTTGTATCAACACATACAAATTCCCCTATTCACAGTTGTCATTTTGTACATCAAAATATGTTGCCATGATCAGCACTTGTAAATTCACTAATTACTAAAATAAGCCATAATTTTATCATTATAGAATTGTTCTAGTAGTGTAAAACTTCGTTAAATCTCTCTAAGTCTTAAATTTGATTCCTATAGGAGACCCTTATCTTAGAAAGGGTAACCACGAACCTTAAAACTAATAGGATCTAGTAAATAATATAAAACAAAAAACAAAAAATTATAGAATAAGGGCATATTCAATAAGGTTATTTAGGATTAAATAAAAGTATTAAAGTAATTTCCTAAACTAACATATAATAATTATTTAAACATTTTAAAATTTTGATTAAAACCATAAACTAACACAATCCTTAAAATTTTGGAAGTCTTGGAAAAAAACTTACAAGAACAGAAAAATTTATAAAAAAATAAATTTAACAAAATCTTAGACAAAGAAAAAATTATGCATTTAATATATACCCCTTTTTTCCCATAAGATATTCCCTCCTTGCCTAGCGTCACTTCCGCCTCATCTCACTTCCATCAGGATTTAACTCTTTTTTTTTCTCTCACTCTCTTCTTGAATTTAAGGGTATTCCTATCATTTTCCATTAAAACTTATTCTTATTTCAGCCCCTAAGGTGTGCAGTGATGTTCAAGAATTTTTTGGTCCTGATTTTCAAATAAGATGCTACAATAGCCATTAATAAATTTTTCTACCTAAAATATTTATCCCTTACTTTTCTTGACATTTTTGTCCTCGCACTTCATCTCAGTTACCCTTAACTAGGTGGGCAACATATAGATTCTTTTAGACGTGTTGCAGTTACTTACCCAGAATCTTTGCCTCACGAGCTCACGTAAAGCACATCATATAATTCTTTGTCAATCTCAAAAGCCGAACCAGAAAGAAAACGGAAGAAAAACATAATATATATATAGTGTGTGTGTATATTAACATATTAAGAAGACTTTCCCTTTCACAATATCTCGTCGTTCTTTTCTTCTTCATCATACATTATAATAATTGATAAAGTTGAATTACATTCTGGTTCTAGAGAAGATGATACAGCCTTTGTTTGGTCTTGTGATGGTGGAAATGGTGTTGGTAATGACGATGTCGTTTTGGAGTCCGATAAGGAAACTGGTGGTGAAGGGGCTTGACTTATTGAAGCAGGGAAGAGGGCCGTTGGTGACCAAGACGGTGGCGGCAACCATGCTTGTGGTGTTTGGCTCGACGCTTTATACGTTAACCAATATTCAAAAGCGCGTTCATGAAACCGGCGTTCTTAGCCATACCGATGAAGTTGTCATAGCTCAACGTCTCTTGGAAGCTTCTCTTATGGGTAAACAAACACGCTTTATTTAGTTTTTCTGATTCCTCACCACAACAAACCCCCACCCCCCCAAACCCCCAACAACACAAAATAATACTTTCTCCCTATGGTAAAAATGAACAAGTTAGTAGTTAAAAAGTTTATTTTAGTTTATCTCAATCTATTTTTTTTCTCAATTTATAATTTTTTTAAACTATTATTAATAATTTCACATATTAAAGAGATTTTTGTCTAGAGTAGTTCTAATGCAAATATTTAATGATGTTATTTTAGAGAAATTAACATATATTTTTTATAAATAACTAATTTTTTTAATTTCTATTTATTAGTTTATCTAACTCTTATATTAATTATATTTTACTTTTCAATTTTTTGGTGAACTTGTTTTTGTTAAGTTTTAAAAATAACATGGATAACGTGTTCATTCAATTTTGACATAATCAAGTCAAAATTCAAAAAGAGAGTCAACATATTTACCTTTTCATTTTCAAAAAACAATTGTGTAAGTTTCAAAACTTTAAAAAGAAATTCATGTACTTCAAAAAAAATATCCACAGACAACTCCTAGAAACTACTCTCAATTTTTTTCTGAGTTTCAAAACTTAAAAAGAAAAAAGAAATTCGTACCCTTCATAAATACAACTCCTATAAACCAATCTTGTACAAATAAATTTGTGCTACTAGTAAGCAATTGGATCAAATTAAATGAAATAAACTTCATTTCTCTTAAATACGTTTTGTCAATGAAAAAAATTTATAAAAATTGCTTTTATTTAAGCCTTAACAATACTGAAATATAAATCAATGATAATATTGTATTAGTTGATCAAATCGTCAAATTTGTTATTATCATTCCTTCATATATGTCATATTCATGAACTTTTTTTGTGACAATCAATATAAACACACACGCACACAAATACGTTATTGATACATATTCATGAGACTACTGAACATGCAAATATAAGGACAATCAATTTTGCTTGTAGGGTTCTCTCTATTCCTTGGATTGGTGATAGACAGACTGCATTACTATCTAAGGGAGATTACTACTCAGAGGAAAAGCTTGGAACAAGAAAAGATATTCAACCACAATCATGAACAACCCACGAGCAAAAGGTCACAGGAAACAAAGAAGCCAAAGGTTAAGTAACTGGAAAAAAAATAGGTATAACTAATTCCACATTGCAATTTATATGTATGTGTGTGTGCGTGTTACTGCAAGTTTGTGAATGATCACTACATGAATAAACGAGTGATGTTGCACCATGAAGTTTGTTTATTTATGCTGTTATTTCACCGTTAAGGGAGAGAAACAAATAAATGTATGGAACGTAGCAAATGTGTCCTTGCAATTGTGTAAAATATGACTATTTTATGATGTAATTTATGTTTCATGATTTTTTTTGGATAACAACAATAATATTAATAAATATTAAAATATGACATTCCAGCTTGAAATTCATATAAATAAAATGTATATGAATTTCAAGATGGAAAAGTCCATATATGCTTAAGGCCAGTGGGAACAGGATTATTAATATAAGAGTGAAAAAAAAGATAATTAAAACTTTTTTTTTTTGAGTTACAAAATCGATCAATAATTAAATTGACAGCAAACTTTTCAACAATAAAATTAGAAAATAAAAATGATTATAGTACTTGAAACTTGTAAAGGTGTAAAAGTAGAAGAGATATAGTGATAATATTACACGCAAAAATTATAACACATGTAAACAATATTCCATTCAATAATTACTTGATTTATTAATTATAATAATTATCAGCAATTCAAAGAATTAAATTTTGTGTAATGAATGATAATAATGATCAACAAAAAACATAAAAAGTACAAAAAGTCACATAATAAGTCATGTATAATGTAATATATAGGGTTAAAGTGCATTTTAGTCTCCAAAGTTTTTACTAAAGAGCTATGGGCATCAAGAAATTTTTGAAGAGGCAATGTTGCCGTACCCTGATGAACTGAAATAGTCAACTGTTATTTGACTAATTATGTTGAGATGGTATGTCCACATAGCATCCACCTCACTTTTTTCCAAGTCTTATTTTTTTTTTTTACCAACGTATTTTTTCAATTTAAATTTATAAGTTAAAAAAATTGAATAATGGAGTTTGATGATCGAGATTTGCGAAAGCAGATGAACCCTACAAAATGCCATCATCTCCTTTTCTTGACTCCCAATCTTTCTTCACCATTGTGATCTGCGTCAAACCTTCCTGTTTTACATCTTCCATTGATGGGAAACTCACTAATTAGAGGGTTAAGCAATTGTCGGGTTCTTCATCCTTCACCGTTGGCCCTCCTCTGTGATTTTGTTGGTTCTTCCACTATCGTTCTTGTCACATCCCATATTTTTAAGGCTAAAAGAATAGTATTAACATTGTTGACACAATATATGAGGTTGAGTCAAAACTGGGACATAAATATAATTTTCACAATGTGGCAGGCCAATAGGGTTAATTTTGAAAAAATGTATGAAAATTCTAGAAAATGAAAAATAATATATTAAGGCCTATTTGAGGTGATAAATAATAAAAATATCCCTAGAATAAATTTTAAGAAATTTTTAGATATTTTGCTAAATATAAACTATTTAGTCAGATTTAATTATTTAAACTATTAGGAGACCTCAAAAAATTAAGAAAAGATAGGGATAATATGCTTTAGGAATTATAGGACATTTTATAAGTGAATTTATTCCCAAAAGGCCCCTAGTTAAATTTTAGAGGAATTTAAATGCAAGTTGAGCCAATTAGGGATTTTATGTTGAGAAATTTCAAATAAATACCTATAGGGGTAGATAAATTCCAAAAAAATTATGGGTTTTTTCTATAATTAGTATGATATAATTTATTGGACATAAGTCTTTTATTAACTCAAGAACTACAAAAAATTAATTCCTAAGGTTAGATAATATGAATTAAATTGGTTTATTTTTATTTTACCATCGATAAAATTATGATGGTAGTAAAGAGAGACTCAATTGTATGATAAAAATGTAAAAAATTTATTATGGGCCAGATAAAAATTAATTACAGAGCTTAGGACACTGGAATTATAAAATAGAAATTTATTTTGGTATAAAGTGCACTAAAATAATCTAGCCTTTTGATTGGACCAAGTATGGCGCCATTTGCTTTATTATGAATTGTGAGGATTTTAACTTGATAAATTAATTTAATTTAGGATTATTTTTTGTAGGAAAAAGTTGCAAGAAGCCATTGAATTTTAACACATAAGCTTTGTAATTTAGTGGAACTTGGAGGTTAAACTAATTTCTCATGGTCTATAAATACGACCCTCTCACTATTGCATCTTTCAACAGCCTAGGAAACCTCTTGTAACATTATTTCTCAACCTTTCAAGACAAGGAGAAGCTAGCTATCTTGGGTAATTAGCTTGGATAAAATGTTAATTTATGTTTCCAATCTCCTATTTGATGTTTTACCTAGTTAAATTGTGATTTAGGTGGTTGAAAAATTGAGATATCGCTATGGATACATGCTGTCCCACGGCTAGAAAAAAGGATTTCTACACCAGTTTAAAATGGCATTCTACATCGCACATATAACCGGTGTAGAAATGAACCGTGTAAAAAGTGAGACATTTTACACCGGTCACAAGACCGGTGTAGAATGTATACTTTTTTAAACCGGTCTACATTTTAAAGCGGTTCACATTTACATCCGGTGTATTATTTTATAACATCTATACCGGTTGAATATTGGGACGGTATAGATTATTCAAATGTTAACACCGGTTGAATATTGGGACGGTGTAGATTATTCAAATGTTAACACCGGTTGAATATTGGGACGGTGTAGATTATTCAAATGTTAACACCGGTTGAATATTGGGACGGTGTAGATTATTTAAATGTTAACACCGGTTGTATATACGTCCGATGTAGATGTTATTAAATTTATGTTTAATATATTTCGTTGGCCTGAAACTTCATAAATAAATTGCCCAAATATACAACTCAAAGGGCATGATCATCGATCATCAGTTCAAGATGCCAGAGACATATATAATTCAATTGCTCATTATATTATTCATTTAATAAAATTCAATACAAAAATGCTACAATTTGAACAGAAAATTAGAAAAAGGTATTCAGTGAAAGACAAATATATACTATTGAGAAGGAAGGAATTGAACAAAAAACTCTGTCCACCGATTACGCAGGTCCTCAATATCTTATTTAGGAAATGGATCAGGTTGATCAAACATCTAAAATATGAAATCAAAATCAAAGAAATTAAGGCATTACTAATATAGATTAGATTGGAAATTAAGAAATATGAAATCATTAAAAATATAATTTTACCTCCTCAGTTAGGTTAATCATATTTGACAAGATAATATTGACCATGTGTCTAACTATGTAGAAACTGCACAAGTTGCTTTCTCTGGGTTGCCTTCGACTCTGTAATATTAACAAGATAAAAATTATTTCTCATCATCAAAACGGGGAACCTAGCTAACACCTAATATATACGTTTATTACCTTCGGTGTGTGATCCATTCAGGGTCCCTCACCAAGTTAGCGTGCTTAAGACTCCTTGCAACTACGAACGTCCTCATAGCCCTATGACCAAAGTTATAAAGTTACTAACCCATTTATCACAAAGATCATTGTGTATAGAAGAAAACTCACGTACGTGTTCATGATCTTCTTGACATCAACCAATGGCTTGTAATTGAGGGAGCATAAGAAGAAAACTTTATAACTATGCTTACAGAGGATGACCAATTGCCAATGATTGCTGTAGAGATTAATCAAAAGAGAATGAGTATTATAATTAAGCAAATACAAAACTAGTATGAAATAAAATGAAATATTATTATTCTTACTCCTGCATATATGGTGCGAAGAAACAATCAATATTGATTTCACCGAGCCTCCTTGAAATGTATGCAAGCCTCAAAGATTGAGAGGTCCCTTTTGCATAAATCTGATATGGGCATAGGAATTCGAACTTGCCTTGTTTGCCCTTGGAGGAAACCAACTCAGCTTGCATGTACCTACAGGTAATGCATACACGACATTAGTTGTAAGACTTGAACTTTGTTATTACATATATTTACATTTAAATTATACTTACATAAAAAATACTTGGATGCAGTCGGAGGTCAGTTCTTCCGTGGGAGTGATCAGAGATTTGACGTCCGCATGGTCAAGGAAGGCTGGTGCCCCCATGTCGCCCACAACTGAATCCATAGGCAACGCGTCCACATGGAATGTTTTGTCATATGCCAATAGGATCACACGTTGCATGGCATTCAAAGTGGGAAGGGTGGGAAGTTGGTGTAGGGAATTGGAAGACACGCAGCGAACATTAACTTTAAAATATTTTCCATTCCCAGCCAGGATCTACCGAATGTGTTTAAGTCAAGGAGAAAGAAGTGTTACCTTCGGTATTCAAGCTTTGGTTGCGACCTCCGTATCCACTAGTCGAGACTCTTCGCCTCTGGAACTTTAAGTCGCGACCTTCTCAGCTTCCTATCATGACCTGTCGCCTCTGGAGTTTTCAGTGGCGACCTACTTAGCTTCTAGTCGCGACCTGTCATCTCTAGAGTTTGCCGTCGCGACTTCCTCTGCTTCTAGTCGCGACCTGTAGTCTCTTTTCGGATTTCTGACGTTCAGAAGCCAATTTAGTCGCGACCTCTGTGTCAACTGGTCACGACCTCGTCGTACCTGGTGCTCTTTTCTCGTTCGCAAGAAGTCGACAACTCAGATCGGCTTCCTCTACCGGTATCCACACGAATATCGTTCCAACCACGAACGACGTGCTAGCGCCTCTTGTCCCTCTAGGGTTTTCTCAAGATTCTGTCCTCACCGTCTCCATTCCGGCAGTTTCTTATCTGCAAACCTTTTGCACTCTCCTTGCCCCTTTTTTTCTCTTGTGTGTTGTGTCTGTTGTGTGTGGAACCCTAGCTCCTAATGTCAAATATATAGGATGCTATCGGGGTTCTAATTGGGCTGGGCTTCAGAATTAATCTTATATTAATTCTGAAATTAATACAATATCATATATTGCATAATTTGATAAGAAACTAATTAAATAAATATGGTTTTTATTAAATCCGTCCCACAGATTTAAATCACCTATTTATTTGATAAAGATAAGACGGAATTATATTTGATTTATTCTCATAAATCAAATTTGAGATATCTTATCAATTTGAATTTCAAATTCAAATAGATCATATCCATTTAAATTCAAATTCAAAAGTGATAGAGATTTAATTTATCCTTATAAATTAAATCTTGCAAATATCTCTTATATTATATATAATATATAAATATAAATTTATATATATAAAAAATATATAAATTCACCCTAGATTATTCATTTAATCAAGATATGTCTTAGATTCAATGAACCTGGACATCACAGCTCGAGTTGGGCTATTTTGTGTGCGACCCTGTAGGCCCATATGAAGTTGGTAGTGGGCTAGTTACTATACTAACCCACAAGTCGTAAGCGGCCTCTAGCAAGACATTACGACTACCCAAAATATATAAGGATCAATGAACGATGTTACCTTTCATACAACCATATCACGTCCCTTTTATCACACGATATTTCGGTCAAGGATGAGGCATGGAGAACGTCATCCTCCTGTTCCTGACCATTACTTTCTCGATCCTTGAGTAGTCTGACTATAGAAATGAAACTACCCTTCCATTACAGTATGGCCATATATTTCTCAGACTCACTCATCGAGGGGCCCAGTAATATCTCTCTACGAATGTGAGGGACAAATTCCATCTTGACCATTCACATTCCTCCGCATGAAAAACCACTGAGCCCGAACATAGCCTTTATGATCACTCGGTCAAAAGTGGCTTTTGACTAGGTCAAAGCTGAGCGTTTGTCATGTAGGAATCCATGATGATCTCATGTCAAAGGGCATAGTGACATGGCTTGTATATGTGAGAAGCTTATGACTTAACCCATGCAGCTCTCTCATAGCGGGTCGGCCCAACACCCTGTACTCTTACATGTGCCTATGACTTTGATTTATATCTTTATATATCTTCAAAGTCATACTGGTCTTATTTCATCTCTGCTCCCGCATAGATGACCGACCAGGGATATTTAGGATAAGATCATGAGTTATCCAAGGATTGTCATCACAGTAAATATGCAAATAATGTGATAACATAATTAAGACATTCAAAAAACAGTAATGTTTATAAGACAATGATTGGCCCCTAGGGCACAATTTCTAACAGTTGGTTGGGGAATGAGGCGACGTGATCCGAAACAAGATGCTTTTGCCACAATATGAAAGTCCCTTTTGCTTGGCTCACTGTCTTCACCTCATCAGCGGGAATTAGGACAAGAGCATCTCTAATTAGCACGTCTTCAACTGTCACCCTTAATTGATCGTCTTGAATTTGGATGTGATGAACAGTTGCCCCTAGGCTATGGATGGAGCCATGTTCCACTAAGCGTCTAAGAGGATCCTCCACATATAGATCACAATGTTCTGCATCCTCTGATAGCGGCAAGCAACAGCTCCCCTTAATGCTTGGACGGGCTGTAATTGAGGGCGAGAGGGGATCAGTTGGCTCTTGCTGCCTTGATGTCATCATAGACAACATTTCTTCCTTGATCTTTGCCAACCCCTCTTGTAATCGCGCCTCAATTGAAGCTTCTGCTTGTGCCCTAGCCTCTATCCAAGCCTCTACTTTAGCCTCTACCCTTATGGTAGAGAGCAAGGATTCCAACTCTTCCCTCAGCACCACATATGGGGAATATCTTTGAGATGTTCCAAAGTAATCTCTTATACCCACACCTCTTCCAACTCCCCTGACACGGCCCCCATGTTCTTGTTTCCCAGTGGCAACAATCAAGATGTCATTCCTACCATCTGACTTAAAGGATCCATGGGACTCTTGTTGTTTAAGATCACTCTATAACATAGAAAGAACAAACATAAGGAAAATGATATAATTATAGTCTACTAAAACAAAATAATGCAAGTAGTTCTTACAATTTTTTCAGCAATCATGCGAGCATTGTCGATTGTAAATATTCCGCTCTGTCTTTGGCGAGCGTACAACCATTTTTCTTCGCGACGTATCAGAGAGGGGGGTCAAGTAGAACACTAGGATCCGACCCAGCATTTTCTTCTAGCCTATTCCTCTTGGCCCCCAACAACTCTCTTTCTGCCTTCGCATAATCCCTCGAGACATTGTGTGGGGGCAATCATTCTTGAGGGCGTATTCAATCGCTTTTGCCCTTTTTTCCTACAAGACATGAAGTAGTTAAAATCAATACATATGATATTCTAATACATTTTCTGCCAATACATACAAAAGGATACACTAACCATTGCTGCTGGCGTGGTCCGAATCCTAACAAATTCTTCCCAAGCAGCTTCGTCAATGAATTGATAGCATGGAGAAGGTTGAGGATGACCACTTCTGTCCCGTCCATGCACATACTGACGAGCTAGTTTTGTCTTGAATGCCCTCCAACTCTCAGCGCAATAAGACAACGTCTTCTTCTTCAAGACCTCATTGTTGGGAACATCATAAGTGAGCTGCAATGATTGCCTTTGAAAGTAGAGTAATCAACAAACAGTTATATATTTTGTATTACTTTGCATACAATATTAGATAGTTCCTATACCCGGATAGTATCCCAAATTTGATTCTTCAAGAGATCATCCACAGCATCCTAAGTCAAATAGGTGATGCTAGGCTTGTTGCGTGCTAGGAGGCTGACAAAACTTACGTACTTTGCCCTGTGTTCACCAGTTGGGTTCCAATTTCTGTCAAACTCTATCGGAAGCAGTTTCCCCTCTTTCCTGTCCTTCATAATATCTTTCAAACGAGTCGCACTTCTGCCCTTCCTTTGCATAGTATCGCTTAGAGCATCGCTAGCCTCAATCTGAGTAACTCTATCCCCTATATTCCTATATACGCATTTATCAGGAAAAATAGAAAACCTAGATTAAACGAACATAAAAAGGGCGAAGCACGTACACACAGGAAAATAAGTGCAGAGAACACGTACACAGAATAGCAGAACGAAAGAGACAATAGAGAAGAACAACTGAGCACGGAGAAGCCTCGCGAAAACCACAGAGCACGACGAGCGGAGATATGACAGAGTACGTGAGAAATGAGAATGATGGTCGCACCAAGGGGCGGGCTTAAAAAATGTATATAAACATTTTATACTGGATATAAATTATTCTAACCAAGATAACAATATAACCGATGTAAAATTGATACATTTTACACCGGATAAAGTATAAAACGGTGTAAGAAATAACACCCAATAAAGTATAAATCGGTGTAAAATCAACCTATAATTTATTTACCAAATTGTCAGTAGTAGACTTTTTGAAGGGAATTGGAAGACACGCAGCGAAAATTAACTTTAAAAATTTTTCCATTCCCTGCCAGGATCTACCGAATGTGTTTAAGTCAAGGAGAAAGAAGTGTTACCTTCAGTATTCGAGCTGTGTTCGTGACCTCAGTGTCTACTAGTTGTGACTCTTCACCTCTGGAGTTTACAGTCGCGACCTACTTAGCTTCTAGTCTCGACCTATCGCCTCTGGAGTTTTCTGTCGTGACTTCCACAGCTACTAGTCGCGACTTGTAGCCTCTGGAGTTGTCAGTCGTGACTTTCTCAGCTTCTAGCTGCGACCTGTCGTCTCTTTTTGGATTTTTGATGTTCAGATACCTATTTAGTCTCGACCTCTGTGTCAACTGGTCGCGACTTCGTCGTACCTAGTTCTCTTTTCTCGATCGTAAGAAGTTGACAACTCAGATCGGCTTCCTCTACCGGTATCCACATGAATAGCATTCCAACCACGAACGACGTGCTAGAGCCTCTTGTCCCTCTAGGGCTTTCTCAAGAATCCGTCGTCACCGTCTCTATTTTGGCAGTTTCTTATCTGCAAACCTTTTGTACTCTCCTTGCCCCTTTTTCTCGTGTGTAGAACCCTAGTCCCTAATGTCAAATATATAGGATGCTATCGGGCTTCTAATTGGGCTGGGTTTCAGAATTAATCTTATATTAATTCTGAAATTAATACAATATCATATATTGCATAATTTGATAAGAAACTAATTAATAAATATGATTTTTATTAAATCCGTCTCACAGATTTAATTCACCTATTTATTTAATTTAAAATAAAGATAAGACAGAATTATATTTGATTTATTCTCATAAATCAAATTTGAGATATCTTATCAATTTAAATTTCAAATTCAAATAGATCATATCAATTTAAATTTAAATTCAAAAATGATAGAGATTTAATTTATCCTTATAAATTAAATCTTGCAAATATCTCTTATATTATATATAATATATATATAAATTATCCACCCTAGATTATTCATTGAATCTGGACATGTCTTAGATTCAATGAATCTGGACATGTCTTAGATTCAATGAATCTGGACATGTCTTAGATTCAATGAATCTGGACATGTCTAGATTCAATGAATAATCTAGGGTGGATATATCTCGTGTTGGGCTATTTTATGTGTGACACTGTAGGCCCATATGAATTTGGCAGTGAGCCAGTTACTTTACTAACCCACAAGTCGTAAGAGGTCTCTAGCAAGACATTACGACTACCCAAATCATATGATGATCGATCAACGATGTAACCTTTCATACAACCATATCACGTCCCTTTTGTCACACTATATTTTGATCATGGATGAGGTATGGAGAACGTCATCCTCCTGTTCCTGACCGTTACTTTCTCGATCCCTGAGTAGTCTGACTATAGAAATGGAACTACCCTTCCATTACAGTATGGCCATATATTTCTCAGACTCACTCATCGAGGGCCCCAGTAATATCTCTCTACGAATGTGAGGGACAAATTCCATCTTGACCATTCACATTCCTCCGCATGAAAAACCACTGAGCCTGAACATAGCCTTTATGATCACTAGGTCAAAAGTGGCTTTTGACTAGGTCAAAGCTGAGCGTTTGTCATGTAGGAATCCATGATGATCTCAGGTCAAAGGGCATAGTAACATGGTTTATATATGAGAGAAGCTTATGACTTAACCCATGCAGCTCTCTCATAGCGGGTCGGTCCAACACCCTGTACTCTTACATGTGCCTATGACTTTGATTTATATCTCTATATATCTTCAAAGTCATACTGGTCTTATTCCATCTCTGCTCCCGCATAGATGACCGACCAGGGATATTTAGGATAAGATCATGAGTTATCCAAGGATGGTCATCACAGTAAACATGCAAATAATGTGATAATATAATTTAGAAATTCATAAATCAACAATGTTCATAACACAACGATTGTCCCCTAGGGCACAATCTCCAACACTTTTTACACCGGATAGCACTTAAGACCAATTTTTATTTTGTAGTTATTTTTTTAAACTCCTTCATCATATATATCATCCCATCCCTTCACGTCACAACTGTAATATCCCAAATTTTCTGAACTGATTTGTATGTACAGATTGAATAAAATATATGTGAGATTTTTCAGGAAAAGATGTGGTCATTTTATGCAAAGAAAGGGATTAAATTGAAAAAGGAAGAAAAGGCAAGGACTAAAGTGAAAATATAAAAGGGTTTAAGGCCCAAAAGAAAGGTAGACAAAAATATAGGGTCTTTAAGTATAATTTTGAAAAGTTGAGGACATAGAGGTAATTTATGGTAAATCAAGGGGTAAAAGTGTAATTATGGGAAATTTGGACCGAAAATAGGCCAAAAATGACCGTGTTCTGATCGGACCCAAATTTTTTCAGTGGATAGAGAAAATTATTCCGGGTTGTTTGACGCAACACAGAATTTTGATTTGAGATCCCGAAAAATTGATATAAATTTCTGAAGTTAGATAAAGTTATTACAATATTTTTCGGATCTCAAAATCAGATGAGATTTTTCAGTAAATTCCTAGAATTAATATGAGAATTTATAAAATTGACAGGATCAGAAAAGGAATCCTGTAGAATTTTTAATGAAATTTATTGTGGAATAAAATACTGATGAATATTGCCGGAAGAGATTTCTCGGGATTCATGCCATAAAGGTGGTGGACCCTGTAAAAGCCCAAAAATAGCGTCAACCAAGGCCCAATAAGACACTTGGACTGATAGGTGGACCAGTTTACAGGGAAACCCCGAAAAAGTGTGAAATTACGAAAATACCCTTGTGTTGTCCTAAGGAAACAGAAGTGAATGGAGGGCATTTTGGTCATTTTGGATATGCCAAAATGCCCATGCAAGTACAGGAGAGGTTAGTCGGAGTTAGTATATACTCTGAAAAGGTTCAAAGAGGTGTGAAATGACAATTATGCCCTTAGGTTTAATATAGTGCAAGGAAAAGCACTAAGGGTATTTTGGTCATTTTCCAAGGTATCTGAAATTAAATTTAAACCTAATATAAGAATGTCAATGGTATGTAGGATTTAAATATTGAATAAAAAATATTATGATGTCCCAAAAAACTTAGATTAAGAAAATAGTCCAGTTTACGGGAAATCGGAACGAGCCGGTACCGGATTGGACTGGATGGGACTGGATTGGACTAAAATTTTCTAGGAGCTTCCCACCATGGAAATGGCGCAAGTGTCCTATGAGGTGTCCCATGAGGTGTCCCTTGAGTGATGTCATCAAGGTGATGCAATAATTCAAAAAAGAAAAGAACTTCCAAGATTTAATCTCAAGCCTTTAGATCAAATAGTTCCCAAGATGATCTTGGCCTTCAATTTTTCCAAGATTTTTCTATAAATACCCCCCTTGGAGACTCCAAAACCGTGAGCACAAGACCTTGGGAAAACTCTTGCAAAATTTTCTCTCAAGCAAGAAGGAAGCAAGAATCTTGAAGAAACTAGTAAGGTAAGTTGCCTCCTTGCTTCTAGACTTTGTTCTCATGGTTTGTTCTTGAGTTTAAGTGGTTTTTGAGGCTTAAATATTGGGGATATGCTGCTGGAATTTCTATGTATATGTGAAAGAAATATGAGTTTTATGTTATGGATAGTTTAGACAAGCTTAAACAAGCTAGAATCAAGTGATAATGGCTTAGGAATTCAAGTATGTTTGTGAATCCAAGATCATGTTCTGTTCTGTACAGTATGAAATCACTGTTCATATGTTGAAATTTCATGGTTTTGATGCTTACAATGAGTTTAAAATGGAAAATTGTGTGGGGTTATAGTAGGGAAACAAGTATTGGAAGCATTGGAATCAAAATGAGAATTTTTAGAAAAACATAGGCCACTTTTCGGTTCTGTACAGCAGCATGAGATGCAATTGGATTCTGGAATTTTTGAATGCATATTTGTATTCTACATTGAAAATTATGTGGAAATGAACCATGAGAGTTTAGTTTAGAAAGATGTAAACATATGTCACAAAGTAGAGAAAGAAAGGGACTTAAGGAAACCTTGACTTGAAATTTGATTGGAATGAAGTGATAATTTGGTAATTGTCTTGTTATGTCTAGATTTTGATATTTGTGGGAAGGAAAGATCAATTCAATAAGGAAAGAACAAGGACTCATAAGAGGTAGCAAGAATACCTAACTATAAACTTATGTTTGTTGATTGATATGCTTACTTGTTATGCATAAAGTTTGGTTGAGCTTAGTATGTTATGTGATGATGTTTATGATGATGATGATGAGCTATGAATATGTGCAACTCCTTGCAATCTATGTCATGACAATATGTATGTTAGAGTTTGCTTATGTATGATTATGAATTAGCTCCCATTGCATGATAACATGTTAGGCATTTAATCAAGCATGCATAACCTTATAGTTTGTATGACTTGCTATTGAGATTTCCATGAAATCTCATTCCTCCCATATCAATAAATATTGCTCTAGGTGCTGGAAATTCACAAGGAGGAAGGTAAATGGGAATGAACAATGTGTATATGACTTGAAAAGCATGCCTTTAACTTAGATGATGATATATTGGTATGTATAATGTATGCTACTCACAAATCCGATCCGAGGTAGGGTACTTCCAATGATAGTTTAAGTAACTTATCTGACGATTTTTCATATGAAATTTGGCATGAACATAGATAATATCTATATCTTTAAATGGACACCAAGAACACCTCATTTGGTTAAGAACTCGAATTGTTATGATTTTTCAAAGTCAGGATTTAAAATCTGGAATAAGATAATACGACTACTCAGAGGCACTGAGGTTCATGCGCTAATTTCATATAGTAAATGAATGAGTTTTTCCGCGATATTTGGTGAGCTTAAAGTAAACGTTCTGATATTTAAGTACATAGTTAATTCTACTCAATTGGATAAGTATGGAAGGAGAAATGAATTTTTGAAAATGGGGTAAAGAAACTGGAACTTCCAGATTTACCAAATGAACAGAAATTTTCAACGAATAAACTGATTTGATCTGAACAAGAAAACCTCATTTTTCATATTTTTATAACAAATTTAAATGAAATATATTTCATTAGAAATTGGAATCACCTTATTTAAATTTTTCTAGATTTAATTATGAATTTCCAAAGTTCAGGCTGTAATCTAGAATTACCAAGTGCACAGTGGCGATGAACAGTACCCGTAAGCCTAACTTTTGGAAATTCATGTTTTTAAGGTTAAGAGGTATTCCAATGATCTAAGATACTTCCAATTGAGTATATGTAAGAATGTCATGTAAGGATGTTTACTAGAAGATGTCGTTGAAATTTAAGGATGTTGATTAGAAGAGGCCGTTGTACTGGCAGAATATGGAAGTACTATATACGCAGGTGCTGTCTAAGGAGGATGGAAGTGAGTTGACCTAGCCGGTTCATCCAGTCTTTCCTGGGTACTTACGTAGAATGGTAGTTCTCATGGGAATTACCAAATCAGTACAGTTACTTTCTGCCAGAATTTTTGGCAGGAGAGAATTAATAAAGTTAAGACTGCTTCTGTAAGTGTACTGTGAAGGGTCTAAGGAAGGATGTTTCAACAACATTCTTATAAAAACAATTATTACATCAAAATCATATATGTAATCATAACAAGAAACTTAATATTGCATGTTTAGACTACATCAAAAACAAGAAATGCATAGAAATCAATCAAAATCCACTTCTTCATTTAATTTTGGTAAACCTATTGAAAAATAAGGAATCTCATAAATAGATTCATCATTGTCAACAACCCTTTTTCCTTTGAGCGCAATAGACCATCTTTCATTTTGAGGATCAGTGATATAGAACACTTGCTTTGCTTGGTCTGCCATAATGAAAGGCTCATCCCCAAAACTTGTATTATTCAAATCATCCAGTGTAAATCCTAACCGATAGACCATAACATCGTTGTTTACATTAGCCCACTTGCATTTGAACACGGGAACTTTGAATTTGGAGTAGTCCACCTCCCAAATCTCTTCAACAACGCCATAATAAGGGATGATTGCTAATTTAGGATTGTTGTCTTTTGAACTAGAGAAATGCATAGCTTCAGCGACTAACATAACACCACTATTTTGCACGCTACTTCTATCATCTAGGGACTTCGTATAAAAGGAATACCCATTGATATCAAATGAATTCCAACAGATCACATTATGTTCAGGACCATATGCCAACCATCTAACTGTATCAGAAACACAATCCTCATTTTCAACCTCCAGTTTGAACCAATATGCAAAAGATTTGTTGTGTTCTCTAATCAGCCTTTGCTCTGTCATCCTATTTTTTTTTTCTGGACAAGATCTTTATGAACAACAATATAGTCTTGGACACTTCTCCTCATTTTCAAACTCTTTCCTGTACAATATGCAATCATTTGGGCATGCATGAATCTTTCTATAATGTATGCCTAAAGGACCTATTATTTTCTTCGCATCATAGTAGCGTTTGGGTAACTCATTTTCTTCAGGAAACATGTCCTGTAAAAACTCAAGCAATTCTAAAAAACCACTGTCACTCCACCCATATCGAGCTTTCACACTTACCAATCTCAACACCGCATTCAACAGGTTGTATTTTCTACACCCTGGGTATAGAGGCTTTTCTGCATCATTGCACATATTACCATATGCATGTGACCGCATAAAAGCATCTTCTCCAATATCAAGAATCATGTCCTCTACTCGATCATCAGTATCCATGTCATCGTCAAAGGTCTGTTCCACTTGTTCACCATGCCATATCCATACCATGTAACTCTTGCAAAACCCCTCACAAATTAGATGAGTGTAAATATCAGCAGGACTTTATTTCCTCTCATTCAAATAACTCACACAAGGACAATAAAACCTTACATTGTCATCATCACCATTCCGTTTAGCAAAATCCAAAAACTCCTTCACCCCCTCAGCATACTCAACACTTGTTCGTTTAGCATTTATTCAACTACGATCCATATTTGTGGAAGACTAAGAAACTAGAAAAATAGAAAACAAGAAACCATTACGTTGCAGCTAATGCATGGAGAGAATAAATTTTTGATTCTGGAGAGGAGTTCAAAACAAAACTCACCGTCTATGAAGAGCCGAGAAGACTTAACGCGCGAACCAGGGAAAAATGAGAGATGGAAGGCGCGAGAAATGTACCAAATAAAAGAGTATTTGGTAAAAAAAATTAAAAAAAAATATTTATTTGGTAAGAAAATATACACCGGATAAAATGTTACACCGGTGTAGATATATATACAACAGGCGTAGAGAGTATATTTTACACCGGCCACTATATATAAACCGGTGTAAAATATATCAGTTTTTTTAAGTGATAAACCACTATGTCATCAAATTTTACACAAAAATATATATATATCAGAATATATAAAAGTTGCAATCTTTTACTACTCATCAAACTCAGAGTTTTGGGAGTCATCAGATTGGGTGAGATCAACAGGATTAAAGAAGCTATCACGGGGTTGATGGCAATGAACTTCTGAGCAAAAATATCTGAAACTTGCTTTCAGTCTGTCAACTTTCTGATTCAGTTCTTCCACGGAGTCCTCTAGCCCATTGAAGCGCAGTATGAGTTCCTCAAGGTGCTCCATCAGAGTCACAACCAGGGGAGGTGGAGAAGCAATAGAAGGGTGAGGATAAGGAAGTTTGTCTTCAAAGTCATCCTTTTTTCTTTTATGGGGGTGGGAGAAGGAGGCGTGCTTGAGGAAGAGGCCATTGGAGGAGTCAGATAGATGAAAAGAAAAGAAAACAGAGATAAAGTGATTAGACAAAATGTATAGATCGATCATAGGAATGGTATACATATATATATGGTTCATGATCAATAAGAATATAGAAGAATGCAATTGGCTTTCTATCATAATGACTACAAACGTTGGGAACCGAAGAAGTGAAATGAATGGTCTGAAGAATAAAGAAAGCGGGAAAGCATAGACAGAAAACTGAAGAGACAGATAGGACGAAGCTAATCTGTACCGGGTATTTGTATTTTAAATCGGTTACTTTTAAAATCGGTGTAAAAATTTAATTCTTTTCAAATCACCGTCTCCTCAATGACCGGTTTAAAAGTGGGATTTAGATGTATAGAATATTTTGAAAAATAAACAGATCATCTCAGCAACGTATGTAGAACAAGAAACTTGTTAAACTTCATTCATTCAAATTAAACTTTACACAACTTTACATCTTGAAATCTATATAAATACAATATCATCATCTCCTCATTCTTTTCATTACATCAAAAAGGAGGTGAGGAATAGAGAAAGGCAGGTGACCCCGTTTTCACTCATCATCATCATCTTCCGAGTCAGTGTTTTGGGAGTCAGAATTGGGATCAACAACAGGATGAAAGAAACTATCATCCTGTTGATGGAGACGAACTTCACAATGAAAGGCTCTGAAACGTTCATTCATCCTCTCAACTTTCAGACTCAGTTCTTCCACTGAGCACTCCAGGGAATTAAAGCACGGGATGAGTTCCTCCAGGCACTCCACTAGTTTCAGGAGCAGGGGAGGAGGAGAAGGAACTGAAGGGTTATCATGATAGACATTTTTGTCTTCAAAATTATGTCTTTGTGTTTTGTGAGGCGGAGAAGGAGGGGTGGATGAGGAAGAAGCCATTAGAGAGTTAAGATAGAATAATAGAAGAAATGAATATAAAACAGATATCGGGGAAGGTGATCATGATGAACTACTGCGCATGTCTGAGAAGACTTGACATAAAATGGCGGGAAAGGATACAGACAGAGTTTATCTAAATCGGACTAAATATTTCCATATCGGTCACTATAACATCCTCTATAGAAAGTAAATATCTAAATCGGACTACATTTTTCCACATCGATCACGAGTAAATAGGGTGTAAATATTTCATATTATTTACAAAAATGTCACCGGTCATTTTTTAAAACCGTCTCCGCATTGACCAGTTTAAAAATGGGGATTTCGAATGCCAATTTTCCACCAGTGACCCAATCATTAAACTCAAATTTAATCAATAAAATTTTCATGTGGTTCGCACCATATATGCAGGAGTAAGAATAATAATATTTCATTTTATTTCATACTAGTTTTGTATTTGCTTAACTATAATACTCATTCTCTTTTGATTAATCTCTACAGTAATCAATGGCAATTGGTCATCCTCTATAAGCATAGTTATAAAATTTTCTTCTTATGCTCCCTCCATTACAAGCCACTGGTTGATGTCAAGAAGATCATGAACATGTACGTGAGTTTTCTTCTATACACAATGATCTTTGTGATAAATGGGTTACTAACTTTATAACTTTGGCCATAGGGCTATGAGGACGTTCGTAGTTGCAAGGGGCGTTAAGCACGCTAACTTGGTGAGGGACCCTGAATAGATCACACCAAAGGTAATAAAACTATATATTAGGTGTTAGCTAGGTTTCCCGTTTTGATGATGAGAAATAATTTTTATCTTGTTAATATTATAGAGTCGAAGGCAACCTAGAGAAAGCAACTTGTGCGGCTTCTACATAGTTAGACATATGGTCAATATTATCTTGTCAAATAGGATTGACCTAACTAAGGAGGTAAACTTGTATTTTTAATGATTTCATATTTCTTAATTGTCAATCTAATCTATATTAGTAATGCCTTAATTTCTTTGATTTTGATTTCATATTTCAGATGTTTGATCAACCTCATCCATTTCCTGAACAAGATATTGAGGACCTGCGTAATCGATGTGCAGAGTTTTTTGTTCAATTCCTTCCTTCTCAATAGTATATATTTGTCTTTCACTGAATACCTTTTTCTAATTTTCTGTTCAAATTATAGCATTTTTGTATTGAATTTTATTAAATGAATAATATAATGAGCAATTAAATTATATATGTCTCTGGCATCTTGAACTGATGATCGATGATCATGCCCTTTGAGTCGTATATTTGGGCAGTTTATTTATGAAGCTTCAGGCCAACAAAATATATTAAATATAAATTTAATAACATCTACATCGGACGTATATACAACTGATGTTAATATTTAAATAATCTACACCTTCCCAATATTCAACCGGTGTTAACATTTGAATAATCTACACCTTCCCAATATTTAACCGGTGTTAACATTTGAATAATCTACACCGTCCCAATATTCAACCGGTATAGATGTTATAAAATAATACACCGGATGTAAATGTGAACAGCTTTAAAATGTAGACCAGTTTAAAAAAGTATACATTCTACACGGGTCTTGTGATCGGTGTAAAATGTCTCACTTTTTACACGGTCTGTTTCTACATCGATTATATATACGATGTAGAATGCCATTTTAAACTGGTGTAGAAATCCTTTTTTCCAGCCGTGGGTTATGTTTATTGGAGGTATAATTAATATTTAATAGGTTTAAATTGTGGCTTGAGCTTGTAAATTAAAAATGAGTATTTTTTGTTAGAACCTTAAATTGGAGAAATTGGGGATTTTGATCAAATTGAAAAATTGTGGATTACTTGATAGTTCAAATGAGTTATTGAAATTTAGGAATGATAGGATTTAATATTGAAATGAAGATTTAGATATTGTGAGTGGTGTAATATCCCTAATTTTCTGTATTGATTTGAATGTACAGATTAAATGAAATATATGAATTATTTTTCAGGAAAAAGATGTGGTTATTTATGTAAAGAAAGGGATTAAATTGAAAAAGAAAGGAAATGAAAGGACTTGATTGCAATTATGGAAAGGTTAAGGCTAAGAAGGAAAAGTAGACAAAAATGTGGGGTCCTTAAGTGTAATTTTAGCTAAATAAAGGGGCTTAATTGAAAAGAAGAAAAGCTTCCGGGGCAAAAGTATAATTATGAAAACCTGGACCAGAAATAGGCAAAAACAGTGATCGTATTCCGATCATCCCCATATTCCACCAGTAGATAGATCAAGTGACGCCGGGTAATCCAGCTTAATACAGGAATTTTTCAAGACTCCAGATAGCCAAAATTGATCTGATAGTCTAAAAGTTATAAAAATTCCTACCGGATATCCTAGATTTCAGATATAAGTGAGAAATTACAGGATGATGCGTCCTGATAGGGCGGATGTCAAAAAACTGGCAGAATACCGATAGGAGGTCTGTAGGAAAAGTTATTCACAAATTAGTAAATACAAACGGGAGTGTGAGGCCTCCGGGGATCCGATTAGGGAATTTATCGGTATTTAAAAAGGGACTGAATGAGTTCGGATGACCTCAGTTAGATGAATGTTATAACCCACAGGGATGCCTGAACACAGTAGGCCAGTGTATCTGGTAAAAGGACCCGGTGTCCAGGGATGTGTATTAACGGTGTATAATAGCTAAAATACTCGATGAACATAGACAGGGGAAGATTCCTCGTAATACGTGCCATAAAGGTAATGGACCCTGAAAGGCCCAATAACGACGCCATTAAAGGCCCAGTAAGACCCTTGGACTGATAGGTGGGCCAGTGTTCAGCAGAACCCCGGAAAAGTGCAAAATTACGAAAATATACCTGTATTGTACTAAAGGGTAGTAGGTGTATGAAGGGCGTTTTGGTCATTCTGGATAGGCCTAGAAGCCAAGACATACACAGGTGAGGTTAACCAGGGTCAATATATGCCCTGACAGGGTACAGAAAGGTGTAAAATGACGATTTTACCCTTAGGGTTAAGATAGTGCAAGAAAGGGCACCTAGGGGTATTTTGGTCATTTCGCAGGGGATCTGTAATTGAGTTTAGACCTAGTATAAAAGTGTTAATGATATAAAGGACCCAGATACTAAATTTAAAATCAGAAGACATAATATGGATTTTTAGAAAAATTGGATTCAGAAAACAGTCCAGTTTTCGAGGAAACCGACCGGGCCGGTACCGGATTGGACTGGAAAGCTTCCAGAAGCTTCTTGGCTCCCTCAAATTTTGCCATGTGAAGAATGTGAGGGGTGAGGTGTCCCCTTAGGTGTCTCTTGATGATGCAGTAAAAGGGAATAAAGAAAAATAGGAAATTCTGAAAAAACCAGGGCCACAAGTTCATATGGCTTCAAAATTACGAAAATACCATCCATCAAAACTATAAATACCCCTCCTTGCTCTTCATTCATCACGGATCCAAGCATATTTAGAGAGATAAGGAAGTTCTTGAGAGAGAAAGTGAGAAAAAGAAAGAAGAAAGGAAGTTCTGGCGGAGTTGAAAGCAGTACAGAGATTCTAGATGTCTGCTAAGTTTTTAAGGTAGTAACTAATCCTAGCTTTTATGTAATGACTTTGTGATTTGTTGTGCTATTGTTTGGTTGGATTGTTATCTTATATGTTATGCTTGAAGATCTATTATAATGCTATGATCATATGTTATTGAATATGGAAGCACGCAGCATACTTATCTGTGCACAATCACAAGCAAGCACTGTCACTCTGCATTACATATATGGTTATGATTATTACTACTGAGATTCCCCTGAATCTCATCCCAAATAACCCATTACATGGGAGGCTATGTCGAAGTAAATTTTGGAAATTTTGAAAGACGTCGCTATGCTGCCGAAATTCTGGCAAGGTGGCAAAGAAAGGAACTGATACATACTGTGTACGTAGGTACTATCTAAGGAGACTGGAAGTGAGTGGACCTAGCCGGTTCATCCAGTCTTTCCTGGGTACTTACGTAGAATGGTAGTTCTCACGGGAATTACCGAATCAGTACAAGATCAGTTACTTTCTAAAGACGAAGTATAGCCGTTGTGCTGCCGGATTTCAGGCAAAAAGGATGTATTAGAAATATGAGAATTTTGTACATGTCATGATGTATAACAGCTTATTAATTATTAATGAGTATTGTTTGTCATGTTTGACTGATATATGATGGATGGATGTATGCATATGTATGCAAAGTTGAGTGCTGAAATTTACCACTATGAACAGTAACACGTGGTGACCTAATGATATTTGACCCATGATTAAAAATAGTAAATGGATGAATAAATGTATGAAATTTTTATGGTATATAGTATACATATTAAGATTCGATTTTATATATAGTATGCTTCATTTGGATGTCTACACATGGAGATATAAATTATCAAAGTTGGGACCAGAATGCTGGATTTAGGGGGAAAACGTTGGATGAACAGTAACATTATTACGTTGACCTACGTTGACTTGGTCAAATAATGAGCAATGAGTGATTTTTACCTAAAATATAATTGATTTAGATTCATGTATAAATTGGAACCACTTCATTTTGATTTTTCTATAATTAATTATGATTTTCTGAAGTCAGGTCACTCATCTGGAATTTACACAGTGAACAGTACTCGAGAAAAAAATTCAGATTAAGAAATTGGACTTCAATGACATTGAAAGTGGTTCTAAATGCTACTAAATGATCCCTATAATGTACGAAAGTAAGGACATTTCAAGTGGGATTTAAAAATTAAAGATAAAATTGGGGATTTTAAACTTATGTAATTAAATTGATTATTTGTTTAGCAATTTTATATTGATGATTTGATGGATTGATTTTGAGGTGTATGATGAAATGTGAGTATTGGAGATTTTGAATGAGACCTTAATGCTTTGTTTGGCTTAGTGGAGGAGGGGGAGGGGAGGGATTTTAATGGAGGGAAATTGAGGGAAGGAAAGATGAAGGATTTTAATATTACCTTGTTTAGATTAATATAAAGGGAGAGGAGGAGAGGGATTTTAATGTTACCTTACTTGGTATAGAAGTGGAGGGGAAGGAAAATATTTTTGTATGAACAAATTTACCCTTATGTTATTTAAGTTGCTTGTTACTGTAGAATATTTTAATAAAATATAATTATAAATAACATTTAACATATGATGAATTAAAATTGTATAGTTATCAAAATTAAATAAATTCTACGAGATTTATGCTAGCTCTATGTTTTATATATATACTAATACATATAAAATTATAATAATTGAAATAATTATAATTATATATATGCTTTTTCACTATACTCCTAGCTAACCCATTGAAATTATAATAGTTATTTTTAGGACTATTTTAATAATAAATATTTTTAAACTTGTATAATACCAAACTCTTTTTCCCAAATCTTTCTATAAAATTTACTGAGCTTTCAAACTTAAGGATAACAGTACCCTAGATACAACTTCCAAGATCACCTCAGAACAAAATTAAACAATTTCCATGTAATCCTCCAAGTTCGAAAATGTTCCAGATTTCGATTAGTACCCCACATTTGTTGTGTGAAACCTCACAGTTCAGTATTGAGAAACTTCATAGTACAGAACTGGAAACTTCACAATATTATCATTATGTAGACCATTGAAAGAAACCCCAAGGCTACCAAGCCAGTCTTCACCTCAAAGATCAAATCACTGTCAAGTAGTAGCCACAAAATTTATCTTCACGGTGACCAGGGCACAATTTTGCTCACCAGAAAACATTGAAAGTCACATCTGTGAAGTACTAGGAAGACTTGGAACTCAATCATGTATATAGAGCATTATCATTCCCCACAGTATTTATGAAACCTAGAAGTATTCCCCATTGATTTACTTGATTGTGTACCACAAACTTTACTTCATAGAGACAAGCCCCAACAAATGATCTCCTAATTCTTGGCCATAAAAAATAATTTCTTATTCTATAATTAAGAAAAAAACAATTTTTCTGGCCACTGGTTGACAATATCAACAAATGAAGAATCAGTTAACATGAAGATAATGAATATAATTATAAACTTGATTATATGGCATAACAAAATATCATAACATAGTCTACAATGTCATCAAATGCCATCATATGGCCCTATAAAAAATCACAAGGCATGCCATAAAATGCAATCAAATGCTATCGTATGGCCCTACAAAATATGACTAGCCATGGCATAAAATGTCATGAAATGGCATCATATAGCTAACAAAATAACAGACACCATGCCAAATAAGTATTTACAAAGTACCTAGAACAAAGGACATTTTTCCTTCTAAGAAACAACATACTAAGAACCGAAAACCATATCCATAATCACTTGCTTGTGTAGCAGAGGTGGACATTAATTACTTACCCTTAGCTTAGCCACATAATTGATGTGGGAGCAATAAATTTGGGAGATCTTGTCTTCCTCACATCTAGCATCAGTAATCATCTTCAAAGTTTCTTCCCCCTAAATTTGTGAGACATATCTATATTTAAATATTCTATTCCCTTCACTCATAGCATTTGCAATGAATTTCATCTTCTCTACAATCAGATGTATTTGGAAAGGATCTTTATCTTTAGTACAACTCTTTTTAGTCCTCTTACTAGTCCCACTATTTGCTTCTGGAGAATGGTTATCAAGTGGGGAATTTTTCATATTGATTGAGAAATTCTTTAGACTTACTTCATTTTGAGAGGTAAGTTGATCAACCTCATTGAAAGAATCAACAAATTCTTGAGGATTTAAATGTCGCCTTCTCTTCATATTTGAAGGAGTATCACCCTTATCTCCATTGACTCTATCATTTCTGAAACATCCTCCCTTGGACCACTCAGAGTACACTTACGGAAGCAATATTAGATTGATAATATCTTAAGCCCAGAAATTAAAATTTCTACTTTTAAGTTCCTTATTCTGAACCTTTAATTTGAGAACTGATTAATCTCATTCTACACATCCAAACAAGGCTTATTACCTATCCACGTAATGCCCCATATGTGTACAACCGGCTCACCAAATTTCATAGCCAAACTCCTTCGTTTACTAGGTCAAACTGAGGTCAAAACACTGCTACCTCAGGACCTGCGAATTTCTCTTTTCATTTCTCATTCACAAATTGAACATGCCAAACAATGTCTATTCTTGAATAACAAAATGTCATACAACAGGGTGAAGGGAATTGGAAGACACGCAGCGGAAATTAACTTTAAAATTTTTTTCCATTCCCAGCCAGGATCTACCAAATGTGTTTAAGTCAAGGAGAAAGAAGTGTTACCTTTCGGTTTCAAGCTTTGGTCGCGACCTCAGTGTCCACTAGTCGCGACTCTTTGCCTCTGGAACTTTCAATCACGACCTCCTCAGCTTCTAGTCGTGACCTGTCGCCTCTGAAGTTTTTAGTCGGGACCTACTCTGCTTCTCATCACGACCTGACGTCTCTGGAGTTTGTAGTCGCGACCTGCCTCTTCTTTTCGGATTTCTGACGTTCAGATGCCCGTATGGTCGCGACCTCAGCGTGTTCTGGTCGCGACCTGTCTTCGTGTCTGGTTCGATCATAAGAAGTCAACAACTCAGATCGGCTTCCTCTACCGGTATCCACACGAACAGCGTTCCAATCGCGAACGACGTGCTAGCGCCTCTTGTCCCTCTAGGGCTTTCTAGAGATTCCGTCCTCACCGTCTCTATTTCGGCAGTTTCTTGTCTGCAAACCTTTTGCACTCTCCCTGCCCCCTTTTCTCACGTCTGAATGTGTGTGTAGAGATGTTCTGTGTGTAGAACCCTAGCTCCTAATGTCAAATATATAGGAAGCTATCGGGCTTCTAATAGGGCCGGGCTTCAGAATTAATCTTATATTAATTCTGAATTAATACAATATCATATATTGCATAATTTAATAAGAAACTAATTAAATAAATACGGTTTATATTAAATTCGTCCCACAGATTTAATTCACCTATTTATTTAATTTAAAATAAAGATAAGACAGAATTATATTTGATTTATTCTCATAAATCAAATTTGAGATATCTTATCAATTTGAATTTCAAATTCAAATAGATCATATCCATTTAAATTCAAATTCAAAAGTGATAGAGATTTAATTTATCCTTATAAATTAAATCTTACAAATATCTCTTATATTATATATAATATATATATACTAATTTATATATATATATAAAATATATATCCACCCTAGATTATTCATTGAATCTAGATATCTCTTAGATTCAATGAATCTGGACATCATAGCTCGCATTGGGCTGTTTTGTGTGCGACCCTGTAGGCCCATATGAAGTTGGCAGTGGGCCAGTTACTATACTGACCCACAAGTCGTAAGCGGTCTCTAGCAAGGCATTACGACTACCCAAAACATATGAGGATCGATAAACGATATAACCTTTCATACAACCATATCACGTCCCTTTTGTCACACGATATTTCGGTCAAGGATGAGACATGGAGAACGTCATCCTCCTGTTCCTGACCGTTACTTTCTCGATCCCTGAGTAGTCTGAATATAGAAATGGAACTACCCTTCCATTCCAGTATGGCCATACATTTCTCAGACTCACTCATCGAGGGGCCCAGTAATATCTCTCTACGAATGTGAGGGACAAATTCCATCTTGACCATTCACATTCCTCCGCATGAAAAATCACTAAGCCCGAGCATAGCCTTTATGATCACTCGGTCAAAAGTGACTTTTGACTAGGTCAAAGCTGAGCGTTTGTCATGTAGGAATCCATGATGATCTCAGGTCAAAGTGCATAGTGACATGGCTTGTATATGAGAGAAGCTTATGACTTGACCCATGCAGCTCTCTTATAGCGGGTCGGTCCAACACCCTGTACTCTTACATGTGCTTATGACTTTGATTTATATCTCTATATATCTTCAAAGTCATACTGGTCTTATTTCATCTCTGCTCCCGCATAGATGACCGACCAGGGACATTTAGGATAAGATCATGAGTTATCCAAGGATTGTCATCATAGTAAACATGCAAATAATATGATAACATAATTAAGAAATTCATAAATCAACAACGTTCATAAGATAATGATTGGCCCCTAGGGCACAATCTCCAACATCCTCCCACTTGCACTAGGTACAATCATTAATTTGCCTAATTCCCATTGACCTAACATGACACTCATGTTTTGCTTGCACAAGCGGCTTTGTTAGAGGATCAGCAACATTGTCTTCCCCTACTACCTTGCATATTTTTATATCACCTCTATCATTTATTTCTCTGATGAGATGAAATTGCCTGAGTATATGCTTGGTCCTTTGATGTGACCCAGGATCTTTGGCCTTTGCAATGGCACCACTATTGTCACAGAACAAAGTTATTGGATCTGAGATGGTAGGTACCACCCCTAGTTTTGTAATGAACTTCCTTATCCAAACGGCCTCCTTAGCTGCATAAGATGCTGCTATATACTCAGCTTCTGTTGCAGAATCTGCTACAGTGCTCTGCTTAGAGCTCTTCCAGCTTACTGCTCCATTATTCAGGAGGAATATGTATCCAGATTACGATTTTTGGTCATCCTGGTCAGTTTGGAAACTTGCATCTGTGTAACCAGTTACACAGAGCTCGTCATCCAATCCACCATAGACCAAGAATAAGTCCTTAGTCCTTCTTAAGTACTTAAGGATATTCTTGACAGCAGTCCAATGGCCCTCACTGGGGTCCTGTTGATATCTGCTAGTCATGCTTAAGGCAAACGAGACATCCGGTCGAGTACATAACATGGCGTACATGATAGATCCTATGGCCGAAGCATATGGAACCTTACTCATGCGACCTCGCTGATCTGGTGTACTAGGACACAAATCCTTGCTGAGGTGAATACCATGAGACATGGGTATGAAACCCTTCTTTGATTCCTGCATACTGAACCTATGCAGTATCTTGTCTATATATGTGCTCTGACTCAGTCCTAGAAGCCTTTTAAATCTATCTCTATAGATCCTAATTCCTAAGATGTAGGTGGCTTCACCCAAGTCTTTCATCGAGAAAGATTTTCCTAACCAAGACTTGACAATCTGCAAGGTAGGAATGTCATTCCCAATGAGTAGGATGTCATCGACATAGAGTACCAAAAATACAACTGTGCTCCCACTAACCTTCTTGTACACACAAGGTTCATCAATATTTTGAAGAAATCCAAACTCTTTGACTACTTCATCAAAACGATGATTCCAACTCCGAGATGCTTGCTTCAGTCCATAAATGGACCTTTGAAGCTTGCACACCTTACCAGAGTCCTCAAAACGCACAAATCCTTCAGGTTGTGTCATGTACACATCCTCAAGGAGCTTTCCATTAAGGAAGGCTGTCTTGACGTCCATCTGCCATATTTCATAGTCATAATATGCTGCAATGGCAAGGAGGATTCTGATTGATTTGGCCATTGTAACTGGGGAAAAGGTCTCATCATAGTCCATACCATGAGTTTGAGTAAATCCTTTTGCAACCAGTCGTGTCTTGAAGACATTTACATTGCCATCCATGTCGGTTTTCTCTTTAAAAACCCACTTGCACCCGACGGTTTTTACACCTTCAGGCGGGTCGACTAAGGTCCATACCTTATTATCGTACATGGATTGCATCTCAGACTTCATGGCACTAAGCCATTTTTCAGAGTTTGGTCCCACTAAAGCTTCTCGATAGGTAGTCGGCTCATTATGCTCAGTGAGCAACACATCACGATTGTCAGAAATCAAAAATCCATATCTCTGAGGCTGAAGTCATGCCTTATTAGATCGCCGTGGGCCTTGCGTGACTTGAGGAGTCTCAACAACTTCTTGTGAGTCTTCTCTATTTTCCATCTCTAGTTCTGTGGTATCTTGTGGCTCTCGAACTTCTTCGAGGCGTGCCTTGCTCCCACTGGTTCTTTTAGAGATAAATTCTCGTTCTAGAAAGATACCATTTCTGACAACAAACACTTTGTTATCAGTGGGGTTGTAGACATAATATCCCTTGGTTTCCTTAGGATATCCCACAAAGAGGCACCTTGAGGATTTGGGCGCTAACTTATCTGAGGCTTGTTGCTTAACATAGACCTCACATCCCCATATCTTGAGAAAAGACAAACTAGGTTTCCTCCCAGTCCATATCTCATACGGAGTCTTTTCAACTGCCTTAGATGGAACACGATTCAGTGTGAACGCAGCTGTCTCTAGGGCATGGCCCCAAAAGGACGGTGGAAGATCTGTTCGACTCATCATGGATCAAACCATATCCAATAGTGTTCGATTCCTCCGTTCAGAAACCCCATTCCATTGTGGTGTTCCTGGAGGAGTCAATTGTGAGACTATCCCACAATTCCTAAGATGATCGATGAACTCTTGGCTCAAATATTCACCACCTCGATCAGATCGAAGGGCTTTAATTGTTTTGCCAAGCTGGTTTTGTACTTCATTTTGAAATATCTTGAACATTTCAAAAGATTCGGATTTATGTTTCATTAGATAGACGAAGCCATATCTACTGAAATCATCTATGAATGTGATGAAGTACGAATAACCTCTTCTGGCATTTGTATTCATCGGTCTACACACATCTGTATGTATGAGTCCCAAAAAATCAGTGGCCCTCTCACTGTGCCCAGTGAAAGGAGACTTTGTCATCTTCCTAACAAACAAGACTCGCAAGTATCATATGATTCAAAATCAAATGAGTTGAGAAATCCATCTTGATGGAGTTTATAAATGCGTTTCTCATTTATATGGCCCAGAAGACAGTGCCAGAGGTATGTCGGATTCAAATCATTTGGTTTGACCCTTTTGGCGGTTATGTTATAGATATTTCTATGATTGGGTTGTTCCAAGTTTAATATGTAATGATCAACATGCAAATCACCATGAGCATAGAAAATATCATTACAATAAATGGAACATTTACCATTCCCAGAAATGGAAGTGTAACCTTCCTTATCCAAATAAGAAAGAGAAACAATGTTACTACTCAAAGCAGGAACATAATAGCAATTGTTCAAAACTAACAAAAGTCCAGTGGGCAGAACTAATTCATAAGTGCCTACAGCTAAAGCAGCAACCTTTGCTCTATTTCCAACTCGTAGGTCAACTTCGCCCTTTTTCAGCTTTCTACTGTCCTTTAGGCCCTGCACATTTGTACAAATGTGAGAACCACATGCAGTATCTAATACCCATGTAGTGGAAGTAGAGAGATGAATGTCTATAACATAAATACCTGAAGCGATAGCCCCGCTATCCTTCTTGTTCTTTTTCAGATCTTCAAGGTAGAGTTTGCAATTCCTCTTCCAATGACCCGATTCATTGCAGAAGAAGCAAACTCCTTCCTTTGGAGGCTTTGCCTTCTTTGGTGCAGGCTTGATTTCGGGCTTGCCTGACTCTTTGGTCTTACCAGATGAGCCATGACCCTTCCCCTTACCCTTGCCTTTCTTTTTCATACCCTTTCCTTTCTGAACCATCAAAACAGTACTGGGCTTCTTCTTAACAGTCGGCTCAGCAGTTTTAAGCATCCCATGTAGTTCAGAAATAGATTTCTCCATGTTGTTCATGTTGTAGTTCATGACAAACTGGTCATAACTTTCCGGGAGTGAGTTCAAGATCAAATCTGTAGCTAACTCCTGGCTCATGGGAAATCCAATCCTCTCAAGGTGATCTATGTACCCTTTCATCTTTAAGACATGAGTACTCACTGATGCACCTTCAGCCATCTTGCAGGAATGTAAGGCCTTAGTGGTCTCATACCTCTCTTGCCTTGCTTGTTGCTGGAACATTTCCTTAAGATGCACAATCATCTCATAAGCCTCCATGTGTTCCAAATGTCTTTGGAGCTCCGGAACCATGGTGGCAAGCATCAAGCATCCCACATCAACAGAGTCTTCCTTATGCTTCGCATAAGAATCTCTCTGAGCTCTAGGAGCATTGGCTGCTGGCTCCTCAGGAATGGGTTGATCTAGGACATATACTTTTCTTTACTGCTTGAGAACAATTCTCAAGTTCCTGAACCAGTCAAGAAAGTTTGTCCCATTGAGTTTGTCCTTCTCAAGGATAGATCGCAACGATAATGTAGCAGTATTACTAGTCGTCATGATTCTACAATTAAAATATGCAATTTAATTAGCAATCTCCCACTGAATAAAACAACCCTCAATGTAATAATTAGTGGGGTAAGATCCATATTTGGCTTAAACTTGAGTCCGCTTTGGCAGGACGCTCAACTTTAAGTTATTTAGGTAGGTAACAACTTTACCAATTACATCACATGTAACTCTTAGATGTTTATGGGATTCCATCATCATATGATCCGGCATGTTTTAATCCCATCTAATGCCTCGAGATCCAAAACCGTTTTGATAATCTCAATTAAGTCAAACAATAACAAACATAAGAGTAGCACCATTACTCTTGTTTATCTCCCTAAGATAACTCAAATGCACCCACTTTGGTGGAGCCTACAAATGAGTGATCGAGGTTTTGACAAGTGTTCATTAATTGACGGCATATGACTTAAGATTTCTTTTAGAGGGTTTAATTAACTATCCGGTTTGCATGTATCTCGGTTGTATCTCATACCAGTATTATGCATATAAAACATACATGCAGTGATCTAATCATAAGATGCATAATCTTAGACGTGATACAATATGGCTCGCCTATCCTAAGTCCCCTCAAGCCAATGAGAGGAGCTCTCTAATTAGAATAGGAAAATTATATAAGGAAACCTCATTTTAACATTCGAGGGGAGTGAGATGAGAAGAGAATGTACAACGAGAGTCATTTGAGGAAGGTAAGACACGCAGGCCGTACTTAGAAAAATTACAACACTTGTAATGTAGAGCCATATTGTTCACCATACCCAAACATTCAAGAATCAAAATTCATACTATGTGAAGGGCAATAAATATTTCAAAACATTCATACATCAGGAAAGTCAGTACATATTACGATTATGTTGCGCTACAATCAGGTCGCCATGGCGGTCCCGCTAATATTAATTGATCAAATCAATTAACATACACCACCGATTTCAGTATCCTTTTAGATTCCGTATATGTCATACATAAACAGATTCCATATATGTCATACATATCTCGCATGTTATCATATAATCAGCTAAGAAGTCTAACATATATCACATGTATCAACAATCAAACCTAACTTAAACACAAAACGGCATGACTCTGATACCACTGAAGGGAATTGGAAGACACGCAGCGGAAATTAACTTTAAAATTTTTTTCCATTCCCAGCCAGGATCTACCGAATGTGTTTAAGTCAAGGAGAAAGAAGTGTTACCTTCGGTTTCAAGCTTTGGTCGCGACCTACTCTGCTTCTCGTCGCGACCTGACGTCTCTGGAGTTTGTAGTCGCGACCTCGTTAGCTTCAAGTCGCGACCTGCCTCTTCTTTTCGGATTTCTGACGTTCAGATGCCCGTATGGTCGCGACCTCAGCGTGTTCTGGTAGCGACCTGTCTTCGTGTCTGGTTCGATCACAAGAAGTCGACAGTTCAGATCGGCTTCCTCTACCGGTATCCACACGAACAGCGTTCCAATCGCGAACGACGTGCTAGCGCCTCTTGTCCCTCTAGGGCTTTCTAGAGATTCCGTCCTCACCGTCTCTATTTCGGCAGTTTCTTGTCTGCAAACCTTTTGCACTCTCCCTGCCCCCTTTTCTCACGTCTGAATGTGTGTGTAGAGATGTTCTGTGTGTAGAACCCTAGCTCCTAATGTCAAATATATAGGAAGCTATCGGGCTTCTAATAGGGCCGGGCTTCAGAATTAATCTTATATTAATTCTGAATTAATACAATATCATATATTGCATAATTTAATAAGAAACTAATTAAATAAATACGGTTTATATTAAATCCATCCCACAGATTTAATTCACCTATTTATTTAATTTAAAATAAAGATAAGACAGAATTATATTTGATTTATTCTCATATATCAAATTTGAGATATCTTATCAATTTGAATTTCAAATTCAAATTGATCATATCCATTTAAATACAAATTCAAAAGTGATAGAGATTTAATTTATCCTTATAAATTAAATCTTACAAATATCTCTTATATTATATATAATATATATATACTAATTTATATATATATATAAAATATATATCCACCCTAGATTATTCATTGAATCTAGATATCTCTTAGATTCAATGAATCTGGACATCATAGCTCGCATTGGGCTGTTTTGTGTGCGACCCTGTAGGTAGGCCCATATGAAGTTGGCAGTGGGCCAGTTACTATACTGACCCACAAGTCGTAAGCGGTCTCTAGCAAGGCATTACGACTACCCAAAACATATGAGGATCGATAAACGATGTAACCTTTCATACAACCATATCACGTCCCTTTTGTCACACGATATTTCGGTCAAGGATGAGGCATGGAGAACGTCATCCTCCTGTTCCTGACCGTTACTTTCTCGATCCCTGAGTAGTCTAAATATAGAAATGGAACTACCCTTCCATTCCAGTATGGCCATACATTTCTTAGACTCACTCATCGAGGGGCCCAGTACAGGGCATACATAAAATTCTCATATTTCCATTACATCTTTTCCTGCCAGAATTTCGGCAGTATAACCGCTAGGCTTTATCTGTACAAAGAACTAAACCGTAATGATTTGGTAATTCCCCATGAGAACTACCATTCTACGTAAGTACCCAGGAAAGACTGGATGAACCGGCTAGGTCCACTCACTTCCAGCCTCCTTAGACAGCACCTACGTACACAGTACTTATCATATTCTGATCTTCAGTCTTAAATTCGGCAGCATAACGGCATCTCTCAAGATTCTTAAAATTCACTTCAACATAATCTCCCTGTAATGGGTTAGGTATGGGGAATGAGATTCAGGGGAATCTCAGTAGTAAATAATCATAACAATATATGTAATGCAGTGTGGCAGTGCTTGCTTGTGATTGTGTACAGATAAGTATGCTGCATGCTTGTATACTCAATAACATATGATCATAGCATTGCAGTAGAGCTTCAGACATAACATATAAGACAACAATCCAATCAAACAATAGCACATCCAATCACAAAGCCATTACATAAAAGCTAGGATTAGTTACTACCTCAAAAGCTTAGCAGAACTCTACTATCTCTATACTACTTCCAACTCCGCCAGAACTTCCTTTCTTCTTTCTTTCTCCTTCTCTCTCTTCTTTCTCTCTCTTTCTCTTGCCAAAACTGTGGGATGCATGGAATGGGAGGGGGAGGGGTATTTATAGTTTCCCTCAATGGCATTCCTGTAATTTTGAAGCCATCTGAACATGTGGTCCTGGTTTTTCCTGGAATTTCCTATTTTCTTTTATTCCTTTTTACTGCATCACCCAGGACACCTCACCGGGACACCTCAGCAGCACATTTCTCACATGTCTAAATCCTGGGACACCTCATCAGCTGACTCAGCCTGCTGACTCACCGGTCCAGAGTCTTGCATCGTAATACGTGTCCTTAGCTTAATCTGCTTCCTTTAGCTTTATCTGCTTCCTTTAGATCAGTGCCATGTGGCGACAAGGTGGGTCCCTTCACGCCATCCAATGCTATCCAGATAAGTCCAGGACTCTATCTGGTCACCTCCTCGGTTATCGTGTCAACCGAGTAGCTTTACTTTATGGAAAAATCACCAAAACATCATTTTAATGCCACTTTTCCTCACATCACTACTGGCCTACGTTTTTAGGCCTCTGGAATATCATCTTGGATCTCTGATCAAACCCAAGTACTCTGATGGCTTGATTCCCAAGACACATCCCTTGGCAAATTACCAAAATGCCTTTAGTCTCTCTTTCTTTACTTTATTAGGTCTAGGGGCATTATTGTCTTTTCCCATCTTACCAGAGTATTCTTTGACCCTGGTCAACTATCCAGATAACTTCCCTGGACTGTCTAACTTTAGGCAAATGACCAAAATACCCTTTACTCATTCTTCAGCTGTTCTATAACATAGGGGCATTTTCGTCATTTCGCTCCTTTTTCCCGGACACCGGCCCCTCTTACCACTGAACTGATATTATGGGCCTGGGCCTTCCCTGGTGTCACTATGGGCCTTAGAAAACACTGTATGGCCTCTGACCACAGTCCGATCATCTCTATTCGGACTGCCTTTCCTTTACCGATTATAACTGTAAATTCCCATCTTCCGGAATTTTTACAGAAAAATCGGGACCTCAAATCAAAATTCCGTGACTCCTCATTCAACCCGGAATCCGTTTATCTATCTCCCGGTATTTTCAGATATTTTATCCGGACCGAGCTGTTTTGGCCTGAAAAAGCGCTCACGCGCACACTTTTCTAAAATGACCATTTTACCCCTGGTCATATTTCTAATTCTTTCATACACATAGAGACCTCACATGCACATTTCACAGTTCAGTGAAATGATCAGCATAATTTTCTCTATTTTTTGACAAAATATGGTACTCATCGGCTACCAGCCCGATCTTTCCCAAAATTACGATTTTGCCCCTGCATTCTCTTTCTGGCATCTATTCTCATCTTCTTATCCTTCATCTTAAGTTCTAGAAATTCTCTTTCAATAAATCATCCCCTAAACTCTTCGGGAGTCATCGTTACTTGAAAGGCTTGACAACCTGCCCATATCAGGTTATCTTGCACAGGAGCTAGCCCATATCAAGCTACCTGCAGAATTCCTAGGCTTAAGACTTAGGACATTCCTCACATTCCTCATTTTTAACCTAGGTGAACTATCTCGATTCTGTAGGTTAAAGACTTAACTCATCTTTAAATCCTAAAGGACTTAGCTCATCCCTCGAATTCCTACAAAATACAGGTAAGTGATCCGCCCATATCAGATTACTATCCTGGGACTACGGGTTTAGCAGCCTGCCCATATCATACTACTTCCCAGTTCTCCTAGACCAAAAATCGGGATGTTACAATTTCCATAAAGAGCTACCATCTTTTCATAATTAGGAAGAGGTGTATTTCTCTAAAGGTCCGCTTTTGGTTTAACTTGAGAAATATATTTCATACAATTAGTTCATTGCACAGTCCTTATAAAGATGGGAGGATTAATGAATTATCAAAGCTTCTATTGAGCATTCAAAAGAAAAATGCATAAAGAAGCAAAGGTTCTGAGTAATACTTATGTATTGATGCCAATTTTAGCAACAATAATAGTGATGTTGTTTTCAAATATCTATATGAAAATCAAAATGCATCTCATAAATATCAAAACACTGCCTGCACTACTTGATAATATTTTGGCTGTCTTGTGCTCTGTGGATTTTGGCTAATCCATCACACTTGACTGGTTAGCACTTTGAGTGGCCAGTCATATGGTAGTTATCACTAGCCCATGGGTTCAGTCGACGAGTATAAGGCAGTTCAGTTAGTTTTGATGGGAGGAACTAAGGTAGTTTATCCTTTGATTATATTATGATAATGTATTATTTTCTATCTATTGTATTTTGTTAACTATCCAACTTGACACTTCACGAGAACATGTTAGTATTCACGATGAATATGAATGTTAGTTATTAAGATGTTTATCTCACCCCATGGTTATTAACATTTTTCATGTGATAACATCGTGCTAGGACCTCAGGGAAGGCTTTAGAGGTTTGATTGGTGCTATAACAATTGTATAGCCTCCTCCTTTGATTTATGTGTGGAATAGTGTTATATTACCACAATAGGGCTCATTTTGCATACTCTAATTTGATGTAATACTTGATTTAGATTTGATATGGGGAATACGTCTGGTAGTAGGTTTGAGGCCCTAGGCTATAGCTTGTGATTTATTGATTATGGATCCTGTAACATCCCAAATTTTCTCTATCTGTATAAGACTGATAGAGGAAAGAGGTTATGAAGGGATTGGGATGGTAATTAGAAGAAAAGATAATGATTAGATAAGTTTTAAGCCAAAATAAGAGATAAGGTATAAAGTTGTAAAGCCAAAGGGGTAAATTGCAATTAATGAAAGTTTCAAGGGAATAATGGTCATTTTGAAAAAGAAAGGGATTAAAGTGAAAACCCTAAAAGTTCCATGGTGCAAAATGGAAGTAGACACAAGTTATGGGCCATTAAGTGTAATTAAGAAAAATTGAGGGACTAAAGTGCAATTTTCAAGAATTCAAAGGCAAAATGGTAATTATACAAAGTTGAGCCAAATAAGGCCCAAAAATGCCCAAAAAAATTTTTGTCCCAAATTTTACCAGTAAATAGAGAATGAAAATTGGGTCAAGCATATCTCTCATAATTTTAATTTAAGGTTCCAATAAATTTATATTAATCTCTGAAAATTGAAGATTAGTATATTATCTTCTGGACCTCAAAATCAGATGAAATTTTGTAGTAAATTCTTATAATTAATATAATAATTTATGAAACTGAAAGAAGTAAAAAATAAGTCCTATATAATTAATTATCAAATTTACAGTGAAAAAGAACACCGATAAAGGATTTAGAAGAAATGTATATAATTTTTATCAGGACTTCTGGGTCTTAAAAAATTATAACACTTTGTAAGAAAATTATTTTATATTAGAATGAATTTATTAAAATTTTAGAACCCTTAAAAGAATTTTATAGAATTTATCTAAAAAATTAGGATGGTTTAAGGTACCCAATAGTATTTACCTTGGGATGTGTGCCAAATTAATAGTTTGAGCCTAAACCAGCCCAAAGTGGCATCAGGTAAGAGCCCAAGATGTCAAATAATGTATCATGTGGACAGATAAATTTTCTAGTATATTTTATGAATTTTTAAAGAGAGAAATCAAAGATAATGCAAGGTGGCATGTGAGATGTTCTTGGTGCGACCCACACCATGTGCAAAAATGCCACTTGGAAGCCAAACAAGAAAGGAAGAGTTTTGGCACATGTAAAATTATATTAAAATAATATAAGAATTAAGTGAATGGTGATTAAAGAATTAATCAACCAATAAGATGCGAGATTAATGCTTTGTAATAATTAGTTGAATGAGGGATATTTTAGTTCCCAAGCCCTTGAAATTTTAGTATAAATAACCCCTCCATTCTCTTCAATTTTGTGCTCCCAAGGACCATGGGGAAACTATGCCAAAATTTTCACTCAAACCTAAAGGAAAAGCAAGAACAAGGAGCCTAAGTGATCAAGCTTACAAGGGATCAAGGTAAGTTATTGATCCTAGCTTATTTCCCTTTAATTTGGAAGCTCGAACCTAGGGTTTTAAGAAAAGGAAAATGATATTTTCCCATGGTATTCTTGCTGTCCAAAATATAGAAATTTAGTAGGAAGAAGAAATTGAAGCTACAACTATGTACTTAGCACTTAAACAAGTTAATTTGGATGTTTGGTTATGGAATTAAATTGTGATTCTTGACTTTGCCTTTCTTGAGGCCATTCTGCCAGTGCTAGTTTGGATAGGAGGAGATTGATTCTTGTAACACCCCAATTTTTAGGCCTAGAGATGCCAGAAAGAGAATTCAAGGGCATAATCGTAATTATGGGAAAGATCGGGCTGGTAGCCGATGAGTACCATATTTTGCCAGAAAATAGAGAAAATTATGCTGATCATTTCACTAAACTGTGAAATGTGCATATGAGGTCTCTATGTGTATGAAAGAATTAGAAATGTGACCAAGGGTAAAATGGTCATTTTTGAAAAGTGTGCGCGGGAGCGTACTTTCAGGCAAAAATAGCCCGGTCCGGATAAAATATCTGAAAATACCGGGAGATAGAGAAAAGGATTCCGGGTTGAATGACGCAACACAGAATTTTGATTTGAGGTCCCGATTTTTCTGTAAAAATTCTCGAAGATGGGAATTTACAGTTATAATCGGTAAAGGAAGAGCAGTCCGAATAGAGATGATCGGACTATGGCCAGAGGCCATACAGTGTTTTCTAAGGCCCGTAGTGACACCAGGAAAGGCCCAGGCCCATAATATAAATTCAATGGTAAGAGGGGCCGGTGTCCGGGAAAAATGTGCAAAATGACGAAAATGCCCTTATGTTATAAATAACTGAAGAATGAGTAAAGGGTATTTTGGTCATTTGGCTAAGGTTAAACAGTCAAGAAAGGGGTATCTGGATAGTTGACCAGGGTCAGAGAATACTCTGGCAAGATTTGAAAAGACAATAATACCCCTAGACCTAGTAAAGTAAAGAAAGGAAATGGAAGGACTTAGATACAATTATGAAAAGTATAAAGCCAAAAAGGAAAAGTAGACAAAAATGTGGGGTTCTTAAGTGTAATTTTAGACAAATAGAAAGGGACTTAAATGAAAAGAAGAAAAGTTCCCTGGGGCTAAATTGTAATTAAAGAAAGTTAAGCCGGAAGTGGTTTGGACTGTCCGAAAGCATTTCAGTCCCAGATTTCACCGGTAGAGAGAACAAGTGACGCTCGGTAATCTGGCTTAATACAGGAATTTTTCAAGACTCCAGATAGCCAGAATTGATCTGATAGGTCAAAAGTTATAAAAATTTCTACCGGATATCCTAGATTTCAGATCTAAGTGAGAAAATACAGGATGATATGTCCTGATGGGGCGGATGTCGGGAAACTGACAGAGTACCGATAGGAGGCCTGTAGAAAAAGTTATTCGCAAATTAGAAAATCCAGACGGGAGTGTGAGGCCTCCGGTATCCGATAGGGAGATTTATCGGTATTTGAAAAGGGACTGAATGAGTTCGGATGACCTCAGTTGGATGACTGATATGACTCACAGGGATGCCTGAACACCGCAGGCCAGTATATCGGACAGAAGGAGCCGGTGTCCGGATATGTCTATAAACGGTGAATAATAGATAAAATATTCAATAATCATGGACAAGAAAGGATTCCTCGTAATGCGTGCTATAAAGGTAATGGACCCTGAAAGGCCCAATAATGGCGCCATCAAAGGCCCAGTAAGATCCTTGGACTGATAGGTGGGCCAGTGTCCAGCAGAACCCCGAAAAAGTGCGAAATTACGAAAATGCCCCTGTGTTGTACTAAAGAGTAATAGATGAATGGAGGGCATTTTGGTCATTCTGGACAGGCCCAGGAGCCAAGGCACATACATATAAAGTTACTTAGAGTCAGTATATACCCTGACAGAGTACAGAAGGGTGTGAAATGACGATTTTACCCCTAGGGTTAAAATAGTACAAGAAAGGGCACCCAAGGGTATTTTGGTAATTTGCCAAGGGCTGTTTCTTGGGAATCGAGCCATCAGAGTACTTGAGCTTGATCAGAGACCCAAGATAATATTCCAAGGCCCAAAAACGTAGCCCATGAAGTATGTGGGAAAAAGTAGCATTAAAATACTATTTTAATGCTGTTTCAATAAAGTAAAGTTACTCTCGACACGATAACCGAGGAGGTGATCAGATAAAGTTCTGAATTTATCTGGATAGCATTGGATGGCGTGACAGGTGCCAGTAAGATGCCACATGGTGCCAATATAGAGGAGGAAGAAAAAGTTGAGGACACGTGGGATAATCTTAGCCGGTGAGTCCAGTTTGTGGGAAATCGGACCGGACCAGTACCGGATTGGACTGGAAAGCTTCAAGAAGGCCTCAATTTCGCCATATGAGACATGTGACTGATTAGGTGTCCACTGAGGTGTCCACGATGATGTCATGCATGATGCAGTAAAAGGAATAAAGAAAAATAGGAAATTTCGGAAAAACTAGAACCACAGGATCAGATGGCTTCAAAATTACAGAAATACCATTGACCCAAACTATAAATACCCCCCTTGTTCTTCATTATGCACGGCTCAAGCAAGTTTTAGAGAGAGGAGGAAGTACTAGAGAGAGAAAGTGAGAGGAAGAAAGAAAGAAAGGAAGTTCTGGCGGAGCTGGAAGCATAATAGAGATAGTAGAGTTCTGCTGAGCCTTTGAGGTAGTAACTAATCCTAGCTTTTATGTAATGGCTTTGTGATTTGTTGTGCTATTGTTTGGTTGGATTGTTGTCTTATATGTTATGTCTGAAGCTCTGCTATAATGCTATGATCATATGTTATTAAGCATGGAAGCACGCAGCATACTTATCTGTACACAATCACAAGCAAGCACTGTCACTCTGCATTACATATATTGTTATGATTGTTGCTACTGAGATTCCCCCGAATCTCATCCCAATAAATAACCCATTACAGGGGAGGTTATGTCAAAGTGAATTTTGGGAATTTTAAGAGACGTCATTATGCTGCCGAAATTATGACAAGATGGCAATAGTAGAGAGAGCAGCTGATACGTACTGTGTACATAGGTACTGTCTAAGGAGGCTGGAAGTGAGTGGACCTAGCTGGTTCATCCAGTCTTTCCTGGGTACTTACGTAGAATGGTAGTTCTAACGAGAATTACCGAATCAGTACAAGATCAGTTACTTTCTGAAGATGAAGCGTAGCGGTTATGCTGCCGGATTTCAGGGAGGAAGAGATGGAATAGAGATATGAGAATTTATGTACATGTCCAGATGTAAAACAACTTATTAATTAATAATAATTGTTGTTTGTCATATTTGACTGATATATGATGGATGTATGCTTATGTATGTAATGTTGGTTGCTAAAAATTAACACTATGAACAGTAACCCGTGGGGACATGAGGATGTTTGACCCATAATTAAAAATAGTAAATGGATGAATAAATGTATGATGTTTTTATGGTAGATAGTAGACATACCAAGCTTCAATTTGATATATAAAACGTCTCATTTGATTGTCTACACATGGAGATATAAATTATCAAAGTTGGGACCAGAATGCTGGATTCAGGGAGGAAAACGTGGGATGAACAGTAAAGTTGACATGTTGACTGACGTTGACTTGGTCAATGAATGGTCAACGAGTTATTTTTCTCTTAAAGATAATTGAGTTAGATTCAATTATCAATTTGAACCACTTCATTTAGATTTTTCTAGAATTAGTTATGATTTTTCAAAGTCAGGTCACTCATCTAGAATTTTCAAGTGAACAGTACCCGATAAGAGTAAAACTTCAGATTGAGAAATTGGACTTCAATGACCTCGAAAGTGGTTCTAAATGCTATCAAATGGTCCCTAAGACATATGAAAGTAAGGATGTTTCATTTTGGTATCAGAGCAGAAGGTTCTGGCATAGACCAGAAAGGGCTCTGGATGAGAGCATAAGATTCTGGCACAGAACAGAAGATTCTGGCTCAGTAATGCTCTGAAATAGTTAAGATGTGTGGTATGTGGTATGGGTTATTCTATCTGTTTTACATATGTACGTAGATTATTGTGCATATATATGACTGGATTTCCCAATTCTAGAAAAAGAAGTGGAAGTCATGGTTAATACAAGAAGAACAGTTAGACCAGAGGTGGTAGAGCCTCGGGATGAGGGTACTAATAATCAGATAAACCCTATGCAAATTATTCTAGATAGGTTGGAACAGCAACATCATGCAATAGATGAGATACGGCCAGCTCATACTCGCCAAGAGCAAGAACGAGATTTTGCTATCGCTACGGCAGTTGATGCTGCAGTTGCTAGCTTATAGTAGTCTGAGAAGGAGGTAGTACCAGAAAATAATGTAGAACCTGAACCTCAGCCAAATCATGCACAGACTGGAATGAATAGACATCAGGGGTCTATAGGAAATAACAATTACCAGGAAAGTCTGCAAACATGGATGGAACGATTCCATAAGTTTAATCCGCCCATGTTTGAAGGGACTTTTGACACCCAAATAGCTGAGGATTGGGTTAGTCAGTTAGAGAAAATCTTTAAGATTTTAGAATGTCCCACTGAAAGAAAGGCCCAGCTGGAAGTTTACAAGATAGAAAAAGATACAGATAGGTGGTGGAGGAATACAGAAGTGATTATGCACTCAAGAAATATTCCACTTACATGGGAAACATTTCTTGAGCAGTTCAACGAGAAATATTTTTCGCAGTCAGTAAGGGATGAACATGAAGCAGAATTTTTAATATTAAAGCAGGGTGAGCAAGAACCCTTTGATGACTATCTTGCTCGGTTCATTCATCTTTCACGATACTCCATTTACCTAAACTGTATGAATGATGAGAGGTGGACCACTGAGAAGTTAACTCGTGGGTTAAACCCTACATTAAAGGAGAAAGTTTTTCCTAGACAGATACGAAGGTTTAATGAAGCAGTAGAGGTATGCAGGATCATAGAGAAGAATGTGAAATACCCAGAAAAGAGTGAGCCTGCTACATTAGTACCATTAAAAATGATGCCTCCAGGTTCCTTAAGAGGGAACAGTAAGAAGAGAAATGGGCCAGCATATGGGTCAGAAGTTAATAAGAGACAGGGAAGTAGGCCAGGTAGTGGGCTAAGAGGAGTTAGTAGGCAACCAAGGCCTAATATATGTGGGAACTGTGGTCGAGACCATGGTACGAGGCCATGCCCAATAGGTCAAGGGTTATGCTATAGGTGTGGAAAGCCTAGACATTATGCCAGGGAGTGTCCACAGAACACAGCAGGCAAAAGATACCCGACTCAGGGAAGAGTATATGCCCTGACTGGCAATGAGATAAGAAAGTCTCTAGCGCCAAGTTAAGGTCGAGTTTATGTGTGTTCAATTTCCACTGGCTAATGAATGGATAAATCCTGTATGTGATTGGATTGTATTGTCCAGTATGCACACTATTGAGCTACCCTATACCTAGTATGTTGCCTCTATATAAGAATGAATATGATTACAGGTTTTAAAAGTAGGAAGTAGAGAAAACATATACAAGATAGTTAGGGTTAGTCAAACCCTTGAGTGTTAAAACTTATATTATGGCTGAAAGGAGTCCAGGTCGCGATGTTATGAGAGATAGGTCGCGACTAAAGGACACAGAAATGCCAGGTCGTGACGAGTAGCGTATGACAGTCGCGACTAAAAGTCGCAGAGCATGTGAGTTATGACTATGCAGTTCTCAGGTCACAACAAGAGATAGCAGAGGCCATATGATAATAAAGGTACCAACCTTACAGAAGTCCATCAGCTAGAGGATTGGAATAGCATATGGTAAGCCAGACAGTACAAAAGATACTGAGGTACGAAAGATCAATTAAGACAATGTGTAAAAGTAGATCCTCTATGTGATAACTAAGAGTAGAACTACGTTACAGGGGTTGTATTCAGCTAATCTGAATAGAAGACCTAAAAGCTAGAATGAGATTTGCCAGGAATGATCTTAGTGCATGGCCTAATGGTAAAAGACGATGAATGAGATCCAGGCTACTCAAGTTCGCTAGGGTGAAAAGAAAGACCAATAAGGAACCATAGTCCGGTCAAGAGTAGACTAGGACTGGTGGATAGATAGAAGAAGGTAATAGATAGTAAAGAGGTAGCCACAGTTAAGAGATAAAGTGACTCCCCTATATCCTTATGAGATAGAGTAATGAAGGGTTGAGTCTATACCCTGGTAAGAGGGTAGTGTGGCAGCCAAAGTGAAATAGACAGATGTTTCAGGATGAATGATCAGGATATGATAGGCAGTATGATAAAAGAAATATGTTTTGAGGCTTACTTAGATTATTACGATGAATAATGGATGGTTGAGCAAAATATGATGATGATATAGCTTATGTTGCCATAAGATGTGATAGTTACATCTCCTTGCAGTTGTCAAATAATGACATGCAGGTTAGAGTATGCTATGATGAATGGATACTAGCTCCCCTTTTGCAGTGCATGCAGGGTAGAGTATATATGAGTATATATATGAGATGAGAAAGTTATGAGAAAGTATGTTGCTCCCATACCATATGATATGAGGATGATATGAATGTATTGAGGATGATAGATAGTCTCAGATTATGGGGCGATAAGTTATGATATGATTTATGATTAAGGTTACTCAAGTATTTCTATAGGCTTGTGAATACAGTACTCAGGGCCATTTCTATTGAAAGGAATGGTAGACAGAAAGTAGCAGATAATAGTAAAGGGATTATTCTAGATCACTCTTCAGATAAGAGTTAGATTTGGTACAGATTGCTCGTAGGGAGAGCACAGGTTGAAAGATGAGAAGGAACTCCTGAGTAAAAGAGGAAGTAAGTAAAGTCTGGGTAAATGATATGAGGCTATAAAATTTCTAAAATATTTATTTATGGAGTTATCAACAGGTAGAAGCAGTTAACCTTATAACTTAGTCTGTTGGTTTAAGGTCTTCGGGAGATTAGTCTGTTGGTTTAAGGTCTTCGGGAGATATGCAGTACAACAGAATCACAGTTAGATTCTGGAGGGTCGCAGTTAGATCCTAGCATGGCTCCAGGATCACAGATAGATCCTAACAGCTTCAGAGTTGTAGTTAGATTCTAAAGAGGCTAACGGTTGATCGCAGTTAGATCCCGAGGTTGCAGTTAGACCTAGCCTAAGGAAAGTAATGAGCCGTGAGATATGAGTACGATGTAGTTTCTCTTTGGGAAGATGAATGCCAAAGACGAAGTTAAGGTAAGGAAGCTTCACTAGTTGATAAACTCACCTAGAGAAATTATTTTACAATGGTTTTCCTCAGATAGCCTCTATTATAGGCAGACTGAACTTAGTTTTTCCTTAACAAAGACAGGAGTCCAAGTACAAATCTGAGTACTGATATTCAAAGTTTTGTAGAAGTATGCCTGAGAAGCAGAAAAGAGAATTCCCAGTGAATAGAGAATAGAAAAGCATTGGCTAAGAGCACTCTGGGAGGTAGCTCAAGTTATGAAGCCAATAGCAAGAGAAGGAGGCAATAGTTCAGACAGGGGACTGATCAAGGTAATGATCAGGTTGGAGAGCAGAGATGTCAATGTGGTGGAAAGAGCCATGGCACATGGGAGTGGCAAGCAGGGCAAAGCAGTTGTGGTGAGAAAGGTCACTTTGCAAGATCCTTAAGAATGCTGACATCCCTAGGAAAGGTATTTGCTCTTACCCCAGACGGAGTCTCCAATATTCCCTAAGGTCGACCCTAAGAATGGTTAAAAAGAACCATAGCGGTAAGGGCGACTGAGCTGTAAGGAACTATAAGCCTAGAAAATGATGTGGATAATAAAGAGTTCTTTTCTGATCTAAAGGAAGTGGTAATAAAAGGCCAGAGAGACCTAGAGAAGAGGGTCTAAGGCAAAGCAATGATAGAACGTAGTTCTATGAAAGAAAATACTAGGGCCTAGAGCTATAAGAATAATAACCTAGCCTTAACCCAGTGGCGCGAAAGGTGCTAAGACAAGAGTAGCCTAACAATAGTTAAGCCCTAAGAAGGGATAAGGAAAAAAAATGCCACAAAGGTTTGGCATAGATGCATGAAGTTATGAGAATAGTTAAGAAAAGTCAGAGAAGTTATCTGGGTTATGATCTCGTATCAGGAGAAAGAAAGTCAGAAGAAAATATTTCTCCCGAGAGATTAGCAAAGTGTAAGAAGAGTGAAGTAGACCCCAGAATTACATCAGAATTCTGTGGAATAAGATATGAAAGAAATAGACACTACTCACAAGTGTAATGAGTTGTCCATAAGTATAAGAGGATAAATGCCCCAAGCCTTAGTCATGAGCCAGGAAAGGATATACAGAAGAACTATATCCAGGATAGTTGACTAAGATGCCAAGTAAATTTCGAGGACGAAATTTATTTTAAGAGGGGTAGAAATGTAACACCCCAATTTTTAGGCCTAGAGATGCCAGAAAGAGAATTCAAGGGCATAATCGTAATTATGGGAAAGATCGGGCTGGTAGCCGATGAGTACCATATTTTGCCAGAAAATAGAGAAAATTATGCTGATCATTTCACTGAACTGTGAAATGTGCATAGGAGGTCTCTATGTGTATGAAAGAATTAGAAATGTGACCAAGGGTAAAATGGTCATTTTTGAAAAGTGTGCGCGGAGCGTACTTTCAGGCAAAAATAGCCCGGTTCGGATAAAATATCTGAAAATACCGAGAGATAGAGAAAAGGATTCCGGGTTGAATGACGCAACACATAATTTTTGATTTGAGGTCCCGATTTTTCTGTAAAAATTCTCGAAGATGGGAATTTACAGTTATAATCGGTAAAGGAAGAGCAGTTCGAATAGAGATGATCGGACTATGGCCAGAGGCCATACAGTGTTTTCTAAGGCCCGTAGTGTGTCACATCCTTATTTTTATACATCTTAGGGACCATTCAGTAGCACTTAAACCACTTTCAGGGTCATTGAAGTCTAAACACTTAATCTGGAATTTTATTCATATCGAGTACTGTTCACTGTGGCAAATTCCAGATGAGTGACCTGATTTTGAAAATTCATAACTAATTCTAGAAAAATCGAAATGAAGTGGTTCAAATTGCTACATGAAGCTAACCCAAATATATTTCAGGGAAAAATCATTGGTTGACCAATCCTTTACAAATTTAACATGGGTCAACGTTTCAATCTTACTGTTCATCCAATGACTTTCTCCTGAATCCAGCATTCTGGTCCCAACTTTAACAATTTATATTTTTTTGGTGTATACATCAAAATTAGACATTCTATATATCAAATTAAAGCTTAGTATGTCTACGTTTTACCCTAAAAATTTCGTACATTAATTCAATCATTTACTATTTTTAATGATTTATCAAACATGAATGGGTCTTCACGAGTTACTGTTCACTGAGCCTATTTTCAGCATTTAGTCTATACATACCCAAGCATACAACCAACACATATCAGTCATACAAGCCAGATAATAATTAATATCAAATAATCAACTATTATATATCAGTGCATGATTAACTCCCTCATATTTTATTACATCCTTCTCTGTCTAAAATCCGGCAGCATAACTGCTACAATTCTTCTTTAGAAAGTAACCGATGTTGTACCGATTCGGTAATTCCCTTATGAGAACTACCATTCCACATAGTACCCAGGAAAGACTGGATGAACCTGCTGGGTCCACTCACTTCCAGCCTCCTTAGACAGCACTACGTACACAGTACGTATCAGTTCCTTTCTTTGTTCCGTCTTCGTTGCCGGAATTTCGGCAGCCTACCGGCGTCTCTTAAGATTTCCAAATTTTATTTTGACAGAACCTCCCCTGTAATGTTATGTTTGGGAATGAGATTCAAAAGAATCCCAGTAACAATAATCATAACAAAATATGTAATGCAGAGTGACGGTGTTTGCTTGTGACTGTGTACAGATAAGTATGCTGCATGCTTCCATATTCAATAACATATGATCATAGCATTGGAATAGAGCTTCAAGCATAACATATAGGACAACAATCAACCAAACAAAACAACACATCACAAAGACATTACATAAGAGCTAGGATTAGTTGTTACCTCAAAAGCAGTGCTTTAGAACTTCCCTACTACTTCCAACTTCACCAGAACTTCCTTACTTCTTTCTTCCTCACACTTTCTCTCTCAAGAACTTCTCTCTTCCCTTCTTCCTTGCTCATGCCGAAATTAGGGGCTAGGTGGGGGTATTTATAGTGTTGAGCAATGGCAATCTTGTAATTAGGAAGACTTATGATCCTGTGGTCCTGGTTTTTCCTGGAATTTCCTATTTTCTTTAATTCTTTTTTACTGCATCACCCTGGACACCTCATGGGACACCTCATAGGACACCTCACCCCCCATATGCTTCATGTGACGAAATTTGGAGGTTCTGGAAGCTTTCCGGTCCAATCCGGTACCGGCCCGGTCCATCGCCTCGAAAAACGTGCCGTTTTCTGAATCTGATGTTTCTGAAGATCCTTTTTATGTCTACTGACCTCACATTTAGTATCTAGACCCTTTATATCATTAACTTTTTAATACTGGGTCCAGACTCAATTACAGATCCCCTGCGAAATGACCAAAATGCCCTTGGTGCCCTAACTTGTCCTATTTTAACCCTAAGGGCAAAATCGTCATTTCACACCTTTCTGGACCCGGTCAAAGCTTATACTGGCTCTAGTCAACCTTATTTAGACATGTCTTGACCTCTGGGTCTGTCCAAAATGACCAGAATACCCTTTATTCATCTGCTGCCCTTTTTGTACAACATAGGGGCATTTTCGTAATTTCGCACTTTTCCGGGGTTCTGCTGGACGCTGGCCCACCTATCAGTCCAAGAGTCTTATTGGGCCTCTAATGGCGCCATTTTTGGGCTTCCTGGGTCCATTACCTGTATGGCACGTATTACGAGGAATCTTCCTTTAACACAGTTCATTGAATATTTTAACTATTATTTACCGATTATATACCTTTTCCGGACACCGGCTCTTTTTCCCAGATATAGTGTCCTACTGTGTTCAGGCATCGTTGGGGGTTATAACGGTCATCTGACCGAAGTCATCCGATCGCATTCAGCCCCTTTAAAAATACCGATAAATCTCCTACCCAGATCCCCGGAGGCCTCACACTCCCGTCTGGATTTTTTATTTTGTGAATAACTTTTTCTACAGACCTTCTATCGGTATCCTGTCAGTTTCCCGACATCCGCCCCATAAAGGCGCATCATCCTGTATTTTCCCACTTATATCTGAAATCTAGGGTATCCGGTATAAATTTTTATAACTTTTGGACGATCAGTCCATTTCTGGCTATCTGGAGTCTTCAAAAATTCCGGTATTAGGCTTGGTTACCCGGCGTCACCTGCCCTACCTTCTGGTAGAATCTGGGACTAAAATGCTGTCGGGCGGTGCAAACCACTTCTGGCCTATTTTCTTTAATTACACTTTAGCCCCAGGGAACTTTTCCTTCTTTATAATTAAGTCCCTTAATTTGGCTAAAATTACACTTTAAGACCCCACATTTTTGTCTACCTTTCATTCCTAACTTTAAACTTTCCATAATTTCATTTAGGTCCCTTAATTTCCTTTCTTTTGCAATTTAACCCTTTTCTTTACATAAAGGTCCACATGTTTTTCCTGAAACAGAGCTCATATATTCCGTTTAATCTGTACATAGGAACCAGTACAGAAAATTAAGGATATTACATTTCTCTCCCCCTTAAAATAAATTTCGTCCCCGAAATTTACATTACACCTATCCTATAGAAACAATTCCGGATACTTCTCTTTCATCTTTTCTTTTGTTTCCCATGTAGCCTCTTGTTCAGTCAAGCCTTTCCAGATCACTTTAACTAAAGGAATTTGCTTATTCCGCAACTGCTTGACTTTTCTATTAGCAATTCGCACCGGTCCAACCTCATAGGTCAAGTCATCTCGCAGTGTGACCTCATCTTGCTTAATCACATGAGATGGATCTGGAATATACTTCTTTAATTGGGAAACATGGAACACATCATGTATCTGGCTGAGATTTGGAGGAAGAGCCAACTTGTAGGCTACTGCTCCTATCTTTGAGAGAATCTGGAATGGCCCGATCTATCTTGGATGCAACTTCTTCACCTTAATCGATCGTCCGGCTCCTGTGGTTGGAGTTAACTTAAGGAATACATGTTCTCCTTCTTCAAACTCCAACGGCTTCCTTCTGACATCTGCATAGCTCTTCTGTCTGCTTTGAGCAGTCAACAATCGTTTTCTAATTACCGCAACTTGTTCTGCAGTTTGATCCACTATATCCGGACCAAGCATTCTTCTCTCGCTCAACTCTAGCCAGCATAAGGGGGATCTACATTTCCGTCCATAGAGTGCTTCAAAAGGTGCCATCTGTATACTGGCCTAATAACCATTGTTATATACAAACTCTATAAGGGGTAAATGGATATCCCAACTGCCTTTGAAATATAAGACACATGCTCTCAGCATATCCTCTAACGTCTGTATTGTTCTTTCAGATTGACCATCTGTCTGAGGATGATAAGCTGTACTGAATCTGAGAGTAGTGCCCATTTCTTCCTGTAGAGCCCTCCAGAAATTTGAAGTAAATCGAGGATCTCTGTCAGACACAATGCTGCTTGGGATACCATGGAGCCTAACGATCTCCTTTATATACAGCTTTGCCAGCTTTTCTAGAGAATCTCTCTTATTGATTGCCAGGAAATGTGCTGACTTTGTCAGTCGATCGATTACTACCCAAACCGCATCATGTCTACTTGGTGTCAAGGGTAGTCCTTCCACAAAGTCCATGGCAATCCCATCCCATTTCCATTCAGGGATATCTAAAGGCTGCAACGTTCCTGCTGGCTTTTGATGTTCAACTTTCACTTTCTGGCAGGTTAAGCACTTAGATACGTAAGCTACAACATCTTTCTTCAGTCCAGGCCACCAGAATAACCTTTTAACATCATGGTACATTTTGGTCATACCTGGATGTACCGTATATCGGCTTTTATGTGCTTCCTCCAGAATCCTTTCCCTTAATCCCCCAACATTTGGGATATAGGGTTTTCCCCTAAACTGTAGCAATCCGTCTGGGGACATCTCAAAATTCCTTGTCTTCCCTTTCTCCAGCTTGTCTTTGAATATTGCTGCGAGCTTATCCTGCTTCTGAGCCTCTTTGATCTCATCTTCTATGCAAGTTTGACATGAACTCCTCCAAAAGGATTCTCCGTCAGTTGCATTTGATATAGAGGGCTCCAGTCGCGCATATCTTCTATCAGTTCCAATTCCTTGATCATCATGTATGCAACCTGCACCACCTTTCTACTCAGGGCATCAGCTACCACATTGGCTTTTCCTGGATGGTATTTAATCTGAAAGTCATAATCTTTTAACAATTCCATCCATCGCCGCTGCCTCATGTTCAGCTCCTTCTGATCCTGCAGATACTTCAGGCTTTTGTGGTCGCAAAACAACTCTATCGTTGCTCCGTATAAATAGTGCCTCCATATCTTCAGGGCATAGACCACCGCCGCAAGCTCCAGATCATGAGTGGGATAATTCTCTTCATGTGGCTTTAACTGCCGAGAGGCGTAGGCTACTACTCGACCTTGCTGCATAAGCACACATCCCAGCCCCTGCTTGCTAGCATCAGTGTAGACTACATAAGTCTGAGTTGGGTCTGGAATAATCAGCACGGGAGTAGTCGTTAATCTCTGCTTCAACTGCTGGAAGCTAGCCTCACATTTCTCATCCCACTTAAACTGCTGATTCTTTCTGGTCAGCTTGGTAAGTGGTAAGGCAATTCGAGAAAAGTCTTGAATGAATCGTCTGTAGTACCCTGCTAGGCCGAGAAAACTTCTAATCTCTGTCACTGTCCTTGGCTGTTCCCAGCTCAAAACTGCTTCAGCTTTGCTAGGATCCACAGCTACCCCATCTCGGGATATGACATGACCGAGAAATTTGACTTCTGAAAGCCAAAACTCACACTTACTCAGCTTAGCATAGAGCTTCTTCTCTTTAAGGGTACCAAGAACAATCCTCAAATGCCTTTCATGCTCCTCTGGAGATTTGGAGTACACCAGAATATCATCAATAAAGACCACAACGAACTGATCTAGATAAGGCCTGAAAATCCGGTTCATATAGTCCATGAAAATAGCAGGTGCATTGGTTAGTCCAAAAGGCATCACCAAAAATTCAAAATGTCCGTAGCGCGTTCTGAATGCCGTCTTTGGAATATCATCTGGCTTGACCCTTAGTTGATGGTAGCCAGATCTCAAGTCAATCTTAGAGAATAAGCTCGCTCCTGCCAATTGATCTAGCAGTCATCAATTCTGGGAAGAGGATACTTGTTCTTAACCGTAAGCTTATTTAATTCCCTGTAGTCAATGCACAGCCTTAAGCTACCATCTTTCTTCTTGACGAACAGTACTGGAGCACCCCATGGCGATACACTGGGTCGTATAAAACCCTTCTCCAATAGCTCCTCAATTTGCTTCTTCAGTTCCATCATTTCGTTGGGAGCCATCCTGTATGGGGCTTTTGATACTGGTCCAGCTCCAGGTACAATGTCGATCGCAAACTCCACTTCACGCTCTGAAGGCAATCCCTGAATCTCCTTTGGAAAGACTTCAGGAAATTCATTGACTACAGGAACCTCCTCGATGCCTTCCTCCACTTCTGTTTGAACAGAAAAGAATACCACATATCCCTGACATCCTTTCCGTAGATATTTTTCTGCCTGAGCCTCTGTCACGAAGTTCAGTTGTACTTCTAAGCTCCGATCAGTGATCTTTGGACCAAGAACTAGGGTCTTGTTTCTGCAGTCCAACATCACATTATTGGAGGATAACCAATTTAAACCGAGTATGACCTCAATCTCCTGGAAAGGCATACAGATCAGGTCCAGGGTGGTACTGCAGTGCTCATAACGCACCACACTATTTAGACAGGCATCAGATGTGATCACCCTAGCGTTGGTGGGGGTTTTCACCTGTATATCATAACGTAACTTGCTGATCAGAAGGCCTAGGCATTTAGCACATTCATAAGATATAAAGGAATAACTTGCACCCGAATCAAATAGGGCAGTCACAGCATGATCATTGAGATAGATTGTACCTTGGATCATCTCAGATGATCGCTGAGCATCCTCTCTAGTGAGTACAAACACTCGTCCCGCCGTCCTTGGCCTTGGATCAGTTATAGCTTGAGGACATTCCCTGGAAAAATGTCCGGGCTTTCCGCAGGTGTAGCATACATTCTGGCCCATCAAGCATGGTCTGTCACCATGATTCTTTCCACACTTTTCACATGCTGGGGCCTTTGGATCCCTATTATTGGATCTTCCGCGGAAATTTCCCCTATTAGGCCTCTTGTTCTGCCACGGGCGCTTTCTTTTCTTATAGCCGCTCCCACTGGCCGCTTCTTGATTCCGTCCGGCCTTATCAGGAGTCGCTTGATCTTTACTCCCAGATCTGGACAGCATTCTATGATTCATGCTGTTCTCAACGATTCGACATGCTTCCACAGCCTTATTGAACTGGCTGTATTGTTGGGGAGTTAACTTCTCCTTTAACATAGAATTCAGCCCTCGAATCATTCTTTCTGTCATCCAGCGTTCGTCATCCACTTGGCGTAGGTAAGTTGAATATTGAGATAGCCGGATGAACTTGGCCAAATATTCATCAAAAGCTTCTTTTTCTCCTTGCCTCAGCACAAGGAATTCAGCCTCCCTTTCATCTCTGACAGATTGAGGGAAATATTTCTCATAAAATTGCTCAAGAAATACTTCCCAGGTAACTGGAATATCTCTTGCTTGGAGAAGTAACTCTGTATTCTTCCACCATCTATCCGCATCCTTTTCCAATTGATAGATGGCCATTTGGGCCTTGGTTTCAGTCGGGCAGTCGAGGACCTTAAAGATCTTCTCTAATCTGCTGACCCAATTTTCTGCTACATGTACTTCAAATGTCCCTTCGAATATGGGAGGATTGTGTTTGCAAAATCGCACCATCCATTGTTGGATGCCAACTGCCTCCTCCCTTGATTCAACCCTTCTCTGGGGCTGTTCCGCCTGCTGTGGTACTTCTTCAGGTTCTCTACTAGTTGCTCCTGAAGGCTCTGGCGGTCTTAAATTATTTACAGCTGCTGCTACTGCCGCGGCTATGGCAGCATCTCTTTCTTGTTCATTTCGTGCTTGAGCAGTTCTCATTTCTTCTATCATCTTTTGTTGCTGTTCTAATCGTTCTAGAATCATTTGATTAAGGTTTCCAGCCTCTCGGGGTTCCTCAGCTGGAATAGTTCTCCTCGTTCGTACCATTTTGTTATACTTAAAATAGAAGGGAATACGATAAATAACATAATTCCTTTTCATTTCATTTCACGCATAATATACATACAGAGTATATGTACATATCACAGTACCATTCTAGTCTTTTATACATTAGAAATATTACTCTAATTTTTCTTAAACTTCATTCTAATATATTCTCCTACTAGGTAGATCCAGTCGGATATGGTACAATATGATTCTCTATCAAAATACTGGTCTAACTCCGATCTCCAGGTAGGAGTCTTCGGCAATACGTCATTCATAATTTCTAGCCAAAGCCCCATGGTTAACACATTTGGATCCCAGGCTTGATATATGGCTTTCACCCTTGTGATAAACTCCTGGTAGACCGAATAATCTTGATCTATGTTTTCGAACAGGGTCTACCGAGCTCTCAAGTTGCTCTCTACTCAGGTTCCTCCCTGGGACCATTCTTACGATTAAACCTCCCAAATACATTTCTACTAGAGTCACTTCGGGCCTACTGGGACCTGGCGCATTACTATGAACACGTACTTGGCTGGATCCTGAACTGTCTGTTATATTCAAGGGTACCGCACTTATGGGAATGGCAGGAATAGGGCCTTCTGTTATCATCACCTCCTGATCATCAATTGGAAAGTTTAATCCTACCGAGGAACTATCCTCCTCAGAATCACCAGCTACTGGAGGTGTCCAGAGGTCAGAATCATTGCTTACTATCTCTTCTTCTGAACTATCTGAACTAGAGACCTCTGGTCTTAATTCCCATTGGTTTACTGTAGTTTCAGACCCAAATCTATGTCTAGCCATCCTGCAAACACTAACTTAGTGTCAATTATGACGGCTTTATCATGGTATATCTTTCTATAAATCATCTACTCAGAGTATTTCTTAAGCCAGAATCCTTTGCTCTGATACCAAAATGTCACATCCTTATTTTTATACATCTTAGGGACCATTCAGTAGCACTTAAACCACTTTCAGGGTCATTGAAGTCTAAACACTTAATCTGGAATTTTATTCATATCGAGTACTGTTCACTGTGGCAAATTCCAGATGAGTGACCTGATTTTGAAAATTCATAACTAATTCTAGAAAAATCGAAATGAAGTGGTTCAAATTGCTACATGAAGCTAACCCAAATATATTTCAGGGAAAAATCATTGGTTGACCAATCCTTTACAAATTTAACATGGGTCAACGTTTCAATCTTACTGTTCATCCAATGACTTTCTCCTGAATCCAGCATTCTGGTCCCAACTTTAACAATTTATATTTTTTTGGTGTATACATCAAAATTAGACATTCTATATATCAAATTAAATCTTAGTATGTCTACATTTTACCCTAAAAATTTCGTACATTAATTCAACCATTTACTATTTTTAATGATTTATCAAACATGAATGGGTCTTCACGAGTTACTGTTCACTGAGCCTATTTTCAGCATTTAGTCTATACATACCCAAGCATACAACCAACACATATCAGTCATACAAGCCAGATAATAATTAATATCAAATAATCAACTGTTATATATCAGTGCATGATTAACTCCCTCATATTTTATTACATCCTTCTCTGTCTAAAATCCGGCAGCATAACTGCTACAATTCTTCTTTAGAAAGTAACCGATGTTGTACCGATTCGGTAATTCCCTTATGAGAACTACCATTCCACGTAGTACCCAGGAAAGACTGGATGAACCTGCTGGGTCCATTCACTTCCAGCCTCCTTAGACAGCACTACGTACACAGTACGTATCAGTTCCTTTCTTTGTTCCGTCTTCGTTGCCGGAATTTCGGCAGCCTACCGGCGTCTCTTAAGATTTCCAAATTTTATTTTGACAGAACCTCCCCTGTAATGTTATGTTTGGGAATGAGATTCAAAAGAATCCCAGTAACAATAATCATAACAAAATATGTAATGCAGAGTGACGGTGCTTGCTTGTGACTGTGTACAGATAAGTATGCTGCATGCTTCCATATTCAATAACATATGATCATAGCATTGGAATAGAGCTTCAAGCATAACATATAGGACAACAATCAACCAAACAAAACAACACATCACAAAGACATTACATAAGAGCTAGGATTAGTTGTTACCTCAAAAGCAGTGCTTTAGAACTTCCCTACTACTTCCAACTTCACCAGAACTTCCTTACTTCTTTCTTTCTCACACTTTCTCTCTCAAGAACTTCTCTCTTCCCTTCTTCCTTGCTCATGCCGAAATTAGGGGCTAGGTGGGGGTATTTATAGTGTTGAGCAATGGCAATCTTGTAATTAGGAAGACTTATGATCCTGTGGTCCTGGTTTTTCCTGGAATTTCCTATTTTCTTTAATTCTTTTTTACTGCATCACCCTGGACACCTCATGGGACACCTCATAGGACACCTCACCCCCCATATGCTTCATGTGACGAAATTTGGAGGTTCTGGAAGCTTTCCGGTCCAATCCGGTACCGGCCCGGTCCATCGCCTCGAAAAACGTGCCGTTTTCTGAATCTGATGTTTCTGAAGATCCTTTTTATGTCTACTGACCTCACATTTAGTATCTAGACCCTTTATATCATTAACTTTTTAATACTGGGTCCAGACTCAATTACAGATCCCCTGCGAAATGACCAAAATGCCCTTGGTGCCCTAACTTGTCCTATTTTAACCCTAAGGGCAAAATCGTCATTTCACACCTTTCTGGACCCGGTCAAAGCTTATACTGGCTCTAGTCAACCTTATTTAGACATGTCTTGACCTCTGGGTCTGTCCAAAATGACCAGAATACCCTTTATTCATCTGCTGCCCTTTTTGTACAACATAGGGGCATTTTTGTAATTTCGCACTTTTCCGGGGTTCTGCTGGACGCTGGCCCACCTATCAGTCCAAGAGTCTTATTGGGCCTCTAATGGCGCCATTTTTGGGCTTCCTGGGTCCATTACCTGTATGGCACGCATTACGAGGAATCTTCCTTTAACACAGTTCATTGAATATTTTAACTATTATTTACCGATTATATACCTTTTCCGGACACCGGCTCTTTTTCCCAGATATAGTGTCCTACTGTGTTCAGGCATCGTTGGGGGTTATAACGATCATCTGACCGAAGTCATCCGATCGCATTCAGCCCCTTTAAAAATACCGATAAATCTCCTACCCAGATCCCCGGAGGCCTCACACTCCCGTCTGGATTTTTTATTTTGTGAATAACTTTTTCTACAGACCTCCTATCGGTATCCTGTCAGTTTCCCGACATCCTCCCCATAAAGGCGCATCATCCTGTATTTTCCCACTTATATCTGAAATCTAGGGTATCCGGTATAAATTTTTATAACTTTTGGACGATCAGTCCATTTCTGGCTATCTGGAGTCTTCAAAAATTTCGGTATTAGGCTTGGTTACCCGGCGTCACCTGCCCTACCTTCTGGTAGAATCTGGGACTAAAATGCTGTCGGGCGGTGCAAACCACTTCTGGCCTATTTTCTTTAATTACACTTTAGCCCCAGGGAACTTTTCCTTCTTTATAATTAAGTCCCTTAATTTGGCTAAAATTACACTTTAAGACCCCACATTTTTGTCTACCTTTCATTCCTAACTTTAAACTTTCCATAATTTCATTTAGGTCCCTTAATTTCCTTTCTTTTGCAATTTAACCCTTTTCTTTACATAAAGGTCCACATGTTTTTCCTGAAACAGAGCTCATATATTCCGTTTAATCTGTACATAGGAACCAGTAGAGAAAATTAAGGATATTACATAGTGACACCAGGAAAGGGGTATCTGGATGTTGACCAGGGTCAGAGAATACTCTGGCAAGATATGAAAAGACAATAATGCCCCTAGACCTAGTAAAGTAAAGAAAGGAAATGGAAGGACTTAGATACAATTATGAAAAGTATAAAGCCAAAAAGGAAAAGTAGATAAAAATATGGGGTACTTAAGTGTAATTTTAGCCAAATAGAAAGGGACTTAAATGAAAAGAAGAAAAGTTCCTTGGGCTAAATTGTAATTAAAGAAAGTCAGGCCGGAAGTGGTTTGGACTGTCCGAAAGCATTTCAGTCCCATATTTCACCGGTAGAGAGAACAAGTGACGCTCGGTAATCTGGCTTAATACAAGAATTTTTCAAGACTCCAGATAGCCAGAATTGATCTGATAGTCCAAAAGTTATAAAAATTCCTACCGGATATCCTAGATTTCAAATCTAAGTGAGAAAATACAGGATGATATGTCCTGATGGGGCGGATGTCGGGAAACTGACAGAGTACCGATAGGAGGCCTGTAGAAAAAGTTATTCGCAAATTAGAAAATCCAGACGGGAGTGTGAGGCCTCCGGGTATCCGATAGGGAGATTTATCGGTATTTGAAAAGGGACTGAATGAGTTCGGATGACCTCAGTCGGATGAATGATATGACTCACAGGGATGCCTGAACACCGCAGGCCAGTGTATCAGACAGAAGGAGCGGGTGTCTGGATATGTGTATAAACGGTGAATAATAGATAAAATATTCAATAATCATGGATAAGGAAGGATTCCTCGTAATACGTGCCATAAAGGTAATGGACCTTGAAAGGCCCAATAATGGTGCCATCAAAGGCCTAGTAAGATCCTTGGACTGATAGGTGGGCCAGTGTCCAGCAGAACCCCGGAAAAGTGCGAAATTATGAAAATACCCCTGTGTTGTACTAAAGAGTAATAGATGAATGGAGGGCATTTTGGTCATTCTGGACAGGCCCAGGAGCCAAGGCACATACATATAAAGTTACTTAGAGTCAGTATATACCCTGACAGAGTACAGAAGGGTGTGAAATGACAATTTTACCCCTAGGGTTAAAATAGTGCAAGAAAGGGCACCCAAGGGTATTTTGGTAATTTGCCAAGGGCTGTTTCTTGGGAATCGAGCCATCAGAGTACTTGAGCTTGATCAGAGACCCAAGATAATATTCCAAGGCCAAAAACATTGCCCATGAAGTATGTGGGAAAAAGTTGCATTAAAATACTATTTTAATGCTGTTTCAATAAAGTAAAGTTACTCTCGGCACGATAACCGAGGAGGTGATCAGATAAAGTCCTAAATTTATCTGGATAGCATTGGATGGCGTGACAGGTGCTAGTAAGATGCCATATGGCGCCAATATAGAGGAGGAAGAAAAAGTTGAGGACACGTGGCACAATCTTAGCCGGTGAGTCCAGTTTGTGGGAAATCGGATATGACCGATACCGGATTGGACTGGAAAGCTTCAAGAAGGCCTCAATTTTGCCATATGAGACATGTGACTGATTATGTGTCCACTGAGGTGTCCACGATGATGTCATGCATGATGTAGTAAAAGGAATAAAGAAAAATAGGAAATTCCGAAAAAACCAGGACCACAGGATCAGATGGCTTCAAAATTACGAAAATTCCATTGACCAAAACTATAAATACCCCCCTTGTTCTTCATTATGCACGGCTCAAGCAAGTTTTAGAGAGAGGAGGAAGTGTTAGAGAGAGAAAGTGAGAGGAAGATAGAAAGAAAGGAAGTTCTGGTGGAGCTGGAAGCAGAATAGAGATAGTAGAGTTCTGCTGAGCCTTTGAGGTAGTAACTAATCCTAGCTTTTATGTAATGGCTTTGTGATTTTTTGTGCTATTGTTTGGTTGGATTGTTGTCTTATATGTTATGTCTGAAGCTCTGCTATAATACTATGATCATATGTTATTAAGCATGGAAGCACGCAGCATACTTATCTGTACAAAATCACAAGCAAGCACTGTCACTCTGCATTACATATATTGTTATGATTGTTGCTACTGAGATTCCCCCGAATCTCATCCCAATAAATAACCCATTACAGGGGAGGTTATGTCAAAGTGAATTTTGGAAATTTTAAGAAACGCCGTTATGCTGCCGAAATTATGACAAGATGGCAATAGTAGAGAGAGCAGCTGATACGTACTGTGTACGTAGGTACTGTCTAAGGAGGCTGGAAGTGAGTGGACCTAGCCGGTTTATCCAGTCTTTCTTGGGTACTTACGTAGAATGGTAGTTCTCACGGGAATTACCGAATCGGTACAAGATCAGTTACTTTCTGAAGATGAAGCGTAGCGGTTATGCTGCCGGATTTTAGGTGGGAAGAGATGTAATAGAGATATGAGAATTTATGTACATGGCCAGATGTAAAACAACTTATTAATTAATAATAATTGTTGTTTGGCATGTTTGACTGATATATGATGGATGTATGCTTATGTATGTAATGTTGGTTGCTGAAAATTAACACTGTGAACAGTAATCCGTGGGGACATGAGGATGTTTGACCCATAATTAAAAATAGTAAATGGATGAATAAATGTATGATGTTTTTATGGTAGATAGTAGACATACCAAGCTTCAATTTGATATATAAAACGTCTCATTTGATTGTCTACACATGGAGATATAAATTATCAAATTTGGGACCAGAATGCTGGATTTAGGTAGGAAAACGTGGGATAAACAGTAAAGTTGACATGTTGACTGACGTTGACTTGGTCAATGAATGGTCAACGAGTTATTTTTCCCTGAAAGATAATTGAGTTAGGTTCAAGTACCAATTTGAACCACTTCATTTATATTTTTCTAGAATTAGTTATGATTTTTCAAAGTCAGGTCACTCATCTGGAATTTTCAAGTGAACAGTACCCGATAAGAGTAAAACTTCAGATTGAGAAATTGGACTTCAATGAGCTCGAAATTGGTTCTAAATGCTATCAAATGGTCCCTAAGACATATGAAAGTAAGTATGTTTCAATTCTCAATGATCTAACGCTTCAATTGAATTTAAATGATGATTTTGTGTAGGATTGGAACTTAGAAGTATTGAAATTGGAAAAGGGAAGTTTTGAAACCCTTTTTGCTACTGTTTATACACATGAACAGTGATGAGAATTCCATGATTTTGTTGTTTCCAATGGTTTTATAATGAAAAATTGTGTGGGATAAAGTAGAGAAACAAGTATTCAAAAGTGCATGAAGGAGCTGGAATTTCATAATTCTAAGCTCATAAATGGATTTAGAAGGCAAAATTGTGTAGGGAAAAGTCAAGACATTAATTAATTCAAAGGCCAAACCAATTAATAAAAATTAGAGAAAGATAGAGACTTAATGGGTTAAGGTTAGAACTTGGGTAAATTAAGTTGTAATATATATGCTATTATGCCATGTTAGGCCTTGATTAATGTGGTAAAGAAGACCACAAAGCAAGGACCATGATGGAAGGAAAAGAGTAAGGATAAGCAAGAGGTAAAGAGAAAGGATAAGGAAAGAAAGTTATTCCAAGGTAGTCAACTCACGGCTGGAAAAATGCATTTCTACACCGGTTGAAAATGGCATTCAACATCGCACATACAACCGATGTAGAAACAGACCGTGTAAAAAGTGACACATTTTACACCGGTCACAAGACCGGTGTAGAATGTATACTTTTTTACACAGGTCTAAATTTTACAGCAGTTCACATTTACATCCGGTGTATTATTTTTAACATCTACACCGGTTGAATATTGGGACGGGGTAGATTATTCAAATGTTAACACAGGTTGAATATTGGGACGGTGTGTAGAATGTATACTTTTTTACACCGGTCTTCATTTTAAAGCGGTTCGCATTTACATCCGATATATTATTTTTTAACATCTACACTGGTTGAATATTGGGACGGTGTAGATTATTCAAATGTTAACACCGGTTGTATATACGTCCGATGTAGATGTTATTAAATTTATATTATGATATATGTTCTTTCTACACCGGCAGGTATATACCTCCGATGTAGATGTTATTAAGTTTATATTTAATATATTTCGTTGGCCTGAAGCTTCATAAATAAACTGCCAAATATAATATAGGACTCAATCATCGATCATCATCAGTTCAAGATGCCAGAGACATATATAATTCAATTGCTCATTATATTATTTATTTAATAAAATTTAATACAAAAATGCTACAATTTGAACAGAAAAGTAGAAAAAGGTATTAAGTGAAAGACAAATACTATAGATCAGGAAGGAATTGAACAAAAAACTCTGCCCACCGATTACGCAGGTCCTCAATATCTTAGTCAGGAAATGGATCAGGTTGATCAAACATCTGAAATATGAAATCAAAATCAAAGAAATTAATGCATTACTAATATAGATTAGATTGACAATTAAGAAATATGAAATCATTAAAAATACAATTTTACCTCCTCAGTTAGGTCAATCCTATTTGCCAAGATAATATTGACCATGTGTCTGACTATGTAGAAGCCACACAAGTTGCTTTCTCTGGGTTGCCTTCGACTTTGTAATGTTAACAAGATAAAAATTATTTCTCATCATCAAAACGGGGAACCTAGCTAACACCTAATATATACTTTTATTACCTTTGGTGTGATCCATTCAGGGTCCCTCACTAAATTAGCGTGCTTAAGGCCCCTTGCAACTGCGAACGTCCTCATAGCCCTATGACCAAAGTTAATAAGTTAGTAACCCATTTATCACAAAGATCATTGTGTATAGAAGAGAACTCACGTGTTCATGATCATCCTGACATCAACCGAGGGCTTGTAATGGAGGGAGCATAAGAAGAAAACTTTATAGCTATGCTTACATAGGATGACAAGTTGCCAATGATTGCTTTAGAGATTAGTTAAAAGAGAATGAGTATTATAATTAAGCAAATACAAAACTAGTGTATATGAAATAAAATGAAATATTATTATTCTTACTCCTGCATATATGGTGCAAAGAAACAATCAAAATCGATTTCACCGAGCCTCCTTGAAATATATGGAAGCCTCGGAGATTGAGAGGTCCCTTTAGCATAAATCTGAAGTGGTATAGGAATCCGAACTTTTTTGTTTGCCCTTTGAGGAAACCAACTCAGCTTGCATATACCTATAGGCTATGCATACACGACATTAGTTGTAAGACTTAAACTTTGTTATTACATATATTTACATTTAAAGTATACTTACATCAAAAATACTTGGATGCAGCCGGAGGTCAGTTCTTCCTTGGGAGTGATCAGAGATTTGACGTCTGCATGGTCAAGGAAGGCCGGTGCCCCCATGTCGTCCACAGCTGAATCCATAGGCAACGCGTCCATATGGAACATTTTGTCATATGCCAATAGGATCACACGTTGCATGGCATTCAACGTGGGAGGGGTGGGAAGTTGGCTGGGGGATGAGGCGACGTGATCCGAAACAAGATGCTTTGCCCATAATATGAAAGTCCCTTTTGCTTGGCTCACTATCTTCACCTCATCAGTGGGAATTGGGACAAGAGCATCTCCAATTAGTACGTCTTCAACTGTCACCCTTAATTGATCGTCCTGAATTTGGATGCGGTGAACAGTTGCCCCTAGGCTATGGATGGAGCCACGTGCCACTAAGCGTCTAAGAGGATCCTCCACGTATAGATCACAATGTTCTGCATCCTCTGACCGCAAGCAACAGCTTTCCTTAGTGCTTGGACAGGCTGCATTTGAGGGCGGGAGGGGATCATTGGCTCTTGCTGCCTTGATGTCATTATGGACAACATTTATTCCTTCATCTTTGCGACCCCTCTTGTAATCATGCCTCAATTGAAGCTTCTGCTTGTGCCCTAGCCTCTATCCAAGCCTCTTCCTTAGCCTCTGCCCTTATGATAGAGAGCAAGGATTCCAACTCTGCCCTCGGCACCACATATGGGAAACATCTTTGAGATGATCCAAAGTAATCTCTTATACCCACACCTCTTCCCACTGGTGGAAAATTGGCAATCGAAATCCCTATTTTTAAACAGGTCAATACGGAAACTGTTTTAAAAAAATGAGCGGTGGCATTTTTGTAAATAAAATGAAATATTCACACCGTATTTACTCGTGACCGATGTGGAAATATTTAGTCCGGTTTGGATGTTTAATTTCTACAGCGGATGTTATATAGACCGATGTGGAAATATTTTGTCCGGTTTAGATGTTTACTTTCTACAGCATATTTATATTGACCGAGGTGGCAATATTTAGTCCGGTGTCTGTTTTATAAAAAAAAGGCGATTTTTACACCGGTTTTAAAAGTAACCGATTTAAATATAAACACCCAGTGCAGATTAGCTTCGTCTTATATCTGCCTCTTCAGTTTCCTGTCTATGCTTTCCCGCTCGCTTTCTTTATTTGTCAGAACGTTCATTTCACTTCTTCGGTTCCCAACGTTTGTAGTCATTATGATAGAAGGCCAAATGCATTCTTCTATATTCTTATTGATCATGAACGTTAACCATATATATATGTATACCATTCTTCTGTTTTCTTTTCTTTTCATCTATCTGACTCCTCCAATGGCCTCTTCCTCACGCACGCCTCCTTCTCCACCCCACAAAAGAAATAGAGATGACTTTGAAGACAAACATCCTGATCCTCACCCTTCTGTTCCTTCTCCTCCTCCCCTGGTTGTGACTCTGATGGAGAGCCTTGAGGAACTCATACTGCGCTTCAATGGGCTGGAGGACTCCATGGAAGAACTGAATCGCAAAGTTAACAGACTGAAAGCAAGTTTCAGAGATTTCCGCTCAGAAGTTCGCCGCCATCAACCCCGTGATAGCTTCTTTAATCCTGTTGATCTCACCCAATCTGATGACTCCCAAAACTCCGAGTCTGATGAGTAGTGAAAGATTGTAACTTTTATATATTCTGATATATATATTTTTTTGTGTGTAAAAGTTGATGACGTGGTCTCTATATCACTTAAAAAAAAACTGATATATTTTACACCGGTCCATATATATTGACCGGTGTAAAATATACTCTATACAACTTTTATATGTATATCTACACCGGTGTAACATTTTGTCCGGTGTATATTTTCTTACAAAATAAACTTTTTTTTTATTTTTTTACCAAATACTCTTTTATTTGGTACATTTCTCGCGCTTTCCATCTCTCATTTTCCCCTGGTTCGTGCGTTAAGACTTCTCGGCGCTTCACAGACGGTGAGTTTTGTTTTGAACTCTTCTCGAGAACTGAAAATTTATTCTCTCTATGCATTAGCTGCAACGTAATGGTTTAATTTCTTGTTTTCTACTTTTCTAGTTCTTATAGTCTTCCACAAATATGGTTCGTAGTTGGATAAATGCTAAACGAACAAGTGTTGAGTATGCTGAGGGGGTGAAGGAGTTTTTGGATTTTGCTAAACGGAATGGTGATGATGACAATGGAAGGTTTTATTGTCCTTGTGTGAGTTGTTTGAATGAGAGGAAACACAGTCCTGCTGATATTTACACTCATCTAATTTGCGAGGGGTTTTGCAAGAGTTACAGGGTATAGGTATGGCATGGTGAACAGGTGGAACAGACCTTTGACGATGACATGGATACTGATGATCGAGTAGAGGACATGATTCGTGATGTTAGAGAAGATGCTTTTATGCGGTCATATGCATATGGTAATATGTGCAATGATGCAGAAAAGCCTCTATACCCAGGGTGCAGAAAATACAACCTGTTGAATGCAGTGTTGAGTTTGGTAAGTGTGAAAGCGCGGCATGGGTGGAGTGACAGTAGTTTTTCAGAATTGCTTCACTTGTTACAGGACATGTTTCCTGAAGAAAATGTGTTACCCAAACGCTATTATGATGCGAAGAAAATAATAGGTCCTTTAGGCATGCAGTATAGAAAGATTCATGCATGCCCAAATGATTGCATATTGTACAGGAAAGAGTTTGAAGATGAGGAGAAGTGTCCAATATGTAAGACACCAAGGTACAGATCAAACAACTCTCCTGCCAAGTTGTTATGGTATCTTCCAATTTTACCAAGGTTTAAGCGACTTTTTTCTAATGAAGATGATGCAAAGAAATTGTTATGGCATGCAAATGAAAGGATTAATGATGGAAAGATTCGTCATCCTGCTGACTCTTTGCAATGGAAGAAGATTGATGACTTATTTCCCGAGTTCGGCAATGAACCACGAAACCTAAGGCTTGGACTTAGTACGGATGGAATGAACCCTTATAGTAGCCTTAGTAGTATACATAGTTCATGGCCCGTCCTTCTGGTGATTTACAACCTATCTCCCTTGCTGTGTATGAAACGGAAGTATGTAATGTTGTCTATGCTGATCTCAGGACCAAAACAACCGGGAAATAACATAGACGTTTACCTAACACCCTTGATCGAAGATTTGAAGAAGCTATGGGAAGGTGTGGATGTTTTTGATGCTGTTAAGAAGGAGGTCTTCAATATGCGGGCCATGATCTTTTGTACAATTAATGACTTTCCTGCATATGAAAATTTGTCAGGGTATAGTGTTAAGGGCCATAAAGCATGTCCGATTTGTGAGGAGGGGACTTGCTACTATCAACTTCGTCATGGAAGAAAGACAGTCTACCTAGGTTATAGGAGATTTCTAAGACAAGCCCACCCATACCGTCGACTGAAGAAGAAATTTTATGGCGGCCAAGAATTTGAAAATGCTCCAAAGCCATTGACTGGCGAACAAGTTTATGAAAAGGTGAGAGACATCAATGTCACTTTCGGTAAGCTTACCAAGAAAAGTGAGAAAAATGTATGGAAAAAAAGATCTGTGTTCTTTGAGCTTCCTTATTGGCGACATCTTCATGTAAGGCACTGTCTTGATGTGATGCATGTGGAGAAAAATGTGTGTGACAGCATTGTTGGAACACTTCTCAACACACATGGTAGTTCCAAAGACGGTTTGAAGGCAAGATTGGATTTGGAAGAAATGGAAATACGGGAGGAGTTACATCCGAGGCCAGATGGTGAAGGGAGCTATCATGTTGAAGAGACTAACATCTTGTCCAAGGTTGAGCGAAGAAGTATTTGTGAGTGTTTGCAAGGAATCCAAGTTCCCTCTGGGTACTCATCTAATCTTAAGAGGATTGTGTCCATGAAAGATTTGAAATTAGTAGGCCAAAAGTCTCATGATTGTCATGTATTGATGCAACAATTACTCCCAGTGGCTGTTCGAGGAATCCTTCAAGATGATTTGAGACACATTGTAACCCGACTTTGCTTCTTCTTTAATGCTATATGTGGCAAAGTCTTTGAGACTGAAAAGTTGGAGGAATTGGAGCACGAGGGTTATGTTATTTTGTGCCAGCTTGAAAAACAGTTTCTTCCTTCCTTTTTTGACATCATGGTACACCTCATCGTTCATCTAGTGCGAGAGATAAAACTGTGTGGCCCTGTATACTTACGATGGATGTACCCATTTGAAAGATACATGAAAATCCTTAAAGGTATATGAAGAATCCAAATCGGCCCGAAGCATCCATTGTTCAAAAATATGTGGCCGAAGAAGCTATGGATTTTTGTCAACAATACCTGTCTAAAGTAAGACTTACTGGTCTCTACAAACCCATCGCCAAACAGGGGGGTCAACGCGGAATGTCAGTGAGGAGTGTTGATCGTAATGAACTGCAGCAAGTACACTTACACATCTTGAATAACATTGATGAAGTTCAAGACTATATTGCTGTTCATAAAGATCTTGTCCGGAAAACAAATAATAGGATGACAGAGCAAAGGCTGATTAGAGAACACAACAAATCTTTTGCACATTGGTTCAAATTGGAGGTTGAAAATGAGGATTGTGTTTCTGATACAGTTAGATGGTTGGCATGTGGTCCTGAACATAATGTGATCTGTTGGAATTCATTTGATATCAATGGGTATTCCTTTTATACGAAGTCCCTAGATGATAGAAGTAGCGTGCAAAACAGTGGTGTTATGTTAGTGGCTGAAGCTATGCATTTCTCTAGTTCAAAAGACAACAATCCTAAATTAGCAGCCATCGCTTATTATGGCGTTGTTGAAGAGATTTGGGAGGTGGACTACTCCAAATTCAAAGTTCCCGTATTCAAATGCAAGTGGGCTAATGTAAACAACGGGGTTATGGTCGATCAGTTAGGATTTATGTAACATCCCGATTTTTGGTCTAGGAGATCGGGACAGTTCATCTAGGTCCAAGATGAGGAATGTGAGAAATGTCCTAAGTCTCAAGCCTAGGAATTCTGCAGGTAGCTTGATATGGGCTGGCTCCTGTGTAAGATAACCTGATATGGGCGGGTTGTCGAGCCTTTCAATTAACGATGACTCCCGAAGAGTTTAAGGGATGAGTTATTGAAAGAGAATTTCTAGACCTTAAGATGAGGGATGAGAAGATGAGCAACGAGGCCAGAAAGAGAATGCAGGGGCAAAATCGTAATTATGGGAAAGATCGGGCTGGTAGCCGATGAGTACCATATTTTGCCAGAAAATAGAGAAAATTATGCTGATCATTTCACTGAACTGTGAAATGTGCATACGAGGTCTCTATGAGTATGAAAGAATTATGGAAAGTTTAAGGACAAAAAGGTGGGGTCCTTAAGTGCAATTTTAGCCAAATAAAAAGGGACTTAAATGAAAAGAAGAAAAGTTCCTTGGGGCTAAAGTGTAATTAAAGAAAGTCAGGCCGGGAAGTGGTTTGGACTGTCCGACGGCATTTCAGTCCCAGATTTCACCGGTAGAGAGAGCAAGTGACGCTCGGTAATCTGGCTTAATACAGGAATTTTTGAAGACTCCAGATAGCCAGAAATGGACTGATCGTCCAAAAGTTATAAAAATTCCTACCGGATATCCTAGATTTCAGATCTAGGTGAGAAAATACAGGATGATGCGTCCTTATGGGGCGGATGTCGGGAAACTGACAGAATACCGATAGGAGGCCTGTAGAAAAAGTTATTCGCAAATTAGAAAATCCAGACGGGAGTGTGAGGCCTCCGGGTATCCGATAGGGAAATTTATCGGTATTTGAAAAGGGACTGAATAAGTTCGGATAACCTCGGTCAGATGACTGATATGACTCACAGGGATGCCTGAACACCGCAGGCGAGTGTATCGGACAGAAGGAACCGGTGTCCGGATATGTGCATAAACGGTGATTAATAGATAAAATATTTAATAAACATTAACGGGGAAGATTCCTCGTAATACGTGCCATGAAGGTAATGGACCCTGAAAGGCCCAATAATGGCGCCAACAAAGGCCCAGTAAGACCCTTGGACTGATAGGTGGGCCAGTGTCCAGCAGAACCCCGGAAAAGTGCAAAATTACGAAAATGCCCCTGTGTTGTACTAAAGGGGTAGTAGATGAATGAGGGCATTTTGGTCATTCTGGACAGGCCCAGGAGCCAAGGCTCATACAGATAAAGTTACTTAGAGTCAGTCTATATCCTGACAGAGTACAGAAGGGTGTGAAATGACGATTTTACCCTTAGGGTTAAAATAGTGCAAGAAAGGGCACCCAGGGGTATTTTGGTAATTTACCGAGGGATGTTTCTTGGGAATCGAGCCATCAGAGGGCTTGAGCTTGATCAGGATTCAAGATAACATACCCAGAGCCCAAAAACGTAGCCCATGGAGTATGTGGGAAAAAGTGGCATTAAAATACTATTTTAATGCTGTTTCAATAAAGTAAAGTTACTCGGTCGGCACGATAACCGAGGAGGTGATCAGATAAAGTCCGGGACTTATCTGGATAGCATTGGAAGGCGTGAAAGGTCCCTTCCAGGTGCCACATGGCGCAATCTTAGAGGCAGAAGAAAAGTTGAGGACACGTATTACGGTGCAAGACTCTGGACCGGTACTGGATTGGACTGAACTGCTGAGTCAACTGATGAGGTGTCCAGGAATTGTGACATGTGAATGTGGCAATGAGGTGTCCCGGTGAGGTGTCCTGGATGATGTCATACATGATGCAGTAAAAAGGAATAAAAAAATAGGAAAATCCAGGAAAAACCAGGACCACATGTTCAGATGGCTTCAAAATTACAGAAATGCCATCCATTAAAGCTATAAATACCCCCTTCCCCTCCCATTTTAGGCATCCCACGTTTTTGGCAAGAAAAGAGAGAGAAAGAAGAGAGAGAAGGAGAAAGAAAGAAAGAAAGAAAGGAAGTTCTGGTGGAGTTGGAAGCAGTATAGAAGTTCTGGAGCTCTGCTTTTGAGGTAGTAACTAATCCTAGCTCTTATGTAATGTCTTTGTGATTTGTTGTGCTATTGTTTGGTTGGATTGTTGTCTTATATGTTATGCTTGAAGCTCTATTACAATGCTATGATCATATGTTATTGAATATGGAAGCACGCAGCATACTTATCTATACACAATCACAAGCAAGCACCGTCACTCTGCATTACATATATTGTTATGATTATTACTACTGAGATTCCCCCGAATCTCATTCCCAAAAATAACATTACAGGGGAGGTTCTGTCAAAATAAAATCTGGAAATTTTGAGAGACGCCGTTAGGCTGCCAAAATTCTGGCAACAGAGGAAGGAACAAAGAAAGGAGCTGATACGTACTGTGTACGTAGGTGCTGTCTAAGGAGGCTGGAAGTGAGTGGACCTAGCCGGTTCATCCAGTCTTTCCTGGGTACTTACGTAGAATGGTAGTTCCTACGGGAATTACCGAATCGGTACAAGATCGGTTACTTTCTACAGAAGGAATGTAGCAGTTATGCTGCCGAATTTTAGACAGGAAGAGATGTAATAGAAATAAGAGAATTTGGTGTATGATTTGTTGTATGACATTTTATTATTTAATAATAAATATTGTTTGGCATGTTCAATTTGTGGATGACGAATTAAGGGAGAAATTCGCAGGTCCTGAGGTAGCAGTATTTTGACCTCAGTTTGACCCAGTAAACGGAGGAGTTTGGCTATGAAATTTGGTGAGCCAGTAGTACACATCTGGGGCATTACGTGGATAGGTAATAAGACTTGTTTGGATGTGTAGAATGAGATTAAGCAGTTTTCAAATTAAAAGTCCAGAATAAGGAACTTAAGAGTAAAATTTTGAATTTCTGGGCTTAAGTTAAGATATAATCAAGCTAATATTACTTCTGCAAGTGTACTCTGAGGGGTCTAAGGGAGGATGTTTCATTTTGGTATCAGAGCAATAGGTTCTGGCATAAACCAGATAGGATTCTGGTTCAGAGCATAAGATTCTGGCACAGAACAGAAGGTTCTGGCTTAGTGATGCTCTGATTTAGAAATGTTATTTCCCTAGAGTACATAGAGGTTTAGAAAAGCCCAGTGGAGGTAAAATTCCCTAGATGAGTAAGTAGTATAATGTTATGTGTTCACTTTTCTTTTCTGATTGACAAGGAACCAGATGGTGAACAATAGACGAGGACGTAGAATTCAAGTGGAAGAGCCACACGTAGAGGAGGCTGGCAACTCCAATGAGGTAAATCCTATGCAAGTCATCCTTGCTAGGCTAGAACAGCAGCAGAGGATGATGGAAGAAATGAGGGCGGAACAAGTTCGCCGAGATCAAGAAAGAGATGCCACTATAGCTACTCTTACAGCTATAGTTAATCAATTGCAAACCCCTGATAGACCAGCAGAAGGGATATCAGGAATTCCTCCAAATAATGGGCAGTCAAGAATATAGGATCCAGTGGTAGATCCTAATAGCATTCAGCAATGGATGGAGCGGTTCCAAAAGTACAATCCTCTGGTGTTTGAGGGGACATTTGACGTCCAAGTAGCTGAGGATTGGATAGATCAGCTTGAGAAGATTTTTGAGGTGCTGGATTGCCCATCAGGAAGAAAAGCCCGACTGGCCATTTTCAAGCTAGAGAAGGATGCGCGAAGATGGTGGAGGAATACTGAGCTTATTCTTCAAGCAAAAGGAGTCCCAGTTACATGGGAAATATTTCTGGGTCAGTTTAGGGAAAAATACTTTCCCCAGTCAGTGAGGGACGCGAAGGAAGTTGAGTTCCTAACTTTGAAGCAAGGAGAGAAAGAGTCATTCGATGAGTATTTGGCTAAGTATCTCCGATTGTCGTACTATTCCACATACCTTAGAAGAATGGAGGACGAAGAATGGTCGACAAAGAGATTAGTAGAGGGTCTGAGCAGTACCCTAAAGGAAAGAATAATTCCTCAGCAACTTACGCAGTTCAATAGAGCGGTAGAAGTCTGCAGATTGACAGAGAGAAGTATGAACAATCATGCAGCAACCGAGAACAGCGTAAGGAGCAAGGAGGTAGCTAAGTCAGAAGCAAGAAGTAAAGAAGTATTGGCTAGGAGCACTCTGGGAGGTAACTCAGGTTATGAAGCCAATAATAATAATAACAAGAGAAAGAGGCAACAGTTTAGGCAGGGGACTGATCAAGGTGAGGATCAGGTTGGAGGACAAAGATGTCAAAGATGTGGAAAGAACCACGGCACAAGGGAGTGTCGAGCAGGGCAAAGCGGCTGTTTCATTTGTGGCGAGAAGGGTCACTTTGCAAGAGTTTGCCCTAAGAATGCTGACATCCCTAGGCCAAAGACAACAGGAAGAGTATTTTCCATTTTTTCAAACAGAGTCTCCAAATCCCCTGAGGTCGACCCTAAGAATGGTTAAGAAGAACCATAGCTGTAAGGGTGACTTAGCTGTAAGAACTGTATGCCTAGATGTAAATGATGTGATTAATGAAGAGTTCCTTTCTGATCTAGAGAATGTGGTTATTGTAACAAGTCATGAGAAATAAGTAGTAAGATAATAAATCTGTCTTAACTCAGTGATGAGGTTGCTGTATGAGGGGTTAGAACATGGATAGCTGTAAGCAACTATAATGAAAGATGTTAGTTGCTAAGAATCCATGTGGAAGGTCTGGGACCAAGCTGTTGCTCCTCTAGACCATCACTGGAGTGAGGATAAGACAGAGAGGGATGATCTTACTGGTTATATATATGACTGCGTTATAAGAATCACATAGCTGTATAGGTCAGTAAGAAGTTCTCTTCAGGAAAGATGAGGTATCCCTTAAAATTTCGAGGATGAAATTTTTAAAAGGGGAGGAGAATTATAACATCCCGATTTTTGGTCTAGGAGATCGAGACAGTTCATCTAGGTCCAAGATGAGGAATGTGAGAAATGTCCTAAGTCTCAAGCCTAGGAATTCTGCAGGTAGCTTGATATGGGCTGGCTCCTGTGTAAGATAACCTGATATGGGCGGGTTGTCGAGCCTTTCAATTAACGATGACTCCCGAAGAGTTTAAGGGATGAGTTATAGAAAGAGAATTTCTAGACCTTAAGATGAGGGATGAGAAGATGAGCAACGAGGCCAGAAAGAGAATGCAGGGGCAAAATCGTAATTATGGGAAAGATCAGGCTGGTAGCCGATGAGTACCATATTTTGCCAGAAAATAGAGAAAATTATGCTGATCATTTCACTGAACTGTGAAATGTGCATACGAGGTCTCTATGAGTATGAAAGAATTATGGAAAGTTTAAGGACAAAAAGGTGGGGTCCTTAAGTGCAATTTTAGCCAAATAAAAAGGGACTTAAATGAAAAGAAGAAAAGTTCCTTGGGGCTAAAGTGTAATTAAAGAAAGTCAGGCCGAAAGTGGTTTGGACTGTCCGACGGCATTTCAGTCCCAGATTTCACCGGTAGAGAGAGCAAGTGACGCTCGATAATCTGGCTTAATACAGGAATTTTTGAAGACTCCAGATAGCCAGAAATGGACTGATCGTCCAAAAGTTATAAAAATTCCTACCGGATATCCTAGATTTCAGATCTAGGTGAGAAAATACAGGATGATGCGTCCTTATGGGGCGGATGTCGGGAAACTGACAGAATACCGATAGGAGGCCTGTAGAAAAAGTTATTCGCAAATTAGAAAATCCAGACGGGAGTGTGAGGCCTCCGGGTATCCGATAGGGAAATTTATCGGTATTTGAAAAGGGACTGAATAAGTTCGGATAACCTCGGTCAGATGACTGATATGACTCACAGGGATGCCTGAACACCGCAGGCCAGTGTATCGGACAGAAGGAACCGGTGTCCGGATATGTGTATAAACGGTGATTAATAGATAAAATATTTAATAAACATTAACGGGGAAGATTCCTCGTAATACGTGCCATGAAGGTAATGGACCCTGAAAGGCCCAATAATGGCGCCAACAAAGGCCCAGTAAGACCCTTGGACTGATAGGTGGGCCAGTGTCCAGCAGAACCCCGGAAAAGTGCAAAATTACGAAAATGCCCCTGTGTTGTACTAAAGGGGTAGTAGATGAATGAGGGCATTTTGGTCATTCTGGACAGGCCCAGGAGCCAAGGCTCATACAGATAAAGTTACTTAGAGTCAGTCTATATCCTGACAGAGTACAGAAGGGTGTGAAATGACGATTTTACCCTTAGGGTTAAAATAGTGCAAGAAAGGGCACCCAGGGGTATTTTGGTAATTTGCCGAGGGATGTTTCTTGGGAATCGAGCCATCAGAGGACTTGAGCTTGATCAGGATCCAAGATAACATACCCAGAGCCCAAAAACGTAGCCCATGGAGTATGTGGGAAAAAGTGGCATTAAAATACTATTTTAATGCTGTTTCAATAAAGTAAAGTTACTCGGTCGGCACGATAACCGAGGAGGTGATCAGATAAAGTCCGGGACTTATCTGGATAGCATTGGAAGGTGTGAAAGGTCCCTTCCAGGTGCCACATGGCGCAATCTTAGAGGCAGAAGAAAAGTTGAGGACACGTATTACGGTGTAAGACTCTGGACCGGTACTGGATTGGACTGAACTGCTGAGTCAGCTGATGAGGTGTCCAGGAATTGTGACATGTGAAGAATGTGGCAATGAGGTGTCCCGGTGAGGTGTCCTGGATGATGTCATGCATGATGCAGTAAAAAGGAATAAAAAAATAGGAAAATCCAGGAAAAACCAGGACCATATGTTCAGATGGCTTCAAAATTACAGAAATGCCATCCATTAAAGCTATAAATACCCCCTTCCCCTCCCATTTTAGGCATCCCACGTTTTTGGCAAGAAAAGAGAGAGAAAGAAGAGAGAGAAGGAGAAAGAAAGAAAGAAAGGAAGGAAGTTCTGGTGGAGTTGGAAGCAGTATAGAAGTTCTGGAGCTCTGCTTTTGAGGTAGTAACTAATCCTAGCTCTTATGTAATGTCTTTGTGATTTGTTGTGCTATTGTTTGGTTGGATTGTTGTCTTATATGTTATGCTTGAAGCTCTATTACAATGCTATGATCATATGTTATTGAATATGGAAGCACGCAGCATACTTATCTATACACAATCACAAGCAAGCACCGTCACTCTGCATTACATATATTGTTATGATTATTACTACTGAGATTCCCCCGAATCTCATTCCCAAAAATAACATTACAGGGGAGGTTCTGTCAAAATAAAATCTGGAAATTTTGAGAGACGCCGTTAGGCTGCCAAAATTCTGGCAACAGAGGAAGGAACAAAGAAAGGAACTGATACGTACTGTGTACGTAGGTGCTGTCTAAGGAGGCTGGAAGTGAGTGGACCTAGCCGATTCATCCAGTCTTTCCTGGGTACTTACGTAGAATGGTAGTTCCTACGGGAATTACCGAATCGGTACAAGATCGGTTACTTTCTACAGAAGGAATGTAGCAGTTATGCTGCCGAATTTTAGACAGGAAGAGATGTAATAGAAATAAGAGAATTTGGTGTATGATTTGTTGTATGACATTTTATTATTTAATAATAAATATTGTTTGGCATGTTCAATTTGTGGATGACGAATTAAGGGAGAAATTCGCAGGTCCTGAGGTAGCAGTATTTTGACCTCAGTTTGACCCAGTAAACGGAGGAGTTTGGCTATGAAATTTGGTGAGCCAGTAGTACACATCTGGGGCATTACGTGGATAGGTAATAAGACTTGTTTGGATGTGTAGAATGAGATTAAGCAGTTTTCAAATTAAAAGTCCAGAATAAGGAACTTAAGAGTAAAATTTTGAATTTCTGGGCTTAAGTTAAGATATAATCAAGCTAATATTACTTCTGCAAGTGTACTCTGAGGGGTCTAAGGGAGGATGTTTCAATTTACACTTGTGGATTTGAATAATATAAGTTTTGGGGATGAACCTTTTATTATGGCAGACCAAGCAAAGCAAGTGTTCTTTATCACTGATCCTCAAAATGAAAGATGGTCTGTCGTGCTCCAAGGAAAAAGGGTTGTTGACAATGATGATTCTTTTTATGAGATCCCTTCTTTTTCAGGAGGTTTACCACAATTAAATGAAGAAGAAGTGGATTCTGATTAATTTCTATGTGTTTCTTATTTTTGATGTAGTCTAAACATGCAATTTTAAGTTTCTTGTTATGATTGCGTATATGATTTTGATGTAATAATAACAGAGACAGATTCTTGTTCTGATAAGAATGTTGTGACGCCAAGGATGGGATGATATATGATGATGTAGTTTAAAAAAATAACTACAACATTAACACCGGTCTTAAGTGCTATCCGGTGTAAAAAGTCACTACTGACAATTTGTAGTTCGATTTTACACCGGGTTATACTTTATCTGGTGTTATACTTTATCGGTGTTATTTTTTACACCGGTTGTAAAAATTATCCGGTGTAAAATGTATCAATTTTACATCGTTTATGTTTTTGTCCAGGTTAGAATAATTTACACCCGGTTTTAAATGTTTACATCGTGTAAAATGCCCTCAAGAATGATTGCCCCCACACAATGTCTCGAGGGGGTTATGCCAAGGCAGAAAGAGAGTTGTTGGGGGCCAAGAGGAAGAGGCTAGAAGAAAATGCTGGGTCGGATCCTAGTGCTCTTCTTGACCCTCCCTCTCCGATACGTCACGAAGAAAAATGGTTGTACGCTCGCCAAAGAAAGAGGAACTTTTACAAGCGACAATGCTCGCATGATTGCTGAAAAAATTTTAAGCACTACTTGCATTATTTTGTGTTAGTAGACTATATATAATTATATCATTTTCCTTATGTTTGTTCTTTCTATGTTATAGAGTGATCTTAAACAACAAGAGTCCCATGGATCCTTCAAGTCAGATGGTAGGAATGACATCTTGACTGTTGCCACTGGGAAACAAGAACATGGGGGCCGTGTCAGGGGAGTTGGAAGAGGTGTGGGTATAAGAGATTACTTTGGAGCATCTCAAACACGTTCCCCACATGTGGTGCAGAGGGCAGAGTTGGCATCCTTGCTCTCCACCATAAGGGCAGAGGCTTGGATAGAGGCTAGGGCACAAGCAGAAGCTTCAATTGAGGCGCGATTACAAGAGGGGTTTGCAAAGATGAAGGAAGAAATGTTGTCCATAATGACATCAAGGCAGCAAGAGCCAACTGAACCCCTCCCGCCCTCAACTGCAGGCCGTCCAAGCACTAAGGGGAGTTGTTGCTTGCCGCTGTCAGAGGATGCAGAACATTGTGATCTATATGTTGAGGATCCTCTTAGACGCTTAGTGGCACGTGGCTCCATCCATAGCCTAGGGGCAACTACTGTTCACCACGTCCAAATTCAGGACGATCAATTAAGGGTGACAGTTGAAGCCGTGCTAATTGGAGATGTTCTTGTCCCAATTCCCACTGATGAGGTGAAGACAGTGAGCCAAGCAAAAGGGACTTTCATATTGTGGCCAAAGCATCTTGTTTCGATCACGTCGCCTCATCCCCCGGCCAACTTCCCAGTACCCCTCCCACTTTGAATGCCATGCAACGTGTGATCCAATGGCATATGACAAAACGTTCCATGTGGACGCGTTGCCTATGGATTCAGTTGTGGGCGACATGGGGGCACCGGCCTTCCTGGACCATGCGGACGTCAAATCTCTGATCACTCCCAAGGAAGAACTGACCTCTGGCTGCATCCAATGATGTCATGGTAATGATGTCATAAATGGAAAAGAAAATAGGAAATTCCAGGAAAAACGGTGGCCAAAAGTTCAGAGTTCTTAAGAATTACAAAAATGCCATCCATTAAAACTATAAATACCCCCTCCCCCTTTCATTTGTCTTCACGGCTCAAGGCAAGAACAAGAGAGAGAAGTGAGTTCTAGAAAGAGAAAGTGAAAGGAAGAAAGAAAGGAAGTTCTGGTAGAGCCGGAAGCAGTATAGGGATTCTAGAGTTCTGCTAAGCTTTTGAGGTAGTAACTAATCCTATCTTTTATGTAATGACTTTGTGATTTGATTGAAGGAAATTGGAAGACACACAGTGAAAATTAACTTTAAAATTTTTTCCATTCCCAGCCAGGATCTATCGAATGTGTTTAAGTCAAGGAGAAAGAAGTGTTACCTTCGGCATTCAAGTTGTGGTCGGTACCTCAGTGTCCACTAGTCTCGACTCTTCGCCTCTGGAGTTTTCAGTCGCGACCTCCTCAGCTTCTTGTCATGACCTATCGCCTTTGGAGTTTGCAGTCGCGACCTACTCAGCTTCTAGTTGCAACCTGTCGTCTCTGGAGTTTGCAGTCATGACTTCCTATGCTTCTAGTTACGACCTGTAGTCTCTTTTTGGATTTCTGACGTTCATATGCCAATTTAGTCGTGACCTATGTGTCAATTGGTCGCGACTTCGTCGTACCTGGTGCTTTTTTCGCGATCGCAAGAAGTTGACAACTCAGATTGGCTTCCTCTACCGGTATCCACACGAATAGCGTTCCAACCACGAACGACGTGCTAGTGCCTCTTATCCCTCTAGGGCTTTCTCAAGATTCCGTCCTCACCGTCTCTATTTTGGCAGTTTCTTATCTGCAAACCTTTTGCACTCTCATTGCCCCCTTTTCTTCTGTGTGGAACTCTAGCCCCTAATGTCAAATATAGGATGCTATCGGGCTTCTAATTGGGCCGGGCTTCAGAATTAATCTTATATTAATTCTAAAATTAATACAATATCATATATTGCATAATTTGATAAGAAACTAATTAATAAATATGGTTTTTATTAAATCTGTCCCACAGATTTAATTCACCTATTTATTTAATTTAAAATAAAGATAAGACAGAATTATATTTGATTTATTCTCATAAATCAAATTTGAGATATCTTATCAATTTAAATTTTAAATTCAAATAGATCATATCAATTTAAATTCAAATTCAAAAATGATAGAGATTTAATTTATCCTTATAAATTAAATCTTGCAAATCTCTTATATTATATATAATATATAAATACAAATTTATATATATATAAAATATATAAATTCACCCTAGATTATTCATTGAATCAAGACATGTCTTAGATTCAATGAACCTGGACATCACAGCTCGAGTTGGGCTATTTTGTGTGCGACCCTGTATGAAACATCCTTCCTTACAGCTCTCAGAGTACATTTGCGGAAGAAATTTTAGCTTAACTTAAGTCCAGAGATAGAACTTTTACTCCTAAGTTCCTTATTCTGAACCTTTACTTTGAGAACTGGTTTCTCTCATTATACACATCCAAATGAGGCTTATTACCTATTCACGGGATGCCCCAGATGTGTACTACCAGCTCACTAAATCTCGTGGCCAGAATCCTCCGTTTACTAGGTCAAACTGAGGTCAGAACACTGCTGCCTCATGACCTGCGAATTTCCCCTTAATTTATCATACATAAATTGAATATGCCAAACAATATTTATCATTGAATAACATAATGTCATACAACATGGCATATACAACATAGCATACATAGAATTATCATATTTCTATTACATCTCTTTCTGCCTAAACTCTGGCAGTATAACCGCTACGCTTCATCTGTACAAAGAACTGAACTGTACTGATTCGGTAATTCCCTCATAAGAACTACCATTCTACGTAGTACCCAAGAAAGACTAGATGAACCGGCTAGGTCCACTCACTTCTAGCCTCCTTAGACAGCACTACGTACACAGTACTTATCATATACTGATGTTCAGTCTTTACTTCGGCAGCATAACGGCGTCTCCTAGTAAACATTTGGTGCAGATAGAAATAATCTGGATGCAGCTGCTGGGGCTTCCATAGATGACTTAACTCCTAATGAAGCATGGAATTTGATTAAGAGGATAGCAAATAATGGCCAGTAGTATGGAGGCTATGATGCTAGGCAAGTTCATGAGGTTTCTGCAAGGTCTTTCCAAGATTATAATAATCTGTCTTCTGAAGTTACTACTATGAATGCTCAGATCAACAAGTTGGCTGCTCAATTGAGCAATACATATGTTCAAAGCCCACAGTCTCAAGCTCTAGTTGCTCCTAATTGTCAGCTTAGTTCTTCTCCAATGCATAATAGTGACAAATGTCTTACACACTATGAGGTTGTATCAGCCATCTATAAAGGTAAAGAAAACCAGTATCCACAAAGGAATCTATACTCCAACATATATAATGAAGGATGGAGAGATCATCCTAATTTCAGATGGAGGGATGGAGGTGTAGACAAGAATTTTGGGTAAAATAGATTCAACAATGACAAGTAAGAAGCTAAATCCTCTAGAACTATAGAAGTACCTACTGCTATAAAGTATGATAGAATATCTAAGATAATCAAGAGCACTAATGTGATGAACTCAAATATAAATTCCATAAACACAAGCTTCAGCTCTAATTTCAAGGACTTGAGATCTACAGTGGAGAGAAACCTAGAAATGTCAGAGTCTAAGTTTACTACTTTGGAGAGTAGAATTAAGCAGTGGGAAACTAAAGCTTAAAACATGAATAGCTATGTATCACAGTTAGCTAATTCAGTGAGTGATATTTAGGCAAGGATTGGTGAAAATCTACCTTCAAATACAGTTGTTAACCCCAAATATGTGAATGCTATGAGCTTGAGAAGTGAAAAAATAGTGGGGAAAGCAAATTTTGACCATGATAAGAGGGATGATAGAGAAAAAGAGCAGCAGAATAGATCTGGAACTCAAGAGTTGATTGAAGAAAAACCTTCATTTAGTCCATAATCAAAAAGCATCAAAGAGAAGAGGATGTTACAGCAGAAGAATGAGCAAATTGGATTGAAGGATGCTACACAATCAACTAGAATTAGACAAGGGCTAGTATCAAAAGGAGCATGAAGATCCAGAGCATAGAGATAGAGAAGGTCAGAAATTAAGCATGAGGCAAAATATTACATATGGGAACCACCCATACTATGGAAGATATGCAGTGATCAAGTTATAAGAAGATGCGTGCCAAGTGAAGCAGATGGTATAGCATTTCAGGTTAATGGCCATTTATGGAAGCTGTATAAAGAGAACTTTAAACCCCCATAACATTCAAGTTGTCTCCTTCCTTGTTTCCCCATTTATAATAGTCTGTTTTACTTAGTTTTTCTTATATACTTGAGCTGTTATATGTTGATTAAGTATGGGGGAGGAGACTAGGTTAGTAGGGGTAGGTAGATATTCTCATGAATTCATTTTAGATTCTGGTTCAGTTTCCATTACTACTTCCTTTGCATGTGTTTCATTAGTTCTTCATATTGAGGACAATATAGAAAATAAGTGTGGGGGAGGATGAACTTTAGGGTGTGAGATGGGTAAATGAAAATCAGATAATTGATGTGATTCCAATTCTTTTGGTCGCAACCTTATGTTGTTCTTGTCGCGACTAATGTGTGCAAGTATGTCAAGTTTCTTTTCTGTGAAAATTAGTCGCCACCATTATACATTTTTGTCGTGACTAGGAGTTCATATTTTCTGAAGTTTACCTATTTGTGATATGTAGTCATGATATGTGCTTATCTTTACTATAACTCTGAATTTTGGTCGTGACTGGATTGACATTTGTGTGTTTAACAAGTTTACTCTCGGGGATTATGAGTCACAACTAGTATCTATAACATTCCAATTTTTAGGCCTAAAGACTCAGAAAGTAGCCTGAAATAGATAGGCTACCAGATCCCTTTGAGCAGAAGTCCCATAAACATACAGAGGGTTTTTAGGGACTAAACTACAAATAAGTGAAAGTACAAGGACTTATATGTAAATAATAAAAGTCCCTAGGGGTATAATGGTCATTGTAGAAAAAGAAAGGGATTAAAGTGAAAAGCCTAAAAGTTCCATGGTATAAAATGAAAGTAGACATAAGTTGTAGGCCATTAAGTGTAATTATGAGAAGTTAAGGGACTTAATTGAAAAGAGGAAAAGTTTCTAGTGGCGAAAGGGTAACTATAGAAAGTTGAACCGGAAGTGGCTTAGAACTGCCGGAAGCATTTTAGTCCCAAATTTCATTAGTAGATAGAGGAAATGATGCTGGTTAATCTAGCTCATTACAGAAATTTTATTAGAGTTTCAGATAGCTAAAATTTATCTGATATCTGAAAGTTATCCAAAATTTTTATCAGATCTGCTGGACCTCAGATATAAGTAAAAAGTTACAGGAAGATGCATCCTATGAAGATAGAGGTTAGGGAACTGATAGAGCCTCGAAAGGAGATCTGTAAGAAAAGTTATTCACTTTTTAGTGAATTTTGAAGGGAGTTCGTGAACGCCCGATATCTGATTGGGAAATTAAGCAGTAAGCAAACTAGGACTGAATGAGCCCAGATGACATCATATAGAGGCCCATGATGATGCCAAGGGAGACCCAGGCCCATGATATCAGTTCATCAGAAAAAGGGGCCAGTGTCCAGAAATATGCAAAAAATGGGCGAATTGACGAAAATACCCCTGTGTTATGAAATAATTAAATAATGAGTTAAGGGTATTTTGGTGATTTGACTAAGGTTAGACAGTCAAGGAAGGTTATCTGGACAGTTGACTAGGGTCAGGAAATACTCTGATGAGGTGTGAAAAGACAATAATGCCCCTGTACTCATTAAAGTACATAAAGAGGGACCGAGGGCATTTTGGTAATTTGCCAAGGGATGTTTCTTGGGAATTGAGCCATCAGAGTACTTGAGCTAGATCAGATACCCAATATGACATTCCAAGAGTCCAAAAATGTGGCCCAATATTTATGTGGGTTAAAGTGGCATTAAAATAATATTTTAGTGATTTTTCAATAAAGCAAAGTTACTCGCACGGTTGAAGTGATAACCGGGGAATTGATCAAATAAAGCTTTGGACTTATTCGGAAGCCATGAGTGTTGGAAATTATGCCCTAGGGGCCAATCATTGTCTTATAAACATTATTGTTTTATGAATTTCTTAATTATGTTATCACATTATTTGCATGTTTACTATGATGACCATCCTTGGATAACTCATGATCTTATCCTAAATGTCCCTGGTCGGTCATCTATATGGGAGCAGAGATGAAATAAGACCAGTATGACTTTAAAGATATATAGAGATATAAATCAAAGTCATAGGCACATGTAAGAGTACAAGGTGTTAGACCGACCCACTATGAGAGAGCTGCATGGGTTAAGTCATAAGCTTCTCTCATATACAAGCCATGTCACTATGCCCTTTGACCTGAGATCATCATGGATTCCTACATGACAAACGCTCAACTTTGACCTAGTCAAATTTCACTTTTGACCGAGTGATCATAAAGGCTATGTTCGGGCTCAGTGGTTTTTCATGCGGAGGAATGTGAATGGTCAAGATGGAATTTGTCCCTCACATTCATAGAGAGATATTACTGGGGCCCTCGATGAGTGAGTCTGAGAAATGTATGGCCATACTGTAATGGAAGGGTAGTTCCATTTCTATCGTCAGACTACTCAGGGATCGAGAAAGTAACAGTCAGGAATAGGAGGATGACGTTCACCATGCCTCATCCATGACCGAAATATCGTGTGACAAAAGGGACGTGATATGGTTGTATGAAATGTAACATCGTTCATCGATCCTCATATGTTTTGGGTAGTCGTAATGTCTTGCTAGAGGCCGCTTACGACTTGTGGGTTAGTATAGTAACTGGCCCACTGCCAACTTCATATGGGCCTACAGGGTCGCACACAAAATAGCCCAACTCGAGCTGTGATGTCCAGATTCATTGAATCTAAGAGATGTCTAGATTCAATGAATAGTCTAGGGTGGATTTATATATTTTATATATATATATATATTTGTATATATATATTATATATATAATATAAGAGATATTTGCAAGATTTAATTTATAAGGATAAATTAAATTTCTATCACTTTTGAATTTGAATTTAAATGGATATGATCTATTTGAATTTGAAATTCAAATTGATAAGATATCTCAAATTTGATTTATGAGAATAAATCAAATATAATTCCGTCTTATCTTTATTTTAAATTAAATAAATAGGTGAATTAAATCTGTGAGACGGATTTAATAAAAACCATATTTATTTAATTAGTTTCTTATCAAATTGTGCAATATATGATATTGTATTAATTTCAGAATTAATATAAGATTAATTCTGAAGCCCGGCCCAATTAGAAGCCCGATAGCATCCTATATATTTGACATTAGGAGCTAGGGTTCTACACACAACACAACGCACAAGAGAAAAAGGGGCAGGAGAGTGCAAAAGGTTTGTAGATAAGAAACTGCCGGAATAGAGACGGTGAGGACGGAATCTTGAGAAAACCCTAGAGGGATAAGAGGCGCTAGCACGTCGTTCGTGGTTGGAACGCTGTTCGTGTGGATACCGGTAGAGGAAGCCGATCTGAGTTGTCGACTTCTTGTGATCGAGAAGAGAGCAGCACAACGACGAGTCGTGACTTGCAGACGCAAAGGTCGCGACTAAAACGGGCATCAGAACGTCAGAAATCCGAAAAGAGGAGACAGGTCACGACTTGAAGCCGACGAGGTGGTGACTACAAACTCCAGAGACATCAGGTCCTGACTAGTAGCAGAGGAGGTCACGACTAACAACTCTAGAGGCGACAGGTCGCGACGAGAAGCTGAGTAGGTCACGACTGAAAGTTCCAGAGGCGACAGGTCACTACGTGAAGCTGAGTAGGTCGCGACTAAAAGTTCCAGAGGCGAGGAGTCGCGACTAGTGGATACGGAGGTTGCGACCAAAGCTTGAATACGAAGGTAACACTTCTTTCTCCTTGACTTAAACACATTCGGTAGATCCTGGCTAGGAATGGAAAAATTTTTAAAGTTAATTTCCGCTGCATGTCTTCCAATTCCCTTCAATGAGGTGGCATGAAAGGGACCCATCAAGATGCCACATGGTACTAATCTAAGGGAAGAAGAAAAAGATAAGGACACGTGGCACGATCTCAGTTGTATATTCCGGGATAAGACTCCGGATTTCTCTGGAAGCGCTGAGTCAGCTGGTGAGGTGTCCCAAGGGCCCCACCATTGTGCCACCTAAGCATGTGAGGTGTCCATGGATGATGTCATTTCGATGAGTCATCTAGGATGATGATATCATCACGATGATGCAGGAGAAGCTTCTTGAGGAAGCTGAGCGATCTGAGCCATTCATCGTGATTCGATCTGACCGATCCATTTCACTTTGCTTCAACTATAAATACCCCACCCCTCCCTCCATTTCATTCCACGAAAAGAACCAAGAAGAGAAGAGAAAATAAGAGAGAGAAAGAGAAAGAGAGAAAGAAAGAAAGAAAGGAAGGAAGAGAAAGAAAGGAAGAGAAAGAAGGAGTTCTGGCTAAGATAGGAGCAATCCAAGGAGCTTAGGGACTCGGTAAGCTTAGGAATAAGGTAAGTAATTCATTCTAGTCCCTACTCTAATAAATTAGAGAATTGTTCTTATAAATTTAATAGTTAGAATAGAGAAATATCTCTCTCTATAAGGTTAGCCGTGGATAGAAAGAAAATTAGGGGATTTTCAGGATAGGGGTATTACCTCAAGATAAGTTTGAGTTAAGTGGAGTTATGCTGGACAGGATAATAATAAGAATATTATTATTCTATGTTTAGGCTCTGACCTCTATAAAGAAGAAACCTCAGAGTAAATGCTAAGGACTAGAGGAAGGGCTACATGCCAGGTAGTAAACTTACCTAAACTTGTATGTATTGAATGTATAGTTGATTGTGTTGTCGCTTGATTGATTGATGTTAATATATAATTGTTGAAGCTCTGTGCTATGATTACCTTGGCCAATTGTATTTCATATGTTACATGGAAGCATGCACATTACATTAAGTTGACACAATCACAAGCAAGCACTAATATCAATCATTGATGCATATATTGTTTAGTACCGTTTGCTACTGAGATTTTCCCCAAAATCTCACCCCTTCCATATCAATCCAATTACAGTAGGTCTTCTCAAGATGGAGGAGATGAGGATTCATGAAGAGAAGTTAAGAATTATTTAGCATGATTGATATGTGATTGATGTATGTTATGCATAGTTGGTTGCTGGAATTTGCCACCATAAACAATAACTCGTGGTGAGGTAGGGACGTTTGATTTATAATTAAAAATAGTAAATGGTTGAATAAATGTATGACATTTTTACAGTAAATAATATACATGCAAAGCTTCAATTTGATATATATAAAGTCTTATTTGAATGTCTACACATGGAGGTATAATTTTTCAAAGTTGGGACCAAAATGCTGGATTCAGGGGAAAAACGTTTGATGAACAGTAAAGTTTTAGCATTGACTTATGTTGACTTGGTCAATTCTTGGTCAATGAGTTATTTTTTCTGAAAGGGGATTAAGTTAGCTTCATTTAGAAATTTGAACCACTTTGTTTCAATTTTTCTGGAATTAGTTATGATTTTTTGAAGTCAGGTCTCTTGTCTGGAATTTAGACAGTGAACAGTACTCAATAGAGTAAAACCCAAGGTTGAAAAATTTGACTTCAATGACCTTAAAAGTGGTTCCAAATGCTACCAAATGGTCCCTAAGATATAAGAAAGTAAGGATGTGACAGTATCCATATTTGTCGCAACCAAAATTCCTTGTTTTCTAAAGTTTTCTTCTTTGTGATAAACAGTCGCGACCTGATGTTCTTTTTTTCACGACTAAAAATGATCCTCTGCTGAAATTTTTTTTATCCCATTCTGATTATTGCTTGGTCTTTTGGAATTGACTGTCATGGAATTAAATTGAACTTTGAACATATACTTTTGAATATTGGCAAACTTGATGAAGTGTAAGTTGCTTGTTTCATTGATTTATTACTTAAAATTGTGCATCATGAATGATTAGTATCATATATTTAGTTTAATATTCATGCAATCTAGTTATAATGAGTTGATTAAGGTGAGTAAGCAGATAGAAGGATTTTGAGTCTCCAACATATACTCCTACAAATTGTGTGATACCATCTAGTTTAGTAACTTTGTAGAACTTGTCTCAATCTTTGATTCAAAACCACATTAGCTTCTTGGAATTGTGAAAATGATAAGGGCATTTCTTTCAAAACCCTTTTGACCAAACAGAACCCACATAATAAATCCTTTGCTTAAACCCTTTGAGACCTTCACTTTCTTTTAAAATTTCATCCTTCATTAATGAATGCTATACAAGATATTTGTTGCTACAGTAAGTCTTTAATTGTGAAATAATTGTTAAGTTGCAATCATTTGTTAAATATCTAAACCTCAATATATTTGTCATCTGGCTCAATAGTTGAAAGAAAAAAAACAAAGAAAAAGTATAGAGAAAACAAAAAAAGAGAAAAACAAAGAAGAGATAGACCATATGACAAGAAGATATGATATTGAACTTGAATGGAAGAGAGTTAGAGTATGACTTGTTATTTTTTGTAGTTGCACAATTATAATTGTGACCAAAATAGGAATAGCCTGAAGAAGGAAGATCATGGCAAGTATTTCATTAATCATTGACACTTATTTCCATTTCATCATTCAGCCTTTCTAACATTACAAACTGAATAAAGACCCTTTGATTCACAACCCTTGTGACATTTAGTAGTGGAGATGTAGGAAGGTTACAAGCCTATGGTAAGTGTCATATCCTAATTTTTAAATATTGATAGAGGAAAGAGGTTTAGAAAAGATTGTGATGATGAATAGAAAGAAAAAATAATGATTAGATAAAGGTATAAAGAAGAGGGACAAGAATGAAAACTCTAAAAGTTCTATGGGGCAAAATGTAAAGTAGACAAAATCTTTGGGCCATTAAATATAATTATAAAAGTTGGGGGCCTAAAATGTAATTTTTAAAAGTTTAGGGATAAAATGGTAATTATGAAAAGTTGAGCCGGAAAAGGCTCAAAATTGCCAGGAATTAGTTCGGTCCCAAATCGTCCCAGTAAATAGAGAAAATTATTCTGATCAGTTTAACGCAACACAGAATTTTGATTTAAGGTCCCGATAAATTTATATGAATTTTTTAAGGAAGAAAAATTAGTACAGTATCCTCTAGACCTTAGAATCAGATGAAATTCGGCAGTAAATTCTTATAATTAATATAAGAATTTATAAAACTGACAGAACTAAAATAGGACTTATGTTGAATTTATAATAGAATTTACAGTAAATTAAAACACATGATAAGTATTTTTGGGGAAATTTCTTGGGAGTTGAGCCCATGAAGGCAGGGGATCACATAGAAGGTCCAAAATGGCATCTTATAAGCCTAATAATATTTTCATATAAGTATGTGGGCTAGTGCTAATAAAGACCCAGAAAAATATGAAATTACGAAAATGCCACTAAGCATGCCACTGTGTTGTGCCATTGAGCAAGAGATAGATTAAGGGCATTTTGGTCTTTTGGCTAAGGTTAGACAGTCAAGAAAAGTTTCCAGAATAGTTGACCAAGGTTAGGGAATACTCTGGTGATGTATGAATAGAAAATAATGCCCTAAAGATGTTAAAGTAAATAAAGAAGAACCAAGGGGTATTTTGGTAATTTGCCATGGGATCTGTAATTAAGTTTAGACCCAGTCCAAGAATGTCAATTGTAGGAAGAATCTGGATACTGGATTTAAGATCAGAAAACATATTATAGAACCTCAAAAAAATTAGATTTATAAAATAGTCTGGTTTTAGATAATTGGACTGAGCCGGTATTGGATTGGATTAGAATTTTCCCATATGCTTCTTTCCTTTGGAATTTTGCCACATGTGGCTATGAGGTGTCCCTTGATGATGTCATCTTTTGGCTTGTAGGGCAAGCTTGATCAAGAACAAATATGAGCCATTAGATCAAATAGTGCATAAAATGATCTTGAACTTTCATTTTCCATTGGATTTTTCTTTAAATAGCCTCCTATTTCTGCCCAAAACCATGGCATGAAGAACTCTTGGGGAGGTGCTGCCCAAATGTGAACTCAAGCCAAGACAAAGAAGAATTCAAGGACCAAAGTTCAAGCTAGCTAGGGATTAAGATAAGCAATCTATCCTACCTTATTTTCCTTTAATTTGGGGGCTTGAACTTAGGGTTTTTGTAGAAGAAATTTGAGCTTTACCTAGGGTATATGTTCTGTCCAAAAGAAGAAATTAAAGTTAGAGTTATGTGATTGATGCTTAAACAAGCTAGTTAGATGATTGGTTGTTGAATCAAGTTGATATTCTTAATGCCAAGGAAGAGACCTTTCGGTCTGCACTATTCATGATAGAGTGAGATGGAATTTCAATGATCTAATTCTTTCATTAAATTTATATGATGATTTTGTGTAGGATTGGTTAGGTTTTGAACCTTGGAAGCATTGGAATTGAAAATTATAATTCTTGCATGTCTTCTCTGTTATTGTTCACTCATATGAATAGTGATTGGAATTTCATAATTTTCATGCTTTTAATGGTTTCAAAATGAAAAGTGGTGTGGGTTAAAGTAGAGAAACAAGTAGTATTGGAAGTATTATAATCAAAATGAGAATTTTTGAAAGAAAAAGGGGAGTTATTCAATTCTGTCCATAACAGTGCATGGTTGCTAGAATTTTATGATTCTAAGCTCATAAATGGATTCAAAAGTTGAAATTGTGTAGGGTAAAGTCAAGACATCAATTGATTCAAAAGCCAAGTCAATTAGTAAAGATTAAGGAAAGTTAATGTAGTTAAGTAAGCTCAAGGTTCAAGAGAAGTTAGATTATAATGAATGGATAATTATGTGATGATAGGATTTGATTATGGACTCAAAAGAGGCAGCCACACATTAAGGAGAAGTAAAAAGCAGAAGGCAAAGATAAAGTAAAGAAAAGTCAAGCATGTGAGGTAGTAAACTTATCCTAAACTTATATGTATTGAATGTTATGCTTGGTTGTGCTATGACTTTATTCAATTGTGTTGCATGTGTGTATATGATTGATGTCACATCCTTATTTTTATATATCTTAAGGACCATTCAGTAGCACTTAGAACCACTTTCAGGGTCATTGAAGTCTAAACTCTAAATCTGGAATTTTATTCATATAGGGTACTGTTCACTGTGGCAAATTCCAGATGAGTGATCTGACTTTGAAAAATCATAACTAATTCTAGAAAAATCGAAATGAAGTGTTTCAAATTTATACATGAAGATAACTTAATTATATTTCAGGAAAAAATCATTGGTTGACCATTCCTTGACAAATTCAATGTGGGTCAACATTTCAACTTTACTGTTCATCCAATGACTTTCTCCTGAATCCAGCATTCTGGTCCCAACTTTAACAATTTATATCTTTTCGTGTATACATCCAAATGAAGAATTATATATATAAAATTAAATCTTAGTATGTATACTATTTACCATAAAAATATCATACATTTATTCAACCATTTACTATTTTTAATGATTTACCAAACATCAATTGGTCTCCGCGGATTACTGTTCATAGAGTCATTTTTCAGCAACTAACTTTACATATTAATGCATACATGCATCACATATCAGTCAGACATGCCAGATAACAATCATTATTAAATAATCAACTGTTATACTTCAGTGAATGATTAACATCCTCATATTTCTATTACATTTTTCGTTTGTCTAAAATCCGGCAGCATAACTGCTACATTCCTTCGGTAGAAAGTAACCGATCTTGTACCGATTCGGTAATTCCCGTAGAAACTACCATTCTATGTAAGTACCCAGGAAAGATTGGATGAACCTGCTAGGTCCACTCACTTCCAGCCTCCTTAGACAGCACCTACATACACAGTACGTATCAGTTCCTTTCTTTGTTCCTGCTTCGTTGCAAGAATTTTGGCAGCCTAACGGCGTCTCTTAAAATTTCCAAATTTTATTTTGACAGAACCTCCCCTGTAATGTTATATATGGGAATGAGATTCAAAAGAATCTCAGTAGCAACAATCATAACAATATATGTAATGCAGTGTGACAGTGCTTGCTTGTGATTGTGTACAGATAAGTATGCTGCATGCTTGAATATTCAATAACATATGATCATAGCATTGTAATAGAGCTTCAAGCAAAACATATAAGACAATAATCCAACCAAATAATAGCACAACAATTCACAAAGACATTACATAAGAGTTAGGATTAGTTACTACCTCAAAAGCAGAACTTCAGAACTTCTACACTGCTTCCAACTTCACCAGAACTTCCTTTCTTCTTTCTTTTTCTCACTTTCTCTCTCAAGATCTTCCTTATCTCTCTAAAAGCTCCTTAGGCCATGGGAATGAATAGCAAGGGGGGGTATTTATAGTTTTGAGGAGTGGCATTCTTGTAATTTTGAAGCCATCTGATCCTGTGGTCCTGGTTTTTCCGGAATTTCCTATTTTCTTTTATTCCTTTTACTGCATCATGCATGACATCATTCAAGGCCACCTCATGGGACACCTCATCATACACATTCTTCACATGGCATAATTTGGAGAGGAGAGAAACCTTCTGGAAGCTTTCCGGTCCAATCTGGTACCGGCCCGGTCCGTCGCCTCGAAAACTGAACCGTTTTTCGAATCTAATTTTTCTGAAAACCCATGTTATGTCTTCTGGCCTTGAACTTAGTATCTGGATCCTTTATATCATTAATATTTTAATACTGGGTTTAAACTCAATTACAGATCCCCTGTGAAATGACCAAAATACCCCTGGGTGCCCTTTCATGCACTATCTTAACCCTAAGGGCAAAACCGTCATTTTACACCTTTTTGTACTTCATCAGGGCATATACTGACTCTGGTTAACTTCACCTGTATATGTCTTGGCCTCTAGGCCTGTCTAGAATGATCAAAATGCCCTTTATACACCTGCTACCACTTTAGTACAACACAGGGGCATTTTAGTAATTTTGTACTTTTCCGGGGTTCTGCTGGACACTGGCCCACCTATCAGTCCACATGTCTTATTGGGCCTTTGATGGCGCCATTATTGGGCCTTTCTGGGTCTAACACCTTCATGGCACGCATTACGAGGAATCCTCCCCTGTCCAGGTTCACCGAATATTTTCGCTTTATGCACCGTTTACACACATATCCGGACACCAGCTCCTTCTGTCAGATACACTGCCCTACTGTGTCTGGGCAGCCATTTGGGTTATAATGGGCATCTGACTGTTGTTACCCGACCTCATTCAGTCTTAGTTTAAATACCGATAAATCACCCTATCGGATCCCTGGAGGCCTCATACTCCCGTCTGGATTTGCTAATTTGTGAATAACTTTTTCTACAGACCTCCTATCGGTATTCTGTCAGTTTTTTGACATCCGCCCCATAAGGGTGCATCATCCTGTAATTTCTTACTTATATCTAAAATCTAGGGTATTCAGTAGGAATTTTTATAACTTTTGGATGATCAGTCCATTTTTTACTATTTGGAGTCTTCAAAAATTCCGGTATTAAGCTGGACTACCCAGCGTCACTTGCCCTATCTTCTGGTGAAATCTAGGACTGAAATGCTGTCGGGCGGTCCAAACCACTTCTGGCCTATTTTTCTTTAATTATACTTTAGCTCCAGGGAACTTTTCTTTTTTGCAATTAAGTCTCTTAAATTTGGCTAAAATTACACTTTGAGACCCCACATTTTTGTCTACCTTTCTTTCCTAACCTTAAACTTTCCATAATTGCATTTAAGTCCTTTCATTTCCTTTCTTTTGCAATTTAACCCTTTTCTTTACATAAAGAACCACATCTTTTTCTTGAAAAAGAACTCATATATTCCATCTAATCTGTACATAGAAATCAGTACAGAAAATTAAGGATATTACATTTCTCTCCCCCTTAAAATAAATTTCATCCTCGAAATTTACATTACATCTATCCTATCGAAACAATTCAGGATACTTCTCTCTCATCTTTTCTTCTGTTTCCCATGTAGCTTCTTGTTCAGTCAAGCCTTTCCAGATCACTTTAACTAAAGGAATTTGTTTATTCCGCAACTGCTTGACTTTTCTATCAGCAATTCGCACCGGTCCAACCTCATAGGTCAAGTAATCTCGCAGTGCGACCTCATCTTGCTCAATCACATGAGATGGATCTGGAACATACTTCTTTAATTAGGAAACATGGAACACATCATGTATCTGGCTGAGATTTGAAGGAAGAGCCAACTTGTAGGCTACTGCTCCTATCTTTGAGAGAATCTGGAATGGTCCGATGTACCTTGGGTGCAATTTCTTCACTTTGATCGATCGTCCGGCTCCAGTAGTTGGAGTTAACTTAAGGAATACATGTTCTCCTTCTTCAAACTCCAACGGCTTCCTTCTGACATCTGCATAGCTCTTTTGTCTGCTTTGAGCCGTCAGCAATCTTTTTCTAATCACTGCAATCTGCTCTACAGTTTGATCCACTATATCAGGACCAAGCATTCTTCTCTCGCTTAGCTCTAGCCAACATAAGGGGGATCTACATTTACGTCCATAGAGTGCTTCAAAAGGTGCCATCTGAATACTGGCCTGATAACTATTGTTATAAGCAAACTCTATAAGGGGTAAATGGATATCCCAGCTGCCTTTGAAATCTAAGACACATGCTCTCAGCATATCCTCTAACGTTTGTATTGTTCTTTCAGATTGACCATCTATCTGAGGATGATAAGCTGTACTAAATCTGAGAGTAGTGCCCATTTCTTCCTGTAGAGCCCTCCAGAAATTTGAAGTAAATCGAGGGTGTCTATCAGACACAATGCCAGCTTTTCAAGAGAATCTCTCTTATTGATTGCCAGAAAATGTGCTGACTTTGTCAGTCGATCAATTACTACCCACACTGTATCATGCCTACTTGGAGTAAGGGGTAGTCCTTCCACAAAGTCCATGGTAATCCCATCCCATTTCCACTCAGGGATTTCTAGAGGCTGCAATGTTCCTGCTGGCTTTTGATGTTCAACTTTCACTTTCTAGCAGGTCAAGCACTTAGATACGTAAGTCACAACATCTTTCTTCAATCCAGGCCACCAAAATAACCTTTTAACATCATGGTACATCTTGGTCATACCTGGATGTACAGTATACCGACTTTTATGTGCTCCCTCCAGAATCCTTTCCCTTAATCCCACAACATTAGGGATATAGGGTCTTCCCCAGAACTGTAGTAATCCGTCTGGGGACATCTCAAAATTCCTTGTCTTCCCCTTCTCCAGCTTGTCTTTGAATATTGCAGCAAGCTTATCCTGCTTTTGAGCCTCTTTTATCTCATCTTCTATGCAAGCTCTGACATGAACTCCTCCAAAAGGATTCTCCGTCAGTTGCATTTGATATAGAGGGCTCCAATCGCGCATATCTTCTATCAATTATAACTCCTTGATCATCATGTATGCAACCTGCACCACCTTTCTACTTAGGGCATCAGCTACCACATTGGCTTTTCCTGGATGGTATTTAATCTGGAAGTCATAATCTTTCAACAACTCCATCCATCGCCGTTGCCTCATATTCAGCTCTTTTTGATCCTGTAGATACTTCAGGCTTTTATGGTCGCAAAACAACTCTATCGTTGCTCCATATAAATAGTGCCTCCATATCTTCAGGGCATAAACCACCGCTGTAAGCTCCAGATCATGAGTGGGATAATTTTCTTTATGTGGCTTCAACTGTCGAGAGGCGTAGGCTACTACTCGACCTTGCTGCATCAGCACATATCCCAACACCTACTTGCTAGCATCAGTGTAGACTACGTAAGTCTGAGTTGGGTCTGGAATAGTCAGCACGGGAGTAGTGGTTAATCTCTGCTTCAACTTTTGGAAGCTAGCCTCGTACTTCTCATCCCACTTAAACTGCTGATTCTTTCTGGTCATCTTGGTAAGTGGTAAGGCAATTCGAGAAAAGTCTTGAATAAATCTTCTGTAGTACCCTGCTAGGCCGAGAAAACTTCTGATCTCCGTCACTGTCCTTGGCTGCTCCCAGCTCAAAACTGCTTCAACTTTACTAGGATCCACAGCTACCCCATCTCGGGATATGACATGACCGAGAAATTTGACTTCTGACAGCCAAAACTCGCATTACTCAGCTTAGCATAGAGCTTCTTTTCTTTAAGGGTACCAAGAACAATCCTCAAATGCCTTTCATGCTCCTCTGGAGATTTGGAGTACACCAGAATATCATCAATGAAGACCACAACGAACTGATCTACATAAGGCCTGAAGATCCGATTCATGTAGTCCATGAAAATAGCAGGTGCATTGGTTAGTTCAAAAGGCATCACAAGGAACTCAAAATGCCCGTAGCACGTTCTGAATACCGTCTTTGGAATATCATCTGGCTTGACCCTTAGTTGATGGTAGCCAGATCTCAAGTCAATCTTGGAGAATAAGCTCGCTCCTGCCAATTGGTCTAGCCGGTCATTAATTCTGGGGAGAGGATACTTATTCTTAACCGTAAGCTTATTTAATTCCCTGTAGTCAATGCATAGCCTTAAACTGCCATCTTTCTTCTTGATAAATAGTACTGGAGCACCCCATGGCGATACACTGGGTCGTATGAAACCCTTCTCCAATAGCTCCTCAATTTGCTTCTTCAGTTCCATCATCTCATTGGGAGCCATCCTATATGGGGCTTTTGACACTGGTCTAGCTCTAGGTATAATGTCGATCGCAAACTTCACTTCCCGTTCTGAAGGCAATCCCTGAATCTCCTTTGGGAAGACTTCAGGAAATTCAATGACTACTGGAATCTCCTCGATGCCTTCTTCCACTTCTGTTTGAACAGAAAAGAATACCACATACCCTTGACATCCTTTCTGTAGACATTTTTCTGCCTGAGCCTCTGTCATGAAGTTCAGTCGTACTTCTGAGCTCATATCAGTGACCTTTGGACCAAGAACTAGGGTTTTGTTCCTGCAGTCCAACATCACATTATTGGAGGATAACTAATTTAAGATGAGTATGACATCAATCTCTCGGAAAGACATACAGATCAGGTCTAGGGTGGTACTGCAGTGCTCATAACTCACAACACTATTTAGACAGGTATCAGACGTAATTACTCTAGCGTTGGTGGGGGTTTTCACCTGTATATCATAACGCAATTTGCTGATCAGAAGGCCTAGGCACTTGGCACATTCATAAGATATAAAGGAATGACTTGCACCCGAATCAAATAGAGCAGTCACAGCATGGTCATTGAGATAGATTGTACCTTGGATCATCTCAGGTGATCGCTGAGCGTCCTCTCTAGTGAGTGCAAACACTCGTCCCGCCGTCCTTGGCCTTGGATCAGTTATAGCTTGAGAACATTCTCTAGAAAAATGTCAGGGCTTTTTGTAGGTGTAACAAATATTCTGGCCCATTAAACATGGTCTATCACCATGATTCTTTCCACACTTTTCACATACTGGGGCCTTTGAATTCCTGTTATTGGACCTACCACAGAAATTTCCTCTATTTGGCTTTTTGTTCTGCCACGGTCGCTTCCTCTTCTTATAGCCGCTCCCACCTACAGCTTCTTGATTTTGACCGGCCTTGTCAGGGGTCGCCTGATCCCTATTTCCGAATCTAGACAACATTCGATGATTCATGCTATTTTCTACAATTCGACATGCTTCCACAGCCTTATTAAACTGGCTGTATTGTTGCGAAGTTAACTTCTCCTTTAGCGTGGAATTTAATCCCCGAATCATTTTTTCTATCATCCAGCGCTCGTCATCCACTTGACGTAGATACGTAGGATACTGGGATAGCCGGATGAACTTAGCCAGATATTCGTCAAAAGCTTCTTTTTCTCCTTGTCTCAGTACAAGGAACTCGGCCTCCCTTTCATCTCTGATGGATTGAGGGAAATATTTCTCGTAAAACTGCTCAAGAAACACTTCCCAGGTAACTGGAATATCTCTTGCTTGGAGAAGTAACTCTGTATTCTTCCACCATCTATCCACATCCTTTTCTAATTGATAGATGGCCATTTGGGCCTTGGTTTCTGTTGGGCAGTCGAGGACCTTAAAGATCTTCTCTAATCTACTGACCTAATTTTCTGTTGTCTGTACTTCGAATGTTCCTTCGAACACTGGAGGATTGTGTTTACAAAATCGAACCATCCATTATTGGATACCTACTGTCTCCTCCCTCGATTCAACCCGTCTCTGGGGCTGAACTGCCTGCTGTTGTACTCCTTCAGGTTCTCTATCAGCCGCTCCTGAAGGCTCTGGTGGTCTTAAATTACTTACGGCTGCTGCCACTGCTGCGGCTATGGCAGCATCTCTTTCCTGCTCATTTCGTGCCTGAGCTACTCTCATTTCTTTTATCATCTTTTGTTGTTATTCTAACGGTTCTAAAATTAGTTGGTTAAGATTTCCAGCTTCTTGTGGTTCCTCTGCTAGAATCGTTCTTCTTGTTCGAACCATTTTGTTATGCTATAGCATAGAAAGGAATATGATAAACAACATTTCTCATTTCATTTCAAACATAGCATACAAGATACATGTCACAGTCATACATATGCTACTGTACTGATCTTTTGTACATTGGAAGTATTACCCTAATTTTTCTTAAACTTTATTCTAATATATTCTCCTACTAGGTAGATCCAGTCGGATACAGTACAATATGGTTCTTTATCAAAATATTGATCCAACTCCGATCTCCAGGTAGGAGTAGTTGGCAATACATCATTCATAATTTCTAGCCAAAGCCCCAGGGTTAACACATTTGGATCCCAGGCTTGATATATGGCTTTCACCCTTGTGATAAAATTCTGATAAACCATATAGCCTTGATCTACATTTCTGATCAGGGTCTGCCTCATCCCATATAGCTGTCGGGCTAATGCTACCGAGCTCTCAAATTATTCTCTACTCAGGTTCCTCCCTGGGATCATTCTTACGATTAGACTTCCCAAATGTATCTCTACTAGGGTCACTTCGGGCCTACTGGGACCTGGCGCATTACTCTGATCACATACTTGGCTGGATCCTGAATTGTCTGTTACATTTAAAGGTACCGCACTTATGGGAATGGCAGGAATAGGGCCTTCTATCACCATCACCTCCTGATCATCCACAAGATTTGATCCTACAGAAGAACTATCCACTTCTGAGTCACTCACTACTGGAGATATCCAAGGATCAGAATCATTGCTCATTATCCCCCCTTCTGAACTATACGAACTAGAAACCTCTGGTCTTAACTTCCATTGGTTTACTGTAGTTTCAGACCTGGATCTATGTCTAGCCATCCTGCAAACACTAACTTAGTGTCAATTATGTCTGGTTTATTAGGGTATATTTATCTATTCAGAGCATTTCCTAAGCCAAAATCCTTTGCTCTGAGACCAAAATGTCACATCCTTATTTTTATATATCTTAAGGACCATTCAGTAGCACTTAGAACCACTTTCAGGGTCATTGAAGTCTAAACTCTAAATCTGGAATTTTATTCATATAGGGTACTGTTCACTGTGGCAAATTCCAGATGAGTGATCTGACTTTGAAAAATCATAACTAATTCTAGAAAAATTGAAATGAAGTGGTTCAAATTTATACATGAAGATAACTTAAGTATATTTCAGGGAAAAATCATTGGTTGACCATTCCTTGACAAATTCAACGTGGGTCAACATTTCAACTTTACTGTTCATCTAATGACTTTCTCCTGAATCCAGCATTCTGGTCCCAACTTTAACAATTTATATCTTTTCGTGTATACATCCAAATGAAGCATTATATATATCAAATTAAATATTAGTATGTATACTATTTACCATAAAAATATCATACATCTATTCAACCATTTACTATTTTTAATGATTTACCAAACATCAATTGGTCTCCACGGATTACTGTTCATAGAGTCATTTTTCAGCAACTAACTTTACATATTAATGCATACATGCATCACATATCAGTCAGACATGCCAGATAATAATCATTATTAAATAATCAACTGTTATACATCAGTGAATGATTAACATCCTCATATTTCTATTACATTTTTCGTTTGTCTAAAATCCGGCAGCATAACTGCTACATTCCTTCGGTAGAAAGTAACCGATCTTGTACCGATTCGGTAATTCCCGTAGAAACTACCATTCTACGTAAGTATCCAGGAAAGACTGGATGAACCTGCTAGGTCCACTCACTTCCATCCTTCTTAGACAGCACCTACGTACACAGTACGTATCAGTTCCTTTCTTTATTCCTGCTTCGTTGCCAGAATTTTGGCAGTCTAACGGCGTCTCTTAAAATTTCCAAATTTTATTTTGACAGAACCTCCCATGTAATGTTATATATGGGAATGAGATTCAAAAGAATCTCAGTAGCAACAATCATAACAATATATGTAATGCAGTGTGACAGTGCTTGCTTTTGATTGTGTACAGATAAGTATGCTGCATGCTTGAATATTCAATAACATATGATCATAGCATTGTAATAGAGCTTCAAGCATAACATATAAGACAACAATCCAACCAAACAATAGCACAACAATTCACAAAGACATTACATAAGAGCTAGGATTAGTTACTACCTCAAAAGCAGAACTTCAGAACTTCTACACTGCTTCCAACATCACCAGAACTTCCTTTCTTCTTTCTTTTTCTCACTTTCTCTCTCAAGAACTTCCTTATCTCTCTAAAAGCTCCTTAGGCCATGGGAATGAAGAGCAAGGGGGGTATTTATAGTTTTGAGGAGTGGCATTCTTGTAATTTTGAAGCCATCTGATCCTGTGGTCCTGGTTTTTCCAGAATTTCCTATTTTCTTTTATTCCTTTTACTGCATCATGCATGACATCATTCAAGGCCACCTCATGGGACACCTCATCATCCACATTCTTCACATGGCAAAATTTGGAGAGGAGAGAAACCTTCTGGAAGCTTTCCGGTCCAATCTGGTACCGGCCCGGTCCGTCGCCTCGAAAACTGAACCGTTTTTCGAATCTAATTTTTCTGAAAACCCATGTTATGTCTTCTGGCCTTGAACTTAGTATCTGGATCCTTTATATCATTAACATTTTAATACTGGGTTTAAACTCAATTACAGATCCCCTGCGAAATGACCAAAATACCCCTGGGTGCCCTTTCATGCACTATCTTAACCCTAAGGGCAAAACTGTCATTTTACACCTTTTTGTACTTCATCAGGGCATATACTGACTCTGGTTAACTTCACCTGTATATGTCTTGGCCTCTAGGCCTGTCTAGAATGACCAAAATGCCCTTTATACACCTGCTACCACTTTAGTACAACACAGGGGCATTTTCATAATTTTGCACTTTTCCAGGGTTCTGCTGGACACTGGCCCACCTATCAGTCCACATGTCTTATTGGGCCTTTGATGGCGCCATTATTGGGCCTTTCTGGGTCTAACATCTTCATGGCACGCATTACAAGGAATCCTCCCCTGTCCAGGTTCACCGAATATTTTCGCTTTTATGCACCGTTTACACACATATCCGGACACCAGCTCCTTCTGTCAGATACACTGCCCTACTGTGTCTGGGCAGCCATTTGGGTTATAACGGGCATCTGATTGTTGTTACCCGACCTCATTCAGTCTTAGTTTAAATACCGATAAATCTCCCTATCAGATCCCTGGAGGCCTCATACTCCCGTCTGGATTTGCTAATTTGTGAATAACTTTTTCTACAGACCTCCTATCGGTATTCTATCAATTTCCTGACATCCGCCCCATAAGGGTGCATCATCCTGTAATTTCTTACTTATATCTGAAATCTAGGGCATCCGGTAGGAATTTTTATAACTTTTGGACGATCAGTCCATTTTTTACTATCTGGAGTCTTAAAAAATTCCGGTATTAAGCTGGACTACCCAGCGTCACTTGCCCAATCTTCTGGTGAAATCTGGGACTGAAATGTTGTCGGGCGGTCCAAACCACTTATGGCCTATTTTTCTTTAATTATACTTTAGCCCCAGGAAACTTTTCTTTTTTGCAATTAAGTCCCTTAAATTTGGCTAAAATTACACTTTGAGACCCCACATTTTTGTCTACCTTTCTTTCCTAACCTTAAACTTTCCATAGTTGCATTTAAGTCCTTTCATTTCCTTTCTTTTGCAATTTAACCCTTTTCTTTACATAAAGAACCACATCTTTTTCCTGAAAAAGAACTCATATATTCCATATAATCTGTACATAGAAATCAGTACAAAAAATTAAGGATATTACAATTGAAGCTCTGTTTCTATGATTACTTTTGTCAATTGTCTTTCACATGTTATATGGAAGCATGCATATTACACAATGTTAACATTTTCGCAAGCAAGCACAAGTATTTACATTATTTCATGCATTGTTTAGTACCATTTGCTACTGAGATTTCCCCAGAAATCTCACCCCATCCATATAATCCCAATCCCAATAGGTTCATGAATGATGAAAGAGGATGAAGAAGCATGAAGAGAAGTAAGGGATTGGATAATGTAAATGTTATATGATGAATGTATGAATTGTTGCAAGTAATGATGTTATATGACATGTTTGAACAGCAATGTTCATGATATAATGAAAAATAGTAAATGAGAGAATAAATGTATGGATTTTTGCAGTCACTTAGTTAACATGTCAAGCTTTATTTTAACACCAAGTACACCTTATTTCAATGTCTGTACAAAGAGAACAAATTTTCCAAAGTCAGGGACCAGAATCTGATTTCAGAATTCTTGGCCAAATGAACAGTAATCTTTGACGATTAAACTGTACTGATTGAATAAGTATTTGGTTAGGAACTTATTTTTTCCTTAAATTACAAGATGTTATCTTGGCGTATTTTTTTGAACCACTTCATTTTTATTTTTTTAGAATTAATTATGATTTTACGAAGTTTATCGCCAAATCTGGAATACCATATGAACAGTAACTCGAGAAGAGTAAAAAATCCAGATTTAGCTAATGGACTTCAAAGGTCTTGTAAGTGGTTCTAAATACTACCGAATGGTCCATAAGACGTATGAAGGTAAGGATGTTACAGGAAGCCTAAGCTAGATGGTTGAGTGAAAATAAACTTGATAAGAGAGTGAGTGAAACACTAAAACTTGTGAGGAAATCTCAACCTAGTTGCTTACTATGATTTAATTGCATGACTTGGATTTTTTGATTGATATGAGATTAGTATGGATTGTTGCCAATTGAAGGGAAAATATTGATTATTGCAAGTGTTTATGCTGAATTAGTTTTGCCAATTTTGCTAAACATATGTGTTTGAATTTCAATTTTGATATATAATTTTGCTCGAAGTGTAAAAGCTAAGTATAGGGGAAATGATAAAATCTTATTTTATATTGATTTTAGTGAGTTTAAAGAGAGTTTTATTATTGATTTTGTCCCCATTTACCAATATGTTGAGCAATTAATTAATAATATAAAATTAGAACAATTGAGTATTAATTGATATAACTTTGGTTATCTATTGGAATATTATCTTGTTAGACAAATAATTTATATCTTTTAAATTCCTATTGTAGGAAATGATCATTAATCACTAAGTCAACTTGTTGTTGTAACTGAAATGGAAATATAGGTTAGAATGAACAAAAATGGTTAGTGACAGCTGGATCCATGAATTCAAGAGTTGCTAACATAAATCATATGGGAGAAGGCAGTAGGAGATGCATGCATGTGCTAAAGCAAGAGTGATTCACTTTTGGAGAGATTGCGCATATCACACAGATCGTACATATCAGACACCTCCGTCTCCACTTCATCTCTCCTATCTCTCTTTCACGCCATTCCATCTTTCCATCTCCATTCTCTCCCTCATCTGTACTTCTCCACTATTCTTAGCAATCGAACCAGAGGAACTTATCACTTCTATCTTCATCTTCTCCTTCTACTTGTATCATGACTGCTACTGGATTTACTGTTGCTGTTGAGGTCTTGACAGAAATGCAAGGCTACATCCCTTGTGCTCTCTTGGAGATGATGCTGAACCAGAATCCTTTATCTAAAATAGGGAGTTCAATTATGTCTTTAATTCCAGATCTAATTGTATCGAGTGGATGTAGTTAATTCTGGTTTTATTGATTCAATTAAAGTTAGTAGATAATGAATATTAGGGAACTGAGTTAGATTTCCTAATTATGTTTAATTGAGCTTTAATTGATCCTCATCCTTGAATTAGTTGGACATGGTTGCGGTTAATTAGAGTAATTTTATAGCAGATTACAGCTGTATATATTTAATTCATCTTTTTCTACCTTTTGAGTTGTATGATTCATATTTCTCTATTTAATGTTTGCGAGTTGTAGCTTTGATTAAGATTTAGCTGGCGAGTTGTTAGCTAACACATTCTAATTCAACTAATTAACTCCTCATACTCTGTGGATAATGAAGGTAAGGTAATATCCAAGGGAACACACTTGTCATTGATTCATATCATCATCATTAACACTTAAAATCATAAACAGTAGCATAGGATTTACATTCAAAATTTGTTCAAACATCTCACTTCATAATTCATCTGATTAAATTGTTAATTTGTGACTCATTGGATTAGTTAGGAACTTTAGCATCCAATTAGGCTCCTTGTGAATTGACCTAGGTTAGCCTCACCTTACTATTGTTCAGCTTAGTTTCATGTTTGATAATTAAAATAAAGGTTATTACTTGGAAATTTTAGATTTTGTAATTGAACTTCAATGAATATTTAAGTAGTTCTAAATGCTACTGAATGATCCCTGAAATATACAAAAGTAAGGTGTTATATTTTTTGTATAAGAGCAAAGTTTCTGGTATCAGATAGGATAATTCTCAGATCCTAAACCTAAGTAGTTAACATTATCTTAAGGTTAGGGTACTTAGAGAGAAGTTAATCTCACTTAAGTTTGAACCTAAAGTGAACCAAGAAGATCCCCTCCCTATGATTGGTTCACGATTTAAAGTAGAATTTAGATAAGGAACCTTAGGAAGAGAATGTTTAAAGAAAGGTATACTTAAGTTGCAATGAAAAGGTATTTAGGTTGCAACTCATTTTCATGGAGAAGTTAGGTCGCGACGAGCCAGGGCATTAGGTATGACTAAGGTACATGAAGGAGTTCAAGAATCGACTAGCTAGTGAGGTGGGCACTACTAAAAGTGACAGTGACCCTCAGATAGATATGTTGAGTTATACCCTAGCCTCGTAACCTTACGAGATAGTCTTCATGGACACAATTATAGTAGATTGGTCTTATTCAGCTAATACCTATGCGGTCTTGTGTTTCTTAACATGATGTGTGAAACATCCTCCTTTAGACCCCTCAGAGTACACTTGCGGAAGCTAGATAGTTCGATTATACCTTAACTCAAGCCCAGAAATTCAAAAGTTTACTTTTAAGTTCCTTATTCTGGACCTTTATTTTGAAAACTAACTTAACTAATTCTACACATCCAAATGAGTCTTATTACCTATCCACGTAATGCCCCAGATATGTGCTATCGGCTCACCAAATTTTGTGGCCAAACTCTTCCGTTTACTAGGTCAAACTGAGGTCAAAACACTGCTACCTCAGGACCTGCGAATTTTCTCTCTTAATTTCTCATACACAACTTTAATATGCCAAATAATCTTTATTATTAAATAATAAATTGTCATACAACAAGGCATACACAAAATCCTCATACTTCTATTACATCTTTCCTGCCTAAAATCTGGCAGTATAACGGCTAGGCTCCATCTTTAAAAGTAACTGATTTTGTACTGATTCGGTAATTCCCGTAAGAACTACTATTCTACGTAAGTACCCAGGAAAGACTTGATGAATCGGCTAGGTCCACTCACTTCCAGCCTCCTTAGACAGTACCTACGTACACAGTACGTATCATCTCCTTTCTTCATTACTGGTATTTTGCCTTAATTTTGGCAGCATAACGGCGTCTCTTAGCATTCTCAGAATTTACTTTGACATAACCTCCCTGTAATGGGTTATATATATGGGGGATGAGATTCGGGGGAATCTCAGTAGCAACAATCATAACAATATATGTAATGCAGAGTGACAGTGCTTGCTTGTGACTGTGTACAGATAAGTATGCTGCGTGCTTCCATACTCAATAACATATGAACATAGCATTGTAGTAGAGCTTCAAGCATAACATATAAGACAACAATCCAACCAAACAATAGCACAACAAATCACAAAGCCATTACATAAAAGCTAGGATTAGTTACTACCTGGCTAGCTTAGCAGAACTCTACGATCACTATACTGCTTCCAGCTTCGCCAGAACTTCCTTCCTTCCTTTCTTCCTTTCTCTCTTTCTTTCTTTCTCCTTCTCTCTCTTCTTTCTCTCTCTTTTCCTTGCTAAACCATGAAGCCAAATGAATAGGGGAGGGGGTATTTATAGTTTCCACCGATGGCAATTCCGTAATTTTCAAGAACTTTGAACTTGTGGCCTCCAATTTTCCTGGAATTCCTATTTTCTTTATTCCCTTTACTGCATCATCATGACATCATGTTGACTCATAGACTTTCATAATTACCTGCTGACTCAGCATGCTGACTCAACATGCTGACTCAGTGCCCTCATAATTACTTGCTGACTCACCGGTTTAGAGTCTTGCACCGTAATACGTGTCCTTAGCTTTATCTGCTTCCTCCAGATCAGTGCCAAGTGGCATCAAGGTGGGTCCCACAAGACACCTTTTCACGCCATCCAATGCTATTCAGATAAGTCCAGGATTTTATCTGATCACTTCCTCAGTTATCGTGCCGACCGAGTAACTTTACTTTATTGAAAAGTCACTAAAACACTATTTTAATGCCACTTTTCCTCACACCACTACTGGGCCACGTTTTTGGGCCTCTGAAATATCATCTTGGGTCTCTGATCAAGCCCAAGTAATCTGATGGCTCGATTCCCAAGACACATCCCTTGGTAAATTACCAAAATGCCCTTGGTTCCTTTTTATTTACTCTAATAAGTCTAGGGGCGATATTGGCTTTTCTCATCTTACTAGAGTATTCCCTGACCCTGGTTAACTATCCAGATAACCTTTCTTGACTGTCTCTATCTGACCTTTTCCCCAGTTCTATCTCCAACCGGGTAACTATCTCTCTTGAACCTTCATAACTCTTAGCCCATACGTCTAACATCTTTTTCATTACATAGTCGCGACCTAACATATCTGATCACGACCTACCCCTTCTGTGTTCATTAGTCGCGAGCATAAGACAATCTAGTCGCGACCACAACACAATCCAGTTGTGACCCTATCATTTTCTAGTCGCAACCAGGCTCATTTTGTCTATTAGTCGCAACACACACATCTTTCCGTCGCGACCATACCTCTCTGTCAATATTAGTCGTGACCATAATACTTTATAGTCGTGACCAACATGGTCAACACTTGACTTTCCAATCTTTATCCCAAAATGGCCATTTTACCCATTGGGACTCTTGCCCAAAAGGGGTCTGGTATCCTCTCAATCTCAGGCTATTCCCTGCATCTCTAGGCCTGAAAATTGGGATGTTACAATATGGCTGGACTAAGTGGAATAACGACAGGGAGTAGTTCCTTCTACTGATAGAGATAGAAGCTAACCAGTCTAAAGTTAAAGAAGTTGACCAGTTCAAGATCAAGAAAGCTAAGATACAAGAGTGGGTTCAAGATAAAGCTAGGGGAATGAAAAATAATTGTTCCATGAACCTTAAATCCCTAGGATTAGAGATTAGACACTATGAGAATGACGAGAACAAAGGCGCCAATCTCGCTAAAGTTTATCAGCTGAAGGTTTAGTATGAGGTACTATTAAGCCAAATATACGAGGCCAATGACATAGAAGACCAGCTTAAGAAGGCACTCAGAAGTAGATCCTTTGTAATATAGTCAGGAGTTGATCTACACTGTGAAAGACTTTGTCAGGATAGTCTTTTTTGAATAGAAGGTTCAGAATTATGAGACCAAGATAGAGAGCTAATGTTCCCAAAATAGAGTAACCCCATCATAAAGGGACCCGTAGACCTAGTGTAGGGTATTCCAAATGGCAGGAGTAACAATAGCAGATGATAGATGGGATCTTAGCAACTAAAGTTTGCCAGGAACAAGAAAGAGATGTTATTATTACAACATTCGTAGCAGTAGCTGTTGTGGATTTATGACGATTAGAGAGAGAAGTCATCAAGGAGTTATAGATCAGGCAGGAATAGATCAAGATTAGCAGATGATCAGGATTTGCTAAAGAAGAAGATAGTATCCAGCTATAGAATGTACAATTGCATAAGCATAATCTAGTTACGTTTAAAGGTGTAGTAGATGCCCAAGCAACAGAGAGTTGGATGAATGTCTTGGAAGAGACCCCCAAAGCAGTGAAATGTCTTATAGAAAGAAAGGCATTGTTAGCTGATTATAAGTTAGAAAATGATGTAAAGAAATGGTAGAAGGGTACATAAGTTACTCTATGAAGACAGAAAATGAGTCACTTACTTGGAAATCTTTTCTTGAGTAGTTTTATGAGAAGCATTCTCCTCAGTCAAATAGATATGAGCGTGAGGTTAAGTTAAAATGTTAAAGCAGGGTAAGAGGAACCTTTTGATGGATACTTAGCCGAGTTCATCCACGTGGACAGTGAAAGTTGATTGACTGAGACGTTAACTCACAGATTGAATGTTATGCTATAAGAAAGAATTTTTCCTAGGAAGTTGCAGAGGTTCAATAAAGTGGTAAAGGAAGGAAGATTGCAGAGAGAAACTTGTGATGTCCAGAAAAGATAAAGGCAACTCTAAAAGATGAATCCTTTTGGTGCTCCCGATAAGGATGTTCTAGAGGGCCTTTAGTTTTCAAAAGAGGTAACAAGAAGCAGGAAAAGATAGAATATGAGTAGAAGATTTAGAGTATAAGAGTAGTAAGTTAGGAGATATAGACATGCAATCAGAGCCTAACAGATATGAGAACTATGGTAGAGACCACGGAGATAGGCTTTGATTGATAGGTTGAGAAAGTTGCTTCAGATGTGGCAAGCTGGGACATTTTGCCAGGGAATATTTGCATAATACGATAGGTAAGAGATTCCAAATATAGAAAAAAGTTTTTCCCTGATCTGAGAGGAGGCAAGAAAGTTGCCTGAGGTAGTCCAAATAAATGATTATGGGTTAACAATCGCTAAGTAGATGCGATATGTGATTCAAGTGCCAGTTATTTGTTAGCAGCAATGACTGTAAATTGCAATTACTCCCATTGGTTTAAGGTGATAACTTCTTATGCATATTTAAACAGCAATGTCTAACATGCACACAGTAGAGCTACCCCAGAGGTATGTTTGCTCCCTATGATTAGAGAAATAGATAAGGTAGTTAGTGTTAGTTAATCCTCAAGGATTATGGTTAAGAATAGAATGGAAATTAGGACAACAATTAGAGCTAGATTAAAGTTAGGAATAGAGATAAGAGTTTGAGATAAGATAATGATGAGAGTCAGTTAGATGAGAAAGCTAGAGCAAGATAGTAATAAAAAGTATTCATAATAACAAACAGTCTCAGCAAATAAGATAGCTGTTTACAATATGATTGGGGTTACTCAGGTATTTCTACAAGTTTATGAATACAATACTTAGAGCTATTTCTTATGGTTCAGTTATAGCAAGTACCAATATGGTGGTAGTGTTATAACTCTATCAAAAGAAATAGTATATAGAAAAACTGGCAGACAATAGTAAAGGGATTATTTCAGATCACTCTTCAGATAAGAGTTGGATCTGAAACAAATGGCTCTCAAATAAAGCTAGATTCATATGAGTTTAGATCACTCTTCATATAAGAGTTAAATCTGATATAGATTGCTCACAAATAGAGCATAAATTCTGATGAGATGAAATAAGGAAGTTATTATACTATATCGTAGTAACAGAAGGCAATTGCCTATGGCATTTGCAGATGGCTAGGCTATGATTGCATATGGTAATAGCTTATGGTAAGCCATAAGAAAGAAAGAAAGTTGAGAAGAACTCCTGAGTAAAAGAGAGGTTAAGTGAAGTCTTGATAAGTATAATGGGCTATGGAATATAGTGCTGGAGAATTATCTGATGAGTTACCAACAAAAGGAAGTAATTAACCCTGTAATGTAGTTTATTAGTTGAAGTCTTTCAGAAGAATTATAGTTGATCCTAACATGATTCAAAAGGGCCCAGAATCCGATAGTTCCTAAAAAGGCTTAGGACGATAGTGGGTGATTCTGAGTCGTGAAATAACCTAGCCTAAGGACAGGACAATGTGAATCATAAAGAAGAGGAATATGACAACTTTATATCTTTTTAATAAGACAATCACTAAGGACAAGGTGTTGACTAACTCATACAGAAAGAGTATACATAATGTTTCTAGGTAGCCACTAGACTAAACTTAGTTTCTCTTAAACGAAGATGGAGTCCAAGTATAAATCTAAGTACTGGCATTCAAAAGATTGTAGGAGTATGCTTGAGGAACAGAAGAGAGAACCCCATATGTCTTGAGAATAGACACGTATGAGCAGATAGATCCTCCATATGAGGATAAAGAGAGACCCAGAGAAGAGGGTCTAAGGCAAAGTAAAGTTAGAACATAATTCTATGAGAAAGACTATGTTAGGGCTTATAGCCATATGAAGTGTAACTAGCCCTAATCTAATAGCACACTTAACTGAAAAGTGCTCAGGCCAGAGTAGCCTAAAGATTGGTGACTCACTGGTAAATATAGTATTGAGTCATAAAGTTAGAAAGATGCTCTAGAATAATGAGAATGAACATTGCTAGCTAGCATAATAAAAAGAAAGAATAGCATAAGCACAGAAGAGCATAAGCAGAGAATAATGTAAGTCCTCAGTAGAGAGAAAATAAGGGGTACTACTATTCCCTTATATCAGTTCTAGATAGATGAACTGTAAAGAAAGAAAGAGATAGTTAGATGACGAGTATTTCCTTATACCAGTTCCAAGAAGAGAAATAGTGGATAGGAAAGAGACAAATAGATAGAGAGAAAAAGACAGATAGATATAAAAGTTAAGAAAAGTCAGAAAGAGTTAGAAAAGATAAGGGATTATAACCCTTATATCATATCCAAGTAGAGAAGATCTGAAAGAAAAGATTCAAGTTCAGATTTATGTTAGGAGGAAGTTAGAAAGGCTTAAGCGTAAGATCCTCCCTAAAAGCCAGCTAAGCTATAAGTCAAAGAGTATTCTGGAATGCAGAACGAAAAGTGTGATGAAAGTTTCACAATGCGTAATGAGAAATACGCAATACGCAAGAAAAGATGAGTAATCAAAAGTATGATGTATGGTAAAGACCACAAAATTATATCAAATTTTTGGAAGATTATGTATGAAAGAAATGGACACTACTCACAGGTCCAGTACAGTGAGTCGTCCATAAATGAATAGATGCATGACAAGTAAGTGAGTAACAGAAAGAAGCAGACTTCGACTCTGATTGCGTTGACTAAGGAAAAAGTAGTATAACAACACAAGAAAGATAAGAAGCTCTGCGGATGTTGAGAGTACTCTGCTAGATGCCAAGATAAAAGATAAAAGATAGATACCTCGAGCCTTAGTCATAAAGCAAAAGAGGATAAAAAGAGGAGTTATATCCAAGGTTATTTTGACTAAGGTACAAATTAAATTTCGAGGATGAAATTTATTTTAAGGGGGCAGAAATGTAACATCCCAAATCTTCCCTATATATATAGGACTGATAGAGGAAAGAGGTTATGAAGGGATTAGGATGGTAATCAGAAGAAAAGATAATGATTAAATAAGTTTTAAGCCAAAGAAAGAGAGAAGGTATAAAGTTGTAAAGCCAAATGGGCTAAATTGCAATTAATGAAAGTTTCAAGGGCATAATGATCATTTTGAAAAAAAGAAAGGGACTAAAGTAAAAACCCTAAAAGTTTCATGGTACAAAATGGAATTAGACACAATTTATGGGCTATTAAGTGTAATTATGAAAAGTTGAGGGACTAAAGTGCAATTTTTAAGAGTTCAGGGGCAAAATGGTAATTATAGAAAGTTGAGACAAAAAAGGCCCAAAAATGATGAGAAATATTTTGGTCCCAAATTTTACCAGTAAACAGAGGATGAAAATTGGGTCAGGCATATCTCTTAAAATTTTGATTTAAGGTCTCGATAAATTGATATTAATCTTCAAAATTTGGAGATTAGTACATTATCTTTTGGACCTCAAAATTAGATAAAATTTTGTATTAAATTATTATAATTAATATAAGAATTTATGAAACTGACAGAAGTAAAAAAGAAGTTCTGCAGAATTAATTATGAAATTTACGGTGTAAAAGGACATCGATAAAGGATTTAGAAGAAATATATGTAATTTTTATAAAGACTTTAAAATTAGATCAAATTTTGTAGTAAATTACTATAATTAATATAAAAATTTATAAAACTGACAGAAGTAAAAAAGAAGTCCTGTAGAATTAATTATGGAATTTATAGTGAAAAAGGATATCGATAAAGGATTTAGAAGAAATGTATATAATTTTTATCAGGACTTCTGGGTCTTAAAAAATTGTTCGACTTTGCAAGAAATTTATTTTATATTAGAATGAATTTATAAAAATTTCATAACCCTTCAAATAATTTTATAAAATTTATCTAAAAAATAGGATGGTTTAAGGTACCCGGTAAGGGAAATGCCTTAGGATGTGTGCCAAATTAATGGTTTGGGCCTAAACCAACCCAAAGTGGCATCAAGTAAGAGCCCAAGATGTCAAATAATGTATCATGTGGCCAAATAAATTTTCTAGAATATTTTATAAATTTTTAAAGAAAGAAATCAAGAAAAAAATAAGTGATAATGCAAGGTGGCATGTGAGGTGTCCTTAGTGGGACCCACACCATGTGCAAAAATGCCACATGGAAGCCAAACATGAAAGGAAGAGTTTTGGTATATGTGGAATTATATTAAAATAATATAAGAATTAAGTTAATGGTGATTAAGGAATTAATCAACCAATAAGATACAAGATTAAGGCTTTGTAATAATTAGTGGAAGGAGTGATATTTGAGTACCTAAGCCCTTGAAATTTCACTATAAATACTATCACATCTTAATTTTCTTATGTCTTTGGGACCAAACGGTAGCATCTGGAACCACTTTTAAGGTCATTGAAGTCAAATTATATAATCCGAAATTTTACTCTATTGAGTATTGTTCACTGTGTAAATTTTAGCAACTAACTTTACATACATATGAATAACATACATCAATAACATATCAATCATGCTAAATAATTCTTAACTTCTCTTCATGCTTCTTCATCTCCTCCATCTTGAGAAGACCTACTATGATTGGATTGATATGGAAGGGGTAAGATTTCTGGGGAAATGTCAGTAGTAAATGGTACCACAAACAATGTATGCAAGTATATGCTTAATGTTAAACATGCTTGCTTTACTATGATTGTGCTTGCATTATGACATATACATGCTTCCATGATTCTTACTTATAACAGATGGCCATAGCATAAAAAGAAACAGAGCATTTTCAATCATACATGCTTTACATAATCAAGACAAGTCAACAGCATATTAACAGCACTCAAGTAATAAGAATTCAATTTTAGGTATAAGTTCACTACCTGTCAGGTAGCTTTTCCTTAGTCCTTAGACTTTACTCTGAGGTTCCTTCTTTACATAGGTTAGAACCTATACATAGCATAATAATATTTTCATTATTATCCTATCTAGTATAGCTCTTCTTAACTCGAGCTTAACTTAAGGTAATACCCTTAATCTAACAATCCCCTAACTTTCTTTCTATCCACGGCTAACCTTATCAAGAGAGAGACATTTCTATATTCTAACTATTAAATTCATAAGAACAATCCTCTAATTTATTAGAGTAGGGACTTGTATAAATTATTTACTTTATTCCTAAACTTTCTGAGTCCCTAAGCTCCTTGGATTGCTCCTAGCTTGGTTAGACCTCCTCCTTTTTTCCTTCCTCTCTTTCTCTCTCTTTCTCTCTCTCTCTCTTCCTTGCTCCTTGTCGTGGATGGAATGGAATGGAGGGCGTGGGGGTATTTATAGTTGAAAGGAGGTGGAATGGATGGTCCAGATCGAATCGCGATAGACGGCTCAGATCGCCTAGCTTCCTCACCAAGTTTTGCCTACATCATCATGATGACATCATCCCTCTTATGTCATCATGCTAGGTGTCTCCTTATATGTGTTCCATAGGACACCTTACTTGGTGAGTCATCACTTCTAGAAACCTCTAGTATAATTTGTCCAATCCTGTACCAGCTCAGTCTAATTTCCCAAAAATCAAATTATTTTCTAAATCTAATTTTTCTAACATTCCATAATATATATTCTGAGCTTAAATATAGTATATGTATTCTTCTTACTATTGACATTCTTGGACTGGGTATTAACTTAATTACTGATCCTTTGAAAATTACCAAAATGCCCTTAGTTCCTCTTTATTTACTTTAATAATTCTAAGGGTATTATTGTCTTTTCACATTTTAACAGAATATTTCTTGACCCTGGTTAACTACTCCTGTACCTCTCTTTGACCTTTTAACCTCGGTAAAATGACTAAAATTTCCTTCACTCATTTTTTAATTATTTTATATTATAAGGGCATTTTAGTCATTTTGCACATTTTTTGAATATTTCTCGACACTGGCCCTTTTAACCGATGAACTGGTATCATGGGCCTGGGCTTTACTTGGCATCATTATGGGCCTCCTGTGATGTCATATAGGCTCATTCAGTCCCAACTTGCTTATTGCTTAAGTTTCATAATCAGATATCGGGTGTCTACAAACTCCATCAAAATTCACTAAAACATGAATATCTTTTCCTATAGAACTCCTTTCAGGATTCTGTCAATTCCCTAACCTCTGGCTTCATAGGATGCACCTTCTTATAACTTTTCACTTATATTTAGGGTGAAGGTTTTATAAAAAATTTAGATAACTTTTAAACTATCAGATAAATATCATCTATCTTGAACTCCAATAAATTTTTTGTATCAAGCTAGATTAACTAGCATAATTTTCTCTATCTACTGACAAACTTTGGGACTAAAATCTTCTAGATAGTTTTACCACTTCTGGCTCAATTTTCTCAAAATTATAATTTTGCCCTTAAACTCTTGAAAATTACACTTTAGTTCCTCAACTTTTCATAATTACAATTAATGGCTTATAACTTGCATCTACTTTTATTTTTTACCATGGAACTTTTAGACTTTTCACTTGAGTCCCTGAACTTTTATTATTTGCAGTTTAGTCCCTGAATATCATTTGTATATTTCTGGGACCTCTGCTCAATAGGGCCTGATAGCCTACATATTTCAATCTACATAATAGGCTTCTTGTTCTAAAAATTAGGATATGACATTTCCCCTCCATTCTCTTCAATTTTGTGCTCCCAAGGACCATGGGGAAACATGCCGAAGTTTCCACTCAAACCTAAAGGAAAAGCAAGAACAATGAGCCTAAGCGATCAAGCTTGCAAGGGATCAAGGTAAGTTATTGATCCTATCTTATTTCCCTTTAATTTGGAAGCTTGAACCTAGGGTTTTAAGGGAAGGAAAATGAGATTTTCCCATGGTATTCTTGCTGTCCAAAATTTGGAAATTTAGGGGGAAGAAGAAATTGAAGCTATAACTATGTACTTAGCACTTCAACAAGTTAATTTGAATGTTTGGTTATGGAATTAAATTGTGATTCTTGACTTTGCCTTTCTTGAGGCCATTCTGCCAGTGCTATTTTGGAAAGGAGGAGATTGATTCTCAATTATCTAATGCTTCCATTGAATTTAAATGATGATTTTGTGTAGGATTAGAACTTTGGAAGCATTGAAATTATAAGAGGGAAGTTTTGAAATCCTTTCTGTTACTGTTCATATGCATATAAAGTGGTGAGAATTTCATGATTTTGATGCTTCCAATGGTTTTAAAATAAAAAATTGTGTGGGATAAAGTGGTGAAACAAGTATTAGAAGCATTAGAATCAAAATGTGAATTAGAATCAAAATGTGAATTTTTGGAAATAAAGAGGACATATTTTAGTTCTATCCAGAAGTCCATGAAGGAGCTAGAATTTCATAATTCTAAGCTCATAAATGGATTTAGAAGGTAAAATTGTGCAGGGTAAAGTCAAAACATCAATTAATTCAAAGGCCAAACTAATTAATAAAAATTAGAGAAAGATATAGACTTAATGGGTTAAGGTTAAAACTTGGGTAAATTAAGTTACAATATATATGCTATTATGCTATGTTAGGCCTTGATTAATGTGGTAAAGAAGACCACAAAGCAAGGACCATGATGGAAGGAAAAGAGTAAGGATAAGCAAGAGGTAAAGAGAAAGGATAAGAAAAGAAAGCTATTCCAAGGTAGTGAACTTACCTACTTGTATGCTTATATTGCTTGGATGTTTTATGTGATGTTTACTTACTTTGATTATGTGAAGCATATATGATTAAGTGATGCTCTATTTCTTTTTATCCTATGGCCATATGTTATAATTAAGGGACATGGAAGCATGTAAGTTATCATTATGCAAGCATGATCATTAAGTGCACATATAGTAACATCAAGCATGTAGTCGCATACATTGTATGGTTTCTGTTTGCTACTGAGATTTCCCTCGAAATCTCACCCCTTTATGTCACCACCACAGAAGGAACTTCACATGAAGGAGAAGATGAAGATGCATGAAGAAGAGATAGGGATTAGTTGCATGCTTGAAATGTTTGTGTATGTAAAGTTAGTTGTTGAAATTTGTTAATAAATAGTAACTCGTGAGGAGGCAGTAAAATATGAGATGTAATTAAAAATAGTAAACATTGTAATAAATGTATGATATTTTACTAGAACTTATTTAACATGTCAAGCTTCATTTTGACACCAAGAATGACTTATTCTGACGTCAATACAAAGAGAACGAATTTTTCAAAGTTAAGGACCAGAAATTATTTTTCAGAATTTTTGACCAATTGAACAATAATCTTTGACGATTAAACTGCACTGATTGGCTGATCATTTGGTCTGAGAATTATTTTTCCTTTGAAGTTTAATATGTTAGCTTCAAGTATCCTTTTGAATCACTTCATTTCAATTTTTCTAGAATTAATGATGTTTTGTCAAAATTCATCGCTTAATCTGGAATTACCATAGAAATAGTATCCATGAAGCTTGGATATTCCAGATTTTGTATTTGAACTTCAATGGATGTTTAAGTGGCTTTAAATACTATTGAATGGTCCCTAAAATGTATGAAAGTAAGGTGTTATAGATTCACTTTAAGAATGTGTGATATTGAGAGTTTATTTATGAATGAGTATTATATTTCATTTAGGTTGTGAAGTGGACTTATATGATGTTATTATTGGGTATGATGCCCAGGCCTATTTGAGATGATTATAGGGATAACTATGATAGTGGTGTTAATCAAGGGCTTGAACTCTTTTAGCCATAATACTGCTTAAAGGGTGGTTTTGGTCCCTTTTATCATGGTTATTTGTTGATTAAGAAAAGTCTTATTATAACTACTGTAGGGTTCCTTTTGAATTTTATTAAAGCTCTTTTCTACCATGGTTAACTCTTTTGAAAGTAAGGAATTTATTTATAAACATGGTGATGAGGCTCTCAAATAAAGAGTATAAAAATTACCTTCAACCAATAATAATTCATCCATACAATAGAATTCAAAATATGCCCCGCTTACCATAGACAATTTTAGAACTTGAATATTGAGAATAGTCACTGGTGGAAAATTGGCAATCGAAATCCCCATTTTTAAACCGGTCAATGCGGAGACGGTTTTAAAAAAATGAGCGGTGGCATTTTTGTAAATAAAATGAAATAATCACACCGTATTTACTCGTGACCGATGTGGAAATATTTATTCCGGTTTAGATATTTAATTTCTACAGAGGATGTTATAGAGACCGATGTGGAAATATTTGGTCGGGTATAGATTTTTACTTTCTACAGCGAATTTATACTGACCGAGGTGGAAATATTTAGTCCGGTGTAGATGAACTCCGTCAGGATCCTTTCCCGCCATTTTATGTCAAGTCTTCTCAGACATACGCAGTATTTCATCATGATCACCTTCTCCGATATCTGTTTTATATTCTTTTCTTCTATTCTTCTATCTTAACTCTCCAATGGTTTCGCCTCACAAAAGACAGAGACAGAATGTTGAAGACAAACATATGCACGTATCTCCTGATAACTGAAACATGCTTACTTTCATACGTCTTAGGGACCATTTGGTAGCATTTAGAACCACTTTGATGGTCATTGAAGTCCAATTTCTCAATCTGGAGTTTTACTCTTATCGAGTACTGTTCACTATGAAAATTCCAGATGAGTGACCTGACTTCGAAAAATCATAACTAATTCTACAAAAATCGAAATGAAGTGGTTCAAATTGTTAATTGAATATAACTCAATTATATTTCAGGGAAAAATAACTCGTTGACCATTAATTGATTGAGTCAACGTCAGTCAACATCACAACTTTACTATTCATCCAATGTTTTTCTCCTGAATCCAGCATTCTGGTCCGAACTTTGATAATCCATATCTTCATGTGTAGACATCAAAATGAGACTTTTTATATATCAAATTAAAGCTTGGTATGTATACTATTTATCATAAAAATTTCATACATTTATTCATCCATTTACTATTTTTAATCATTTACCAAACATGACCTTGTCACCACGTGTTACTGTTCACATGGTCATTTTCAACAATCAACTTTGCATACATATGCATACACCCATCATATATCAGTCAAACATGCCAAACAATATTTTTATTAAATAATAAGTCATTATCCATCAGGGCATGCATGAAATCCTTATATTTCTATTACATCATTTCCTGCCTGAAATCTGGCAGCATAACCGCTACGCTTCATCTTCAGAAAATAACTGATTTTGTACCGATTCGGTAATTCCCGTGAGAACTACCATTCTATGTAAGTACCCAGAAAAGACTGGATGAACCGTCTAGGTCCACTCACTTCCATCCTCCTTAGACAGTACCTACGTACACAGTACGTATCAGCTCCTTTCTTTACTATTGCCATCTTGTCATAATTTCGGCGGCATAACGGCGTCTCTTAAAATTCCCAAAATTCACTTTGACATAACCTCCCCTGTAATGGGTTATTTATTGGGATGAGATTTGGGGGAATCTCAGTAGCAACAATCATAACAATATATGTAATACAGAGTGACAGTGCTTGCTTGTGATTGTGTACAGATAAGTATGCTGCGTGCTTCCATGCTTAATAACATATGATCATAGCATTATAGCAGAGCTTCAGACATAACATATAAGACAACAATCCAACCAAACAATAGCACAACAAATCACAAAGCCATTACATAAAAGCTAGGATTAGTTACTACCTCAAAGGCTCAGCAGAACTCTACTATCTCTATTCTGCTTCCAGCTCCGCCAGAACTTCCTTTCTTTCTTTCTTTCTTCCTCTCACTTTCTCTCTCTAGCACTTCCTCCTCTCTCTAAAACTTGCTTGGGCCGTGCAGCATATGAAGCAAGGGGGTATTTATAGTTTTGGTCAATGGCATTTCTGTAATTTTGAAGCCATCTGATCCTGTGGTCCTGGTTTTTCCGGAATTTCCTATTTTTCTTTATTCCTTTTACTGCATCATGCATGACATCACTCCATGCCACCTCATGGGACACCTCATCATGCACATTTCTCACATGGAAAAATTTCAAGCTTCTTGGACACCTCATCAGCTGACTCAACAGATCCAGTCTAATCCAATACCGGTCCGGTCCGATATCCCACAAACTGGACTCACCGGCTAAGATTGTGTCACATGTCCTTAACTTTTCTTCTCCCTCTAATATGACGCCATGTGTCATCTGGAAGGGACCTTTCACACCTTCCAATGCTATACAGATAAGTCCAGGACTTTATCTGATCACCTCCTCGGTTATCGTGCCGACCGAGTAACTTTACTTTATTGAAACAGCATTAAAATAGTATTTTAATGCCACTTTTCCCCACATATCACTGGGCCTACGTTTTTGGGCTCTGGGAATGTTATCTTGGATCCTGATCAAGCCCAAGTACTCTGATGGCTCGATTCCCAAGAAATATCGCTTGGCAAATTACCAAAATACCCTTGGGTGCCCTTTCTTGCACTCTTTTAACCCTAAGGGTAAAATCATCATTTTACACCCTTCTGTACTCTGTCAGGGCATATACTGACTCTGAGTAACTTTATTTGTATGTGCCTTGGCTCCTGGGCCTGTCCAAAATGACCAAACTTCCCTCCATTCCTCTATTACCCTTTAATACAACACAGGGTCATTTTCGTAATTTTACATTTTTTCGGGGTTCTGCAGGACACTGGCCCACCTATCAGTCCAAGTGTCTTATTGGGCCTTTGTTGGCGCCATTATTGGGCCTTTCAGGGTCCATTACCTTCATAGCACACATTACGAGGAATCCTCCCCTGGCCATGTTTCTTGAATATTTTAACTATTATGCACCGTTTATACACATATCCAGACACCGGCTCCTTCTGTCCGATACACTGGCCTGCGGTGTTCAGGCATCCCTGTGAGTCATAACAGTCATCTGACTGCGGTCATCCGAACTCATTCAGTCCCTTTTCAAATACCGATAAATCTCCCTATCGGATACCCGGCGGCCTCACACTCCCGTCTGGATTTTCTAATTTGCGAATAACTTTTTCTACAGGCCTCCTATCGGTATTCTGTCAGTTTCCTGACATCCGCCCCATAAGAACGCATCATCCTGTATTTCCTCTCTTACATCTGATTTATAGGATATCCGGTAGGAATTTTTATAATTTTTTGACTATCAGATTAATTCTGGCTATCTAGAGTCTTGAAAAATTCCTGTATTAAGCCAGATTACCGAGCGTCACTTGCTCTCTCTACCGGTGAAATCTGGGACTGAAATGCTTTCGGGCAGTCCAAACCACTTCCGGCTTGACTTTCTTTAATTACACTTTAGCCCCAAGGAACTTTTCTTCTTTTCATTTAAGTCCCTTTTTATTTGGCTAAAATTACACTTAAGGACCCCACCTTTTGTCTACTTTTCCTTGTTGGCTTTATACTTTCCATAATTGTATCTAAGTCCCTTCATTTTCTTTCTTTTGCAATTTAATCCCTTTCTTTACATAAATGGCCACTATATCCCTAGGGACTTTTACTATTTACACATAAGTCCCCGGACTTTCACTTATTTGCAGTTTAGTCCCTAAAAATCCTCTGTATGTTTTTGGAACTTCTGCTCAAAGGGATATATCTATTTCAGGCTACGTACTAAGTCTCTGGCCTGAAAATTGGGGTGTTACAATAACCCTTCAGTTCCTTCTCCTCCTCCCCTGCTTCAGCAACTAGTGGAGTTCCTGGAGGAACTCATCCCGCGCTTCAATGCCCTGGAGCGCTCGGTGGAAGAACTGGCTCTGAAAGTGGAGAGGATGAATGAACATTTCAGAGCCTTCCGTTCTGAAGTTCATCGCCATCAACACGATGATAGTTTCTTTCATCCTGTTGTTGATAGAGCGAGGTCTTTTTTTCTAGATTTCAAGATGTAAAGTTAGTTAGTAAAGTTTAATTTGAATGAATATAATGAAGTTTAACAGGTTTCTTGTTCTGCATACATTGCTGATGATCCGTTTATTTTTCATCTGAATCCCACTTTTAAACCGGTCACTGAGGAGAAGACGGTTTAAAAAAAATAAATTTTTACACCGGTTTTAAAAGTAACCAATTTAAAATATAAACACCCAATGCAGATTAGCTTCGTCCTATCTACCTCTTCAGTTTCCTGTCTATGCTTTCCCGCACGCTTCCTTTATTTTTCAGACCGTTCATTTCACTTCTTCGGTTCCCAACGTTTGTAGTCATTATGATAGAAGGCCAATTGCATTCTTCTATATTCTTATTGATCATGAACGTTAACCATATATATATGTATACCATTCTTCTATTTTATTTTCTTTTCATCTATCTGACTCCTCCAATGGCCTCTTCCTCACGCACGCCTCCTTCTCCGCCCCACAAAAGAAACAGAGACGACTTTAAAGACAAACATCCTGATCCTCACCTTTTTATTCCTTCTCCTCCTCCCCTGGTTGTGACTCTGATGGAGAGCCTTGAGGAACTCATACTGCGCTTCAATGGGTTGGAGGACTCTGTGGAAGAACTGAATCGTAAAGTTGACAGACTGAAAGCAAGTTTCAGAGATTTTCGCTCAGAAGTTCGCCGCCATCAACCCCCTGATAGCTTCTTTAATCCTATTGATCTTACCCAATCTGATGACTCCCAAAACTCTGAGTCTGATGAGTAGTGAAAGATTGCAGCTTTTATATATTCTGATATATATATTTTTTTGTGTAAAAGTTGATGACATGGTCTGTATCACTTAAAAAAATTGATATATTTTACACCGGTCTATATATAGTGGCCGGTGTAAAATATACTCTCTACAACTTTTATATATATCTACACCGGTGTAACATTTTGTCCGGTGTATATTTTCTTACAAAATAAACTTTTTTTTTTATTTTTTTTATCAAATACTCTTTTATTTGGTACATTTCTCGCGCCTTCCATCTCTCATTTTTCCCTGGTTCGCGAGTTAAGTCTTCTCGGTGCTTCACACACGGTGAGTTTTGTTTTGAACTCCTCTCGAGAACTGAAAATTTATTCTCTCCATGCATTAGCTGCAACGTAATGGTTTAATTTCTTGTTTTCTATTTTTCTAGTTCTTATAGTCTTCCACAAATATGGATCGTAGTTGGATAAATGCTAAACGAACAAGTGTTGAGTATGCTGAGGGGGTGAAGGAGTTTTTGGATTTTGCTAAACGGAATGGTGATGATGACAATGGAAGGTTTTATTATCCTTGTGTGAGTTGTTTGAATGAGAGGAAACAAAGTCCTGCTGATATTTACACTCATCTAATTTGGAGGGATTTTGCAATAGTTACACGATATGGGTATGGCATGGTGAACAGGTGGAACAGACCTTTGACGATGACATGGATACTGATGATCGAGTAGAGGACGTAATTCGTGATGTTGGAGAAGATGCTTTTATGCTGTCACATGCATATGGTAATATGTGCAATGATGCAGAAAAGCCTCTATACCCAGGGTGCAGAAAATACAACCTGTTGAATGCGGTGTTGAGATTGGTAAGTGTGAAAGCTCGGCATGGGTGGAGTGACAGTAGTTTTTCAGAATTGCTTGAGTTGTTACAGGACATGTTTCCTGAAGAAAATGCGTTACCCAAACGTTACTATGATGCAAAGAAAATAATAGGTCCTTTAGGCATGCAGTATAGAAAGATTCATGCATGCCCAATGATTGCATATTGTACAGGAAAGAGTTTGAAGATGAGGAGAAGTGTCCAATATGTAAGACACCAAGGTACAGATCAAACAACTCTCCTGCCAAGTTGTTATGGTATCTTCCAATTTTACCAAGGTTTAAGCGACTTTTTTCTAATGAAGATGATGCAAAGAAAATGTTATGGCATTCAAATGAAAGGATTAATGATGGAAAGATTCATCATCCTGTTGACTCTTTGCAATGGAAGAAGATTGATGAACTGCAGCAAATACACTTACACATCTTGAATAACATTGATGAAGTTCAAGACTATATTGCTGTTCATAAAGATCTTGTTCGAAAAACAAATAATAGGATGACAGAGCAAAGGCTGATTAGAGAACACAACAAATCTTTTGTACATTGGTTCAAATTGGAGGTTGAAAATGAGGATTGTGTTTCTAATACAGTTAGATGGTTGGCATGTGGTCCTGAACATAATGTGATCTGTTGGAATTCATTTGATATCAACGGTTATTCTTTTTATACGAAGTCCCTAGATGATAGAAGTAGCGTGTAAAATAGTGGTGTTATGTTAGTGGCTGAAGCTATGCATTTCTCTAGTTCAAAAGACAACAATCCTAAATTAGTAGCCATCCCTTATTATGGCGTTGTTGAAGAGATTTGGGAGGTGGACTACTCCAAATTCAAAGTTCCCGTGTTCAAATGCAAGTGGGCTAATGTAAACAACGGTGTTATGGTCGATCAGTTAGGATTTACACTGGTGGATTTGAATAATACAAGTTTTGGGGATGAGCCTTTCATTATGGCAGACCAAGCAAAGCAAGTGTTCTTTATCACTGATCCTCAAAATGAAAGATAGTCTGTCGCGCTCCAAGGAAAAAGGGTTATTGATAATGATGATTCTTTTTATGAGATCCCTTCTTTTTCAGTAGGTTTACCACAATTAAATGAAGAAGAAGTGGATTCTGATTAATTTCTATGTGTTTCTTATTTTTGATGTAGTCTAAACATGCAATTTTAAGTTTCTTGTTATGATTGCGTATATGATTTTGATGTAATAATAACAGAGACAGATTCTTGTGCTGATAAGAATGTTGTGACGCCAAGGATGGGATGATATATGATGATGGAGTTTAAAAAAATAACTACAACATTAAAACCGGTCTTAAATGTTATCCGGTGTAAAAAGTCACTACTGACATTTTGTAAATAAATTATAGTTCGATTTTACACCGGGTTTTACTTTATCCGGTGTTATATTTTAAACGGTGTTATTTTTTACATCGATTGTAAAATTTATCCGGTGTAAAATGTATCAATTTTACATCGTTTATGTTTTTGTCCGGGTTAGAATGATTTACACCCGGTGTCGAATGTTTATATTAATTTTTTAAGCCCGCCCCTTAGCTCGATTATCTTCATTCTCCTTTCTCACGTACTCTGTCATATCGCCGCTTGTCGTGCTCTGTGGTTCTCACGAGGCTTCTTCGCGCTCGATCAGTCGTTCTTCTCTGTTGTCTCTCTCGTTCTGCTTTTCCGTATACGTGTTCTCTCCATTTTTTTTCCCTGTGTACGTGCGTCGCCGTTTTTATGTTCGTTTAATCTAGGTTTTCTATTTTTCCTGATGAATGCTTGCACATCTTTCCATTCATAACTGCTAAAGGAACAAGTTTTGTGTATTCTGACGGGTTGAAGGAAAAAGGGTTAAGTCTGTTTTCAATATTTTTGATGTTGTTATTGCGTACATAGGAATATGGAGGATAGAGTTACTCAGATTGAGGCTAGCGATGCTCCAATCGCCACTACGCAAAGGAAGGGTAGAAGTGCGACTTGTTTGAAAGACATTACGAAGGACAGGATGGAGGGGAAACTGCTTCCGATAGAGTTTGACAGAAATGGAACCCAACTGGTGAACACAGGACAAAGTACGTAAGTTTTGTCAGCCTCCTAGCACGCAACAAGCCTAGCATCACCTATTTGACTTGGGATGCTGTGGATGATCGCGTGAAGAATCAAATTTGGGACACTATCCGGGTATAGGAACTATCTAATATTGCATGCAGAGCAATACCAAATACACAACTGTTTGTTGATTACTCTGTTTTCAATGGCAAACATTGCAGCTCACTTACGATGTTCCCAACAATGAGTTCTTGAAGAAGAAGACGTTGTCTTATTGCGCTGAGCATTGGAGGGCATTAAAGACACAACTAGCTCGTCAGTATCTGCATGGACAGGACAGAAGTGGTCATCCTCAACCTTCTCCATGCAGCAAGTATCAATTCATTGACGAAGCTGCGTGGGAAGAATTTGTTAGGAATCGGACCACGCCAGTAGCAATGGTGAGTGTATCCTTTTGTATGTGTTGGCAAAAAATGTATCAGAGTATCATATGTATTGATTTTAACTACTTCATGTCTTGTAGGAAAAAAGGGCAAAAGCGATAGAATACGCCCTCAAGAATGATTGCCCCCATACAATGTCTCGAGGGGGTTATGCGAAGGCAGAAAGAGAGTTGTTGGGGGCCAAGAGGAAGAGGCTAGAAGAAAATACTGGGTCGGATCCTAGTGTTCTTCTTGACCCCCCTCTCCGATACGTCGCGAAGAAAAATGGTTGTACGCTCGCCAAAGAAAGAGCGAAACTTTTACAAGCGACAATGCTCGCATGATTGCTGAAAAAATTGTAAGCACTACTTGCATTATTTTGTGTTAGTAGACTATATATAATTATATCATTTTCCTTATGTTTGTTCTTTCTATGTTATAGAGTGATCTTAAACAAGAGTCCCATGGATCCTTCAAGTCAGATGGTAGGAATGACATCTTGACTGTTGCTACTGGGAAACAAGAACATGGGGGCCGTGTCAGGGGAGTTGGAAGAGGTGTGGGTATAAGAGATTACTTTGGAGCATCTCAAACATGTTCCCCACATGTGGTGCCGAGGGCAGAGTTGGCATCCTTGCTCTCCACTATAAGGGCAGAGGCTAAGGAAGAGGCTTGGATAGAGGCTAGGGCACAAGCAGAAGCTTCAATTGAGGCGCGATTACAAGAGGGGTTCGCAAAGATGAAGGAAGAAATATTGTCCATGATGACATCAAGGCAGCAAGAGCCAACTGATCTCCTCCCGCCCTCAACTGCAGTTCGTCCAAGCACTAAAGGGAGTTGTTGCTTGTCGCTGTCAGAGGATGCAAAACTTTGTGATCTATATGTTGAGGATCCTCTTAGACGCTTAGTGGCACGTTGCTCCATCCATAGCCTAGGGGCAACTGTTCACCACAGCCAAATTCAGGACGATCAATTAAGGGTGACAGCTGAAGCCGTGCTAATTGGAGATGCTCTTGTCCCAATTTCCACTGATGAGGTGAAGACAGTGAGCCAAGCAAAAGGGACTTTCATATTGTGGCCAAAGCATCTTGTTTCGGATCACGTCGCCTCATCCCCCGGCCAACTTCCCACCCCTCCCACTTTGAATGCCATGCAACGTGTGATCCTATTGGCATATGATAAAACGTTCCATGTGGACTCGTTGCCTATGGATTCAGTTGTGGGCGACCTGGGGGCACCGGCCTTCCTGGACCATGCGGACGTCAAATCTCTGATCACTCCCAAGGAAGAACTGACCTCCGGCTGTATCCAAGTATTTTTTATGTAAGTATAATTTAAATGTAAATATATGTAATAACAAAGTTCAAGTCTACAACTAATGTCGTTTATGCATTGCCTGTAGGTACATGCAAGCTGAGTTGGTTTCCTCCAAGGGCAAACAAGGCAAGTTCGAATTCCTATGCCCATATCAGATTTATGCAAAAGGGACCTCTCAATCTTTGAGGCTTGCATACATTTCAAGGAGGCTCGGTGAAACCAATATTGATTGTTTCTATGCCCTCGGTTGATGTCAGGAAGATCATGAACACGTGAGTTCTCTTATATACACAATGATCTTTGTGATAAATGGGTTACTAACTTATTAACTTTGGTCATAGGGCTATGAGGACGTTCGCAGTTGCAAGGGGCCTTAAGCATGCTAATTTGGTGAGGGACCCTGAATGGATCACACCGAAGGTAATAAAAGTATATATTGGGTGTTAGCTAGGTTCCCCGTTTTGATGATGAGAAATAATTTTTATCTTGTTAACATTACAGAGTCGAAGGCAACCCAGAGAAAGCAACTTGTGCGGCTTCTACATAGTTAGACACATGGTCAATATTATCTTGTCAAATAGGATTGACCTAACTGAGGAGGTAAAATTGTATTTTTAATGATTTCATATTTCTTAATTCTCAATCTAATCCATATTAGTAATGCCTTAATTTCTTTGATTTTGATTTCATATTTCAGATGTTTGATCAACCTGATCCATTTCCTGACCAAGATATTGAGGACCTGCGTAATCGGTGGGCAGAGTTTTTTGTTCAATTCCTTCCTTCTCAATAGTATTTGTCTTTCACTGAATACCTTTTTCTACTTGTCTGTTCAAATTGTAGCATTTTTGTATTGAATTTTATTCAATGAATGAATAATATAATGAGCAATTGAATTATATATGTCTCTGGCATCTTGAACTGATGATGATCGATGATTGAGTCATATATTATATTTGGGCAGTTTATTTATGAAGCTTCAGGCCAACGAAATGTATTAAATATAAATTTAATAACATCTACATCGGAGGTATATACCTGCCGGTGTAGAAAGAACATATATCATAATATATAAATTAAATTTAATAACATCTACACCGTCCCAATATTCAACCAGTGTTAACATTTGAATAATCTACACCGTCCCAATATTCAAACCGGTGTAGATGTTAAAACATAATACACCAGATGTAAATGTGAACCGCTTTAACGTGTAGACCGGTGTAAAAAAGTATACATTCTACACACCGTCCCATATTCAACCGGTGTTAACATTTGAATAATCTACACCGTCCCAATGTTCAACCGGTGTAGATGTTAAAAATAATACACCGGGTGTAAATGTGAACCGCTTTAAATTTTAGTCCAGTGTAAAAAAGTATACATTCTACACCGGTCACGTGATCGGTGTAGAAGATCTCACTTTTTACACGGTCCGTTTCTACACCGGCTGTATGTGTGATGTTGAATGCCATTTTCAACCGGTGTTGAAATGCTTTTTTCCAGCCGTGAGTAGGTAATAACTCTTGCATCCATAAATGTTAGTATATATATCCATAAAATAATAAATTGATTTGTAATGTATATAGCTTATACACATTACAAAAATAATTTTGTCAACAAATCGAAGTCAACATCAACTATTTATAATAAATTTTCTCATAAGATTAAATAAATTCTCATTTAAATGTAACATAAATATATAATGTTTCTTTTTCTCTAAAATGTCACAAGAAAACTAATATATATGCCAATTAATTCATCATTTAAAAAAGAAGGTTTAGCATACCTCTCTTAAGATTAAAATAGAAGAATAATAACAAATATAATCCTATAATTGTATCTGAATCAATCCAATATTTATCAAACTCATCAAATTAAAAAATATAGAAGATCATAAAGTAAACTCTAGAGAATAAAATACAAAATATGATGAGATTAATTAAAATAAAAACAACTTCAGAACTTATAATAAGATAAATCACAATAAATTCAAACCAATATGGAATAACATCATAAGAATAAATAAACAAAATATGTATAATATATCATCCCTTTAATTTGCACACAAATTACACAATATATTAATATCTCAACATAACCAATATTTATTCTTTAATTTGGTCTATTTGGTTTCACATCACACACTCTTTATCATCACAATATCAAATACTCATAATAATTTCTCTCACACAAATTAATCATAGTAAATTTAAACAATAATAAATATTCAACATCAAATAGGCTTATGATTATTTCTTTAGGCTTTGCAATAATTTAGACATTTTTCTCCCCAACTTATTGCCTTGGACATTATAATTATTTGTAACATTTTTCATAACATCTCATGGTTTTTTTGGCTTCATAACCAATTTTGGCCTTTACTTTTAATAAATTGAAACATATTTGTTTATATGACTTCTGGTCATATTATAACATTTGCTTTTTATTCATAAAATTTGTTGTTAAAATATTATGGTTCAATAGCCAAAGCAAAATATTATTTATCCATTGCCAATTGTCAATCTCTCCAATATAATGTGATAGTTATTATCACTTTTACATATCTGTTTCATGTTATCAATAGCACATCATCATCAATTTCTCTAAATATTATAGTCTTCATGACCATAACAAAATCTTTCCAAACTATAAAGTTATTTTGTGCGATTTGATGTATGAATCATTAGCCTCCAGGGCTTTTATAATCATTAGAATATCAAATTGTCATAATATTTTTCTTGTCATACCAATTATCAGGATCACAATATGATTTTTAACTAAAAAACTATTATCAATAGTGGCTTCTGACTATCTAATCAAAAGATTGAAAATATTATGGCTACTGGCCATTTAATAATATAAAATTAATATTAACATGTGTTTGTGTGTGTGTGTGTATATATGAAGAGAGAGATATTATATGGAAGAGATAAATAAATCTATTAAAAACATAAATCAATATATATATGGGAGGGGAATTAGAAATATAAATAAGCAATTTAAATCGGGGCAAGAATAATCCTGGAACAAAATGAATCAAATAAATTCAATCTCATATTATCAAATATAAAGAAGAAATAAACCTAAAATTATATAAATCATATTATATAATTATATATGATATATATTATGGATTATATACAATATATATAACCAAATAACGTAAACAAACCCAATGAATGAAGGAAAAATATAAATGACATAAATATATATAAAATAAATAAAAATAACAAAAATAATATGGAACAATAGATAATGTAAAAATAGAAATATAAAATAACGTAGAGAATAAAAAAAATAGCATAATATGAGACAAAAAATATAATAAATATAATAAAATACAGAAAAAATAAATCGCACATGATAATTGGGTAATTGTGTAAAAGAAATTATTGTGTAAAAAGAAGCTAACATGGAGCATTATTCTATACTATAAGAATATATGAGTCTATTATAAGTTCATATCTCAAATTTTGATAGCGAACTCGTGCTAATAACTTGGTATAAAAATAAGAAAGTAAAAGAGTAAAAAAGATGATAATAGATAAGAATTTGGGAGAGATAACAATAGAGTATTTCCCATTTATATGTGTGTCTTTCATCTTACATACGCTTTGTATGTGGTCTCTATTTATAAGCCTCTAATCCTTAAAGTTAATCCAAATGTTATAATGAAATAAATAATAATATAATGACATTTACAATAAAAAAAGCTTAACCAAACAATTCATTGAGGAGGTTATGAAGTTAAGGACATTAGGAGAAAATGAATCATGAGGATTAGAGGTTATGGACATCCATTTTTTAATATTCATAACAGAATAGCTTTATTTGTGCTTTTTAAAAACAACCCTAACTTAAGACTATATTTAATGGATATCAAGTCTTTTTTTTAATAATCTTCATTGTTCATAGTCACTATTGCGTATATAGTTATGTAGCCTTCGCAATTATTATAGATGAGGCTTATATGAAATAAATAATGATTTTTATCATGATTCTAAACCTCAAAATTAGGTACCCTAAGTTATCAGCAAAAACATAACTATATATATAATTGGTTTCCCTGACTAAAACTCAACAAAATATGGTTTAGATACCTATTATGCTAAAATACACTTTTGACAACACATTGTTTACCTCATCGTGAACCTAATGTTTGATGAAATTTTTAGGTAAACCTTAACCAATGGCGATAACCTGATATCTTTACAACATCTCAAAAGTCAAAACATAATCTTCAAATTTAATGAAATTATGCGTTTTATTTATTTGTGCTACCTGGTGATAGATAAGTGAATCTAAGCATACATCCTAAACATCTAAGCAATCTAATAAACCCCCCAAAAAACATAATTTCGATAGCCCATTATTTCAAAGGATTCCATTTTGATCACCTATTATTTTATTATTGTAAACCTAATATCCAATCAAACCTTCAAAGCACCATGATTTGACAATCAATTGGTTTTTCTTCAAGTCCTCCACTTTAAACATTTTAAGCAATCTAATAGACCAACCCCCCAAATATATAATTTTAGTAGCCCATTGTAAAAAATGTACTATTTTGACAACGTATTGTTTTTCTAATCATACATCTAATATCTAATGAAACTTTTGGCACGCATTGTTTTGATGTCCGTTGTTTTCTTCACCCAATTAAACACTTGTATGTTTGAAAATGTTATTATCCCAACCCAAATTTTATAGTCAAAATTCACTAATTTCTATAATATATACCATGGGTTCAAAACCTCCAAATTAGGCAGTTTAAGTTATTAAAAAATACAACATATAGTTCCAATGATGGGAAACCTATAATTATACAATTAATCAATTATATTTATGTTCATTTTAGTTCTTTACATCTAGCATAAGGAGCACAATATATATTATTGCTTTCAAAATTTTATTATTTTGGTGGCCTAATCTCAATTGTTAATGAGACATATAAAATAATTTTATGTCACATCATCTTGCGGTTGAATCACACTTTTCAAAATCATTAAAATGGTACATTTTGCCAACTCATTTAATTAATGTCTCTGTGAATATCAGCCATTTATTTAAAGAAATTTGAGTGATTTGACAAAATTTTGAAAACAAACTCTTTTGAGATGGCATTTTTTTTTAAAACCATAAACCCAACATCTAAAGAAACTTTAGGTGTACACTGTTTTGATAGACTATTGTTTTCTTCACCTTAAACTTATTTTCTTTTATAAAACGACATTAGCTTTCATGTGTTTCTCTATGAGGCATCTCGTAAAAAATGCTTAAATATGTTAAGCTCTAGCACTCCCAAATATAAGTGATGTATTATAAAGCTCTAAGCATTGAGTTTCATGACGATTGGAATACAGATTCATTTCTCTTGGTCAGTTAATCAAACTTATCGTGAGCTCTTCATCCATGTACCCACATACTCACATGAAGCGCATTATCACCTAACTATCTAAACATCTTCCATGAGATACCAACGTTACGACGCATTAATTAATTAATCGCTTTCTTATCCTAATTTTCCTTTTTATACATTTAAATAGTATGAGTAGTTATTCTTATATTTAATAATGGTAGTTTTAAAACGTGAGATAATTTTTTTAACAAATTTAATGAGTTAAATTTCATTTAATTTTCTTTCTTGGTCTCTGTATTGTTAGGTAAATTTAACTTGGCTATTTTGAATTAATTATTCAACACTTCATATGTGAAACAAAGATAGAGACAAAAATGAAATTGTAAACATTAAAATAACAAACATACAAAACATGACCAAAAAAAAGGAATTCGAACTATTTTAAAATATTTCTAAGCACAAATTTGACAATTGAACAGTAAGTTAATGGAAAGCTGATATGTAAAATATATAAAAATAATTTAAGTAGTTTTATTATTTTATTAGAATTAGTATTAGATATTATGTGATATTAGAATTTTATATTATAATATATATATTATGATATATTAGGATTATATATTATAATATATATCATGATTAGATATTATGATATATTAGTATTAGATATTTAATTAAGATTAGGATTACCCATCACTTATAAATAAGGGTGATCATCAGTCTTATGGGGATATATTTTGATTATGATGTGTTAGGAAATGGGCCAGTCCACCCATGGTGGATTAGCCCAAGTCCATGAGAGGCAGAAAGGGAGGGAATCGTTTCTGGTTTTTCAAATAAGGGAAATGGAAGTTACCGAAGGTAACTTCCCGTATGCGTGCTCTCCGGATAAGAAGGCTTCAAAAAGGGGGGTTGCATTCTCTTATTTGGTAGAGAGAGCAGTTGTCTTTTGGTTCATGTGTGTGTGTGCATTTTCCCACTTCCTCTATTCCAGTGCTTCTCTGGTGCTCTATTCTCTTCTATATTGGTGTCATTTGCTGTGAAACGTACCAGAGTCCATACAAGGTGCTCCGGTTACACGTGACTATCTCGGTGAACAGGAAAACATCCAAGGTACGCCCGAAACCCATCAGTGGCATCAGAGCAGGTTAATTGCTTCCGCATGTTTCTCTGTGATTTTTTGTTTTTCTGGTTATACACTGTTCTGTATGCTTAATTCTGTTTTAGAGTGTTTATTTAGTGATAATATGCATAGAGCATGCATTTAAACTATAAACAGAAGCATAAAGAACGTAAAACTGTGACTGAACTTTCATTTTTCAAAATTGGGTCATTAGAAAATAGAGTTTTTAGGCCTTGAAATTAGTCCCATTGCGTAGAGCACGAAAAAAAAAGAAGAAAATGACACCAAGAACGTCAAAAGTGGACGTCGAACGGAGAAGTTATGGAGGAAAAATGAGTCGGGTCCGTCGGACCCGGCCCGTTTTCCATTCGGGTCTGTGTGACCCAGCCGGAGGTTAGGGATGATCAAAACAGTGCGTTTTGATCATCCCCAAATGGCGTCGTTTTGACGCCTAAACAATAAAAAATAGAGGGACAATCTGTTCTGCGGACTGGGCTTCGTCCAGCCCAGTCCAACAGTAAAAAAAAAATTGGGCTACAGTGAGTAGGCCCATTAAAAAAAATGGAGGCTGCGGGGTATAACAAAAAAAACATTTATTTATTTTTATTTATTTATTTATATTAAAAAAAGAAAATTTTGGTGGCTAACACGTGGCAGTGGCCAGGTGGCAGCACCAGACTGGCGCGTGTAATGCACACGCCAGAAGCTAAGAGTGGGCATTGTTCAGTTTTTTTATTTTTTCTGAATTAATCCTTCTTGGGGCATGTGAAGGCGCGTCGGAGCTCCGATTGAGGTGCGGTTTGTTCCTAAAAATTTCTAAAATTAAGATCTTCATTTTGATATATAATTTGCCTAATTTGGGGGCAATTATAGACCTATTTATGGATATTAGTGCATTTTCTGGTTTTTTTTGTGTTTAAAAATTCTAGAAAATTATAATAATTAATATTTTTTATTATTTAGGTAAAAATGGCTTCATCTAGCACTGAATCTCTGGGACTTAGCTTAAATGATGATATTTCATTTCTGGATGATGTCAATAACCCAGAGGAGGACCTTCAAGAGGATCCCGAGGGGGAACCTGAAGAAGATCCAGAACAAGATCTTGATGAACTCTCTGAAGAAGACCCAGAGGAGTTGATGAAGGAAGTTCCACAAGAGGAACCCAAAGTAATGGATTCTTTAATGGATTCTTCATACTCCAAGTCGGTGCCTACTCTTCATGACGAATCTCCAGTTGAGGATGGAGAGGAAGTGGATCAACCTCTTACCCCTACTTTGGCTATGAGTATAGCTGAAAGAGATGCAGCTAAATTAACAAATATAAAAGGCGTTAATGGCGTGATTTACGACTACATTGAATTAATGACAGATAAGAAGAATATTGCATTCTACCTGAAAGTCATAATGGAGTACATAAGGGTGATTAGGGTTAGAGGAAAGCCTAGACAAGGATGCTTAGGCAAGAAGTATTAGTTTAGAGTAATAGAATTTGTATCTAACATTCGCAAGCCGCCTCATAAGCAATGTTAGATTATTGTAAAGCTCATATCAAATGATGTATATTTGTATTTGATTACCATTGCTTTACTTAGTTAAGGACATGTTTTAATTACTCTTTCTTTGTAAGGATTTACCATTTATTACATGTCTTATATGCAATTGAATTATGTTTTATTTCATTTCTTTACAAGTTATGATTAATGTATGCTTTTTATAAGTAGGAGCTCTTTTAGATAATGAGTTTTCTAAAAGCAAAACATGAGAGTGCTTATATTAATTTTGATATAAAGTAATGACGCTGCTAGTGCCTATGTGATGGGAGGTACAAATGTATTCTCCTAATCGTGGGTCTAGTAATGTTATTATTTTCTGATCAAAAATGATAAAAGTACATGACATTGTATACTTTACATGTGCTATATATAAATTCACTTAAATGTTCTATGGTTCAATAAATTAATGTGGGATAGGTTTGTCACAAAACCGATATTAAACAATGGCTTCAAAGAATATTATTGCTGAATTAAACAAGGGGGGAAAACTCAACGGGGACAACTAGGATATTTGGCACCGAAAGGTCCAATATATTCTAGAAGAACAGGATGCGATTGAGACATTAATCATGGCAATGGTAGAGCCTGAAGCTGGAAATACGGCCCAGCACAGGAGAGACTAGGAAGCATACCTGTCATGGAAAAAGAAAAATAGCATAGCAAGAATTACACTGCTGAGTGCAATGGCAGATGATTTAATGTGTGAGTTTGAGACACACAGAACGGCACAAGCTATGTGGATTGCCTTAAAGGATAAGTCTGGTGGAGTCTCAACGACTAAGCTTAGACGGTTGACAATTAAATTCGATACCTATAAGCTAAAGCCAAATATCTGCGAGAGATGTCCACAATGATCCATGAATTGAAGAAGGCTGGACATAATTTATCTGACGAGAAGCAAGTGCAAGCTGTCATCAGGTCGCTCCCTGCCAGTTGGGAGCACATGAAAGTTAATCTGACCCACAATGAGAACATCATCACTATTAATGATGTAGCTAAGCATTTGGAGCTAGAGGATGAATGTCTGGAGGCTTATAAGGCCATTGGACAAGCCTATCTGATCGAAAGTGCTGGTATTTCCCAATTAAAGCCTGAATTTAAAAAGGGCAAGAAATTTTAGAAAAATGGGAAGAAAGGCGGTCCTCCGCCCAAGAAAGGCAAGCAACAATACAAGAAGAAGGGAAAGAAAGGAGGCAAGAAAAAGCTAGACCTAAAGAAGGTCAAATGCTTTGCATGCCATAATATGGGACATTTTGCACGTGACTGTTCTAAACAGACCGAGAGCGGAAAGGTAAAAGTGAATTATGTGAATTCACCTGTCCCATTTATTTCTAGTACTGTTTTCTTAACAGAACCTGTTTCCTTTTCTTGGATTATTGACTCAGGCTCCACAGACCACGTAAGTCGAGATTGAGGATCCTTCGTGGAATACCATCGGTTGCTGTAACACCCCAACTTTCAGGCTAGAGACTTAGGAAGTAGCCTGAAATAGATATATCCCTTTGAGCAGAAGTCCCCGAAACATACAGAGGGTTTTTAGGGACTAAACTACAGATAAGTAAAAGTCCAGGGACTTATATGTAAATAGTGAAAGTCCCTAGAGATATGATGGCCATTTATGCAAAGAAAGGGATTAAATTGCAAAAGAAAGGAAATGGAAGGACTTAAGTGTAATTATGGAAAGTTTAAAGCCAAAAAGGAAAAGTAGACAAAAAGGTGGGGTCCTTAAGTGTAATTTTAGCCAAATAAAAAGGGACTTAATTGAAAAGAAGAAAAGTTCCTTGGGGCTAAAGTATAATTAAAGAAAGTCAGGCCGGAAGTGGTTTGGACTGCCCGAAAGCATTTCAGTCCCAGATTTCACCAATAGATAGAGCAAGTGATGTTCGGTAATCTGGCTTAATACAGGAATTTTTCAAGACTCCAGATAGCCAGAATTGATCTGATAGTCTAAAAGTTATAAAAATTCCTACCGGATATCCTAGATTTCAGATCTAAGTGAGAAAATACAGGATGATGCGTCCTGATGGGGCGGATGTCAGGAAACTGACAGAATACCGATAGGAGGCCTGTAGAAAAAGTTATTCCCAAATCAGTAAATACAGACGGGAGTGTGAGGCCTCCAGGGATCCGATTGGGAGATTTATCGTATTTAAAAAGGGACTGAATGAGTTCGGATGACCTCAATCAGATGACTGTTATGACCCATAGGGATGCCAGAACACAGTAGGCCAGTGTATCTGGTAAAAGGACCCGGTGTCCAGAGATGTGTTGAAACGGTGTATAACGGCGAAAATACTCGATGGACATGGACGGGGGAAGATTCCTCGTAATGCATGCCATAAAGGTAATGGACCTTGAAAGGCCCAATAATAGCGCCATCAAAGGCCCAATAAGACACTTGGACTGATAGGTGGGCCAGTGTCCGGCAGAACCCCGGAAAAGTGAGAAATTACAAAAATGCCCCTATGTTGTACTAAAGGGTAACAGAGGAATGGAGGGCATTTTGGTCATTCTGGACAGGTCCAAAAGCCAAGACATACACAGATAAGGTTAACCAGGGTCAGTATATGCCCTGACAGAGTACAGAAGGGTATAAAATGATGATTTTACCCTTAGGGTTAAAATAGTGCAAGAAAGGGCACCCAGGGGTATTTTGGTAATTTGCCAAGGGATGTTTCTTGGGAATCGAACCATCAGAGTACTTGACCTTGATCAGGATCCAAGATAACATTCCCAGAGCCCAAAAACGTAGGCCCAGTGATATGTGGGAAAAAGTGGCATTAAAATACTATTTTAATGCTGTTTCAATAAAGTAAAGTTACTCGGTCGGCACGATAACCGAGGAGGTGATCAGATAAAGTCCTGGACTTATCTGGATAGCACTGGATGGCGTGAGAGGTGCCAGTAAGATGCCACATGGCGCCAACATAGAGGAGGAAGAAAAAGTTAAGGACATGTGGCATAATCTTAGCCGGTGAGTCTAGTTTGTGGGAAATCGGATCGGACCGGTACTGGATTGGACTAAAAATGCTGAGTCAGCTGATGAGGTGTCCCAGGAATTGTGACATGTGAGAAATGTGCATGCTGAGGTGTCCACTGAGGTGTCCTGGGTGATGTAGTAAAAGAGAATAAAAGAAAATAGGAAAATCCAGGAAAAACCAGGACCACAAGTTCATAAGGCTTCAAAATTATAAGAATGCCACTCATCAAAACTATAAATACCCCCGCTTGCCATTCATTCTCACGACCAAGAGCAAGCTTTAGAGAGATAAGGAAGTTCTAGTGAGAGAAGGAGCAAGGAAGAAAGAAGAAAGGAAGTTCTGGCGGAGTTGAAAGTAGTACAGAGATTCTAGAGTTCTACTAAGTTTTTGAGGTAGTAACTAATCCTAGCTTTTATGTAATAGCTTTGTGATTTGTTGTGCTATTGTTTGGTTGGATTGTTGTCTTATATGTTATGCTTGAAGCTCTACTGTAATGCTATGATCATATGTTATTGAGTATGGAAGCACGTAGCATACTTATCTGTACACAATCACAAGCAAGCACTGTCACTCTGCATTACATATATTGTTATGATTGTTGCTACTGAGATTCCCCCGAATCTCATCCCAATAAGTAACCCATTACAGGGGAGGTTATGTCGAAGTAAATTTTAGAAATTTTAGGAGACGCCATTATGCTGCCGAAATTATGACAAGATAAGGAGAGCAGCTGATACGTACTGTGTACGTAGGTACTGTCTAAGGAGGATGGAAGTGAGTGGACCTAGCCGGTTCATCCAGTCTTTCCTGGGTACTTACTTAGAATGGTAGTTCTCACAGGAATTACTGAATCGGTACAAGATCAGTTACTTTCTGAAGATGAAGCGTAGCGGTTATGCTGCCTGATTTCAGGCAGGAAAAGACGTAATAGAGATATGGGAAATTTTGTACATACTTAGATGTAAAACAACTTAGTAATTAATAATAGGTGTTGTTTGGCATATTTGACTGATATATGATGGATGTATGCATATGTATGCAAAGTTGAATGCTGGAATTTAACACTATGAACAGTAACACGTAGTGACATGATAATGTTTGACAAATAATTAAAAATAGTAAATGAATGAATAAATGTACTATATTTTTAAGGTAAATAGTATACATACCAAGCTTCGATTTGATATATAGTATGACTCATTTGGATGTCTACACATGGAGATATAAATTATCAAAGTTGGGACCAGAATGCTGGATTCAGGAGAAAAACGCTGGATGAACAGTAAAGTATAAACGTTGACTGACGTTGACTATGTCAATTAATATTCAACTAGTTATTTTTCCCTGAAAGATAATTGAGTTAGCTTCACGTATCAATTTGAACCACTTCATTTCGATTTTTCTAGAATTAGTTATGATTTTTCTAAGTCAGGTCACTCGTCTGGAATTTTTATAGTGAACAGTACTCGGTAAGAGCAAAACTCCAGATTGAGAAATTGGACTTCAATGACCTTAGAAGTAGTTCTAAATTCTACCAAATGGTCCCTAAGATGTATGAAAGGAAGGATGTTTCAGTTGCCATTTCAAAATAAGTGGCTTTTCGTTGGCAATAATGCAAGGATCGAGGTTCGAGGTATTGGCACCTGTAAACTTGTTTTGCGTGGTGGGAAGACTTGATACTGCATGATGTGCTTCATGCTCCTGACATCCGACGGAATTTAGTTTCTATAATTTTCTTATTGAACTTTGGGCTTAATGTAAACTTTCATGGTAAAGTTGCAGGCATTTACAGCAACTCAACATTTTATGGTTCAGCTTTCCAATTTCAAAATTTCTTTATTTTGGATCTTGCTGGTGATTTTAATGTTCACGATTGCTTTGCTATTACTTTATAATTTACAGCAACTCAACATTTTATGGTTCAGCTCCATTTCCTGATATGAATATCTGGCATGCTAGACTAGGATATATTAATCAAAATAGAATGATTAAACTGGAAAAAGAAGGCTTGTTGGGGGTAATCCCTAACATGGATATGTCATTATGCGAAAGTTGTCTAGCAGGTAAGGCTACCAGAAAACTATTCGGTAAGGGAACACGAGCTGAAAATCCATTGCAATTAATTCATTCCGATATTTGCGGTCCAATGAGTGTGAAGGCAAGACATGGAGCTTGGTATTTCATTACCTTCATTGATGATTTTTCACGATATGGTCATGTCTATTTGATTTCACACAAGTCCGAGGCACTAGAGTGCTTTAGACGATACATAAATGAAGTAGAAAATCAAATGGACAATAGAATCAAGGTATTACGCATTGATCGAGGTCGTGAATACCTTTCGGATCAATTCAAACAGCTCTGTGAAGAAAAAGGGATTATTAGGCAACTAACTATCCCTGGCACACTAACGAGAACTTCGGATTGTCGCGGTCCGAGCTATCAAAATTAAGTGAATTGCACCCTAGTAATGTAGTATAAGGCACAACCCTATCGTTCTTCTCAAGGAGCCTTTCTAAAGGAATCCTAGCAAATTGGATGTCAAATTCAATTGTAGACCTGAGTAAAGAGTAAATGGTTTTGTTGTTTTATGGGTGCAGTAAAATGAAGATGCAGTAAAATAGATGTTTTTGTGTTTTTGTTTGAGATGGAAGATGGTTGGTTTGTGAAAGTAGTATATGATGATAGGCTCTTAATGATGAAAAATATCTATCCTTGCTCTCAATGTATATGGAGTTTGAAATCACTAAGTCTTGAATAGAACAATCAATCGATTGAGTCCAGAACCCTAATATTCTTTAAACTCCTTTGATCAAAGCTAGTTTAAAGACTATTAATGAACTGCTAAGGATCACTTAGTGTGTAATTTAAAACAGATGGGAGAATGCCCTCGAATAAGCGTCGATCGACTAACCCTAGAATTCAAGCAATCGAATCAATTAGCAACGATCGTTGACAACCGTTCAACTAACTTAAACTCAAAACTAAAATATTGAATTTAAACCAGCATTCAAAACATCCAAAGTAAATTACAATCGTCTAATTTAAGAATAATCAATCGATATCCAAACTTGTTCATATGATAAAAAACCCTAGATCTAGAAGCAATCAAAATATGACAAGATACAAATTAGAACAGAAGAAACTCCCCGTTCAGTCCGTGAGCTCAAATACTGGATCCATCACCAAGAGACTAAAGGTCTAGCCTCTCATGACTTCTGCTACATTGTAATCGCTGTTCAGATATGATGCCATGAAGAAACGATGAAGAGATGAAGGGTGAAAGGGGTAGAGATGTGTAGAAGGTGTGTAGAGATCGCTCGAGTACTGCTTCTTAGCCTAATCAGGTCCAAAAACCAGCCTCCTCTCTTTTTATAACAGCATGACCTAATCCAAAACGCGCAGCTTCAGCGATTTCGTACTATTAGTCACGACCAGATACACGTGTTGGTCGCGACCTATAAACAGTGAGAATCTTCTAGAAGAATTATTGGTTGCGACCTTATGACTCTGTGGTCGCGACTAAATAGCACAGAGGCATGGTTCCACTTTCATTGTCTTTTGATTTCTTTCCTGGTCCTTGTTCTCTTTCAAAGTACCTGCAATTCAACATAAAAGCTCACTGTAAAAGCCCAGATCAGTAGATAATCGAATATATGCAGTTTGGAAGAATTATTTTACCATTCTACCCTTTAATTAGCATATTGCCATGCACAATCATGTAATACACAAAAGTACAATTTAAGGCATGAAATAAATGGTAAAGTTATTATAAAACTCTCAAAATTGTCATAGAAACCATATACAAAATATGTCTTATCAATTTCCCCACACTTGAACCTTTGTACTCCTGGACAAAGAAATGAATTACACCTAGAGCAATCACTATTAAAGCCAAGATAAAAACATAATCCATAGTGTGACCTGAAAATAATTAACCCACCATCTTTTGGGAATGCAGAAATGATAATGTGAGAAATGCCAAGTAATCAACTACTAAATGAAATCAACCTTAACGGTATGAGCGCAGAAGATCCTCTCAAAAGATATAAGTGTTTAGCTCTCTCTATCCTCTCATTGTTAGGGTTCTTTCACTCAAATTCAAATTGGAAAACATCCTACCATATGCTTGTAATGGCCCTAAATCTTAGCAACTATACAGCTCTTATGCAAAGAATCAAGAGGTCTTTTAGGGTTGTAATAATGGAGATGGGCCACATGGAATGGAATATGAAGAATAGAAAGTACTGTATGCATTCAACAATAAATATGTAGCATGAATTCATGTCTCTAAAGATCTAGAAGTGATAATTGTGCTAATAAGAGTTAATAATGGTTCCTTCTTCATTTCTATTTTCTTTTCCCCTTTTTTTTCTTTTTTTTTTTGGTTTCTTTTCTTGCACCGTCCTCTCTTTTTCTTTTTTTTATTTGGCACCTCATGCATAGAATCTGTAGCACACATCACAACAATAATGAATTTTTAACATGAATAAAATTTTATTTTGCAAATGAAGTTTATGCATATATGACTTTCTATATAAACAATAGATGAAAGAAAATGATGGGCTCAAAGGGGGTGACTAAGGATATGAATGTAGTGGGCTTGTGTTTGGGATAAAAGGGTTTAGAAATGAATGCCTCCATCATGTTCAATTCATAAGTGTGCAAGTCATTCTCAACTCAGAGCCAAGATAAGTTCTAGAGAATATAAACCAATTGAATAATCACTCAATATAGAAATTTAGGCCGAGAATCCTTCCAACTAGGGTTTTGATCTAAATTGCTCATAAGCTAAAGTCCCAAACAAAGTTCATCATTCACTAGGCATTAGAACACTTATCACAACTGAAAACCCTCTAAACAATGATTTAGAAGTTTCAAAGTAATCACTTGGAATCATGTAATAATCCCAAATTCAATAGCAAAAGTTCAAGTGTTTCAAATTCAATTTCAAAGATTCTCAAAAAAAAATTCAAGTGTGGCAATGGTTTCGAAGGTCTAAAAAGGATTTGAAATTAGGGGACAATGAATTATTTGTGAAAGCATCTTAGTAGTTCAAAAGGAATCCTTCTTTCTAGTATTGCACAAGGCAAAGAGAAGGTAAATGGACATTTTCCAAAAGTGAGTCGCGACTTAAAACAGTTATGGTCGTGACCTATTTTCACAGGGGTGGATGCTCAGAAGTTTTCAATAATTGGTTGCGACTAATGAAATTGTCTATCGCGACTAAAATACACAGAGAGGAACAGTCGCGACAAGTCAAGTACTATAGTCGCGACACAAATACACAGAGAGGTATTATCGGGACCAGACAGCACATAGGTCGCGACTGTAGTTCACAGAGAGCATGTTTGTCCAAAATTCCATTACAGGTCGCGACCATAAATCAGATATGTCGCGACCATTATTCACAGAGACTACCAAGTGACAGTTTTCAAAGTCCAAAAATGGTTTTCAAACTAAATCCTTTTTTACCAATTAACAATTTTGTTTAAGGTGGAGGTCCAATTTTCAGCAATTCACCACATGTTAAGATCAAAAACAAAAATTTTGTGATGAAAGATTGGATTAAGCACAAAAAAGCAAGAGTAAATTATCCCCCCCACACTTAAACTTGACAGTGTCCTCACTGTCACAGAACCAGAAAAAATGTGCTAATGTTATCAGTGAAATCTAGTCTCAATACAGTAGGTAGTCATAACGCTCACTGCAATTTTCTCAATGAAGCTCGTAGTCACATTCAAGTCATACAAAGCAATACAAGTAAAGCAAGGATGACAGGATGGGTAATTGAAATTCATGCATGTGAGTGTGTGGATGGAAAGGTGACTACTGAAGAGTGTGCAACACAGTAACAGAGATTTATTCAAATTAGAAATAATCCTAGAATAGACAAAAATAAACTGAAGACAACTAGAACTAAACTGAAAATGGAATCTAATCTACCGAATCATCTCTTTCCTACACTCAACTGAACATAGCAAAATATCCTAAATAGAAGAGTGTGTAAAAGGTAGGAGATAGGAAAGAGACAACTTGGCCTTAAGGTGGCGAAACAGGCTCCTCGTAAAGTTTCAAATGATGGCCATTGGCCTGAAAAAGTCTGCCTGTCGCTTCCTCATCCAACTCAATCATCCCAAACTCGTGTACTTTAACAACTGTGTAAGGTCCATCCCAGCTAGTTTTGAATTTGCCATGTTTGAACTTGAATCTAGCTTGGTACCTTAACACTCAATCTCCTGCCTGAAACTTCTTTCTCAGAATATTAGCATCATGGAATAACTTTGTCTTCTATTTATAGATTTCAGAGCTGCTGTATGCATCCAATCGAATCTCTTCTAGCTCTTGAATCTGCAACAACCTGTTCGAACTGGCTTCCTCGAGGTTCTCATTACAAGCTTTCACTGCCCAAAAGGTCTTGTGCTCTATCTCTACAGGCATGTGACAAGCTTTTCCAAAAACTGTCCTATACGGGGACATGCCTAGCGGGGTTTTAAAAGCTGTTATGTATGCCCATAAAGCATCATCTAATCTTAAGTTCCAGTCCTTATTGGATGGCTTGATAATCCTTTCTAGTATGTGCTTTATTTTCCTATTGGAAACCTCCGCTAGACCATTAGTTTGAGGGTGGTATGGGGTTGATACTTTATGAGTTACACCATATTTTGCCAATAGGTTATTGATCAACTTATTGCAAAAATGGGTACCTTGATCACTAATTACGGCTCTTGGTACTCCAAAACTACTAAAGATGTGAGACCTTAGGAATTTGAAAACTGTTTGGGCATCATCTAGCCTTGTGGGGATGGCTTCTACCCACCTAGATAAGTAGTCTACAGCTAGCAAAATGTATTGAAACCCTACTAAAGGTGGAAAAGGTCCCATGAAGTCTATCCCCTACACATCAAAAACCTCACAAAATAGAATAGGGTGTTGTGGCATTTCATCCCGCTTACTAATCCCTCCAAATCTCTGGCACCTATCACAAGCTTTACAAAACTCAAAAGCATCTTTAAAAAGGGAAGGCCAATAGAAACCGGATTCAAGGACCCTACGTGCAGTCCGTTTTCCTCCAAAATGACCTCCACAAACCCATGAATGGCATGCTTCCAAAACTGATTTGTGATCTTGATCTAGGACACATCGTCTTAACACTTGGTCGGAGCACAGCTTCCATAGAAAAGGTCCATCCCAAATGAAGTATTTAGATTCGCTCTTGAGCTTTTGGGCCTAAAATTTAGTCAAATGAGAAGGAATTAGGCCAGTTTTAATGAAATTAACCAAATGAGCATACCAAGGTTCTATAACAGTAACCGAACAAAGAGATTGGTCAGGGAAAGAATCACAAATGAGATTAGAACTAAGTACTCCCCGTGTCTCTGTTGGTAATCTGCTCAGATGATCTGCAACGTGGTTCATATTTCCAGCTTGATCCCTCACCTCTATATCAAACTCTTGAAGCAGTAACATCCATCGTAGGAGTCTCGGTTTAGATTGAGGTTTGTGGAACAAATACTTGACTACTGCATGATCTGTGTAAATAACTACCTTCGAATTAATTAGATATGCTCTAAATTTATCCAAGGCTACCACAATGGCATACAATTCTTTCTCAGTAGTGGTGTAGTTAATTTGAACAGCATCAAGTGTTTTCGAGGCATAGGCAATCACTCTAGATAGATTACCTTCCCTTTGACCTATCATAGCTCCCACAGCATAATTGGAAGCATCACAAGATAGTTCAAATGGAAGATCCCAATCTGGTGATGTTAGAACAGGAGGAGAAATCAACCTATCCTTTAATTTTTCAAAAGCCTCTTTACAGTCATTTGAGAAAACAAAGTCAGTGTCCTTTTGCAGAAGTTTTGAGAGTGGTAAAGCAATCTTACTAAAGTCTTTGATGAATCTCCTATAAAACCCAACGTGCCCTAGAAAAGATCGAAGTTCTTTTAAAGTTATGGGGTAGGGCAGTGAGGAAATGACTTCAATTTTTGCCTTATCCACCTCGATTCCCTTGTTAGATATAAGATGTCCAAGTACTATTCCATGATCAACCATGAAATGACACTTTTCAAAGTTTAAAACCAATTTTTTCTCAATACATCTAACAAGGACTTTATCAAGGCTTACCAAACATTCGTCAAAAGAGTTTCCATAAACAGTAAAATCATCCATGAACACATCCATGCATTTCTCAATGAAATCAGAAAATATAGAAAGCATGCAACGTTGAAATATGCCAGGGGCATTACACAAACTAAATGGCATTCTTTTATAGGCATATGTGCCAAAGGGACATGTAAATATGGTCTTTTCTTGGTCCCTCGGTTCTATGGGAATCTGAAAATATCCTGAATACCTATCTAGAAAACAATAATGACTCTTCCCTGCTAATCTCTCAAGCATTTGATCAATAAAAGGCAAAGGGAAATGATCTTTCCTAGTGGAGTCATTCAACTTCCTATAGTCAATGCAAACTCACCATGAATTCTATACTCTAGTAGGGATTAACTCATTATTCTCATTTTTAACTACTATCATCCCGCTCTTTTTGGGTACTACATGCACAGGTGATACCCATTCGCTATCTGAAATAGCATAGATGATTCCTTCCTTCAACAGTTTATTAATTTCCTTCCTGACCACATCAGAGATCAATGGGTTTAATCTCCTTTGGGGTTGTTTAATTGGCTTGGAATCCTCAGTCAGCAGGATTCTATGAGTGCAAATAGTGGAACCTATCCCCTTTACATCAGCTAATTGCCAACCCAAAGCCTCCCTATTCTTCTTAAGCACACTTAATAATCTAGATTCTTCAGTGGCAGTCAAAAAATTGGAGATAATCACCGGCAATTTTGAGTCTGGCTCAAGGTAAGCATACTTAAGGTTAGAAGGTAAATCTTTCAATTCTAACACTGGGGTTTAAACAATAGAGGGGGTAAGATGGGGGCAATCATTAGAGGTGAAAATACTCCCCTTTGTGTCCTCTCGGAGGCTACTCATGTTTAGCTCTGTAGGGCTTCCCATCTGACCTGTAATCTCTTCAGTAGTTGCACCAAGCTTAAGTTGGTCTATAGCTGCAACATAGTTGGGATCACACTCCCTCATACCTGCATCATTGTCAGAAATCAAATTATTTGGGTGTGGTAAGGCATGAGAAGCAATGTTGGGATGAGAGTGAGGGGAAGTAGGGTTAGAACACATTGGCCTTTTAACCAAAATAGTGGAAAGGTGATTTGAAGGAATTCTCAATTCATTGGATGCGCCTGGTATATGGGGTCGCGACCTTTCAGCGTATTGTCGCGACTGATAATGATAGGGTGTACTTCTAAAGCTATTAGTCATGACCTTATTTTCATCTTTTCGCGACTTGTGCTCTCTGTAGTTTTGTGTCCTGACCTGAAAACTGTCTGGTGGCGACTCATATTCACAGGAAGGCTATACCTCAGCAGATTGAGGGTTAGTCGCGACACCTATATCTTCGGGTTGCGACTGGTCATCTCTGGAGTTTTATGTTGCGACCTTATATTCATTTGGTCGCGACTCATGTTCACAGTGGACTGCAGACTGATATTGAGTCGCGATGATAAGGTCATTGGGTCACGACGTTTTATCACAGAAACTCGACCCTTCTTTGATTGTTGGCCTTTCAGCTTCCAGCATACCTTGGGATCCTGCAAAATCACTCAACAACCCTTTTGCAAGTGCATTATCTCTATCATTATCATGCAAACTCAATTCATATTCATCCCTAACCTCTTTCATGGCAAAATCAATGGCATTTAAAGCAGTAAACGCAGAGTTATCATAGGGATATCTCATCGCTTCATTCATGTTAAAACTTACCATATGTTCTCCAACTTCCATTGTAATGGAGCTATGCTTCATACTAATGATGGTTTTGGAAGTTTGGAGGAAAGGTCGGCCAAGGATCAAAGTGCTATCATTTACTAGCTCATTAGACATATCCAGAACATAGAAGTCAGCTGGGAATACTAAGTCTTTGACCTGTACTAGAATATCCTCAAGAATTCCCTTAGGATACCTAATTGACCTATCAACTAGTTAGGGTACTATATTTGTGTCTCTCAGATTGTCGACACCTAAAGCCTGATAAACCGACCAAGGCATTACATTAATGGCCGCCTCTAGATCTAGCAATGCTCCCTTAATAGGAACATTTCCTATAGTGCATGGGATTGTATAGGAGCCTGGGTCTTGGCACTTAACCAGTAGTTCATCTTTAAAAAGGGATGACACATTAGCACTCACCTGAATTCTCTTAAGAGGCATAAATTTCTTTTTATCAGCACACAATTCTTTTAAAAATTTAGCATACTTAGGGTTTCTCTTGAGGAATTCAACCATAGGGATGTTTATTTCCAGTTTATTGAACAGATTGTAAGCATCTTTTGCAAAATCAGGATCAACCTTTTTCTTTCCAGCAAACTAAGAGTTGGGAAAAGGGAGATCTTTTATACTTACCTCCTTACCTGTATACAAAGAGGCTCCTTGCTTGCTCGTCTCCGGGACTTGGTAATGTTATTGCTTCTTCCTGCAGCTCTTGCATCTCCACTTATGCTTGTGAGCACTCTTCTTGAGTTGCCTTCTTGCTCATTAGCTGCTGTTCTCTAATGCTTTCAGAATTCCCAACTTTCATTTGTGGCTGTGGTGAATTCTCAAAATCAGATTCTTCGTTATCCTCCTGTGGTGCATTAGCTTCCTTAAAGTGCACCTGTTTTCCACTTCTTAGATATATGGCATTCACCCCTCTTGGATTAATAACAGTGTTCGAAGGTATGCTGCCACTGTTCTTTCCTTGGATGTCACTCATTGTATTAGAAACTTGAGTTAAGTGGCTTGTGATATCTGCATTCTTACAACTTAACTCCTCAAGTTTTCTGTGAACATCTGCATTATCCTTCTGCATACTTTGGAGAATTGAAGCTATGGAGGTGAACTGACCATAATTCTCTTTGAGCTTGTGATCAATATTGGTCATTCTACCATCCATGTTATTCATTTGTGCTGCCATACTCTTTAATAATTGAGAGGTCTCTTCTGGTCTTGAAGGCACTAAGGCATTAGGTTGTGTGGGGACCATGGACCTTGCATTACCTTAGTAGTTGCTTGAGGAAGCACCACCTATAATATCCCAAATTTTTTGTACTGATTTGTATGTACAGATTGAATGAAATATATGAGATATTTTTCAGGAAAAGATGTGGTCATTTATGTAAAGAAATGGATTAAATTGAAAACGAAAGAAAATGAAAGGACTTAAGTGCAATTATGGAAAGTTTAAGGCTAAGAAGGAAAAGTAGACAAAAATGTGGGGTCTTTAAGTGTAATTTTAGCCAAATTTAAGGGACTTAAGTGCAAAGAAGGAAAGTTCTCTAGGGCCAAAGTGTAATTAAAGAAAGTTAGCCCGGAAGTTGTTTGGACTGCTCGAAAGCATTTCAGTTCCAGATTTCACCAGTAGATAGAGCAAGTGATGCTGAGTAATCCATCTTAATACAGGAATTTTTTTAGGAATCCAGATAGCCAAAATTGATCTGATAGTCTAAAAGTATAAAAAATTCCTACCGAATATCCTAGACCTCAGATATACGTGAAAAATTACAGGATGATGCGTCCTGATGAGGCAGAAGTCAGGGAACTAACAAAATACTGATAGGAGGTCTGTAGAAAAAGTTATTCACAAATTAGTAAATTCAGACGGAGTGTGTGGCCTCCGGGTATCCGATAGGGAGATTTATCGGTATTTAAACTGAGACTGAATGAGGTCAGATGACATCAGTCAGATGCCTATTGTGACCTAAAGGGATACCTTAACACAGTAGGCCAATGTATCTGATAAAAGGAGCCGGTGTCCGGAGATGTGTATAAACGGTGTATAACGGTGGAAATACCCGATGAACATTGCCGGGGAAGATTCCTCGTGATGCGTGCCATAAAGTTAATGGACCCTAGGAGGCCCAATAATGGCGCCATCAAAGGCCCAATAAGATCCTTGGACTGATAGGTGGGCCAGTGTCTAGCAGAACCCCAAAAAAGTGTGAAATTACAAAAATACCCCTGTGTTGTACTAAAGAGTAATAGATGAATGGAGGGTATTTTGGTCATTTTGGACAGGTCAAAATGCCAAGACATACACGGGTGAGGTTAACCAGAGTCAGTATATGCCCTGACAAGGTACAGAGAGGTGTAAAATGATGATTTTACCCTTAGGGTTAAGATAGTGCAAGAAAGGTCACCCAGGGGTATTTTGGTCATTTCGCACAGGATCTGTAATTAAGTTTAGACCCAGTATAAAATGTCAATGATATAAAGGACCCAGATACTAAATTTAAGGTCAGAAGACATAATATGGATTTTCAGAAAAATTAGATTCAGAAAATAGTCCAGTTTTCGAGGAATCGGACCAGGCCGGTACCGGATTGGACTTAAAATTTTCCAGAGGCTTCTTGGCTCTCCTAATTTCTCCATGTGATACATGTGAGAGATTAGGTGTCCCATGAGGTGTCCCTTGAATGATGTTATGGTGATGATGTCATAAATGGAAAAGAAAATAGGAAATTCCAGAAAAAACGGTGGCCACAAGTTTAGAGCTCTTAAGAATAATGGAAATGCCATCCATGAAAACTATAAATACCCCCCCTTGCCATTCATTCATCACGGCCAAGATCCATTTAATAGAGAGAAGGAAGTTCTAGAGAGAGAAAGTGCAAGGAAGAAAGAAGAAAGGAAGTTCTGGCGGAGCTGGAAGTAGTATAGAGATTCTAGAGTTCTGCTAAACTTTTGATGTAGTAACTAATCCTACCTTTTATGTAATGGCTTTGTGATTTGTTGTACTATTGTTTGGTTGGATTGTTGTCTTATATGTTATGCTTGAAGCTCTACTGCAATGCTATGTTCATATGTTATTGAGTATGGAAGCACGCAGCATACTTATTTGTACACAATCACTAGCAAGCACTATCACACTGCATTGCATATATTGTTATGATTATTACTTCTGAGATTCCCCCGAATCTCATCCCCAAATATAACCCATTACAGGGAGGTTATGTCAAAGTGAAATTTAAGAATGCTGAGAGACGCCGTTATGCTGCCGAAATTATGGCAAATTGATAGTAATGAAGAAAGGAACTGATACGTACTGTGTACGTAGGTACTGTCTAAGGAGGCTGGAAGTGAGTGGACCTAGCCGGTTCATCCAGTCTTTCCTGGGTACTTACGTAGAATGGTAGTTCTCACGGGAATTACCGAATCGGTACAAGATCAGTTACTTTCTAAAGACGAAGCGTAGCGGTTATGCTGTCAGATTTCAGGCAGAAAAAGATGTAATAGAATTATGAGGATTTTGTACATACCCTAATGTATAACGACTTATTATTTAATAATAGGTATTGTTTGGCATGTTTAACTGATATGTGATGGATATATGCATATGTATGTAAAGTTGAGTGCTGGAATTTGCCACTATAAACAGTAACTCGTGGTGACTTAATGATGTTTGACCTATAATTAAAAATAGTAAATGAATGAATAAATATATGATATTTTTATGGTAAATAGTATACATACCAAGCTTCGATTATATATATAGAATGCCTCATTTGGATGTCTACACATGGAGATATAAATTATCAAAGTTGGGACCAAAATGATAGATTCAGGGGAAAAACGTTGGATGAACAGTAAAGTTGTAACATTAATCTACGTTGACTTGGTCAAAGAGTGGTGAACGAGTATTTTTCTCTGAACGATAATTGAGTTAGATTCATGTAACAATTTGAAACACTTCATTTCAATTTTTCTAGAATTAGTTATGATTTTTTGAAGTCAGGTCACTCATCTGGAATTTACACAGTGAACAGTACTCGATAAGAGTAAAACTCCAGATTGAGAAATTGAACTTCAATGACCTTGCAAGTGGTTCTAAATGCTACCAAATGGTCCCTAAGACGTACGAAAATAATGTTACATTTTGGTATCAGAGCATAGGATTCTGGCTTAGAAAATACTCTGAATAGATGATTTATAAATAGATATACCATGTTAAAGCTGTCATAATTGACACTAAGTTAGTATTTGTAGGATGGCTAGATATAGACCCAGATCTGAAACCATAGTGAACCAAGGGAATCGTAGACCGGAGATCTATAGTTCAGACAACTCTAAGGGGATATTCCAGGAAGAGGAGGAAATGATGGTTAGTGATTTTGAGATGACTAGTTCCTCAGTAGGGTCAAACCTTATAATTGAAATATCGGAGGATGGTCAGGAGGAGATTGTGTTAGAAGGTCCTATTCCTGCTGTTCCAATAATTTCGGTACCCCCGAGTATAGCAGATACTGGTATGGAGACAGGTCAGGGAGGTGTAGTAGGACATGTTTCTAACATTCTAGGACCCAGTCGAGTACCTGATCAGACTGATGTGCCAGGACCTAGTAGACCTAGAGTGGCACTGGTAGAGATATTTTTGGGAGATCTGATCATAGGGATGGTACCAAGGAAGAACCTGAGTGGAGAACAATTTGAGAGATCAGAAATATTAGCCCGACAGCTGTATGAGTTGAGGCAAACCTTAGACAGAGATGTGGATCAAGATTATATAGTTTATCAGGACTTTATCACGAGGGTAAAGGAGATATATCAAGACTGGGATCCAAATGTGTTGACCCTAAGGCTTTGGACAGAGATTATGGATGATGTGTTGCCAACTACCCCTACCTGGAGAACAGAGTTGGATCAGTACTTTGACGAAGAACCATATTGTATCATATCCGACTAGATTTACCTGGTAGGAGAGTTTATTAGAATAAAATTTATGAAGAATTAGGGTATGTTAGAAAGGGTGATGTTCTCAATGTATGTATGATGAAAGACTAATATGGTAGTGTATGTATGAATGTAACATATACGCATACCCTATATGTATACTATGTTTGGAATGGAATGTGAATTATGTTATTTATCGCATTCTCTTTCTGCCTTATAGTATAACAAAATGGTTCAAACGAGAAGAACTATTCCAGCAGAGGAACCACGAGAGGCTGGAAATCTTAATCAAATAATTTTAGAACGATTAGAACAACAGCAAAAGATGATTAAGGAGATGCGGGCAGCTCAGGCACGCAATGAGCAGGAGAGAGATGCTGCCATAGCTGCAGCAGTAGCAGAAGCAGTAAGTTAACTAAGACCGCCTGAGACTTCAGGAATGGCTAGTAGAGAACCGGAGAGAGTACAACAGCAGCCGGTACAGCCCCAGAGAAGGGTTGATCCGAGAGAGGATGTAGCTAGCATCCAACAATGGATGATCAGGTTCTGCAAGTACAATCCTCCAGTGTTTGAAGGAATGTTCGAGGTGCAGATAGCGGAGGATTGGATTAGAAGACTGGAAAAGATTTTCAAGGTCCTTGATTGCCCGACCGAAACCAAAGCTCAAGTGGCCATCTATCAGCTAGAAAAAGATGCTGACAGGTGGTGGAAGAACACTGAGTTACTTTTGCAAGCAAGAGACATTCCGATCACCTGGGAAGTGTTTCTTGAATAGTTCTACAAAAAATATTTCCCCCAGTCGGTCAGAGATGAAAGAGAGACGGAATTCCTTGTACTGAGACAAGGAGAGAAAGAATCTTTTGAAGAATACCTTGCTAAGTTTATCCGGCTATCTCAGTATTCTACTTATCTACGCCAAGTGGATGATGAGCGCTGGATGACATAAAGGATGATTCGAGGGTTGAATTCCACATTGAAGGAGAAGTTAACTCCTCAACAATACAGCCAGTTTAATAAGGCCGTGGAGGCATGCTGTATTGTTGAAAATAGCATGAATCACCGAATACTGTTCAGATCGGGGAACAGGGATCAGGCAGCTCCTGAAAAAGCCGGTCGAAACCAAGAAGCTGCAAGTGGTAGCGGCTACAGAAAAAGAAAACGACCATGGCAGAACAGGAGGGAAAATAGAGGAAATTTCCGCGGAAGGTCCAACAACAGAGATTCAAAGGCCCGAGCATGTGACAAGTGTGGGAAGAATCATGGTGATAGACCATGTTTAATGGGCCAGAATGTTTGTTATACCTACGAAAAACCCGGATATTTTTCTCGAGAATGCCCTCATGCTGTAACTAATCAAAGTTCAAGGACACCAGGACGAGTATTTACACTCACCAGGGAGGACGCCCAGCGATCACTTGAGATGATCCAAGGTACAATCTATCTCAATGATCATGCTGTGACTACTCTGTTTGATTCGGGTGCAAGTCATTCCTTTATTTCCTATGAGTGTGCTAAATGTCTAGGCCTTCTGATTAGCAAGTTGCATTATGATATACATGTGATAACTCCTACCAATGCTAGGGTAGTTGCGTCTGATGCTTGTTTGAATAGTATTATGCGTTATGAGCACTGTTGTACCACCCTAGACTTGATATGTACGCCTTTCCGAGAGATCGATGTTATCCTTGGTTTGAATTGGTTAGCCTCCAATAATGTAATGTTGGACTGCAAGAACAAGACTTTAGTTCTTGGTCCAAAGGTCACCGATCTGAGTTCGGAAGTAAGGTTAAATTTTATAACAGAGGCTCAGGCAGATAAATGTCTGCGAAAAGGATGTCAAGGATATATGGTATTCTTTTCTGTTCAAACAGAAGTGGAAGAAGGAATTGATGAGATTCGAGTAGTCAATGAATTTCCTGAAGTCTTTCCGAAGGAGATTCAGGGATTGCCTTCAGAATGAGAAGTAGAGTTTGCGATTGACATTGTACCTGGAGCTGGACCAGTATCCAAAGCCCCATATCGAATGGCTCCCAATGAAATGATGGAACTGAAGAAGCAGATTGAGGAGCTATTAGAGAAGGGTTTCATAAGACCCAGTGTATCACCATGGGGTGCTCCAGTGTTATTTGTCAAGAAGAAGGATGGCAGCCTAAGGCTATCATTGACTACCGGGAATTGAATAAGATTACGATTAAGAATAAATACCCTCTCCCCAGAATTGATGACCTGCTAGACCAATTGGCAGGAGCGATCTTATTCTCTAAGATTGACTTGAGATCTGGCTATCATCGGCTGAGGATTAAGTCAGATGATATTCCAAAGACTGCTTTTAGGACACGCTATGGACATTTTGAGTTTCTTGTGATGCCTTTTGGGCTAACGAATGCACCTGCTATTTTTATGGATTACATGAACCGCATCTTCAGGCCTTATTTAGATCAGTTTGTTGTGGTCTTCATTGATGATATCCTGGTGTACTCCAAATCTGCAGAGGAGCATGAAAGGCATTTGAGAATCGTTCTTAGTACCCTTAAAGAAAAGAGACTCTATGCTAAGCTGAGTAAGTGCGAGTTTTGGCTTTCAGAAGTCAAATTCCTCGGTCATGTCATATCCCGAGATGGGGTAGCTGTGGATCCTAGTAAAGTTGAAGCAGTTTTGAGCTGGGAGCAGCCGAAGACAGTGACAGAGATCAGAAGTTTTCTTGGCTTAGCAGGGTACTATAGAAGATTTATTCAAGCCTTTTCTCGAATTTCCTTGCCACTTACCAAGCTTACCAGAAAGAATCAGCAGTTTAAGTGGGATGAGAAGTGCGAGGCTAGCTTCCAAGAATTAAAGCAGAGATTAACCACTACTCCCGTGCTGATTATTCCAGACCCAACTGAGACTTATGTAGTCTATACTGATACTAATAAACAGGGGTTGGGATGTGTGCTGATGTAGCAAGGTAGAGTAGTAGCCTACGCCTCTCGGCAGTTGAAGCCACATGAAGAGAATTATCCCACTCACGATCTAGAGCTTGCGGCGGTGGTTTATGCTCTAAAGATATGGAGACATTATTTGTATGGAGCAACTATAGAGTTGTATTGTGACCACAAAAGCCTGAAGTATCTGCAGGATCAAAAAGAGCTTAATATGAGGCAACGATGATGGATGGAACTGTTAAAGGATTATGACTTTCAAATTAAATACCATCCAGGAAAAGCCAATGTGGTGGCTGATGCTCTGAGTAGAAAAGTGGTGCAGGTAGCACATATGATGATCAAAGAGTTAGAATTGATAGAGGATGTGCGAGATTGGAGACCTTTGTATCAAATGCAAATGACAGAGAGTCCTTACGGAGGAGTTCATTTCGAAGCTTGTATAGAAGATGAGATAATGACAGAGAGTCCTTGTGAGTAGGAGATGTTAGGAAATGGGCCAGTCCACCAATGGTGGATTAGCCCAAGTCCATGAGAGGCAGAAAGGGAGGGAACCGTTTCTGATTTTTCAAATAAGGGAAATGGAAGTTACCGAAGGTAACTTCCCGCATGCGTGCTCTCCGTATAAGAAGGCTTCAAAAAAGGGGGGGTTGCATTCTCTTATTCGGTACAGAGAGCAGTTGTCTTTAGGTTCATGCGTGTGTATGCATTTTCCCACTTCCTCTTTTCCAGTGCTTCTCCGGTGCTCTGTTCTCTTCTATATTGGTGTCATTTGCTGTGAAACGTACCAGAGTCCATACAAGGTGCTCCGGTTACGCGTGGCTATCTCGGTGAACAGGAAAACATCCAAGGTACGCCCGAAACCCATCATGATGTGAACCCTTGAGTATTCAATATAATTCCAGTTTCTCTTCTATTCTCCTTCTATTCTTCTCGATTTCCCTTTTCTTTCTACAATACCATAACAAAAGCAATCCAAAAAAACTCCAAAAGTCACATTTACCACGATAATGGGGAATTTCAGTAAGGCACCAATCCTCTCCGATTGAGCTTTCTTGCAACGAAAAGTGGTCCGCCATAGCAAAATTATACAATCACCACCGATATTTTATTGTACAAATTGACTCATTTTACGAGTCCATACCATGTTTTAAGTTATGAAAAAAAGAGTCATATATAACTTGTTTCCATAGCTATAAAAGGGGAATATTTTTTACACGTAATAAGTTATATAATAAATAAAAAATAAAAAAATATTTTTATATGAAAGTTTTTACATAAGAGTTGTAAGCACACAAAAAAAATTTGAGAGGGCAATGTAATCTTGAAAGTTATAAAATAGTTACAATGTCCTTAATATATAGTTGACCAGTTATGTTAAAGGTGATATGCTTACATGGCATCCACATAACCTTTTTGGGGGTCAAATGGCATTTTTGTCATGTATGCTTTTACGGAAAAGCTGTGGGCACAAGAAAGTTTTCGAGTGGCAACAATACCCTAAAACTTACAGATTTTTTTTTTTTATTTTATATATGGGACGTCGCCATGAAACACCAAATTATCAAAGAAAGAGAAACAATAAATCAAAGGAATTGAAAACTCAACATAAAAACCGATATATATGAACAAAGAAACCCGTAAACAAAAAACCTAGAAACTCAAAATCAAAAGAAAAAACAAAAGTCTTCAAGTCCAGAAAAGGCAGACGAAAATTTTTGGTTCAGGAAACTAGACACTATAATAAAGAAAACAGAGAAACAGAAGAGGAGACAGCTGCTCACAGGAAACCCTTCACAAATTTGTTCTGTGAAGGACGCCCAGATCTATCATCAGCGAGGTTGAGGACGATGGTAGAAGAACCAACAAAGTCATAGAGGAGGATCGTGAATGATGAAGAAGAAGGTGGTTGGTAAACCATCCAATCAGTGAGTTCCCCGTTAGTAGAAGATGCAGAAGACGACTACTCGACACAAATTGAAATGGTGAAGAATGATTGGGAATCGAAGAAGGAAATGACGGCAATTTATAGGATTCATCTGCTTCGACAAATTTTGATCTTCAAACTCCATTATTCAATTTTTTTTTAATTTATAAATCTGACTTATAAATACACGTTGACAAAAAATAACATGGAAAAAAAGGGAGGCAGATGCCATTTGATATACCGCCTCTACATGATTGGTCAACAAACAGTTAACTATTTGGCGACATTGCTACAATTTTACAATTTCTAGGATGATTTTGCCCTCTCAAAAACTTCTTGTGCTCATATCTGTGAAAACTCTCAGGACAAAAATACCCTTTAACCACACAAAAAAAGTTGACATAAATACTACATAAACTTAGTTACCCAATCATAACTAATCAACTAATAATTGACCGACCCTTTAGGATAAGGCAACATTACTACTATTTTACAATTTCTCGAACTATATTGCCCTCAAAAGTTTTCTAGTACCTATATCCCTTTTGTGAAAACTTACTAGGCAAAAATAGCTTTTAACCTATGTAATAATTCATTCTTTGCACTCATGCACACTCTAGTTATAACGAGAAATTTGTTTAAGTAAAATAAATATTTTATCTACTATATATAATATTGTTATAGTTACTATGTGGTTAAAATATGGCATCATCAATCAAGTTACATTTTGCGCCCGCATTCGTCCCTCATCACATAAAACGACCTGTTTCGGTAAGTGAACATATCGTGGCCGTCAGTGGGCATTTATTTTAGCTGTCGTTTTAGCCGTTGGATCTCCTTCCTCCACTTCAAAGAATCCTGAGAAAACCACTGACAGAGTTATGGCATTGTCGCGATCGGCCCGTATGAAAGCGGGAAAAGGATCATCTCTGTTCTTCATCTTAACACGGAGGTGAATTAATGTAAACCTACCGAATTAGCTTACTTATAGGACCGAAGAGACTGGAGAGAGTAATGATTTATATAAAACTACACTTCATAAACCATAGGCACTGCGTCTAATTTCTCAGACTCCATATGTAACATCGGACATATACGTAATTTCATATATTTCTAGAGCAAAGTACATGATGAGTCTACCCTTTATAGTTTTCACAATTTCAATTACCTCCACCTCTCAATGCTTTATACCATCTTAATGGCAACCAAAGCTAACAAGACATTGTGAAATACTTTGTCATGTGACTTTACTAGTGTGTTTCACATATGTTACCATACAATTCAACGTAGCTCACCAGATAAATTATTAGTACTAACCACTATTATTCAGTTTTCATACACCAAAGAACTTGAACTTGCGCAACACACATTATCATGCCACCACACTTAAAATATTCAACTAAATACATCAGATGCGAATTGACCAATATAGGCTTAAAACCACCTTTTTTCCCCATCATTTTCTATATAGCTTCCCTTCTATTCTCACATAATAATAGATAATATAAATATATACGCACCAGTTTACAAGGCACACAATAAACTCAGTGATCCGCCTTGTATTTTCTGTGAAAGTAATGTGACTAGTTTTCTTAGATAGCGGTTATATCATAAAGACTAGATAAAGAGGTGATGCAGGACGAGTTTCCCAGTGTTTTTGTCCTAATTTATACAAAACAGAACTCTCTTACATTACCATAAGAACTGCCAAGAAACTGAGACGCGTAAAAGATGCACTTAGGCCGCTTCTGCAAACCCAATTCTTAGATTTCCATAGTCAAATACTGTATGGTATGTACCCATAAAAACATCACCCAGGATCCTGCATAGCATTATAGAACAATCATTAGCCAAGGACTTTCCGCTCATCAATGGTAATTATGTTAAAACTCAATATAGAACCAATAACAGGGGAACTGATTGTATTGCACATACCAAAGAGGTCCACGTGGGGGTGGAACATCCATGGCTATAAATCCACTAACGCACTGAGCTATGTCTCCTTCACCAACTTTTAGGACATACTGATTTTCAGAGACCAACAAAAACAAAATAAGAGAGATATTTTGCTGACTCTTGGGAAATCCATATTACCATATTCAATATTACTATTATCAGAGCAAATCACGAGATGCCCACTTGAGTAATTGAGTTAGCAGCCAGAAACCTAATAATAGGACATAAAGAACAATTAAAACCAAGCGAGGCACAATTTGATTAAACCCTTCAAATAGATGGCTCCTAACAGGTTATGTCTACTAGTCCTACAGCCACACTTGACTAAACCTATCCAAACACTTGACTAAACCTATCCAATGTAGAGTATTCTTACAGGTTATAGGTAAATTAAGGAAGTTAGATAAATTACTTAGTTATAACACGTGACCTAATCTCTCTAAAATATCTCTGCATAACATTAAACTATATATTAGTTTATGAGTTAGATAAATTAATTTGAAGAAAAATAATAAATATTGGAGATAAAATGAATTGGAATCTTATATTTAGGACTAAGACCAACTACCTAATTAGCTCTTATATTTAGAACTGGAGGAATATAAAATTACGCCTTACGGCCTTAGTATGCTTCTCCAAAAGTAAGCCAGTCCCTTTGTGTTCATTTTTTCTTCTCTATTCAGAAAGAGGGAGCCCAATGTTTAGACCTTCTATTTGAAGAGTTCCCCCTCCCTAACCCCAAAATCACGGAAACAAAGGTTCTAAGCCACCATTTTTAAGCAAAAAGAAATTTACAGAACAGAATAGGAAATTGCAGCACTTGTTTATACCTGCTCAGGAGTGAGTTCAAATATCTTTCCTCCAATTGTGAAGGAAACATTAGGCATTGATGCCAAACTGTTACAGTCAACTGACGATTCACCCATTGGACTAGGAAGTCGTTCACAAAGCTACAATTACGGATAACATTTAGCAAAAGATCAGGAATATAATCTATGTGAGGCAGACAAGGACAAGGTAGAATGATAACTCACCTCATTAACATAGTTAACTATACGCTCCTGGGTTTGGTTCTCCCTAAGCTGGTTTTGCATCCATACCACGGCCATCTCACAAGTGGAGCACATGGCATCATGCAAACCACCATGGCTCCTTCCAGCACCCTCATCAACAACACTCTCAATGCCCAAGCTGATTACAAAGAAAAAAAAATAAATAAATGTTACCTACAGTTATTCATAACATGTCTAATATGATGATGCGGCTAACAAAGTTAGTCCATGAGAGCAAAATCATATTTGGCACTTGGAACATTGAGACCTTGCCTTGCAAATCTATGGAGATGGTGAGTTATGAAAAAGAGAAATATTAACATTTTGTGCCTTTAGAAAACTAAATGGGTTGCAGAAAAATCTAAGGCAATTGAAGATTTCAAACTTTGTTACACGGTGTAGGTAAAAGGAACAGTGTTGGTATCATTGTTGATGAAGAGTGAAAGAAGAATGTGGTGGAAGTTAAAAAGATTAAGGAAATAATCATATATTTAAGAATGCTTGTTTGACAGGATACTATCAACATTTATGCACCTCAAGTAGGGGCAAAAGCACATTTTAAAGAAAAGTTTTGAGAAGATAGGAGGGGTTGGTTTAAGGTATACCAATTGATGAAAAGATTTTTATTGGTGAGGACCTTAATGGACATGTTGTAAGGAGGTAGGACAATATGGGTGGGCTCATGATGGTTTTGAGTTTTGGGGAGCTTAATGATAAAGGACAGGACAATATATTATTGATTTCTCCCTGACATACAATCTAAACATTCTCAGCACTAGCTTGAAGAAAAAGGAGGAGCATTTAATCACATAAAATAGTGGAGACTCAAGGTCGTAGATTGACTTTGTTTTTTTGGCAAGGAATCTTGATAGAAGACTATAAAAATTGCAAAGTGATTCTGGGGGTTGCGTATTAAGAGTAAAAAAATCAAAAACACTGACAAGTTTTAAACCCGAGGGTCAGGTGGTGGTAGTTAAAGGGCAAGAAGCGGGAGATTTTTAAGAAACTTCTTTTAGCCATTTGGGAATCACAAAGAAATGTTAACATCATGTGGAAGAAAATGGCTAAAAGAGTTCGGAAGGTTGCTAAAGCAATTTTGGAAGAATCAAAAGGTCATAGAAAAAGAGACAAGTGAGTCCTAGTGGAGGAATAAGAATGTGCAAGAGACAGTCAAGCATAATAGAGATTCTTCTGGAGCCATACACTACTGCAATAATGATGAAAATTGAGAAAGGCGTCGTTTAGTTAAAACGGAGACGAAAAATGCAGTGAGTGAAGTACGTTGTAAAGCATTGACGTGTAATATCATTCAATTCAAAAATAATAAGAAAGAATGAGCCGAACCTTACACCTCGTGCACCATCAAAAGTGCATAAACCAATTTCTGAGCATATTTTTTCTGGTTGATCCTGCTTTTTCAAATAGATGTAAGTCTAGCTATTTAGATATGAAGACTCATTAACTAACATAAACATCATGTGTCGACCATAGACACTAACATAAACAGTAAATGTCAGAAACCACTAGCAGTAATGTAAATAGTAAATGTCAGAAACCAAGTATCCACCTTGGCAAGAATCCTCTCTATTATAGTTTCTCCATACTGTGAAACTAAAGTCTTACACTCTTGACTCACAACTCCTGTAGCCCCAATTGCATGATTGACTTCAGTAATAATAGCCTGCAACAAAGGATAACATTATACAACGTGACCCAAATTCAAGGAAATTATACGTGCGGGCAAATGAATCCTTTTGATAGGTGTCATCAACATCAAACAAATCCTCAGCATGACCTGGGGGCACTCAACACTAAGCAATAAAATATCTTGCACCAGACAAAATTTCCTTTTGCACAATATACGTAAACAAAGCAGGCGTGTGTGTGTGAGAGAGAAAGAGAGAGAGACCGTAGGACCAGCTAACAAAGAGGTTCCAGAATCAGCAATTGCTGAACAGCCACCAGCACAAAATCCTGAACAAGGAATGTAATCGGTGTTTATATCTATTAAGAAAAGTGAATGAATTGCAACTTTCTGGTTTTCTTACCCGTTGATCTACCACCAATCAGTACATCACCCATATCAAACTGTCAAAAATGTCAAAAGGAAAATGAATTTAGAAGATGAAAATGACTGGATATAACCATGATGGAAGACAGAAATACAACCTGCCAATACCCCTTTCTCGTCACTGGTACATATGTGTGCTCCCCCTTATAATGATTAGGGTCCTTTCCACCAAAAACAATTTCACCTCCTTCTTCTTCAACGGCATTACGGTTAAGCCAGAAAGAGAACACAGGTTCATTTACAAGACCTTGGTTAACCATGTTATACCTGGAGAAGATCTAGTTAGAAATCTAAAACTGAAATATGTAACCTAACTAGCTTACAAACATCATCAACCCTGTGAATTATGGTCATTATAATTAACATAAAGCATCTGCATGAACACCAGATTATTACTGTATTTATACAAAGTAATCATACCAGACAGGAACTGCATTTCCCACGGATATCTCTTGAAATCCAAGTCCAAGTATGCCATCAAACTTAGCAGCCAGAAATGTGAGACTAGGCTCCCTTGTTGCCTCAATAAACTCCTGAAAAGTAGCCCAGCAGAAAAATCAAACACCAAGATTTCTAGCTCTTAAGCAGGTATGTTAGGTATCCAACTATTTAACATTAATACCTGATCCTCCACCACAAGTTCACCAAGTTTCACATGATCTTCGCTAAAGAACCCAGAAATGGCACCAGTTCCATAACGTATGTCAGCAGGTTTACCTGCAAGATACCAATGTATCTTCTGTTACAAGGAATTTAGGCATCGAGGGTAATGGTAAACATTCATAATCATATTTTTTGAAACCAATATGTGGACATCTCAAGGATGAACAATTAGGTGAATGAAAACATAAAATCATGGTGAATTCAGAACAAATTGATAACGGCCACAGCTTCACGAGCTCATTGCTAATTGGAAATGATATCAAGTTTTTTAAAGCACTAATAATAATAATAATAATATATAAATTCAAATCAAAACGAATGAAGACTCAGAAACGCACCATTCTTCTTATAGGTACTTGAACGACCTGATTTGTACTTAGAATGAAAATAGCAAGCAACCTGCAGCAAGATGAAATGAAACCATTCTCTTCAATTATATAACGTAGTATAAGTATTCAGATCAATATCTTTGATGGAATAGGAACTTACCGAAAAATAACATTTAGATGAAGGAACTCATAAATTGGAACTCCCCGTGTCAAATATTACTTTGAACTTCTGTGGAGGATTGCCAATGCCAATCTCACCAAAATATTGAGCATCCAGATAATTCTTAAGGGGCACAATATCAGTATATTCTCCGTAACCTGATTTCCCATAGGGTTGATAATTATTAACGCGACCTCTAAAAGACCGTCCATCCATAGATTCTAGATGAGCAGCAACTCGCTTGTACTGATCAAAGTTGTTCTGAACAAATTTCCACTTTTTCAGTCCAATTCTCATCAATCCATCACCAGAAGCACAAAATATAGTACGTAACAAGCACAAGAATATGAAGAGACTGGTTACAACAGTTCCACTCCTAGTTTCCATGTTGTTCCTGCGTATTTTCACAACGATTACATATTAAAGAGCAAAATCCATAGAAAAATTCAAACCGAACGTGTTAAGTAAATGATCATCATAAACTAAGACAATAAATCAGACGAGAAAATAATTCTTCATCCCTTCGATTTTCTACTCCCGCCAAGAAATCAAAAACAATCAGGTCAACGAAGGAAAAACGACGCAAAACGAAATTACCAACACCAAATCAAAACTTTAACGATGCAATCACATAAGAAAGGGATGATAATCAAAAAGGAAAACGATGAGAAATAATTGCAAAAATTCAAGTACATCTAAGTCCAACCTTCAGGGTTCTAAAGTTCGAAGTTGGGAGTTGGAAGGAAACTGTCGGGAATGAGATATTTTATTTAGAGAATGGTCCGGTTCGTGTAGTTCAACTTCTATTGGATGTGCCCAACTGTCCGGTTTCTGCATTTAATATTAAAATTGAAAAATTAAATTAAATAATAATTCGTACAATGACATGAGAATCCAGTCCAAAAAATCGAATTTCTCAAAGAACCCCCAAATAGAAACATACACCGCCCATCAGATTCTTCGTCCAATAGTTTTATGGGCCTCAGTGTAATATTGGGTCAAACTATATATATCCAAAGCATAATGGATCTAAGGTAATGTGCTGCCTACCAACAGATCTATTAATACCAACGGGAGTACCAACGGGAGTACCAACGGGAGTTGGTCCGAGTGGTAAGCGGCTCGATATCGCTTAAGCGAGGTCTCAAGTTCGAGCCTTGGCAAATGCAGAAAATCCCCGTTGGGAGACTCACCCACCATAGCCAGGTGCACAACGCAGGTCGAATCCGGATGTAGTCGGGGCAAAGCTCCGGTAAACCGGGTGGGCAACCAAACAAAAAATACCAACGGGAGTTGATCCGAGTGGTAAGCGGCTCGATATCGTTTAAGCGAGGTCTCAAGTTCGAGCCTTGGCGTATGCAGAAAATTCCCGTTGGGAGACTCACCCACCATAGCCAGGTGCGCGAAGCGGGTTGGATCCAGATGTAGTCGGGGCAAAGCTCCGGTGAACCGGGTGGGCAGAAAAAAAAATAGATCTATTAATTCTCACTATCGTTGTCAGGATTTCTTTAATAAGCGATATCGTAAGTTTTTTATAAATATTCTTTGAGACATGTACCCTAGTCTTGATGAGAGGACAAATACTAAACCCACCTGTAAGTTTTCGAGTGTACCTTAGATCTTCTCTTATTTATCAAGATAGCCACGCAAAACTAGAGCACCTTCTGCAGACTCACAGTCCGTTTACACAACAAATGACACCGACGGAAGAAAATGAAAGAGTCTGGACGTAGAGAGGATATGAACAGGGGAGAGCAGATACAATATACACCACACTTGACTGTCAAAAACGCAGCCTTGAAAGTATATATGTAACCTCCATGTACTGCTTGTCTCATGTCCTGAAAAAGTGCATTATGGAGAAGTGGGATACTGATAACTTCCCACTCCCTCATTTTCCTCCTTTCAAATAAAACATGTTCCCTCCACAGAACTCCTCATACAAATCTGGGCCTAATCCACCATGGGTGGACTAACCCATTTTCCAACATCTCCCATTCACACTTGGTGGATTAGACAATAGCTCCAATCTCATGTTCTTCCTTCTTTCATACTAGGTGCTTTGCTGTGACCGCGTAGGCACGACATCTCCATTCGGTTGTTTGTACTAGAAATCCCTTTTATAGAGACCAGCACAAAGCAACCCTTTAGTGCGGCTTAAACGTAATATATTATAATGCCTTAAATATCCTACTTTTCTTATGGCTAATCTAATCCCTCTTAAGTCAGCATATAACTCAAATAGCCTCACTTATGCATGGTATCCATACTTATGAAATTAACAAAATAATATCATAAGAGACCGATCACAGGCACCAGCATAAATGTGTATATTTTGGCAATCTTTCTTTCGCCCATATATCATTTTGATATGAATCAACCGCTTTCCTAGCATAATACCTTTGGTTCATATATAATTTAACCATAGGATATATACTAAAGTAGCTATCGTTGAAACATACCTCCATAATATTGTCAAAGTCAAAGGACATTAATGAAAGGATGATACCTTTCTGGAACTCACACAACAATAAAGTTGGGATTGATTCACTTGCTTTCCATTTGCGGTTCTTTAGCACATGTGGTATGAATCACATGTTACGGTGTTCCTCTTATCGTATAAGAGTGTACGTCATTCTGATTCTATCAACCACACCATACAGACTTAAGTCCAAACACTCATAGTATCTAAACCCAAACTCTTCAATTCTGTTCACATAATATGACATCAATTTTGAAAACTTTGTTATCTGGCTACAGGTTTCATAGATGTGGGTATCTATAGTTTGATCTATATCTATACTCACGGATCTTATCTTGACTTATTGCACTTTTTAACCAAGGCGACATTTATTGTGTTTCTTCTCTACTATATCAGCACTCTTGCTACTTTACTGGTGAACACATGTCTCATCTTTGAACGCTTCTCTAGCATCAAAGGCGGTTGCTCGTGTGAGAGAGTTAACCTTTTGAACCTGTATGACATACTAGACATTGTATACTTTTACCCAGACATATAAGTAATAATAAATGACATGATATCATTAATGAAAACAAGATATTACATACAGTTTGTAATTTTATATTTTTCACATGCCAATAGCTTTTACATGTTTCTCAAATGTTTCTTTGCCTATTGGCTTAGTCAGGAGGTCTGCAACCATACATTTGGTTGAAATATATTGTACAGTTACAATTTTCTATGCTATATAATCCCTCATAAAGTTATACTTGATATCAATGTGTTTGGTCTTACTGTTATACATAGGGTCTTTGGTGTAGACTGTGGCTGCAATGTTGTCACATTGTATCAACACCAGATTGGTACTCTCGTTCCCAAATCCTAGATGTTTGATAAATCTCTTCAACCAAACAACCTCTGCGTTGCTGCAGTGCATGCCATAAACTCAGCTTCCATAGAGTGTAAAGTGTTGGAAATTGTGCCCTAAGGGCCAATCATTGTATTATGAATATTGTTGATTTATGGATTTTTTAAATTGTGTTATCATATTATTTGCATGTTTAATGTGATGACCATCCTTGGATAACTCAAAATCTTATCCTAAATGTCCCTGGTCGGTCATCTATGTGGGAGCAGAGGTAAAATAAGATCAGTATGACTTTGAAGATGTATAGAGATATAAATTAAAGTCATAGGCACATGTAAAAGTACAAGGTGTTGGACCGACCCGCTATGAGAGAGCTGCATGGGTTAGGTTATAAGCTTCTCTCATATACAAACCATCTCACTATGCCCTTTGACTTGAGATCATCATGGATTCCTACATGACAAACGCTCAGCTTTGACCTAGTCAAAAGTCACTTTTGACCGAGTAATCATAAAGACTATGTTCAGGCTTAGTGGTTTCTCATGCGGAGGAATGTGAATGGTCAAGATGGAATTTGTCCCTCACATTTGTAGAGAGATATTACTGGGCCCATCGATGAGTGAGTCTGAGAAAGGTACGGCCATACTATAATAGAAATATAGTTCCATTTCTATAGTCAGACTATTGAGGGATCGAGAAAGTAACGGTTAGGAATAGGAGGATGACGTTTTCCATGCCTCATCCATGACCAAAATATCGTGTGACAAAAAGGGACCTGATATGGTTGTATGAAAGGTTGTATCGTTCATCGATCCTCACATGATTTAGGTAGTCGTGATGTCTTGCTAGAGACCGCTTACAACTTGTGAGTCAGTATAGTAAATGGCCCACTGTCAACTTCATGTGGGCCTACAGGGTCACACACAAAATAGCTCAACACGAGCTATGATGTCCAAATTCATTGAATCTAAGATATGTCCAGGTTCAATGAATAATCTAGGGTGGACGTGTATATATATATATAAATTCGTATATATTATATTATGTTATATAATATAATATAAGAGATATCTATAAGATTTCATTTATAAGGATAAATTAAATCTCTATCACTTTTGAATTTAAAATTTATATTGATATGATCTATTTGAATTTAAAATTTAAATTGATATGATATAATATCTCAATTTTGATTTATGAGAATAAATCAAATATAATTCTATCATATCTTTATTTTAAATTAAATGAATAGGTGAATTAAATCTATGGGACGGATTTAATATAATAAACCATATTTATTTAATTGATTTCTTATCAGTTTATGTAATATATGATATTGTGTTAATTAGGATTAATTTCGAAATCCAATAACCGTCAGAACACCGATAATATCCTATATGTTTGACAATAGGGGCTAGGGTTTTGTGTGTGAGAGTGCAAAAGGTTTGCAAATAAGAAACGACCAAAATAGAGACGATGGGGATGGATTCCAGAGGAAAACCCTAGAAGGACAGGAGGCGCTAGCACGTCGTTCGTGGTTGGAAGGCTATTTGTGTGGATACCGGTAGAGGAAGCTGATATGAGTCATCGACTTCTCGCGATCGAAAAGAGAGCATAGGCATCCTGAACGTCAGAATCCCTGAGGCACCAATAATTTGAACGCCGAAGGTAACACCTCTTACTACTTGACATAAACACAATCGGTAGATCCAGGCAGGGATTGAAAAAATTTTAAAATGTATTTTCACTGCGCGTCTTCCAATTCCCTACATAAAGCAATACACGTCTGCTTCTTGCTACTCTAACATATGGCGCCGTTGTTAAGTAACTAGGCACAGATCACTTCCTTGATAATGTAACGCATAGTCAGTTGTGCCCTTTAAGTAACTCAAGATCCTCTTCACTACTTTCCAGTATTTCTCACCAGGGTTGGATTGGAATATGCTAACTAGCCCCACAGCATAACAAATATCTGGTCTTGTACACATCATCTCATACATCAGGTTACCAACGGCACTGGCATATGAAACTCTTTCTATTTATTTTTTGTCTAATTCAGTTTTGAGACACATGTTAGAACTCAAGGCCACTCAAGTGGCTACAGGCATATCCATGGGATTGCCGTCACTCACATTGAATCGCTCAAGTATCTTCTTGATATAATTCTCTTGTGAAAGAGTGAGGATTATCTTGGAGCGATTCCTTCGAATCTTGACTCCAAGTATATATTATGCTTCACCTATGTCTTTCATCTCGAAATTCGATAAAAGCTATTCTTTCATAGCTATCACCAAGTCAAGACTATGTCTGGTAAGAGTATGTCGTATACGTATAAGGATAATATTACAAAGTTACTCTCAATCGGTTAACGTAGAAGTAATAGTCTTCCTTTATCATTTGGAAGTTATATGAGGTTATCGCCTTGTGAAACCTTAAGTACCACTGTCTGGATGACTATTTTAGTCCATAAATAGATCTTTTGAGTTTACACTTCTTGTGTTTAAACCCTTTTTTCAATGAAACCTATTGGTTGTTCCATATAGATTTCTTCATCTAGATCACCATTCAGGAATACGATTTTTACATCCATCTAATGTAACTCCAGGTTTAAAATATTTACTATTGCCAAAATAAGTCTTATAGAATTGAAGCGCACAATAGGTGAAAAGTATCATCATAATCTATACCTTCCTGTTGTGTATATCCCTTTGCAACCAATTGGGCTTTGAATTTGTCAATTGATCCATCCACCTTTCTTTTGATTTTAAAAACCTACTTGTTCCCAATGGCTTTACGCCATTTTGGTAGATCAACCAATTCTCAAACTTAATTTTTTATCATTGAGTCAATTTCCTCTTTCATTGCTTTCTTCTATTCCTCCTTGGCAGGACCTGCCAAGGCCTCATGAATAGTGCGGGGTTTATTATCCCCTTCTAGAGTAACTAAGAGTGCTTCGCCTTCTATTTGGAAGCGTCTCTTTGGAACACTTTCCCTGTTACTCTTTATGATTAGAGCAACTTGCTTATCTTTTCTCATTTGTCTTGGTCTTTGTCTTGACTGTTCTTAGCTCCCACTCAGATTGACATACCTAGAAGATTCTGGTCTGTCAATTTGTTCAGCACTGTTCTATTCTTGAGTCTTATAAAGAGATATAGTGCGGTCGACATCTTCCCTATTTGTAAATTCTGTTTCAATAAATACAGCATCTATTGATTCTGTTTTAGTCACTATCCCATCTTCAATTTCACTTATGAATACATATCCTTTTAAGGGTTCAAAGTGCCTTATGAAAATATATTTATTCTCTCTAGGACCCAGTTTCCATGTCTATGAGAACTGTCATGGATATAGGCCTCCAAGCCCCAAGGTCTAAGGATGCTTAGATCTGGTTAGCGTTTAGTCCATAACTCGTAGGGTGTAGAAGCGACTGACTTGGAGGGCACACGATTAAGTATGAAGGTTACCGTCAATAAGGCATCACCCCAATGTGAAATTGAAAGGTTTGCTTGAGCTATCATCGACCTAACCATGTCTAGAAGAGTTCTATTTCTTCTTTTGGTAACCTCATTTTATTGAGATGTGTCAGGGATAGTTAGTTGCCTAACAATCCCTTTTTCTTCACAGAGCTGTTTGACTTAATCCGAAAGGTATTCATGACCTCGATCAATGTGTAATGCCTTGATTTTATTATCCATTTGATTTTCTTCTTTATTTATGTATCGTTTAAAGCACTCTAGTGCCTCAGACTTATGTAAAATCAAATAGACATGACTATATCATGAAAAATCATCAATAAAGGTAATAAAATACCAAGTTCAGTGTCTCACCCTCACACTCATTGGACCACAAATATCAGAATAGATTAATTGCAATGGATTTTCAGCTCGTGTTCCCTTACAGAATGGTTTTCTAGTAGCCTTACCAGCTATACAGCTTTCATATAATGACATATCCATGTTAGGGATTACCCCAACAAGCCTTCTTTTCCTAGTTTAATCATTCTATTTTGATTAATATGTCCTAGTCTAGCATGCCAAATATTCATATCAGGATTATTCGAAGTAATAGCAAAACAATCGTGAGCATTAAAATCAACAGCAAGATCTAAAACAAAAAGCTTTTGAAATCGAAAAGCAGAACCATAAAATATTGAGTTGCTATAAATGCCTGCAACTTTACCATGAAAGTTTAAATTGAACCCAAAGTCTAATAAGCAAATTACATAGATTAAATTCTGTCGGATGTCAGGAACATGAAGCACATCATGTAGCATCAAGGTCTTTCTACCACGTAAAACAAGTTTACAGGTGCCAATACCTCGAACCTCGATCCTTGCATTATTGCCAACGTAAAGCCACTTGCTTTAAAATGGCAACTAACGGTATTCCACAAAAGATCCTCGATCTCGACTTACATGGTTTGTGGAGCCTGAGTCAATAATCCAAGAAAAGGAAACAGGTTCTGTCAAAAAAATAGTATTAGAAACAAATGAGACATGTGAATTCACATAATTCACTGTTACCTTTCCGCTCTCTGTCTGTTTAGAATAGTCACGTGCGAAATGTCCCATATTGTGTCAGGCAAAGCATTTGACATTCTTTAGGTCTAACTTTTTCTTGCCGCCTTTCTTTTCCTTCTTCTTGTATTGTTGCTTGCCTTTCTTGGGTGGAGGACCGCCTTTCTTCCAATTTTTCTAAAATTTCTTGCCCTTTTTGAATTCAGGCTTTGATTGGGAAGGACCAACGCCTTTGATCAAATAGGCTTATCTAGTGGCCTTATAAGCCTCCAGACGTTCATTCTCTAGCTCTAAATGCTTAGTTACATCATTGAAAGTGATGATATTTTCATTATGGGTCATATTAACTTTCATGTGCTCCCAACTAGCAGGGAGCGACCTGATGACAACCTGCACTTGTTGCTCAGATAAATTATGTCCAGCCTCCTTCAGTTCTTGAATCTTGTTGGACATTTCTCTCAGATGTTGCCTTATAGGATTATTTGATTCTAACTTATAGGTATCAAATTTAATCTTCAACGTTCTAAGCTTAGTCGTGGAGACTCTACCAAACTTATCCTTCAAGGCAATCCACATAGCTTGTGTCGTTCTGTGTGTCTCAAACTCACACATCAAATCATCAACCATTGCACTTAGCAGTGTGATTCTTGCTATGCTATTCTTTCTTTTCTAGGACAGGAATCCTAGACTGTATTTCCAGCCTCAGGCTCTACTATTGCCATTATTAATGGCTCAATTGCATCCTGTTCTTTTAGAATATATTTGACATTTCGGTGCCAAATATCCCAGTTATCCCCGTTGAGTTTTTCCCCTTGTTTAATTCAGTAATAATGTTCTTTGATGCCTTTGTTCAATATTGGTTCTGTGATAAACCTATCCCATATTAATTTATTAAACCATAGAACATTTAAGTGAATTTACATATATATAGCACATATAAAGTATACAATGTCATGTACTTTTATTATTTTTTATCAGAAAATAACAACATCACTAGACCTATGATTAGGATAATATGTTTGTACCTCCCATCACATAGGCACTAGCAACGCCATCACTTCCTATCAAAATTAATATAAGCATTATTCTCATCAAATTTTGCTTTTAGAAGACTCATTATCTAAAAGGATCCCACTTATAAAAAGTATACATGAATCATAATTAAGATAAAGAAATGAAATAAAACATGTTTTTCTCGCATATAAGGTAATGTAATAAATGGCAAGTCTTTACAAAGAAAGAGTAATAAAGCATGTCCTTAACAAAGTAAAGCAGTAGAAATCAAATACAAATATACATCATTTGATATGAGCATTACGGTATTCTAACATCGCTTTTCTTAGCTTCTTAAGCTTACGAGGTGACTTGTGAAGGTTAGATACAAATGCTATTATTTTAAGCCAATACATTTTGCTTATGGATTCTCATCTTGGCTTGCCTCAAACTCTAGTTGCTCTTATATATTCTATTATGACTTTTAGTTAGAATTCAATATTCTCCTTATATGTCATGAATCCAATATAATCGTCAATTACGCCATTAATGCCTTTTATATTTGTTAGTTTGGCTGCATATCTTTTAGTTATGTTCATGGACAAAGCAGGGGTAAGAGGTTGGTTTGCTTCCTCTTCGTCCTCAACTAGAGATTCATTGTGAAGAGTAGGCACCATCTTGGAGTTTAAGTCTGAAGAAACTATGAAAGGCTGCTCAAGAAGTGGTTCGATGGGGAATAAAGTTTCTTACCTCAGTCCAAAAAAATATATTACTTTTGGTTCCTCTTATGGAACTTCCTATTGGGAAATGGAAGACACGCAGCGGAAATTAACTTTAAAAATTTTTCCATTCCCAGCCAGGATCTACCGAATGTGTTTAAGTCAAGGAGAAAGAAGTGTTACCTTCGGTATTCGAGCTTTGGTCGCGACCTCAGTCTCCACTAGTCGCGACTCCTTGCCTCTGGAACTTTCAGTCACGACCTCCTCAACTTCTAGTCACGACCTGTCGCCTCTGGAGTTGTTAGTCGTGACCAACTCTGCTTCTCGTCGCGACCGGACGTCTCTGGAGTTTGTAGTCGCGACCTCATCAGCTTCAAGTCGCGACCTGTCTCCTCTTTTCGGATTTCTGACGTTCAGATGCCCGTATGGTCGCGACCTCAGTGTCAATAGGTCGCGACCTTGCTTCGTGTCTGGTCGATCGTAAGAAGTCGACAGCTCAGATCGGCTTCCTCTACCGGTATCCACACGAACAGCGTTCCAATTGCGAACGACGTGCTAGCGCCTCTTGTCCCTCTAGGGCTTTCTAGAGATTCCATCCTCACCGTCTCCATTTCGGCAGTTTCTTATCTGCAAACCTTTTGCACTCTCTCTGCCCCTTTTCTCACGTCTGAATGTGTGTGTAGAGATATGTAGAACCCTAGCCCCTAATGTCAAATATATAGGAAGCTATCGGGCTTCTAATAGGGCCGGGCTTCAGAATTGATCTTATATTAATTCTGAATTAATACAATATCATATATTGCATAATTTAATAAGAAACTAATTAAATAAATATGGTTTATATTAAATCCGTCCCACAGATTTAATTCACCTATTTATTTAATTTAAAATAAAGATAAGACAGAATTATATTTGATTTATTCTCATAAATCAAATTTGAGATATCTTATCAATTTGAATTTCAAATTCAAATAGATCATATCCATTTAAATTCAAATTCAAAAGTGATAGAGATTTAATTTATCCTTATAAATTAAATCTTATAAATATCTCTTATATTATATATAATATATATATACTAATTTTTATATATATATAATATATATCCACCCTAGATTATTCATTGAATCTAGACATCTCTTAGATTCAATGAATCTGGACATCATAGCTCGCATTGGGCTATTTTGTGTGCGACCCTGTAGGCCCATATGAAGTTGGCAGTGGCCCAGTTACTATACTGACCCACAAGTTGTAAGCGGTCTCTAGCAAGGCATTACAACTACCCAAAACATATGAGGATCGATAAACGATGTAACCTTTCATACAACCATATCACGTCCCTTTTGTCACACGATATTTCGGTCAAGGATGAGGCATGGAGAACGTCATCCTCCTGTTCCTGACCGTTACTTTCTTGATCCCTGAGTAGTCTGAATATAGAAATGGAACTACCCTTCCATTCCAGTATGGCCATACATTTCTAAGACTCACTCATCGAGGGGCCCAGTAATATCTCTCTACGAATGTGAGGGACAAATTCCATCTTGACCATTCACATTCCTCCGCATGAAAAACCACTAAGCCCGAGCATAGCCTTTATGATCACTCGGTCAAAAGTAACTTTTGACTAGGTCAAAGCTGAGCGTTTTTCATGTAGGAATCCATGATGATCTCAGGTCAAAGGGCATAGTGACATGGCTTGTATATGAGAGAAGCTTATGACTTGACCCATGCAGCTCTCTCATAGTGGGTCGGTCCAACACCCTGTACTCTTACATGTGCTTATGACTTTGATTTATATCTCTATATATCTTCAAAGTCATACTGGTCTTATTTCATCTCTGCTCCCGCATAGATGACCGACCAGGGACATTTAGGATAAGATCACGAGTTATCCAAGGATTGTCATCATAGTAAACATGCAAATAATATGATAACATAATTAAGAAATTCATAAAACAATAATATTTATAAGACAATGATTGGGCCCTAGGGCATAATTTCCAACACTTCCTTCACCAACTCCTCTAGGTTTTCTTCAGAAAGTTCATCAAGTTCTTGTTCTGGATCCTCTTCAGGTTCTCCCTCGGGGTCTTCATAAAGATTCTCCTTTGGGTTATTGACATCATCCAGGAATGAGATATCATCATATAAGCTATATCCCAAGGATTCAATACTAGATGAAGTCATTCTCACCTAAATAATAAAAAATATTAATTATCATAATTTTTTGGAATTTTTAAACACAGAAAACCCAAAAAATACACTTGATATTCATAAATAGGTCCAGAATTGCCCCCAAAATTAGGCAAATTATATATCAAAATAAAGATCTTGATTTTAGGGATTTTTTGGAATAAATCTCACCTCAATAGGAGGTCCCACCCTTCTTCACGCGTCCCAAGAAGAAAAATTTAGAAAAAATAAAAATCTGAATAAAGCCTACTCTAGGGCCACTGGCGCTTGTATTACACGCGCCAGTCTGGTGCTACCACGTGGCCAATGCCACGTGTCAGTCACCAGGTTTTCCTCTTTTAAATTACTCCTAAAACTTTTTTTGTTTAATTGTGGGTCCAGGTTGGATCCATTGATCAAATGTAATATCTTAATTTTTAGGCCCAGAGACTCAGAAAGTAGCCTGAAATAGATAGGCTACCAGATCCCTTTGAGCAGAAGTCCCATAAACATATAGAGGGTTTTTAAGGATTAAACTGTAAATAAGTGAAAGTACAGGGACTTATATATAAATAGTAAAAGTTCCTAGGGGCATAATGGTCATTTTAGAAAAGAAAGCGACTAAAGTGAAAGTCTAAAAGTTTCATGGTGTAAAAGTGAAAGTAGACACAAGTTGTGGGCCATTAAGTATAATTATAAAAAGTTAAGGGACTTAATTGAATAGAGGAAAAGTTTCCAGTGGCAAAACAATAATTATAGAAAGTTTAGCCGGAAGTGGCTTAGAACTGCCCGAAAGCATTTTAGTCCCAAATTTCATCAGTAGATAGAGAAAGTTGTGCTGGTTAATCTAGACTAATATAGAAATTTTATTAGAGTTTTAGATAGCTGAAATTTATCTGATAGTCTGAAAGTTATATAAAATTTTTATTAGATCTTCTGGACCTCAGATATGAGTAAAAAGTTATAGGAAGATGCGTCCTGTGAAGATAGAGGTCAGGGAACTGACAGAATCCCGAAAGGAGATCTGTAAGAAAAGTTATTCACTTTTTAGTGAATTTTGACGGGAGTTCGTAAACACCTATATCCGATTGGGAAATAAAGCAGTAAGCAAAATGGGACTGAATGAGCCCAGATGACATCATATAGAGGCCCATGATGACGCCAAAGGAGGCCCAGACCCATGATATCAGTTCATCGAGTAAAAGGGGCTAGTGTCTAAAAAATATGTGAAATGACAAAAATACCCCTTTGTTATAAAAGAGTTAAAGAATCAGTGAAGGGTATTTTGGTCATTTGACTAAGGTTAAACAGACAAGAAAGGTTATCTGGATAGTTGACTAGGGTCAAGGAATACTCTGGTAAGGTGTAAAAAGATAATAATGCCCTTAGACTCGTTAAAGTAAATAAAGAGGAACCGAGGGTATTTTGGTAATTTGCCAAGGGATGTTTCTTGGGAATTGAGCCATCAGAGTACTTGAGCTTGATCAAAGACCCAAGATAGCATTCCAAGAGTACAAAAACGTAGCCCAAGAATTATGTGTGTTAAAGTAGCATTAAAGTAATATTTTAGTGAGTTTTCAATAAATTAAAGTTACCTGGTTGAAGTGATAATCGGGGAATTGATCAGATAAAGTTTTGGACTTATCCAGAAGCCATGAGGTGGCATGAAAGGTACCCATAAGGTGCCACATGGCATGAGCATAGAGGAAGAAGAAAAAGCTAAGGACACGTGGCACGATCTCAGCCGTTTATTCTGGGATAAGACTCTGGAATTCTCTGACAGTGCTGAGTCAGCTGGTGAGGTATCCCGAGGGCCCCACCATTGTGCCACATAAGCATGTGAGGTGTCCATGGATGATGTCATGATTGATGAGTCATTGAGGATGATGATGTCATCACGATGATGCAGGCGAAACTTCTTAAGGAAGCTGAGCGATCTAAGCCGTTCATCGTGATTCATTCTGAGCCATCCATTCCACCTCCCTCCCCCTATAAATACCCCTTCCCACCTCCCATTCAAGGCACACAACGGCCAAGAAGAAGAAGAGAGAGAGAGAGAGAAAAAGGGAAAGAAAGGAAGAAAAAGAAGGAGTTCTGGCTGAGCTAGGAGCAATCCAAGAAGCTTAGGGACTCGACAAGCTTAGGAATAAGGTAAGTAAGTTATTCTAGTCCCTGCTCTAATAAATTAGAGGATTGGTCTTATAAATTAGATAGTTAGAATAGAGAAATATCTCTCTCTATAAGGTTAGCCGTTGATAGAAAGGAAGTTAGGGGATTGTCAGGATAGGGGTATTACATCAAAATAAGCCTGAGTTAAGTGGAGTTCTGCTGGATAAGATAATAATGAAATATTATTATGCTATGTATAGGCTCTGACCTATGAAAAGATGGAACCTCAGATCAAAGGTTAAGGACTAAAGGAAGGGCTACACGCTAGGTAGTAAACTTACCTAAACTTGTATGTGTTGAATGTATGGTTGATTGTGTTATGGCTTGATTGATTGATATTAATATGTAATTGTTGAAGCTCTGTGCTATGATTACCTTGGCCAATTATATTTTATATGTTACATGGAAGCATGCACATTACATTAAGTTGACACAATTACAAGTAAACACTAATACCAATTATTGATGCATACACTGTTTAGTACCGTTTGCTACTGAGATTTTCCTAGAAATCTCACCCCTACCTTTTCCAAACATAATAGGGTACTAGTTTGGAGAAGATGAAGCTAGGAGAGTGAGGATGTGATATCCAACCTAACCCATACCCCTATTGCCCAAAAAATATTTTTTTTGGTAATAGGCTTGGCCCAGTCGCAGCTTAAAACTAATGTTTTTTTGAACTGGGCTTTAGACAACCCAACAATTTTTTTTGTTGGACTGGGCTGGACGTAGCCCAATCCGCAGAAATAGTTCATTCTCTATTTTTTTTGCCGGCGTCTCAAAATGACGCCATTTTGGGAATGATCAAAACTCACCATTTTGATCATCTAAGACCCGACTGGAAAATAGGTCGGGTTCAACAGACCCAATCCATTTTTGGTCAAAACTACTCCGTCCGACTTCCGATTTCGACATTCTTAGTGCCATTTTCTTCATTTTTTGTGCTAATATTGGAACTAGTTGACTAATTTGGATAGATTAAAGAGTATATGATGTGAATTCATCTTGAGAGATTAGATTTGGCCATAATTTATTGATCTATTTTGCTTCCTTAATCTACCCAAAAAAATCAATTGGATCTTATATTAAAGAATGGAGGGAGTGTAGAAAAATATTCACAAGCACCTTGAATTTACAAATGTAAGAATCACTAAGTAGTCAGAATTTTTGAAGATATATATTGATGATGATGATGATTACTTTTACTATTATAATTATAATATAATTATAATTTGGATTATGAGCAATTTAAATCATAGGTATTTTTAAGTAGAATACATAGAATTAATTAAAATGCATAATAAAAACCTTTATAATCATTATCTCAAGGGAGAAGATGATCAGCTAATCCCTAATACAAGAGTTAGATTCTTTCTATTAAATTAGAATCGGAAGAGGAGGCAATAATGGCAAAAAAAAAAAAGAAAAAGGAAATAACAAGTAGAATAAATAAGTGGAAAGAAAAGATTACAAATTGGATTAACCAATTTGTTGGGATTTTTAGTCCATAATCAAAACCTCAATAAATATAAATTTCACAATTAGCAAGTACATTTAAGTTTAAATTTAAAAATTGAAATTGAAAATAAGCAGTAAAACAAACTAGGGAATAAGGGCAAAAAAATTATAAGGTGGAATAATGAAGTGAAAAGAGTAAAACCAAGATTACATTAAAAATAAGCAAAGGGAATAAGAGCAAAAAAAGAAATATTAGGTAGAATAATTAAGTGGAGAAAGATGACACATGTGTTAGATAGAACTTCACCCAAGTGGGAGGGTGAATTGTTGATGAGAAATCTTTTTCTTAAAAATATAACTTGAAAGTAATTAAAGTGTAAGCTGAGAAACAATTAGGGTATCACTAGTATATATCAAGAGTGTGAGAGAAGGAATGACATAGAGATTTATATTGGTTCGATTTCACCACTTGACCTATGTTCAGTCCATAGTGATATAAATTAAATCTCCTATTTAATTTACATTATATTTAATTAGGTGGATATCCTAATTGAATGTTTTGTCAATCCACAATATATGGTCAATTATTTGATTTGACTTAGTCTCTCAAATCAAATAGTTTGGCCACTCAAGGGCGGACCCGAACCTAAGTCCAACATGTCCCACTTAAGCCTGATGGTTCAGCCATCATGCGATTAACTCTTATCTCTCTTGCTTCAATTTTGGTGCTTGTGTACTAAAAGTCCCTAAGACGGGACCAACACAGAAGGACAACCTTGATGTACCTACAAAAGGATATATATATAGCCTCGGGTGTCTTATACTCGCCCGTACACCTTGCACTTAGCTCATCTAATCCCTCTCGAGTGGAAAGAGATAATTTTGTCCTAGTTACTCAAATAGTCTTCTCATGCGCGTGGTGTCCACGTTTACTAGTCATTTGAGCAACCTATAAGGGACATGTCACAGACACCAGCACAATTGTATATTTCTAGGTAAGTCTTCCTCCTAAGCATCATTCAACCTTGACTCAATCGCTTTCCTAGCATTGACCATGCTAGGCTCATGACCAATTAGAAACTAGCTAGAGTAGATGTCACTAGGTCAAATTTTTGTGATACCACCTAAATCTTAAGGACATTATGAAAGGTTTGGTTTTCCTTCATGGGACTCACACCATGATGGAGTAGGGATCTTTCATCCATATCCCTTGTTGTAGTTCTATTGAGCACATGCAATATGAATTTCATGCTACGATGTCTATCTATGCATGTCTTTTTTGTTTTGACAACACTGTACAAACTTTAGTTTGCAAATACACTCAGCATTTAACTTAGAAACTCTTCTAACACAAATCCCATGGCGTCTTATAAGTGAAGAGCTCCTGTCTAGCTATAGACTTCATGAATCATATTCATCCATGATTCAATCTGATGCCTTATTCGGATCTTATCTCAGTATCGTTAAGGTGACATTGATGCAGTGGTTGTTCTCGACCATCACATGGTGACCACTTTCTATAATACCTTCCGTGTCCCATATAGCTTTTGGAAGATGGTTGCTCGTGTGAGTGACTTAACTTTACCTGCATGAAATGTTGGTTATTGTATACCTTGTGTCATATCCTAATTTTCCCTATCTGTGTAAGACTGATAGAGGAAAGAGGTTTGGAAAGGATTATAATGATGAAATGAGAGGAAAAGTGATTAGTAGACAAAGGAATAAAGAAGAGGGACTAAAATGAAAAGTCTAAAAGTTCTATGGTATGAAATATAAAGTAGACAAAAGCTTTGGGCCATTAAATGTAATTATGAAAAGTTGAGGGCCTAAAGTGTAATTATGAAAAGTCCAAGGGCAAAATGGTAAATATGAAAAGTTGAGCCGGAAAAAGCCCAACAATGCCCGGAATCAGTTTAGTCCCAAATTTTTTCAGTAAATAGAGAAAATTATTCTGATCAGTTTAACATAAAACAGAATTTTGATTTGAGGTCCCGAAAAATTGATATTAATTTTAGAAGTTTGGTAATTATTGTAGTATCTTCGGGGATCTCATAATAAGATAAAATTTGGTAGTAAATTCTTATAATTAATATGTGAATTTATTAAATTGACATAAGTAAAAAAAATAGTCATGTAGAATTAATTATAGAATTTACGATGAAAAAGGACACCGATAAAGGGTTTAAAGAAAATATATGTAATTTTTATCAGGACTTATGGGTTTCAGAAAATTATGAAAATTTTCAGAGAATTCATTTTATATTAGAATTAATTTATAAAAATATTAGAACCATTAAAATAGGTGTTTATCATTTATTCCAAGATCAGGCTAATTTTAAGGATATCGGAATAAGTGAAGTACATTAAGATTTGTGCCAATTAGCTATTGGACCTAAAAGAAGCACAAGATTTTGTCCTAGGCCAGCCCAATAAGTCCCAAAAGCTGTCTTGGAGCCCAAGTCCAATAATGAATAATTTATGAATTTTTTAAAAAGGAAAAAATGGATAAAGGAGAATTAGGGTTTTGCACATGTGGGTCCCACAAGCTTTACAGTTGGCACCAAGAAGAAGAAAGGAAGGTTATCCCATGTGCTAAAATGCAATAAAATAATATAAGAATTAACCTAATGATGATTAAGGTTAATTAATCCAAAAACTAACCAATCAAATTCAAGTTTAAGTTATTGTAATAATTAGGAAAAGTGAGGACATTTTGGACCCAAGGTGCCAAAGTTTTGGCTATAAATACCCCCCTTGTCTTCATAATTTCGTGTACCTAGAGTACCCTTGGGAAAACCATGCCAAAATGAAAGAACTCAAAATAAGATCAAGGAGAAGCCACCCAAGCAAGTACCAAAGGTAAGCAATCATTTTTAGTTTATTTATATGTGTTTTGGAAGGGTAAAACCTAGGTTTTAGTGGTTGGAAATTCCATTCGACCTAGAGTATACTTGCTGTCCAAATCTTAAGTTAAAGGAGGAAGAAGGAGATAAAGGTAGAACTATGTGATTAAGTCTTAGATAAGTTGGTTTAGATGATTAGTTATTGAATCAAGTTGATATTCTTGACTTTTCCATGAAAGAGACCTTTCGGTATGCACTATTCATGATAGAAGAAGAATGAATTTTAATGATCTAATGCTTCCATTGAATTTATATGATGATTTTGTGTAGGATTGGATGGGTTTTGAATCTTGGAAGTATTGGAATTAAAGTTGTAACTGTTGAAAGTCTTCTCTATTACTGTTTACATGCATGAACAGTGATTGGATTTTCATGATTTTGATGCTTCCAATGGTTTTAAAATGAAAAGTTGTGTGGGATAAAGTAGAGAAACAAGTATGGGAAGCATTGGAATAAAAAATGAGAATTTTTGGAGGAATTATATATGTTTTTCAAATCTGTCCAGAACAGTGCATGAGAGCTGGAATTTCATGATTCTAAGCTCATAAATGGATTCAAAAGGTGAAATTGTGTTGGGTAAAGTCAAGACATCAATTGATTCAAATGCCAAGTCAATTAGTAAAGATTAAGGAAAGTTAATGTAGTTAAGTAAGCTCAATGTTCAAGAGAAGTTAGATTGTAATGAATGGATGATTATGTGATGTTAGGATTTGATTGTGGACTCAAAAGAGGCAGCCACACATCAAGGAAAAGTAAGAAGGAAGAAACAAAGTTAAAGTAAAAGGAAGTAAAGCAATAAGGTAGTAAACTTATCCTAAACTTGTATATATTGATGTATACTTGGTTGTGCTATGGCTATGTTGAATTGTGTTACATATATGTATATGATTAAAGCTCTGTTCCTATAATTACTTTGGCCAATTGTATTTCATATGACACATTGAAGCATGCACATTACACAATGTTAGCACTTTCATAAGCAAGCACAAGTATTTATATTAATACATGCATTGTTTAGTACTGTTTGCTACTGAGATTTCTCCTGAAATCTCACCCCCTCCATGTAATCCCAATCCCAACAGGTTTATGAATGATGAAAGAGGATGAAGAAGCATTAAGAGGAGTTAGGATTGATTAATGTAAATGTTATATGAGGTTATGTGAAGAATTGTTATATGTAATGTTGCTATATGATCAATCTGAGTAGTGATGGTCATGATGTAATGGAAAATAGTAAATGATGAGATAAATGTATGAAATTTTATAGACATTTAGTTAACATTTCAAGCTTCATTTTGACACCAAGAATTCCTAATTTCCATGTCTGTACCAAGAGAATGAATTTTTCAAAGTCAGGGACCAGAATCTGTTTTTAGAATTTTTGACCAAATGAATAGTAATATTTAACGATTAAACTGTATTAATTGGCTAATCATTTGGTCAGGAACTTATTTTTACTTTAAACTTCAAGATGTTATCTTCTAGTATAATTTTGAACCACTTCATTTCAATTTTTCTAGAATTAATTATGATTTTTTGAAGTTCATCGCCTAATCTGGAATACCATATGAACAGTAACTCGCTAGGAGTAAAAATTCCAGATTTAGCTAATGGACTTCAAGGGTCATGTAAGTGGTTCTAAATACTACCGAATGGTCCCTAAGACGAACAAAAATAAGGATGTGACACCTTACACACCCATATGTAAGTACTTGCTCATACATAAGGGGAATGTATTTCTTTTATGCTCAAATAAAAGGAGTTCAAGACTTTATGTTCTAGACATGCCCAAAGTCTTTGCCTATTTCATTGACAAATATTTTAATATAGGTTTTGTTATGGAATCTGCTAACATTTAGTTGGCAGAAAGGTATGAACGGTTTCTTGCTTCTTAGCAATCATATCTCTCACATAGAGATAATCCATGTCTATGTATTTATAATAACACAAGGTAATAGCTAAGAAAATTGATCAAATAGACAATTAAAATTTATCTGAATGAAATATATAGGGAAAGAATAATTACTCATTATCATACTTCTATATGAATTTGTAAGAAACAGTTGCTTTGATGCCAAAGGGGGTGACACTGAAGAACTTAAGAAGAACCGCATGCTTTTCTTTAATCGAGATAAATTCAATTTTCTAGATATCACCTTAAACCTGTCATTCTAGATGGTACTATCCCACAAAGGGACCTTGAGTCATAAAGACTCTCAGATATCTAGTACTTCAGATTTATTCAACACAGATTTAGTTCGTTTCCTATACTAAACTGTATAAAAGCATCCGATTTTCCTTAAACTCTCTAGGGAATACTGTAAAAGAATCATTATAATAATCTCGAATAAATTCATATATCTACTATGATAACTTTCATTATCTTTTCCCTATAGAAGTTTAGTTCGACACACTTATAGATACTCCTTGCTGCTTTTATAGAAGGACTTTAAAACTTCTGGAAATATAGATTTTATTTACTAGAAGTGTATACAAGTGCTCAGAAATGCTTGAGGACTCAATTTTTGATTTCTTAAGCTTCTATTTTCTCGATGAACTGATGAGGGCCTTTTATAATGAGCCTTCTTTTTACAATTGACTGGCAACCGACTAAAAACTGACTACCGACACCGACAATCATACTTATTTTTAAAAGCAAATAGTAAAAAGTAAAAGTAAAAGTAAAAGTAAATGCACAATTATTACACTTCCTTTTCAAAAAGTGAAATACTTAGATTCCCTGCTTTTGTAAATGGCCGACACGGCTAGATAGGCGTCATGATGGGCTTTGCTAGTTCCTACTCCGTAGTAGCTCTATCTTCACCTTTCTTTGTATAGTACTTATATTTATGGTTGGAAAATTCTTCTAGCCTATTACAGATTCTCTTCTGTGTAAATTTATTGTTTTCCATATTGTTTTGTCTTACTTGCTCATACCATCTTTCAAATTTCTGGGTTCCATTGGCTATCTTACCAAAAGTTTATATGCACATATTTTTACTAGTATGGTATACCCATTGATGATCCTTTTCTGTCGTAATACATCTATTTAATTCTTCAAAAATTATTTTGTAGCCAAGGCTTCTTATATCAATATCAACCAATAGGACTATACCAAAATAGTGTATCCTTTGTAACAACATGTAAACACGTAGCATAGGATGTAAGATTTTCCAATCAGAACAGTAAATGTTGAAAATCATAACAGTATAATAAAATAAGAAAAGAAAATCTAATTTAAATGCAGAAGATGTAACATCCTTATTTTTGTACATCTTAGGGACCATTCGGTAGCATTTAGAACCACTTACATGACACTTGAAGTCCATTAGCTAAATCTGGAATTTTTACTCTTGGCAAGTTACTGTTCATATGGTATTCCAGATTAGGCAATGAACTTCAAAAAAACATAATTAATTCTAAAAAAATCGAAATGAAGTGGTTCAAAATTCTACTTGAAGCTAACATCTTGAAGTTTAAGGAAAAAATAAGTTCCTAACCAAATGCTTAACCAATTAATACAGTTTAATCGTTAAATATTACTATTTATTTGGTCAAAAATTCTGAAAACAGATTCTGGTCTTTGACTTTGAAAAATTCATTCTCTTTGTACAGACATCAAAATAAGGCGTTCTTGGTGTCAAAACGAAGCTTGACATGTTAGCTAAATGTTTGTAAAATTGCATACATTTATCTTGTAATGCACAGGATCATACCAGCACTAATGCACCGGATCTGATCAGAACTCCGCAGTTAAGCGTGCTTGGGCGAGAGTAGTACTAGGATGGATGACCTCCTGGGAAGTCCTCGATTAACACCACTATCATAGTTATTCTTCCAATCATCTCGAATGGGCCTCTGGGCATCAAACTCACGAATGATATCATATAAACCCCCTGCACAACTAAGATCCAATATAATCCTCATTCATAAATCAATTATCAATATCCCATATTCCAAATAGTGGATTCAAAATCAACAATCACAAGCAATAGTCTAGGGCCTCAAGCCCACTACCAGCACGTATGCCTAGCATCAAATATAAATATAATATAACATAATATCAGGATATGCAAAATAATCCCTACTATGGCAATATATAATTATTTCACACATAAATCAAGAGGAGGTGGCTATACAATTGATATAGCACCAATCAAGCCTCTGAAGTCTTCCTTGACGTCTTGGTATGACACTATCACCTGAAAAATGTTAATAACCACGGGGTGAGACAAACGTCTCAGTAACCAACAATTCTACTTATCATGCATACTAACATGTGCTCGTGAGGTGTCAAGTAGGACAGTTAATAAAAACACGAGATGAAAAATAGTACATCATCATGATATGATTAAATAGAAATATCACCCAAATTCCTCCCATCAAACCAACCGAACCGCCTTATACCCGCTGACCAAACCCATAGGCTAGTGATAACTACCATATGACTGGCCACTTAAAAAGCTAATCGGTCAAGTGTTATGGATAGGCTAAAGTCCACAGCGCATAAGACTGGACCATGGGTTCATTCCCCGTCGGTAAACTGCTGGGGGTGTCGCAGCCCCTTGGTAAACTGGTGAGGCAAGTCCCTCGGTAAACTGGTAGGACAAAAGCCAACCATCGAGCTCTAATGGAGGCTATACCACGTGGTAGAAATATAACTCCATTCTCACCAATCCCCAATGCATAATTCTCAACATATTCATAATAATCAAAATCTCAATAGCTTGATAAACAATAACTTCAATCAATACCACAATAGAATTTTTCTCAAAATAATAACTTTCTTCAAATTCCAATCTCAAGATATAATAAGTTTTTAAATATCTATTTAAACTTTCCAAATTACTTTAAGTCCCACAAGACTATTTTCAATAAAATCAGCAATCAAATTTTTCTCAATATAATCATATCATCATCAGTATATTTATATATATTAAATCACTCACAAATATCATATTAGCAAGCACAATGAGTGAAAAGTGGTTACCTCTCGCCAAAGCTAATAAAGGTACCATAAATGAGGAGCCCTGTGTTTAGTTCACAATTTACTAGTCAATCTACAACATTTGTATAAATGTGCATTGTTAATTTAACACAACATATCCTTTTAAATAAATACTCACATTTATCTTCTAACTTTATTTTATTTAAAAATTATTAATTCAATACCATAACTTAATTTCTCTATCCCAACCACACATCTATTTACCAAATTATCATTCTAATGATAATCCTATATTGTCTTAACTTCATTCTACTTATATAAATTCTCATTTAACATCAAAGTCCTCAAACAATCTAAAAACCCCAAATTTACAACTCTTAGTGCTTCATCCAAAATTTCTAATGCTCACATTTCATAATCAACCTCAAAAAGCATAATTCATAATTTCCAATCAAACTATAACTTTAATTTACTTAAATCCACCACTAAAACCTCCAATTATACAAAATCCTCAAATCTGTAAACTTATAATTAACACTAACATATTAAACCTTAAGTTTCATCACCAATCAAATTGCTAAACAAATAATCAATTTACTTACATAAGTTTAAAGTTCCCAATTTTTACATCAAATTTCTAAATCTCCCTCACAATATCTAAATCTCCATTTCAATATTAAATCACATCATTCCTAAATTTCAATAACTCATTTACACCATCAATTAACCTATAATTATTCAATTTGATCAAAATCCCCAATTTCTCCAATTCAAGGTTCCAACAAAAATACCTATTTTTAAATTACAAGCCACAATCTAAACCGATTAAATATAAATTATACCTCCAATAAACATAACCCAATGATTAAACCCAAATTAAATTAACAAAATTTTCATATTAAATCATCTCTACTCTCTAACATTTAAACCCTAACTCAACATCTTAAATAATGTAAATAGAAAAATTCTAAACCGATTAAATGCAAGTATTCACTTACCTCTACAATTTTATGGTTCTCATTTGTTAAAAAATCACACTTATTTCAAACCCTAATCCTCAAACTTACTTTCTTCCTTACATAAATTATATTTCTAAAGAGCTCTCTTAGTATAAAAAATAATTAGGAAATAACTATAGTAGTTAAAATTTTTTATGAAAACTAACCGGAGATCAAATGGATCTGATGATGAAGGGAAATGGAGCTGGAACGCTGAACAAAAATGGCGAAAGAGAAGAAACATAGCCAAGGAAAAAGAAAGAAATGAAGTATGAGGGAGACAAGGAACATATGTATTATTATAATGGTGTGGGTCCCACATCATTATAATATATATATATTTCTATTTTTTCCTTCTCTTTTATTTTTCGTTTTTCATTTTCTTTTATTTTTTTTCTTTCACCCTTTCTTGAACACAAGCTCTTCTTCTTCTTCTTTTTCTATTTTTTTTCTTCCTTCTCTCTTTCTTTTTCTTTAATTCTTTCTTCTTCTTTTTTTCCCTCTCTCTCTCTATATATATTTTATTTTTTAAATATTTACAATTGAAAATTCTTTTTTTACTCTTAAACCATATCTCAACATTGAATATTTTTTTAAATCTATTTTTTATTAATCATTAATTGTTAAGATTATCTAAAAATTTAAATAATTAAGCTCTATTTATATGAGAATATAATTTGAATAAATTCTTTACACTTACATAATTATACAGTAGTTGTCAATTACCATAAAATAACCCTGTTGAATTTAACTCAATATAAATATAAATAAATACATGTTACCTTAAATTTTAAATCCTATTTTATTATTTCTTAATTTTATAATTTTATATATGAAATAATGTATTTTGAAGTACTCTAAACTTTAAGTTACTTAATAAATTACATTCTAATGTTACCCAAATATTTAGAATTAAAATTAGGATATTACATATCTCATCATTGTAGGGAATTGCAAGACACGCAGCGGAATTAACTTTAAATTTTTTTTCATTCCCTGCCTGGATCTGCCGAATGTGTTTAAGTCAAGGAGTAAGAAGTGTTACTTTCGATATTCGAATTATGGTCACGACCTCAGTGTCCACTCATCGTGACTTGTCGTCTCTGGAGTTGTCAGTCGTGACGTCCTCGGCTTCTCGTCGCGACGGGAAGTCTCTGAAGTTTTCAGTCGCGACGTCCTCAGCTTCTAGTCACGACTAGTAGTCTCTTTTTGATTTTCTGACGTTCAGGATGCCTGTTTGGTCGCGACCTTAGTGTTTACTCGTTGCGACTTGTCATCGTACCTGGTGCTCTCTTCTCGATGGCAAGAAGTCGACAACTCAGATCGGCTTCCTCTACTGATATCCACACGAACAACGTTCTAACCACGAACGACGTGCTAGCGCTTTTTGTCCCTCTAGGGCTTACTCGAGATTCCGTCCTCACCGTCTTTATTTTGGCTGTTTCTTATCTGCAAACCTTTTGCACCCTCCTTATCACTCTCGCTCAAAAAAACCTTAGCCCCTAATGTCAAATATATAAGATGCTATCGGTGTTCTGACTGAGTTGGATTTCAGAATTAATCTTATATTAATTCTGAAATTAATACAATATCATATATTGCATAATTTGATAAGAAACTAATTAAACAAATATGGTTTATATTAAATCTGTCCCACAGATTTAATTCACCTATTTATTTAATTTAAAATAAAGATAAGACAGAATTATATTTGATTTATTCTAATAAATCAAATTTGAGATATCATATCAATTTGAATTTCAAATTCAAATAGATCATATTAATTTAAATTTCAAATTCAAAAGTGATAGAGATTTAATTTATCCTTATAAATTAAATCTTATAAATATCTCTTATATTATATATAATATATATATGAATTTATATATATATAAATATATACATCCATCCTAGATTATTCGTTGAATCTGGACATGTCTTAGATTCAATGAATCTGGACATCATAGCTCGTGTTGGACTATTTTGTGTGCGACCCTGTAGGCCCATATGAAGTTAGTAGTGGGCTAGTTACTATACTGACCCACAAGTCGTGAGCGGTCTCTAGCAAGACATCATGACTACTAAATCATATGAGGATCGATGAACGAAGTTACCTTTCATACAACCATATCACGTCCCTTTTGTCACCGACATTTTAGTCATGGATGAGGCATGGAGAACGTCATCCTCCTGTTCCTGTCCGTTACTTTCTCGATTCCTGAGTAGTCTGACTATAGAAATGGAACTACCTTTCCATCACAGTATGGCCATACATTTCTCAGACTCACTCATGAGGGGCCTAGTAATATCTCTTACGAATGTGAGGGACAAATTCCATCTTGACCATTCATATTCCTCCGCATGAAAAACCACTAAGCCCGAACATAGTCTTTATGATCACTCGGTCAAAAGTAACTTTTGACTAGGTCAAAGCTAAGCGTTTGTCATGTAGGAATCCATGATGATCTCAAGTCAAAGGGCATAGTGACATGGCTGTATATGAGAGAAGCTTATGACTTAACCCATGCAGCTCTCTTATAGCAAGTCGGTCCAACACCTTGTACTTTTACATGTGCCTATGAATTTGATTTATATCTCTATACATCTTCAAAGTCATACTGGTCTTATTTCATCTCTGCTCCCACATAGATGACCGACCAGGGATATTTAGGATAAGATCATGAGTTATCCAAGGATGGTTATCACAGTAAACATGCAAATAATATGATAACATAATTAAAAAATTCATAAATCAACAATGTTCATAATACAATGATTGGCCCCTAGGGCACAATTTTCAATAATTATTTACTATTTTCCATTACATCATGACCATCACTACTCAAATTGGTCATATAGCAATATTACATATAACAATTCTTCACATAACTTCATATAACATTTACATTAACCAATACTAACTCCTCTTCATGCTTCTTCATCCTCTTTCATCATTCATAAACCTATTGGGATTGGGATTACATGGAGGGGGTGAGATTTTTGGGGAAATCTCAGTAGCAAACAATACTAAACAATGCATGGATTAATGTAAATACTTGTGCTTGCTTGTGAAAGTGTTAACTTTGTGTAATGTTCATGCTTCAATGTATCATATAAAATACAATTGGCCAAAATAATCATAGAAACAGAGCTTCAATCATATACACATATGCAACACAAGTCAACATAGCCATAGCACAATCAAGCATACATTCAATACATACAAGTTTAGGATAAGTTTACTACCTTATTACTTTACTTCCTTTCACTTTAACTTTGTTTCTTCCTTCTTACTTTTCCTTGATGTGTAGCTGCCTCTTTTGAGTCCACAATCAAATCCTAGCATCACATAATTATCCATTCATTACAATCTAACTTCTCTTGAACATTGAGCTTACTTAACTACATTAAATTTCCTTAATCTTTACTAATTGACTTGGCATTTGAATCAATTGATTTCTTTACTTTACCCTACACAATTTCACCTTTTGAATCCATTTATGAGCTTAGAATCATGAAATTCTAGCTCCCATGCACTGTTCTGGACAGATTTGAAAAATATGTATAATTCCTCCAAAAATTCTCATTTTGATTCCAATACTTCCCATACTTGTTTCTCTACTTTATCCCACACAACTTTTCATTTTAAAACCATTGGAAGTATCAAAATCATAAAAATCCAATAACTGTTCATGCATGTGAGCAGTAACAGAGAAGACTTTAAACAGTTACAACTTTAATTCCAAAGCTTTCAAGGTTCAAAACCCATCCAATACTGCACAAAATCATCATATAAATTCAATGGAAGCATTAGATCATTAAAATTCATTCTTCTTCTATTATGAACAGTACAGACCGAAAGGTCTCTTTCATGACAAAGTCAAGAAGATCAACTTGATTCAATAACCAATAATCTAAACCAACTTATCTAAGCCTTAATCACATAGTTCTACCTTTATCTCCTTCTTCCTCCTTTAACTTAAGATTTGGACAGCAAGTATACTCTAGGTTGAATGGAATTTCCAACCACTAAAACCTAGATTTTACCCTTCCAAAACACATATAAATAAACTAAGAAGGATTGCTTACCTTAGGTACTTGATTGGGTGGCTTCTCCTTGATCTTATCTTGAGTTCTTTCTTCATTTTGGCATGGTTTCCCCAAGGGTACTCTAGGTGCACGAAATAATGAAGACAAGGGGGTATTTATAGCCAAAACTTTGGCACTTTGGGTCCATAATGTCCTCACTTTTCCTAATTGTTACAATAGCTTAATCTTGAATTTGATTGGTTAGTTTTTGGATTAATTAACCTTAATCATCATTAGGTTAATTCTTATATTATTTTATTGCATTTTAGCACATGGGATAACCTTCCTTTCTTCTTTTTGGTGCCAACTGTAAAGCTTGTGGGACCCACCATGTGCAGAATCCTAATTCTCCTTTATCCATTTTTTTTCTTTTTCAAAAATTCACAAATTGTTCATTATTGGACTTGGGCTCCAAGAAAATTTTTGGGACTTATTGGGATGACCTAGGACAAAATCTTGAGCCTTCCTTACTTCCCTTATATCCTTAAATTATCCTAGTCTTGAAATAAATGCTAGACACCTCTTTTAATGGTTCTAACATTTTTAAAAATTTATTCTAATATAAAATAAATTCCCTACAAAGTCTCATAATTTTTTGAGACCCAGAAATCCTGATAAAAATTACATAAATTTGCTTTAAACCCTTTATCGGTGTCCTTTTTTACAGTAAATTCCATAATTAATTCTACATGATTCCTTTTTTACTTCTGTCAGTTTCATAAATTCTCATATTAATTATAAGAATTTACTACTAAATTTTATCTGATTATGAGGTCCAGAAGATACTACAATAATTACCAAACTTTTGAAATTAATATCAATTTTTTGGGACCTCAAATCAAAATTCTGTATTGCGTTAAACTGATCAGAATAATTTTCTCTATTTACTGGAAAAATTTGGGACTAAACTGATTCCGGGCATTTTTAGGCATTTTTCGACTCAACTTTTCATATTTACCATTTGCCCTTGGACTTTTCATAATTACACTTAATGGCCCAAAGCTTTTGTCTACTTTACATTTTATACCATAGAACTTTTAGATTTTTCATTTTAGTCCCTCTTCTTTATTTCTTTATCTACTCATCACTTTTCCTCTCATTTCATCATCATAATCATTTTCAAATATCTTTCCTCTATCAGTCTTACACAGATAGGAAAAATTAGGATATGACAGAAGAACTAATAAAAAATCAAAGATTGATGGTTAAAATAGGAAGAGTAATAAAAGGAAAAGAAAAGTTAAAACAAAAATGTATAGCTTATAAAAGAAAACATCTGATAGAAGTAACTCAAAACGATAAAAGCAACATATGTCAAACAAATTTGAAAACATAATGCATATATGGGAAAACTCTTGCAAAATTTTATGACAATAAGGGACTAAAAGAAAATATCTATGTGATTAATTTCATATAATTGCTCAATTATATGAAATTAAATTAAGTTGCTATCTATGTCATTAATTTTGGGGATATACTAAATCTAAATCTTGAACACAATAGATCTAATACACGTAGTACTATCAGACAATATTTGATGGTACTAAAGTTACGGTACCTTATTAATAATTTTATATGGTAAACTACGTGTATATCTTGAACACTAATAACAAATTAATTTAATTTAATTATTTGGTAATTTCTGGGTACTAAGTTGCTCTCTACTAACCCCATAAAAATCTGGAACCATCAACCAAAATAATTGATCATATAAGTAGACCCTCTATTTATTTGAAATTAGTGTTTAAATAAACTACAAGAGTGTATGTATAATTGATCATGATGTATGTAAAAGAGCAATATCAAGAAATAGGAAAAGTTTTACAAATTCAGTAAATTTAAAAGGAAAAAATGTACAAGAATTAAATACATAAAATATAGAAGAAATAATGACTCATGAAGAAACTAATATAATTGATATTTTCGAAGAAATACCTTTAGCCGAACAAACTCCATTTAATCTAATTATGCAAAATATAGAAGAATCTTCAACAACAAGACAAAATAATCAAGCTCAGTCTACCCAAGAACCACAAATAAGATTTCAAACCTCTATAGTCCCAGAAGCTTATAATTTAGAAAATCAAGGAGAAAATTTAACTTTTCTAGGATATGAAGATTTAAGATTATTAAAAGATCTACAAAAAAAATGGACAAGGAAATATAATAATAGATACTAATTATTATACTAGAAGAGAAAATAGAAGAACAACTCAGTTTACACCTTTAGAAGATTTAGAACATTTAAACCCAAGATTTTTTAAACATATAAATAAAAATAGAATATAGTTAAATTTAGATTGTATAAAAACTAAAGAAGAAGTTCTACAAGAATGGATAAGGAATATGTTAATAATGTTATTACTAAGAGAACTAGAAATATCAACTATACCCCTAGTAATAGAAACAACATTTGCAGAAATTATATGGTCTCTCACTAGAAAAATGAGCATCAATAAGAGAAGTAGAAAATATTGAACTTAATAATAGAAAACAATATTATGTAGATTTATTACAAAATTATGCAGACGAAATAAGAAGAGAATTTATAGGAGAAAATTCAACACCCGAAGAACAAACAAAACAAATAAATTCTAAATTAGCATTAATAGAAATAAAATTATGCTTTTTAGATCCAATTTTATAAATTAGTATATATGTGAATATAATAAATATTATTATGATACAAATCTAACAGAACAAGAAAAACTAATATATAATCAATTTTTTATCTAAAATTACCACCAATAATTTCAACAGCAATTCTAACAGCCTATACTACGAATCTAAGAGTTTGATCATAGTAAATATAACGAATTAGATAATCTAGTATGAAGAATGAGTTATTTATATACTTACCTAAAATATCAATGTACAGAAGCAACTGGATCATCTATATTAATAAAAAAAAAAATAGTTCTAAGATGTTCAGATATTGACTATCCTCATTAGTGGGGTTGTCAAAGATAAATTGGAAGAAATAATTATTATAAAAAAGAAAAGAGATTTTAAAAGAAATAAAAAATATAAAAGTATAAATATCCAAAATTTAAAAATATAGATTTTAGAAGAGCAAAGAGAAACTAAAATTAGGAAGATTTTTTAGAAAAAGAAATTTTAAACCAAAATACCCAAAAAAATTCTATTAAACGTAGATGTTATAATTGTGAAAAGATCGGATATAAAATGATAAATTATAAAGAACCTAAGAAAAGACAAGTATAATTAGTTGAAAAAATTCTATAAGAAAATGAAGAATTACAATTAATAGAAGAGCCTTTAACATCAGGAGATGAAATAAAGGATTTGGGACATCAAGCATATATTTTAGAAATTAATTCTGAAGAAGAAATTGAATCTAATCAAAGTACTACTGAATCAAAAGAATATGAAAATGAAACCTATAATCCATTAAAATTTTCAAATCTAACAATAAATATGCTAAATATTGAAATAGACGAAGAAAGTAACTAAGAAGAATATGAAAGAGTAGTATAAGGAGAGGAAGGAATATCAAATTATAGAATAGTATTTAATTCATAACAGTATACTAAAATACAAAATGAAAATCTAGATTTAAATGTTGAAGAATTAATAGAAAAACTAAGGATTAATAACAAAGATAAGAAGGGTAATAAATGGTAAAGAAAAGTTAAAAAAAATGTATAGCATATAAAAGAAAACATCCAATAGAAGCAACTCAATCAAAAGGGACAAATAAGATCCCTTTAATCCCAAAGGAATTAATAGAAGAAGAAATAAGATATATGGAATTCAGAAGTGAAATTACTGATATTTATATACTAGGAATACAAATCTGAGTATAATGATATTTTATAGAAAATATAAATAGCCCCATAGATTTAATTATAACAGATGAAAAATAATAAGTTTAGTACAATAAAGTATTTTAAGAATAGTCCAAGAAAATTTAATATACCAAAAATTAAAGTTTACTCTAAATACAAACTTTACTATAAGTATATCAGATCAACATATAAAGATAACTTTAACAATATATCATAATCCTAAAATAAGACCACGAAGTAAAGTTATAAGTATATCAGTAATGATAGGATTTGTATTTAGTAATGAACACAAAATTTATCAGAAGAATAAAGGAAGATTTACAATAAATCGAAACTTTATGCCAATAATTAGGGAAATAAAACAAGAACCAGCAAATATACAAATACTAGAAATTCTAAAATAGAACTAGATACAACCCAATAAATTTGAGAAACTAGTGATAGAAATATAAACTATCAAAATTAACTTGGAAGAAGATCTATCAATATAGAAAGAAGAATTTTCAAATTAATATAGAAACACCTATATAGAGAAGTTATTCTTTATGGGAAATTAGAGAATGAAATCTATTAGCAGAAAGAGCTATACAAAGAAGTAATTTAGTTCAATTAAGGAATAATACTCCCGAAATAAATTTAACTCAAAGAAGAAATAACAAATATCTTATACAACTAGAATTGAAATATTTAGGAGAATGGAAACCAATAAATGCTAAATAAAAAGTCAATTTGAAAAAATATTTATAAAACAAGAAATAGTAGAAAATTATTTAAATATGTAACATGAAGAAGTAGCGGCAACAATAACAATAAGATTTAATAAAAGAGACGAATTAAGAATAAAAGTATATGTAGACATGGAAGAAAAATTAGAAATTTGCATAGTATTTGGAAATGATTTCTTAGAAGCTGTAAAACCATATAAATTGCAAGAGGAAATATTATTAATTACTATAGAAAATACAGTAGTAATTCTCAAAACAATTATTCAATTATGAGTGAATATCATTTTATTTTAGTAAAATTAATTTATGAGAAATATGAAACTAATATATTGGTTTCATATTAGTTTCTAAGATAAAACAACCATTCTAACATAAAATATTTAAACACCAATGCAAACTAATATATTTCTTTATTTATTGGTGAAAACCTTGTAACCATGCTATGTTTATTACATATTACACTACAAAAAAAATTGAGACCTACAGCAATTAGTTTGTAGCGGTTCCTAATAACCGCTACAAATGTGTGACTTTGTAACAGTTTAGAGCTAAACTACTAGAATGTTTTAGAAATTTGATCATAAATAGTGCTTTCAAAAACCTTTGTAGTAGTTATAACTGCTACAAAAATGCGCCTTCTAGAGCGAACGTGGTGACGTATTTGCAGCTATAATTTTCTAGCGGTTTACATTGTCAAACCGCAAGAAGTATTCACGAGAGTAAGTGCTGAATTTGTAGCAGTTTCTTTGTGGGTTAAAGGCACAAAATGCTAAAGGTCGTCATATTTTACAGTGTAAGTACCCAATGGATTGATGCAATTTGACACGTGTCTGTGACCGTTGGTGTTTTATAGCAGTTTATCAGATAACCACTACAAAAAATGCAGTTTCCAAGCCTACATATACGCCCCACAGCCCTCATTTTCAATTTTTCTGTTGAGCAGTGAAGCCTACCAAATTGTGATCATAAATCATAATTGGTATACATATCCATATCTTAGTCCACTTTTTAGAGGTACGAATAGAAATTTTTTTTATTTAGTTTATTTATGAATTATTTATTTAGAAACTTAAGCTATTTATTTAATTTACTTATATTTTTATTAGAATTTTTTTATTTTGAGTTAATATATCTATTTATTTTGTAAAGTTTATATCGTTATGTGGATTAAAAATACCTCTTAAATTAGGAATGTTTTTAATATTTTGGTTAGTTAATTTTATGTTTTAATTAGGAATGGCTTTTAATATTTCAATTCAATTTAATTTATTTTGATTTGTGGATTATGAATTTTTTAATAAATTGTTCTTATTTATATTTTGATTATTTGATTTAGGAATTAGTTAATATAACTAGTTTTATTAATTAGTAAAGTGAATTAGGAATTTTTTTATTTAGATTTAATAAAATCTTTGCATTATACATTTGTAATTTTATTTAATATTTTATTATGTAATTTTTTTTTTATTTTGAATTTATAGAATCTTGCGTTGTATTTGTCACTTTTGACATGGGTGATGCTGACATCACTGCTTACGACAGCAAACCTTTCCAACCGACGAATTTTGAAAACTTGTTCTCTCTAGGTGATGATAATTTAGCAATTATCATGTATGTGTCCTCTTCATCCCATATTTATTTATAATTGTAATTATTAAATTAATTAAATATCCATTTACTTAAATTTTTAATTTCATTAAATTATAATTTGATTATAAATAAACCTAAGAATAATTTGTTATTATACATCTTTTTTTAGGTAGGTGATGATGACAATAAATGACTTTTATAACCCTTTCAATGATTAATGTAATGATTTCTTCTTGTAAAAAAATAATTACAGATGAAAAGTAAATGTTTTTTAAAAAGTAAAGGATCACAAATTTGTAGCGGTTTGTATAATGGCTACAAATTTCAGCAGAGAGCAAACCGCAACAAAAATTATAAAACCGCTATAAAAATACGCCTGAATTCTACAAATACCCCCTTCTCCCATTCTTACTTTGCGCGTTTTTCTTTTTCATGTGTTTCCTCTATTTCCTCTGCATTTTCTTTTGTTTTTAATCTTTATTTAGTTCTTTGTTCACATGGTGGTAATATCACTTCAATTTATAAGTTTATTTTTGTTTTAAATTTGTATACTTATTTTATTAACATATATTTATTATTTTCAAGTCCTTCTTACACAAATTGGTAGATCTATTAATCAATTCTATATCCTATTTTTTCCACTTTCCAACTCTCTTCTACACTTTTTTTCATTTACTTCCATAACTTTCTACCTATCAAATATTAATTTGTGCACTTTCTATATCATAAGTATTTCTTATCAAATAAAACATATCAAATTATACAACATAGTACAGCTAAACAATATACTCAATTATCATAATAAAATTTTAACCTATCAAATTTAATAAATTATCTATTAATCTACAAATATACATATATACATACATAGTATTAAAAATTTATATATTTATATATAATTATAATCACCATAAAACACATGGAATATTTAATTTTTTACCAAGGGTGCAACATTTGTAGGGTTCCAAACCGCTACAAACGTTCAACGTGGGAAAAATTGTACTTTTTTAAACCTTTTTTCAGCATGGCCCCAAAGTTTGTATCCGTTCTAAGACCGCTACAAATTTTGGTACCAAGGTGAAATTTTATGTTTCCTACCTAAATTTTTCATTCCCGATCAGCAATGTTTTCCTTTTTTGCCAACCAGTAATGACATTATAGCAATTCAATAACCACTACAAAAGTTTGCCATTATTTTGTTATACACGTTTATAGCAGTTTACACGACTGCTAATAAGTTCTGTAAACTGCTATAAATGTTTGTAGCGTTTTGACTGTCATGAGCAGCGGTTTATCCAAACGGCTATAAAACTGTTTTTAGCACCTATTTTTGTAGCGGTTAGATAAATCGTTAAAAATCATTATTACAGTGGTTATAACTTCTACAAAGTCAAAAAAACTAACGACTGCAAAATACCTTTTTTTGTAGTAAGGATATATTTGTCAATTTATAATAAGCTCCCCTCCCCTCCTAAACCAAACAAGAAACATATCATCCCTTCCCCTACTTACCTCCCTTACCCTTCCCTACCCTCCCTTCCCCTCCCCTCTGTTGAGCTATACAAAGCCTAAATGGCGAGTCAGGGTTCATGTTTTGCTAACATGCTATGATGTGGTTTGCGCTAATCAACACTATTGAACCTACGGGCTAGGATGGATCATCCAGTAGGTTGGGAGGTAACTCATTTTACTTTTTTATTTAAATATTGATTTCTTAATTCCTACTTCCCAATTATATTTTTCCTTTTTTACTTTTCACTTTTATTTATGGAAAAATGATAGAAAAATACTCTGGAATATGACAAAACTTAATTTGAGACTCTAAAATTTTCAAATGAAAGAAAAGGAAGAGGACCCATTTTGTCATTTTGAAATTATGTGTGAGATGACCCAAATGCTATAAACTTTACTTTCGTATATTTTAGGGACCATTCAATAGTATTTAGAACCGCTTATATGATCATTCAAGTTCAAATTCAAAATTTGGAAATTTCCTACTCATGGGTACTGTTCTTGTGGTATTTCTAGATTAAGTAATGAACTTCAAACAATCATAATTAATTCTAAAAAAAATTAAAATGTAGTAGTTCAAAAGGCTACACGAAGCTAACATATTGAACTTTGAGAGTAAAATAAGTCTAAAACCAAATACTCAGCCAATCAGTACAGTATTGGTGTCAAATATCACTGTTCATTTGGTCAAAAATTCTGAAAATAGTTTTTGGTCCCCAATTTTGAAAACTTTGTTCTCTTTGTATAGACATCAAAATAAAGCATTCTTAGTGTCAAAATGAAGCTTGACATGTTAAATAAATGCTGGTAAAATTTTGTATATTTATTCTATTATTTACTATTTTTTATTACATCATAAATATAACTACCTTACTATAAGTTACTATTCATAGTGACAAATTGTAACAAATAACTTTACTAACATACACATACATGTAAATTATGTTATCTATCTACTAAATTTTCTTCATGCATCTTCATCTTCCTCTATCTTTGATAACCTGCTGGTGTTGGGATGACATGGAGGGGGTGAGATTTCTAGGAAAATCTCAGTAGCAAACAAGAACCATACAATATGTATGCAACTACATGCTTGATGTTATTATGTGTACACTTAATGATTATACTTGCATAATGATAACTTGCATGCTTCCATGTCCCTTAACTATAACATATGGCCATAGCATAAAAAGAAGCAAAGCATCACTTAATCATACATGCTTCACATCATTAAAGCAAGTAAACATCACACAAAGCATTCAAGCAAATAAGCATATAAGTAGGTAAGTTCACTACCTCTATTCTTTGCTTTTCCTTTCTCACTTTTCCTTGATGTGTTGCTGCCTTCTTTGAGCACACAAGTCTAAACATTGCATAATAATTCATTTATCATAACCAAATTATCTAACATTCATGAATATTAAACTCAATTAACCACTTAACCCTAACTTTCTTTATTTGTGGTTAATTGCCTTATCCTTTGAATTAATTTATGTCTTAACTTTACCCTATACAATTTTGCCTTTTGAATCCATTTATGAGCTTAGAATTACAAAATTCCAACTCCTACATACCCTGCTGGACAGAACCAAAAGAAGGGTACAATTTTTCTTAAAATTTCTCATTTTGATTCCAATGCTTCCAATACTTGTTTCTCTACTTTATCACACACAATTTTTTATTTTAAAACTATTGGAAGCATCAAAATCATAAAATTCACATCACTGTTCATGCATATGAATAGTAGCAGAGAGGGTTTTAAAATTATATTTTTCAATTCCAATGCTTCCAAAGTTCCAATCTTATTCAATCCTACATAAAATCATCATTTGAATTCAATGGAAACATTAGATCATTAAAATTCATTCTTCTTAGTCCTATACAGAGGTGGTAGAATGGTCCTCATGATAGGCAAAGTCAAAATTACATATTAATTCCATAACCAATCATCCAATCTAACTTATCTAAGTGTCATTTACATACTTCTAACTTCATTTAACTCTTCCTTCAATATGGAACAATTTTGGGCAGCAAGCATAGTCCAAGGAAAACCCAACTTCTAACCATTAAAACCTAGGTTTTATCCTTCTAAAACACTTATAAATAAACTATGAAGGATTGCTTACCTTAGGTACTTGCTTGGGTGACTTCTCCTTGATCTTATTTTGAGTTCTCTCTTCATTTTGGCATAGTTTTCCCAAGGGTCCTCTAGGTTCATGAACTTATGAAGGAGGAAGGGGGTATTTATAGTGAAATTTCAAGGCTCCTTGGATTAATCTACCCCTCATTCAACAAATTATTACAATGCCTTAATCTTGAATCTCATTGATTACTTAATTCCTTAATTACCATTAACTTAATTCTTACATTATTTTAATATAAATTAGCACATGGGATAATGCTTTCTTCATGCTCTTGGTGCCATGTGGTGGATATGTGGGTCCCACAAGGATACGTCACATGCCACCTTGCATTCTCTTAGATTTTCTTGAATTCCTTTCTTTTAAAAATTTATAAAATATCCTAAATCCAACTTGTGCTCCAAGAAAATATCTTGGGCTGCTTGGGCTTCCATGGTGACACCATATTGAGCTTGAATTGGATCCAACCCATTATTTGGCACACATCCCAAGGTATTTCTTTTACTGGGTATCCTAAATCACCTTGATTTAAGATATAAATTCCAGACACCTCTTTTAATAGTTTTGATATTTTTAGAAATTTATTCTAATATAAAATTAATTTTAGGATCAAAACATTTCCAGACAATTTTGGGTATTTTCTGGCTTAACTTTCTATAAGTACCATTTTGTCTCTAAATTTGGCAAAATTGCACTTTAGTGCCTGAAATTGTCAAATTCCATTTTAGTCCCTTTCGACCAAATTTGAAATTTCAATTTGGTCCTTGAAATCTCAAAATTCCATTTAGGTCCTTAAACTTTTCACTATTTACAATTTAGTCCCTGGACTTTTACTATTTACAGTTTAGTCTCTAGACTTTTACTATTTGTAGTTTAGTCCCTTTGGTTTTATTACTTTATACCTTCTTTCTTTCTTTGACTTAAATCTTATCTAATCATTATCTTTTCTTCTTATTATCATCTCAATCCCTTCATAACATTTTTTCTCTTAGTCTTATACAAATAGGGAAAATTTAGGATGTTACAAATGCCCTCCTACAATAGAAAAGAAAAACACACATGCAACCATCCATAAGACGTGTTGGCATGAGAAGGACAATGAAGAAAGGCAGAGAGCACCTTTAGAGCTTGGAAGGAGGTTGAAGTAAGAAAGGTAAGTAATTTCTCACACCACAATTTTCCTATATTCATCCTCTACCATGATCATGGTTTTTTGTTATTCATTTTGATGGATAGTGCTTGTGGTTATAGTAAGCTTAGCGTCCGGACTCTTGAAAGAGAGAAGGAGGTATAAGCAATCAAGTTAAGTAATTTCTTACACTAAAATCTTCCTCTCTTTATCCCTTACCATGTTCATACATATTGTTAAGATTTTATTTGATCAAGGTTAAACAGTAAAGTGTGTTAACAAGCAACTTCGAAGCATGTGTAGTTACATCATTCCTTAATGACAGTTAAGTTTCTTTTTTTCTTTGTTTGAGCTGAAGCATTTATCCATAGGGGTTTGTTGATGTCTGGTAAGGTTTACACTAATTAGTGTTATGAAATGAAGAATTGTTTTAGGGGAAATTTAAACAAGACATTGACTGATTGCAAGAGAGTCAAGCTTGAGGTTGGATAGGACAATAATGATAGGATGGAAATTATAATTAATACCTAATGTGAAAATGTGAATTGTAATATCCCAATTTTCAGGCCTAGAGACTCAGAAAGTAGACTAAAAAGATAGGCTACCAGACCCCTTTGAGCAGAAGTACCAGAAACATACAGAGGATTTTTAGGGACTAAACTGCAAATAAGTGAAAGTACAGGGACTTGTATGTAAATAGTGAAAGTCCCTAGGGGTATAATGGTTATTTAGAAAAAGAAAGGGACTAAAGTGAAAAGTTTAAAAGTTCCATGGTAAAAAATAAAAGTAGACACAAGTTGTGGGCCATTAAAGGTAATTCTGAAAAATTAAGGGACTTAATTGAAAAGAAGAAAAGTTTCCAAGGATAAAATGGTAATTATAGAAAGTTGAGACGGAAGTGGCTTAGAACTGCCCGGAAGCATTTTAGTCCCAAATTTCATCAGTAGATAGAGGAAATGATGCTGCTAATCTGGCTTAATATAGAAATTTTATCAGAGTTTCAGATAGCTAAAATTTATCTGATAGACAGAAAGTTATCTGAAACTTTTATCAGATCTCATGGACCTCAGATCTGAGTGAAAAGTTACAGGAATGTGCGTCCTGTGAAGCTGGAGGTGAAGGAACTGACAGAATCCCTAAAGGAGTAATGTAGAAAAAGTTATTCACTTTCTAGTGAATTTAGATGGGAGTTTGTGAACGCCCGATATCCGATTGAGAAATTAATCGGTAAGCAAAATAGGACTGAATGAGCCCAGATGGCGTCACACAGAGGCCCATAATGACATCAAGGGATGCCCAGGACCATGATATCAGTTCAACGGTAAAAAGGGCTAGTGTCCGAAAAAGGTGCAAAATGACGAAAATACCCCTGTGTTATAAAATAAGTAAAGAATGAGTAAAGGGTATTTTGGTCATTTAACTAAGGTTAGACAGTCAAGAAAGGTTATCTGGATAGTTGACCAGGGTCAGGGAATACTCTGGTAAAGTGTGAAAAGACAATAATATCCCTAGACTCATTAAAGTAAATAAAGAGGAACCAAGGGCATTTTGGTAATTTACCAAGGGATGGTTCTTGGGAATTGAGCCATCAGAGTACTTGAGTTTGATCAGAGACCCAAGATGACATTCCAAGAGCCCAAAAACGTGGCCCAAGAGTTATGTGAGTTAAAGTGGCATTAAAATAATATTTTAGTGAGTTTTCAATAAAGTAAAGTTATCCGGTCGAAGTGATAACCGGGGAATTGATCAGATAAAGCTTTGGACTTATCTGGAAGCCATGAGGTGTCATGAAAGGTGTCCTCATGGGACCCATCAAGATGCCACATGGAACTAATCTAGAGGAAGAAGAAAAAGCTACGGACACGTGGGACGATCTCAACCGTTCATTCCGGGATAAGACTCGAAATTCTCTGGAAGCGTTGAGTCAGCTGGTGAGGTGTCCTGAGGGCCCCACCTTTGCGCCACCTATGCATGTGAGGTTTCCATGGATGATGTCATTTTGATGAGTCATCTAGGATAATGATGTCATCATGATGATGCAGGCGAAGCTTCTTGAGGAAGCTAAGCGATCTGAGCCGTTCATCGTGATTCAATCTGGACCATCCATTCCACCTCTCTCCACCTATAAATAGCCCTCCCCCTCACTTCATTCCACACACCACGGCTAAAGCAAGAAGAGGAGAGGAAAGAAGAGAGAGAGAGAAAGAAAGAAAGAAAGAAGGAAAGAAAGAGAAAGAAGGAGTTCTGGGGAAGCAAGGAGCAATCCAAGGAACTTAGGGACTCGACAAGCTTAGGAATAAAGTAAGTTATTCTAGTTCCTGCTCTAATAAATTAGAGGATTGTTCTTATAAATTAGATAGTTATAATAGAGAAATATCTCTCTCTATAAGGTTAGCCGTGGAAAGAAAGAAAGCTAGGGGATTGTCAGAATAGGGGTATTATCTCAAGATAAGCTTGTGTTAAGTGGAGTTATGCTGGATAAGATCATAATAAAATATTATTATGCTACGTATAGGCTCTGACCTATGAAAAGGTGGAACCTCAGATCAAAGGTTAAGGACTAAAGAAAGGGCTACATGCCAGGTTATAAACTTACCCATTCTTGTATGCTTGATGTATATGCTTGTGTGTTAATATGATTATGATATGTGATGATGATGATATATGCTCTGCCCTTTATGTGTTTATGATTATGCATAGTAGTGAGAGGCATGGAGCATGATAGTATGCAAATGGAAGCTAAAGGAAGATAAAGGAAACACATGTCATGCACTTGCATTTGTCTTGTATACATTGAATGGTACTGTTTACTACTGAGATTTCTCCCGAAATCTCACCCCTATCTTTTCCAAACATAATAGGGTACTGGTTTGGAGAGGATGAAGCTAGGAAAGTGAGAATGTGATATTTTGGTATCAAAGCAAGAGGTTATGGCATAGACCAGAAAGGGCTCTGGCTCAGAGCATAAGATTCTGGCACAGAACAGAAGGTTCTAGCTCAGTGATGCTCTGGTTTAGTTACTGACCCCTTAAACAAGTTAGAAATTTGAACGGTTCTCTCCCTAGAGTACAATATAGGGATGGTGTTCATTACTTAGAGAAAGATTCAGATAAGAGACAGTGACTCCCAGATATATAAAACTATATCCCAAGCTTTACAGTCTTACGAAGGATATGATTACGATAGAGTAGTCTTAGTCAGCCGTTACCACCGAGGTCCCGTGTTCCTTAACACGATATGGCTGGACTAAGCATGGTAACGTCTGAGAAACAGTTTCCTCTATTGGTAGAGACAGAAGCTGACTAGTTCAAGGTCAGGAAAGCTGCAAGAGTAGCTCGAGGTATCATTCTGTGACCAAACGCTACAGTGAGGATGATGAGATGTCCAAGTTCTGACGTGAAGGCATGCAGGTCAGGACTAGCTACTACAGAGAAGTGAGGTTGTGATGAGTCAAGTCACAGGTCACGACTAGTATGCATAAAGGAGTCCAGGTCGCGACTAAAGGACACAGAGATGTCAGGTCGTGACGAGTAGAGTGAGATGGTCGTGACTAAAAGTCATAAAGCATGTGAGTCGCGACTAGCCAATACTCAGGTCGCGACTAGGATGTACAGAGACCTAACGATGAGAATGAAGGTACCAATCTCGCTGAAATCCATCGGCTAGAGGATTGGTATAACACAGGATTAAGCCAGACAGTGTAAAGTACTGAGATATGAAAGATCGATTTAAGACGATATTTAAAAGTAGATCCTCCATGTGATAACTAGGAGTAGATCTATATTACAAAGGTTTTATTCAGCTGGTCTGAATAGAAGACCTAAAATTTAGATTGAGACTTGCCTAGGAATGATCCTAGCAAATGGCATAAGGCTAGAGACGTGATGGTTAATAGATAAAGAGCTAATGTTCCCTAAGTAGAGGGATTCTATCATAGAGAAGTAGTAGACCTAGGGTAGAGTACCCTAGAGAACATAAGTGATAGTAAGAGATGATGAATGAGATCCATGCGACTCAAGTTCACTAGGATCAAGAGAAAGATCAATAAGGAACCACAGTTCGATCAAGAATAGACTGGGAATGATAGATAGATAAAAGAAGTTAAGAGATAATAGAGAGGTAGCCACAGTTAAAAGATAAAGTGACTCCCCTATATAAGATAGAGTAATAAAGGGTTGAGTCTATACCCTGGTAAGAGGTTAGCGTGGCAGCCTAAGTGAGATAGATAGATGTTTCAGGTTCCTGAATAAATGATCAGGATCTGACAGATAATGTGATAAAGGAAATAATGTGTGATGGATGGTTGAGCAAATTATGATGATGATATGGCTTATGTTGCCATAAGTTATGATGAATAGTTGCATCTCCTTGCAATTGCCATGTGATGACATGCATGTTAGAGTATTCTATGATGAATGAACACTCCCTTTTGTAGTACATGCAAGGTAGAGTATATATGAGATGAGGAAGTTATGAGAAAGTTATGTTGCTTCCATGCCATTGTCATGCAATACGGAATGTATTGAGGATGGAGATAGTCTCAATGAGTGGGATAGTCTATTGCAGTATGACTAGGGGTTACTCAGGTATTTCTATAGGCTTGTGAATGCAGTAATTGGGGCTATTTCTATTGAAAGAAATGGTATACAGAAAGAGCAGCAGATAACAGTAAAGAGATTGTTTTCAGATCACTCTTCAAATAAGAGTTAGAACTGAAACAAATAGCTCTCAGATAGAGCTAGATTCAGATGAGTACAGATCACTCTTCAGATAAGAGTTGGATCTGATATAGATTGCTCGCAGTTAGAGCATAGTTCAAATGGCTCGCAGTTAGAGCATAGATTGAAATGAGAGGTTATGATGAGGCCATAGCAATAGAATGCAATGGCGGGTGGTTAGACCATGATTGCACAAGGCATGGTAAGCCATAGTAAAGTAAGAAAGATGAGAAGGAACTCCTGAGTAGGAGAGGAAATAAGTAAAGTCTTGGTAAATAATATGGGCTACCGAACATAATATTTTTAAAAAAAATTATTTATGGAGTTATCAACAAGTGGAAGCAGTTAACCTTATAACTTGGTCTGTTGGATTAAGATCTTCGAGAGATAATACAGTATAACAGAATCGCAGTTAGATTCTGGAGGGTCACAGTTAGATCCTAGCATAGCTCTAGGGTCGTAGTTAGATCCTGAAGGATTGCAGTTAGATCCTAATAGCTTCAGAGTCACAGTTAGATTCTGAAGAGGCTAACGGTTGATCGCAGTTAGATCCTGAGGTAGCAGTTAGACCTAGCCTAAGGAAAGTAATGAGCAATAAAGATATGAGTACAAAGTAGTATCTCTCTGGGAAGATGAATGCCAAAGATGAAGTTAAGGTAAGGAAGCTTTACTAGTTGATAAACTCATCCAGAAAAATTATTTATAATGGTTTTCCTCTGATAGCCTCTATTATATATAGACTGAACTTAGTTTTCCCTTAAATGAAGATGGAGTCCAAGTTAAAATCTAAGTAATGATATTCAAAGTTTTGTAGAAGTATGCCTGAGAAACAGAGAAGTATGATCAGAAAGATCCTCCAGATAAGGATAAAGAGATTAAAAGGCCAGAGAGACCTAGAGAAGAGGGTCTAAGGCAAAGCAAAGATAGAACGCAGTTCTATGAGAAAAAGAATGCTAGGGCCTAAAGCTATACAGAGAGTAACCTAGCCCTAACCCATTAGCACGAAAGGTGCTAAGGCAAGAGTAGCCTAATGATAGGTAAGCCCTAAGAAGGGATAAGAAAGAATGGAAATACCACAAAGTTTTGGCATAGATGCATAAAGTTATGTAAGAGGATGAAAAAAGTTAAGAAAAGTTAAAGAAGCTATTAGAATCATAATCTAAATTATGATTTTGTATCAAGAGAAAGAAAGGCCAAAAGAACAATATTTCTCAAGAGATTAACAAAGTTTAAGAGGAATGATGTAGACCCCAGAATTACATCAGAATTCTGAAGGGTAAGATATGAAAGAAATAGACACTACTCAAGTTGTCCATAAGCATAAGCTGATAAATAGATGATAGAAGATTAATAAGAGCACTCAGCCAAATGTCAAGATAATTTGGCTAAAGTATTGATTAAATTTCGAGGATAAAATTTATTTTAAGGAGGTAGAAATGTAATATCCCAATTTTTAGGCCCAAAGACTCAGAAAGTAGCCTGGAAAAGATAGGCTACCAGACCCTTTTAAACAGAAGTCCCAGAAACATACAGAGGGTTTTTAGGGACTAAACTGCAAATAAGTGAAAGTACAGGGACTTGTATGTAAATAGTGAAAGTCCCTAGGGGTATAATGGTCATTTAGAAAAAGAAAGGGACTAAAGTAAAAAGTTTAAAAGTTCCATGGTAAGAAATAAAGGTAGACACAAGTTGTGGGCTATTAAAGGTAATTATGAAAAGTTAAGGGACTTAATTGAAAAGAAGAAAAGTTTCCAGAGGCAAAATGGTAATTATAGAAAGTTGAGCTGGAAGTGGCTTAGAACTGCCCGGAAGTATTTTAGTCCCAAATTTCATCAGTAGATAGAGGAAATGATGCTGGTTAATCTAGCTTAATATAGAAATTTTATCAGAGTTTCAGATAGCTAAAATTTATCTGATAGTCAGAAAGTTATCTGAAATTTTTATCAGATCTCCTGGACCGCAGATATGAGTGAAAAGTTACAGGAATGTGCGTCCTGTGAAGCCGGAGGTCAAGGAACTGATAGAATCCCTAAAGGAGTTCTGTAGAAAAAATTATTCACTTTTTAGTAAATTTAGACGGGAGTTCGTGAACGCCCGATATCCGATTGAGAAATTAATCGGTAAGCAAGATGGGACTGAATGAGCCCAGATGGCGTTACACAGAGGCCCATAATGACACCAAGGGAGGCCCAGGACCATGATATCAGTTCAGCGGTAAAAGGGGCTAGTGTCCGAAAAAGGTGCTAAATGACGAAAAATACCCTTATGTTATAAAATAAGTAAAGAATGAGTAAAGGGTATTTTGGTCATTTGACTAAGGTTAGACAGTCAAGAAAGGTTATCTGGATAGTTGACCAGGGTCAGGGAATACTCTGGTAAGGTGTGAAAAGACAATAATGCCCCTAGACTCATTAAAGTAAATAAAGAGGAACCAAGGGCATTTTGGTAATTTACCAAGGGATGGTTCTTGGGAATTGAGCCATCAGAGTACTTGAGTTTGATCAGAGACCCAAGATGACATTCCAAGAGCCCAAAAACGTGGCCCAAGAGTTATGTGAGTTAAAGTGGCATTAAAATAATATTTTAGTGAGTTTTCAATAAAGTAAAGTTACCCGGTCGAAGTGATAACTGGGGAATTGATCAGATAAAGCTTTGGACTTATCTGGAAGCCATGAGGTGGCCCTAAAGGTTTCCTCATGGGAACCATCAAGACGCCACATGGCACTAATCTAGAGGAAAAAGAAAAAGCTACGGACACGTGGCGCGATCTCAGTCATTCATTCCGGGATAAGACTCTGGAATTCTCTGGAAGCGCTGAGTCATCTGGTGAGGTATCCCGAGGGCCCCACCAAGATGCCACCTAAGCATGTGAGGTGTCCATGGATGATGTCATTTTGATGAGTCATCTAGGATGATGATGTCATCACTATGATGCAGGCAAAGCTTCTTGAGGAAGCTAAGCGATCTGAGCAGTTCATCATGATTCGATCTGGACCATCCATTCTACCTCCCTCCACCTATAAATAGCCCTCCCCCTCACTTCATTCCACACACCACGGCCAAATCAAGAAGAGAAGAGGAAAGAAGAGAGAGAAAGAGAAAGAGAGAAAGAAAGAAAGAAAGAGAAAGAAAGGAAGAGAAAGAAGGAGTTCTGGCGTAGCTAGGAGCAATCCAAGGAACTTAGGGACTCGGCAAGCTTAGGAATAAAGTAAGTTATTCTAGTCCCTGCTCTAATAAAGTAGAGGATTGTTCTTATAAATTAGATAGTTATAATAGAGAAATATCTCTCTCTATAAGGTTAGCCGTGGATAGAAAGAAAGCTAGGGGATTGTCAGAATAGGGGTATTATCTCAAGATAAGCTTGAGTTAAGTGGAGTTATGCTGGATAAGATCATAATAAAATATTATTATGCTACGTATAGGCTCTGACCTATGAAAAGGTGGAACCTCAGATCAAAGGTTAAGGACTAAAGAAAGGGCTACATGCGAGGTAGTGAACTTACCCATTCTTGTATGCTTGTGTGTTAATATGATTATGATATGTGATGATGATGATGATATATGCTCTGCCCTTTATGAGTTTATGATTATGCATAGTAGTGATAGGCATAGAGCAAGATAGTATGCAAATGGAAGCTAAAGGAAGATAAAGGAAACACATGTCATGCACTTGTATTCATCTTGTATACATTGAATGATATCGTTTGCTACTGAGATTTTCCCTGAAATCTCACCCCTATCTTTTCCAAACATAACAGGGTACTGATTTGGAGAAGATGAAGCTAGGAAAGTGAGGATGTGACATGAATCCCTAAATTGAAGTTGTTAATGGATAAATGGGTTCTATTTTTTTATTTAAAAAAAGTGATGAAATACGTTGTTGGTGAACCGATATAATGATTATTTGTTTCTTTCAGGTTAGCATGCACAATGAATTGTAATATTGGACCTACTTCTGCAAAGGAATTGTTTTGTTATTTTCATATAGATAGAGAATTTGTGACTAATCTTGAAGGTAAAGTTCGATATCATGGGGGTAGAGTAAATGTAGAAACGAAAAAAGATGATATAACACTTGAATATTTGAGGGCAATCATATTAGTATGCACTAGTTATGATGGTAGTAGTTGTGACATCAAGTATACTATCAAGTATGATGAGAGGACATTAATAGATATTGTTGAAGATGGTGGATTCAGAAATATTTTGGGCATAATGACATAATTGCGCATGTGTATGTATCGTTGAAAGGGAATGGGACTGAACCACATGAAGTGAATGATCCACAAATGTAAGTTATAATTTTTTTTCTGGTGGAAGTTGTTATTTGTTGTTCTAATGTTGTTACTATTGCAACAGATATTGTTAATATGCTAACAATTGTAGTAAATGTGCATGTAGAATTGAAATGGAAAGATTGTTGGGACTGTCAAAACAAGAAATGGTTGTATCTCCAATGAGTTTGGGAAACGATTATGAGCCCATGGGTGACGAAAATGATACTGAATGCCTCACTTATCTAGGCAGTGGTGGGCAACATGTAGGTGGTAGTTCATGTAGGCCTAAGTTTGAGTGGAGAGAATGCGATTTAGTTCTAGAATGTACTTGTCACTGAACATATGTGATTTAGTTACATATTTATTAATATCTATATCGTTCTAGTTAATAATTTATACTAATTTTCATTGTAGTAAATGTCAAGTTTGGATTCAAAATAATGACTTGTTAATATCGTATCCATTGTTGGTAACGTCTATTACAAAAAAATATCATTAAAAAGTCAACGGCAAAAATCATTTTTTCTAGAATGAAATCTTCCATATTTCCTATCACCTTGCATGTCAGTAATCTTTGCTGGAACTTCTTTTTCTCTTTTCTATCTCTATTTTGAAGAAAAATAATTAATTATAGTTTTCTCTAAAGTTTTATTTATTTATTTTCCTTTTCAAAAGTTGAATGGAGCACAGAAGGCAAATCTGTTGCTGTTGCCAGAATGAATGTTATTAGCATTTTGTCAGCCAAGTTTGAAGAAGGGATTTCCATCTCATTATCATTCAGATCATGGACTGGTGATTCTGGGGAAAGTTGCCACGTAAAAAGTCTGCATGATCCACTCATTTATGTTCCGTGTGTAAATTTGTTGTTGTCACCAGATTGAATGTTATAAACATTTGTTTCCATGTTTGAAGAAGAAATTTCAATCTCACTATTGGGGACACATGTGCACACACACACCTATGTGGGATTTAAAAACTAACAAACTTTTAGGAAATATCATACTTGTTTTTCCGCAAGCAAATACATACAAAGTATTAGTATAATAATGTTGTCTGGTTTTTGGGTAAAATTAGTGACGAATGTCCAAACATTTTGGCCACACTTTATAATCTTATTTCAATAAGCCCCTTAAATGCTAAAGCTTTTTCTTTTGCCCTTTGTGGGCTTTTGTGTGCGGCTTTTTTAAACGTATATTCCTTTTGGATCATCAAAGGGATTGAAATACTATCCTGAGTTATAGCAGTTTGAGTCCCCAAAAGCCACTGTGCCTAAGGAAGTGGAAGATCCAAAGAAGTGCAGGCGACAGTCTGCAAGGCTATGTATGTATTGCTATGCTTAAATAGTCTTAGAACATGTAAATTGTCTGACGGTTTGAATAATTTGGCACTTTAGGTTTAACAATTGGGGTTGTTTTTCATTTTGTCATGACCTCTCCCTCACATGTTATGGTGGTATTTTGTATGTGATGGCAGTTGCTAAATTTGATACTTGTGATGTGGCATTTTTAATTTTGGTTTTCATTGATTTTAAAGGAAACATTGGTAGCAGTTGCAAAGGTTAGGATATGGTCCTCCCTTTATGAGGAGTTAAGTTATAACTATAAGGGAAAAAGTCTTTTAAACGGAACAATTATAGAGTTATAGCCAAACCTATGGGATATGTTGGGGCTGTTTCTGCTTATTCATGTCAGAGGTTTTGGTAAAATGAAGAATAAAATTCTGTCAGTGAAATTTATGGGATATTTTAGGCTGTGTGGTTTGGCAAGGACTGTCTGCAGTTCTAGGGACACTTTTTACTCCTGCATATTTTATGGGATTGAATTCTGTATATGGTTTGGCCAAAAAAAAAAGTTCTGTATATGGCCTTCATCTGGTGCTTTGCACACGGGTTTTTCAAGGGAAAGTTTTCATAATAAGTTTCTACTGCCACATCTTTGGGAGAGGATTAATTTTATGGCCTTCTTTATGGATTTCTGCTAATGGTTTTAAGAATTACGATAGACGCTAGGCCTATTGCCTTGCCTTGTAAATACTGTTCTTTGGTTGAATGAATTCCACTTTCTGGCAATTTTTGATAGGTTTATGCTATGGAGAGCCCAACCCTGGATGTTGAGCTTTTTCATCATTAGATGTTTTATTTTGAAATTTGCACTTACAATGAGTGAGCATCTTAAATACATCTAATGGCCAAAAAGCTCAACCTTTTCTTTTTCTGGCTCATATTTTTCGAAACTAAGAGGAAACAACGGCACTATGTGAAAACAGTTTTCACCAATGTCATTTTTACAATTTTTACGAAAGTGTTTACAAAACAAATTATTCAAACAATTATTTTGCTTTCTTAGTTGAAAACTTGTTTTTGAATTCAAGATAACAGGACTCTCCATAGCAGATAAAAACAAAATAGAATTCAAATTCCTTTTTCTTTTTTATTTTCCTCATAAGATACCTCATCCTACTCTTTCATATATTGTCTCCTATCCTGATACTTTGCTATTTGTTTAAGCTAAAACAAGGTATGTGATGAAGAATACATGCTCACTCAATATCGCCATGAATTGATCATCCTATAGTCGGTATGAAGAAATTTATTAATTCTAAGTACAATTCTGATTGGCATTGTCATGGAAGTCCTTCGATAGGATGACTAGGCTAAATTAGCTGTGATGAAGAACAAGAATGATTGGAAACAACATTAACTATGTTGAGAGATTCTTAGTAGATTTGGAACTTTTAATTGGAAGCTTCTAGTATTGTCTTATGCTTTAATTTTGGTGTCTTTATATTTTCACCTTTTGTTATCTAATTAGCCTCTTTTATTTTTTATTTTTTTTGAATAATAATTGTAGCAGTTGATTCTATCAAGTGGTTTCGACCTGATTCAATTGTTATTGGATCCTTTCAACTTGCTGGAGATGGAAAGGAGGAAAATTATCTACTTCAAGTCATTAAAAGAAGAGATGGCGAAATCATTGATGTAATCTCAAGATTTGTCCGGCTATTTAATAATCATGATGAGTTTTCAAATAATATCTTTATTTTACTGTTGTTTTATGATTACTTATTGATAATTTCTTAAGTTTGCAAGATCATTGGAAACATGCATTAATCTTAAAAGTTCATATTGTTTGCTTCCTGGTTAAATAAATTTGATTTGTATATAGCTGTAGATCATGCTAACGTAACTCAGCCTCATGCTCCAAGATCTTAGTTTGCGTATGTAATGTGTTTTCTTGCCGTACAGATCAAACATATTAACTAAATTAAATTATAAAAACATGTATGCCTGTTGTTGATATGATACAATGGCTTAGTGCAATCCATATAACTAACCTCATATGGTGGAATAAAGCTACTTATTGTTTATGATGATGATGGTGAAAACATGTCTACCTGAGAACTTCAAGTAAACCTCCTTATTGACACTACAAAAAAATGGTAGTTTATAGCGGTTCGTTTCTAGCGGTTAAAACAAACCGCTAAGAAAAATCAGGATTTCTAGTGGTTATATGACAAACCGGAAGAAACTCCAACCGTTTTGATAAGAATGGGTGTGAGTCCAACAACTTTTTGTTAGTTTAGTCCCAACAACTAGAAAATAACCACAAGTACTGTCGAAATATAGCGCGAAGTTGGCGCCACATGTCACATCCCAACTTTTAAGCCTAAAAGCCTAGAAAGTAACCTAAAATAGGTAGGCTACTAGGCCTCTTTGAGCAAAATTTCTAGAAACATACAAAGGATTTTAAGGGACTAAACTACAAATAGAGAAAATTCAGGGACTAAGGTACAAATAGAGAAAGTTCCTAGGGATAAATATGTAAATAAAGTTAGGGACTCCAGAAGAGTCTCAATGGCTCAGAAAGAGAAAAGAAGTTAGTTACATGCCTAAGGTTAAGGTAAAGGCCTCAAAGTGATGATTTATGAGGTTGAGCCCAAGCAAGGGCAAAACTATAATTTCAAGAAGTTTCGGGCTAAAAAGGGTAACTATGAATATAAAAAGCAGAAAAATTCTAGAAAATGGGAAATGAGGCGTAGAGGACTTTTTATAACATAAATGACAAAAATACCCTAAAGTAAATTTAATGGACTTTTCAGTATAATAGCTTATTTTGAGGTATTTATCTGGTTATAATTATTTGAGCCATGAGGAGGCATGAAAAACCTACGTAAAATGGGGAATAAATGGTTGAGGGACTAAAGAAGTTTCTAGAATTAGTCTCATTCCCCAAAGGTTAGCAGTGTGAGCTTTAAGAATACTAGAAGTTCAAGTTGCCAGTAAGAGGCATTTTACGGGAAATTTAAAAAAAATAGTGAAAGCAAGAGTTATGGCCCAAGAAAATTCATAGAATTTCTATATAATTAAAGGAAGAATATGGAGAAGACAGAAGAATTTTTTGATCTCTAGAATGCCGTTAAGAAATCCAAATAAATATGAACTAAGTAAAATAAGAAAAGGATTAGAAATCAAGGGCCAAGATTTAATCTCATCTTTCTTCTTTCCTTGAGATTTCACCATATAAGCTTAGTGATGCAAGGAAGAAGATGGATGATGCCATAAAGATGATGTAAGAAGAGGAGAAGATGATGCAAGATTGGCATGTCATTCAATATGGACCAAGCATGTGCTCTTGCAATTTTAGGCAACTTGGTGGGCATTTTAGTAATTGGAATGGTATAAATACCCCTCCCCTCCAAGAGTGCCAACCAAAGTGAGAACAAGAAGGGAAACAATGGCAAAATTTGGAGAGGAAAGAGGAGGAAGGCAGCCGTTGTAATATCCCAACTTTTAGGCCCAAAGACTTAGAAAGTAGCTTGAAATAGATAGGCTACAAACCCCTTTGAGCAGAAGTCCCAGAAACATATAGAGGGTTTTCAGGAACTAAAGTACAATAAGTAAAAGTATAGGGACTAATATGTACATAGTAAAAGTCCCTAGGGGCATAATGGTCATTTTAGAAAAGAAAGGAACTAACGTAAAAGTTTAAAAGTTCCATGGTGCAAAATGGAAGTAGAAACAAGTTGAGGGCCATTAAGTGTAATTATAAAAAGTTAAGGGACTTAATTGAAAAGCAGGGGCAAAATGGTAATTATGAGAAAGTTCAGCTAGAAAAGGCTGAAAACTATCCAGAAGTATTTCAATCCCAAATTTTACCATAAAATAGAGAAAATTATTATGATCAGTTTAACGTAACATAGAATTTTGATTTGAGTCTTGATAAATTGATATTAATTTATAAATTCTATAATTATTGTAGTATCTTCCAGACCTCATAATCAGATAAACTTTTATAGTAAATTTTTATAATTAATATAAGAATTTATGAAACTGACAGAAGTAAAAAAGGAGTCATGTAGAATTAATTATGGAACTTATAGTGGAAAAGGACACCATTAAAGGATTTAGAAAAAATATATGTACTTTTTATCAGAACTTCTGAGTCTTAGAAAATTATGAGACTTTGTAATAAATTCATTTTATATTAGAATGAATTTCTAAAAATGTCAGAATCAATAAAAGAAATAGAATTTACCTAAGAAATCAAGGTAATTCAAGGATATCTGTATAAGGGAAGTTTCTTGGGAAGTAAGCTATCAAAGTATTTCAGCTTGATCAGAGACCCAAGATGGCATTCCAAGAAGTCCTAAAATGTGGCCCAAGAGTTATGTGGGTCCAAGTGGAATTAAAATAATATTTTAGTGATTTTCAGTAAAGTATAATTACCCTGTTGAAGTTATAACTAGGAAATTGATCATATAAAACTTTGGACTTATCCGAAAGCCATGAGGTAGCGTGAAAGGTGTCCTCATGGGATCCACCAAGATGCCACATGGCACTAAATTGGGGAAGAAGAAAATTCAAGAAAAAGCTAAGGACACGTAGCACAATCTCAGACGTTCATTACCAGATAAGATTCTAGAATTCTCTGGAAGTGCTAAGTCAGTAGCTGAGGTGTCTTCAATGACCCCACCATAGCGCCACCTAGCATGCAAGGTGTCCCCTTGATGATGTCATATTGATGATGCCATTTAGAATGATGATGTCATAGGGACACGTGGCGAGTTATAGAGGCTTAATAAATATTATGACCTTGGAGCGTACCCTATAAATACCCCCACCCCCTCCATTGCATTCCATCCACGGCAAGGGCAGCAAGAAGAGAGAGAGAGAAGAAAAAGAAAGAGAGAAAGGGAAAGAAAGGAAGGAAAAAGGAGGAGGTCTGGCCAAGCTAGAAGTAATCCGAGGAGCTTAGGGCCTCGGCAAGCTTAGGAATAAGGTAAGTAATTTGTCCTAGTCTTTGCTCTAATAAATTAGAGAATTATTCTTCTGAATTTAATAGTTAGAATAGAGAAACGTCTCTAAATGTCTCTCTCTTTATAAGGTTAGCCGTAGATAGAAAGAAAATTAGGGGATTGTCAGATTAAGGGTATTACCTCAAGTTCAGCTTGAGTTAAGTAGAGCTATACTAGATAGAATAATAATGAAAATATTATTATGCTACGTATAGGCTCTGGCCTATGTAAAGAAGGAATCTTAGAGCAAAAGCTAAGGACTAAAGAAAAGCTACCCGACAGGTAGTAAACTTATACCTAAACTTGTATGCTTATTGCTTGAGTGTTGTTAATATGTTGTTGACTTGTCTTGATTATGTGAAGCATGTATGATTGAGAATGCTCTATTTCTTTTTATGCTATGGCCATATGTTATAATTAAGGGACTTGGAAGCATGTATATGTCATTATGCAAGCATGATCATAGTAAATAAAGCATGTTTAACATTAAGTATATACTTGCATACATTGTTTATGATATTGTTTGCTACTGAGATTTCCTCAGAAATCTCACCCCGTCCATATTTCAAACATAACAGGATATTGTTTTGGAGAAGATGGAGCCTAGAAAAGTCAGGTATGATAGCTGTGGGTGAGAAAGAAAGCAAGAGCAAGGATCAAGCTTCAATCAAGGTAAGATGACAACTCTAGCTCTTTATATTGTGGTACTTTGTATTCTTGAGCTTGGGCAAGAGTTTTAATAGATTTGGAAGCTTGAATCCTTGTGTTATTGCTACTGGTTTGAATCTGGAATTTTGGAGAAATAAAGTTATGAAGTTAGAAATATGTGTCAAGGATAGAAAAGAGTAGGATTCAAGTAGTTCTAGCTTGTAATTGATTAAATTTCATGACTTGGTTGCCTAAAGGAGTGCCACGATCTTTCTATGTAATTGTGCCTAAGATGTGATTTTGATGATTATAAGGCTTCCAATGGATTTAGAATAAAAAATTATGTGGAACCAAGTTGAGAAAGTGAAGTTGGAAGCATTAGAATCAAAAGTGAAACTTTGGCACCAAGAATGGTAACCTCTTAGCTAAGACAGTTTTATGTGGAAGAAATGTGATTTTGATAAATTCAAGCTCATATTTGGATTCCTCATGAAAAAATTTATAGGATTGGTCTATGATAATGACTTTTAGAAAGCTAGAACACTAATCCTAAAATTAAGAGAAAAAAATTAAGCTCAAGTAAGCTAGTCTTCTATATGGTGTGAGTTCTTAGTCCTAATGAGTTGTATGATTAATGTGGCTGTGTTTAGGACCTTGAGACATCCAAGAGGATGATTTGACAAGGTTAGCCGATGTCACATCCTAATTTTTTCCTATCTGTATAAGACTAATAGAGGAAAGAGATTTGGAAAGGATTGTGACGATAAACAGAAAGAAAGATAATGAGTAAACAAAGGTATAAAGAAGAGGGACTAAAGTGAAAACCCTAAAAGTTTCATGTTGCAAAATTGAAGTAGACATAAGCTTTGGGCCATTAAGTGTAATTATGAAAAGTTGAGGGCCTAAAGTGATTCAGGGGCAAAATAGTAATTATGGAAAGTTAAGCCAAAAATGACCCGAAATGGCCCAAAATTGCTACAATAAAACAGAGAAAATTATTTCGATGGATTTAACGTAATACGGAATTTTGATTTGAGATTCCGATAAATTGATATTAATTTTTGAAGTCTGAAAATTGGTACAGTATCTTCTGGACCTCAGAATTAGATGAAATTTGACAGTAAATTCTTATAATTAATATAACAATTTATAAAACTGACAGAAGTTAAAAAGGAGTCATGTAGAATTAATTAGATAATTTGAAGTGAAAAAGGACAAGGATAAAAGATTTAAAGAAGATGTATGAATATTTAACATGATTTCTGAGTCTCAAAAAATTGAGACTTTGTTAAAAATTCATTTTATATTAGAATAAATTTATAAAAATATTAGAATCATTAAAAGAGCTCTATAGAATTTATCTTCAAAATTAGGATAATTTAAGGATATAGGTATAAGGAATTCCTTGGGATTTGTGCCAATTAGCCAATTGGACCCAATTTAGGCCAATATGGTACACTTGAAGGCCCAAGAAGTTGAGAAATTTATCATGTGGCTAGATGAATTTTCTAGGATATTTTAAAAAATTTTAAAAAGAAAGAAATCAAAAGATAAGGCTAGGTGGCATGTGAGGTGTCCTTGGTGGGACCCACACCATGTACAAGAATGCCCCTTGGAAGCCAAATATGAAAGGAAGAATTTTAGCACATGTGGAATTATATTAAAATAATGTAATAATTAAGTTAATGGTAATTAAGGAATTAAGCAACCAATGAGATTCAAGATTAATGCATTGTAACAATTAGTCCAAGGAGCCTTGAAATTTCCATACAAATACCCCCTTCCTCCTTCACAATTTCGTGCACCTAGAGGAACCTTAGGGAAACCATGCCAAAATGAAGAGAGAACTCAGAATAAGATCAAAGAGAAGCCACCCAAGCAAGTACCTAAGGTAAGAGATCCTTCCTAGTTTATTTGTAAGTATTTTGGAAGGATAAAACTTAGGTTTTAATGGTTAGAAAATGGATCATTCCCTTGAAACCCTTGCTGTCCAAAATTCAAAGTTAAAGGAGGAAGAAGAAAATTAAGTCAGAACTATGAAATTGATGCATAGATGAGCTAGAATTAATGATTGGTTGTTGAATTGAATTGTGTTATTGACTTTACCATTGAAGAGGCCATTCTTCCACCTATTGTATAGGACCAAGAAGAATGAATTTCAATGATTTAATGCTTCTATTGAATTCAATGGATGATTTTGTGTAGGATTGGATAGGTTTGAAACTTTGGAAGCATTGGAATTAAAAGTTATAATTTTTAAATCTTCTCTATTACTATTCATATACATGAATAGTGATTGTAATTTCATAATTTTGATGCTTCCAATGGTTTTAAAATAAAAAAAATTGTGTGTGGTAAAGTAAAGAAACAAGTATTGGAAGCATTGGAATCAAAATAAGAATTTTTGAAAGAAAAAGTGAAGCTTTATGGTTCTGTCCATAACAGGTTGCAGCTACTAGAATTTTGAAATTTTGAGTTCATAAATGGATTCAGAAGTCCAAATTGTCTAGGGTAAAGTCAAGACATCAATTGATTCAAAGGCCAAGCTAATTAGAAGGAATTAGGAAAAGTTACCTTAACAACCAAGCTTAATACTCTTGAGTAATAATTGAGTTAGTTCATGAATAAGTGGATGATAATGCATGTGTATGATAATGCAATGATAGGATTTGATTTTTGTGAGCAAGAAGACAATTTTACATCAAGGAAAGTTGTCAAGAAAGGGGATAAGGAAAAAGTAAAGCATCAAGGTAGTAAAATATCTTAAACATGTATGTATTGGATGTTATGCTTAGTTGTGCTATGACTATATTGAATTGTGTTGCATATGTGTATATAATTAAAGTTATATTTTTATGATTACTTTGGCCAAATGTATTTCATATGTTACATGGAAGCATGCACATTACACAATGTTAACACTTTCACAAGCAAGAACAAGTATTTACATTAATGCATACATTGCTTAGTACTATTTGCTACTGAGATTTTCCCAAAAATCTCACCCTTTCATGTAATCCCAATCTCAACAGGTTCATGAATGATGAAAGAAGATGAAAAAGTATGAAGAGAAGTTAGGGATTGAATAGTATAAATGTTATATGATGAATGTATGAATTGTTATATGTAATGATATTATATGGCCAGTTTGAGCAGCGATGTTCATGATCTAATGAAAAATAGTAAATGGCGGAATAATTATATGAAATTTTATAGACTTTTATTTAACATGTCAAGCTTCATTTTGAAACCAAGAACGCCTTATTTCAATGTCTATACAAAGAGAATGAAATTTTTGAAATTAGGAACCTGAAATTGCTTTCTAAAAATATTGACCAAATGAACAGTGATATTTAACAATTAAACTGTACTTATTTGCTGAGCATTTGGTCTAAGAATTATTTTTCAATTATAATTCATTACGTTAGCTTCAAGTAGCCTTTTGAACCACTTCATTTTGATTTTTCAAGAATTAGTTGGAATTACCAAATGAACAATAACAGTGAACTTAAAAATTTCAGATTTTGAGATTGAACTTCAATGGACTTATAAGTGATTTTAAATACTACCGAATAGTCCTTAAGACGTATGAAAGTAAGGTGTTACATTTTTTATATCAAAGCAAAGTTTATGGCATCGATAGGATAATTTTTTGACCCTAAACCTAAGTAGTTAACATTATTTTAAGGTTAGGGTGCTTAGTCAATACCACTTAAATCTGGATCTTAAGTGAACTAGAAGATCCCTTCCCTAGATGATTTGTTCACTGCTTAAAGTAGGATTTAGATACGGAATCTTAAGAAGAGAATGTTTAGGGAAAGATATGTTCAGGTCGCGACGGGAGAAAACCTTTGGTCGTGATGGAAGAATGTAGAGCTATTTGGTCGGGACTAGTTTAGCAAGATGGTCATGATAAAAGTTCACAGAGAACGTAAGTTGCAACTAGCCAGTACTCAGGTCGCGACTGTGATACACAGAGACCAGATATTATGGCAATGACTAGAATGAAGGTGACAATCTCACTTAAGTTTATCAATTAGAGGATGGCCACAGGGTGCCGACAAAGTAGATGATATAAGGTACAGAGATATGGAAGATCAGTTTAAAAAAATATTCAGAAGTAGATCCTCCGTGTGATCACCAGGAGTATATATACATTATGAAAAGCTTTGTTAAGCTAGTCTTTCCTGAACAGAAGAATCGGAAGTTAGATTGAGTTTGCCTAGGAATGAACCTAGCACATGGCTTAAGGTTAGAGACGTCATAGTTAATAGATAGAGAGTTAATGTTCCCAAAACAGAAGAACCCCATCACAAAGAAATAGTAACCTAACAGACCTGGGGTATACCACCCTAGAAAGTAGAAATAATAGTAGTAGATGATGAATAAGATATATGCGACTCAAGTTCGCCAGGATCAAGAAAAGACCATAAAGGAACTATAGTCTAGTCAAGAGTAGACTAGGACTGATATATAGACAAAAGATGTTAAAAGATAGTAAATGGAACAGAAGTTACCCTACAAGCAAAGAATAATCCGCTCAACTGAGAAGTTTAACTTAAGCAGTTTTATGAAGAGTATTTACCTCAGTCAGATAAAGATGAGCTCGAGAAGTAATAACAAAGGGTGAGAAAAGAAAGCCTTTTGATGAATACTTAGCCGAGTTCATCCATATGAATGGTTAGATTTGAATGACTAAGAAGTTAATTCACTGATTGAATTTTGTGTTATAAAGAAAGAATTTTTCTCAGGCAGTTGCAAAAGTTCAAAGAGCGGTAGATATATGCAAGATTGAAAAAAGAAGTTTATGATGCCTAGAAAGAGAGAAAAATAGCCACAGTTTAAAAGATAAAGAGACTACACTATTTAAGAAAGAGTAATGAGCAAGAGTCAGATAGAGTAGTGAAGGATTGAGTCTACACCCTAGTATGAGGGTAATGTGGCAACCTAAGTTAGATGAGTAGTTATCTCAGGTTCCTGAATAAATGATCATGATCTGGAAAATAATGTGATAAAGGAAAAAATGCTTTAAAATTTTCTTAGTTAGTTATTTAATTGCAGTGTGCTTATAATGGAAGGTTGAGAAAATTATGTGATGATGATATGGCATTATGTTGCTATAAGTTATAATGAATAGTTGTATCTCCTTGCAATTGTCATATGATGACACACATGTTAGAGTATTCTATGATGAATAAATACTCCCCTTTCGTAGTACATGTAGGGCAGAGTATATATATGAGAAAGTTATGACAAAGTTATATTGCTCCCATACCATACGACATACAATTAGATAATTTAACTCGATACTGATAGAGTAATAGGAATGTACCTAGGTTGATAGACTATCTCAATGAGTGGAATAGTCAATTCCAATATGACAATCAGTTAAAATATGACTGGGGCTTACTCAAGTATTTCTATAGGCTTGTGAATGCAGTACTCAGGGCCATTTCTTATGTTAGGGTTACAGCAAGTACTAAGAGGGTGGTAATGTTATAACTCTATCGAAAGAAATGGTATACAGAAAGAGCAACAGATAACAGTAAAGAGATTACTTTCATATCACTCTTTAGATAAAAGTTGGATATGAAACAGATGGCTCACGTATAGAGCTAGATTCAGATGAGTTCAGATCACTCTTCAAATAAGAGTTAGATATAATACATATTGCTCTTCAGATAAGTGCACAGTTTAGATATTGATTGCTCGTAGTTAGAGCACAGATTCAGATGAGATGTTATGATATGGCCATAGGAACAAAAAGCAATGGCAAGTGGTTAGGCCATGATTACACAAGGCAACAGTCGATGGTAAGCCATAATAGAGTAAGAAATAGGAGAAGGAACTCCTGAGTAAGAAAGAAAATAAGTAAAGTCTTGATAAATAATATGGGATACTAGATGTATTTATTCTTAAAAAAATTTATTGATTGAGTTATCAACAAGTGGAAGTGGTTAGCCTTATAACTTAGTCTGTTGGTATTAAGATCTTCCAGAGATGATGATACAGTACAACGGAATCACAGAGGATTTCGGGTGATCATAGTTAGATCCTAACATGGCTCTAGGGTCATAGTTAGATCTTGAAGAGGCTTATGGCAGATCGTAGTTAGATCCTGAGGTCACAGCAGATATAGCATAAGGAAAGTATGAGCCATGAAGATATGAGTACAATGCAGCATCTCTCTGGAAAGATGATTACCAAGGACAAAGTTAAAATAAGAAAGCTTCACGAGTTAATTAACTCATTCAGAGAAAGTATTTATAATAGTTTTTCCCAGATAGCCTCTATTATATACAAATTGAACTTAGCTTTTTTCTTAAATAAAGACGGAGTCCAAGTTCAAATTTGAATGCTAATATTCAAAGTTTTATAGAAGTATGCCTGAGGAACAGAGAAGAGAACCTCATATGTTTTAAGAACAGAGAAGTATGGGCAGATAAATCCTCTAGATGAGGATAAAGAGATTAAAATGCCAAAGAGACCCATAGAAGAGGGTCTAAGGCAGAATAAAGATAGAACACAATTATATAAAAAATAATATGCTAGGGCTTAGAGTCATATGAAGTGTAACCTAGCCCTATTCCAGCAGCACGATTAACTGAAAGGTGCTCAAAGACCCACTGGGAAGTACAGTGTTGAGTCATAAAGTTAGAAAGAATTATAGTATACTAAGAAAGAATATCATGAGCAGAGAATAACATAAGTGCTTAGTAGAAAAGAAATAAGGGACTTCAATATCCATGTATCAATTCCAAAATAGAGGAACTGTATGAGAAGAAAGGTATAGAAAAAAAGAGATAGATAGATAGATAGATAGAAAAATATTCCAAGTAGCTAACAGGAACCCCAGAGTAAAGTTTAAGAGGGTTCAATATGAAAGAAACGGACACTACTCACAAGTTTAGCATAGTGAGTTATCCAGAAGTATAAATAAATAGATACCATAACCCTTAGTTATAAAGTAAAAAAAGGATATAAAGAACAGATATATCCAAGATAGTTTGATTATGGTACCAAGTAAATTTTGAGAACAATTTATTGTAGGAAATTGGAAGACACCCAGCGAAAATTAACTTTAAAAATTTTTCCATTCCCATCCAGGATCTACCGAATGTGTTTAAGTCAAGGAGAAAAAAGTGTTACCTTCAGTATTCAAGCTGTGGTCGCGACCTCAGTGTCCATTAGTCGCGACTCTTCGCCTCTGGAGTTTTCAGTCGCGACCTCCTCAGCTTCTTGTCACGACCTGTCGCCTTTGGAGTTTGCAGTCGCGACCTACTCAACTTCTAGTCGCGACCTATCGTCTCTGGAGTTCGTAGTCGCGACTTCCTCTGCTTCTAGTCGCGACCTGTAGTCTCTTTTTGGATTTCTGACGTTCATATGCCAATTTAGTCGCGACCTCTATGTCAACTGGTCGCGACTTCATAGTACCTGGTGCTCTTTTCTCGATGGCAAGAAGTCGACAACTCAGATCAACTTCCTCTACCGGTATCCACAAGAACACGTTCCAATCACAAACGACGTGCTAGCGCCTCTTATCCCTCTAGGGCTTTCTCGAGATTCTGTCCTCACCGTCTCTATTTCGGCAATTTCTTATCTGCAAACCTTTTGCACTCTCCTTGCCCCTTTTTCTCTTGTCTGTGTAGAACCCTAGCTCCTAATGTCAAATATATAGGATGCTATCGGGCTTCTAATTGGGCTGGGTTTCAGAATTAATCTTATATTAATTATGAAATTAATACAATATCATATATTACATAATTTAATAAGAAACTAATTAAATAAATATGGTTTATATTAAATCCGTCCCACAGATTTAATTCACCTATTTATTTAATTTAAAATAAAGATAAGACGAAATTATATTTGATTTATTCTCATAAATCAAATTTGAGATATCTTATCAATTTGAATTTTAAATTCAAATAGATCATATCCATTTAAATTCAAATTCAAAAGTGATAGAGATTTAATTTATCCTTATAAATTAAATCTTGCAAATATCTCTTATATTATATATAATATATATACTACTTTATATATATATAATATATATATCTACCCTAGATTATTCATCGAATCTAGATATCTCTTAGATTCAATGAATCTGGACATCATAGCTCGCATTGGACTTTTTGTGTGCGACCTTGTAGGCCCATATGAAGTTGGCAGTGGGCCAGTTACTATACTGACCCACAAGTCGTAAGCGGTCTCTAGTAAGGCATTACGACTACCCAAATCATATGAGGATCGATAAACGATGTAACCTTTCATACAACCATATCACGTCCCTTTTGTCACACGATATTTCAGTCATGGATGAGGCATGGAGAACGTCATCCTCCTGTTCCTGACCGTTACTTTCTCGATCCCTGAGTAGTCTAACTATAGAAATGGAACTACCCTTCCATTACAGTATGGCCATACATTTCTCAGACTCACTCATCGAGAGGCCCAGTAATATCTCTCTACGAATGTGAGGGACAAATTCCATCTTGACCATTAATATTCCTCCGCATGAAAAACCACTGAACCCAAACATAGCCTTTATGATCACTCGGTCAAAAGTGACTTTGACTAGGTCAAAGCTGAGCGTTTGTCATGTAGGAATCCATGATGATATCAGGTCAAAGGGCATAGTGACATAGCTTGTATATGAGAGAAGCTTATGACTTAACCCATGCAGCTCTCTCATGGCGGGTCTATCCAACACCTTGTACTCTTACATGTGCCTATGACTTTGATTTATATCTGTATATATCTTCAAATTCATACTGGTCTTATTTTATCTCTGCTCCCGCATAGATGACCGACCAGGGACATTTAGGATAAGATCATCAGTTATCCAAGGATGGTCATCACAGTAAATATGCACATAATGTGATAACATAATTAAGAAATTCATAAATCAACAATGTTCATAATATAATTATTGGCCCTTAGGGCACAATCTCCAACATTTATTTTAAGGGGGTGGAAATGTCACATCCTAATTTTTCCCTATCTTTATAAAACTGATAGAGAAAAGAGGTTTAGAAGGGATTGTGATAATAAACAAAAAGAAAAGTAATGAGTAGACAAGGGTATAAAGAAGAGGGACTAAAGTGAAAACCCTAAAAGCTCTATAGTTTAAAATGGAAGTAGACATAAGCTTTGGTTCATTAAGTATAATTATGAAAAGTTGAGGACCTAAAGTATAATTTTCAAGAGTTCAGTGGCAAAATGGAAATTATGAAAAGTTGAGCCAGAAATGACCTAAAATTTCTCAGAATTGTTTCAATCCCAAACTTTACTATAAAATAGAGAAAATTATTCTGGTCGATTTAACGCAACGCGAAATTTTGATTTGAGGTCCCGATAAATTGATATTAATTTTTGAAATCTAGAAATTGGTACAGTATCTTCTGGACCTCATAATCAGATGAAATTTGATAGTAAATTCTTATAATTAATATAAGAATTTATGAAACTGACAGAAGTTAAAAAGGAGTCCTGTAGAATTAATTAGAAAATTTAAGGTGAAAAAGGACACTGATAAAAGATTTAAAGAAGATGTATGAATTTTTAATAGGACTTCTGAGTCTCATAAAAAATTATTAGACTTTACAAGAAATTCATTTTGTACTAGAATGAATTTCTAAAAATGTTAGAATCATTAAAAGAGCTCTATAGAAATTTATCATGTGGCTAGATGAATTTTCTAGGATATTTTAAGAATTTTTAAAAAGAAAGAAATCAAGAAAATCAAGAGATAAGGCTAGGTGGCATGTGAGGTATCTTTGGTGGGACCCATACCATGTGCAAGAATGCCACCTGGAAGCCAAAAAAGAAAGGAAGAGTTTTGATACATGTGGAATTATATTAAAATAATGTAGGAATTAAGCAACCAATGAGATTCAAGGTTAAGGCATTATAATAATTAGTTGAAGGAGAGGTAGATTAGTCCAAGGAGCCTGGGAATTTCACTATAAATACCCCTTTCCTCCTTCATGCACCTAGAGGACCATTGGAAAAACTATGCCAAAATGAAGAAAGAACTCAAAATAAGATCAAGGAGAAGCCACCTAAGTAGCACCTAAGGTAAGAGATCCTTCCTAGTTTATTTGTAGGTATTTTGGAAGGATAAAACCTATGTTTTAATGGTTATAAAATGGATCATTCCCTTGGAACCCTTGCTGTCCAAAATTCAAAGTTAAAGGAGAAAGAGGAAAATTAAGTTAGAACTATGCAATTGATGCATAGAGGAGCTAGAATTAATGATTACTTGTTGAATTGAATTGTGTTATTGACTTTACCATTGAAGAGGCCATTCTGCCACCTACTGTACATGACCAAGAAGAATGAATTTCAATTATCTAATGCTTCCATTGAATTCAAATGATGATTTTGTGGATATTTTTGGAACTTTGGGAGCATTAGAATTAAAAGTTATAATTTTTAAGTCTTCTATGTTACTGTTCAAAAGTATAAACAGTGATTGTAATTTCATAATTTTGATACTTCCAATGGTTTTTAAATAAAAAATTGTGTGGGGTAAAGTAGAGAAACAAGTATTGGAAAACTTGAAATCAAAATAAGAATTTTTGAAAGAAAAAGAGAAGCATTTCGGTTTTGTCCAGAACAGGTTGTAGCTGATGGAATTTGGAAATTCTAGTTCATAAATGGTTAATAAGGCTAAATTATGTAGGATAAAGTCAAGACATCAATTGATTCAAAGGCCAAGCTAATTAGAAGAAATTAAGAAAAGTTACCTTAATAACTAAGCTTAATAGTCTTGAGTAATAATGGAGTTAGTTCATAACTAAGTGGATGATAATGCATGTGTATAATAATGCAATGATAGGATTTGATTCGCGTGAGCAAGAAGACAATTTTAGATCAAGGAAAGTTGTCAAGAAAGAGGATAAGGAAAAAGTAAAACATCAAGGTAGTAAAATATCCTAAACTTGTATGTATTAGATCTTATGATTGGTTGTGCTATGTATTTGACCACAGGTTACTGCTCATATGGTAAAATTCCAGACAAGTGATTCAACTTCAAAAATTCATAACTAATTCTGGAAAAATCAAAATGAAATGGTTCAAGTTGCTATATGAAGCTAACATAAGCCTATTTAAGGGAAAAATATGAATCTGACCAAACTCCATACCAATTAATACAGTATTGACATGATATTACTGTTCATTTGGTCAGTTTCACAGTTTCCAGATTTTGTTCCCTAATTTTGAAAAATTCGCTCTCTTTGTACAAATATCGGAATAAGACGTTCTTGGTACCAAAATGACGTTCAACATGTCTATTATCATATTGTAAAGTCTTATACATTTATTCAAAGGTTAGCTATTTTTCCTAAGTCTCAACAAACATAACCAAAACTGAACAAGTATTTAATACACACCTTACATATTTCCATAAAAAGTCTCTTATACAACAATGTATTTATGCATCATGACTTCTTCATTCTCCTTCCTTGCTTCTATAAGATGCCCCTGCTGTGATGTTTGTATAATGGAAGGAGTGAGATTTCGGGAGAAATCTCAGTAGAAAACGGAAACCAAACAGTGTATAACTCAATGCTTGATGTTAATATGTGTGTACTTAATGATCATGCTTGCATAATGATATCTTTACATGCTTCCATGTTTCTTAAATTATAACATATGGACATAGCATAAAAAGAAATAGAGCATCATTCAATCATACATGCTTCACATAATCAAAGTAAACATTCAACACATAAAACATCCAAGCAAGCAAAGCATACAAGTGAGGTAAGTTTACTACCTTGGAATAGCTCTCCTTTAACCTTTTCTTTCTTGGTCTTTTGGTCCTCTCTTTCACCAATGTCAAAACCTAATCATGGTAGTAGAGTAATACACTTATTACAATCCATACCAATTCAGCTTTGAACTTCACTTAATAATTTAAGTTCATTTTCCGAAACCGATACACCCCTAACTTTCTTTATTTATGGTTAATTGTCTTGTCCTTTGAATTAATTTGTAATATCCCACACAATTTTGCCCAAGTAATCCAAATATGGATTTAGAATTGCAAAATTCCAATGTTTCCTTCAGGTCTGGATAGAAACAGAAACAGCACCTATAATTTTCCAAAAATTTCTCTTTTCAATTCCAATGCTTCCAAGACTTTGATCTTACTTAATCCTACACAATTTTGCATTTTAAACCCATTGGAAACATCAAAATCATGAAATTCCAATCACTGTTCATATGCATGAACAGTAATAGAGAAGGTTTCAAATTATCCCTTTCTCAATTTCAATATTTCCAAGGTTCCACTCTTATTCAATCCTACACAAAATCATCATATAAATTCAATGGAAGCATTAGATCATTGAAATTCAATCTTCTTCCTTCAGTTCTGTCCTAGGCCAAAAGTCACATGAATTGGGATTTCAAGGATTACACAATTAATTCAAGCAATAGCCAATAATCCAAGCTTATCTAGGTTAGTATTTCATAGTTCTATCTTACTACTCTTTTTTTCTTCATTTCTGTCCAGATTTGGATAGCATGGAGAGCCAAGGAAAAATAGGTTTTCTAACCACTAAAACCTAAGTTGCAATCTTCCAAAACATATACATAAGAACTAGGAAGATTGCTTACCTTAAACCTTGAAACAATGGAGGGAGGTATTTATAGACAATTTTTAGGGTACTTAGGACTAATCCACCCTTTGAAGTGCTAATTATTACAATGATTTAATTCTTCCTCTCATTGGTTGATTTTATGATTAATTAATCTTAATCATCATTAAACTATTTATTATAATATTTTAATGTAATGAGGCACATGTGATAATTCATTCCTCTTGCTATGCTTGACATGTGGCACAAGGTGGATCCCACATGGGACACCTCACCATACACCTCACATATCTTGGAACTTCCTCCTTTCTCTTTTTTTTTTTTAAAAATATCTTAAAAATTCATTTGGCCACAAGACCATTCCATATCATCTTGGGCCGCTGTAAAACATCACTTGGGCCTTAAATTGAGTCCAATTACCAATTAGCTCAATTCCCAAGGCACATCCTATACCGATATCCTTAAATTCTCCTTATTTTTAAAATAAATTCTGTAAAATTCTTTTAAGGGTTCTAACACTTTTAGAAATTTATTCTAATATAAAATAAATTTTTTACAAAGTCTCATAATTTTTTGAGACCCAGAAGTCCTGATAAAAATTATCTACATTTTCTTTAACCCTTTATCAGTGTCCGATTTCACCGTAAATTTCATAATTAATTCTACATGACTCCTTTTTTACTTATGTCAGTTTCATAAATTCTTATATTATTTATAAGAATTTATTACCAAGTTTCATCTAATTCTGAGGTCCAAAAGATACTGTAAAAATTTTCTCAGACTTTGAAAATTCATATCAATTTATCGGGACCTCAAATCAAAATTTCATGTCGTGTTAAATTGATCAGAATAATTTTCTCTATTTTATAGTAAAATTTGAGACTAAACTGCTTTCGGGCAGTTTTGGGCCTTTTTCAGCTCAAATTTTTCATAATTACCATTTTGCCCCTGAACTTTTAAAAATTACACTTCAAGCCCTTAACTTTTTATAATTACACTTAATGGCCCAAAGCTTGTGTTTACTTCCACTTTGCACCATAGAACTTTTAGAGTTTTTATTTTAGTCCCTTTCTTTCCAAAAATGACCATCAAAATCCCTTCATAACTCTTTCCGCTATCAGTCTTATACAAATAGGGAAATTTTGGGATATTACACTATGGCTATGTTGAATTGTGTTGCATATGTGTATATGATTGAAGCTATGTTTCTATGATTACTTTGGCTAATAATATTTCATATGTTACATGGAAGCATGCACATTATACAATGTTAACACTTTCACAAGCAAGCACAAGTATTTATATTAATGCATACATTATTTAGTACCGTTTGCTACTGAGATTTTCTAGAAATCTCTCTCCCTCCATGTAATCCCAATCCCAAAAAGGTCATAAATGATGAAAGATGAAGAAGCGTGAAGAGAAGTTAGAGTAGTATAAATGTTATATGATGAATGTATAAATTGTTATATGTAATGATGTTATATGGCCAATTTGAACAGCGATGTTCATGATTTAATAAAAAATAGTAAATGTATAAAATTTTACAAACACTTAGTTAACATGTCAAGCTTCGTTTTGACACCAAGAATGCCTTATTTCAATGTTTGTACAAAGAGAATAAAATTTTTGAATTTAGAGACTAGAAACTGCTTTCTAGAAATGTTGACCAGATAAATAGTGATGTTTAACGATTAAACTGTACTTATTTGCTGAGCATTTAGTCTGAGAATTATTTTTCTATTAAAAGTCATTATGTTAACTTCATGTAACCTTTTGAACCACTTCATTTTGATTTTTTTAGAATTAGTTATAATTTTTTTAAATTCATCAACGAATCTAGAATTACCAAATGAACAGTAACTGTGAACTTGGAAATTTCAAATTTTGAGATTGAACTTCAATAGACTTGTAAGTGATTCTAAATACTATCGAATGGTCCCTAAGACGTATGAAAGTAAGATGTTATAGCTGAGCCACTCATTGGTTGAGAAACTTAAGGAGTAAGTTCAAGAAGAAGGGAAAAGCTTGTGGTATAAGGTGGTAAACTTACCTTTCATTATGTGCTTATGTGCTATGATTGTGCATAACATGTTTGGTTACTTTACTTGAATATTTTAAGCATGTATTAGTGAATGATTTTATGTTTCCATATATACCATGTCCATTTGTATGATATAGGAAACCATGAAATATGCATGAATGTCATATTGTTAGCTTGATTTCATGAAAGCAAGCATGTTATCTTTAAAGCATATAGTTGAATGCATCAATGGTATGATTTACTATTGAGATTCCCCTAGATCTCACCCCTCCCTTAACCAAACAATATAGGTTAAGCAACGTGAAAGATTTATGCATGAATAAGAACCAATGAACGGAAGAATAAAAATAGAGAATCTTATGTTCTAGCATGAAATTCATGATGATTCTCCAATTATGTAAATGTTGTGTAATGTGTCAAATTATGTAATGAAATTGTATAGAATAATTATGGTATGTTCACATTAGTATAATAATGTATGAGAAGTCAAGATAATGGTTCAAGCATGCTAAAATAATTAAAGAGAATTAAAGAAAGAAGTTAGTAAGAAAAATTCGTAGGTTCTAGATCAGTAATGTTCCACCTCTAGTTTGGCCATGTTAATGGTTATATTTGACCACAGAATTTGGTGAACATGTATTGCACATCTCAACCTTTAAAAACATGGGTAGTATGCCTCAATTGGATGTGTACATTAGGAGATATAAATTTTCAAATTTAAGGCAGAGAATCTAGAAGTTCTATAATTGATTAAATGAATAGTAATGTTCAATGAACAAACTGTATGAATTGGTCAAGTAAATGTCCAATTTGATATTTTTTTTCCCTTAAAGAGTATTTAAAGAGCTTTAAATAGAGACCTGAACCACCTCCATACAATATTTGTAGAATTAGTTATGATTTTTTAAAATTGGACTACCGAATATGGAAAAATGTATAGTGAACAGTACCCAAAGACCAATTTGTAAAGTTTTAATATTTGGGCCTAAGTAAAACTTCCTTACGTATAATTGCTTTCGAACACGTACTCTAAGGGGTAAACTGTAGATCCTATATATACCCCTGCCAGCCTCATTTTACCACTTTTGGCAAGTTGTGAAGCGAAGCTCTACCGAATTTTCTCTACAAATTAAATCTGAATTCATATCTAGATAGTACTCCATATTTTCAGGTAAGAATAGAAATTTAGTTCTCAACTATTTCTGAAGTTATTTTTTATTTTGTTTATTTAGCGTATTTCTTAAATTATTATTATTTGATATTATTTATTATTTATTTATAGTTAATAGATATTGTTTATTTCTTAAATAATTGTTTGTTATAAAATATATTATTTATTTCAATTATTGTTTGATATTATTAGGATAAGTCGTTGGCCTAAGAAGAAGTCGGTTGATCCTAATGCACCTAGCAAGGATCATAGTTCTAGGGGTGGTACTTCTAGAAGCGGTACTTCTGGGGTGGATCAAAGCACTGATGACTACAATATGAGCGAGGAGGGGATCTTGAACTTCATGGCAAATGAAATCCCTGATAATGATGAGGCTGATTCGTCAGAGGAGGAGGAGGATCAAGTTAATGAGCAGCCCTATAATGATGATTCTTTGGAGGATGAGAAGGATCAACAGAATGAGCATCCTTAGAATGAGCCGCGTCGTGCTCCAAGGTTCCAGATCAGCTTTAAAGTGTAGTTCGAGAGTAAGTATTTGATTTATATAAAAAGTTGTTTAAATTTAATTCATAAATAATTAATTTCCCAATTACTTGTTGTAGAATCTCAGAAAAATAAGTCCATTAGGAGGCTAACTATTAGAGAGCTCTCAATGATGACGAGCGGACCTATGGTTGTGCCGCTGAATGATTTTTAAGCTGCACCTTGTATAGTAAGCATTATATATAACATTTGGCTCTGCAGACATGAAAAATGTTATAAATACTCCTTTATGCAAGAAGTTAGTGCATTATAATTTGGTAGCTAATAAAGATCAGTCTAAGAAAAATCAAGCCAGCGCTTTTAAGGTCTGTGAACCGGAAATGTCTAGAAGAGGAAGAGACTCTCTTGATCAGGTATATTTTATCGCAACGTTAGTATCCATTGGTTTCAGCTGCTCAGTTTTGCTGCTTGACAATGGTGGCGTCCATATTTTTTCTTCTTTGCTTCTTACTTGGTGAGATGCCAAAGACCTGAAAGTAGAGCTATTGATTTTGTGTCCTAACATATCTTAAAGATGGTGTGGGAATATCTTTTTTTTTGTTGTAAATATTTGTCTAACTTAATTAGTATTTATTAGCTTTCATTAGCCTTTATTCTCTAGTTTTTTTCCGTACATATATATCGGAATATATCATTCTCTTCAGATGAATGAGAACTACAGTTTTTCTCCCAAAATTCCACATAGCACTCATTTAGATCTACCAGAGCCATACCTAGACCAGATATGTACCTGATCTGCTACCTCTAGAGCAGAACTTAGGGTACTCAAGCTTCACGGTCTGCATTCTATAGCAGATTGCCAAATTATTTTTTGATTAAATGGTTAACCTCAACTCAAGAAAGGTTCTTATTGATATTTGGTTTCACTAATGGTATGATTTGTGAGTATTTACTAACTAAACTTGGACGTAGAGTTGGAGCTGTTCTGAGCCTCTTAAAACCATTGTCAGAAGAATGCTGCTGCAAGACGTCAAGAGACCAAACATTAACAGATCTTTCTTTTCAATGGATAAAGAAAACGTTGTCTTTCTTTGCTAACAAAATCTCTGCATCGGACAGATTCCAGGAGCCCCTTAACTATATTCACTGAATCTAAACAGAGAGGTGATCTCACCTAATTGCTATGAATTAAATTTATATGACTACTGATCTTACCTTAAAAGTATTGGCTGCAGGCATTAAAGTTTCTCACCCTGAAGATGTGTCAGAACACACTAAGGCATTCATGTCAGCTAACAACCTGTCAACACCTACCCAAATTTCAGAGCGTAAGTATACTATGCTGACAAGAAACAATGTTTCAGTCGTTTCATCAAGGCCTGTATCCCATTTCTCACCTGCAATAATGCATTGTCACTTGAATGAAAATCAAGATTTGACTGCCAAAAGGTACAATACTGTTGTTGAAAAGTCCAATTCAATATCAAATAGTGAGAGTAAGCCTATCTTGCAGATGAAAATTCCTCAAAATTCGTCGGTCTCTTAACTATCCAACCTCGGATATACCTTCTTTCCTGAGCAAATCCAGTGAAATGTCTGTTTCTACTGGTAGAATGACCATGGTTACTGGTTCTAAAATAGAAAACATGTCATCAGATACGGTAAATTCTGAATCCCGGAGAATACGGGACTCTGTGTTCTCAGCCTCATCAACCATTCCTCCAGCTTCATCTTTGTTTGGAAAATCTACCCACTTTAATGTTGACAAAAGCTATTCTGGTGAAAGGATTTTGGCAGTGCCCTCATTTGGTGGTTCATGTGACTCTTCATCTCCAACTATCCAAACATCATTAACTACTCCTTTGTCATCATCCATCTCATTGGCATCAGTTCTTCTGCTTCAGTCTCAGTGGACTTGAGTAGATCTTTGACTAGTTCAAACACAAATCAAGTCAAGTCAACATCTTCAGCTCCAGCTCCTCCCTCTAATCGAGCCCCTAAACATGTGGTGCCATCATCTCCTTATCCACCTTCCTTGAATTCAAACCTGGAGGCACCTAAATCAGAGGTTCAACAAGTTGTGATATCTGGCTCAAAGACTAATTTGGAGACTACTAAAGATGTGAACACACTGTTGATTGAGCCTCCAAACAATGAAACTAAGTCAGAGTCTGACGCTTCAGAAAAATGCAGTATTTCAAGTGCAAGCGCAAGTTCACATTCTACAATCAATGTTACATGTTCTGTATCGAGCAATATCTCAGTTGCTCAGCCAGAACAGCGTGCTGATGCACCTATGAAGTTTTCAATTTTTCCTTCTTCTAGTGTTACTAGTGGGAAAACTGCAAATTTAGCAGCCGCAATCACAGATGAGGATGAGATGGAGGAAGAGGCCCCTGAGATGAGCAACACTGCTGAACGTAACTTGGGAAGCTTTGGTGGTTTTGGTATTAGCCCTATCCCTAATCCATCCACAGCCAAATCAAGGCGGTCCATTTAACAATGGAGGAGCTAGTCCAAGTCCTTCAATTGCTTTTTCAGTTCCTAGAGGAGAGTTATTTCGACCTGCATCTTTTACCTTCCCAAGCTCACAGCCTTCTGAAACAGTCCACTCAACAAATTCAGGAGCATTCTCTGGTGGCTTCAGTGCTGGGACATCTGTTTCTGCAACATCTCAAAGTGTGTTTGGCCAGCCTGCACAAGTAGGATCAGGGCAGCAGGCACTGGGATAAGTTATTGGTACTTTTGGACAATCAAGACAGCTTGGTAATGGATTACAAGGCAGTGGTTTTGCTGCTCCTAGTGGTTTTGGGGGTGGATTTGGAGTCAGTAGTTCAGCTGGTGGCTTTTCAAGTGCTTCAACAATTGCTAGGGGTTTTGCAGGCACAGCGTCAAAAGGTGGAGGGTTTGCTGCTGTTTCATCTTCTGGTGGTGGTTTTTCAGGAATTGCTTCTACTTTTGGTGGATTTGCTGGGAATGCTTCCTCTGGTGCTAGGCCTGCTGGTGGTGGTTTTGCTACTGTTTCTTCAGCAGGTGGATTTGCAGGAGCTGCATCGGGTGGATTTGGGGTATGTAGCAGCCAGGGAAGTGGTTTTGGTGCTTACGGGACTGGTGGTGGAACTAGTAAACCTCCTGAGCTCTTTACACAAATGAGAAAATAGGCATACATAGGATTGCTGAAAAACACAGGATTTTGTTCCATCTGAACCACTAGAAATAGATGTTCAGTGTATTCAATTCTTGTTGCCATTTTAGATGCATGATGTATAATGGAGTTCCTCGATATTGGAAACCCACAAGCTAGTTAATTTTTTTAAAAAAATTAATTAATTAATTAATCATAATCAAATATAATCTTTTAAAATAAATTTATATTATATATTTTTTAATTTAACTAAATTAATTAACTAACTCTTATATTATTATAATAAATTTATTTATTTAATTAATTAATTTTTTTAAAAAAATTAATTAATTTTTATATTAAAAACGGAAGGTATTATTTCTTAATAAGATAGATGCTGGGTTTTTATTGTTGATTGTTTTCAAGGGGATGCAAGGTTTGTCTAGTTTACTGTATATTATACTTACTGTCAACTTTCTATTTAAAATTCAAGCTACACCTTTATTCTTTTGTTTAAGAAAAATTAAGCAACACATCATATTTGTCCTTCACTGACATTTAAAAAAATATTTTCTAAATTTAGTTTTTTATTTTTAATTTTATGGAGCATGTTTTCCTACTTATGTAGTTTTATAATTAATTTTAATTGTTTTAATAACTTATAAATACACTAGGAGCACGGAGCAATAAATTGTAGAATAATTTTATGCCCGTAATTTAGATTTTAAATTGAATTGAATGAAATATTATGAAATAATTCAATTTGCAGAGATAAAGAATTTTAAAATAAAGCAAGTTTTTATATCAATCAATCAATACAATTATCTAAAGTACTTTGGTCCACCTAATTTGTTATTTTCCTAACTTTTTTCCCTTATTTTTTTTCTAAAATTTAATGCGATTGGTCCACTTAATCTCCTTAATAGCAGGGGATCGATCTGTCTTTTTTTTTTTATCTGATGTCATATAATTTTCATTTATTCTATATTAAAATCTCAACAATTTCCTTATTTAAAAGGTTACCTGAATTTAATTAAATTTAATTTAAAAATATTTAAATTACCAGGTTCAAAGTAACTTCCTTATTTTGTCAAATTTTATTATATTTGAAGCTTTTTCAATGAAATATTTCTTAAAATCTTGTAGATAACGTTTATTTTTTCCAAAAACTATTGAGCAGATTCTTTTTTATATAGATTTTATTATATCCGTGGTATTTTAAATACATTTTATTTATTAGTCTGCGATGTTCAAAAGCCACCTTAAAAATCACTGAATCTTTGTGAAAAAGCCACCTTGGGGGACGTTTACGTGGAAAAGTGTAGCATTTATTTTCTTAATCTAAACAATTAATAATTTAATCACAATTAACAATCTTATTATGGTAAAAACTAAGACACTCGTTTAGAAGATTGTATTATAAAACCTAAACTAACTAAAGTTAAAAAGTTTGACTATGATAAAAAAAAAAGAGTTTAATTAACTTTTAAAGTTATTATCATAGTTAAAAGAAACAAACATATTTTTGAAAACTTAACTAAGATAGAGAAAGCATCAACTTACACCTAAAAGTACTATCATTAGATTTAGTAGAAGAAATTAGTCATTTATAATCTGATGAATTAATATTCAGATTTCGTTTTAAAATATATTTATATTTAATATATGATAGTAACTCGAATAAAATTATGTTAGATAGATATTTAGAAAATGATGAAAAAGATTGAGACCCAACATAACATACGCAATAGCTTCTCTTAGACGATGAGATGAGCTCCTGTCAACTAATAACAAGTGTAAAGCCTCCAATGAAATATGAATCCGTATGGAGTTCAACTTTAGAGAAAACCGTATTGATTGCACTCAAATAGCTTGCAGAAATTAAGACCGAAACAACATGTCAAAAATATTTATATAAATTTGATAATAACCTTTCCCTTTGTTTGGATGAAAAGAGAAAATGGGAGGGAAAAAAATGAGGAAACACATTTTACCCTGTTTGGATTAGGAGAGAAAACTGGAAGGAAGAAAAACTATGAGAGAAAATGATAAGTGGGACCTACTACTTTTTCTCTCTAAATTTTCTCTCCAATAAAGAGATTATGGGAAGAAAACGTTTTTTCCTGAGTTGCCCACCTCCCATTTGACTAGCTCCTTCTCCTCATCGTCTAGTCCAGCTTCGAGTTGAACCACCACCTCGTCTCAGCTCCTTTCAACTCCACGTTCTGGCTCGAAGTGGCTTTGTGATTATTTCATCTTTTGTTTAGTTTAAAAAGCATTGGATTGAATCAAGTTTTGAGGTTAATTTTCCTTCTTTTCTTTCTGGTTTCGGGTTCAAATTTTTTAGGTATCCAACGGGTTACTTTTTTCCCCTTTAAATTTACAATTTAAAAATTACCCATTTTGATTTTTAAATAAAACAATGGAAAAATACATTTTGAGTTATTTACCGTGACATGTTTATTTTTATTTTCTTTTTATTATTTTAGTTTGTGAGGTGATATATTTGGCTAAACATTTTGATTTTAAAATAAAATATAAAAATTAATTTCATTTTAATTTGATGAATTTACTTTTTTATTTGAATTTATTTTTATTGCATTACTTGAGAAAATAGTTTAAAAATTAAATAAGGGTAGTATTGTCATTGTAAACATCATGCATTTTCTTTCCCCTCTCTTTTCTCCCCTCTATACAAACATAGGGGAGGATAATACTGTCTCTCCATTTTTCTCTCCCCTCAATTTTTCCTTTTACCATTTTTTTCCCTCTTAAATTTTTTTCCCATCCAAACAAAGCAGACTAAATTCATGAAAAAAGCATATCTTAATCAAATATAAAATTTGTACTTCATGTATAAAGAATAAAGAAAAGAAAGAAAGAGTAGTAACATTTATTTTGGGTGATGAATTTTCAAGTACTTAATGAGTTTGTTAGGAAGTTAACATCCATAGAGCTTCAACAGGTGTTAGACAAAATGAAAGCTTCTGGGCAATGTCTGGTAGAAATGTTTTATATATATATATATATATATATATAGTATACAAATCTGGTGGAGAGAAGAGAAATTTAAATGAGTCAAATTAAACAAAAAAAGTACTTCATGAAATTGCACTTAAGTCCAATCCGCCCAAAATAGTTAAAACAAAGTACTTAGCTCATTTCTAGGACAATTAAATTCTGCCTAAAATAAACTATGGGTCAAATAAAACTATTTTTAAAAGAGAAAATTCAAATATAATAAGTGGTGCAATTCGAATTTCACTCTCAAGTTGCTTCTGATTATTAACTTTCAATTAGAATTCAATCTATTGATAGGTTGAATCTATTCGTTCCAAGAACCCCAAAACATTTTTTAGAAAAATCCACAAATGTTGTATTTTAAAATCAAGTTATCTAGTTAAGATACTCTCTAACTAAATTGAATTCCGCCTATGATGAATATTAACTCAACCTGTGATGTTTCAGGAAACTTGTATTTGTTCAAATCATTTTGTTATTAATGTCAAATTTTTTAATACTACCTTCATTTTTCTAGGGATTAACTTTAATTCTACATACAAAATTTTAATTTATTTTACTTTCTAAATTTATAATTTTCCTCCTCAAAACATTCCTATTAATTACTAATGGTAAAAGATTTCCATGAATGCCATTATGATACACATCATCATTAAAAAAATTATTTTAAAAAATCAACAAATATTTATTACAAATAACTAATTTAATTATTTTTTTATATCTACAAATTAATTATCTGACTCTTATAAGTACAGTGGTACAATTGCAATATCTCCATTCCAATGATAGCTTGGGCTCCTATAAAATGATCAAAAAGCAAAATTGTGTTCCCATTGTTTACGAAAAAAGCCGTGTTTGTCCTAATATCATATTACACATCTAAAACTAATGGGGGTTGGTCCGAGTGATAAGCGGTTCGGTATCGCTTAAGCGAGGTCTCGAGTTCGAGCCTTGGCGTACGTAGAAAATCCCCGTTGGGAGACTCACCCACCATAGCTAAGTGCACGACGCGGGTCGGATCCGGATGTAGTCGGGGCAAAGCTCCGGTGAACCGGGTGGGCAACCAAAAAAAAAAATATTACACATCTAAAGTAAAGTTCATCTAAGCGAACCCATGATCTGAGGACAACACTAGATCATTCTTTGCAAATAAAGACGATGCGTTTGAATATCAAATTGAGACTTCTGAAAATTAAAGAGACAAAAAGTAATTTAATTTCATTTAAATTTTACATCACATCAAGAAATTTTCACTAGAAAATACAAGATCAAAGAAGTTCATATACCTGCTCCCACCGTGAACATCAAATTTCTTCAAAGAAAAACAAAAAATCCACATGGCTGTTCTTGCTTCTTTCCGTGGCTCAAATAATCAGTTTGAAATTCAAGTGCCTCAGTGATCTTTTGATCAAATATCCAATGATTTACATTTCACTTAAAAACAGTTATACAAGAAACACCATTTGAACTATGCATGATCAGAACAATAGGGTCGCACCACAGCGTGAACAAGCCCCAGAAAATGACTAACCTAAGAGGTTGAAACTATGAAGCAGCTTCCTCTGAACTCTATCCTCTTTGTGAAACCATCAATTATCTGCATTTTGCTAGAAAATTGCATACCCAGTAACCATAACATTAAAGGCATGCATGAGAAACTTCGAAAACGTTGTTCCGGCCCTTTAATGTGATAGCCATGTGGAAACTACCAACAAAGGAAACATTAAAAGAAGGCCATGGCACACAAATGCATCAACATTTTCAGTTGTGGTCACTTTGCTGAGAATAGAATTCCAGAGTTGTCCAAAGCTATCCTGTGAATTTTCCTGCAGGAAAATCCATTCTCTTGAATAATGCTATGGATGAAGTAATATACAACTAATCCTAATAGCGCATATGATAATCACCTCAGTGCTCAAGTAACTACTAACTTGATCCTTGTTATTCATGTTTCTCAAAATTCTTCGGTCGCTCCCAGAGAATGGTTGATCTTTGCCCATTTTAATTTTGGCTTCTCCAACATCTATACTTCTGTGGGATCTGTATGCTGAATCAGTGTGTAATGTTTCCATTACAGAACCAAAGAAGTTCGTCACAGGTACCTAACAAGGAGAAACAAAATCACCCTTACAGAATTCTTCACAACCAGATTGATTAATATCAATTTTTACTAACAGATTAACGTAATAATTATTAGGGTTAATATGTTTGGTCCTTTATAGATTACCTTCATTTTCATTCAAACTATAGGTTTTGGTCCTCAAGTTTCTTTCCATCTAAAACGCTAGTCCCTATATTTTAATAAAAACTTGAACCATATTACCCTTTGAAGGACCAAAACCTAGGGTTTAAAATTGTTGGAATCAAAATCAAAATGAAGGCAAACTATAAGGACAAAACATTTTATTAACCCTAATTATTACTAGATAGAAGCATAAACACACACAAATACACTTTATTGGCAAAGCATCTATCTTCTTAAGAGATCAGTCATGCAACCATAACCAATATCCTATTGACGCATACAAGATTCTCATTGTTTTACTATTCTTTCTGGATAGTAGCTTATAAGATGATTTAAACAATAAATTCCTGAGTGGAGTTAAAATTACAAAATAAAATGTGTTAAATAGGAAACTATACACAGAATATGGATTAGCCGATATTATTTGAAGTTTTGCACCCCATGATGCGTCATGAGATGTAAAATAGCGTCACGTAGCAGCAACTTGCGCAGAGCAGACATTCTTTAGTTATGAAAGTAATCCCTCAACAAATAATATGGTACTCAAAATTCCTCACCAGAAAATATTTTAACATATTTATTAAAAAAAGTTTAACTACATTTGTGGTAATTATGAAAATAATTAATTATTGTAAACGATTAAGATTTTATGAAAGATATAGGGAGATTATAGGAGAGATATTATGATGATTAATTTAGATAAGATTAAGATATCCTAGGATATTATTGTTATTTTTTATCTAATTGTACTATAAATTCAGTAGCTCCTAATGAATAAAATCATGGCAGTATTCAGGCCCTAAACTTCTACATGGTATCAAAGCCAAGTGGAAGAATAGCACCATCATAGCACGATGTAAGTCCAGCCAGCACAGTGACGAGTTCAGGGAGTGCTTCTAGTAAGTCAACAACCTCCAGTACAGACGCAAGTCCAACTAGACAGCGAGCGACAGAGAGAAGCCTGCATCAACGTCGTCCTGAGTCTCTGCGACGTGCAACCCGCTGCGTCAACGTTGTGCGCCTGGTTCTCTCGACAGTCAACGTATCACCGTAGACCACCGTCCCTATTCCAGACCTGGTCCTCGCGAAGAACATCATCCCTGTCCTAGCGCCTTTGGTCTCAAAGGTCATCGTCGCTATTCCGAAGCCCGACAATGAGTAGGACGTCAGGAAGTTGCTATGCTTGCGCGTGACGTCCTAGTTACCTCCTTGTTCCAGCGCCTGATAGGGTCCAAGTGAGTCGAGGCATCGTGGTCCTAGATTCGGTTTTTCTCTTCAACGCTGAAGTCGTAGGCTTGTTTCAGAGATTGTGTGCCTAGGTCATTCCAGATAAAGGCCAATATCAACGACTAGTTGATAAACTCATATATCTTTAGCATACTAGGCCAGATATTGCCTTTGCAGTAAGTGTAGCCAGTCAACACATGCATGCTCCCAAGAAGAAGCATCTAGATGCAGCTTATAAAATTCTAAGGTATCTTAAAGGTACACCTGGCAAGGGATTTGTTGAACGGCATTCTTCAGAGTAATGCCAGAGACAAGCACTTGGATAGAGATTACAACAGGGAAGATAAGATAATTCTTCTGTGTCTTGTATTACTGTGACGAGGTACATATATACACATATACACATAATGGTATCCCAAATATCATGGGATTTACATCATAGAATCAGGCATAGAATCCGGGATTAAATCATAATGTAATTAGCTAATTAATCTCCCAATATCCCTCTTATTTATTCCCATGATTAGCTCATTAATTCTTGATATCTCTCTTATTTACTGTGACGATTTCCTACACTCCCCCTCAAGTTGGAGCATAGATATTTATCATGTCCAACTTGCCAATTAAATATTCAAATTTGTCCCGAGTCAACCCTTTTGTGAGTACATCTGCAATCTGTTCCTTTGAAGGAATATGCCTGAAATTAATGGTTCCTTCATCAATCTTTTCTCAAATGAAATGTCTATCTATTTCCACATGCTTTGTTCTGTCATGTTGGATTGGGTTGTGTGACATATTAATTGCTGCCATATTATCAGAGTATAGTTTAATGGGTAATTCCATTGACGTTCTCAATTCTTCCAGAACTCGCTTTATCCACAGACCTTCACAGATCCCAAGGGCTATAGCTCTAAATTCAGCTTCAGCACTGCTTCTGGCTACCACACTTTGTTTCTTACTGCGCCATGTAACTAAATTTCCCCAGACATAGGTAACATAACCTGAGGTGGATCTTCTATCATCCTGATCTCCTGCCCAATCAGCATCAGTTAGTATCTCCACATTTCTCTTGTTGGATTTCTTGAATAAGAGACCAAGCCCTGGAGAACCCTTCAAATATCTAAGAATCCTGTAAACTTCATTTAGGTGCTTTTGTTTTGGATTATGAGAATGCTGGCTTACTACTCCAACGGCATAGGCAATATCTGGCCTAGTGTGTGACAAGTAAATTAATTTTCCAACCATACGCTGGTACCTTCCCATATCAACTGCTTTCCCCATGTCTTCGTCTTCCCTGATTTTATCCGTTCTTATAGGAGTATCACTGGGTCTACACCCTAGCATGCCTGTCTCCTTTAAGAGATCCAGTATATATTTCTTTTGTGAGATGCTAATGCCCTTCGTAGATCTAGCGACTTCCATACCAAGGAAGTATTTCATCTCTCCGAGATTTTTAACCTGGAACTCTTTGTTCAGTGCTCCTTTTATTCTTTCTATCTCTGTTGGATCATTTCCTGTGAGGATAATGTCGTCCACATATACTGCCAAGATCACACTCTTCCCTTCTCGATGTCTGAAGAATAGAGTGTGATCACTCTGACCCTGTGTGTACCCTTGAACCTTTAGTACCTTGGTGAATCTCTCAAACCATGCTCGAGGAGATTGTTTTAGTCCATACAGTGACTTTCTTAATTTGCACACTTGATTGACGTTCCTTCCGGGGAATCCTGGAGGCATCTTCATGTATACTTCTTCCTTCAATTCGCCATTCAAGAACGCATTCTTGACATCCATCTGGTGTAGTGGCCAGTCTAGGTTTGCAGCCAAGGAAAACAGGATTCTGATGGTGTTGAGTTTGGCAACTGGAGCAAATGTCTCTGTGTAGTCCATCCCATATATTTGAGTGAAACCTTTGGCCACTAATCTGGCTTTATATTTGTCAAGACTTCCATCAGCACAATACTTTGGAGTGAATACCCATTTACAGCCTACGGCTTTCTTCCCTTTGGGTAGTTCAACTATCTCCCATGTTTTGTTATCTTCAAGAGCCTTCATTTCTTCCATCACTGCCTGTCTCCATTCAGGACTGGCAAGGGCTTCATGTATATTCTCTGGTATCTCGATTTGATCAAGGTGAGATGTGAAAGCAAAGTGTTTTGAAGAGAGAGCCTGATACGAAACAAACCTTTCTATAGGATATCTGGTGCATGTCCTACGTTGCTTTCGTACTGCTATTGGGAGATCAAGATCATCAGGAGTTTGTGCTTCTGGGCCAGGACCTGCTCTTGGTTCAGATTCTTGGGATGTGTCCGGTGTTTGGGATGTATTGCCTGTCATGTCTTTGTTACGGCGAGTATAGACTTGGCCCCACCTGTTAGTATCTCCCCCTGAACTAGTACTTTGTTCACTCTCTTTAGGCACTTCGTGTATGGGCTCCTCAATAACATAGATTCGATCAGGTTCATGGTGAGGGTACGTGAAGTCGGTATCTATTGGAGGAGGAGTCTGAAGTTCATTCCAACTCTCCCCCTGAACTGAGGATGAGAGATAAAAGGGAACAGCTTCATGAAAGGTGACATCACAGGTGATATAAAGACGCTTCGAGAGAGGATCAAAACATTTGTACCCCTTTTGATGTCCCGCAGGTCCTAAGTAAACACATTTGACGGCTTTGGGATCAAGTTTAGGAGTGTGGTGTAGGTGGACAAAGGCAGTACAACCAAATACTCGTAGTGGTAGGGTATTCTCCAGGTAGGGTAGGTTAAAAAAGCTATGGAGTACCTGGAGAGGTGTTTGGAAAGACAATGGTTTACAGGGCATGTGGTTGATTAGAAAAGTGGCTGTTAGGACTGCGTCATCCCAGTAGTAGGTAGGAACAGTGCTACTAAAGAGCAGGGCCCTAGCTGTTTCGAGGAGGTGTCGGTTCTTACGTTCAGCAATGCCATTTTGTTGAGGGCTATGAGGACAAGAGCTTTTGTGAGTAATACCATGCTGTTTAAGGAACAGAGATAACTGATGATTAAAATATTCTGTACCATTATCGGTGTGAAGGGTTTGAATCTTTGTGTGAAACTGGGTGTGGATCATATGATAAAAGTCAATAAAGGTTTGACAGACATCTGATTTGTCCTTTAAGAGGAAAACCCAACTAACACGGGTGTGGTCATCAATGAGGGTCATAAACCACTTAGAACGAGTACGATTGGGGATACGCGACGGGCCCCACACGTCACTGTGAATAACTGAGAAAGGGTTGGATGGGCGATAGGTGACACTAGGAAAAGATGTGCGATGGTGTTTAGCACGTTCACATGATTCACAATGAAAAACAAATTCTTTATTTGAGCAGATTGAGGGAAACATCTTACACATGTATTGAAAATTTGGATGTCCTAATCTCTTGTGCCATAATTCCAACTCACTAGTTCGAGGGAGAGACACTTTATTACAAGAAGAAGATTTTGTTTTGTGACAGTCACTCAGGTAATACAATCCATCAAACTCCTTAGCAACACCAATCGTCGTCCCCGTGAACAGATCCTGAAAAATACAGTGAGTAGCAAAGAAATTAGCACGGCATTTTTCCCTTTTATTCAGTTGGCTCACAGATAATAGATTGCATTTTAATTTGGGAACATGCAATACATCATGAAGCGTTAGTGTAGCAGAAATTTTGATGGTACCACTACCAGCGACCAAGGAATCAGAGGCATCTGCAATTTTAACCACAAGATGGGAGGTCGCAGGAATATAAGTGGTAAATAGGGAGACATCATCGGTCATATGATCAGAGGCACCGGAATCTACTATCCAACAAGGCCCGGTATTCTTACCTCTAATAGTAGCAAGGGCTTTAAAGAAGTTACCTTTCTGGACCACACTAGCAGTAGGCTGTTTACGAGACTGAATTTCAAGAGCATTGAGGCGCTCCAAGATGAGTGTCAATGGGTCTGTGCCTGGGCCTGAAGAGTTGTGGACCTGGGCCTGCAAATTATGGACTGGGCCTGTGTATCCCGAGCCCACGTGAGCAAGGCTGTGTGTTGGGCCTGTTCCTGTAGCGCCAAAGCCCAGTTGAGTTTGCAGCCCTGGTGACGTTGAGCCAACACCGACGGAGCCCAGTTCATCCACGCTGTGGTGAGCATCTGCGACATGTCCTCGAGGCTTCCTCTGTCGGGGTCTCCAGTCTGGCGGCTTGCCGTGGAGATCCCAGCAACGGTCCTTCGTGTGGCCAAGCTTTCTGCAGTGGTCGCAAGTGGGGCGCTCCTTTTTGGCGTCGGTCATCCGAGCAGCGAGAGCCGACGACGTCTCAGGGGGGGCGACACCGATGTCCGGTAACATTACCTGACGGCGAGACTCTTCATCTCGTAGAAGGGCGAATGCTTCAGAGACTGACGGAAGAGGAGAGCGGCTCAAGAGGCGTCCGCGAGCATCGTCGTAGATAGGCTGCAGACCAACCAGGAATTCGAACAAACGCTCTTCTTCCAGAGACCGGCGATACTCATAGGCGTCGTCTGGGTTCTTCCATACTCGATGCTGAAGCATATCCAGTTCCTGCCACAAAGAATTCTTCTCGAGGTAGTACGCATTTAGAGGTCGATTGCCCTGTTTTGTGCTCCAGAGGCGAGTACGCAGATCAAACAGCAAAGAGGCATTGGGTCTCTTCCCATAAGCTTCTTTCACGACGACCCAGATCGCCTTTGCAGAAACCAGAAACATGAAGCTCTTCCTGACGGCAGGGACCATTGAATTGAGGAGCCAGGAGGCGACAAGAGAATTGTCAGATTTCCACCGACGGCGGACACCATCATCGTCAGTGGGAGGCTGGTCATTATGGAGCAAATCAAGTTTATCCCTTCCATCGAGTGCAAGGAGCATCGATTGGCTCCATTCCACATAATTATCTCCGGTGAGGCGATCTGGTACAATCAGAATTGCTGATCCTTCAATTCCAGCAACTTTGGGAGGGTTGACTCGTGAGCCTCCGTCAGTTTGGAAGGTTGCGGTGGACTCAACGACAGAAGATCTCTCCCCTGGCTTTGATACCATGTTGAACGGCATTCTTCAGAGTAATGCCAGAGACAAGCACTTGGATAGAGATTACAATAGGGAAGATAAGATAATTCTTCTGTGTCTTGTATTACTGTGACGAGGTACATATATACACATATACACATAATGGTATCCCAAATATCATGGGATTTACATCATAGAATCAGGCATAGAATCCGGGATTAAATCATAATGTAATTAGCTAATTAATCTCCCAATATCCCTCTTATTTATTCCCATGATTAGCTCATTAATTCTTGATATCTCTCTTATTTACTGTGACGATTTCCTACAGGATTGTTTTTTAAAAAGAATAATGTCAGAGACATTGAAATCTTTACATATGCAGATTGGACAGGAGATCAGGATAACAACAGGTCTACGTCTGGCTATTGCACCTTTGTATGGGGTAATCTAGTGACCTGGCAAAGTCAGAAGCAGAGAGTTGTTACCAAGAGTAGTGCAGAATCTGAATTAAGAGCCCTATCTCAAGGCATTATGGAAGAGCTATGGTTGAAAAGAGTGGCAGAAGAAGCCCATTTTCAATTTGATTCTCCACTGAAATTCTACTGTGATAACAAAGCAGCTTTAAGTACGACATTGAATCCTGTTCAACATAGTAGGACCAAACATGTTGATGTGGACAGGCATTTTATTAGAGAAAAAGTTGAAGATGGGATCATCAGCCTGTCATATGTTCTCACCAAGTTACAAGGGGCCGACATCCTTACTAAAGGACTACCAGAAGATGTGGTCGAACGCTTTGTAGGCAAGTTAGACATGATCAATATTTATGGTCCAACTTGAAGGGGAGTATGGTAATTATGAAAATAATTAATTATTGTAAACAATTAAGATTTTATGAGATAGGGAGATTATAGGAGAGATATTAGGATGATTAATTTAGATAAGATAAGATATCCTAGGATATTATTGTTATTTTCTATCTAGTTGTACTCTATAAATTCAGTAGCTCCTAATGAATAAAATCATGGTAGTATTCAGGCCCTTAACTTCTACAGCATTAAATCAAGAACATAAAATATTACCTCCTCTAAACTACATTGATATAGGTCCATTCTATAATACGCAGTTGACATCAACAACTTTGGGTTAAATGAATTGAAAAGGCTGCAAAATAAACACAAAATATCACCAAGTTAACAATATAACTTTCAAAAGAATATGATGCCAGAATTCTCTACCTACTGCAACACAATTTTATTGATATGCTCCTAAGCAACTCATGCCAATTATCTTTCCTAACGTAATAGAGAAGGGGAGAGATGTGCATTCACCAAGAATGCAAAGTATGAGAGTCGATTACCCTAATTAAACTTTTCATTTGCACAGACCATAGAATTATTAATCATGAAAACAGAATTCAACTTTCCGAGAAAATCCATTTCGACATATAAAACGCCGACCAAAAATCAAATATTTGATTTGGAGAACGGTAATCTACAGAATTAACACTATAATTTCACAAATTGGAAGACCTAACTCAGTTTCGTCTTCCAATATTTGAATTTTACATGATGCATTGAGCATAGAAACTGAAACTCATTGCTTTCTATATTGTTGTTTTAATGGACGATGCAAAATACTCCACATCTGTATTGATCTCTCTAAACAGATTTCTTCTTTTATCAAAATTATGAAAGTCCAAAACAAAAAAAAAATACTACCTCTTTAAGAAAAAAGTTAGGAAAGTAAGATCCCAAATTGAGAGAACATTCAAGACTTGAAAATTGAACAGAGACTACAGAACCCTTCATATCAAGAAAAATAAGTCATGTACTTGCACTCCCAAAAAAATTTCATGGTATACCTGCTCAAGGAGGCATTATCATACATATTTAGCTTCTCAAAGAAGGCTAGAGTGTAATATGTAAAACGATCCACAACTGAAACGCCAACCTGTATTAAATAAAGCAGAAGTGAATTTTAGATGTCCAGATCATAGACCCAATTCAAAAATAAAATGTTCAAACTGTTACAACTTATGTCAAAAACATTGAAAGGATCAATGTTGTCATCAGTAACCATATTGGAAGAAAGGCAAGGCTGAAAATGGGGAACCCTTCTGTTGAGAAGCACAAGTATTCAAGCTGTAGATCCAGCTTAAAAAGAGTGTTGAGATGCGCTAATTTAGAATTAATTGTTAATTAATATTATGTTTTGTTAGTTATTTAATTAATAATTTAAAATTAATTTTGGATATTATTTAGGATCAGATTTGAATATTAAATTATCATATCTTAGAAGAATAAATTTAATATTAGGATTATGATAGATTCTAGTTTTAGCCTATTAGCTTATATTTTTACCTATATAAAGGCCTATTTGTATTCTCATTCATTCAAGGATTAATAATATTTTGAGACTTTATTTTTCCTCTACTTTCAATCCTTCAAATCTCCACACCTTCCTTAAAACTCTGGTGGAAAAGACTCAGAAATACAAGTATTATTGAATGAAAAGCTACTTTACAGAGTGTAAGTCTTATAGAGCAGAACCTAATCAAGAAGATAACCCTCACTGTGCATTCGAGAGGCACAGGAAACTCTCCCACAACTCACTCATCAGATTTCTCATGCCCCTTCCCATAACAAGACCCATCGTTTTATACTCATCTCTCCCTAATCATCACAATAGAAATTACCAAAAATACCCACACCTCACATGGTTCACACCCTATATTTCAATATGTATCCTTATACCCAACATTACCCCTGCCATGAAGATTGACCTTGTCCTCAAGGTCAAGAAGAGGACGAAGTCTGTATGTCTCGCACAGGTTCTGCAGTTGCTTGGGCTGGTCCTCCTTATGCGAGATATCCCTATTCCTCTGTGAATCTTCTGAACGAATCATGACCTGTAGCTGCTTGTGCTTGCATTGATGGCAAGGTTTGAACTTCTCATCACACTTCAAACACAATCCCAGCGCAGATCAATGTCAGCATCAGTGTCTTGGGGTCTGATTTGCTAGTATAGGTGACTGGAATTTCCATTTTCTTGGTGTCGCTAGCTCCCTTAAAGTTTCAGTCGACTTTGTCCAGACGGAAGAGGACGCAGCTGAACAAGTAAGACTCGTTGAATCATGTGGAGAGTGTAGTTGGGTAGGGCTAACCCAAAAACCTGACCCGTTTTCGTCAACCCAAGCCCTAGGCGGCCCAAATCCTTTCAAATCAGTAATATGGGTCAGGACCCAATTTCGTTTTTCCAATCGCAAAGCCATGTCCATGTATTCAGCAATCATTGGTCAGCCTTGATATCCAATTGCAAGCCGTTCAAGAAAGCGGCGAACAACCCCCCGTGGGTTCAGCTGGCAAAGGGGTGAGATATGTGACCATTTGAAGCGTATTCGATCCCTAGGGAGTACCACTTTGTTGTGGTTTCAGTAGCAGCACTTGGGTGGCATCCTAGCTCCTAGATGCCTAGGTTTACGCCTGAGGGTAATTGACAGCTCGTCCTGTCCTACATTGGTGTCGCCTAAGAGGAAGGGAGACTTCGCCTTGCTCTTGGATCATGGGTGAGCCAACCCCTTTCCAAAAAATTTTGTACCAAAAAAGAAACAAAGAAAGTGGCGAACAGCTCGTCATCGCAAGTAGCGATGGTGGCCAATAGAAGTTCAAATTGCCCAATATATTCGACCACACACCCAGTCTGTCGAAGTGCCATGAGCATCTCGTATATATTACCATGATGCGATGGATGGAAGCAAAGAATCAGATCACGCTTAAGCTCCTTCCAGTCGACCGTAGGTGAACACACTTCCTTCCATTGAAACCTATTAAGTGCGGGCCATTCAAAGCACCGGACGGCGGCGTCAAGCTTCTCAACGTCGACAACTCTATTAATCTCGAAGTATCGCTCCACTTTGAAAAACCAGCCAAGAGGTTCGTCACCAGAAAACAGAGGTAAGTCAAGCTTTCAGTAGTTGGATATGTCATAGTTCTCTTTGCCACTACTCGTCCCAATTTCTATAACCTGAGGCCCTGCGTCAGCAATCTTCAAATCCGATGAATCTTCAGGTTGCTTCTCTTTCCCCGATGAACGCTGACTTGCCCGAAGTTCAGAAACCAACTCAGTCATCAAGGATTTGAGAGTCGCCATAGCGCACTTGATAGTAGCAACGTCTCCACCTAAGCATTCAACATTCTGTTCAGTTTGCATCAAGTGAGACTCAAGCACTTCAAGCCTATTCTCCATTCTTTTGCTTACCATTCCCAGGAAAGAGTGCACTGAAATATATGAATTATTGAATGAAAAGCTGCTCTATAGAGTGTAAGTCTTATAGAGCATAACGTACACAAGAAGATAACCCTCACTATGCATTTGAGAGGCACAGGAAACTCTCCCTCAACTCACCATCAGATTTCGCATGCCCCTTCCCACAACAAGACCCATCATTATATACTCATCTCTCCCTAACCATCACAATAGAAATTACCAAAAATGCCAACACTCACATGGTTCACACCCTATATTTCTGTAGAAGAGAAACTAGTGGGATTCACTGAGAGAAAAAAGATTATAATTAATGGAGAGATTGCAGGGAATTAATTGAGAGAGATTGCAAGGATTATATCTTAATTGTATCTTAATTATTTCCTGATTCTGTTCCCACAATCCCGCCTTGAAGGGGATTCAACTTGTGTATATATATAACCATGTGCAGCAGAGGAATATAGACACAGAAATTAAACCATTCATACCGTGTTGTGTCTAAAATTGTTGAAATCAGTATGTCTACTGATATGGTATCAGAGCAGGCTTTGTCCAACGGAGAGTCGCATCCAGCCTCCGCTAAAGTTGTTGGCTTTGAAGGCTCTGCGATTGTCATTGTGACGGAACGACTCACCGGCGAAAATTATCTCAATTGGAGCCAGTCAATGCTCCTCGCCCTCGACGGTAGAGATCGACTTGATTTGATCTACAACGATCAACCACTCTTTGATGATGACAGTTCCCGATGACAATGGAAATCAGAGAATGCTATTGTCGCCTCATGGCTCCTGAATTCCATGCTTCCGGCTGTTCGAAGAAGTTTTATGTTTCTAACCTCTACCAAGTCTATTTGGTGCGCCGTGAAAGAAGCATATGGAAAGCACCCTAATGCTTCACTGTTGTTTGATCTTCGAGCATTGTGAAACAGAACACTCGCCAGTTGAATGTCTATTATCTCGAGAAGACGGCGTTGTGGCAAGAAATTGATCTGCTTCAACGCCGAGTGTGGAAGAACGATGAAGACGCCGCTGAGTATCAACGGACCTTGGAAGAGGAACACCTATTTGAATTCCTTGTAGGGCTCGACTCAGCGTATGATGATGCCCGTGGCCGTCTCCTCAGCCGCGTTCCTCTCCCATCTGTATTAGAAGCATTCTCTCTCCTGTGACAAAGAAACCCTTCGGCAAGTAATGCTTCCTAGCCATGGAACTCCTTCGTCGGCGACTGAAGCTTCAGCCCTAGCTGTCCGCGCATCAGACTCTGGCTCTAAGAGAGAACGCCCGACATGTGAGCACTGTAAGAAATTGGGCCATACCAAGGAATGTTGCCCCCTTCACGGAAAACCGCAGGATTGGAAGGCCAAGCAACGACGGCCGCGAGGTCATTTGGCCACCTCTGCAGGTTCAAACGACATGGATCTCACAGGCCCAACTCAGCGACATGTCCATCTCTTCCTCATGGGTTCTGTTCTGCTGCTCTAAGTCCAGTCCAAGTTGGCCCAACTTCTCATGGGTTCTATTCTGCTGCTCCAAGCCTGGTTGGTCCCACCCCTGCAACTGACCCATTAACCATGATCCTAGAGCGCCTAAATGCACTAGAAAATCAGTCCCGTAAACCCGTTGCTACTGTGGTACACAAAGGTAACTTTTTTACAGCACTTATCACTATTAAAGGTAAGACCACATGCCCTTGTTGGATAGTTGATTCAGGTACCTCGGATCATATGACTAATGATATTTCCTTGTTTTCCAACTATACTCCTGCCACGTCTCGACTTACAGTAAAAATTGCTGATGCCTCAAACTCTCTAGTAGCAGGGAGTGGTACTATTGGAATTTCTGATACACTTATGCTGCATGATGTTCTTCATGTTCCAAAATTTCAATGTAACTTATTGTCTGTAAGTCAACTGAATCAAAGAGAACGTTGCCATGCTGATTTCTTTGCTACCCACTGTATTTTTCAGGATCTGTTCATGGGGACAACGATTGGTGTTGCTAAGGAACTTGGTGGACTTTATTACCTGAATGACTGTCCAAATTCAGTATCTCATCTCTGTAATAAAGTGTCTCTCCCTAAGACTAGTGAGATGGAATTATGGCACAAAAGATTAGGACATTCCAATTTTCAAAACATGTGTAAGATGTTACCTTCTCTTTGCTTAAATAAAAACTCAGTTTTTCATTGTGATTCATGTGAGCTAGCAAAACACCATCGCACTACTTTTCCTAGTATTCCTTATCAACCCTCCAAACCTTTTTCCCTTATCCACAGTGATGTATGGGGCCCGTCTCGTGTTAAAAATCGTACTCATTCAAAATGGTTTATGACCCTCATTGATGATCACACCCGTGTATGTTGAGTCTTCCTCTTAAAGGAAAAAACCGCAGTATACCAAACATTCATTTATTTCTATAACATGATCTATACACAATTTGATTCCAAGATCAAAATCCTTCATACTGACAATGGCACCGAATACATTAACCATCAACTATCAAATTTTCTTAAGGAAAAAGGCATCACTCATAAAAGCTCTTGTCCCCATAGTCCACAACAAAATGGAATTGCTGAGCGGAAAAATAGGCATATTCTTGAGATTGCTCAGGCTCTTCTCTTTAGCAGTAATGTACCTACTTACCATTGGGATGATGCTATTCTGACTGCCACCTTCTTACTCAATCAGATGCCATGTAAGCCCCTGGCCTTGCAGCTTCCTCTCCAAGTACTTCACCAACATTTTTGTTTACCTTACCTTGAGAACACTTTACCTCTCCGCATCTTTGGTTGCGCTACCTTTGTTCATCTACACCATACACATAAACTTGATCCAAGAGCTGCCAAATGTATTTACCTAGGGCATGCGGGAAACCAAAAGGTACAAATGTTTTGATCCTGTATCTTAACGCCTCTATATCACTCGTGACGTCACTTTCCATGAAACCATCCCTTTTTATACATCGTCCTCGGTTCAAGGGGAGACTTGGAGTGAACCTTAAATCATATATGAACCTCCTGGTCAAATCTACACTCTTGAGGAAACAATACATAAGAAACCTAAAGAGTGTGATGAGAATTCTAGTTCAAGGAGAGACACTAACAGGTAGGGTCAAGTCTATACCCGCAAAAATAAGGATACGACAGGTAATATACCTCAAGCAACTGACACAATCCAAGAGTCTGAACCAGAGACAGGTCCTAACCATGAGACACAAGAGGATGATCTTGACATCCCAATTGCAATAAGAAAGCAACCAAGGGCCTGCACTAAACATCCTATAGAGAGGTTTGTCTCTTATCAAGCCTTATCTCCCAAACACTTTGCGTTCATATCTCATCTTACTCAGGTCAAGATACCAGAAAACATATATGAAGCTCTTGATAGTCCTAAATAGAGAAAGGCGGGAATGGAAAAAATGGAGGCCCTGGAACGAAACAATACATGGAAAGTAGTTTACCTACCCAAGGGTAGGCCTGAGCAAAGTGCCCGCTACCCGGTGCACCCGCCCGGACCCGTAGTCAATTTGCCCGGTTTGAGCCCGCCCAAATTAAGCCCGTAACGGGCGGGCTTAAATGGGCGGGCTACGTGCATTATACGGGCGGGGCACGGGCACACCCTCGGGCTGCCCGTGCCCGCCCGTATATGTATATACATTATTTTTTTTTATATTACAGCAGCCTAAAATGAGCCAGGGTGTGTCTTATACTCTTATTCCTTTTCCTTTCTCAGTTCCTCCTGCAGCATTCAGTATTGACTCCATAAGCCCTAATTCTGCCTTTCAGCGTTAGCAGCGGCTGCAGTACCCATTTGGTTTGGCGATTCCTTCCTCCACAGCGACAGCGGCTGCAGCCTTGAGCCTCCAGCTCCACCTGAGCTTCATTTCATCCTGTTCGAACAGAGCGAGCCAAACGATCGAAGCTCACACAGGCAGTCGGCAGTCAGTCAGTAGTCGCCGCTGGTAGCAAGCAAGAAGCAGCGGCAAGAAAGGCCTCCACTTGTTACCGTGGTCGCTCGCTCTCGGGTCTCCTCAGCGTCGCTCTCGGGTCTCCTCGGTGTCGCTCTCGGGTCTCCTCGGCGTCGCTCTCGGGTCTCCTCGGCGTCGCTCTCGGGTCTCCTCGGCATCGCTCTCGGGTCTCCTCGGTGTCGCTCTCGGCTTTCCTCGGCGTTGCTCTCGGCTTTCCTCGGCGTCGCTCTCGGCTTTCCTCGGCGTCGCTCTCAGTGCTCTTGCCGCCACACCCTCTGTGTCTCTTGTAAGTTTTCCTGCTCTTGCCGCCACACCCTCTGTGTCTCTTGTAAGTTTTCCTGCTCTTGCCGCGACGTCGACCCCATGGGAGGGAGACCGAAAAAGCTTCGTTGAGCTTTGACGGCGAAGGAACTCCTCTGTCATATGGAAAAGCTTTCCCCTCTCTCTGTATAAAATGCTGGCTCTGTTGGAATTGCTTAGCTTGGAGATCCGAACTTTTCTTGATTTGGAATTGCGTCGTCACGAACAACAAAAACATTGATTTGGAATTTCTTGATAGTGTCATTGATGTTATATCTGTTGTTCCTTGCTTTATCAATTAGTATTGTTGGAATTGCTGTTGGAATTGCTCAGTTAGTATTTTGGTCATCGGGCAGTGATTTGTTTAAGTGAACTCTGTTGCTGTTGGAATTGCTCAGTTAGTATTTTGGTCTACTATTGCTTCTATATTGCTTCTGAATTGCTGTCGGTTGTAACAACTTTAGGAGGTATATTTCTGTATTGCTTCTGTCTGTTTAACAAGATTATAGATATCTTTCTGTATTGCTTCTGTATCTTTTAATTTGGCATTCTGTATTGTTTCTGTTTCTGTCTGGTTTCACTTGACATTATGTATTGCTTCTGTTTCTGTCTGGTTTCACTTGAAATTATGTATTGCTTCTGTTTCTGTATGTTTTAATTTGAATCTGTCTGTATTGCTACTTTTGAGCAGGAAGGAAAATGAGCACGGAACAATCTCCAATCACAACAACGGAAGACGCTATTGAAGAGGTTAATGAAACTGAAACTGAAGGTACTGCCACCTCACCAAATAAGGAAGGGAAAGGTCAAGCACAAGCAAAGAAAAGAAGGAGGCAAACATCTGACGCATGGAAACATTTTACTAGGATGCCATTAAGTGAAACTAAAGGTAAACATCGGGCAAAGTGCAACTATTGTGGGGTAGATTACGCAAGTCATCCAACTTTGCATGGGACAAACCAACTTTGGCGACATTTGGCAAGGTGCCCACAAAATCCAAATAAAGCAAACAGTCAAGCACAGAGTTTTTTCTCTAGTTCTGGTCAAACGCACGTATTTAGTCAAGAGCGATGCAGAAAAGCACTTGCAAGATTCATCATTAAGGATGAGATGGCTTTTAAGACTGTGGAAGGGGAGGGTTTTCAAGAATTATTGCAAGAGCTTCAACCTAGATTTCAAATCCCCTCACGATGGACAGTTGCTAGGGATTGCTACAAGTTGTATGTTGAAGAAGCAAAATGCTTGAGAAAGTATTTTAAACGATCTAAAGTTCGTGTCTCCCTTACTACAGATTGTTGGACTTCAGTTCAGAACTCAAACTATATGTGCTTGACTGCTCATTGGATTGATGACGATTGGACTTTGCAGAAAAGAATTTTGAATTTTTGTGTCATTGAGAACCACAAAGGGGATACGATTGGCAAGCAAATTGAGGATTGTTTGTTGAAGTGGCGCATTGACAAAGTCTTTACTATTACGGTTGACAATGCTTCTTCCAATGATACTGCAGTTGCTTATTTGAGAAAGCACTTAAGGAGTTGGAATGGTCTAATTCTTGATGGAGAGTTCTTGCAAATGCGGTGTGCTGCTCACATACTAAATTTAGTTGTTTCTGAAGGATTAAAAGAGATGAACAAGTCCATTGAGCTCATTCGGCATGCGATTAAATTTGTTAGATCATCTCCAGGAAGACAACGCAGATTTAAAGAGTTGGTGGAAAAAGAGAGAATTGATTCGAAGAGCCTATTATGTTTGGATTGTCCTACTAGGTGGAATTCGACATACCTTATGTTGGACAGTGCAATTAAGTTCATCAAGGTCCTCACTAGGATGGAGGAAGAAGATGCAGATTATAAGGATTATTTCAGGAAGCAAGTTAAACTTGATTCAAGGCAACATGATGATTGGGGTTGGGGTGTTGATGTTGATGATGCTGATGCTGATGCTGATGCCATTAATATAGCTACTGTCCTTGTAGTGCAACCTCCTACTGCATATGATTGGAGTGTTGCGAAGGAGTTTCTTGTGTTTTTGAAGTTGTTCTACTCCATGACCCTAAAATTTTCTGGGTCAAATTATGTGACGACTAATGATTGTTTTCAGCATATAGTCGCCATTCAATCAAACCTTTCCACAAGTATAGCTAGTTCCTATTCTCTGTTGGGTGACATGGCTAGAAGGATGCTAACCAAGTATGATAAGTATTGGGGGAATTTAGAGAAATTGAATCCACTTCTGGTTGTTGCAGTGATACTAGACCCTCGATACAAGCTCACATATGTCAAAGTTGCTTTTGAAACAATTTTCCCTGATCTGACAAAGCGTGAAGCAAAGTTGAAGCAGATTATGGATGTCTTGTATCGATTGCAGGATCAGTATGCAAGTAATTTCAATCTTTCTAGCAAGGAAGCCTCTACATCTCAGTCTGAGCCATTATTAGAGCAAATCGATGCCAATGCTTGTAGGGGGAATGTGATAGTTCCAGATGTTGACCTTGGAATGTCGTTATCTGCCATTGATCCTACTTTTAAGAAGTTTTTAGCTAATGCTAAGATTGTGACTAAAAGGGTTGAACAACTTTCAGAGGTGGATGAATATCTTCAAGCTGATTTACTTGACTATTCTGAATCAAAATTTGACCTTCTGGCATGGTTGAAAGTGCATTCTTCTAAGTATAAAGTTCTAAGTCTGATCGCCCGCGATTTGTTGGCTGCTCCAGTCTCTACAGTGTCTTCTGAATCAGCTTTTAGTACTGGAGGTCGAGTCATCGATGCTTTTAGGAGCTCTTTATCCTCAAGCATGGCCGAGGGACTCATATGTGCTCAAAATTGGCTACGGATGACTCCCCCTAAATTGCAGGAGTTTGATGTTGATAATTTTGAACAGTCAACAAGTCTTGTTGCAGGTAATTTCAATAGTATTTTAAACTTTTATTGTTCCATCTTTTTAATTGTAGACTACTATACTTTTTCAAATTTGTTTTGTAGAGGTAGAGGCAGCTCCGTCTACTACCATCACAAGTGAATCTGATGAAGATGATGCATGATCATAGTTCAATTAAGAATAATTATATTTTGTGTGCATTGTGGACTGTGTGGTTACAAATTTGTATTTATGATTATGTTTTCTTTTAAGATTTTATGATGAACAATTATATCATTTGTGCACTGTTGTTTTATTCTGATTGTTATTAGAACTTTAATTAGTTTAAATAGGAAAAATTTTCACTTTTCGTAAACGGGCTGCCCATGCCCATTTGAGCCCAAACGGGCTCAGCCCAGCCCGTTTATTACGGGCTTAAACGGGCTGAGGTACGGGCATGGGCTAGCCCGTGCCCATTTAACCTTTCACGGGCGGGCTACGGGCTGACCATCGGGCTAGCCCAGCCCGCCCGTTGCACACCCCTACCCAAGGGTAAGAAGGCAGTAGGTTGTAAATAGGTATTCACTCCAAAATATTGTGCGGATAGGAGTCTTGAGAAATACAAAGCAAGATTAATGGCAAAAGACTTCACCCAGGTCTATGGTATGGACTATACTGAGACGTTTGCACCAGTGGCAAAACTAAATACCATCAGAATTTTGCTATCTCTTGCCGCAAACTTAGGCTGGCCACTGCATCAAATGGACGTAAAGAACGCATTCCTAAATGGAGAACTAAAAGAGGAAGTTTACATGAAAATGCCTCCAGGATTCCCCGGAAAAAAGGAAAACCAAGTGTGCAGATTAAAGAAATCACTGTATGGTTTAAAGCAGTCTCCTCGAGCATGGTTTGAAAGGTTTACCAAAGTCTTGAAAAATGAAGGCTATATACAGGGGCAGAGTGATCACACTTTATTCTTCCGACACTTGAATGGGGACATAGTGGTATTGGTTGTTTATGTTGATGATATTGTACTCACAGGAGATATTCTAGCAGAAATTGACAGAATCAAGAAGGCATTAAATGTGGAATTTCAAGTCAAAGACCTAGGAGAAATGAAATATTTTCTAAGCATGGAAGTAGCTAGATCAGCTCAAGGAATTAGCATCTCACAAAAGAAATACATACTAGATCTCTTAAAAGAAACTGGTATGCTCGGCTGCAGAAAAAGTAATACCCCTATACGGACTGACAAAATTACTGATACTGAAGATCTGGGAAAGGCCGTGGATATGGGAAGATATCAGCGAATGGTGGGAAAATTAATCTACTTATCTCACAGTCGACCAAACATCGCTTATGCTGTCAGTGTGGTAAGCCAACATTCCCATAACCCAAAACAAAAGCACCTAAATGAAGTCTATCGAATTCTGAGATATTTGAAGGGCTCTCCTAGGCTAGGTCTTTGGTTTAAAAAATCAGAAAGTCGAAAAGTGGAAATGATGACAGATGCTGACTGAGCAGGTGACCAAATGATCAAAAGTTCACTTCAGGATATGTTACCTATGTCTGGGGAAATTTGGTGACTTGGCGGAGTAAGAAACAAAGTGTGGTTGCTAGAAGCAGTGCTGAAGCCGAGTTTAGAGCTATAGCCCTTGGAATCTGCGAAAGTCTATGGGTCAAAAGAATACTGGAAGAGCTGAAAATGTCAATAAATTTGCCTATCAGACTACAGTCAGACAACATGGCAACTATTAACATGTCTCACAATCCAGTCCAGCATGACAGAACAAAGCATGTAGAGATAGATAGACACTTCATAAGAGAAAAGATTGACGAGGGGACGATTGACCTCAAATACATTCCCTCTAAGGAACAAGCAGCAGATGTACTAACAAAGGGATTAATGAGAGACAAATTTGAATATCTAATCAGCAAGTTGGACATGATAAACATCTATGCTCCAACTTGAGGGGGAGTGTAGAAGAGAAATTAGTGGGATTCATTGAGAGAAAAATGATTATAATTAATGGAGAGATTGCAGGGATTATATCTTAATTGTATCTTAATTATTTCTTGATTCTGTTCCCACAATCCCACCTTGAAGGGAATTCAACTTGTGTATATATGTAACCATGTATAGCAGAGGAATATAGACACAGAAATTAAACCATTTATACCGTGTTGTGTGTCTGAAATTGTTGAAATCAGTATGTCTACTGATAATTTCAATATTTACCCTTATATCCAACAAACTCTTAAGGTATGTCAGGCTCAATAAATCATTCCCATGCCATAAAATATAGGTGTGGCAACTATTATTTTTGCGATCACCCCAGCGAAAATGGTGGAATACCTATCATATGCTCCCATCTTCCCCCACTTTTTCTCTTCTTTATTGATGGGCTAGCAATTTGTTAGGATATTGTATGCTTCAGTCTTTTTCGGGACAAAATAAGAACAGTATAATAGAAGTGGAAAAAACTATGTTACACTCCATCACAACTTACTTCCTACACCAAACTAAAACGAGCAATTTCAAACATTAGATCTCCATGAAAGGATTATGAGACCTGAAATCATGGTAGAACAACTCAAAACCCTCAACCAAATAACTTTCGTCCTTTTACCTTCCTCTAAACTCTTCTTTACATCATCTTTCTACCAGAACTGCCGTATGAAGAGAAAGTTGCCAACTGCTCAAGATCTCAAGTTTTTACCTCTGCCTTTTTTGCTTGGTCTTGCCATTGTTTCCTGACTGCTAGTACAATGATCTTTTTCTTTTCTTTTTCTGTACTCATTCACACTCTGTAGTCTGCTTGCTTTATTAGCTACCCTATATTCATTAACTTTTTCACCTGTTCTGCTATGGGTTTTGCTAGATACTTACTCAGATGTTTCCTTATTGTTTTCTTAGTTCTTGCAAATAACATCAGGACATTAAGTTCTAATTTCCCACTTGCATCAATTTCTTGTTGCTGCACATTTATACAATAAAGGACCAATTCAGCTCAAAAGCTTATAAAATGTTTGTTAATCTGTTTAAACCTTTCTAAATGGACATTTTCCAGACGCAAATTTTTGTGTCTCACAAAAGTTGCATCAGGACGTTTGCTGATTGACAGCCAAACACAGCTTTAAGCTCTTAACTGCAGAGACCCATAAAGTTTGTTATAATATCTAACACACCTTACGTGGAAGCCTGTTTGGAATTTAAGAGTAAACAAATAACAAGCTAATATACCTTGTGACTAGTACTAAAACTTAATTTCAATTAAGATAATGAGGAACAGCAAAGGTCAAATTTAGATCATTAGTTCATAGCGAGTTAGATACCATTTCAAGTACCAATTGAACTCAAAAGCATAAGGAGTTAAAGCACATGAGTAGTTTTAATATACTTAGCAAAGTGATGACATTGCTTGAAAATTGTGTGATTATAATTTCTTTTAAAAAAAACTTTTATTATAATTCCTCAAATTATTTATTATTGGGAAGCTGCCACAGCAGTTTCGTGGCTTATATCTATATGCCATTGACAACAGGGATAAATGCAGCAGATGGTTAATATTAGTAGATGGATACATACATCTGGGTCCAAATGATGCGAATATGAATTCTCTCCTTTCATGCTGCTTCCAATAGCCAAAACACCCGGTGAATGAAGCTGTAAGGTTCAGAAAATGAACAAAGTCAACACAGGGAAAAAATTAGCAGTATAAATAAATGACACGACAGAGAAAACAATTAGACATTGCAGGCTTGACATATCTATATGCCAGATTGGCTTTCTACCATCAGTACATTTTAATACATGCAAAGTATGTGTACCAAGTTAGCCCAGGCCAATTGTAAACAGAGAGTCGAAATTTTAAAGTGAAAGCAAACAGAAATTTACTAGGAACAATCTTATCCTTTGTTCTTCACAACATGACAGTCAAAATGGATCAAAATATGCTAAAATTAAGCCAGCACATCACATATGATTAGTTAGCAGGCAAAGGTTTGTGAGATGACAAAGACATTAACTGTCTAGTGTAGAATGTTTGTAAATCTCCATCCATCAACTTCTGTAATTGTCTCAGGAACTCTAAAGAGTGAAATTAAAGTAACTACACAAGCAATAAGCCAATATTTGAGAAGGAAAGTCATGCCACAGAGTACTTTTACAAGATTGCACATGCAGGCAGGGTTAATTTTGAATATGGGATAGAGAATGACCCTATATCATTTTTGTATAAATATGGTAAAAAATTCATTTTATTTAAATTTTAATATCATATCCTAAAGCATCAAATCATTACCCACGCCAATGAAGCAATCAAATTAACAAATACTGAGTTCAAGCTTTCCAGTATCCTTGATTGTGTTTTACCAGTGATTACAAATGCCATTGAAACAGATGAAGGAATCACTCAACATATCATGAACAACACAAGGCATGCAGTAATCTTATGGTAGAACAACCAAAATAAAAAAGGAAACAATGCAATTCAATACTTCGATTGACTGATTCCTAATATTATCTTATATGTTAAAGGATGATACACTCTCCTCTCAATGAGAATGAACAAGGTCCATATAATATTATAAAAATTCATTTATGAATTCATGTTTGAGTTATCTAAAAACCATCTTCTAGAAAGCAATTTGAGACCTGTAAGAAGAGAGTTGAAGCTTGGCAAGTGTCCACCATTATCAACAGCTCCTTAAACCTAAGAAACAACATACCAACAAGAAATGAGTTTTTTGCTCTATATAAAGAGATGGTCACAAGATGTCAACAACTATTAAATACGAAGTTCATCACAAAATATAAGATTAACACTATTTATTAAAAAATGATCTATTTTAGAAAACATTTGCCAGGCAAAAACTTTATACAATAAACTAGGCATCACTTTAGCATATGCAACCAGCTATACAAGAATGCATACAAGCATAGCCATTAATCTAAAACTTTATGTCAAATATCATGCTCACAAATCAAACTTAAAAGTTACAACATTAATATTGCACAAGATTTCATACCTACGCTTCTCTTTCATTTGCTTCACAGCATCAGCTAAATCATGACTTTGGAGCTCTTCTGAGTCCTGAAATTTCAAAAATTCATCACCTCCATGCCCTGTCATATACAAAAGTATGTGACTCCCTTCATCACTTAGAAGACGCTTAGACCTTGGAACAGAAGTCTCATGACGACTTGTCAAAACCCGTAAAAAGTTCTCCACTACCACTTCATACCCACGATAATCTACCTGAAAGTTAGGAAGTAAAATGTTCATCCTCTAAAAGACACTGTGTAGCCCTAAAACATGTTGAAAGTGATTAATATTATCTCTTCAGGATCATATCAGATGAAAGTAGACATTCACGTGTAAGATTTAATATTGATATTAACCTAAAGTCAATCAATGCTATGTGAATAGATTTATCAGAGAGAGAAATGGAAAAATTTACATAATTATCAGAGAAATGTGTTATTGCTAACAAACTATAGTAGTGAGAGTACACAAACTCAGCCAAGCTACTTATGCAAGATTCAGGGCAGAATGGCAGACTCATCTATATACCAAGCACAAGGTTGGCTCATCATACAAAAGCCTCTCGCTAATATTAATACTCACAGAAAAATTAATTATTAATTAATTTCATAATTAAAAGATGCTCATAACAAAATATAAAGATAATAATGTGTTTCCCTCTTTTAAGCCCAAAAAAGTAAGTAAAGCTTCAAATTTCTTATGCTATTTCTAGAAACGTAGCTAGTGAGTCAAGGCAAAGAGTGGCCTCTGCTCTAGCCATATATTGATAGGAGTAATACTAAAGAGTAATGACCTCTCGAGATGCATAAGCCACAAAAGTCGTTGACCTCAGATGTTTGCATTATGAGTAACAAGAGTTCAGAATTTGTCAATAATCTCTTTCTGGTCAGTGAGAAGGCTTCACATTAGAAGGAAAAGTTGTTAGGATTGTTATGGGCATTAAATATCACCACTTTCATTTGCGGTTAGATAGGTTCCTTATCCTCAATCTTTGTACTCTTCTATCTCATTATATTGTTCATGTGCGTATAATGTTATATAATTATAGAAAGAAAAGGGAAATAGAGAAGAACAGAAAGAGAATAGAAGAGAAACTGAAATTATACTGAATACTCAATAGTTCAAAACATAATCAAGGCATATCCCCATAAGACAGATGATCACCCTCATTTATAAGTGATAGGTAATCTTAATCCTAATTAAATATCTAATACTAATATATCATAATATCTAATCATGATACATCATAATATATATATTATGATATCTAATCCTAATATTGTAAAATATCTAATGCTAATTCTAATAAAATAATAAAACTACTTAAATTGTTTATTTATATTTTACATATCATATAAGGGTTCATATAAGTACATATATATTCCTACTTTTTATTACTGGTACACAAGTTTAAAATCCACAACCACAACTGGTTCATGAGCTTATGATTGGTTAATATAACTAGATTTATAACCAAACAATTCCAAAGCCAACACCAAGAGTATTATTGATTGAATAATGAAAGTGAAATGCATAAAGAAAACTCACCTCCACATTATCCCCATACAAATTAAGCTTATGATTTTCATTATTAAAAAATTGGGCAGGGTATTTGTTTCAAGCATTACATGCCATGTCATCTGCCAGCATCAGTATTATCCTCTCATCAGGTATTCCCAACCGCTTAACCGTCCTGATTAACAAGGAAAGTATAATGAACACAGGTAATTACCTAGTATAATTAAAACAATAATGTTAAATTGGATATTACCTATACAAGGATAGTGTTTTGGCCATGTGGCGATAATTAAACCTCAATAAGGGAAGCAACAAATTAAGTATACTAACCAAGTCATGCAACTAGGACTTTGTGATAACTATAAAATCTCTTCTACAAGACTTAGTGAAAGGTTTAGACAGCACTGTTGATGCTTAATCTAAAACGCAATTTCAAGAATGCACACACTAGACCAATAAATTTTGCTCTAAATCAAAATACTGGAACAAAAAGGAAGTCCATATTAAAGCAAACTAGACATACTGTAGAGCTAAAATACAGTCAAAAAGGGATTGGTAATTTCTAGTATTCGACTGCTTTTTTTAGTAATAATGATAATAATATGGATTCTAACAACAGTTAAACTAATTTAATAATTAATAATATGTAAATCAATGTAAACAACAAAAGTAAGTTGCTAACTGAAATTAACAAAAATTAACAAACCAAACATAAATGAGAACATAAATGATTGATTTGGAGTAAATGAGTTGGAACACAACGTCTGAAACCAGGTCAGTTGGAAGTATCTTATTTCATTGTTGCCAGAGTTGGTCAATAAACAATTCAAAAGAAACAAGAAAAGAAAACAATGATATGATGCTTTAAGACAGTTTTATTACTCACAAAAGAGATTCAGAAATTGATAGCGAAAAAATACAGGATATAGCCAAAATTTTATGTTATAAATTAAAAATGAAAGATGGACTTACCAGAATCGTGATGTGCAGACTAAAACAGCCCAATTATTAGTATGCAATGTGGATTCAGATGAAGATGACAAATGCGCCACAGAGTTGCCAATGTTTCCAAGATATAACAGCAATAACATTAGTACTCTGATAGGTAACTTTAGGAAACTAAAGATCAGGAACCTCATGCTTCTATAAAATGACTTCCACACCAAGTGTGTCAAATCTATCGATCTTCAAAAAGTAGATACATAACTCCGTTGCCTCTTTTCTTTATGCATCAAAGAAACATTTCCATAACTGCAAACAAAAATTAGCCATCAAACAGGGAATATTGAATTGCACAACTAACTAGGATCGAGAGAGAAATAATTGAATATCCATAACAAAATCATAGCCTCAAAACTTGTTATTGATGCAGGAGTTAACAGACTAGCTGGTGATCATATCAGCAAAACAGATGCCATTTACAATCCTTCAGTCAAACTATGAATGACATAATTCCCCAAAGAATTCAATCAAAAAGACGCCACCTCTGATGGGCTGGCCTTTAGCTAACCCACCTCTCTTTTAAAGAAAGAAAAAAAATCCCCTTTTAACCATTTTTTTCATAGTAGAAATTCAAGGACACTTATGTATATATTAATCATTTCAACACAAATTAATACTGAGATAGAGGAGTCAATTTCAGTGCCATAATTTCCATCAAAAGAAGAAGGCAGGCACAACAGAATTGACCAAAGCTCTGTTTCTCCGTCTGCTTCAAAGTTCAAACCCCATTAAAAATTGAAACTACACTTGCATTCCAAGATATACTTTCTAATTTTGACTGTATGTAAAATAAATAAATGAAAATTACAGCACTCTAGCACCAAGCAAAAACCCAAAGAAATATTAAAAAATGAATAAAAGTGGAGTAAATATCATTGTAACTGTCAAAGTGAGTTACTATTGTGGTGGCTAATATTAATAGATGGCCAAAATGAATGTATGCTTATCTTGAAAATGGATGAATAAATGACCAAATTGAGTTACTGTCAAAATCAATGGCAAAAGCAAGCTTCAATTATTTGCGGCACTTGTTTTTTCTCTGTTTAAAGCTAAATAAAGACTGTCCGTTGGCAAAAACAAATATCATACAATCAGCAAAAACCCAAAGCAAGATTAGAGCACATTATGGATCACTGGATCATAGGACAGCAAGCATTATTCACGTGTTTGGAAGATTAATCTTCAAATTCCAACTGGAATATTACAGTACAGATTATCACTCGTACCAGGAAAACGAAGGGAGGAACTCAGGAAGAGAAATTCAGACGAAGGTGGTGGTGGCCGTGGTGCTCCGAATCTGTGATGCAAATGGCCGAATGCGACGAAGGGAGGAGCCAAAGAGAGACAGACGAACTCAAAGGAGGAAGAGAGATCAGAATGATCTGATATTGCTACTGCTGTAATGCCGCCGGCGTGAGGAGACGGAGACAAAGCTAGAGGAGGCGGAGGCGCGGAGTGGGGAGAGGAGGGTTGACGCGTCAATATTATTGAAAATATCTTTTTTTATGAAAATAAACAATAAGTAAGAATATTACTTTATTACAAAAGATAAAATAAAATAAATTTCAATTTAATTACTTAAATTTAAAAAAAAATATTTTTAGTTATTTAAATTTAACACTATTAATTTTACATGACTGAATAATTTTAAAATGATTATTTATCATTTAAATGGCAACATATTTATTTTAAATTTTTTTATTTATAATACCTAATTAAAATTTAAAATATATAAATAAAAAATTAAAATAAAACCTAATTAAAGATGCCATGAAACATGGTCTCTTTTAGTCTAATAATCAAGGTTTTATCATCGTAACTTTTTTAACTGGGTTCCATATTTCTCATTTAATTCTCTAGATTTGAAACGAAGCACAAAAGTTTAGGAAAATTTTAAAAAAATATTATTTAAATTTCAAAATCTCCCATCAAAATTTTATATAAAAATATATTATTATTTGCTTTATAAAATTGATAAATAATTTAAAAATATAATAAATAAATTAATTTAAAATTTTAAAATTTAAGTGGTTCTTCATGGTAGGGGTGGAAGTGGGCTTTAGATAAGAATTGGTTCACAATCAAAGAGGGTTTTAGGAAGAACAGGGAGACTAGAAAATTTAGGATAGGAGATTGGAATTGGAGGAGGGAGAACGCCAGAGAAGTTTTGTTATTTCGAGTCTGAATTGGTTATGAATTAGAAGACCTAGTTTCATTTACTTATCAGTATGTTTTATGGAAACACTTTAAGAAGGTTTTGCCTTTTATCATCTTGAGAGATCATGAATCCGATAAAACCAAGCTGCTACTAGGAATTTAACTATTCATAGGGATTAATTATGACTTACCCCTGTTTTACCATCATAGGCCCGGCCGTAGAACCCAGATTAATAAACCACAAAAGAAACATGTTTGACGTCACCTTTAATTAGATTTATTTTAAATATTCTTTAATTTTACATACTTTTAATTAAAAATTAATATGTCCACATTTAAATGATGAGTCATATTTTAAAATTAACGAGCCAGTATTTTTTGTTAATAAGTTTAATTATGTTAAATTTAAAAAATTAAAAATATTTTTTTAAATTTAGTGACTAAACCGAAACTTATTATAAATTTAAAAGACTAAATATATACTTTAGCCTATTATAAATTATAAAGAGTTTTGGTATAAAAATAGAGTTCAAACTTGGTTCATTTAATTTTGGCAAAAAAAAAACTTGGTTCATTCATAAATAAAATTTTAATTTATTAAGTAACAAAAATTAAATAAATTACTTAACAAAATTATAACAAATCCATGAAAAAAAGTACAACAAGTCCATGACAAACAAAAATATAAAAAAGCTTTCTAATCCCAACCAATTTCTCATCAGAATAGGTAATATTATATGTTATGTAAATTAGCTCAGACATAAACATAAAACCATACAATTTTAACAAAGGCAAAGGTTCACTAAACACTTTAAATTATATTTTTTGAGTTTCAATTAGTATTCTAAAGTATTTAAAAATACAATTAGCATTTTAAAGTAGTTAAATTGATGTAATTTCACCCTTGATTAATGAAATTCACAAACGTCTGTTACCTATTGGCATCTTTGTATAATAAAAAGAACATAAGAGATTTGTTATCCATGGGCATTTTTTTATAATAAAACAAACAAGAATGTAGGATTTTGAATGTACTGAGAATCCAACTCTGACTCACTGAGTACCCTTATGAAACCAGAGCACTGTTAGACTCTCGGTTATGTTTCACAGCAAATGCACTAAAGAAGAGAGAAACGGATAGGCACACAGAGGACTCTATTCTTTTCCAATGCAAAGAGAGCAGGCAGGCAACAAAAGGAGAATGACTCACTCACAAATATAATCAGTCTCCCATCTGTACGTGTATACATGCTTGAGAGAGGGGAAAGTGGGATCTAAAATCACTGCCCATTTCCCCCACATTTCCCTTTTAAAACTGATGGAATTCAACTCCCATTTACCTCATAAGAGGTATATTACACTTATATACTACACTCGCTCCATTATTCTCATAATGACCCCAATCTTTATTGGGTTTGGACTTAATCTACCAAAGGAGGATTAACCCATTTTTTAACATCTCCCACTCACATTTGGTGGATTAGATGTGTGGGTCCAATCTCATTCTCTTTCTTCTTTTATACTAGTGTTTTGCTGTGACTGCGTAAGCATGACGTCTCTATACGGGCGTTTGTACTATAAATCTCTTTTATAGAGACTAGCACAAAGCAACCCCTTAGTGCAGCTAGGCCAAAATACGTTATAGTGCCGTGAATGTCATAGATTTATCTATATACACTTTTCTTATGGCTAATCTAATCCCTCTTGAGTCAGTATATAACTCATATAGCCTCCACTTATGCATAGTATCCACACTTATGAAATTAACAAAATAATATCACAAGGGACCGGTCATAGACACCAGTATGGATGTGTATATTATGGTAATCTTTCTTTTACCCATATATCAATTTGATATGAATCAACAACTTTCCTATCATAATATATTTGGTTCATATATAACTTGATCATAGGATATATACTAAAGTAGCAGGCGCTAAAACATACCTCCATGATACTGTCAAAGTCAAAGAACATTAATGAAAGGATGATACCTTTGGAACTCCCACAATAATGAAGTAGGGATTGATTCACTTGCTTCCCACTTGTAATTCTTTAGCACATGTAGTATGAATCATATGATACAGTGTTCCTCTTATACTATAAGAGTGTACGTTCGTTTTGATTCTATCAATCACACCATACAGACTTAAGTCTAAACAATCATAGTATCTAAACCTAAACTCTTCAATTCTATTCACATAATATGATGTCAATTTTGAAGAATTTATTATCTGGCAACAGGTTTTATGGATGTGAGTATCTATAGTTCAATCAATATCCATACTCACATATCTCATCTTGACTTACTGCCCTTTTTTAAGTCAATGTGACATTTATTGTATTTCTTCCCTACCATATTAGCACTTTTGCTACTTTACTAGTGAACACATGTCTCATCTTTGAATGCTTCTTTCTAGCATCAAAGGTGGGTTCTCGTGTGAGAGAGCTAACTTTTCAACCTGTATGACATATATACATTGTATACTTTCACCCAGATGCATTAGTAATAATAAATAACATGATATCATTAATAAAAAAATACATAAAGTTATGCAATTTTGCATTTTGCACATGCCAATGGCTTTTACATGTTTCTTAAATGTTTCTTTTCCTATTAGCTTAGTCAGGGGGTTTGCTACTATACATTTGGTTGAAATATACTGTATAGTTACAATTTTCTGTTCTATATAATCCCTCACAAAGTTATACTTAATAACAATGTATTTGGTCTTGCTGAGATACTTATGATATTTGGTGTAGGATATAGCTGCAGTGTTGCCACAGTGTATTAACACTGGATTGGTACTCTTGTTCCCAAATCCTAGGTGTTTGATAAATCTCTTTAGCCAAACAACCTCTTGCACTGTTGCAATGCATGCTAGGAACTCAGCTTCCATAGAGTGTAAGACAATGCATGTCTGCTTCTTGCTACTCCAACATATGGCTCCGTTGTTAAGTAAGAAGGTGTATCCTGAAGTCGATCTTTACTCATCCTCATCTCCGCCTATATTAGTATCAGAGTATCTGACTATGCACAGATTGCTTCCTTGATAACACAATGCATAGTCAGTTGTGCCCTTTAAGTATCTCAGGATCCTCTTTACTACTTTCCAGTGTTTTTCACCAAGGTTGGACTAGAATCTATTAACTAGCCCCATAGTATAACAAATATCTAGTATTGTACACATTATTACCTATATCAGGCTACCAACAGCACTGGCATATGGAACTCTTTCCATATGCTTTTTGTCTAATTCAGTTTTGGGATACATGTCAAGACTCAAGGCCACTCTAGTGGCCACAGGGATATCCATGGGATTCCAGTTACTCATATTGACTCACTTAAGTGTTTTCTTGATGTAATTCTCTTATGAAAGAGTGAGGATTCTCTTAGAGTGATCTCTTCGGACCTTGACTCCAAGGATGTATTCTACTTCACCTATGTCTTTCATCTCGAAATTTGATAAGAGTCATTCTTTAATAGTTATCACCAAGTCAAGACTGTGTTCGGCTAAGAGTATGTCATCTACGTATAAGGATAATATTACAAAGTTACCCTCAAACAGCTTAACGTAGACGCAATGGTCTTCCTCTATTATCTAGAAGTCATATGATGTTATCTGTAATATCCCGATTTTTGGGTTTAGGAGAACTGGGAGATAGTTTGATATGGGCAGGCTGCTAAATATTGGAAAGTGTGCCCTAGGGGCCAATCATTGTATCAGGTTATCATATTATTTGCATGTTTACTATGATGACAATCCTTGGATAACTCGTGATCTTATCCTAAATGTCCCTGGTCGGTCATCTATGCGGGAGCAGAGATGAAATAAGACCAGTATGACTTTGAAGATATATAGAGATATAAATCAAAGTCATAGGCACATGTAAGAGTATAGGGTGTCGGACCGACCTGCTATGAGAGAGCTGCATGAGTTAAGTCATAAGCTTCTCTCATATACAAGCCATGTCACTATGCCCTTTAACCTGAGATCATTATGGATTCCTACATGACGAACGCTCAGCTTTGACCTAGTCAAAAGTCACTTTTGACCGAGTGATCATAAAGGCTATGTTCGGGCTTAGTGGTTTTTCATGCGGAGGAATATGAATGGTCAAGATAGAATTTGTCCCTCACATTCGTAGAGAGATATTACTGGGCCCCTCGATGAGTGAGTCTGAGAAATGTATGGCCATACTGGAATGGAAGGATAGTTCCATTTCTATATTTAGACTACTCAGGGATCGAGAAAGTAACGGTCAGGAATAGGAGGATGACGTTCTCCATGCCTCATCCTTGATCGAAATATCGTGTGACAAAAGGGACGTGATATGATTGTATGAAAGGTAACATCGTTTATCGATCCTCATATGATTTGGGTAGTCGTAATGCCTTGCTAGAGACCGCTTACGACTTGTGGGTCAGTATGTAACTGGCCCACTGCCAACTTCATATGGGCCTACAGGGTCTCACACAAAATAGCCCAATACGAGCTATGATGTCCAGATTCATTGAATCTAAGAGATGTCTAGATTCAATGAATAATCTAGGGTGGTTATATATATATATATTATATATATAAATTTGTATATATATATTATATATATAATATAAGATATATTTACAAGATTTAATTTATAAGGATAAATTAAATTTCTATCACTTTTGAATTTGAATTTAAATGGATATGATCTATTTGAATTTGAAATTCAAATTGATAAGATATCTCAAATTTGATTTATGAGAATAAATCAAATTTAATTCCGTCTTATCTTTATTTAAATTAAATAAATAGGTGAATTAAATTTGTGGGACGGATTTAATATAAACCATATTTATTTAATTAGTTTCTTATTAAAATTATGCAATATATGATATTGTATTAATTTCAGAATTAATATAAGATTAATTCTGAAGCCCGGCCCAATAAGAAGCCCCATAGCATCTTATATATTTGACATTAGGAGCTAGGGTTAAAGACACACATATACATCTACACATCTATACAGACGTGAGAAAAGGGGGCAGGGAGAGTGCAAAAGGTTTGCAGATAAGAAACTGCAGAAATAGAGACAGTGAGGACGGAACCTCTAGAAAGCCCTAGAGGGACAAGAGGCGCTAGCACGTCGTTCGTGATTGGAACGCTGTTCGTGTGGATACAGGTAGAGGAAGCTAATTTGAGCTGTCGACTTCTTGCGGTCGAGAAAAGAAACCAGACATGAAGACAGGTCGCGACCTATTGACACTGAGGTCGCGACCATAAGGGCATCTGAACGTCAGAAATCCGAAAAGAGGAGACAAGTCGCGACTTGAAGCTGACGAGGTCGCGACTACAAACTCCAGAGACGTCCGGTCGCGACAAGAAGCATAGAAGGTCGCGACTAAAAACTCCAGAGGCTACAGGTCATGATTGGAAGCTGAGTAGGTCGCGACTAAAGTTCCAGAGGCGAGGAGTCGCGACTAGTGGATACAGAAGTCGCGACTAAAGCTCGAATACCGAAGGTAACACTTCTTTCTCCTTGACTTAAACACATTAGGTAGATCCTGTCTGGAATGGAAAAAAAATTTTAAAGTTAATTTCCGCTGCGTGTCTTCCAATTCCCTTCACTAAATCCGTAGTCCCAGAATAGTAATATGATATGGGCATATCACTTACCTATATTTTGTAGGAATCCGAGGAATGAGCTAAGTCTCTCAGGATTTAAAGATGAGTTAAGTCTTTAACCTATAAAATAGGGACAGTTCACCTAGGTTCAAAAAGAGGAATGTAAGGAATATCCTAAGTCTTAAGCCAGGAATTCTGCAGGTAAGTAGATATGGGCTGGCTCCTGAGTAAGATAACCTGATATGGGCGACTTGTCGAGCCTTTCAATTAACAATGACTCCCGAAGAATTTAGGGGATGAGTTGTTGAAAGAGAATTTTGAGAACTTAAGATGAAGGATAAGAAGATAAGAAAAGAGGTCAGTAAGAGAGTATAGGGGCATAATCGTAATTATGGAAAAGATCGGGCTAGTATCCGATGAGTACCATATTTTACCATAAAATAGAGAAAATTATACTGATCATTTCATTGAACTGTGAAATATGCATATAGGTTCCTATGAGTATGTAAGAATTAGAAAAGTGACCAAGGGTAAAATAGTCATTTTGAAAACTACGCGCGAGCGTACTTTCAGGCCAAAACAGCCCCAGTCTAGATTTAATATCTGAAAATACTGGAAGATAGAGAAAAGAATTCCAAGTTGAATGATGATACACGAAATTTTGATTTGAGGTCCCGATTTTTCTGTAAAAATTCCTAAAGATGAGAATTTATAGTTATAATCGGTAAAGGAAAAGGAGTCTGAATAGAGATGATCGGATTATGGCCATAAGCCATATAGTATTTCTAAGGCCCAGATATAAGTTAGACTAAGTCATGGTAGGCCCAGGGGAAGCCCAAGATGTCTGGATGAGGCCAGACTAGATCAAGGGCAAAATCGTAATTTTTGGGCTGAAAGGTAGTGATTTTTGAATATGTGCATAAAATTCCCAAAAAATTTTGGAACATAGGAAATATTATTTTGAGAAACTTTTGTGAAGGGATAAGATGAAAATACCCTGGGAAATATTTATTAGGCATTTTCCAAAATATAACCGAATCGATTCCGGTTTAGACCGAAATATTTCTGAAAGCTTCTAGAAGGCTCCCAAGACTCCCAATTTTGCCATGTGTGCTGCCAAAGGTGGTTCCCACATGCTTTTAATGTTACTTGGTGATTAGGCCAAGAAAAGAAAAGAAAATAATAAAAAAATAAACATAAAGTAAAAGTAATCATTACAACTTTTGAGTCAGCATGCTGAGTCAGCAGGTACTTATGAAGGGCCATGAGTCATCATGAGGATATCACCATGATGATGCAATAAAATGGATTAAAGAAAATAGAAAATTCCAAGAAAAATCGTAGCCGCAGGATTAAAGTTCTTAAGAATTACCAAAATGCCATTCATGAAACATAAAAATACCCCCTCCCCTTCAATTTAGAGAGAGAAGAAAGAAGGAAGAAAAGAAAAGAAGTGAGTTCTAGAGAGAGAAAGTGAGAGGAAGGAAGAAAAGAAAGAAAGAAGGAAGTTCTGGCGGAGCCGGAAGCAGTATAGAGATATTAGAGTTCTGCTAAATAGTAAACTTACCTAAACTTGTATGTGTTAATTGTATGGTTGATTGTGTTATGTCTTGATTAATTGATGTTAATATGTAATTGTTGAAGCTCTGTGCTATGATTACCTTGGCCAATTATATTTCATATGTTACATGGAAACATGCACATTACATTAAGTTGAAACAATCATAAGCAAGCACTAATACCAATCATTAATGCATATATTATTTAGTATTGTTTGCTACTGAGATTCCCCGAATCTCATCTCATATGTATAACCCATTACAGAGAGGTTACGTCGAAGTGAATTTTGAGAATGCTAAAAGATGCCGTTATGCTGCCAAAATTATGACAGAATATCCATAATGAAGATATGATATGATAAGTGCTGTGTACGTAGGTGCTGTGTACGTAGGTACTGTCTAAGGAGTCTGAAAGTGAGTGGACCTAGTAGGTTCATCCAGTCTTTCCTGGGTACTTACATAGAATGGTAGTTCTCATGGGAATTACCGAATCAGTACAGTTCAGTTATTTTTAAAGATAAAGTATAGTAGTTATACAGCCGGATTTCTGGTAGGAAAGATGTAATAGAGATATGAAGATTTTGTTCATGCCCTGTTGTATAACAATTTATTATTTAATAATAAATATTGTTTGGCATGTTCAGCTTGTGTATGAGTAGTTAGAATAATGGGTTGTCATAAGAGAAGTAATTATGAGAGTAATTGAAAAGTTAAGAAATTAAGAGAGAAATTCGCACGTCCTGAGGCAGCAGTGTTCCAACCTCAGTTTGACCTAGTAAACGAAAGAGTTTGGCCACGAAATTTGGTGAGCTAGTAGCACACATCTGGGGCTTTACATGGATAGGTAATAAGCCTCATTTGGATGTGTATAATGAGATAAATCAGTTATCAAAGTAAAGGTTCAGAATAAGGAATTTAAGAGTAAAATTTTAATTTCTGGGCTTAAGTTAAGATATAATAGAGTCAATATCGCTTCCGCAAGTGTACTCTGAGGGGTCTAAGGGAGGATGTTTCATTATCGCCTTGTGAAACCTCAAGTACCACTGTTTGGATAATTGTTTTAGTCTATAAATTGATCTTTTGAGTTTACACTTCTTTGCTCAAACCCTTTTTCAATGAAACCTAATAGTTGTTTCATATAGTTTTCTTCACCTAGATCACCATTTAGGAATGTGATTTTTACATCCATATGACATAGTTCTAGGTTTAGACTGTTTACTATTATCAAAATAAGTCTTATCAAGTTGAACACATAACAGGTAAAAAAGTATCCTAATAGTCTATACCTTCCTATTGTGTATATTCATTTGTAACCAATAGGGCTTTAAATTTATCAATTGATCCATCCATATTTCTCTTGATTTTGAGAACTCACTTGTTCCTAAAGGCTTTACGCCCTTTTGGTAGATCAACCAACTCCCAAACTTAGTTTTTCATCATTGAGTCCATCTCCTCTTTTATTGCTTTCTCACATTCCTCCTTGGCAGGACCTGCCAATGCTTTATGAATAGAACAGGGTTCATTATCCCCTTTTGGAGTAACTAAGAGTGCTTCGCCTTCTATTTGGAAGCGTCTCTTTGGAACACGTTCCCTATTACTCCTTCTGACTAGAGCTACTTGGTTATCTTTTCTCATTTGTCTCAGTCTTTGTGTTGATCGTTCTTGGCTCCCACTTAGATTGACATACCTAGAGGATTATGGTCTGTCAATTTATTCTATGATGTTTTGTTCCTGAGTCTCAGTGAAATTGAAGATGGCACAGTGACTGAAATAGAATCAAGAGATGCCACATTCATTGAGGGTTTAGAGTACCTTATGAAGATACATTTCTTCCCTATAGGACCAGTTTCCTATGTCTATGAGAACTGTCATAGATATATGCTGTCGAGCCCCAAGGTCTAAGGATACTTAGTCCATAACTCGTAGGGCATGGAAATGACTGACTTTGAGCGCACACGGTTATCCTTCAGGGCTATCCTATGGCTTATGTAGTCCTGTGTGTCTTAAATTCACACATTAGGTTGTCAACCATAGCCTCACAGTGTGATTCTTGCAATGATATTCTTCTTCTTCCAGGTCAGGTATGTCTCCTGGTCTCTCCTGTGCTTACCGTATTTCCATCCTCATGTTTTACTAAGACCATTGTCAATGGCTCAATGGCATCTTGTTCTTTGACGTTATTGGACCTTTCAGTGCCAAATATCCTAGTTATCTCCATTGAGTTTTTCCCTTGTTAAATTCAGTAATAATGTTCTTGGTTGCCATCTTTCAATTTCGGTTTTATGACAAACCTATCTCACATTAATTTATTAAACCATAGAACATTTTAGTGAATATATGTATATAGCACATGTGAAGTATATAATGTCACATACTTATATATCATTTTTTATCAGAAAAAAGATAACATCACTTCACCCATGATTAGGAGAATACGTTTGTACCTCCTATCACATAGGCACTAGCAATAACTATCACATCCTATCAAAAAACAATATAAGCACTATACTCAATAAATTTTGCTTTTAAAATACTCATTATCTAATAGGCTCTTACTTACAAAAAGTATACATGAATAATTAACTAAGGGAAACAAAACATGTTCCTTTAACATATAAGACATCTAACAAATTCCAAGTCTTTACAAAGAAAGGAAAAGTAAAAATATGTCTTTAACAAAGAAAAGCAAAAGAAATCAAACATAAATATGCATCATTTGATATGAGAATGACAGTAAGCAAGCATCGCTTTTCTTAGTTTCTTAAGTTTGAGTGGCACTTTAACGCAGCTAGATACAAACTCTATAGTCTTAAGCCAGTAGACCTTCCCTTTGGGTCTTTATTTGGGTTTGGCTCTAACCTTGGTTGCTCTTATGTATTCCATTATAACTTTTATGTAGAATTTGGTATTCTGCTTATCTGTCATAAACTCAATATATTTGGCGAACATGTTATTAATGCCTTTTATGTCTGTTAGCTTTGCTACGTCTCTTTCAGCTATACTCATAGCCAACGCAGGGGTACATGGTTGATTCACTTCCTTTCTTTCCTTAACTTGAGATTCATCATAAAGAGTAGGCATCGACTTGGGATATGAATTAAAGAAACTAGGAAAGGTTACTCAAGAAGGGATTCGATGGGGAATAAAGTTTATGACCTCAGTCCAAAATCATATACTACTTGAGGTTCCTCATGTGGTAGTTCCTCCATCAACTCTTCCGTGTCTTCTTTAGGGCATTCATCAAGTTCTAGTTTTGGATCCTCTTAAAGTTCCCCCTCGACCTCGGGGTCCTCCTAAAGGTTCTCCTCTGGTTCATTGACATCTTGACCTTCTATAAGATCATTATGTGGATCATCTTCTCCATGAAGTTTTGCATCCTTATCGTCACTTTGAGGTTCATACATTGATAACTCATTATCCAGGTATGAGATGCCATCAAACAAACCGTATCCTAGGGTTTCACTGCTAGATGAAAACATTTTCACCTATAGATTAAAAAATATTAATTATCATAATTTTTTAGAATTTTTTAATCACAAAAAACCAGAAAATACAATGAATACTCACAAATAGGTTCAGAATTACCTCCAAAAAATAGGCAACTTAAATATCAAAATAAAGATCTCAATTTTAGAGATTTTTAGGGACAAATCGCACCTCAATCGAAGGTCCCATGCTTCCTCATGCGCCTTTAGAAGTTAAAATTAAAAAAAAAAATAAAATAAAGCCACTCCCACTTTCGGGGCTAGGCACTTAGAGTCCATACACCCTTTGGAGCTGCCACGTGGCCTGCACTCCACACAGCCCTCCAGCCAATTTTTTTAATAAAAAAATAAAAAAATAATTATTATTTTTTTTGTTATAAAATTTTTTGAAAGGGGTTGGGCTTACCCACAATCCAATGGCAGGGTAAAGTCTCCCTTCTTCCTAGGCAATACCAATGTCAGGAAGGTCAAGCCGTCAATTATCCTCAGGCGTAAACCTAGGCATCCAAGAGCTAGGATGTCTCCCCAAGCGTCGCGACTGGAACCACAACAAAGTGGTACTCCATAGGAATCGAACACGCTCCAAATAGTCGCATGTCTCACCCTTTCGCCGCTGAACCCACGGACGATAGGTAAAAAAATTTAGATTTTTAGATTTTTTTTTTGTTGTGGACCCGGGTTGGATCCACTAATCTGACACGGTCTAGTACCCCTACGGCCTAAAACAAATAAAAAAAATAATTTTTTCCCAGCTATAGCAGCCCAAAATTGTTTTTTTAAATGGATCCGTGGGCCAATACCCTACAACACAAAAACATTTTTTTATATGGATCTAGATCTGCGGCCCATAATGTTTATATATATATGGATATGGATCCCATAATGTTTTTTTATGAAAGGCGTTTTGGCCCAAAAACAAAGGGAGTCGTCTAGCTTCAAAATGATGTTGATTTGGGGATGATCAAAATGATGCACTTTGATCATCTCTAACCTCAAGCTGGGTCGTACTAGACTCGACCGGAGCATGGACCAGACTCTTCCCTCCTCCGTAACTTCTCCATTCGACGTATGTTTTAAACATTTTTTGTGTCATTTTCTTCATTTTTTTGTGCTCTACTTAATGGGACCAATTTTGAAGCCTAAAAATATATTTTTTCTGGTGACCCAATTTTGAATGAAGAAATTTTGTATGGTACTACAGCTTGTTCTGGTTCATTTTATGCTTTATATGCATGCTCCACGTATTTTAACATAAAACAAATACTGGAAACCTAAATAAAGACAAGAACATAGCATACAACAAGAAACAAAAATTCACAGAGAAGCATAAACAAAAAAAAATCTTGAATGACCTTGCTCATGTACCAATGTAGGATTTTGGGCGTACTTGGAATCCAACTCTGACTCACTGAGTACCCATACAAAACTGAAACACTATTACAGACTCTCGGTTATGTTTCTCAGCAAATGTACCAAAGTTGAGAGAAAAGAATACACACACGGAAGACTCTATTCTTTTCTAGTGTAGAGAGAACAGACAGGCAATAGAGGGAGAACGACTCACTTACAAATATAATCAGTCTGCATTCTGTATGTGTATACATGCTAAGGGGGGAAAGTAGGATCTAAAATCACTGCCCACTCCCCCCACGTTTCCCTTTGGAAACTGATAGGATTCAACTCCCATTTACCTCATAAGTGGTATATTACATATATCACTACTAGAAAAAAAGGCTTTTAACGGCGGTTAAAAGTGACTTACAACCGGCGTTAATTGTATCGCCATTGTAAGCCTAACATTTAACTGCAGTTTTAAAACCGCCATTAAATGGTAGACCTACAACAGTAGTTTTTATATTAAAACTGTCGTTATAGTGTAATACATTAACTATGGTTATATTATCAACCGCTGTTAATGTATAATTTTCCCACATCCGTTAATTGTCATTTTTTTATTTATAAGCTTTACACGGTGGTTTTCCTTAAAACTGTTGTGGAAAGCTTTTTTTTTTAATTATTTATTTTATTTATCATTGTATGCCATCCTGCATTTAGTGTAGTCAAGAGAGACCAATTAATTCAATGCATCAAAGTATAAAGTAAGGAATCCCAAACTCCAAATGGTCATACAATCATATGAATTGGTAAACTTTAAGTAAAACTTTATATCTATACATCATATATAAAAGAAGAAAATAGTTGAATATGAATCCTAAACAAGTTAAAAGACAATTATAGGCATCAAAATATTAACTGAAAATGTACTTCATCACATTCACAAAATAATAAGTAAATGTAGGAACCAAGAATATTAATCATGCAATAATTAAGAATCAAAGGGACATTTATTACAATAGAATAAACTAATTTTTTACTAGTTTGTATCCACCCAAATTCCTTCACAATGATCAGCCCTAACAGTATATTCATTACCTTCCAAATCAAACTTAGTTGTCGTTATAGGTTGAGCAGCTGTGAAAGGCGGGGTTTCATCGAGGTTGAACCCTAAGTCACTATCGTTATCAATCACTTACCTTTTACCTTGGAGCATAATGGGAAGATCTTTATTTGCTGGATTGGTGGCATAAAACACTTGAATTGTTTGACTTGCTAAGATGAATGGCTCATTTAGTTATCCAACTCTCTGAAGATCGACTGAAGCAAATCCAAATTTCTCATCTACTTGGACAGCATTACTATTAACCCACTTATATTTAAAGACTGTCACTTTAAACCTGGAGTAACTAACCTCCCATATCTCTTCAATCACTCCATAATATGGGATAGACACCAATATTGGCCTTTTATCTTTTGAACTAGCAAAATATATCGCTTCGTCCACAACCATAACCCCACTGTTCTACATTGTACTTTTTTCATCTTGGGCTTTTATGTAAAAAGAGTACCCATTTATATCATATCCTTCCCAACACAATCTCAAAACGAGGCATTGCAGCTAGTATTTGTATTGTCTCATAAGGATTGTTATTCGTTAACACTTCTTGCTTGAACCATTCTGTAAAAGACATGTTGTGCTCATTAGCTAGTTGTATATCGCTCTTTCTTAGGTTCATGTTCCTGAACATATTCTTGTGAGCATCTAAGTATGGCAGAACTTCATCTTTATTGTTCAAAATATAAAGATGTGCTTGCATCACCAATTAGTGAGATATGAACTTTACTTTGGCACCACGAGTTCCCTTGCTTTTTCTCCCCTAGTCATGCCGAGATTGAGGAAGTCCAACTTTCTTTACCCCAGCAAGATATGAGTTACAAAACTCAACTGCCTCCTCAGCTATATACCTCTCAACAATTGATGCCTCTGGTCAAAAAGGATTTTTAGAATACCCTTTAAGGATTTTCATCTATCTCTCAAATAGGTACATCCATCTCAAACACACAAGGCCACAAAATCTAATCTCACGTACCAGGTAAGCAATCAAATGGACCACAATGTCAAAAAATACTGGAGGAAAGTGTATCTCCAACTGAGAAATAATAACATAACCTTCATTCTCTAATTCAACCAACTCAGCAGGATCAATCACTTTGCTGCAAATAGCATTGAAGAAGTCTAGTAATAGTGCTCCTCATATCATCTTTCATATTGCCTCAAATAACTACTGGTAGTAATTAGTGCAACAACATGTGGCAATCGTGGGACTTCATGCCGTTATCTTTAAATCTTGCATTGGTACAAGCTTCCTAAAATTTGATGAGTACCCTTATGGCACCTTAATACCATGCAAACACTCAAATATGCTTATTTTTTCATATCTGGATAACATGTGTGCCGTTGGGTATAAATAAACTTTCTTACTACCCTCTCTTTGTTATGGATATAGAGGTGTTATTATTCCCGTTTTAGCTAAGTCTCATCTAGCATTGACCACATCCTTACTCTTTCTACTGATATGCTGGAGCGTGCTAACAAGGCTCTCACACATAGTCTTCTCTACATGCATGACATCTAGACTATGTCTCACTTCAAGACTCCGCCAATATGGAAGATCAAAGAAGATTGATCTCTTTTTTCATATATTCTTTACAAGTTCCTTCTTCGTATTACTTTTACCCAAGGTAACATGAACACCTTATAGATGTTGATACACTTCTCTAATTAAAGGAAAAGGAGCCATTTCATATTCCTGTGAGCCATTAAATGCCTTCTTCAATCTACAGTAAGGGTGGTGTTGGCTAAGAAACCTTCTATGGGAAAGGTAGACTGTCTTCCTTTCCATACTTGAGTTGCATATAGTTAGTGCATTTTTCACATATGATACATGCTTTATGCCCCTAAACACTATAGCTTGACAAATTTCTATACGCTGGGAAGTCATTTATCATGGTGAAGATCACGGTGCAGAGTTTAAAGGTATCTTGTTTGTATGCATCAAAGACATCAACACTGTCCTTCCACAATTTCTTCAAATCATCAATCAAAGGTGCCAAGTACACATCTATATCGTTTCTTGACTGTTTTGGCCCGAGATCATCAAAGACAACATGATGTACTTTCATTTTATACATAATGAGGGAGGCAAGTTGTAAATCACAAGGATAACTGGTCAAGCACTATGTGTGATATTAAGATTACCATACAGATTGATTTTGTTCGTACATAGCCGAAGCCAAAGATTTTTGGGCTTAGAACCAAATTCAAGAAATTTCTGATCTATTGTCTTCCATTAAGGAGAATCAACTGGGTGATGAATTTGTCTATAGTTTATTTTTCCATCAATATGCCATTTAAAGTTCTTTGCATCTGTGGCGTTAGTAAACAAATGTTTAAACCGTGGTATTATAAGATGATACCATAACACCTTTGAAGGAGACCTTTTAATAATCTCATCACAATCATCACCGTCTTCTTCAATTTGTATCTTGAAGTGCCATATTTAGAGCACTTATTCAACTCTTCATACTCATTTCTGTACCATATGCAGTCGTTTGGGTATGTATACATCTTTTTATATGACAAACCCATCGAAAACAATACTTTCTTTGCCTTGTATATTGATCTTGGTAGTGTATTGTCTATAGGAAGGGAATCACTAAACAACTTGAGTAATTCCATCAAATTAGAATTGGTCCAACCATTTCTTGATTTCAAATTCATCAATCGCAACACAAATTTCAACCTTATGTACTCATATTTACTCCCTGAGTACAATGGCGTCTCGGCATCATTTAGCAAACTTTCATGTATAGGAGAGTACTTTGGAAAGGATTCGGCTCTAATATAACGAATCATATCTGAAATTCTATCTACAAAGTTATCGTTCATAGCTTCCTCACGCAAAGGAGTCCTCCTAATCTCACCGTGCCAAATCCAATTTTTATATCTTAAATTTATCCCATCACAAATAAAATGCTCTCTTATATGAGGAATAGATAATCTGTTACAGTTGAAACAGTTGACACAAGGATAGAATAACAACCCATCCCTTTTCTTTAAAGCATTCCTCTGAGCAAATTCAAGAAACCTTTTTATGCCATCTTCATATTCTTTAGTAGTTCTCTTAGCTTTCATCCAACTATGATACATTATTCCCTTAAATGTAAACAATATCAAATAGTAACTAAATCCATCAAATAGGAAATAAATAGGAACCAATATTTTTTATAAGCCAGTTAACAAACCAAAAGTACAAAAAAAATCTTTAGTAAGGTAACATAGCCCAAAATATATATTACAGTTTATAACAAACAAATAAAACAACAGAATAATTGACAAAAACACAAATAAATTCAAAAAATTTGAAATACGCACCCACAAACAAATAGGAACCAATGTAACAAACTAAAACTATAAAAATCATGTCTTCAATACAAGGATGATAGCCCATAATATGTATTATAGCTTATAAAAAAATCCGAAATAGCAAGAAAAATGAGCAAATAATAAAGTTAAAGGTGACTTACAGTACTAAAGATGTAAAACAATGATGGAGAACGATTTTATCGATGGAGATAGGCACCAAAAATAGGAGAAAATGCTAGAAAATGATATTCATGCAAGTCTGTTGTCATTCGGCACAGCAACAGAACACACAAGACTATGAAAAAGTAAAACTGAAAATGTACTCCACTCAACAGATTTTGAAAATTTGCAGAATTTTACACTGCAGTTTTACACTAAACCATCTCAAAATTGAGTTTTAACAGCAGTTTTGAACCGCTGTTAAATGATAATTTAATGGCGGTTCAAAGAACCGCCGTTAAATGATAATTTAAAGGCGGTTTTATACACAACCGCCATTATAAAGTTTTAAAAATGTGACTTACTTACAGATATGCCACCGTATTTTTATTACGACATTTTTTCCTTTAACTACCATTAGGTAGCACCGTGATAAGTATTTTTTTTTAGTAGTGTATACACCCCACTCTCTCCATTATTCTCATAATGACCCCAATCTTTATTGGGTTTGGGCCTAATCTACCAAAGGTGTATTAGCCTATTTTCTAACAAGGAGGAATTTGAGATTGAGAGGTAGGCGACGGTGAAAATGCATGGTAGCGAGGGGAGGAGAGAGAAAGCAAAGAAGAATATGAATCTATATATAGGAAGGAAAAGTTCAAAAACATCTCACTCAAATTAGGGAATGGATTCGAGGATGATTAGAACCAAAAACTCACACTAAATACACCAGAGTAGCAAACAGACAAAACTTGAAAAAAAGAAGAGGAACCAAAAATCGACGCCATCACTGGAGGTTATTGAGGGAAGTATTGTGGTCCGATAGGCAAGCATGCACGTCGGGTCATCGATGACAAGGAAGAACTACGATAGCAAGGGGTCAAGGAGTTGCTTCTCCCAAGAGGCTTCAATGCTGCAGAAAGCATAGGATTGTGGCATGGAAGAGATAAAGCATCAAGAAGAAGAATAGGGAGGGAGGCATGGTGCTTTATCTCTCCTCTCCCTGAGCACCGTGATTTTTCACCGTTACCTACCTTTAAATCTCAAATTCTTCCTATTTTTTATTATAAGAAAATGCCCATGTATAACATATATCTTTTGTTCTTTTTATTATAAAAAAAATGCCAATGGATAACAGACGTGTTGGTTCCGTCAATAAGAATAAAATTATACAAATTTAAATATTTTAGTATACTAATTATATCTTTAAAAATAGTTCTGGGTGCAATGTACACCTTTATCTTTTTAACAATAGAAAAATTAAAAAGAATAACCTAAAGAAAATAATATTTATTTACAAGGATCTTAAAAATTATAATTATTTAAAAAGTGTTGGAAATTGTGCCCTAGGGGCCAATCATTGTATCAGGTTATCACATTATTTGCATGTTTACTGTAATGACCATCCTTGGATAACTCATGATCTTATCCTAAATGTCCCTGGTCGGTCATCTATGTGGGAGCAGAGATGAAATAAGACCAGTATGACTTTGAAGATATATAGAGATATAAATCAAAGTCATAAGCACATGTAAGAGTATAGGGTGTTGGACCGACCCGCAATGAGAGAGCTGCATGGGTCAAGTCATAAGCTTCTCTCATATACAAGCCATGTCACTATGCCCTTTGACATGAGATCATCATGGATTCCTACATGACAAACGCTCAGCTTTGACCTAGTCAAAAGTCACTTTTGACCGAGTGATCATAAAGGCTATGCTCGGGCTTAGTGGTTTTTCATGCGGAGGAATGTGAATGGTCAAGATGGAATTTGTCCCTCACATTCGTAGAGAGATATTACTGGGCCCACTGATGAGTGAGTCTGAGAAATGTATGGCCATACTGGAATGGAAGGGTAGTTCCATTTCTATATTCAGACTACTCAGGGATCGAGAAAGTAACGGTCAGGAACAGGAGGATGACGTTCACCATGCCTCATCCTTGACCGAAATATCGTGTGACAAAAGGGACGTGATATGGTTGTATGAAAGGTTACATCGTTTATCGATCCTCATATGTTTTGGGTAGTCGTAATGCCTTGCTAGAGACCGCTTACGACTTGTGGGTCAGTATAGTAACTGGGCCACTGCCAACTTCATATGGGCCTACAGGGTCGCACACAAAATAGCCCAATGCGAGTTATGATGTCCAGATTCATTGAATCTAAGAGATGTCTAGATTCAATGAATAATCTATGGTGGATATATATTATATATATATATATATAAATTAGTATATATATTATATATAATATAAGAGATATTTGCAAGATTTAATTTATAAGGATAAATTAAATTTTTATCACTTTTGAATTTGAATTTAAATGGATATGATCTATTTGAATTTGAAATTCAAATTGATAAGATATCTCAAATTTGATTTATGAGAATAAATCAAATATAATTCTTTCTTATCTTTATTTTAAATTAAATAAATAGGTGAATTAAATCTGTGGGACGGATTTAATATAAACCATATTTATTTAATCAGTTTCTTATTAAATTATGCAATATATGATATTGTATTAATTCAGAATTAATATAAGATTAATTCTGAAGCCCGGCCCTATTAGAAGCCCGATAGCTTCCTATATATTTGACATTAGGAGCTAGGGTTCTACACACAATATACATCTCTACACACACATTCAGACGTGAGAAAAGGGGGCAGGGAGAGTGCAAAAGGTTTGCACATAAGAAACTGCCGAGATAGAGACGGTGAGGACGGAATCTCTAGAAAGCCTTAGAGGGACAAGAGGCGCTAGCACGTCATTCGCGATTGGAACGCTGTTCGTGTGGATACCGGTAGAGGAAGCCGATCTGAGCTGTCGACTTCTACGATACGACCAGACACGAAGCAAGGTCGCGACCAGAACACCCTGAGGTCGCGACCATACGGGCATCTGAACGTCAGAAATCCGAAAAGAAGAGGCAGGTCGCGACTTGAAGCTGACGAGGTCGCGACTACAAACTCCAGAGACGTCAGGTCGCGACGAGAAGCAGAGGAGGTCGTGACTAAAATGTTCCAGAGGCGAAGAGTCGCGACTAGTGGACACTGAAGTCGCGACCAAAGCTTGAAACCGAAGGTAACACTTCTTTCTCCTTGACTTAAATACATTCGGTAGATCCTGGCTGGGAATGGAAAAATTTTAAAGTTAATTTCCGCTGCGTGTCTTCCAATTCCCTTCAGTGGTATCAGAGCCATGCCGTTTTGTGTTTAAGTTAGGTTTGATTGTTGATACATGTGATGTATGTTAGACTTCTTAGCTGATTATATGATAACATGCGAGATATGCATGACATATATGGAATCTGTTTATGTATGACATATACGGAATCTAAAAGGAAACTGAAATCGGTGGTGTATGTTAATTGATTTGATCAATTAATATTGATGGGGTATAAAGGAAAAAGAATTAGGATTCTTGATTATTTATCAAAAAAATTTCTATTGGGGCGCTGCCCCACACCCCGCCCGCTAACCGGCTAGCGAGATCGCCGTGGCTATTTAATCGTAGCGCAACATAATCGTAATATGTACTGACTTTCCTAATATATGAATGTTTTGAAACATTTATTACCCTTCAAATAGTATGAATTTTGATTCTTGAATGTTTGGGTATGGTGAACAATATGGCTCTAGATTACAAGTGTTGTAATTTTTCTAAATACGGCCTGCGTGTCGTGCCTTCCTCTAATGACTCTCGTTGTACATTCTCTTCTCATCTCACTCCCCTCGAATGTTAAAACGAGGTTTCCTTATGTAATTTTCCTATTCTAATTAGACAGCTTCTCTCATTGGCTTGAGGGGACTTAGGATAGGTGAGCCATATTGTGTCACGTTTAAGATTATGCATCTTTTGATTAGATTACTGAATGTATGTTTTATATGCATAATACTTGTATGAGATACAACCGCGATACATGCATCTTATAAACCAGATAATTAATTAAACCCTCTAAAAGAAATTTTAAGTCATATGCCGTCAATTAATGAACACTTGTCAAAACCTCGATCGCTCATTTGTAGGTCCACCAAAGTGGGTGCATTTGAGTTATCTTGGGGAGATAAGCAAGAGTAATGGTGCTACTCTTATGTTTGTTATTGTTTGACTTAATTGAGATTATCAAAACGATTTTGGGTCTCAAGGCATTAGATGGGATTAAAACATGCCGGATCATATGATGATGGAATCCCATAAACATCTAAGAGTTACATGTGATGTAATTGGTAAAGTTGTTACCTACCTAAATAACTTAAAGTTGAGCGTCCTGCCAAAGCGGACTCAAGTTTAAGCCAAATATGGATCTTAGCCCACTAATTATTACATTGAGGGTTGTTTTATTCAGTGGGAGATTGCTAAATCGATTGCATATTTTAATTGTAGAATCATGACGACTAGTAATACTGCTACATTATCGTTGCAATCTGTCCTTGAGAAGGACAAACTCAATGGGACAAACTTTCTTGACTGGTTCAGGAACTTGAGAATTGTTCTCAAGCAGGAAAGAAAGGTATATGTCCTAGATCAACCCATTCCTGAGGAGCCAGCAGCCAATGCTCCTAGAGCTCAGAGAGATTCTTATGCGAAGCATAAGGAAGACTCTGTTGATGTGGGATGCTTGATGCTTGCCACTATGGTTCTGGAGCTTCAAAGAGATCTGGAACACATGGAGGCTTATGAGATGATTGTGCATCTTAAGGAAATGTTCCAGCAACAGGCAAGGCAAGAGAGGTATGAGACCACTAAGGCCTTACATTCCTGCAGGATGGCTGAAGGTGCATCAGTGAGTACTTATGTCTTAAAGATGAAAGGGTACATAGATCACCTTGAGAGGCTTGGATTTCCCATAAGTCAGGAGCTAGCTACAGATTTGATCTTGAATTCACTCCCGGAAAGTTATGACCAGTTTGTCATGAACTACAACATGAACAACATGGAGAAATCTATTTCTGAACTGCATGGGATGCTTAAAACTGCTGAGCCGACTGTTAAGAAGAAGCCCAGTACTGTTTTGATGGTTCAGAAAGGAAAGGGTATGAAAAGGAAAGGCAAGGGCAAGGGGAAGGGTCATGGCTCATCTGGTAAGACCAAAGAGTTAGGTAAGCCCGAAACCAAGCCTGCACCAAAGAAGGCAAAGCCTCCAAAGGAAGGAGTTTGCTTCTTCTGCAATGAACCGGGTCATTGGAAGAGGAATTGCAAACTCTACCTTGAAGATCTGAGAAAGAACAAGAAGGATAGCGGGGCTATCGCTTCAGGTATTTATGTTATAGACATTCATCTCTCTACTTCCACTACATGGGTATTAGATACTGCATGTGGTTCTCACATTTGTACAAATGTGCAGGGCCTAAAGGACAGTAGAAAGCTGAAAAAGGGCGAAGTTGATCTACGAGTTGGAAATAGAGCAAAGGTTGCTGCTCTAGCTGTAGGCACTTATGAATTAGTTCTGCCCACTGGGCTTTTGTTAGTTTTGAATAATTGCTATTATGTTCCTGCTTTGAGTAGTAACATTGTTTCTCTTTCTTATTTGGATAAGGAAGGTTACACTTCCATTTCTGGGAATGGTAAATGTTCTATTTATCGTAATGATATTTTCTATGCTCATGGTGATTTGCATGTTGATCATTACATATTAAACTTGGAACAACCCAATCATGGAAATATCTATAACATAACCGCCAAAAGGGTCAAACCAAATGATTTGAATCCGACATACCTCTGGCACTGTCGTCTGGGCCATATAAATGAGAAACGCATTTCTAAACTCCATCAAGATGGATTTCTCAACTCATTTGATTTTGAATCATATGATACTTGCGAATCTTGTTTGTTAGGAAAGATGACAAAGTCGCCTTTCACTGGGCACAGTGAGAGGGCCACTGATTTGTTGGGCCTCATACATACAGATGTGTGTGGACCGATGAATACAAATGCCAGAAGAGGTTATTCGTACTTCATTACATTCATAGATGATTTCAGTAGATATGGCTACGTCTATCTAATGAAACATAAATCCGAATCTTTTGAAATGTTCAAGATATTTCAAAATGAAGTACAAAACCAGCTTGGTAAAACAATTAAAGCCCTTCGATCTGATCGAGGTGGTGAATATTTGAGCCAAGAGTTTATCGATCATCTTAGGAATTGTGGAATAGTCTCACAATTGACTCCTCCAGGAACACCACAATGGAATGGGGTTTCTGAACGGAGGAATCGAACACTATTGGATATGGTTCGATCCATGATGAGTCGAACAGATCTTCCACCATCCTTTTGGGGCCACGCCCTAGAGACAGCTGCATTCACACTGAATCGTGTTCCATCTAAGGCAGTTGAAAAGACTCCGTATGAGATATGGACTGGGAGGAAACCTAGTTTGTCTTTTCTCAAGATTTGGGGATGTGAGGTCTATGTTAAGCAACAAGCCTCAGATAAGTTAGCGCCTAAATCGTCAAAGTGCCTTTTTTTTTGGGATATCCTAAGGAAACCAAGGGATATTATGTCTACAACCCCACTGATAACAAAGTGTTTGTTGTCAGAAATGGTATCTTTCTAGAACGAGAATTTATCTCTAAAAGAACCACTGGGAGCAAGGTACACCTCGAAGAAGTTCGAGAGCCACAAGACGCCACAGAACTAGAGATGGAAAGTAGAGAAGACTCACAAGAAGTTGTTGAGACTCCTCAGGTCACGCAAGGCCCACTGCGATCTAATAGGGCACGACTTCAGCCTCAGAGATATGGATTTCTGATTTCTGACAATCGTGATGTGTTGCTCATTGAGCATAATGAGCCGACTACCTATCAAGAAGCTATAGTGGGACCAAACTCTGAGAAATGGCTTAATGCCATGAAGTCTGAGATGCAATCCATGTACGATAATAAGGTATGGACCTTAGTCGACTCGCCTGAAGGTGTAAAACTGTCGGGTGCAAGTAGGTTTTTAAAGAGAAAACTGACATGGATGGCAATGTAAATGTCTTCAAGGCACGACTGGTTGCAAAAGGATTTACTCAAACTCATGGTGTGGACTATGATGAGACCTTTTCCCCAGTAGCAATGGCCAAATCAATCAGAATCCTCCTTGCCATTGCAGCATATTATGACTATGAAATATGACAGATGGACGTCAAGACAGCCTTCCTTAATGGAAAGCTCCTTGAGGATGTGTACATGACACAACCTGAAGGATTTGTTCGTTCCGAGGACTCTGGTAAGGTGTACAAGCTTCAAAGGTCCATTTATGGACTGAAGCAAGCATCTCGGAGTTGGAATCATCGTTTTGATGAAGTAGTCAAAGAGTTTGGATTTCTTCAAAACATTGATGAACCTTGTGTGTACAAGAAGGTTAGTGGGAGCACAGTTGCATTTTTGGTACTCTATGTCGATGACATCCTACTCATTGGGAATGACATTCCTACCTTGCAGATTGTCAAGTCTTGGTTAGGAAAATCTTTCTCGATAAAAGACTTGGGTGAAGCCACCTACTTCTTAGGAATTAGGATCTATAGAGATAGATCTAAAAGGCTTCTAGGACTGAGTCAGAGCACATATATAGACAAGATACTGCATAGGTTCAGTATGCAGAAATCAAAGAGGGATTTCATACCCATGTCTCATGGTATTCACCTCAGCAAGGATTTGTGTCCTAATACACCAGATCAGCGAGGTCGCATGAGTAAGATTCCATATGCCTCGGCCATAGGATCTATCATGTACGCCATGTTATGTACTCGACCGGATGTCTAGTTTGCCTTAAGTATGACTAGCAGATATCAATAGGACCCTGGTGAGGGCCATTGGACTGCTGTCAAGAATATCCTTAAGTACTTAAGAAGGACTAAGGACTTATTCTTGGTCTATGGTGGATTGGATGACGAGCTCTCTGTAACTGGTTACACAGATGCAAGTTTCCAAACTGACCAGGATGACCAGAAATCGCAATCTGGATACATATTCCTCCTGAATAATGGAGCAGTAAGCTGGAAGAGCTCTAAGCAGAGCACTGTAGCAGATTCTGCAATGGAAGCTGAGTACATAGCAGCATCTGATGCAGCTAAGGAGGCCGTTTGGATCAGGAAGTTCATTACAGAACTAGGGGTGGTACCTACCATCTCAGATCCAATAACTTTGTTCTGTGACAATAGTGGTGCCATTGCACAGGCCAAAGAGCCTAGGTCACATCAAAGGACCAAGCATATACTCAGGCGATTTCATCTCATCAGAGAAATCAATGATAGAGGTGATATAAAAATATGCAAGGTAACAGGAGAAGACAATGATGCCGATCCTCTAATAAAACCGCTTGTCTAGGCAAAACATGAGCGTCATGTTAGGTCAATAGGATTGAGACAAATTAATGATTGTACCTAGTGCAAGTGGGAGGATGTTGGAAATTGTGCCCTAGGGGCCAATCATTGTATCAGGTTATCACATTATTTGCATGTTTACTGTGATGACCATCCTTGGATAACTCATGATCTTATCATAAATGTCCCTGGTCGGTCATCTATGTGGGAGCAGAGATGAAATAAGACCAGTATGACTTTGAAGATATATAGAGATATAAATCAAAGTCATAAGCACATGTAAGAGTATAGGGTGTTGGACCGACCCGCAATGAGAGAGCTGCATGGGTCAAGTCATAAGCTTCTCTCATATACAAGCCATGTCACTATGCCCTTTGACCTGAGATCATCATGGATTCCTACATGACAAACGCTCAGCTTTGACCTAGTCAAAAGTCACTTTTGACCGAGTGATCATAAAGGCTATGCTCGGGCTTAGTGGTTTTTCATGCGGAGGAATGTGAATGGTCAAGATGGAATTTGTCCCTCACATTCGTAGAGAGATATTACTGGGCCCCTCGATGAGTGAGTCTGAGAAATGTATGGCCATACTGGAATGGAAGGGTAGTTCCATTTCTATATTCAGACTACTCAGGGATCGAGAAAGTAACGGTCAGGAACAGGAGGATGACGTTCACCATGCCTCATCCTTGACCGAAATATCGTGTGACAAAAGGGACGTGATATGGTTGTATGAAAGGTTACATCGTTTATCGATCCTCATATGTTTTGGGTAGTCGTAATGCCTTGCTAGAGACCGCTTACGACTTGTGGGTCAGTATAGTAACTGGGCCACTGCCAACTTCATATGGGCCTACAGGGTCGCACACAAAATAGCCCAATGCGAGTTATGATGTCCAGATTCATTGAATCTAAGAGATGTCTAGATTCAATGAATAATCTATGGTGGATATATATTATATATATATATATATAAATTAGTATATATATTATATATAATATAAGAGATATTTGCAAGATTTAATTTATAAGGATAAATTAAATTTTTATCACTTTTGAATTTGAATTTAAATGGATATGATCTATTTGAATTTGAAATTCAAATTGATAAGATATCTCAAATTTGATTTATGAGAATAAATCAAATATAATTCTTTCTTATCTTTATTTTAAATTAAATAAATAGGTGAATTAAATCTGTGGGACGGATTTAATATAAACCATATTTATTTAATCAGTTTCTTATTAAATTATGCAATATATGATATTGTATTAATTCAGAATTAATATAAGATTAATTCTGAATCCCGGCCCTATTAGAAGCCCGATAGCTTCCTATATATTTGACATTAGGAGCTAGGGTTCTACACACAATATACATCTCTACACACACATTCAGACGTGAGAAAAGGGGGCAGGGAGAGTGCAAAAGGTTTGCACATAAGAAACTGCCGAGATAGAGACGGTGAGGACGGAATCTCTAGAAAGCCTTAGAGGGACAAGAGGCGCTAGCACGTCATTCGCGATTGGAACGCTGTTCGTGTGGATACCGGTAGAGGAAGCCGATCTGAGCTGTCGACTTCTACGATACGACCAGACACGAAGCAAGGTCGCGACCAGAACACCCTGAGGTCGCGACCATACGGTCATCTGAACGTCAGAAATCCGAAAAGAAGAGGCAGGTCGCGACTTGAAGCTGACGAGGTCGCGACTACAAACTCCAGAGATGTCAGGTCGCGACGAGAAGCAGAGGAGGTCGCGACTAAAATGTTCCAGAGGCGAAGAGTCGCGACTAGTGGACACTGAGGTCGCGACTAAAGCTTGAAACCGAAGGTAACACTTCTTTCTCCTTGACTTAAACACATTCGGTAGATCCTGGCTGGGAATGGAAAAAATTTTAAAGTTAATTTCCGCTGCGTGTCTTCCAATTCCCTTCAAAAAGACCAAATACTAAAATATAAATTAAAAAAAATGCTTAATCACCCCTCTCATTTTCCTTAGTCACATTCTTCTCCTTCTTCCTCTCACACTCTTTCTTCACCCACACCCAGTCCTTTCTCTCACCCTCAGTGCCATGGTTGAACTCTGTCACCTTTGGCCCCGCCGTGCTAATACTTTCCCCTGAATTAGATCTACTGACAGAAACTTCTATGTCGGTTGGGCTCTTCTTGTTTCTTCCATGGGTCTCGTTGACATGTAAAATAAGGTTACTGCGCCCATAGCTGAAGTTGTTGACTGGAGGTCACAGTTACTCTGGTTGCCAAAATCGTCGCTGCTAGAGGGATCATCCAAAAGGTGTTTACATCGGCACAAGACCTTGAGGAAGTGTGGATTGAATTGGCGTAATCCTACAAGACACTGAAACAGTGTCATTCATGTCCACAAACTCGCTATTTCATGGTCATCTCCGATTCTTGGTGGTTTCGGTAATGGAATTGTTGGAAGTTGTAGGAATTTTATGAGTTCCGCCAACAGAGACGGCGATGATGGCCAGGAGCAGGTGTCGGAGGCCTCGTGATGGCCTGGCCGTTCCCTCGTAGCTGGTGCTAGTGGTTTCAAGGTCTTGTTCTGGTACATTAGCCATATTGCTAACCTCCGACGCTCCACCATCGTAGTCTTGGTCCTTCTCATGCTCCCTATACGATGCCATTTCAACAATGGTATAGATGACGGAGGCGACCACAAAAAATGTAACTAAAATTCACAACAATTCAGTAAAATATGTAAAGTTTTTCTGCGATGTTATGTTTTAATGTGGCGGGCCTCACTGAATTGCTGAAAACAGAAAAGAGAATGGAATAAAAAAAATAAGAAAGAGAACTATAACATAAAGATTAATTTAGTATTTTTTTAATAGCTTGGGCCATTTTTTAATTTTTATTTATATTTTAATATTTGGTGCTCTTAAATAATTACAATTTTTAAGGTGATTTCTAATAATTGTAATTTTCTCTAGGTCTTTTATTATAATTTTCCGTTTTAACAATTTGCATATTTTGAGTCAGCACAAATATATCTTTATAATGGTTTTATATAATATGGTTATATCACACTCTTCATGTCTTTAATATAGGATTTAATTGAGAAATTGACATTAGTCCTAAATATAAAAAATATTTTATATATTTATCCAATTTTTTCTAAATCCTCTTTTGATACTCCTTCAATAATAATCAAGTAAGGGAAAGAGAGAGAGTAAAGAAGAAGATTTGGGTAACACATGTCATATTAACTAACTTTCTTAATATAATTAAATCAATTAAATATGTTATATATTAAGGATTAGAAGAGTATTATACGCTATACATATTATCAAGTTATATTTCTTTCGGTCATAAATATAAAAGTTAGATAGAGAGTTTACTTTGGCCATAAATATAAGACCTCAATACACTATATTTTTTAAAATTAGAATCTTCCCCTCAAAGTATCCATCTATAATTGCATATATTAAGAGGGTTTCTATTAAGGATAGTTTAAATGTATATGGTTAAAGATGTTATTTTTAGGAAACCAACACACAATCATTACAAATAATAACATAACTAATTTCTTTAATCTACCCAAATTAATTAAGTAGATATTATATTAAGAATCGGAGGTGGTATAATATGATAGGATTTTATATAATAAAGTTAAGAATCAATTAAATTAAAATTATTAAGGTAATATATAATATAGTAATATATAATAAGGCGATACCCAAGCCCTTCCCTTTTGCCATTATTTGTTTTTTTATAGATAAGAAAGGGCATTTAAGTCATTTTACTAGTTATAGCTCTCCCTGCTTAATTTCTTAACGAGAGGAATGTCTACACTTTCTCATCATTTATTTTTTTACCATTGTATTACCTTTCAACGGTAGAGATATAAAATTCTATAAAAATATTATTATGATATTAAATAAAAATTATAAATTTGATCTAAATAATTCACAACTAATGGTAGATTGTAGATTTTCATTAACATATTTTAAATCACAACCATTGAAAGCTCATTCCATGGTGAAATAAATAAATAAATAAAGAGAAAGTAGATAAGGATGTTAGTGGAAACATTCTTCTCCCGTTAAGAAAATCCATTAGCGACTCAATGATCATCAAACCTTTAGGCATTATTCTGTACGCGGGATTGAGTTTTGATGGATTGAGAATGTAAGTGAGATTGGGCTTGAGGTGGGATTGGGATTGGTGCTTTAAAATTATGTTTAGTATGGGATAATATTTGATAGGAATACTTTTATTAATTTTATTTTATAACCTACCATAAATTATGAAAATATTGTAATATCCTAGCCTAATTCCCCAACCCCATCACCCCATCGTTTCTCGCTTCCCATACTCGTCTTGTTGTTCTTAGTTGTTGAAGTTCACCATTCTCGTCGTTAGAAGCTCGTAGGAGAAGAAGACATAGATATGTGAAGATCCATACTTGTGCTCATTGTTCTCTGTTGTTAAGTTCGCCATTCTTGCTATCTAAAGATTGCTGAAGAAGATGACCTAAATCTGCGATGGTAGGTGGTCAGATCTATAGCTTGACATCTTATGATCGCTGAAAAAGAATAGGACTCATGTGCGAAAAGGTGTGGTCATATCTACATATCTGCAAAGGTGGGTGCTCGCCATTCTAGCAACCCATACTTTACCATTATTGTTTTCTAAAGCTCACTAAAGAAGAAGGCTCAGATATGCAATATCACTCAATCATCGTTCATCAATCAAAGAAGAAGACCCAGATCTTGTCATTATTCACTCAATTGCATCTTGAAATTGCCCTTGTCTTCTTTTACTTCACCGTCTATTCTACCATTGTGGGTGGTTGGTCGTCAATAAAGACATTGCCGATAGGGGAAAAAGACAAGATGATGTAGAGAGAGATGAGAGATAGTGGGGGTGAAGATGAGATGACACAAAAAGATGAGAGATGGTGGGGCAAAGGGCAACTTGGTCTAAAAATATGCAATCCTAGGGCAGATTTTTCAATCCAAAGGGGATGGTTGTGTTGTAACATAACCTTCTTCAAAAAGGTTCTATTAAATTCATGTGTACAAGAAAAAGGTAACTCTCCAATTATAACTAATCATCATCATCCCTTTATAGTCTTCAATTATAAAGGATGATTGATTTTACATTAGCTAGTTTGGTAAGAAAAAGGTAACTCTCCAGTCCTTTATTATTTTATATTTGTTATTATGTTGAACCATTATTATCTTCTTAGATGCAAGTTTTTTAAGACATGCTCTAATCAAATTAGTTGTGACTATGTTTTTAAAACTAGTTGGTCAAATATTTTGATTGTAATTAATTTTTTACCGATCATGTGTAGCTCTGGATTAATTCTCTTGTTCATCCTCTCCTTCATTTTCCTCTTTTTTTTCACTTCTACTTGGCATTCTCATCAGTTTAAAACATATGTTAATTATGTTTATAATTATAATTACTGCATATGTATAATACTTTTAATTTATTATATTCTTTCTTTTGTGCCTATTGAGTTGAGATATATTTAATCTATTTTGAAGTATATTTTTTATTGGTATTGTTTATATGAATTGACAATTTTAAATTGGAATAAGGTGCAAATTTGTCCCGAAAGTATCCACTCAAGAGCTGTGGGTATCCGGAAGTTTTTTAGGAGCAATGCAGCCCCAAAAGTTTCTAAATTGTAGCAATATCACCCTAACCGTTACCCACAGTTAAGTTTGACCATTAGTTGACTAAATGTTGACTTGGCATGTCCACGTGGCATTCATATCATCTTTTATTTTGGGTTATGATACAAATTTGCTTCGAAAGTTTTCACTTAGGAGCGATAGGTTTTCGGAAGTTTTTCTTTTTGTTTATATCACCCCGACAATTATTCAGGTTAAATTTGACCATCAATTAGTTAAATATACTGAGCTGACAAGTCCACATGTTATCCTCTTCTTTTTTTCAAGTCAAATTTAGAAATAAGGAAAAAATTAAAAAAAATACATTCCTTTAAACTCCGTTATTATTATAGTATCACTCTCGGGAGACTGTACTCCGGCAGTCTCTCAAAAAATAAATGATAGTCACACATGTTATCTTCTTATATTTATAAGACAACATATGCCCGTGGTTATTCTCAAAATCGACTAGTCTTTCACACCTTTCAAGAATTCTCATTAGTCCCCTGCTTGTATTGTTTTCTATATTATTTTTTGCTATACTTTTATGCTAAAACAATATATCAAACCATAATATGGTCTCCCTATAGCAATACTTTGTCAATAGAGGAATTTGGAGGATGATTTTTTTTTAATTTTTTCTTATTTATAGTCTAACTTAAAAAAATGAAGTAGGTAACACATGAACCAGTCAGCTTAGCATATTTAGTAACTAAAAGTCAAACTAAACCTGGAAAATGGTCGTGGGACATTGAACAAAAAAAACTTTTGGATACCTAGCACTCCTGAGTGAAAACTTCTAGGACAAATTTGCACAATAACACAGTAAAAGATGGCGTGGATTTCACGTCAACATATTAGTTAATTAACGGTCAAACTTAATAATGGGCAATGGTTAGGGCACTATTGCTATGATTTAGAAACTTATAGGGTAATATTGCTCCTGAAAAAACTTCCAGATATTCATAGCTTATGAGGGAAAACTTCTAAGACAAATTTGCACCTTATCACATTTTAAATTATTTGAATAGATATATATATTGTGCTTTGAAAATGATTTCCTCTTGTTTTTTGGGTTATAAAAGATGATGATGCCTTGAAGGTGTAATTATTGAGGTTGATTTTTTTTTTTTTTGGGTTATATTGTTATGAAGAATTGACATTGATTTCCTCTTGTTTTTGGGTCACGGACATCCTCATTCAGTTTGCTCTTTCTCTTTCTTCACTTCCGCTAGGCTAACAAAAAAATAGCTCAATTAAATTAATAGAAGCAATGACCATGACATTTCATCACCATAATACGAAAAAAATAGCTATTTTAAATTAATAGAAGCAATGACCATGACATTTCATCACCATAATCAATTGATTACCTTTGCTTTTGTTCAGCTTTACAAACCTCATAAAAGTGACTATTGGTGGTGTCGGTCTAGTAATGTTGTTGTCAAATGTGTTGGTTGCATAATTTCTTAGCAATACCACATTTATTGCAACCTTACTGTTGATTATGCCATGTAGATAAGTAGCAACAATATATATTTGAAATAGATTTGCAAAAAAATGTAAAATTAAGTATTACAATAACATTAGGAAATGATGTGGGAGAGGTATTACTATTGATCAGCAAGTGTGAAGTTCAATCTCTTCCAAGTGTCAAATTCTGTTTTTAGGTCTTCCAAGTTGTCAAAAGATTGAAGGAACCCTATCACATATGCCATTTACGAAAATAGGGAAAGAACTCAGGCATAAAATCATAACATCAACATTGAATAATCAATTGGTACACCAAAATAGACTATTGCATATTTTAACCACTAATTGGTCCTTTGCTTTTGGCTTTGTAACACTACAAAAAATAGATATTTTACAGCGGTTATTTTATGGTGTTTCTAACCGTTTTAACCATTAGAAATTCCTTTTCTAGCAGTTGGCTAAACCTCTAGAAATTCATGTGCTAAAAAACAGTTTCTAATAGTTAAGAAGAACCGCTACACATAGTAGTCAAAATGCTAGGACTTTTCTAGTAGTTCAGTAAAACGTTAGGAAAAATGTGGTAGGAGAAGCCAAAGGGATGATGTTAATAGCAATTGATAACCGATAGAAAATATTTAAATTTGGAAATATTTCTAGCTGTTCTATGAACCGTTAGAAAGTTCTTGGTGGTCATCTTCGTTGGTGAGAAACAAAATTTCAGGATGGCGCCAGAATTTCTAGCTGTTAGGAACCGCTAGAAATTTGGCGTAAATTTTTCTCGCGTTTAGGTTCCAAAATTTGAATTTCGGTATTTTTTTTCTTGGGTTTGTTATTTTCTAGTGGTTACAAAACCACTAGAAACTTCATTCTAGGTAAAAAAAAATAAAAAACCAAATTTTTCATTATTATAAAATATAATATTATTAATTAAAAAACCATGAAATATATTATATCAAATGATTTTGTTGATATATGTAATTAGAAATGTATTACATGTTATATATAAAAATATATTGTGATAAATAATAAGTAATTAAATTATGATTGTATCATATGAATTTAATTTAATTTGATAGGGTAATTTAGTTAGAGATGCAGGAATTGGGGACGAGATAGTTTTTAGGGTTGAACTTTAATTCATAAGTTTAAGAAGTGATTGGATTGGTTGAGATGAAGAAAGAAAATTTAAAAAAAAAAATTTAAGTATGTTAGTAAACTATAAATAAAGATAAATAAAATAAATAACGATCTACAAAATAAATAAATTCTTACCATGTAAAAAAAAGGAGGAGGAGGAGGTGATGAGAACACGTAATTTTAAGGAAAGAGATGAAGGACAGGAGAGGGAGGAAAAGAAATATGGGAGTGAATACATGAGGGTGAGGTGGTGTTTATAGATGTATGGGAAAGATTTCTAGTTGTTTTGTGCATTTTGTAGCGATTTTATTTGCCGGGACAATTACATGAGTGATAGAGATTATTGAATATGTTATTCTTGATCATCATCCTTCTTGGAAGGAGAAATTAAAAAAATTATTGTTATGATTATAATTAAATTTATTAAAGAAAAACTTTAGTAGCAAATAATTTAATAAAAGACATATACTTAACAATGGCTAAATTATCGTCTTCTTGAGGAAATAATTCTTCAAAATTGGTTGGTTGGAAAGGCTCACTATCACAAGTAATGTCACCATTACCCATGTCATAAAGATCTTGTGGCTTGAGATGGACAACCATATTCTAGTCTTTATGCTTCTCGTCCTGGATATAGTAAACCTAGTATACCTCGATGTAACATCCTAATTTTTAGGCCTAGAAGCCCAAAAAGTAGCCTAAAATAGATAGGCTACTAGGCACCTTTGAGCAGAAGTCCTAGAAATATATAGAGGGTTTCATGGACTAAATTGTAAATAGAGAAAGTACATAGATTATGATGTAAATAGTGAAAGATCCTGGGTCAAGTATGTAAATAAAGTTATAGGCTCTAGAATAGTCTCTAGGGCACAGAAAGAGGAAAGAGGAAGGAAGGACTAAACCATAAGGAAAAAAATTCCTTAAGGACCTAAGTAAGAAGTTAAAGGGACTAAAGTGTAGAGTATAAAGGTTTCTTGGATAAAAGTGAATGTAGACATAAGTTATGGGAACATAAATATAATTATTAAAAATATCCAGAAAAACCCCAGAAAATGGGAAATGAGGCATAGATGCCTTTTTATGAAGGGAAATGATAAAAATACTTCTAAAGTAGTTTTAATGGAATTTTCAATATAATGGCTCAGTGTGAGACCTAAAAAATATATCTAAAAATGGGGAATAAATAGTTAAGAGGTTAAATTTTTTTATAAAATTAGTCTCATTCATAAAGGGTTAGCAGTGTGAGCTGCATAAATACTGGAAGTTCATATTGCTAATAAGTGGCATTTTACAAAAAATTAAAAAAGAAATACTTAGAGGAAGAGTTATGGCCAAGGAAAATTTATAGAATTTTCTTATAATTAAATAAAGATTATGGAGCAGACAGAAGAATTTTCTGTGCTCCAGAAGGCCATAAGAAAGCCAGATAAATGAGGGCCTTATGGATTGGAAGAAACTTGAAGAACAAGTTGGATCTAAGGGTCAAGATTCGATCTTTCTTCTTCCTTATCAAGATTGTGCCACATGGCCTTGATGATGTCATGTGGATGATGTAAGGAAAAGAGAAGATGATGTAAGCAAGATAGATGGCTAAATCTTAGCCATTGATTTGGAAGATGCAATCCTAGCCATCCATTAGTTCATGCAATCTTGGCCATTGATATAATCTTGGATTTTTCTATAAATAACCTCTTGGCAGTAGCAACTCAGCAGCTTTGATTACCCTGGGGAACCTCTTGCAAAATTTTCATTCAAGCTAAGATTATGCAATCCAAGAGCTAATTGAGCAAGCATTCAAGGTAACATCTCCTAAGTCCTTAATCTTGTAGTTGAGAGGATTAATTGTTATATTAAATGGTTAGAAATCATGATTGTTCCCTCCCTATGCTGGAAGGAATTTGGAGAAGTGATGAAAGGATGAGTTTGATGGTAGAAATAAGTAAAACAAGTTGGAATATATAGGATTCAAGTAGTTGTATCTTGTAGTTGATTGAATTTTATGATTTGGTTGCTATGGATATGCCATTGCCTTGACTGGATTTTATACCTAGGATGTGATTTTGATGATTTTAGGGCTTCCAGTGGATGTAAAATGAAAAATTATGTGAAACTAGGTTGGGGAAATAAAGTTTGAAGCAACAGAATGAAAAGTGGAATTTTGGTAGTAAGATAGGGTATCTCTCGACCAGCACTAATTCATGGAGAAGGAGTGTGAGTTTGATAAATACAAGATTATATTTGGATTCCTCATGCAAAATTGTGTAGGATTGGCCTATGAGAATAATTTTTACAAAGTTAGAACACTAATCCTAAAATTTAAGAGAAAGGTTAAGTTAAGAGAGATAGTATTGACATAATGTAACCTTTTGGTCCTAATGAGTTATATGATCAATGTGAACGTATTTATGACCTTGATACATCAAAGAGGATATTTGGAAGATGTTGACTGAAAGTTATTATGGTTGGGAAGCCTAGGGAGCAAGTTCAAGGACAAAGGAAAAAGCTTATGTACAAGGTAGTTGACCCTTTGTGTACTTGATGTGGTATGCTTATGTGTTGAGATGTTTGGATTGATTGAATGACATGGTGACATGATAAATGTTGTTGAAAGTTCTTCTTATAACATGCTTTCCATGGCCATGCTTTTTTATACAAAGCATAAAGCATGATGGCATGTCACAAACTAAAGTAAGTTTAAGTAAAATGACATATCATGCATTAGCATCCATCTTGCACATGTATATGGTAATGTTTGCTACTGAGATTCTCCAGAATCTCACCCTCCCTTAACTAACCAATATAGGTCAATTATGATGGAAGATGTATGCTTGAAGGAGAGCTAAAGAATGGAAGAAGGAAAGTAGAGAAATTGTATATTCTAGCATGTGATGTATGACTTATCCATTTATGTAAATGCTATGTAATGTGCCAACTTATGAGATGGAAATGTATGAAATAATTATGGCATGTTGACATAATATATATATATGAATGTATGGGAAGCTATAATAATGGATCAAGCATGCTAGAATAATTAATGAGTATTAAAGAAAAAGTTAGAAAGGTAAAAACGTAGGTCCTAGAGTAGCAAGTTTCCAGCTCTAGTTTGAACTAGCAAATGAATGAATTAAACCACAAAATTTGGTGAGTGATAAACTCATATTTGTACTTATTTTAGTGTAGCTAAAGAGAGTTTATTTTTAATTTTTGTCCCCATTTATCAATATAATTGAGCAATTAATAAATAAAATAGACTTGCAACAATTGGGAATTAATTGATGAGATTTTAATGATTAATTGAACAAATAATCTGTTTATTCTAATTTTTCATCACAGTCCAATGCAGTCGTGACCTGATGTACCTACCATCGAGACCAAATATCAATGCAGAAATCAATCAGCGAATGACTTAAGGGAGAATGATAGCTGGACTTGAGGAGCTGATGACATGTGATAACATATGGGCTAAATCCAAGAATTAAGGAACTGAAGCAAGTGGGATATTCAGCACATGTGCAGCAACATAAATCACATGGAAGGGAAGCACATGCTATCATGCAGATGATACACCTTGCATCACACATTCTGGATAGCTCACACACCTCATACACATGACCTCACTCATCCTACACTTCCATATGAGTCCTCATTGCACTGTTCACGCAGATGGCATTGTTCACGCACACCCCCCCTAATCTGAACAGAATAATACTTCTGGACTGCACAGCTTATTCACATATTCCACACACATGCCATCTGCACATTGATTTCACACTTCTTTATATTCCATCACTCCATTCAGATCTATCATCCATTCATAACACACATCACACTCCACGGACACTCTTCTCTCCATCTTTACTTCCTCTTCTACAAATTTTCTCTGTTCTTGTCAATAGAAACAGCAAAAAGTTCTGCATATTTATTTCATCTCCATTTGCTCCTTCCATTTCCATATGACTGCTGCTATGCTTTCTGTTGCTGCTAGAGTTCAAAAGATAATACAAGGCTAAGCTGTTGTGCTCTCTTGGAGATGACACTAAACCAAAATTCTTAAGCTGAACAAGGAGTTCATTGTGTTTTTAATTCAGATTTGATTGTATCGAGTTGATGTAATTAATTCTGTGATTACTAATACAATTAGAGAAGTAGATGACAAAGAAGTAAGGAACCGAGTTGGATTTCTTATTTCTGCATAAATGATCCTTTGATTGATTATCATCTTTGATCGAGTTGAACATAGATGTGATTAATTGAAGTGATTCTATTTAATTCATATTCTACTACCTCTGAGTTGAATGATTCATTATTCTCTACTAATTGTTTGTGAGTTGTAGCTTGATTGAGATTTAACTAGCGACTTGTAAGCTACATATTCTAATTCAACTGATTAACTCCAATAATCTGTGGATAATGAAGGTAAGGTAATCTCTAAGGGAACACACTTGTCATTGATTCATTTTACCATCTTAATCACTTAAAATAAAAAACAATATTATAGGATTTTACATTCAGTCTTAGTTCAACAAATCATCACATAACTCATCTGTTAACTTCTTAATTGTGGCTTATTAGATTAATTAGGAACTTAGCATCTATTTAGGCTCCTTGTGAATTGACCTAGGTTGACCTCACTCTACTATTTGGTTAGCTTAGTTTTGTTTAATAATTAGAAATAACAGTTATCAAAATGGTGCCGTTGCCGGGGAGCCTTACTTGTTAAGGTTTCCTAAGCAATCTCCTGGGCCTAAAAAACATAAAAAGTAGGTAGTTGTTTTAGTTTTTCTGCGAACTTTATGTTTTATATCTTTTTAGTCGCCACTATTTGGCTTCTTAGTCACGACTAAAGTGCTCTGTGATATCTTGTTGTGACCAGTTACATATTTGGTTAAGACCTGAACTTAGTTTTTGACTCAGATTTGCTGTCTGTAACTTTTAGTCGTGACCGAAGTGCATTTTGGTCGCAACCAAAAAAATATTTTTCATCATTTTTCATCTCTGTGATTTCTAATCGTAACCAAATTGACACTTAGTCACGACTACAACTCTCCGTGGTTTTGGGTCACGACCGGAGTGCATTTTGGTCGCAACCATAAATTTCTAACTTCAAGCATTTGCTCTCTGTGATTTTTAGTCCCAACCAAAGTAACATTTGGTCTCGACCAAAAATCCTGATTAAAAATTTTTGCTCTCTGTGACTATCAGTCGCGACTTGAAGTTCATTTTTGTCACGATATCTGCTCTCTATACTGTTTAGTCGTGACCTAAAGTCCTTTTAGTCATGACCTTTATCTTTATTGCGAATAAATGATCTCATTTGCTGCATTGCTGATATATTTGATCTTCTGCATTATTTTTGAGCGTGATTTGCATAACCAGAAGCTCTAAGTTCTTTCCTTTGGATAGAGAAATCAATAGAATACTTAGGCAAATCAAGAGGACTAAAATCTTAAATCAAGTTAGTGTTGCATCTGATATTGAGCCTAGTTCTTCTGGTGAATCTGTTGTAGCTGAAACTAAATTTGCAGCTGGTAATATCCTAGATAATCATCTTGTCATGGAGCATGTTAATGTAGGTGAAACTCATACTCATAATCAGAATAATTAACATGAGCAGTATGTAGAAAATAACATGAACAATAGAAGGCCACGTAGGAGCATAAGAGATCTCACTTCTTCTAATGCAAACTATAATCCTTTTCACACTTGTCCTTCTTTAGATGTTAATTTTGAGCTGAAAGGTCCTTTGTTAAGTAAGTTACCAAAGTTTTATGGATTAGCAGGTGATGATCCTTTCAAGCATTTAAAGACTATGCAATAGGTTTGTTCATCTATGAAGCCTGTAGGAGCTAACATGGATGCTGTGCAGAGATAAGTCTTTCATTTCACACTTGAAGGAAAGGCAAGGGAATGGTTTTATATGCTGCCACATTACACACCTCAAGCCTCAGACTCCTGGAATACATTGAGGAATGCTTTCTTGGAAAGATACTTCCTTACATCAAAGATTGCTACATTGAGAAAGGAGATCTTTGCTGTAAAATAGTATACTAAAGAGTCTTTCTATGAGTTTTGGGGAAGGTTTCAAGAGTTGCTAGCTAGATGTCCATTTCATCAGATTCCAATGGAACATTTGGTGCAGTACTTTCATTCAGGATTACGCCATGCATGCAGAAAGAATTTGGATGCAGCTGCTGGAGGTTCCATTGATGATCTAACTCCTGATAAAGCATGGAACTTAATTGAGAAGATAACAAATAATGACCAGCAATATGGGGATATGATGCTAGATAAGTGCATGAGGTTTTTGCAAGTTTTTCTCAAGATCATAATAATCTATCTTCTCAAGTTACTGCTATGAGTGCTCAAATCAACAACTTAACTGCTCAACTGGGCAATTCACATATCCAAAGCCCATATTCTCAAGCTCTAGTTGCTTCTAGTTGTCAGTTTTGTTCTTTTCTAATGCATACCAGTGCAAATTATCCTTCACATCATGAGGATGTATAAGCTATCTATCAAGGAAGAACAAACCAGTATCCACAAAGGAATTCATACTCTAATACATACAATGAAGGATGGAGAGAGCATCCTAATTTTAGATGGAGAGATGGAGGTAGAGCTGCTGGGCAAAACAAGTTCAACAATTACAAGCAAGTGGCTGAATCCTCTAGAGCCATAGAAGTGTCTAATGCTATAAAGGATAATGGAATTTCTGAGATACTCAAGAGCATCAATGTGATAAACTCAAATATAAATTCCATGAACACACACTTTAGCTCTAACTTCAAGGATTTAAGGTTTACAGTGTAGAACAACTTAGCAATGGCAGAATCTAAGTTTGCTGCTTTGGAGAGCAAATTAGAAAAGTGGGAAACAAAAGATGAAAACATGAATGGCTATGTATCACGGCTAGCCAATTCAGTAAATAATGTTCAGGCCAAAATGGGAGGAAGTCTACCTTCAAATACAGTTTTCAACCCAAAATTTGTGAATGCTATGAGCTTGAGAAGTCGCAAAACAGTGGGGAAAATAGATGTTGATAAGAAGGATAAGGAATTAAATGAGCAGTGAAATGGATCTGAAAGTAAAGAATTGACTGAAGAAATATCCTCATTTATTCCAAAATCAGAAAGCAGCAAGAAGAAGGGTATATTGCAGCAGCATAATGAGCAAACTGAAGCAGCTGCTAGTGCCAGCAATGCAAGTCAGGAATCCAACAGAAACCAGAATAAAAGGGAGCATGAAGATACAGAGCAGAATGACAAAGAGATAAGTATTAAACACCTACCTTTTCCTAATGCATACATGTGTCCAAAGAAGTTTTTAAAGGATAAACAGGAATAAGATATTCTGAATCTATTAGGTAAATTGGAAGTTAATATGCCACTTGTGGATCTAATCAAGAGTATACCTAAGTATGGGAAATTTATGAAAGAACTCTGCACTAATAAAAGAAGATGTAAACCAAATGAAAGGGTTCAAGTAGGATCTAGTGTGTCATCTTTACTTAAGCCACATCTTCCTATAAAATGTGATGATCCAGGTTCATTTACAGTTCCAATTACTATTGGCAAGTTTCAGTGTGCTAATGCTTTATTAGATCTTGGTGCATCTATTAATGCAATGCCAACTTCCATTTATACATCATTAGGCATGGGCATAGGCTCACTTAAGGAGACTTGAATGATAGTGCAGCTTGCTGATTGAACCACTGGGAAACTGGAGGGGCTGTTAGAAGACATATTATTGAAGGTTAAAGACTTGATTATACCTGCAGATTTTTATGTCTTAGACATGTCATATGAGTCAAATTCAGAGGGACCTATTATCTTGGGTAGGCTATTCCTTAGGATAGCCAACACTGTGATAAGCATGAAAAATGGGAGCATTACAATGGAAGTGGGTGATAATGTCATAACTTTTAATGTCTATGAAGCAATGAGACATCCATTTGAAGATTACTCACTGTTAGGCTTAAGTACAATTGATGCATACATTGAAGAACCTAAAGAGGAACATGAAATGCTGCTGCTGCAAAATTTTGATAAAGCTGAATGTGAAATGCTTGAATATGAAATTTCTTCTTCTAAATTTTCTTTGGATAGTAGTGGTGATGTGTCAAGTATTAACCATATTTCAGTTGATAGCTTACTTTCCACCCTACAATCTTTTTCTTTTTCTGTTTCTAACCTTTTTAAAGGCTTTGAAGGGGAGCAGCAAGATACCTTTACAGGAACAGAATTGGACATTGCAAAACCTATGAGGAAAGAATTAGGGAGGCTTGTTGCAGCTATGGAAGCTAAGAAGTTGGTTCCGTCAATTGTCCAACCACCTGATTTGGAACTCAAACCACTTCCTAGTAACCTTAAATATGTGTTTTTGGCTGAAAATAATACATTACCTGTTATAATTACTAATGCACTTTCTGTTTTTGAGGAAGAGAGGCTAATTGTAGTTTTAAAAACACATAAGAGAGCAATAGTTTGGGCTCTAGCTGATATACCTGGTATAGATGCATCTGTACGCACACATAAAATTCTATTAAATGATAGAGCTAAGCCTATTAAACAGCAACAAAGAAGGCTAAACCCCTTGATATCTGATGTGGTCAAGAAAGAGGTAACTAAGCTGTTAAATGCTGGCATTATTTACCCAATTTCAAACAGTGAATGGGTAAGTCCAGTTCATGTGGTGCCTAAGAAAAGTGGTATAACTGTGGTAAGGAATGAAAAGAATGAACTAATCCCTAGTAGAGTGCAGAATTCATGGAGAGTGTGCATTGATTATAGGAAATTGAATGATGCAACTAGGAAGGATCATTTTCCTTTACCATTTATAGATCAAATGTTGAAAAGGCTTGCTGGAAAGGCTAATTACTGCTTTCTTGATGGTTTTTTAGGATATTTTCAAGTTCCAATTGCACCAGAAGATCAAGAGAAAACCACATTCACATGTCCATTTGGTACTTATGCTTATAGGAGGATGCAATTTGGCTTGTGCAATGCTCCGGGAACATTTCAAAGAGCTATGATGTCCATATTTAGTGAATTCTTGGAGAAAAACATGAAGGTATTCATGGATGATTTCACAGTGTATGGTGATATTTTTATGAATGGTTAGAGAGTTTAGATAAAGTCTTAGCAAGATGCATTGAGAAAAAACTTGTGCTGAATTTTGAGAAGTGTCATTTTATGGTAGATAAAGGCATAGGTCTAGGACATCTAATATCTAAGAATGGGATTGAGGTAGATAAAGCTAAGATTGAGGTTATTTCTTCTCTTCCCTATCCCAAATCTTTAAAGGAACTAAGGTCATTCCTAGGACATGCTGGATTCTATAGAAGATTTATTAAGGATTTTAGCAAGATTGCATCTCCATTATCTAAACTCATGCAAAAAGATGTAGAGTTCTGTTTTGATGATACTTGCAAGATAGCATTTGACACCTAGTTGCACCTAGTTGGCATTTAGATTTTGAGATTTCTTGTGATGCATCAAATGAATATGTAGGTGCCATGTTAGGACAGAAAGATGGTAAGCTATCTAAAGTCATTTCATATGCCTCTAAGACATTAGATAGTGCTCAATAGAACTACATTACTATAGAAAAAGAACTCTTTGCTATAGTGTTTGCACTTGAAAAATTCAGATCTTATCTTTTGAATTCTAAAGTGATTATATACACTGACCATGCTGCTGTAAAGTTCTTGTTTAAAAAGCCACAGTCCAAGCCTAGACTCTTAAGATGGATGCTACTAATCCAAGAATTTGATATGGAGATAAGGGAGAAAATTGGAGAAAAAAATGTAGTAGTTGATATTTAAGCAGATTGCCTAAAAATACAAGGGGAGTATTAGATTCTGACATCATTTGTGATACATTTAGAGATTGTTCTGTTTCTGTGATTTCTATAATTGTACCTTGGTATTGCCACATAGTGAACTACATTGTTACTGGTCTAATTTCACCTTCTTTATCTCATTTCCAGGGCTATAAGATCAAGCATGAGGCAAAATTTTACATTTGGGAACCACCCATCCTATGGAAGATATGCAGTGATCAAGTTATAAGAAGATATGTGCCAAGTGAAGAAGTAGGCAGCATTCTTATAGCATGCCATTCTTCTATTTGTGGAGGACATTTCTGTGGAAAGAAGACCTCCAGAAAGATTTTGGATGCTGGTTTTTATTGGCCACAGATATTCAAAGACTGCTATGAATATTGCAAAGCTTGTGACAGGTGTCAACATTTTGGTGGACTGACTAAGAGACATGAAATGCCTCAGAAGCCTATGCTGTTCTGTAAGGTGTTTGAAGTATGGGGCATTGACTTCATGGGACCATTTCCACCATCCTTTGGTTATGTATATATTCTGTTTGCTATGGATTATCTCTCAAGATAGGTGGAGGCTATTCCAATAAGAAAGGATGATGCAGTGACAGTTTCTAAATTTCTTAAGTCAAACATCTTTTCAAAGTTTAGTGTGCCAAGAGCTATAGTGAGTGATCAAGGTTCTCATTTCTGTAATAAGATTTTAGGAGGGTTATTTGCCAAGTTTGGGATCAAGCACAAGGTTTCAATAGCTTATCGTCCTTAAACAAATGATCAAGCTGAGAATTCTAACAAAACTATTAAGAGGATTCTGGAGAGGATAGTAAGACCCTCAAGGAAAGCTTAGAGTACAAGGTTAGATGAAACTTTGTGGGCATACAGAACAGCTCATAAGACACCACTTGAGATATCCCATATTGAATGGTCTATGGTAAAACCTGTCATCTACCAGTAGAAGTGGAGCACAAAGCATTCTGGGCAGTTAAGACTTGTAATATGGATTTTGACACTGTTGGAGAAGAAAGAATGTTGCAGATTTAGGAACTAGAAGAAATAAGACTAGATGCCTATAAGAATTCTAGAATCTACAAAGAAAAGGCCAAGCTTCTTCATCATAAGTAGATCTTGCGCAAGGAATTTCATTTTGGAGATAAAGTTCTGAGATTTAAGGCTAGATATGCTTTCAAACTTGGAAAACTTGCTGCAAGATGGGATGGTCCATATGTGGTAACTAAGATCCATGTCTATGGAACAATTGAATTGATGGATAAAGCAAATGGTACAGAATTTCAGGTTAATGGATACTTATTGAAGCTGTACAAAGAGAACTTCAAACCCCCTTGATAGTCAGGTTGTCTCCTTCCTTATTTTCTCACTTACAATAGTCTGCTTTAATTAGTTTTCTTATATACTTGAGCTGTTATTTGTTGATTAAGTTTGGGGGAGGAGACCAAGTCAGTAGGGGTAGCAATAAAAACTAATAAATTCATCTTAGATTCTGGTGTAGTATTGTCATGATTACTGCTGCTTTGCATGTGTTTTATCACTTTTTCACATTGAGGACAATGTAAAATTTAAGTGTGGGGGAGGATGAGCTTTATTGAGTGAGATGGGTGAATGAAAATAAGATAATTGTTGTGATTTTGTCTTTTGGTTGTGACCTTATGTTATTTTTGTCCCGACTAATGTGTGCAAATTATCAAAATTTCTTCTCTGAAAATATTAGTCGCGACCGTTGCTTATTTTTTTCTTCACCAAAAGTTCATATTTCCTGATATTTACCTATCTGTGATGTTTAGTCGTGGTCTGTGGTTTATCTATGTCGCGACTGTAACTCTCTGTGAATGTTGGTCGCGACGGTATTGACGTGTGGTCGCGACAAGAACATATGTGTTTATCAGGTTTACTCTTGGTGATTTTTAGTTGCGACCAATGTCCATGTTAGTCGCGACCAATATTCCCTATTTTCTAAAAATTTCTTCTCTGTGTAAAATAGTCGCGATCGGATGTCTATTTTGTCGCGACTAACATTGATCTTCTACTGAAAAATCCTTCTATTTCATTATGATTGGTGCTTGGTCTTTGGAATTTACTGTCATGGATTTGAAATTGAACTTTGAACATATACTTTTGACATTGTCAAGCTTGATGAAGTGTTAGTTGCTTGTTTCATTGATTCACTACTGAAAATTGTGCATCATGAATGATTAGTCTCATATATTTTGTTTAAAATTCATGCAATCTAGTCATGTGAGCTGATTAGGGTGAGTAAGCCAGATGGAAGAATTTTTGAGCCTCCAACATATACTCCTTTATATTGTGTGACACCATCTAGTTTGGTAAACTTTGCAGAACTTGTCTCAATCCTTGATTCAAAACCACATTAATTAGCTCCATGGAATTGTGAAAATGATAAGGGCATTTCTTTCAAAACCCTTTTGACCAAACAGTAGCTACACAAATACTAAATCTTTTGCTTTACCCCTTTGAGACCTTCACTTTCTTTTAAAATTCCATTATTGATTAATGAATACTGTACAAGATAGTTGCTACTGCAGTAAATCTTTGATTGTGAAATAACTGATAAGTTGCACCACTTGTTGAATCTCTGAACTTAAATATATTTGCTATCTGGTTCAAAAATGAAAACAAAGGAAAAATATAGAGAAAAGAAAAAGAAAAGTACAAAGAAAAGAGAAAGAAATAAGAAAGAAAAGAAACCAGATGCAAAAAAAAATTGTTATTCAACTTGCATTAAAGGAAGATAGTTTGTGACTTGTTATTTTTTGTAGTTGCATGATTGAAACTTTGATTGTGTATAGTATTTCATTAATCATTGGCATGCATTTCCATTTCATCATCTAGCCTTTCCAGCATTACAACCTTAATAAAGGCCCTTTGATTCATAACCCTTGTGACATTTAGTGGTGGAGATGTAGGATAGTTACAAGCCTATAGGAAGCCTAAGCTAGATGGTTGAGTGAAATTACCTTGATAAGAGAGGGAGTGAAACACTATACATTGAGAGGAAATCTCAACCTAGTTGATAACTATGATTTAATTGCATGAGCCAGATTCTTTTATTGATATGAAATTAGTATGGATTGTTGCCAATTGAAGTGAAAAGATTGATGACTACAAATGTTTATGCTAAATCTGTTTTGCCAAATTTGCTGAACATGTGTGTTCGAATTTCAGTTTTGATCCATAATTTTGCTCGGAGTGCAAAAGCTAAGTGTGGGGTAATTAATAAACTCATATTTGTACTGATTTTAGTGTGGCTAAAGAGAGTTTATTATTGATTTCTATCCCCATTTATCAATATAATTGAGCAATTAATAAATAAAATAGAATTGGAACAATTGGGAATTAATTGATGAGATTTTAATGATTAATTGAACAAATAATCTGTTTATTCTAATTTTCCATCACAGGCCAATGCAGTCGCGACCTGATGTACCTACCGTCGTGACCAAACGTCAATGCAGAAATCAATCAGCGAATGGCTTAAGGTAGAATGACAGCTGGACTTGAGGAGCTGATGACATGTGATAGCACATGGGCTAAATCCAAGAATTAAGGAACTGCAGTAAGTGGGATATTCACCACATGTGCAGCAACATAAATCATATGGAAGGGAAGCACATGCTGTCATGCAAATGATACACCTTGTATCACACATTTTGGATAGCTCACACACCTTATACACATGACCTCACTCATCCTATACTTCTATATGAGTCCTCATTGCACTGTTCACGCGCGCGCGCACACACACCTAATATGAACATAATCATACTTCTGGACTGCACAGCTCATTCACACATTCCACACACATGCCATCTGCACATTGATTTCACACTTCTATATATTCCATCACTCTATTCAGATCCATCATTCATTCATAACACACATCACACTCCACGGACCACTCTTCACTCCATCTTCACTTCCTCTTCTGCAACTTTCCTCTGTTCTAGTCAATAGAAATAGAGGAAAGTTCTGCATATCTATTTCATTTTCATTTGCTCCTTCCATTTTTACATGACTGCTGCTATGCTTGCTGTTGCTGCTGGAGTTCAGAAGACAATGCAAGGCTAATGTCATATCCTTAATTTCATCCTTTCATATCCTCAATTGGAAGTATCTTAGAACATTGGAACACCATTTTAGCTTAAAAACATGAATTTCCAAGAATTAGGTTATAGGGTACTGTTCACAGCACTATTCATTTGGTAATACCATGAACTTTGAAAATTCATAATTAAATCTAGAAAAATTGAAATAAGGTGTTTCCAATTTCTAATGAAATCTATTTTATTAAACTTTGAAGGAAAAATATGAAATTGATGTTTCCTTAGCCAAATGAAATCAGTTTATTCATTGGAAAACACTGTTCATTTGGTAAACCTGAAAGTTCTAGCTTCTGTGTCTCATTTTCAAAAATTCATTTCTTCTTGTATACTTATCCAAATAAAGGGTATTACATATGGATTTAAATCTCCATATGTCTACTTTAAGCTCATAAAATTTCGTAGAAAAACTAGTTCATTTACTACTTGAAATTTGCGCATGAACCTCACTACCTCTAGACACTCGTTTTATCTTAATCCAGATTTTAGTTCTAACTTTGAAAACTCATAACAATTCGAATTCTTAACCAAATTAGGAGTTCTTGGTGTCTAATTAAAGCTCTGGATCTCAGATATTTTCATGCCAAATGTTCTGCCTCGGATCGGATCCAGTGAGTGCATGCATTTTACATACCAATACAACATCTTCTAGATTAAATACATACTCCTTAGGTCATATACAAATTATTCATCCACATTTACCCTCTTCCTTGAGAAGTGCCCGCACCTAGAGCATGATTATATATATGGAAGGAATGAGATTTCATGGAAATCTCAATAGCAAGTCATACCAACTATAAGGTTATACATGCTTGATTAAATGCCTAACATGTTATCATGCAATGGAGCTAATTCATGATCATACATAAGCAAACTCTAACATGCATATTGTCATGACATAGGTTGCAAGGAGTTGCAAGTATTCATAACTCATCATCATCATCATCATCATCATCACATAACATTCCATGCTCAACCAAACTTCATGCATAACAAGCAAGTATATAAATCAAACAACATAAATTTATAGTTAAGTATTCTTGCTACCTCTTATATATCTTTGCAAGTTACTTCTTGACTTGATACTTCCTTCCCACAAATGTCAAAACCTAGGCATGACAAAGCAATTACCAAGTTACAACTCAATTTCAATCCAATCTCAAGGCTAGGGTTTCATTAAGCCCCTTTCTTTCTCCAATTTGGGACCTATGCTTACATCTTTCTAAACTAAACTCTCATGGTTCATTTCCATATAATTTTCCATGTAGAATGTATATATGCATTCAGAAATTCCAGAATCCAATTGCTTCTCAAGGTGCTGTACAGAACCGAAAAGCTATACCAATTTTCCAAAAATTCTCATTTTGATTCCAATGCTTCCAATATTGGTTTCTCTACTATATCCCCACAAAATTTTCCATTCTAAACCCATTGGAAGCATCAAAACCATGAAATTCCAATATATGAACAGTAAATTTTGCACTGTACAGAACAGAACACAATCTTGGATTCACAAGCATACTTGAATTCCTAAGCCATTACCACTTGATTCTAGCTTGTTTAAGCTTGTCTAAACTATTCATAACATAAAACTCATGTTCTTTTTATATGCACACCAAAATTCCAGCAGCACCTCCACAAGATTTATGCCTCAAAAACTACTTAAACTCAAGAGCAAATCTACTAGAACATAGTCTAGGATCAAGGGAACTAATTACCTTGATAGTTCCTCCAAGGTGTTTGCTTCCTTTTGGCTTGAGTGAAAATTTTGCAAGAGTTTCCCTAGGGTTGTTGGCTCACCAAAATGGTCTGAAATTGGGGGTATTTATAGAAAAATTTGGGGAAAATGGAAAGCCAAGATCACTTTGTACACTATTTGATCTAAGGGCTTAGATTTAATCTTGGATTTTCTTTTCTTTAATAATTATGACATCACCACCATGGCATCATCAAGAGGGATACCTCATAGGACACTTGGCGCCATTCTCATGGTGGGAAGCTCCTAGAAAAATTCCAGTCCAATCCGGTACCGGCCCGGTCCGATTTTCCGAAAATCGGACTGTTTTCTGAATCTAATTTTTCTGAGATTCCATAATATGTGTTCTAACCTTAAATCCAGTATCCGGATTCTTTCTATCATTGAAATTCTTATACTAGGTTTAAACTCAATTACAGATCCCTTGGAAAATGACTAAAATACCCTTGGTGCCCTTTCTTGTATTACTTTAACCCTAAGGGCATAATCGTCATTTCACAACTCTTTGTACCCTGTTAGGGCATATACTGACTTGGACTAACCCTTCCTGTACCAGCCCTGGGGTTTTGGCCTGTAAAAAATGACCAAAATACCCTTATTCATCTATTTCTCCCTTAGTGCAACACAGGGGCATTTTCGTAATTTTGAGCTTTTCCGGGGTTCCTCGGGACACTGGCCCACCTATCAGTCCAATCATTTTATTGGGCCATCATGACGCCATTTTTGGGCCTTTTTAAGGTTTACAACCTTTAAGGCACGAATCCCTAGAAATCTCTCCCGGCGATATTTATCGGGTATTTTATTCCGTTGTAAATTCTATTAAAAATTCTACAGGATTCCTTTTCTGATCCTGTCAATTTTATAAATTCATATATTAATTATAGGAATTTACTGTAAGGTCTCATCTGATTCTGAGATTCAAAAAATACTGTAATAATTTTATCTGACTTCAGAAATTTATATCAATTTTTCGGGATCTCAAATCAAAATTCTGTATTGCGTCAAACTAACTAGAATAATTTTCTCTATATACTGGTAAAATTTGGGTCTGATCTGACTCCGGGTATTTTTGGCCTGCTTTCTATTCGAATTCTTTATAATTACACTTTTGCCTCTTGACTTTTCATAAACTACCTTTATGTCCTCAACTTTGGCTAAAATTACACTTAAGGACCCTACCTTTTTGTCTACTTTTTCTTTTGGCCTTAAACTTTTGTAAATTGCACTTAAGTCCTTGCCTTTTCTTCCTTTTTTAATTTAATCCCTTTCTTTACATAATTGGCCACATTTTTCTTAGAAAATCTCACATATATTAAGTACAAACTGTACATACTCATCGATACAAGAATTAGGGATATTACAGCTAAGCTGTTGTGCTCTCTTAGAGATGACACTAAACCAGAATCCTTGAGCTGAATAGGGAGTTCGTTGTGTTTTTAATTCAGATTTAATTGTATCGAGTTGATGTAATTAATTCTGTGATTACTAATGCAATTAGAGAAGTAGATGACAAAGAAGTAGGGAACCGAGTTGGATTTCTTATTTCTGCATAAATGATCCTTTGATTGATTCTTATCTTTGATCAAGTTGAATATCGTTGTAATTAATTGAAGTGATTCAGTTTAATTCATATTCTACTACCTCTAAGTTGAATGATTCATTATTCTCTACTCATTGTCTGCAAGTTATAGCTTGATTGAGATTTAACTAGCGAGTTGTTAGCTACATATTCTAATTCAACTGATTAACTCCAATAATCTATGGATAATGAAGGTAAGGTAATCTCTAAGGGAACACACTTGTCATTAATTCATTTCACCATCTTAATCACTTAAAATCAGAAACAATAGCATAGGATTTTATATTCAGTCTTAGTTCAACAAATCATCACATAACTCATTTGTTAACTTGTTAATTTGTGGCTCATTAGATTAATTAAGAACTTCGCATCCATTTAGGCTCCTTGTGAATCGACTTAGGTTGACCCCACTCTACTATTTGGTTAGCTTAGTTTTGTTTGATAATTAGAAACAACAGTTATCAGTGAGCATATATTGCACATCCCAAGCTTTAAAGCATGGGTAGTTTGCCCTAATTGAATGTGGGTACTAAGAGAAATGAATTTCTAAAGTTTAGACTCAAAATCTAGAAATTCTAGAAAGGACCATATGAACAGTAAAATTTAACAAATTAACTGTATTGATTGGTTCAGTAAAATTCTAAATTTATATTTTCCCTCCATCATTAGGCTATTTTTACCTAAGCACACTTAACTAAAAAGTGCTGATAAAAATCTGAAGCACTGGTGCTGACATGCTCAGACCTTGGTACTTTACTATCTTAAACTCTTCTCATACTATCTCTTTTGGGTCTTTTCTTCTTACTTAGACTTAATTATAGACTTATCTATGATAATTTTCTCATCTTTAGCCTCATATATGGCCTTATCTATAGCCTTATGGGGATTTGATCGTCAATACACAATCTATTTTCATAACACAAGGGTTTTTCTCATATTTGGAGCTAGCCTGAATGCCTCTTGTTCAGGACTTATGGCTCTAACTCTTCTAACTCTAGCTCTCCTCTGACAGATGGGAAGGGAATTAGGCTCAGTTTAATTAATGATAAGGTTGTCTAGAAGAAAATCTAGGTACTCTCTCTGCATTAATTAACCAACTTGAAAGGCTTCTTCCACTTGTCCTTAGTCATCGTCTTCCAAAAGAGATACTATACCCTTAATCGTATGGCTTAGCAACTTTCCTCAGGCTAGGTCTATTACGACCATAGGATCTACTGCGATCTACAATAAGCCTATAACTTTTTCTTTGTTAGCCATGCTAGGATCTAATTGCGATCCTCTGGAATCTACTGTGATTCAGTTGTACTGTATCTAGGTCTCTGGGAGACTTTGAACCAAAGGATTAAGTTGCTTCTTCTTAGTTGATAACTTACTGATAATTCCCCAAGACTATTCCCATAAACCAATATCATTCTCTCAGGTCTTAATCAATTCTCTAGGCCATCTACCTATCTTTTTGAGTTTGACTTAAGCCTCATCAATTCTCAATTCTCTAGGTCACCTATCTATCTCTTTAGGTACCTCATCAATACTTCGAACCAGATTAGATTAGGCTAATATGCCTTAGGAATTCTCTTACTCCTCTAACTATTTTTACCTCTAGCTGCTCTTACCATCTTTAGCTTATTTTAGATTGTACAGAGAGAGGACTTATGTAACTACTCTTTTCTCTACTTTACTTCTTAACAGGAGCATTCTTAGTAGGAGCATTACTCTAACATGCATAATGCCTAGGCAACTTGCTGTAAGAATTGCATACTTGCACATGAATACATAGCTATAACATCATAAATAAAATGTAATATCCCAAACTTTTAGGCCCAGAAGCTCAGAATGTAACTTGAAATAGGTAGGCTACCAGGCCGTTTGAGTAGAAGTCCCAAAAATGTATAGAGGGTTGTCAGGGACTAAATTGTAAATAAAAAAAAAGTATAGAGACTAAGATGTAAATATAAAAAGTTCTTGGGGACAAGTATGTAAATAAAGTTAGAGGCTCCAGAAGAGTCTCCTGGGCACAGAAAGAGAAAAGAGGAAGGAAGTGACTAAATTATAAAGAAGAAAAGTCCTTTAGGGCCTTAAAAAGTAAAAGGGACCAAAGTGAAAAGAATAAAAGTTCCTTGGGTCAAAAGAGAATGTAGACATAAGTTAAAGGGACTAAAGTAAAAATTATAAAAGTCCCAAAGCTTTAAAACAAATGTAGAGACAAGTTAAGGGCCTTAAGTATAATTATGGAAAATAAAGGGACATGAATGTCATTTTAAAAAGATGAAGGATATATATGTAATTTTTCAAAAGAAGGGACATGGATGGAATTATGGAAAAAGATTGAAACCTAAATGTCATTATTGAAAAAGATCAAGGTAGGTCTATAAATTGATGATCTTAATGTAAAATCAAATAGATAAGATTTTTCTGATCGATTCTGTGTGCGACAGAATTTTGATTTGAGGTCCCGATTAATTATATAATTTTTTGAAATAATTAAATATTCAGTAAAGATTTTTCAAATAATATTGAATCAGATATCCAATAAAAAAATATAGATCTAGGTAGGAAATTATGCAGATTAAAATTTGAGGGTCAGTGCCCAGAAATATCCTAAAAATATGAAAAGACAAAAATGTCCCTATGTTATAAAAATAATAAAGGTTAATGGAGGATATTTTGGTCATTTAACCCATGTCAAATAGTTAAAGATGGTTACAGGAATAGTTAACTAGGGTCAGGGAATACCCTGATGAAGTATAAAAAGATAATAATGCCCCTGATGTTATTAAAGTGAATAAAAATGAACCAAGAGCATTTTAGTTATCTTTCAAGAGCCAGTAATTAAATTTATACCTAGTATAAGAATGTTAATGATACAAAAAATCTAGAAACTAAATCTAATGTCAAAAAATATATTATAAAATTTTAGAAAAATTAGACTTAAGAAACAGTCTGATTTTTGGGAAATCTGACCGGACTAGTACTAGATTGAACTGGATTGATCCAAATCAAATTTTCCCATGTGAGTTGCCACCTAGCATGACACTTAGCCCATGATTTCATGTGGATGATGTAAGGAAAGGAAAGGATGATGTAAGCAAGGTTGAATGGCTAAATCTTGGCCATTGATTTGATCTTGTAATTTCTTCCAACTTGGAGGGTAACATGGTAATTTGGCCACCAAGACAAGTCTTTAAAATCCCCATTTCTGTAGCATCACACAAGGCTTGAGAATGCATGGGGAACCTCTTGAAAAATGGAAACTCAAGCCAAGATCAAGGCAATTCAAAATGCAATTAATCAAAGATACAAGGTAACATCTATTCCTAAGCCTTTAAGCTTGTAGTTGGGAGGATTAATTGCTAGATTAAATGGTTAGAAATGGACTTATTTTCCTCCCTATGCTGCTGGAAGTGATCTGGATGGGTGAGGAAAAGGAAGAGTTTAATGTTATACATAGCTTAGACAAGTAGAAACAAGCTAGAATTACTTGGTTTAAGCTTAGGAAATAAATGTGTTGTTGGAATTTTGTTTGGACAGACTTGCTACCACGGTATAGAACCTGGAGAGGGAGCTGCAATTTGATGATTTTGATACTTCCAATGGGTTTAAAATGAAAATTTATGTGGGGTTAAGTAGAGAAACAAGTATAGGAAGTATTGGAATCAAAATATAAATTTTTAGAATTCTAAGAAGTAGCTCACAGGTTCTGACCATATTTGAAGGAGAAGTTTGATTTTAAACAATTATAACTCCATAATTGAATTATACATGAAAATTATTTAGGAATGGACCTTGGGAATTAATTTTAGCTAGAAGAAACCAATGGTCCTAAATTGGAAAAGGAAGAAGTTAAGTTACGTAAGCTAGTCTTCCAATTGGTGCAAGATCATGGTCCTAATGAATTATGTGATTAATGTGAATGTGTTTAGGATCTTGAGACATCCAAGAGGATGTTGGGAAGTGATTGACTGAAAGGCTTCATGGTTAGAGTCTTAAGGAGCAAATCCAAGAACAAGGGGGAAAGCTTATGCTTAAAGTAGTGAACTTACCTTTCTTATATGCATGATGTTTATGCTTGTGTTTTGATGCGTTTTATGTTATGAGATGATGATATGTGACTTATATGAATAAGATATTATCTTCCCCTATGTGTTCCCTGGAGGGAATTGAAAGACACGCAGCGAAAATTAACTTTAAAAATTTTTCCATTCCCAGCCAGGATCTACCGAATGTGTTTAAGTCAAGGAGAAAGAAGTGTTACCTTCGGTATTCGAGCTTTAGTCGCGACCTCTGTATCCACTAGTCGCGACTCCTCACCTCTGGAACTTTTAGTCGCGACCTACTCAGCTTCCAGTCGCCACCTGTCGCTCTGGAGTTGTTAGTCGCGACCTCCTAAGCTTCTCGTCGCGACCGGACGTCTCTGGAGTTTGTAGTCGAGACCTCGTCTGCTTCAAGTCGCGACCGGTATTCTCTTTTCGGATTTCTGACGTTCAGATGCCCGTATGGTCGCGACCTCAGTGTCAATAGATCGCGACCTATCTTTGTGTCTGGTTTCTTTTCTCGATCGCAAGAAGTTGACAGCCCAGATCGGCTTCCTCTACCGGTATCCACACGAACAACGTTCCAATTACGAACGACGTGCTAGCATCTCTTGTCCCTCTAGGGCTTTCTAGAGATTCCGTTCTCACCGTCTCTATTTCGGCAGGTTCTTACCTGCAAACCTTTTGCACTCTCCCTGCCCCCTTTTCTCACGTCTGTATAGATGTGTGTTATGTATTGTGTATGGAACCCTAGCTCCTAATGTCAAATATATAGGATGCTATCAGGCTTCTAATTAGACCGGGCTTCAGAATTAATCTTATATTAATTCTGAAATTAATACAATATCATATATTGCATAATTTAATAAGAAACTAATTAAATAAATATGGTTTATATTAAATCCGTCCCACAGATTTAATTCACCTATTTATTTAATTTAAATAAAGATAAGACGGAATTAAATTTGATTTATTCTCATAAATCAAATTTGAGATATCTTATCAATTTGAATTTCAAATTCAAATAGATCATATCCATTTAAATTCAAATTCAAAAGTGATAGAAATTTAATTTATCCTTATAAATTAAATCTTGCAAATATCTCTTATATTATATATATAATATATATATACAAATTTATATATATATAAAATATATATATCCACCCTAGATTATTCATTGAATCTAGACATCTCTTAGATTCAATGAATCTGGACATCATAGCTCGCATTGGGCTGTTTTGTGTGCGACTCTGTAGGCCCATATGAAGTTGGCAGTGGGCCAGTTACTATACTGACCCACAAGTCGTAAGCGGTCTCTAGCAAGGCATTACGACTACCCAAATCATATGAGGATCGATAAACGATGTAACCTTTCATACAACCATATCACGTCCCTTTTGTCACACGGTATTTCGGTCATGGATGAGGCATGGAGAACATCATCCTCCTGTTCCTGACCGTTACTTTCTCGATCCCTGAGTAGTCTGAATATAGAAATGGAACTACCCTTCCATTCCAGTATGGCCATACATTTCTCAGACTCACTCATCGAGGGGCCCAGTAATATCTCTCTACGAATGTGAGGGACAAATTCCATCTTGACCATTCACATTCCTCCGCATGAAAAAACACTAAGCCCAAACATTAGCCTTTATGATCACTCGGTCAAAAGTGACTTTTGACTAGGTCAAAGCTGAGCATTCGTCATGTAGGAATCCATGATGATCTCAGGTTAAAGGGCATAGTGACATGGCTTGTATATGAGAGAAGCTTATGACTTAACCCATGCAGCTCTCTCATAGCGGGTCATTCCAACACCCTGTACTCTTGCATGTGCCTATGACTTTGATTTATATCTCTATATATCTTCAAAGTCATACTGGTCTTATTTCATCTTTGCTCCCGCATAGATGACCGACCAGGGACATTTAGGATAAGATCATGAGTTATCTAAGGATGGTCATCACAGTAAACATGCAAATAATGTGATAACATAATTAAGAAATTCATAAAATAATAATATTTATAAGACAATGATTGGCCCCTAGGGCACAATTTCCAATATCCCCATGGCCATGCATGAAAGTATGTAGCATTGAGCATGATAACATGTCATTAGAAGCGTGAAAAGTTAAAAGAAGCATGCCATACACTTGTTTTCATCTTGTATGCATTGAATGGTAATATTTGCTACTCAGATTCCCTAGAATCTCACCCTCCCAAAATGATGTTCTAGCATGTGTTACATGAATTTTCCATGTATGTAAATGCTATGTAAAGTTCCAATCTATATGGTGAAAATGTATGAAATAATTATGGCATATTTACATGATGTATATGAATTTATGGGAAGCTAATTTAATGGTTTATGTATGCTAGAATAATTTATGAGGATTATGAAAGAAAGTGGAAATGGTAAAAATGTAGGTCTTAGCGCAGTCTTATTTTGACTCCAGTTTGACCTAGTAAACGAATGAATTAATTCATGAAATTTGAAATTTGGTGGACATGTAGTAAATATTCTAAGATTTAAATTTATAGACTCCTCAATTGGATGTATTTACTAAGAGAAATAAATTTCTAAATTTGAGGGTCAGAATCTAGAAGTTCCAAAAATAACCATCTGAACAGTAAAATATAATGAATTCACTGTATTGAATGGGCAAGCAAACATCCAGATTTATATTTTTTCCTTAATGAACAATGAATGAGCTTCAAGCAAAAATTTGGAGCACCTCCATACAAATTTTCTAGAGTTAATTATGATTTTTCAAAGGTGGACTGCTAATCTAGAAAATAAACAATGAATAGTACCCAAGGACCAAATTGAGATTTTTAAATTTTTGGACCAAAGTAATGCTTCCACTAATTAAATATGCTTCCAAATGTGTACTCTGAGGGGGGTAAAAGTATGATGTTACATGAAACATTCCTTTCTTTAATATGCATAGTTCTAACACTCGGAGCATATTTTTATATTCGTAACATAATGCCTAGCATTTAATGCAAGGAGTGAAAGCTCTTACTTACTGCTATATCTCAAGCATACAATTCAAATGTCTTTTCCCAAGAGAGAGCCTCTCTTTCTGCCTGCAGTTGTTATCTTTGGCATATCTCTATATTTCTCTCTTACTATATCTAAGAGGACTTATAATATTCTCTTCTTTCTGCATACAAAGGGGTAAGTCCAATTTTGTAACATCCCAATTTTTAGGCTTAGAAACCCAGAAAGTAGCATAAAATAGGTAGGCTACTAAGCCCCTTTGAGCAGAAGTCCCAGAAATATACATAAGGTTTTCAAGGACTAAATTGCAAATAAAGAAAGTACAAGGATTATGATGTAAATAGTGAGTTTCTGGGGGCAAGTATGTAAATAAAGTTAGATACTCTAGAAGCGTCTCCAGGGCACAGAAAGAGGAAAGAGGAAGGAAGGACTAAATTGTAAGGAAAGAAAGTCCTTAAGGGCCTAAGTAAGAAAGTTAAAGAGAATAAAGTGTAAAGTATAAAGGTTCTTTGGATAAAAATGAATATAGTCATAAGTTATGGGAACATAAGTGTAATTATAGAAAATATTTAGAAAAGTCATAGAAAATAGGAAATGAGGCATATAGGCCTTTTTACGAAGGGATATGACAAAAGAACCCCTAAAGTAGCTTTAATAGAATTTTCAGTATAATGACTCAGTTTGAGGTATTTATCTGGATATAATTATTTGAGTTATCTGGAGGCCTAAAAAATGTATGTAAAAATAGATAATAAATAGTTAAGAGACTAAAGAAGTTTATAAAATTTGTCTCAATCCCAAAATGTTAGTAGTGTGAGCTATATAAATACTGGAAGCTCATGATGCCCATAAGTGGCATTTTACGGGAAATTCAAAAAGAAATAGTTAGAGGAAGAGTTATGGCCTAGAAAAATTCATAGAATTTTCTTATAATTAAATAAAGATTATAGAGCAGACAAAAGAATTTTCTGAGCTCCAGAAGGCAATAAAGAAAGCCAGATAAATGAGAGTCTAATAGATTGGAAGAAACTTATAGAACAAGTTGGATCCAAGGGTCAAGATTTGATCTTCCTTCTTCCTTCTCAAGATTGTGCCACATGGCCTTGATGATATCATATGGATGATGTAAGGAAAAGAGAAGATGATGTAAGTAAGATAGATGGCTAAATCTTGGCCATTGATTTAGAAGATGCAATCCTAGCCATCTATTAGTTCATGCAATCTTGGCCATTGATATAATTTTGGATTTTTCTATAAATACCCTCTTAGCAGTAGCAACTCGGTAGCTTTGATTACCTTGGGGAACCTCTTGCAAAATTTCCATTCAAGCCAAGATTATGCAATCCAAGAGCAAATTGAATTCAAAGTAACATCTTCTCCTAAGTTCTTAATCTTGTAGTTAGAGTGAAAACAAAGCCCTAAAATATGATATGCAAGTTCACTATGTGCAATTATACATAACTTTCTCTTGTTTAGCCGTTAAAAGAAATGACATTTTGTTGTACAGAACTTGTGCTCCTATCTATTTAATCCATTATATGTGAACTTGCATCTAATCCACCATAGTTATATTCACATACAATTCTAGCATATGGTACCTAAATAATTAAATATATTTGTTTAATTATTTACAGCTATAATTTAATTTAATTATATGATAACAGACATCCAAATTACACATAAAATGAAAGTATAAACTATGGGAATTAAATGAATTTACCTATGGGATATCTGACCAATGGTGATATATGGTTTCAGATATGTTGTATTTCTTAGATTTTTATTGGGTTAGTAGATAGCAACTTAGTATCCTGAAATTATTTTAATATTTCATTAATAGTTATACACATCTTGCACTAATAAAATTAATTCTATTTAACACATGGTACCGTAACTTAATTCACTATTTAAGCACATATACACATCTAATCCTTTTCACTATGGATAAGGAACTATGTTCTAATCCATTATATGCTATAATAATGTACTGTCAAATATGCAAGTTCTAATAGGATTCAAGATAAAAAACACTTATTTGTAAAACTTTTCCCATTTCTTTATATTGCTCTTTCACATACATCATGATCAATTATACATACACTTGTAGTTTATTTAAACCCTAATTTCAAACAAATAGAATTCATACCACAAATTCGATTCCAATCAATCGCTAACAGATTCTAGCCATTTCCAAAACTAAACTTAGGAATCCCTCTACTTAATCAACAAAACATGTGTCCAAGACTAAAAAAAACTTAAAACCCACAATCTTACGGCCCTCAATCAATGAAGAGAACCAACAACTACAAGGGTTCAATCGACCACGCTATGCCAACCAAACTAAAGTAAACACATGAACCAATGTGCGATGGTCGATGACTTTGCTCCTCCTCAGTTTGACAATCAGCAATCAGTTCTCCTCTCACAAAGAACTTCCTCAACCCTCACGCCCACTCTCCTCATGATGACAATATCAGCGCTAAAATGTGAGCACGATAATGGGTAGTTAAGGAAAAAAAATCGTGCTTCCGTTCTTTTAAAAGTACTCTATAGGCATTTTAGTCATTTGGTTTGAATTTCAAAATCCCACCTTAGATTCTCACATTTTAGTGAAGTTACCAATATTCAGAGCATGATTCTATCTTGTATCAATTTCTAGGTTCTTTTTTTTTTGTCATTTTCCCTTAGATAAAATAAGATTTTTTTTGCTGGAGAAACCATACTTCCATCACTTCAGAGCAACGCCAAACAACAAAAGGTCTCAAAACAAAAAATAGACATAAACAACCTCAACCAACACCTACACTATCCAAAACTACACTAGAACAACCAGAAACATCATTATCAAACAAAACTCTAAGATGGGGTGGTGGGCACAACACCCAATCAGCAGGGCACACCCCTTTAAGTGCAGCCTTGGCAATCCAGTCAGCTACCAAGTTGGCACTCCTAGGAATCCAATTCACTGAATGATTCCGCAACTTGTTCATTGCTATAAGGATATTCTCCAAAAGACTTTCACATCTCCATTCCACTGCAGCAGAGTTTTTAATGATGTGGGTAACTAGTTCTTTGTTATCTGATTCAAAGATCACTTCATGTAGCTCATTTTGAATAGCATACATTATAGCTTCTTCCATTGCAAGAGCTTCAGCCATAAGTATAGAATTAGCCTTGCATCTCCTTGCTATAACAACGAGCGTCCATCCACACTGATCAAGAACCACTATACTGATCGCAGCCTCTCCAGAAAAACCTGCAAAGTCAACATTTATTTTCAATGCATTATCCTTCGGTGGGCACCAACCTGGAATAAGATGCCCTGATGAACTTAAGGATTAGTTGTAATGGGCCCAATGGACTGGGGAGGCCCAATTAGATAAGTCTGTATTTTCAATGTATATATATACTGTATGAACGCTGTTGTAGATGGTCATTGCATTAATAAGAGAAATATATTACTTTGATATCTGGGCCTAGTCAGCATAACATGGTACTAGAGCCAGTTCAGATGCAAGATCCATGCCCGAGAATCCAAGATTTACCCCAGAAAGAACAAGAAAGAACTCAAGAACGCGATGACTTGGGGTCAAGATGCTAGTGAAGCAATGCAATAAAAAATGTACTCACGGCATCAGTGAAGTAGTCATGGCATTCGAGTCGCTCCGCCAAGTAGCGCTAGTCTGCTATCACTGATGCTCTTAAACACACTCATGGCATCGGTGAAGCAGTCACGGCATTCAAATCGCTTCGCCAATTAACGTTAGTCCAAGGTGAGTCGCGATTGTTCCCAAGGTAAGTCGCAACTAATGAAACTTGCTACGTAACCAGATGGCCAATAAATAGAGTGTCAGCGATCTAGCGATCAATTTTGCCCACCCTCTCTATCTTCACCCGTCTGACACACAAGGGGACCACCATTATTCAGCATGTGTTGGTTGGGAGTGAGAACTACACCATCTGGAGCCGGCTATGCGAATCACGCTAAGGGGAAAACGAAAGCTTGGGTTCGTCGACGGCACCTGCAGAAAAGAATTCCAAGAGGAAGCTTTGCAGGAGCAATGGGAACAATGCAATACTGTCATCCTTTCCTAGTTGCTGAATTTGGTGTCCAAGGAAATCGGGAACATCGTCATTTTCTATCATGAAGCAAGTATGGTGTGGAAAGATCTTCAAGAACGCTTTGACAAGATATCGGGTTCGCGGATTTTTTCACTATATCGGGAAATTAATTCACTCAGACAGGAGTTGCTCTTAGTCTCAAGCTATTATACAAAATTAAAGGGGTTATGGGAGGAGGAATCAACAATGTTTCCTATTCCTGCTTGCCAATGAAGAACCTCCAAAATCTATGGAGAGAAGATGTAACGACAGAAACCTCCAAAATCTATGGTGAGAAGATGTAACGACAGAAACTTCTCCAACTTCTAATGGGACTGAATGAATGCTTCGCACTAGTAAGAAGCTAGAACCTATTGGTTGGCCCTTTACCCACTGTAAATCAAGCTTTTGTGATGATTACAAAAGATGAAGCCTAGAAATGGATTGCAAATTCCTCCACTAACAATCTTGTGGAAGGAATAGCGATGACTACTTCTAGAGGGTGAGGATGTAGCAAAGGCAGGGGAAGAGGAACCCCACAGGAATGTACTCACTGCCATAGAAGGGGGCACACAAAGGACATATGCTAGCAACTAGTAGGATACTCACCAGATTTCAAAGATAGCAGGGGAAAGCCAAATTAAAATGCCTCTACTAACCAGCTCAACACTGATTTAGAAGATGTTGAGAATGACTCGCTGAATTCTAACAAGACTGTAACACCATCTTTAACAAGGGAGCAATATGATAGACTGCTTGTGTAACATCCTTACTTTCGAACTTCTTAGGGACCAAACAATAGCATCTGGAACCACTTATATGTTCAATAAAGTCAAATGGCACAATATGGAATTTATGACCACGAGTTACTGTTCATGTGGTAAAATTCCAAACAAGCTACTCAACTTTTAAAAAAATATAACTAATTTTAGAAAAATTGAAATGAAGTGGTTCAAGTTGCTATACGAAGCTAACATGAGCCTCTTTAAAGTAAAAATATGAATCTGACCAAACTCTGGACCAATTAATACAATTTTGGCATAGAAAATTTCTGTTCATTTGGTCAGTTTCACAGTTTTCAGATTTGGTTCACTAACTTTGAAAAATTCATTCTCTTTGTATTGATGTCGGAATAATGCATTCTTGGTGTCAAAACGAAGCTTGACATATTAACTAAATGCTGATAAAATTTCATATATTTATTCTATCATTTACTAATTTTTATTACATCATAAAGGTCAATGCCTTTCATGCATTCAATACATAAGTCATAATATAAATTACACTCATTCATGCCATCTATTCCCTAACTCCTCTTCTTGCATCTTCATCTTCTTTCATCTTTGAAGAACCTGATGGTTTTGGGGTGACATGGAGGGGGTGAGATTTTTGGAAAAATCTCAGTAGTAAACAGAAACCATACAATGTATGCAACTATATGCTTGATGTTACTATGTGTACACTTAATGATCATGCTTGCATAATGATACTTACATGCTTCCATATCCCTTAATTATAACATATGGCCATAGCATAAAAAGAAATAGAGTATTACTTAATCATACATGCTTCACATTATCAAAGTAAGTAAACATCACATAAAGCATCCAAGCAACATAAGCATACAAGTAGGTAAGTTCACTCCCTCATACTCCTTGCTTTCTCTATCCTTTCTCTTTACCTCTTGCTTCTTACTTCTCTTTGATATGTGGCTTCCCTCTTTGAGCTCACAAACCAAATCTTAATATTGCATTATCATTCATTTATTACAATCTAACTTCTCTTGAACATTGACTTGCTTTAACTAACATAACTTGTTTTAATCTTTACTAATTGACTTGGCCTTTGAATCAATTGATGTCTTGACTTTACCCTACACAATTTTATCTTTTGAATCCATTTATGAGCTTAGAATCATGAAATTCCAGCTCCCATGAACTGTTCTGGACAGATTTGAAAAACATACATAATTCTTTCAAAAATTCTTATTTTGATTCCAATGCTTCCCATACTTGTTTCTCTACTTTATCCCACACAATTTTTTATTTTAAAACCGTTGGAATCATCAAAATCATGAAATGACAATCACTGTTCATACGAGTGAACAGTAACAGAAAAGAATTTCAAACATTATAACTTTCAATTCCAATATTTCCAAGGTTCAAAACCTATCCAATCCTACACAAAATCATCATACAAATTCAATGGAAGCATTAGATCATTGAAATTCCATCTCCTTCTATCATGAACAGTGACTGAACAGTGCAAACCGAATTGTTTCATTCATGGCAAAGTTAAGAATATCAACTTGATTCAATAACCAATCATCTAACTAGCTTGTTTAAGCTTTAATCTCATAACTCTAACTTTAATTTCTTCTTTCTCCTTTCATCTAATATTTTGGACAGAATATACACATTAGAGAAAACTCAACTTTCTTCCATGAAAACCCTAAGTTCAAGCTCCCAAATCAAAGGAAAATAAGCTAGGATAGATTGCTTACATTTAATCTCTAGCTAGCTTGAACTTTGGTCCTTGGATTCTTCTTTGTCTTGGCTTGAGTTTTCATTTTGACATAGCTTCCCCAAGCATTCCATGAGCTACGGTTTTGCAAGGAAAATGGTGAGGTATTTATAGAAAAATCCCATGGAAATATCACTTTGTGCACTATTTGATTTAATGGCTCATATTTACTCTTGAAACAAGTTTGCCCTAGAAGCCAAATGGTGACATCATCCATGAAATAATCAAGTGACACCTCATAGCCCATGTGACGAAATTGTGAAGGGAGAAAGTATCTGGAAAAATTTCAGTCCAATCCAGTACCAGCTCAGTCCGATTTTCCAAAAATCAGACTGTTTTCTGAATCTAATTTTTCTGAGATTCCACAATATGTTTTCTGAGCTTAAATCCAGTATGTAGATTCTTCCTACCATTGACATTCTTGTACTGGGTCTAAACTTAATTACAGATCCCTTGGCAAATTACCAAAATGCCCCTTGGTTCTTCTTATTTACTTGAATATCTCAAGGGCATTATCATCTTTTCACACCTCGTCAGAGTATTCCCTAACCTTGGTCAACTATCCAGATAACCTTTCTTGACTTCTATGCTTAGTCAAATGATCAAAATACCATTTACTCATTCTTTAACTATTTTATAACACAGGGGCATTTTCGTCATTTTCACCATTTTCTGGACACCAACCATTTTTACCGCTGAACTGATATCATGGGCTTGGGCCTCCGTTGGTGTCATTATGGGTCTCTATGTGATGCCATATGGGCTCATTCAGTCTCAGTTTGCTTACCGATTAATTTCTCAATCGGATATCGGGCGTTCACGAACTCCCGTCAAAATTCACTAATATGTGAATAACTTTTTCTACAGAATTTCTTTTGGGATTCTGTCAGTTCCCTGACCTCTGACTTCACAGGACGCATCATCCTGTAACTTTTCACTTATATCTGAGGTCCAAGAGATCTGATAAAAATTTCAGATAACTTTCTAACTATCAGATAAATTTCAGCTATCTAAAACTCTAATAAAATTTCTGTATTAGGCTAGATTAACCAGCATAACTTTCTCTATCTACTGATGAAATTTGGGACTGAATTGATTCCGGGCATTTTTTGGCCCTTTCCGGCTCAACTTTCTCATAATTACCATTTTGCCCTTGAACTTTTGAAAATTACACTTTAGGCCCTCAACTTTTTATAATTACACTTAATGGCCCAAAGTTTATGTCTACTTCTATTTTGTACCATCGAACTTTTAGAATTTTCACTTTAGTCCATTTCTTTTCCAAAATGACCTTTATGTCTTTAAAACTTTCATTAATTGCAATTTAGTCCCTAAACTTTCTCTAAATTACAATTTAACCCCTTTTTCTTTACAACTTTATACCTTCTCTCATTCTTTGGCTTAAAACTCATCTTAATCATTATCTTTTCTTTCTCTTTATCATCACAATCCCTTCCAAACCTCTTTCCTCTATCAGGCTTATACAGATAGGAAAAAATTGGGATATGACAGCTTGAGCTGCTGAAGAAAGACTTGGACACTAGAGTGCATGCTCTCACTGGTACAGGTTTGACTAACCTCAATACTTTTACAAAATCATCTCATCAATGGGTTTTAGACTTAGGAGCCTCCACACATATGATAGGAGATTTGAATATAAAACAAATAATGGACCCGTTCAACATATCAAAATCCCAAATGGGCATTGTATAAAGGTAACACATGTAGGAACAGTGAGGTTAAATGATAAAATAATTTTAGAAAATGTTTTATATGCATGGGAATTAAAATTTAATATGATTTCAGTGCCTAGGCTTACTAAAGAGCAAAGAAGCAAGATAGTATTTTTTTCTTGATTACTATGTGATGCAGGATCTCTGGATGGAAATGAGAAGAATATGATGACTGATAGACTGATAGGAGAACTATATGTACTAGAATTTGATAGAAAACCTGCCTATGCCAATTCTGTAAATAATAGAAAGTCAAATAAGCCTGTTGACATAACATTGCTGTCAAATCAATAGCATTTAGAACCACTTATATGATCATTAAAGTTCATTTGCAAAATCTTGAAATTTTAAGCTCACGGTTAGTGTTCATGTGGTATTTCCAGATTAAGCGACAAACTTTGAAAAATCATAACTAATGCAAGAAAAATCAAAATGAAATGGTTCAAAAGGCTACATGAATCTAACATAATCTAGTTTAAGGAAAAAATGTCTCAGACCAAATTCTTAGACAAACAATATAGTTTAAGCATCAAAGATTAGTATTGATTTGGTTAAAAATTATGTAGATAGATTTTGATCCTTAACTTTAAAAATTTTGTTCGCCTTGTACAAACATTGAAATAAGGTGTTCTTGTTACCAAAACGAAGCTTGACTTGTTAAATATTTACTGGTAAAATATCATACATTTATTATATTATTTAGTACTTTTAATTACATCTCAAATGTCACTGCCTCACACGAGTTACTGTTCACAGTCAAAATTTCCAGCAGCCATACATATGTTTACATACATTACAAAATCAACTATCATACATAATGCAAGCCACAATTTCATCATCAAATATTCTTCTCCTCTTATGCTTGATGGTCCTGATGTTTAGTAATAAATAGGGGTGAGATTTCTAGGAAATCTCAGTAGTAAACAGAACTAAACAATGATACATTAATTGTGCTTAGTACTTGTGCTTACTTGTGATTGTGTAAGTATAATATAATGTGAATGCTTCCATGTATCATATGAAATACAATTGGCCAAAGTAATCATAGAAACAGAGCTTCAATCATTTACACATATGCAACACAATTCAATAAAGTCGTAACACAACTAAGCATAACATCAAACACATATAAGTTTAGGATAATTTACTACCTTGATGCTTTACTTTCTTTTACCCTCTTGCTTGTCATTTTCCCTTGCTAAGTGGGTTCTTGAACACACAAATCAAAGCCTAAACATCACATAATTATTCATTCATCATGATCTCATTCAACTAACATTCAAGAACATTAAACTCAATTAATCCTAACTTTCTTTATTTGTGGTTAATTGCCTTGTCATTTGAATTAATTTGTACCTTGATTTTACCTGACACAATTTCACCTTCTGAATGCATTTATGGCCTTAGAATTATGAAATTCCAGCTCCTGCATAAAATTTGGACAGAATTGTACTGTACCCTCAAGAAATTCTAAAACTTTCTATTTTGATTTCAATGCTTTTAATACTTATTTCTCTACTTAATCCCACACAAATTTTCATTTTAAATACATTGGAAGCATCAAAATCTTAAAATTCTCATTGCTATCCAGGCGCATGTGTCACATCCTGATTTTTTCTTATTTGTAGACAACTAATTTTTCCCTATCTATAGAAGACTGATAGAAGAAAGAGGTAAGGAAATGATTGTGACGATGAGCAGAAGAAATGATAAGGGTTAGATGAGTTTTAAGTTGAAGAAAGACATGAAAAGTATAAAGTTATAAATATTAGGGACGTGAACGTCATTTTGATGAAAGTTTAATATAAATAATTCAAGGTATCTAAATGGAATTTTGAGAATTCAGGGACCAAATTAGAATTTTAAATTTGATTGAAATGGACTAAAATGACATTTTTAAATTTGAAGTAAGGGACCAAAATAGAATTTGACAAATTCAGGGACTAAATTATAATTTGTCAAATTTAATGGGCAAAAACGTAATTATGAGAAACTTGAGCTAAAAAGGCCTAAAATTGCCCAAAAATATTTCAGACCCAAATTTTACCAGTAAATAGAGAATGATAATTGGGTCAGGTATATTTTTTAGAATTTTGATTTGAGATCCCAAATAATTGATATTAATTTTTAAAGTCTAGAGATTATTTCAGGACCTTCTGGACTTCCTAATCAGATAAAATTTTGTAGAAAATTCTCATAATTAATATAAGAATTTATAAAATTGACAAAACTTAAAAAGAATTTATGTAGAATTTATAATAGAATTTTCAATGAAATAATACACCTGATAAATATTTTTGGGTAGGTTTTCTTAGGAATTATGCCATAGGGGCATTAGACCCATTTAAAGGCCTTGGCATCCCATAGGCTTAGTAATACACTCTAACAGTTATGTGGGCCAGTGTCTAGAAAGACCATGAAAAATATGAAATTATGAAAATGCCCCTATGTTACCATATTAAACAAAAGATGAATGGAGGGCATTTTGGTCATTTGGACATGGTCAAAATATCAAGGGAGATACAGGAATGATTGATCAGAGTCAGAATATGCCCTAATGAAATGTAAAGAGGTATGAAATAATAATTATGCCCTTACTTAATATAGTAACAAATAGTGAACCAAGGGTATTTCAGTCATTTTCCAAGGGATGGTAAGCAGATAAATACCCAGTCTAACAAGGTCAATGGTAGAAAAAATTTGGATACTGAATTTAAGGTCAAAAAATATATTATGGAATCTCAGAAAAATTAGAGTTATTAAAATGTCTGTTTTTGTGAAATTTGATCGGGTCAGTACCGGATTGGATTAGAATTTTTTTAATCAGATTTTTACCATAAATTGTGCCAAACAAGGCCCTAAATGATGTCATGGATGATGTCATAAAGTGCCTTGGTGGGCAAGACATGTTCAAGATTGAATATGGACCATTAGATCCAATAGTAACTAAAGTAATCTTAGCCTTTCATTTTCACCCAATTTTCTCTATAAATACCCCCTAATTTCAGCATATTTTGGCAGCCATAGATGCCTTGGGAAAACTCTGGCCAAATTTCTACTTGAGCCAAAAAGAAGCAATCAAACTTGGAAGCAAAGTAAGATAATTAATTCCCTAGCTCTTAAACTTTATTCTAGCAAGTTTACTCTTGGTTTTAAGAAAGTAATTCACTCAAGAGCGTTGCTGGACGTGCTATTCATAGGTGATGGGAATATGAATTGTATATTGTACATAATTTAGATAAGCTTAAACAAGCTAGAATCAAGTAGTATTGACTTGGACATTCAAATATGCATGCAATTGTGATTTTATACTCTTGGCTGCTACTGTATGTATCACTTTTTATATGTGGGAATTACATGATTTTGATGCTTCCAATGGGTTTAAAATGAAAAATTATGTGGAGTAAAGTAGAAAAACAATTATTGGAAGCATTGGAATCAAAATGAGAATTTTTAGAAAATAAGGAGGGTACGTTCGGTTCTGTACAGCAGCTAAGGGAGGAGTTAGAATTTTGAAATTATAACCTCATATTTGGATTCCTTGGACAAAATTATGTACGATTGATCTAAGAAATAATTATTACAAAGCTAAACCACTAACTCCAAGAATTAAGTTAAGAGTTAGGGGTTTTAAGGAACTTGATGTACAATGTTTATGTAATGGCTCTAATGAGTTGTATACACAATGTAATTGTGTTTAGGGCTATGATATGTCAAAGAAAATGAGTTAAATAATATGAACAAGCAACCAATGTTTGGTTGGAGACAAAGGGAGCAAAGAGAAAAGGATAAAGTTATAAGGTAGTGGACTTATCTTTTTATGTACTTGATATAATATGCTTATGTGTTGACATGTATATAATGATTAAATGATGTTATGACATGATAAATAATGCTAAATATGTGATGAATAACATGTTTCTCATGGCCATGCAATTTTATACAAAGCTCATGTCACTAATTAAAGAAAGTTTAATGAAATTACATATCATGCATTAGCATCCACCTTGCATATTTAAGTGGTAATATTTGCTACTAAGATTCCCCAAAATCTCACCCTCCCATAAGCAACCAATTTAGGTAAAGCATGATATAAAATGTATTCATGAAAAAGAGCTAAAGAAGGGAAGAAAGAAAGTGGCAATTATTTGTTTTAGTATGTATTGTATAAATTGCCAACTATGTTCATGTCATATAATATGCCATTATATATAAAGCAAAATGTATAAAATAATTATGGCACAACTCTATGTTGTATATGAGTGAATGAGAATTTAAGTTCATGATTTATAAATGTTGGAATAATTTATGAGATTTATGAAAAAAAAGTCAAATAGTAAAAACGTAGGTCCTGAAGCAGTTTTGTTGTGGCTTCAATTTGACCTAGCAAATGAAGGAATTAATTCACGAAATGTTTTGAGAAATTAGTACATATCCAGAGCATTAAATTCATAGATAACATGCCTTATTTAGATGTGTATATCAAGAGAAATGAATTTCTAAATTTAAGAGATGGAATCTGAAATTTCTAGAATTTACCACATAATCAGTAAAAAGTAATGATTTAACTGTATTGATTGGCAAGGTAAATGTCCAGATCTATATTTTTCCTTAAAGAGCTATGAAAGAGATTCAAGTAAAAATTTGGATCACCTCCATAAGATTTTTCTAGAATTAGTTATAAATTTTTAAAGTTGGACTATCAATCTAGATTTATCAAATGAACAGTACCAGATAATTAAATTTAAAATTTTTAATTTTTGGGCCAAAGTAATGCTTTCGCTAGTTAAATACGCTTCTGAATATGTACTATGAGAGGTTAAAAGTTAGATGTTTCAGCATGAACAGTAACAAAGTGGGTTACAAAATTTTACTTTTCAATTTCAATGCTTCCAAAGCTCCAATCTTATACAATTTTATTCAATCAGACACAAAATTATCATCTGGATTTAATGGAAGTATTAAAACGATGAAATTCAATTTCTTCCTTCTAGTTCTGCCCTTGGCCAAATGGCCTTAACAATGAGCAAAGTCTATAATAACAATTTAATTCCATAGCCAATCATCCAATCTAGCTTATTTAAGTATGAATTACATGTTTCTAACTTTATTTCCTTTTTCTTCCTTTCCTTTAGCATTTCGGCCAGCACATAGAACATGGGAAAATGATATTTTCAACCACTAAATCCTAGGTTTTATTCTTTCAAAATACATATATAAAAACTAGGAATGATTACTTACCTTATGCCTTAATTATCATGGATCAAAGTGCTCTTGGTTTCCTTCTTGACTTGCCTTGGTTTGCTTGAGTTTCAAAATAAGAGTTTCCCCTTGTCTTCTCAAGTTTGGAATAAGGGGGTATTTATAGAGTAATTTTAGGCACCTTAGGACTAAATTATCCATCATTTTTCTAATTATTACCATAGCTTAATCTTGCTTCTCATTGGTTAGATTTTAGATTAATTAAATTTTATCATTATTAATTTAATTATTACATTATTTTAATATTATGAAGCACATGGGATAATCCTTCTCCCTTGCATTTTGCACCACATGGAGGATATGTGGATCCAACAAGGACACTTCACCATTCCTTTCTTTTCACTTCATTAAGGTGTGGGTCTAAAGTGTTAAAAATATAAAACCCCTTTCGAAAAGGTATATGGGAGAGAACCATATTTATATGATTTGAGTATTTTTGGTTCATTAGCATATGCCACTGACTTAATTTCTACAGATAAGTTTCAGCCCATATCTATCCCATGTGCATTCTTAGGCTACCCTAGTAACTAGAAAGGATACTTGCTATATAATTTGAAAAACAAGACACTGATAGTGAATAGGCATATTACATTTGTAGAAGACAAGTTCCCCTTTAAAGAACACCCAACTTTAGATTAAGGGGGAGTGAGCAAAGAAGTAAGAGAATTGTTTTTGTTTGATGATGAACCAATCCAAATGCATAACCCTACATGAACAAGACATGTAGAGAGAGGTCAAGAACAATACCTACGCAATAATATAGAAGATCTAATGAATGATAATGTGTCTACTAGCCAGCCTAGCATTATGCCTAACAAGGAAACAAAACCACCTATTTGATCTAAGGATTATGTGTTTAATATGGCTAGAACTGATCAAGAAGAAAGTAATCAAAATACTTACTTGTATCCTATGCAGAAATACATGACATATCAAAATGTATCTCCTTCTCACTTGTGTAAAATTGATTATGTTATAGAACCCAGAACCTATAAAGAAGCAACAAAAAATGTTGAATAGGTAAAGGCAATGAGGATAGAAATGGAAGTTCTAGAGAGTAATCAAACATGGGAGATAATCCCATTACCTAAAGAAAAGAAGGCTATAGGCTGTAAATGGGTCTTTAGGATTAAGTATAAATCAAATGGTGACATAGACAAATTTAAATCTCAGTTAGTAGCTAAAGGATACAATCAGAAGGAGGGATTGGATTATCATGAAACATTCTCTCCAGTCGTAAAGATGATAACAATAAGGTTAATTCTTAAAATGGCTGTGATGAATAATTAAAATTTATATCATATAAATGTTCACAATGCTTTCTTGCAGGGAGATTTAGAAGAAGAAGTTTACATGACTATACCACAGGGCTTTGAGCCTAAAAAGAATAACATGGTTTGTAAATTGAAGAAATCACTTTATGGACCTAAACAAGTCTCTAGACAATGGAATTGTAAACTAACATGGTCATTAATTGGAGGACGATTTACTCAGTGCAAGAATGATTATTCATTGTTCTTTAAATATTTTTCAGACGGCATAGTAATGATACTTATTTATGTTGATGATCTGTTAGTTATTGGTAGTTGTGAAAATAGGATAAAAGAAGTTAAAGACTATCTGGACAATGCATTTAAAATTAGAGATTTAGGTTTAATGAAGTACTTTCTTGGGATTGAGCTAGATCCAAGAAAGGTATGGTTTTGTCACAAAGGAAGTATGTTTTGGACTTACTTGCAGATGTAGGAGTGAGTGGCTGCAAACCAATCAGTGTGCCAATGTCTCCAACATTAAAACTCTGAGCATTTGAAGAAGGAAAGGATAAGGATACAGACTTGCTAAGGGATACAGGGAATTATAGAAGATTAGTAGGACGATTAATATATTTGATGTCAACTCGTTTTGACATTTGCTTTGATGTGTAGGTGCTCAGCCATTATATGCAAACACCAACGAAAGTGCACATGGCTATAGCAATGGGTGTAGTAAGGTATATGGAGCAGTTATGGCATTTATTTTTTTAATTAATTTTAGCTAACATTTTAATCTATGTGATTTTAGCAGTTACTTATAAAAAGTATAGGAGAGAGTATCACTAGAAGTTAGGTCTAGCTTCCTCGTAACCTAACGAATCTATGTTAAAAGATATACTAATATTTGTATTTATTGTCGGGAAAAAAAAAGGGAAGGAGTAAATGGTTTGTGAGCAATGTATGATAAACTTTCAAAATGCGGTGCGGCTCTTTTTAAAGTTCTGCCCAAGTCCCAATCATATTCTCAGTCGATCATCCTGCTTGCTGCGTGCTGACAAGCGAAGAGGCCGATGAGTGCTTGACGAGGTTTCGCACATCCAAATCCCTTGCGTGAAGCACTAAACCGCAACAAAACTCCAGGGTACATTTTCTAAATTTGTTCTTTTTTTCTTTCTCCACTATCTTGACAGATTATTTTCTGATTCGGAGAGAACTTCTGCTTGTTTGGCTGAAAAGAGGCGGAGGAGATTGAAGGAGTTGAGAAAGAAGTAAGAAGTAAGGTAAGCATGAAAGTGACGTAAAATCCCATGTTTACCTCAGATTTCATGGGTTTTTGTTCTGAAATTTTGTGGTGGTAGTTAGCTTATTTTAAGGCAAAAAATATGCAGCAAAACTATGTCCAGAGGGGTATAATTTTGGTGACTGATGTTCTGATTTTGAGCAAACCTGCATAGGAGGTAGAAACCTCTTCTTTGTGCGCCACATTGACAGATAACTGGGGGACATAATTTTGTTTTTCTGCATATTATGCTGTTATAAACTTTGCAGAAAGTTGATTTTTTTTAAGTGACAAAAAGTTGTGAGAGAAAAAAAAAAATAGATTAAGAACATTGCATTTAAAGTGAGGTGGATCTTACGTTGGTTGAGAATTTGGACTTTTGGAGTGTTTTGTTTAACCTTGTTAGGAGTGGTAAACGAAATTATTTGGAAATTTATTTGATTCAATACCTCTTGTTTGAATTGGGAATTGTGGGGATGCAAAAGTAAATGAAATTGTTTGAATTGAGAAAATAGAGGTAAAATGGGGATTTGGTACACCATGTGCTGCAAATTTTGAAGTGATGGTGCGTATTTTTGCAGGCTAAAATGTGATGACAAATGATGATTGTTATGTTCTAAAATGCTTGGATTGTTTTGGGAACTTTTTTTTGGTTGGAGTGGCTAAATTGTAGCTTTACATTTTGTCCAAAGAGGTGCTGGTTTTATTTATTAATTGAGGTGCTAAATAAATGTGAGTCAAATGCATGGATTGAGTGAACCAGAGTGTTAAATGTGGGGCTATCATAGTTCTATTTTAGTTAATATTCAAGGAAGCATGAAAAGGTTTGGGTTATGGACCATTGAGATGTGTGATGAAGAGACGGTGAATTTTGTTGACTTGAAATTTATTGTTGCAAGGGGCATTTTTTTGTTTTGTTTGGTTGGTTTCCTTGGGACGGGGGACTTTTGAATCTGATTTTAAGAAAGTAGACTTTTGTATTAGCTTTGGATTGTTGTGAGACGAAGAAAAAGGAAATGTTGATATGTATCAAAGTGAAGGACGTGTTTTGGAAGATTGATCATTGTCAATCCAAATATCTAGGCAGATTTCCTGAAGTAGTAGTTGCTATTGAAGTAGGATATATAAACTAATGAATATTGACCTCTGGTTATGTGATAATATAATGCGTATCAGTTTTGATTATATTTTGGACTCGATTTTGGATTTTTAGCTTGAACAATAGTAGAAGTAACAAATTTTCTTTCTTTTGCGTGATTTACTGTAAAATATGTTATTGGTTGATGTTTTCGCATTGTGTGCTGATGATCAATGATTGGTGAGAAGGTTGTCCTCTTATGAAATAGCTACAATTATGATGATGCTGGGTTAAGAAATTCTCCTCATGATGCTGTTTTGATGATGATATAGTGTATGGTACATGGGTACTGTCACATGTTACATTTCATTATAGTTGAGAAAGATTATCTTTTACTGGGGCACTCATATCTCACGTGTCATGGGTCTTCCGTTTTTAGTTGAGAACTCCATAGACTAGGCCAAGTGTAAGTAGCCTGAGGCTTAATATGCCATGGCTGCATAGTGTGAATTTTTGGAGAAGCTGCAGTTTTGTTATTTTGGGTTGCTGTATAGATGCATATGATTCATATTTTGGTTAAAATATGATTCTGATGGAACCCAAGCCTAAATTGATAATATGTTATGACCCTCTCTTAAACAAGTCTAAAACAAGACTGAAACTAGAAATAAACAACAAAGGAAGGAAATGAATTGAGACTGATCATGGTATTACTGCATAACTAAACAGATTACAAAGGAAAGATAACCTCTTACACCCAAAACACATAAACTACAGTCCCCATAACAATTACAACTCAACAAGAAACAGAACAACTAACACAATACAATAAAGAGAAGATTTATAGACCCGCTTCAAATTGTTCTCCCCCTTCTGCTGAACAAAAGAGAAGATTTATAGACCCCAAAAGGTGACTCTCACAGTCCCCAACTTAACCCTCCCATAGAGTTTGAGCTATAGCAACCCTATAGCTACTCTACTTTTCTATCCCTTTCCCCAAAATGGTAGGAGTTCCTCAGTCAAAGTTCTAACCGCAAAAAGTGATCCTAACATAATAAAACCAGCAATAACCTGGAAGAATGTAGGACAGAGCACTTGTATCTTACTGTTTTGCAAATATTATGTAAATCTTTTAAGGCAACTATTTTTTTTTTTAATCTTCAATTGAAATATTTATATTTATATTCACCGTCAACTTAGCCGAAATAAGTTTGACGTTATTCATTTATTTTTCTAACACAAGTGCTGTTGTATGCTTGACATGGTTTGAATAGTTACTCTGAACTAAGATAAAATGAATAAAATCTGTTGGAAATAGTTTACTTAAATTGTCAAACTTCCATAATTTTTTTATCTAAAACTAATCTAGCATCAATATGCTAACAAGTTGGCCATGAATTTTTTGATTCATTTAGCTTTGATCTCCAAATTTTTCTGGAGTTCATTAGTTAATCCCTGAAATTATTTAAATCGTTGCAAGTTTGTCCTTCCATCAAGTACCATATGGCTCCCATCCAAATGTTGCTTCCATTGGTTATTCCAATTGGCATATAAAGGTATTAATGGCCTGTTAAGATCTGAGTAAGTGTTTTTTACTGTTTCATGAAGAGCTTATAAAATCCTGAAGAGATCCATTCTCTAAGGGCTTTGCATAGGCAATCAAGCTTGAACAACAATGCAACACTTGACAAGAAGATTAATTTGCAATGAGTTAGATATTTTTAGTATCTTGCTTATGTACTGTAAAGATATGTAAATGTTCTGTAATTAGCATAGGATTTGATATGATATTATTTCCTCTTAATGAGCCATTAATGCATAGGCTCCTCTCACTTGTATATATATCCCTATTCTGATCATGAATAATACAAGAAATTCATTCCGTATTTCTATTTCCTTAATATGTACTACTACAAATTCAGGAACTAAGGTAAGAGATGTTTTTTTTTTTTTAAATTTGTAGACTAAAGTATTAGTGAATTCAGAACTTATCATTAGCTGTCCCTATTAGATATATTGATAATGAAACCTTCGTTTCCTATTAGCACAGGAGCTTCTTTGTTCTTTGGTGCTTCTCACAAAGATAGTAAACCAGACAAGTGTGGTATGGAAGAATCAACAAACTCCACATCCTCTGCTTCAAACCTCTATAAACAGTCCTCTAAGCGGCTTTTGTTTGACCGACGCTATGGTTGGGTGTAAGTCTCCTCTTCCATTCTCTCTTAATGTTGCCTTGTGTCATACCTTGTGCCATACCTTGTGCCATACTTAACAAATATTAATACTGTGATACTTACTGAGTGTTGTCTTACAGAATTGATGAATGGAAAGAACCATCAGAGGAAGCACTTGAGGGTGGCCGAGGAATGTAAGTTCTTTTCTTGTTTCATTTTTCATTGAATCCTTGTTGAGGGAACTGATAAAAGCAACTTAGAAAAAGACACTTAAATTTTAGTCATGATGCTATCCTTTGTTTGATTGAGGAACAAACAATTCAAACTTTACATTTTCTTTTTATCAGGAGCAAAGTGACGTGAAATTTTTTCAATTTATACTTAATTATTTTATTTTGTTCTTTTATGCCTAAAGGTTTTGCATATTGCCACTTGCCAGAGCTCTGATGCAGAAGACCTCACAATCGGTATGATGACAGTTTCACTGAAAATTTTTAGTTAGTTCTACTTGGGCTTGGGTCATCTACTCTTATTAAGTTGATTTTGGTAGTAATGGTCTTATTCTGTTGCAAACAAGTTTTTCTACTAGCTCATTTTGGTTTGCGTTTCATCTTGATATAAATTTTTGTTCCTTTTATTTATTATAAGTTTTATTAGGCTAGCAATAACATTGGAATACTCTGAATTTGGAAGTGTTTTTTTATTTATTTTCAAATTGGCACAATGAGCTAAGACTTATTAAATATATATAAATGATCTGCTCATTTTACAGGGAAAATAATACCTCCAAAGAGAATGTTTAGTCACTGCATTTTGGATGCGAAAATTTGCTAGCCATGGATATGGACGAGGCATTATTCTTAAATATATTTATAAAAATAGTAATATTTTGTCCATTTGAATATTGTAATTTAGAATATCTGGGCTTGATCAACTAATCAAACAAAACATGGTCCTTCAATAGGTTTTAGAAGTAGAAAAGATTAACTTGCTACTGCAAGTAGTTATGTACTTTTTTGTTGTATTTGGTCCAATAAAATGTTGCAGTCTTTTTTTTTGTGCCCCTAATCTATTTTCATAGACTGGGATCAATGACAATCTTTTTTTGTGCGAGTTAGGTTATGGTTAGTGAAGTTACTAATAAATAACTTGATAGTACTTTGGTGTAAGATAAAGCAACTTTTTTGGAATTTTACTCTACCAATGGTATGGACTACAAAGAAAGAGGAAAACATATTTTAATTGCTAACTGCATGAGTCAATCAACCATTGCTTTGTTTCGCATTTCTCTAGATTTTTAGTTTTGCAAAGTTTTGGTGATTCATTTATCATGTTCAGATCTACTACTGGGAGAAAAGAAATTCTCCGAAGATATGATCAGAGGAGAGTAAATATGATGAACATATTTGGTGAAGTCTCCCTAACATAATATAGCTACACTTAACGTCACAAAAGTATATCTACATTACTAAATGCCATCTCAACCTTAAACTTTTGATGAATAAATTAGCAGTTTTGTTCTTGAATTGTTAGGCCTATGTAGTTTTAATCTCTGAAAATAAGACAGTGTGCGGATAAGTCCTTGATGATAATAAATTAATTGTATGTTAGTCATATTGTCAAGTGAATCAGGGATACAATAAGACTAATATTTTGAGTTTGTTATGTTTGGGAGATAACTTGTGTTCTCACTACTTTTGAGGTACTACAGCTAACTTGCTTAAAAATTTACTACCATGAAGTTGTGTGAGGTCTCTAATGACATGTTTTTCTTTTCATTTAACTTTTTAAACACTTGCAACGTATAATCATTGTCTATGTTTTAAAACAAAGGACTTGATGAACTTTTCGGAACACAAACTTCAGATATCCTTTTCCTCAGGAATTAAAATATTAGGAGGAATTATTATAAGGTCTCAATAAAGGGACTTAATCACCAGAAAATCTCAATAACAAGTAAACAACATAATCTTATTGTTATTTCCTACATTAGAAATTGTCATTGTATGCTCTTCAGTTGTTATTGGACTTTTGGATAATTAAATCTCTTCTTTAGAACCTTATAGTAATTCTCTCAAAATATTTAACCCCCTTCTCATTTCCCTATTCCAATTCAGTGATTTTGAATGATTTATTGTACTACCTCATTTGTAGCTCATGACTCAACTTCTTTTTGTAGATCAATCTTTCAGCAACATTGGCCACAAGGGCTTCTGAAAATCCCCAGTGGTTTTCTCATCAGACTCTGCAGGAAGCTTTTGATGATGGTCTTCGCAATTTTTTGTCCTTGAAAAGTGCAGCATGCAAATTTAATATCCTTGACATGAATTCTCACCCTGATGCTTCCAAATACTCTTCCCAGCCACGAGTAGAAAGTAAAGAATGACAAAATGTGTAGTTACTTTTTTTTCATTGGCCAAAATGGTTACATATATATATATATATGATGACAAACAATCTAGTATATGTATTTGGTACTACCAACTACTCTTGATTTGAGCTAGGTTGAGTCTAATTGATGAAAACTTTCCTGATGTGTTTTTTTGTTTCTGATAGTTTTGATCCTGAGATTTTATTTAAAAAGGTTGGAGTCCCATACCATTCCACTCAACCGCCATCATGAGTTACTTTTGTAGTAAAAGGAAAAGTTGGTATTTTAGTGATTCAAATTTTTTTTTTAGTTGCCCACCCGATTCACCGGAGCTTTGTCTCGACTATATCTGGATCCGACTCGCGTCGCGCACTTGGCTATGGTGGGTGAGTCTCTTAATGGGAATTTTTTGTTTACACCAAGGCTCGAACTCGAGATATCGTTTAAGCAATACCGAGTTGCTTATTACTTGGACTAACTTATGCTGGTTTTTAGTGATTCAACTTGGAGATTTAGTATCATTGTACAAGATCGTGTTGGACCAGGCTAAGCATCAACCCGAAGGCTAGTATGAAAAAAGACTACTGGAATTTTTGGTCCAAGGACTGACTCAGTATTGTTAGACCTGTGACCGAGATTGGGTTGGATTTGGTCCATTGGTTATGGGACTGGTCCAGGTTGTTGGTTTTTTATGACAATTGTTTTTTTTTTAATATAGCAAGGCAAGTAAAAGCTGGAAAAGATTCAACAAACAGTCAACAGATGGCTGGGGTATAGAACCCATGGAACAAACGCTCAGTATATAGCCTTGGTTCAAAAATATGTACACACAAACAACCCTGAAAAAAAAACAATTGTTGGATGCGCCTTAATTCTATATTATTCGATTTTATATTATCAAATATATATTTTATAGCATACCAAAAAAGTATGTTCAGCATACATCATACTCATTTGGGCCTTAAATGTAAGATTTAATTGAAGGATTAATCTTAATCTTAAATATAAGATTTTAATTACTTTATCTTCTAAACTTATAATTTTTTCTTAAACCCTATCTATTGATTACATATATTAAAGAAGTTTTTAATTAAATAAGTAGTTTTTTTATGCAAATGATTAAAATGGGTATTTTAAAAAAATTAACACAATTTTTACAGATAACTAATTTAACCATTTTTATTAATATCTGTAAATTATATAACTTCTATATTTATGACATGAGAAAGTAATTATTACAAGGAAGTAAACTCGCATTACAAAACGGATATTCAAGCATTTTATTAGAAAATCAGAATCTCTAATGGGAAGAATATTAGAACCATTTGAAGAATCAAACAATTGAGTCACAGATTTATTGAATTACTCTTTTCGTCTTTAATATATGACTTAATTAAAGAGTTAATTTTTGTCCTAAATATAAGATATATTTTCTATATTTATCAATTTTTTCCCAAATTACTCTATTGATATTTCCTCAATAATAATCAAATAAGTGAGGGAGCAGGTGGGTTAAAGAAGATTATCAGGGTGTTTTAGAGAAGACATCTCATATAGACTAACTTAACTAATTTAATCTAATTAAATTAGTTAAATATATCATATATTAAAAATTAAAGGAGTATTATTTAACTAATGATAAGTACGTTGTTCTGCATCAAAATTATTAAACTCATTGAGAGAGATCAACAACATTTGCATCTGCTATGAATACAATCATAAGAAGTACAAGTTGGAGGACAAATGGTCTTGCAATTTCGTTCCATTAAGCATTCTGGTTCACTTGGAATGTCATCTTCATTTGCAGAATCAAACCCTAAACCATAATCTTCACTCACTCTTCCTTCAGCTTCTGCAATATCCCTTTTCGACATCGAAACTGCTTTTAGGGTTCAGAGCATCAATTTCAATAGATCCACTAAACTTATGCATCATGTGTACATATATACAGATATATAGATGATGATATAAGCTGATGGGTTATCAATAAACTTGGAATTAATTTATAAGTTTTTTCTGTGAAAAGAAATCTATGTTTTAAAGTAAAGTTTCGAGTTTGAGAATTGGGAAAAGAAAAACCAATATAAATTCAAAATAATAAGTAAGAAAAATGACCCAAAAAGACTATGGAAAATAAAAAAAAAATCTAAATTGAGACTTTAATATTTGCAAATGACACATATGTGTGAGAACTCATTCTAATATTTTTAAATTATGAGCCAAATGATTATGATTAAAATGTCCCTTGTTTTGTTAAAAAATAAAGTCAACCAACCCTCTCACTGGACACCATTTCACCCTAGAATTTATAGCAGTCATCTAGGGACATGACAATTAGAAGGATCTAACCAGTCTGTTCAAACTACAGATCGATCCATATCTAGTTTATATAGGATATCAATAAATTTCAAGGATATCAAATGGAAAGTATGATCGACAATTTATTAACAATTAAACAATCAAGAAACTATCAATGATGAAGGCTTTCAAGAAATTTAAAATGGAAATTAACAACAAAAAAGGAATTTCAAAGAGAAAAATTCTGAATGAAGCTTCATACGCTTCTACCAGCAAGTTGGGAAAAAGTTGGAAGGAAATCAAGTGTTGAATGACGAAGCCTCGCAAGGAAACCAAGGAAACTGTTGGAAAGTGGGCTGATCCACCTTTGGTGGATTAGACTCAAACCCAATAGGCATTGGGGCCAATGTGAGAATAAGGGAGAGAGTAGGGTATATATGTGTAATATACCCCATATGAAAAGGTGTGGGAGTTACCCACTGGATATGCAGGAGCAAGACGTGGGTGGGGAAGTTATACATTTTGAATCCCATTTTTCCCTCTTCCCATGCGTGAATAAAGACAGAACAAAAAGAAGCATAAAGAGCGTGCATCATTGCTCTGGTCTGTGGTTGCTCTGAAATCCCCTCCCTTAGTGTTCGACGCTCTGCTGTACTTCCTTCGATGTATTTGTTATGAAACATACCAAAGTCCATACAAGGTGCTTCGGTTACGTGTGGGTATTTCGGTGAACAAGATAAGGTCCAAGGTACCCCCAAAATTCTTACAGTGGTATCAGAGGCGGTTTCTGTGCTTCCGCATGCTTCTCTGTATTTTTTGTTTTCTGGTTATGCACTATTCCATATGCTTATTTTTGTTTTAAAGTGTTTATTTTGTGATAATATGTATGGATCATACATTTAAACCATAAACGATGTAAACCGTAATAGAGCTTCTTCGTTTTTAAAATTGGGTCATTAGAAAATAGTATTTTTAGGCCTTGAAATTAGTCCTATTTCGTAGAGCACGAAAAAACGAAGAAAACAACACCAAGAACGTAAAAATCGGACGTCAGACGGAGAAGTTATGGAGAAAAAATGGGTCGGGTCTGCGGGTCTGTGCGACCCGGTTGGAGGTTAGGGATGATCAAAACACACCGTTTTGATCATCCCAAAACAACGTCTTTTTGACGCTAAGACAAAAAAAAAAGGAAAATCTATTCTACGGACTGGGTTTCGTCCAGCCCAATCCAGTAGTAAAAAAAAATTTGGGCTATGACTGGGCAAGCCCATTATAAAAAATAAAAAAAAATTGCTGATAGTAGGGGTATGGATGAAAAAAAAATTAATTATTTAAAAAAAAAGGAAAAATATGGTAACTGACGCGTGGCAGCACCAGACAGGCGCGTGTAATACACGCGCCAATGGCTGAGAGTGGGCTTTGCTCAATTTTTTTATTTTTTTCTGAAAATTTCCTTCTTGGGACGTGTGAGGGAGCGTGGAAACTCCGATTGAGGTGCGGTTTATTTCTAAAAATTCTTAAAATCAAGATCTTTATTTTGATATATAATTTGCCTAATTTTGGGGTAATTCTGGACCTATTTATAAATATTTAGTGTATTTTCTGGTATTTTTTTAGTTTAAAAATTCCAGAAAATTATGATAATTAATATTTTTTATTATGTAGGTGAAGATGACTTCACCTAGCACTGAATCTCTGGGATATATCCTATAATGATGACATCTCATTCCTGGATGATGTCAATAACCCAGAGGAGAACCTTCAAGAGGACCCCGAGGGGAAACCTGAAGATGATCCAGAATAAGAACTTGATGAACTTTCTGAAGAAGACCCAGAGGAGTTGATGGAGGAAGTTCTACAAGAGGAACCAGAAGTAATGTATGATTCTGGACCGAGGTCAAAAACTTTATTCCCCATCGAATCCCTTCCCTTGCAGCCTTTCATGGATTCTTCAGACTCCAAGTCGGTGCCTACTCTTCACGATGAATCTCCAGTTGAGGATGGAGAGGAAGTGAACTAACCTCTTACCCCTGCTTTGGCCATGAACATAGCTGAAAGAGATGCAGCCAAACTAACAAATATAAAAGGCATTAATGGTGTGATTGGCAACTACATTGAATTAATGACAGATAAGAAGAATATTGCATTCTACCTGAAAGTCATAATGGAATATATAAGAGCAATTAGGGTTAGAGGAAAGCCACCTCGTAAGCTTAAGAAACTAAGAAAAGTGACGTTAGATTACTGTCAAGCTCATACCAAATGATGTATATTTGTATTTGATTTCTACTTCTTCGCTTTGTTAAGGACATATTTTAATTACTCTTTCTTTGTAAAGATTTGCTGTTTATTACATGCCTTTTATGTAAGAGAAACATGTTTCATTTCATTTCTTTATCTTAGTTATAATTCATGTATACTTTTTATAAGTGGGAGCCTTTTAGATAATGAGTATTCTAAAAGCAAAAAAAATTTGATGAAAATAGTACTTATATTAATTTTGATAGGAAGTGATGGCGTTGCTAGTGCTTATGTGATGGGAGGTACAAACGTATTCTCTTGATCATTGGTCTAGTGATGTTATTATTTTCTGATAAAAAAATAATAAAAGTACATGACATTGTATACTTTACATGTGCTATATATGTAAATTCACTTAAATATTCTATGGTTCAATAAATTAATGTGGGAAAGGTTTGTCATAGAACCGATATTGAACAATGGCATCAAAGAACATTATTACTGAATTGAACAAGGGGGAAAAACTCAAAGGGGACAACTGGGATATTTGGTATCGAAAGGTCCAATATATTTTAGAAGAACAGGATGCAATTGAGCCATTAACAATGGCAATGGTAGAGCCTGAAACTGAAAATATAGCCTAGCATAGGAGAGACCAGGAAGCATATCTATCCTAGAAGAGGAAGAATAGCATAGCAAGAATCACACTTTTAAGTACAATGGCTGATGATTTAATGTGTGAATTTGAGACACACAGAACGGCACAAGCTATGTGGATTGCCTTAAAGGATAAGTTTGGTGGAGTCCCCACGACTAAGCTTAGAAGGTTAACAATCAAATTCGATACCTATAAGCGAAAACCAAATAAATGTATGAGGCAACATCTACGAGAGATGTCCATAATGATTCGTGAACTGAAGGAGGCTAGACATAATCTATCTAACGAGTGGCAAGTGTAGGCTGTCTTCAGGTCGCTCCCTGCCAGTTGGGAGCACATGAAAGTTTATTGATAAAACATTTATCAAAGAACTATTCAATAAATCATGAACTATCTCTTTGCAATTTATTGAAGATTTATCGAAGTCCTTTATGATAAGGTAATTATCGAAGAATTGCTCAATAAATTTTAAACTGTTTCAAATATAATTTTTCAACAATTTATCAAAGACCATTTCAATAAGGGTGCCATTCGATAAGCTCTTCGACAAGTCAAGCCATTTTGCGAAAAGTGTTTTAAACCATACTTTATCAGATTTTGATCTTTAAACTCTAAATTATTTGGAAACAATTGATTTAGGTTTACAATGATTATATATCTTTACTAAAGTATGTTTCAAGGTCATTTACAGGCTAAGACAAGATCAAAAGAAGAGATCAACGAAAAGAGCCAAAATTCATATGCCCATGTTAGCAAATAACGGCTATATTCAACAACGTTATCTCAACGGCTACTTCAACGCTTCAATAAAATTATGAATAACCAAATATAAAAGAAGAAGAAGCCAAAATGAGAGAGCTAAAGAAGTTGGAAAATATAAAAGAAAAGGAATAGATGATGGCAATGCACTTTGATCATATACATTGATGTATCTCTCTCTGTTTCACTCTGTTTCTCATCTTTGATTCATAGCATACACGCTCTATCCTTAGAAGAGAGAAACTTAGTGAGTTGAGCTTAGGTGTTTATCTTATTCACTCTATTGAGATAGTTTTATATATATATCAATTATTTTCTTAATTGCTCAGGTGGATTCTTGAGTGACTATAACCTTACGTGTGTAAAGGGAGTAAGAGGGATTCCATTAGAAACACCTTACAGGTTGTAAGGGGGAGTGAGAGGGATTCTCACGTGAATATACTGAGACACCAAAAGCCCACAGAATCTTGGAGATAGTGGAACGCTCAAAGGAGATCTTTGGAAACTGGACGTAAGCTAAGTGGATTGGGCTGGACCAGATGAATTGACTTGTGCAATATTTTCTCATCTACTTATTCATTTAGTGATATTATTCTAAACTCTACTCTTTCAATTCATTCAAATATATTTTAACATTTTTTTAACATTTTAAATTCACCCAAGTCACCCCCTTTTGGTGACACAACCATAATCAACATTTGGTATCAGAGCAGGTCACTGGTTTAAAATATCTAACTATCTCAAGTGCAAAGATCATGCATGTATCTGATTGTGAAATACTTTATGAAGGTTTTTATATCACTATTCCTCATTTTTAGAAAATTTTGAGTTTATATTGGAAAAATCGAATGACCATATTTTTAAAAACTCTTGATTATGATATGAGGAAAATTCTTTCAAATGATTTTGATTTTAAACCAAGAAAGGATTTGAATGAAAATGAAAAGATATTATTTTCCCTGAATCTTAAAGCAAGAAAAATTCTATACAATACTTTATCTAAAAGTGATTATTTAAAAATTAAATATTGCTCTAATGGCAAAGATATTTTTAATACTCTTGATTCATTCTATTCTTCTAACAACTACATTGAAGCTTGCATGTTGATAGTTTATCGGTACCTACAAGTTACAAATCTACTATTGATGAACAACTAGAAAATGGTGCTAAAACAGGAGAAGTCATAGACATCTTCATGAAATGATCAAGACGGATGAACAAGAGGAAGAGAAAAACAAGAAGAAGAGCTCAATGTATATAAATGTGATGAATCATCGTTCAGATCTCAAAATTCTTCAATGGTAAACAGTTCCAATTCTTCTTATAAGTTTAAGAAAAATGATTTCAAAAATTTTTATGACATAATTTTTTAACCAATTATTGATGCTATCTCAGAAAGCAAAAATATTTTGCATCTTAAAGATATCACTGAATAATCTAGGAAGAAAGAAATTTTGCACAATGATTATAATTTTCTTCCACTAGACCAACACAATACGTGCAGAAATACCTCTAAAGTACATCATTCTGTTATCTGCAATTATTGTGGAAACTAGGTCACATTTCTCACATGTGTCATTTTAGAATAAATTCTAATGTGGAAAATAAATTTGTTTGGGTTCCTAAAGGACAATCAAGGTCCAAAACTAATGCTCAAAGATCCAAAGTTAAATGGGTACTGAATGTTCTTCTAGTGTTTCAAATCATCTGAGAGAACTCAAGGAGCATCGATTGCTGCAATTTCAAAGCCTAATTATAAGAAGCAATGGAGAAAAGTCCAAGGAGTGTGTTCTACCTCAAGATGGATTATTACTGTGTACCATTCAATTATCTTGAGGAGAACAGAATAAGGAGGATCTCTCAAGCATCCAAGTTCAAATCAATTGAGAAACCATTGCAAGCACTTGTTAGAAAAAATCAAAGATACAATGGGTATGCAAAAGCAATCCTTCTTTCACATAAGGTAAAGGTATAACGCTAAACCTCTTCCATTATCATATTTGACATATCTTTGAGGTTTATACCTGTATCCTTAAAAATAAACATTGCAACGGATTTCTAAAATCTTTTTATACACTCCTGCAAAAAAGTTAATTGATAAATATTTAAAAAAATGCAATGTTCAGTAGTTCAATTCTTTATGCATGTACAATTCTAAAAATAAATATGTCTTCTCTATATGCATAAAGTAATTATGCTCATATTTGAATTAATAACATCTATTGAGCATATGAATTCTATTTGTTTCTACAAACTAACCATTAATAGATCCAAACAACCTGGAACCTGGAAAGAAAAACAAGTTCAAATGTTTTGTAGGAAATCTGATTAAAGAGGTTCATTTCAAGATTTGTAGATTCAAAAATAAATAATTCAAATCTTGATAAAGATGAAGTAACGAAGCTTGAATTTTGGTGCTGAAGAAAAGTACAACATCAATTCGCCAAAATCTAGTGAGCCACCACAAAGACAAGAGGAAACATGGTGAAATCTAATCCTTATCACTCTATATTGCTTAATTGAATTTTGGATTGGATTAGTAAATACTTGTTCCTTGTTGCATTTCTTTAAGCAATCAACACTTCAATATGTTAAATATGTTTTCATATTGCTAAATGGAATAAATTTGTACATATATGTGTCTTTTAAATATTGTTTCATGGATTTCAATTCATTTATTCATCTTAATTTGTACTAATGCATATCCATACTTCGAAAGATAAAACCTCAAATTTCTACATCAAATATGTTGATTTTTTTTAGAAAATTCATATAAATGGAAATTACTTTCTATATGACCATTCTAACTATTCTCCTAGAAAGAAATAATTTATATTTATAACATGAGAAAATTCCTCAAGGGTTTTAATGCTGGATCGAGTATGAGGATTAATACAATGAGCACTGGAGTTACAAAGCTCAAATTGGCAAGAAGCTGAAAGGATTATCATCCATGTCAATGTAGAAGACGCTTAAACTCAAAGAGAAGAAGGCAAAAGAATTAATTGATCAATTCATGCTAAAACTGAATAAGCATTTTTAAACCCTCTCTTCATTTTGAAGAATCTATATCTAAGTTATCTTGATAATAATATTTTCATGCTAGAAGTGTTTGATCTTCTTTTGATGTATCATATTTTAAAGATATTATTTTAAAAGATTCATGTTTTTAATATATCATTCAATTTTAAAAAGTCATGAACTTATCGAAGAAGTTATCGATAAAGGTTATTGTCGATAAAAGCTTAATAAACTTGAGATAAACTAAACATTCTATAATCTAAATCTTTTCAAAAATCTATTTAATAAAGTCATTTATCGAATATATATTCGATAAGAATGAGTTATTTCAAAAAATTTTGCAAAGTGTCCTGTGTTGCTTATTATCGATAAATTCTTCAATAAGAACTCATATACAAATATTATTCGATAAAATTTATGAAAAAGTGTTAAAATTTTACAAACAACTTATTGATAAGGCTACTGATTGAGAAGCTATTTTTGATAAATGAAGTATTTTTGAAAAAATGACTGAAGTTTTTGATCGAATAACAATTTGATAAAGATGCTTTTCAAAGGATTCTTAGATAAATCTTATGTGATTTGTGTGAAAAATGTTGTTCTTGATCGAACAACTACTCTATAAGGGGGCTTATCGAAGAGCTATGCGATAAATTTTTTACAATTGTTGAAGATTTATCAATAAACACTTTGAATAAGGTACTTATCAAATGACTTATCGATAAATTATGAGTTATTTAGGGAAAATTTGACCGTTACTATTCAATTCATCAAACTCTTCCTCAAAAAATCATTCATTCTCTCTGAACCCAAAAATTTAAACCTATTTCCATACCTTTAAATCCTCAATTAAACTACTCAGAAACAGATTCGCCATCGTTTCTAATCCAATTATACTACAAAAATCCCAAATTACTAATCCCTCTCTGCTACATTCCTTGACATTTTCACTGTTCGTCATCTTCAGCTTTTTGAGAAATGACAAGGACAAAGATTCTTGAGATTGAACTAGATAAGTCTAAGAGTAAACAAAAGGATAATGTTTCAAGCCCAAGCAGAAATTCAGGCTAAAAGTGGCAAAGGATTATAGTCCACTAAGGGGTTCACCTCCTTCTGCTCTAAAGATAATTTGGACTCTAACAAGCCTGAAGCTTCTCCAAGTCTAGTCAAACAGAGTACACGACAATCCTTGAAAAGAAAGAGGCACCTACTGTATACAGTACCTGAAGAGACTAGGTCTGAGCACACAGAGTCAGATGACAATATGAATCAAGCTATTCACACATCCATCAATTTGATTACTTCACCAACCTCTCCTGGTATCCCATCTAGTCAAAGAAAAAGATAAGGTACCCCTGAACCATCTCTCATTACTCCTACTTCCACTCTTTTATTCACGCCTACTCCACATGGTCATGCCTCTTTATCATGGCTCATGAGAAATTTAGACAGAGGGATAAACAAAGGCAAACTCAAGGTTGTATTTGGTGAAAGGGTATTTTGTCCTATCGTATATTTATATTTATAATATCTCAAATTTAATGACAAGACCCAGCTAGATCTGTTCAACCACTTAGCCTACTGTAAGAACTGGTTAAAAATCAACATTCCCTATTTCCCTGAGATGGTTAAACGATTCTACTATAATATGGAGATCTTTGATGAGGTAAATGATGATGGGGAGCTTGTGAAGAGATACCTTACCATAAAGCTCAGAGAAAGAGAGATCAGATTAAATGGAGATATGATCAACTCTTTGATCAAGATAACAGAACATAAGAAAGGGTTAATACTATCTCTAAGAGAAATTGATAAGATTCTCATGCTTTCTGATGGATTCAAAGGTGATCTTAAATTTGTACCTAAAGAGATATACAATTATCATGGGATAATTCACTATGTTTATTCAAGGATCATGATAAATAAATCAAGAAGCTTCACCTACTTAACTCAAGATGATTACTTGATGTTGGATAGGATAATCAGTGGAGAAAAGTCAACATTAGAGTAATAGTTTATAACGAAATTAGAAATTTCTATTTTGACAAATCAAATGCCAGTCACTTCCCATATCCTCAGCTTGTTTCATTCTTTCTCCAGTGCAACAATATGTTATTTCTAGAAAAAGGAGATAAGGAAATGAAAATCCTCAGATTTGGTGCTGAGCAGATCCATAGGATAAGGATCTTACTTCCTTTGATTGATGGAGGAAAGAGGCCATAAAAAGGAAAGCAACAGATTCAACCAGATGAGATACAATCATCTGCTAGACTAACTCACACCTTAACAGCTCTTTTATTTACTCAAGCTGCTATCCAACACTTAATTCAACAAGAACTAAGAGCATTTGAGAGGAATATTATGGCAAAGGTTGAGGAAAGCTTACAAGCTACTATATTATATCTTAGTTGATCAATGGTTTAGGCAACTCATTGAAACAACAATTATTATCTGAGGTAGAAAAAGGCAATCAGAATACCCATACCATGATTACTAACCTCAGAAAGATAGTGGACTTACAGAGACATGCCATCAGAGTATTTGGTGAAAGGTATTTCAACTGAAGCAGAAGTTGGAATCCAACAATATTGTATTAACAGTTGAAGACTTATTGGGAGATACTCCAGCGTTCACTGATCCTGCTACTCAAACCTCTAATCCTATGACTCAAACTGAGATTTCACATCCTAATCCATCTGAATCTATCCCTCCTACCTTCACTAAGCCCTCTGAGTAAAACCCACAACCTATCCAGCCCTTTCAACCCAACCAAGCAAGCCCCACAACCTCCTCTGACTCCATTTTTGAATGATGTCAAAAAGGGGGAGAATTAGGGTGATGAACTGACAATAGAATTAGGGTGCGCTTGCTTAACAATTGTATTCAAATGTTTATAAATAAAAAATTTACTTGCTCATACTTACTATATCTAATATGCTTATTCATTGCTTATATGTCAGTGCATAATTTTTAAATAGAAATTCAGTGTTTTTCAAAGCATCTCAATTAAGTTTAATATCATCAAAAAGGGAAAGAAATGTTAGACTTTAATATTTTGATGATGACAACTAATTAAGAAAAGATTTCAAAAAGTGATTTTAAACTTATAAAGAGCATTTATCGATAAGCTTATCTATAAGATGGTTATTAGATAAGATATTCGATAAATGAGAAAGAACTTTTGAAGAAAAATATTATTTCTAAAAAGTATTTATCGAAAATCTATTCAATAAGGTTCCTTATCGATAAAGACTTCGGTAAATCAATCTGTGAAAATTATGAGTCAAACCATTTATCAAAGACCTTTTTGATAAGGGTGCTCTTCGATAAGTACTTCAACAAGTCAAGCTATTTTTTGAAAAGTATTCTAAACCATACTTTATCATATTTTGATCTTTAAATTCTAAATCATTTATAAACAATTACTTTATATTTATAATGATTATATATCTTCACTAAAGCATGCTTCAAGGTCATTTATAGGCTAAGACAAAATCAAAGGAAGAGATCAATGAAAAGACCCAAAAGTCATATGCCCACGTCAGCAAATAATGGCTATATTCAATAACGGCTATCTCATTGGTTACTTCAATGCTTCAACAGAATTATGAATAACCAAGTATAAAAATGATGAAGCCAAAATGAAAAAGCTGAAGAAGTTGGAAAACATAAAAGAAAAGAAAGAGATGCTGACAATGCACTTCGATCATATATATTGATGTATCTCTCTCTGTTTCATTCTGTTTCTCATCTTTTATTCATAGCATATACACTTTATCCTTAGAAGAGAGAAACTTAGTGAGTTGAGCTTAGGTGTTTATCTTATTCACTCTATTGAGAGAGTTTTATATGTATCAAATATTTTCTAAATTGCTCAACTAGATTCTTGAGTGACTGTAGCCTTACGATAGTAAGGGGATCGAGAGGAATTCTCACGTGAATGTACTAAGGTACCAAGAGTCCACGGAATCTTGGAGATAGTGGAACACTTAGAGGAGTTGTCTGGGGACTAGACCTAGGCCAACTAGATTAAGCTGAACTAGTATAAATTGATTTGTGCTATATTTTCTCATCAACTTCTTCATTCGGTGATATCATTCTAAACTTTACTCTTTCAATTCATTCAAATATCTTTGGAGGGTTTTTTTCAATATTTTAAAACCACCTAATTCACCACCCTCTTTGATGACACAGCTAGATCAACATCTTACTCTCTCTACTTCTAGGGTACCATTATCTTGCCATATCTCTTCACGCATTGTGTAACACCCTAATTTTTAGGCCTAGAGATGCCAGAAAGAGAAATCAAGGGCATAATCGTAATTATGGGAAAGATCGGCCTGGTAGCCGATGAGTACCATATTTTGTCAGAAAATAGAGAAAATTATGCTGATCATTTCACTGAACTGTGAAATGTGCATATGAGGTATCTATGTGTATGAAAGAATTAGAAATGTGATCAGGGGTAAAATGGTCATTTTTGAAAAGTGTGCGCGGGAGCGTACTTTCAGGCAAAAATAGGCCGGTCCGGATAAAATATCTGAAAATACCAGGAGATAGAGAAAATGATTCCGGATTGACTGACGCAACACAGAATTTTGATTTGAGGTCCCGATTTTTCGGTAAAAATTCTCGAAGATGGGAATTTACAGTTATAATCGGTAAAGGAAATGCAGTCCGAATAGAGATGATCGGACTATGGCCAGAGGCCATACAGTGTTTTCTAAGGCCCGTAGTGACACCAGGGAAGGCCCAGGCCCATAATATCAGTTCAGTGGTAAGAGGGGCCGGTGTCCGGGAAAAATGTGCAAAATGACGAAAATGCCCTTATGTTATGGAACAACTGAAGAATGAGTAAAGGGTATTTTGGTCATTTGGCTAAGGTTAGACAGTCAAGAAAGGGTATCTGGATAGTTGACCAGGATCAGAGAATACTTTGGTAAAATATGAAAAGACAATAATGCCCCTAGACCTAGTAAAGGAAATGAAAGGACTTAAGTGCAATTATGGAAAGTTTCAAGGCCAAAAAGAAAAGTAGACAAAAATGTGGGGTCCTTAAGTGTAATTTTAGCCAAATAAAAAGGGACTTAAATGAAAAGAAGAAAAGTTCCCTGGGGCTAAATTGTAATTAAAGAAAGTCAGGCCGGAAGTGGTTGGACTGTCCGAAAGCATTTCAGTCCCAGATTTCACCGGTAGAGAGAGCAAGTGACGCTCGGTAATCTGGCTTGATACAGGAATTTTTGAAGACTCCAGATAGCCAGAAATGGACTGATCGTCCAAAAGTTATAAAAATTTATACCGGATATCCTAGATTTCAGATCTAGGTGAGAAAATACAGGATGATGCGTCCTTATGGGGCGGATGTCAGGAAACTGACAGAATACCGATAGGAGGCCTGTAGAAAAAGTTATTCGCGAAATAGAAAATCCAGACGGGAGTGTGAGGCCTCCGGGTATCCGATAGGGAGATTTATCGGTATTTGAAAAGGGACTGAATGAGTTCGGATGACCTCAGTCAGATGACTGATATGACTCACAGGAATGCCTGAACACCGCAGGCCAGTGTATCGAACAGAAGGAGCCGGTGTCCGGATATGTGTATAAACGGTGAATAATAGATAAAATATTCAAAAATCAGTGAAAGGGAGGATTCCTCGTAATGCGTGCTATGAAGGTAGTGGACCCTGAGAGGCCCAATAATGGCGCCAACAAAGGCCCAGTAAGACCCTTGGACTGATAGGTGGGCCAGTGTCCAGCAGAACCCCGGAAAAGTATGAAATTACGAAAATGCCCCTGTGTTGTACTAAAGAGTAATAGATGAATGGAGGGCATTTTGGTCATTCTGGACAGGCCCAGGAGCCAAGGCACATACAGATAAAGTTACTTAAAGTCAGTATATACCCTGACAGGGTACAGAAATGTGTAAAATGATGATTTTACCCTTAGGGCTAAGGTAGCGCAAGAAAGGGCACTCAAGGGTATTTTGGTAATTTGTCAAGGGCTATTTCTTGGGAATCGAGCCATCAGAGTACTTGAGCTTGATCAGAGATCCAAGATAATATTCCAAGGCCCAAAAACGTAGCCCATGAAGTATGTGGGAAAAGTGGCATTAAAATACTATTTTAATGCTGTTTCAATAAAGTAAAGTTACTCGGTCAGCACGATAACCGAGGAGGTGATCAGATAAAGTCCTGGACTTATCTGAATAGCATTGGAAGGCGTGACAATTGCCAGTAAGATGCCACATGGCGCCAACACAGAGGAGGAAGAAAAAGTTGAGGACACGTGGCACAATCTTAGCCGGTGAGTCCAGTTTGTGGGAATTATGATCGGACCGGTACTGGATTGGACTGGAACTGCTGAGTCAGCTGCTGAGGTGTCCAAGAAGGCTTCAATTTCGCCATGTGACATATGAGGTGTCCCATGAGGTGGCATGGAGATGATGTCATGCATGATGCAGTAAAAGGAATAAAAGAAAATAGGAAATTCCGGAAAAACCAGGCCCACAGGATCAGATGGCTTCAAAATTACAAGAATACCATTGACCAAAACTATAAATACCCCCCTTGCTCTTCATTATGCCACGGCCAAGGGCCTTTTAGAGAGAGGAGGAGGTGCTAGAGAGAGAAAGTGAGAGGAAGGAAGAAAGAAAGGAAGTTCTGGCGGAGCTGGAAGCAGAATAGAGATAGTAGAGTTCTGCTGAGCTCTTGAGGTAGTAACTAATCTTAGCTTTTATGTAATGGCTTTGTGATTTGTTGTGCTGTTGTTTGGTTGGATTGTTGTCTTATATGTTATGTCTGAAGCTCTGTTGTAATGCTATGATCATATGTTATTAAGCATGGAAGCACACAACATACTCATCTGTACACAATCACAAGCAAGCACTGTCACTCTGCATTACATATATTGTTATGAATGTTGCTACTAAGATTACCCCAAATCTTATCCCAATAAATAACTATTACAGGGGAGGTTATGTCAAAGTAAATTTTGGGAATTTTAAGAGACGCCGTTATGCTGCCGAAATTATGACAAGATAAAGAGAGCAGCTGATACGTACTGTGTACGTAGGTACTGTCTAAGGAGGCTGGAAGTGAGTGGACCTAGCCGGTTCATCCAGTCTTTCCTGGGTACTTACGTATAATAGTAATTCTCATGGGAATTACCGAATCGGTATAAGATCAGTTACTTTCTGAAGATGAAGCGTAGCGGTTATGCTGCCGGATTTCAGGCAGGAAAAGATGCAAAAGAGATATGAGAATTTATGTACATGGCTAGATGTAAAACAACTTATTAATTAATAATAATTGTTGTTTGGCATATTTGACTGATATACGATGGATGTATGCTTATGTATGCAAAGTAAAAATGCTGAAAATTAACACTATGAACCGTAACCCATAGGGACATGAGGATATTTGACCCATAACTAAAAATAGTAAATGGATGAATAAATGTATGATATTTTTAAGGTAAATAGTAGACATACCAAGCTTCTATTTTATATATAGTATGACTCATTTGGATGTCTACACAAGGAGATATAAATTATCAAAGTTGGGACCAGAATGCTGGATTCAGGAGAAAAACGTTGGATGAACAGTAAAATTTTAACGTTGACTGACGTTGACTTGGTCAATGAATTGCCAACTAGTTATTTTTCCCTGAAAGATAATTGAGTTATATTCAATTAGCAATTTGAACCACTTCATTTCTATTTTTGTAGAATTAGTTATGATTTTTCGAAGTCAGGTCACTCATCTGGAATTTGCACAGTGAACAGTACTCGATAAGAGTAAAACTCCAGATTAAGAAATTAGACTTCAATGACCTTGTAAGTGGTTCTAAATGCTACGAAATGGTCCCTAAGACGTATGAAAGTAAGGATGTTTCACATTGCAACACTTGAAACCTGACTTTTTTAATATTGTTCTTGCCATATCACTTGTTATGATGAAGTAATCATAAAATTGGTGGGCAAGGTTGTTTTTTTCTAACACATAGTGATGAATATGGACCATTGATTCCACTACTCTCTTTAGGATTTATAGGTTCCCTAACCTCAATGCGCTCTTTGTTGATATATTTGTACATTTGTTGTCAAGTGTTCTTATGCATGCTAATAGAGGATGACAAGAATTTACAAAAAGCAATTCAAACATAAAAACATTATTCCTTCTAGTTTCCTTTACTAATGATAATAGACATGCTTCATCAATAAAAGGCAATTTTGCAACACCCTGCCAAGCATAGCATTTGCCATTTTTCATGTCCACTTCAAAATCACTTGGATAAAAATCAATAATTGTTGAATTTGGATTAATCATCAATTTCCTTGCATGAGAGCTTGTAGCAAGAAATCCCTTAGAAGTTGATCAAACAGTTTGAATGGGATCGTTGGATCAAAAGTTTGCTAAGGTCATTTAGGTCATACGTAAAAAGTGCATAGTTATAAGGATAAAACCATTTCCAAGAACAAACCCCTCATAATAATAGTGCATAACCCAACATAGGCCTTCTATGTATTTTTATGACAACATCTTTTCATATCAATTCAACTTCTTCGAGAGTTTTAGCAAAAAAAATTCCCTTATAATACCTCTCTTTCTAGACTGGTTCTCCCAACTTAATCTTGTTCTTTTTTGTATCAGCTTTCCATTTTCTATTTTATTTTTCTAAATGACACATTACATGTAGTTGGAGTATTTTTGTGTGACATCTTCTTAGCTTCTCAATGCCTAAGTCCACATATAGCTCTATGAGATAGACTTGGTTTCAATATGAGAACAAGTTGTTATTATTAATGTATAGTTATTATTTTACCACAAGTGAATGAATATAGTGTATATATATATAGGAAACATGCATGATATGTGTGTATTTGTTATTGTATATGTTATTTCACATCTTGTAATAATATTTCCATATATTTCCATTTTTAGGTATTTGGGATTTGAACTTTCTAGCTAACTTTGTTGGTAATTTTTTGTTTTCTTTTATCAGCCTATTTGCACTCATTTTTTCAATACACTTCTCTTCTCTTCTCCATTTTTAGGGGTATGAAACTAGTTGATATATTTTTGGTTGGACTAATCCATTGTCACTTACAGTGATGATTGTTTTAAGCTTGTATTGAGCCTATGAAATCCTGTCATTGATGAAGGGCATTGAAGTCGGGGTTCTTCCTTCTCCAGTGAAGCCTCTTCCTCCACCTATCCAATTCTAATCTCTTCCTCCAAAACTTCCACTACCTCCTCTCGGTAGGCTTGTCCTTGATACTAAAGGTGCAAGGTGGGTCTTCATATAGATGGACCTCCTCCTTGTCCAGTCTAGTTCCTTCCACTTCCTCTGACACCTCCATTTCCTCCTCCTCTAATTTTTATGAAGATATAGAAGCCCCTTAACATGTATGGATTAGATGCATTAGGTGTATTAGGGGTTATTGAGAAGGATATTTTGTTTTTTGTTTGATAATATCCTTCTTTACCGTTAGGATTTTCTATTAGGATATGCTGATAATAGTTTAAAAGGTTTTTTGAAACCTACAAATAGTACCTGTAGGATTTATAAGAAAAAATATTTTGTATAGATAGACTTGTTATAATATTTAGTAGTAAATGGCATTATCTAAATCGTAAATGACTTTATAACTATTGTCATTTGCATTACAAATATAATAATTTTTTCTCACTGCGACCCAATTAGTTAAATTCCTCCAAGTGTGAAACTTGTTATAAAAGTAGTAATAAATGACGTTAGTCAATAGTAAATACTTTTACATATATTGTCAACCATGTTACAAATATAGTAAATTTCCTACACCTTGACCAATTAGTTGAATTTTCCCATATGTGGAACTTGTTAAAAGTAGTAGTAAATGACGTTATTCAAATGGTAAACCCCTTTACAAATGTTGTCATTCATGTTACAAGTGTAATAAATTGTTGTTGGCAATCACAGGCACTAAAGCTTTAGTTGCCTACTAATGGGGGTGGCTACTGGCGGTGTCTTTAATAGAGGGTAGTTGAGGTGTTTTTTTTAAAAGAATATAAAGGACAAAATTGTAAAACCACCAACATTTTAATATTTCATTTTAGTGATTGAATATTATTTGAGATTTGTGATATTTGAGTAACCTTTTTTAGATTTTGAAATTCAAGTGGTATTTTATAATGACTTTTCCTAATTATTTAGACAATTTAAAATTATATCAAAAGTAATTGAGATAAATAATTATCTAATAAGTAATATTACCTATGTTGAACAAAATTTAGATGCAAAACATGGCATCCCTTATATTACTTAAGCTAAAAAAAGGAAAAAACAAACAAATTTTGTGTAGTGTCATACTCCCCCAATACTATTTATAAGTCACTTCTAACATATTTTACCAGAACTAAGGAAAATATTAAGTCTCATCAAGTTCGCCTTAAAATTTAACAACTTTTTAACTTTACCCCTATTTAATATACATTATACTCTATAAGAACAATATAAATGCTTATATACTCATAGAGTGCCAATTAATCAAAACTCTGACTAATAAGAATGCTCCAAGTCAAATAATTTTAATACACATGTCAGCTTAATCATTTTTATTAATTTATTATTTGTTAAAATATAAAAGTGTCTAAGGTATGTTTATTTCCATCCCTTTTTTTCTCAATCCCTCTCCCAAGTCTCTTCTTCCATGGATTCAGATCTACATCGTCATTCATGGCATCTGCATCTCCAAGACACCAAGAGAAAAGTAATCCCAACTCCATCTTCATTTCTCTCTTTCCTTCCACTTCCATGGTAACCAAGAATAGAAATCAACCACCCCCTCCCAAACCTAATATCAGATCTAATTCTGGCTCCCTTACCTAAGCCTTGCTCAAGCTAACACCTTCTTCAAGCATGTTGTCTAAATGCTCACTGGATCCTCCGACACCATCAAGCACGCTTTCGGATCCAAACCCATCTTGAATTTTGCCTCCTCTAAGACTCACATACCACCTATTAAGTATATCCCCAAGTTGGCTTCAAGCTTTAGAGCACAAGAATTCCCTCAAGAATCTCAAGATATGAACCCTCTAATTGCTTCTTTTGGGTCCATCAATTCTGGTTTCTTTCCCCAAAAACATGAGATTCTATCCCCTATCATCATTGACTTCCCCTCCCTCGTTCTTAGCCCCATCATACTGCTATCAATGGGGTATGCTGTTGTCACCATCATTTGAGAAGAAAATAGGGAGTTGAAGGGAGAGATTGAAGAGATTGGGGAGAGTGTAAAATTTTCCTTCTAATACCAACCATAAACTATTTTTAAACATTTTCCTCCACTACTATTTTTAAACTATTTTTAATCAAGGAGTACCATAGTACAAAAGAATTTCACAAATAAGTTAAATTCTAACCATGGTATAAAAAAAGCTTTAGCACACAATTAAAAGGCTACTAGGTTATAAAAGCGATCATTATTTGTTAAAAATGGTTAATTGTGATAGAAAAGACAAAAACACACAAATAAAAAGGCTATCACGGTTAAAAAGAGTTCAACTCAACTAGAAATGCTAACCATGTAGGAAAAGGCTTTACTTGAAACAAAATGAGTTATCATGGTTAGAAAAGATTCATCCCAATTCACAAGATATATCCATGATATAAGAAGAACCTTCCATCTGCAAAAGGTCTATCGTGGATATAAAGGAACTTTACTAAATCATAAGTACTTATCCATAATAGGAAAGAAAAGAACTTACAAATAAAAGTATACCATGTATAAAAGAACATTACTAATCCTTCTATATACAGTCCTTGTTAGAAAGAACACAACCCCTAATGTGGTTATAGAAATAAACCCTTGATTACAAGTCACAACAATTGGGCTTTTGGTACTCAAAACCTAGAATATGAATCATTGAAAATTTTCTCCATTAAACCTTCTCAAAAGTACCGATAATCATAATGTGTATCTACAACTTTAAAGTTACATGCAAGGCTAGCCTTTCAGCATCTAACATCACAAAATTTAATACATTTAATCAATATAACCAAAATCATCATAGCTAAATAAAATAGTAAAAATATGCTATGCGCCCTAAGGTGGCAATATGTAGTATTCAACACAAAATAAAGGATAGAGGCTATAAGAATAAAAGTAGCTGAAATCTGTGGTGCCTTCTATTTTGGATAGATTTCTAGAGTTTCTACCTAAAAGATGTGAATAACCACAAGGTAAAACATAAGCCCCAATAACCAACAATTTAACTCATCATGCATACTAATATGTGCTCGTGAGGTGTCAAATAGGACTATTAACAAAATAGAACCATGAAGATCAATTCAATTCTCAATACAATCAAGTATATGCAATCACATGGAAAGCGAAGAAGGGTTTTCCTATTGCAGTAATATCATAACCAAGAAGGCTTATCCTTCACTATGGGGGATGATTAAATATCATAAAGATCTATCCCTCTCTATGGGGGATAAAGAAGAGCAATGAAGGCATATCTCTTATATGAGGGATAAAAGAGCCACAAGCACCTTTAATTTCCCTCACTATGGGGGACAAGAGCCAACTATCATGCATTAATGGAGGCCCTACCATGTGATAGTAATAAATTCAACCCACTCTTCAATTTCCTACTATGTGCATCATACTCAACAATTCAACAAATGATCAATTCCAAATTCAAGTCCAATAAAATCATATAATTCTATTCATATTATCATGTGTTCCAAAGATTGTATTTTCAAATCATAAGTCCCACAAGACTATGTTTACTCAATAGTATATCAACATAATTACAATTATATCCTACAAGAATTTCATAAGTTTAATAAACTAAAACTACTCATAAACAATATATTAGTATATTTAACAAGTGAAAAGTGGTTACTCCTCGCCAAAGCAAAAGATAATTACCAACAAAGGTCAACCCCATGCTAAAGTCACAATATAATTAATCTACACAATTGATTCGTAGAATCACATATTAGAATATTAACTAATAAAGTGGTTAGAAGACACGGTTAGAATACTCTAACTCTCATCAACATTCCCACCTCTCACCATAATTATAATCCAATCATTTTAACATCAATTCCTTTGTCCCAATCACTCAAACAACTCATTAGAATAACCAATTAACCTTTAGTTGCACCAATTCATCAAAAGTCTCAAATAACAATTCTAAGGCTCCACCTCAAAATAGCCAATTTTAAATTCAAAGCCAACACAACAATGGAAACCAATTAAACCTCAGTTTCAACTCGTATTAACATATCATAATCTTCAAAACTCATTTCCTAACATTACATTGTCATCAAACATAAAAAATCTAACACTTAATTCAAACCCTAACTCCAAAATCTAACAAAGCTAAACCGATTATGACTCTTTAGAAAGCTTGAGATATCTACTTTCAAATACAAAATGAATCACCCAAAAATATTATTATTTGACCCTAGAAAATGTCCATTTCTTAAGACTCTTCAAAAAGTCTAAATGTGAAGGTGACCCCAACTTCAAAAATTCATAATTAATTCCATATCTCTAAAAATTTACAAATTAGGACTTTTTAAAAAGTTTAGAATGCCTACTTTCAAATACAAAATGAATCACCCAAAAATGTTATCATGTGACCCTAGAAAATGTCCATTTACTAAGACTGCTCAAAACTTTAAAAATTCATAATTAATTCTACACATCTCCAAAAATTTACAAATTAGAACTTTTTAGACCCAGTCAAAACTATTACGATTTTACCCTTTAAAATTATGAATTCCCAAGATTGCTCAAAAAGTTTGAAGGTATGACTGAGAAAATTATTAACAAACATCCATTATTTAAATTTACTGAGTTTAACCATGATTTTCTTCTCCAATTTCCATATTACCCCCTTCCAATCACCATCTTTAATGTTTTTAATCCTCAAACAATAAAATTGGATCATTTAAAAACTTATTTTCTCACACAAATCATAACATGTATTAACTAGTATTAGGGTTCAAGAGTTTGGATGTTACAGAGAGGGATTGGGAAAAAGAGGGGTGGGCCAATAATGGAAATCAACATACCCTAGATACATTTATCTTTTTAAAATAATAAATTAATGGAAATGATTTGGCTGGGATGGCATGTGGATTAAAATTATTTGAGTTGGAGCATTTTTATTGGTAAAAGTTCATATTAGCTGGCACTATGAGAGTATGTAAGTATTTCTTTAAATACAAAGTCGACACTATAATAAATGAAGAGCAAACTTGTAATATCATATAAAAATTTAACGATATGACTTATAGATAGTACACGAAAATCTTTTCTCTATACCTTATAAATAAGATTGGAGGAGTAATTTATTCAAGGATGCTTTTTCTTTAATGTTATTGAGAATCATCTCTCATATCATTCTTACTAAGATTTTCTTTTACATTTCTCAAATGCATCCGAAAATTAAGTTGCAAATATAACTCAAATACCAAAAATATTATGTTAAAATGCACAACCTCCATAAACTTTGGGCCAGTTGCATATCACCTCCCTAATATTTAAAAATTTAAATTAAGAACCCTAATATTTCATGTCTTGACTATGAACCACTTGCCATTAAAATTACCGTTAAAGTTAACAGTTTTGACCATGTCATAATTTTTATTTTTTAATTATAATAATGTCATTTAAAAACTAACACTAGCACTTGACATGTAATTTTAATCATTTTTAAATACTTAAAAAAGTATTGAAAATATTTATTTAACCATGCCTTTTAAATAAAAATATAAAATACTTAAAAAATATTTAAAATATTTATTTGACCATATCCTTTTTAAATAAAAAATATAAAATTCTTAAAATTACATATCAAGTTTCAAGTAGTATTATTTTTCAAATAACATGGTATATAATAGATTATGAGATGTAGAAGATCATAATAGTAATTCATAATAATTATAAATAATTATCAATTATATTATATTTTGTTCTCACTTTGTGTGCAACGCACTAGATAAATCTCTAGTTATAATACAAATTCTACTAAATTCTATCACCAAGTTTTCAAAAACCTTAGTATTCATAAGATTAAGTCCATTTAAATCATGTTACTTATTACGGGTACTAAAGTAAGAGTAAGTAGAGGCGTTTACCCTAATTTTAAATATAAGATCTCAATTCATTTTGTCTCCCAAATTTATATTTTTTCCTAAACACTCCCTGTTAATTGCATATATTAAGGGAGTTTTCTATCAAAAGAGTATTATCTAATGAAAATAGTTATGAGGAGTATTTTAGGGAAATCAATGCACATTTCTTACAAATAACTAACTTAACTAATTTTCTTAATCCTTATAAATTAATTATTTGGCCCATACATATTTAGGATTAGAGAGAGTATTTATCATGAATTTTGTAGTTTGCTAGTTGTTCGGAGTCTAAATTTTAGCATGCCTCATCACGCAGATATATATACGTATACATATATACCTATATATATAATGTGTGTGTGGGTTATGCATGCCATGGAACTTAGTTTAAGCAGTCCAAGATTAATCCATCAACGCACAAAGCTGCCACAAATCCTGAAAGAAACAAAGCATTTAAATTAAATTAAACTGCTTACTAGCAAAGTTTTGTACAAGAAGAGATGAAATGAAAGTTAAAGATCAAAATTTGCAAACAAAACAGCAACACCAATAATAATAATAACAACTAACTTTCACCATTTCTAGGGTTTTCCACTTGCAGTAATATCAGAACCACTATTATTGTTGGATTGGGAACTTCCAATGATAGAAGTAACGGCAGCCACAAGAGCTGCAGTGAAATTGGGATCTGCGGTAATAGCAGCCGTGGCTGCATTCACCGTATCAGTGAACGAAGATGTCGTTCCCAGAGAAACCCTAGAGTGTTGATCACCCAGAGTCTGACCGAAAATCTTCAGCGGCGCGGTTTGATGACGAGTAAGGTCCAAAGTTATGGTGGGGAATGGAGCTGAGGCAGTGAGAGTAGCTATGTTGTGTGAGGAAGCAAGTATTGAAGCACCTTCTAAAAGATTAGGACTTATGAGGTTATTTAGAAGATGATGATCTGAACTTTGAATTGATCCTGAAAGAAGCATTGAAGCAGCCGAAGATGTTGTGGAAGCCATAGTTTTGGCAGCTGGAGGAAGTGGATGATTGTGCTGTCCTTCGTATGTAGTTATCAGAATGCTTCTATCTTCGGCACACTTCTGTACCTGTAAATAGAAAAGGAATTTTAAGCATGATCGAAGATATTATGTTATGAGTCTTATTCACGAACATATATTTTTGTGTTACTTCTAAATATAAATATAAGATCTCAATCTATTATGTCTCTCAAATTTATATTTTTTTCAAATTTATCAAATTGCACAAGGTTTCCATCAATTAGATACAATTTCAACTTTTAAGGTAAATGTTTATAATGGGTACTTTAAATAGGAAAATTAGTCCATAATTTTTTTTACAAATAACTAACTTTATTAATTTACTTAATATTTATAAATTAGTTATCTAAATCTTACATTTAAGACCAGATTGCAGTACTATTGTTCCTATAAAACATAGAAGATTTAGTTTCATAAAATGTAGGCAATTATGAAAATAATTAAGTTGTTGAATTTTCTATGCATTGAGAAAAGTGAATATACATGATTAGAGAGCATGTGAGTCACACGCCGCAATCACTTTTGTTGACACATAAATTACATACAAGATTTTAATCTAATGGACAATAATATGGGTTAAAGATTATAATAAAATTATATTTAACTTTAATTCTGATATTTGGAGTGACATTGGCATGATATTAGAATCATTTTGAGCGTTGAGATGGGAAGTGAAGTGTTTTAGAATATAAAAAATAACTCTCATACCTCTACTTAAAAAAACCATAAGTTATGATGAAATGATACATAATTATAGTAACTCAATAGACATCATGTAAACCCTAAACCCAATCGGAATTAGTAATTTCTATTTTTTTGTTTCAAAAATTTTAGTTAAACTTATGATATATAATTTCTGGACAAATAAAAACTAAATTTTTATGTGGAAGAGAAAAGGATGACAGACTTGTTTTCGTACAGGACAACAAATTCCCATAGAGCAACGATAATAAGCTCGTGGGCAAGGGTTTCCTTTTGCCATCTTTTGCCCATACTTTCTCCATTGGCATCCATCTGATATCTGTCAATGTCACAAAACATAATTAATGAAATTTATTATGTAATTAAGTTTCATTGCACAAGGGGAAAAAGAAATTCTCCATATATAAATAAATATGGCTAAATATAATTATGCACGTAATAGCTATGTACATTTAGATTACACACACGCACACACATATATATATATATCCAACTAATTAATCTCATTTATCTTTTAAAATTTCATATATAGTAGTAAAACCGCCCTAAAATGTATCATTTAAATGGAGACTTATTACTAATTTATCCATTATTTCATTATTAACAAGCATGTGGCATATAAAAAGATTTTTTTTATTTGTTACACATATGTATCCTTTTATATATAGGAGGTAATTCTTTTTGAGTTATTATCGGGTATAAATACGAGTATATCTCTCAATAGGAATATAAACGACAGTTCACCCAATTATTAGTTATTAGCCTATTTTATTAAATCTAAATCCAACCCTAGTCACACGTGAAAAGATTTATTCACACATAAAAGCTAGAGTTTGAAAATGTGTGTGTATTATCATTTATGGATATGTTGGAATAACAAATTAATTCAAAATCTAGATTCTCTTCAAAGTATATCTTGACCTAGTCTACATAAAATAACAAAGAGAAAGAGGGTACGTGGGACCCACAAATCTTTTTTCTCTTAGACAGTATTTATTTTCCCAAATATTTGACCATTCACTAGTGAGGATTCACTGACCTTAAACTCAATAGGTGGGAGAGATTAAACATATAGGGCCTGTTTGGATAGGATTTTAAAAAAGGACTTATGAAAAAAAATGGCTTATGGACAGCTTATGAAAAAGGGCTTTTAGAGAAGAGTTTATAGAAAAAAAGTGGTTTTGAATAAATAATTGTTTGGATAGTTATTTTTAGAATGACTTTTTATATTGGTAAATTACCAAAAAGGGTATGATTTGATTTAAAGTAAGAGAGGGGAGAGAGGTAGAGAAAAGAGAAGAGAGAGGAGAGAGGGTAGAGAGGAGAAAGGAGAGAGAGTGTAAGAAAAAGTAAGAGAGAGGAGAGAGGGTGTAAGAAAAAGTAGAAGAGAGGAGAGAGGGTGTAAGAAAAAGTAGGGATAAGATAGTAATTGGATAGTCCATAAGCTCTTTTACTGTTGAAAAAGCTAGTTTTAATAGTTTATTCAAAACCATGGTTTTAAACGATGGTTTTGCCCAAAAGCACTTATGGACAAATATAGCTGTTTGTTTTAAAAAAATTTCAAATCAAGGTTTTGCCCAAAAGGACTTCTAAAACCATGGTTTGCAACGTTTCCAAACACACCCATAGTTGATTGATATACAGTGCAATATAAAGTGGCAAAAATGTTAATCTAATTGATAAGTAGTTGACTTATAACTTATAAGATCGTAAATTTAAATCCGGTGAGTTATACTCTAGTGGGCTCTTAAGGCCTAACTCACATAAACTTTATTTTACCAAAAAAAAAATAATCCTCCAGTCTTTAATTAGAGAATTGATTTTAATTCTAAATTGATACTCCCTCTCAATAATAATTAAATAAGAGAAATGAATAAGGGAATTAATAAAGATGGTGATTAGAATATTTTAGAAATAATATGTCATATTAACTAGTTTAATTAATTTTTTTAATCTATTCATATTAATTAAATTGGCCTTAATGACTGGGGGAGTACAACATATAATGTGGATGATATCTTAATGAATGAATGAATATTACTAACCATTGGAGTCTCTGAACGTGCTCGAACTGATACACGAGCTTTCCTTACGAGTGATATGGTATCTGATGAAGTGGCTTTTGCATGATGATGATGATCACTACTGTCTGTGCTCTTCTCAATCTTGACGCATTCCATTAAATCAAGCATATTGTTATGGCTTTTGTTTTCTCTCATCATCAATTTGCCTTCACTACTTTTATTATTATTATTATTATTATTATTATTATTATTATTATTATTATTATTATTATTATTATTATTATTATTATTATTATTATGATCATCATCATCATCATCATCATCATCATCATCATCATCATCATCATCATCATCATCATCATCATCATCATCATCATCATCATCATCTTCAACTAATAATGGCCTTATCATCATTCCTCCTTTCCTCTCAATGTGATGATCTTCACTGCCTGCAGCTTCTCCTACCTACACATACAAACCCAAACATAAGATGAGAAATTTCATTCTCAGGTATATTAATTAAGAGTTAAGGTCAAATTTTAATTTGAAACTTTTTGTTTAGGAGTTATGGTATACAGAAGTTTTTCTTAGATTATTATTGCCCTAGAAGTACTATTATTAATCAACTCTAGTTTTAATAGTTAGGGTATTTTTTTTTCCTTTTAACATTTATGTGACAATATTGATCCAAGAAAATTTTTTGGGTACCTATATCTTATATATGAAAATTTTTAGGATAAAATTAGACCTTAAACCATTAATTAATGATCCTTGTTATTCAAGTCATTTGAAGTATCATGTATTTTTATTTGAGTATATATATATATTTGTGGTTTTTAATTAATCTATTAATGTTTATTTTAATTAAACTATAATCCACCAGCTATCTCATGCACTGCAGCTTTAATTTTGGGCTATGTTCAAGAATCTTGAAAGCATACAAAAATAAGGAAAATATAATGAATATTAATGTGACAGTAAATATTATCTTGATAATATGTATAGTTAGATGCTGCTAATAATTAAGCCATGCAAGAAGAATATGTATATGTGGGATTCTAAAGAAAAGAAATAAAATTAATAAAAACCATATCTATGCTGTAAAAGTACTTTGCCACGTTCAAGAATGCACTGATTTCAACACAACTAAAATAAAATAAAATTGCGCCAACGTTGTACAGTAAATACACATAAAACTAAGAATGCGAGCTGCCTGTTAAAAGTGGGTCAGCCTGAGCCTGCCCCCTCTTAGTGGCGGGCTAGCCCGCCAACCAACTACTTTTTTTTAATATTTTTAAAAAATTATTTTTAAAATTTTAAAATACTAATAAAAATTTTTTAATATTATATTAGCATAATCAAAAAATTACTAATGTTATATTCTTAAAAATTTCTTTTTTTTATAAAAAAATCTCAAATTTTATAACTATAAATCTAAATAAATATTAACATAATATTAATTAATTATAATATATAAACATATATTAATAAATAAGTAATCATCTTTACTAGTATTCAATAATAGGGGTATTCAAAGTAACATTTGAATAAAATAAATAATAATATTAAAAAAAAAGATTTCTAGCCCATTTTCTGGTAAAACGGGCTCAGCCCGCTGGCTGAACCCGTTTTACCAGCTCTAGCGAAAAGGATTGAGTTTACATACATACATATATATATTCTTTCCTAACTCCCATATATATATATATATATGGTGATTTAGTAAGAAAATAATATATATATATATATATATATTATGCAACTCTCTCAAAGAAACAACGAAGATGAAAGTTTTAGCTTAATTTTCATCTGAAAACGGCTTAATAACATGTTGGTGTGGGTGGATAAAAATACAGGAGAATAAAAGTCAGAGTTGTCATGCATGATAAAGCTAGCTAGAACCCCATAAATCTGTAGCCCAGAAACGAACAAAAATCGTTTAATTTTGGAGTAATAATCAAACCAGAGTGCTGCAACCCTATCTCTCTCTCTCTATATATATAATATACCTCATTAGTGTGTGTCTGCTTGAGATTGATAAGTCGCAATTGCAGGGTATTGTAGTTTAAGTTCACATGATCAAGCAAATCTCTCATACGTTGATTTTCAGCTTTCATATGCTGCAATTCAGCTAACAAAGCTGCATACTGAACCCGCAAATCCTAAATAAATTTCAACCATATATGTATATATATACACACACACTCACACAAAACACACACACAGAGATTAATCACATGCCTCTTTTCTCTTGTTATCTTCCATGGAGTCTGATGCTCCATCATCCACAGTCGATGATCTGTTGCTGCTGGAATTCTTAGTCGCAAGATCTAAACTCGCCTGCATAATATATAACTCATCATCAATATAATTGTGGTTCAAAATGAAGGCACATACCAATAACATATAGTATTTTTTTATACATAAAAGTTTAAATTTAGGTGACTTGGCTATGAGGGTTCACCAGAGTTAAAGTATACCTCTAGATCCAAAAATTATTCATAGAGGTAATTCCAGCTCACTAACTAACAAGGTATATAATCACATCAGTAACAGAATTTAAACTCATAACTTTATGGATTATGAGCTAATTCTTTATTAATTGAACCAATTTTTGTGTGCAATAAAAAAGTGAACAGATAAAAAAAGTAACAAGATGCGATGATCATAACTATAGGCTTCATCAATGTGATGTTTATAAGCAAATCTTAATACGCAAAGAGAATTGAGTTGAAGACTTGCATCAACGTGAAGAAACTCTGTCGATAATTCATTTAGCATCAGATCATGATGATGATGATGATGTTGATCATCAACATGATCAACAGTCTTGGTCTTTTTGTCAGAGAAGAAATCCATCTCGTGGAGGTGATGTTTCTGGTGAAGAAACGACGTCGTTGGGGGAGAAGAATGGGCTTCCATGTTGAACGACGTGGTTGAAGAAGAAGAAAGTGGTTGAAAGAGGATCAAACAAGAGTCTTTAGGAAGCTGTGCTTTGCTGTGTTGTGCTCACAAGTTTTAAGATAGAAGAAAGAAGAGAGAGAGAGAGTGGTTGAATGAGTATGAAGATCTCAAAGAAGAGTCATGGAGGTGTAAGCTTGTGGTTGTGCCCACAAGTTTGAAGAGAGAGAGAGAGAGAGAGAAAGAGAAGAAGAAGCAGAAGTGTGTGATAGGTTGAAGTCAGAGACAGAGAAAGATGCTATTGACTCGGCAAAAGAAATGGGCGCTTTCGACGACTAAGACCATTTATTTTATTTCTTTGAAAAAAATAATAATTTCACACACACTGAGGTAAGATGATGCGTAAGCTCTCCACGTGGCGCTGCTTTATTGGTCCATTAATATATGGACAAAATGAAGAATCAATCATGGCATTGGTGGCGTTCCTTCATCGAGTCTCTTGCAAACTAATCCCCATTATATTCAAATATGAGGAGTATATTGTTATGTAATTAAATTATACTTTTTTATATATTTTTTACGTTTAAATGTAGAAACACGAAAAAGAAAGATAAATGAAATTTTGATATGAATCGTTTTTGTTTAGAATTGCATCCATGTGTGAGTGTAAACCTTAACTATATTTTGTAATTAAGTAAAATTTCACAAGTGTGAGTACCATCGTTCTTGCCACACGTGTTTGTCACAGATGTTTAAATGTAAAATAATAGATAAAATCATCTTCATTATATGAATAAGTAAATTAAAATTTGTAATAAACTACGCTATTTACTAATTATAAACAATGAAATTTACTTTTCAGAATTTGTCAATATATGAAAAGTAGATATAGTTATTTGTTATTATAAATATAATGTATTATTAAAAAAATATTTATCAGTAAATTACCTACACTTTCGCTAAATTGACTTTACAAATTAAAACTCTAGGTCCATATATAAAATACGATAGTTTCCATTTTTTCCAACAGAAGAATAAACTCTTAAATTAAAAAATTTGGTAAAATGGCCAACTTGCAAAGAACATCCGACACATGGCATAAATGATCATGTTTGTTTTTAAGATAAATATTTATTATAATATTTAGGCTAAATTATATTTAAAATCCCTGAACTTTATATCATATACAAATAGCATCCCTGACCCTTGAAACTTTATAATAAACCCCTCAAACTCTTTTATTTATACAAATAACTTTTGTATGATTAGTTTAGTTTATTATTAATTTGGAAGCAGTTTAAAGTTTATGGGCGTATATAACTCAAAATTTGAAGTGGTTATATAGGTTGAAGGTTAACCACATAAATTTGACAGTTTAGGGCTTATTATTAAGTTTTAAATTTTTAGAGGTTATTTGTTCATAGTCTAAAATTCATGGGAGCTCTGTATTATTCTGAAGTCTGAACTACAAGATGTAGAGATAAAAATCAAATTCAATGTTTGTATATATTTTATAATTTATAATTGATATTGATAATTTTATAACTATCGATGAATCATTAACTTGAATATGAAATATAAAACAAAAAAATTATTTAGTTTCTATAATTTTAATCATTTAAAATATTATTCTTATATTTTAAAAAATAAAATTATATATTTCTTAAAGGTGAAGGATTAAAATTTTAAATGGTTAAAATTTTATAGAATGACATTATTTATGAGACATGAATAATAGCATTGCTCAGTCCTCAAGTTTTTGGCACTCATATGTTAGAATATTATCTGTTTAGACAGTAGATGAATGCATAGTTTAATTATTTGAAAAAAAAAGTATAATCTTTCAAAAAAAAAATGTTCTAAAGATGTTATCCAATCACTTGACCCCAAAAATATCATGTCTACATTTGGCATAAAAAAGTAACGTCAGTTTTCAAAAAATATTAAAGTAAATGGATCATTTTACAAAAGAACCTAGATACATTTCTTTCATATGTTCTTAAACATAAATTTTTATTTTAAAAATTTATATAGACATTTATAATATTAAGGGAACAAACTGAAACTGTCTATAAAATTAGAGGACCAGGTGCGTACTTTTCCTACAAAATGCAAAGCAAAAGTTATACCTTCAAAACAAAACAATTCATTCTTCAAACTCCATGTAAAACACAAGAGCACACATAAGTAAGAAAAACAATCACATATAGGAAAATATTGTCCCTTTTTGTTTCTATTTTTAACAGTTTTTTGTTTTTAAAAATGCCAAAAAATTGTTTGGCTACTTATTTTTACTTAACTGTTTTACAAAACAAAAAAGATGAAATATGTTTTTAAAATAGAAAACTAAGAGTAAGTTTTAGATATTTTGTAAAATTATTTTCTGTTTTATTTTTTTTTTTGTATTTTTTATTTCTTGTTTTGGAAAAATGAGTTACTATTAAAAACAACTTATTTTTGCCACCATCGTCGACTGCCATTGCCTTTGCTCGCCACCGATGATGCTAACACTGCTCGCGACCACTATCAATGATTGTTACTGTCGTCAACTACCACCAACAATCGCCACTACGGCCCACCACTAACAACCACCACCACCACCACCAACGGCCTCCACCGTTAGCAACCGTCACCTATTATTATTTAAGTGATAATAAGAATAATTATTTTTCACTCATCTACGTCTTCTTTCAATTCTCTAACTCTTCATCCATTATCACGACACTCTCCACTCTATCTTTCACATTCCCTTAATTCTCGAAGTTATTTTTAAAAACAATTACTACAAATAAGTTTTTTATGTTTTTCTTTAAATACAATTTTTTAGAACAATTATCCAAACATTTTTTTTTTAAAACTTGTTTTTAAAGTCTATTTTATAAAACTATTTTGAGAACAAAAAATAGAGAATAGAAAAGCCCATTAAGGCCTTGTTTATTTCTGTTTTCTATTTTAATGTTTTATAAAACAAGTTTTGGAATAAAAAAATAAAAGTATATGTTTAGATAATTATTCTAAAAAATTGTATTTAAACAAAAAATAAAAGCACAAATATTTGTTTAGAATAATTTTTCTTACAATTAACCCAAAGAAGTAAAAGAATGCGAGGGACCTAGTGGAGAGTACAGTGATTACGGACGTAAAGTTGAAAGACTAAGAAATAACATAGACAAGTGGGAGAGAGTAGGGAGCATGGCCACGACTAAAATTGAAAATTAGATAAAAAAAAAATAACAAAACATAAACAAACAAAAAGACATGTAAAAGTTTTAACGGCAAAGTAAAGAGAATCCAGTTATGAAAGTATTAACCTCATATGCTCCACTGTGGGCGTTACGGCCACGATGCCGATCATTACCCAAGCAAGAAGGATGGCGTGAAAGGGGTGGGTGGGAATGAGGTTAACCAGACGATGGAGAAGGAGGTGGCCATAGGTAGTTTGAGTATCACTCACATGGCTTCTCTAACTCAGGTGACTGTGACGATGGATCCAATGGCAAGTTTTGAGCTCTGGATGGTGGTTCAACGGCCTGATAGTGTGAAATAGCCAAGTGGCCCTAACAGGAAGGGGAGTGATCCAATGCAAGATTCTCGAGAGAATCCCATAATATAGGGACGAGGATCTCTCTTTAATGTGTTGGATATCGAAGAAGGAGAAATTATAAGGGAGTTGATTAGGCAAACGCATATGAGAATCCCTTTAATGACGTCAACAATAAAGATAACAAACAGTAAGACTGCTTTAGTTGGGCCTAAAGGGAACTTTACTATTGGGTGAAAAGTAGGGATAAAGTAATTGGATCTACAGAGAATGGTGTGCAAGGACATACCCAGAATAGAGTGGGTCGTAAGTGCAATTTGTTGAGGATCAGAGTCAACTTATGGAGGCTAAAGAGAAATTGGACTTAGGCTATAAGGAGAGGAGTTGTGGACGTAACGAATACAAGCTTGGAGACTCCTACTCCACGTTTGGTACGCAACACTGGATTTTGATGAACTGTGATAGGGATTAAGATTGGAAGTAGAAGTAGGAGTGGGAATGTTTCATTAAAATTATGTTTGGTATGAAGTAATATTTGAAAGGAATGATTTCATTAATTTTATTTTATAATTAGCCATTAATTATGAAAATATCATAGTGCCCCTTGCCCTAAGCCCCAAAATTCAACCGGTATCTACTTCTCTTTACTGTCTTCCCAAAATTCTACTTATCTTTGCCTTCTTCTAAAAATTAAGAGCAACGGAGGAAGTTGGCAGTTTTCTACCAGAGGAAGTGAGGAGGAGTTGGGATTAAATACGGGTGGCGATCACAAGAGGTAGAAGGTTGATGGGGCTATAGTAGCTATTTTTGCTGTAACAATAGAAGTGGAGCTGCTGCTACAAAGGAATCGGCAGTAGGATTCATAACCAAGTCTCATATTCATAAAGGAGGAGGAGGAGGCATCAGATTCCCATAGAAGTGGAGGGGATCGATCACCTTAGAGCCATTATCAATTAGAGGAGATTGGAGAGAGCAGAGGATTGAAGGGAGGAGGAGACAGAGCTGAATCTGGATATGTCCATCAGAGAAGTGAAGGATAAAATAATGGAGACGTAGTGGAAGAAGGATGCCACTGGAGAAGTGAAGGACAAAATAGTGGAAGAAGGATACCGTCAGAGATGAGAGGATGGCAGAGGGAGAGATGGGAAAGGGATAGGTTGAGGGTAATTTAATCTTCAAAATTATCAATCTCATGACTGAAAATACAATACTAGGGGAAGGTGGTATTGCCCAATTGTACCTATGTGGTATTGTCCACTCCCAATGTTTCCCCAATGTTACATACCAAAAGGCCCAATTTAGCCCATTCCTTATCCCTGTGCCAGTCTTAAGACCTCAATGCTACGTACCAAACGTGACCCTACATCACAGAAAACCTCTACCACTCAACCCATCGTCCGTCAGTTCATCTGGCGAAGGGGTGAGACATGAGACCATTTAAAGTGTGTTCGATCCCTGGGGAGTACCACTTTGTTGTGATCGAGTTTGAGAAATATCTCATATAGGAGGAGACTATATGGTTATAGAGATCTAGATGCAATTGGTACCATCATGGAGATAAAAAATACAAGGTATTTCGATACTGCTAACCAGTGTAGAAAATGTAGAAAAAATATTGAAGCCTCCAAGGTGTTGATGGTGAGTGGTGTTATAACCAAGAACAAGTGAAATATGAAGGAACTCAATTTTTATAGTAGTTGTATACAACAAGTGATTTGCCAATATTGCACAAACTAATATCGCGCATCTTTTACATCTCCACTTGATGTTGTGCAGTAAGTTCACCTCGAACCTTTTGGAGCTCGTCTCTGACACAATATCTGTGGAGCTGTACTTGTTCTTCATGATGCTGAGCCAAAAAACTCTTTTCGAATAACTTCTTTAGGGGCCCCTCTTACTCGACCTGGGTGATCAGGCCTCCTAATAGCTGTCTCCAAGATATACATTCATTTTTCAAGAATGAAAGACCCTTGGGTTGCTTGTTCCTCCAATGCATCCTATAACATACAAGTAACCAATTTAAAATAACTGAAGAGCACGTAATCATGTATAAATTCTTACTATTTAAACTGATTACTTACAATCCTCTCATCAACAATAGCAACCTTTGGAGTGATGTATTATCCCTTCTTAACCCTCATTGCCTTCTATTTTTATTGGCGACATGAACGTTGGATGGATTATCTCACTCCAGTAGGGTTTGATGTAGAAGCTTGCTACACAGCTTACAACTTCTCTTCCATCATTTTGCTTTCTAAACCGTTGTAAACCCCCCTGAGACATGTAATGCCGGTACACATTCTTCTTAGTAATTTCATGATTCTTCTTACTCATAGCCTATGAAAATGAAACAAAGTTATATTGGTTAATTAAAATGTAAATTCATTACTAACTAAATGTAAGTTTACACACATCAAACCTTATAAGTAATCTCTTCCCGCCATTGAGAAAACTGTGCCCACACTTCATCACTAACATTGGGGTATTGACGAGTGCTTCGGATTGTCGCAGTCCGAGCCATCAAAATTTAGTGAATTGCACCCTAGTAATGTAGTATAAGGCGCAACCCTATCGTTCTTCTCAAGGAGTCTTTCTAAAGGAAACCTAGCAAATTGGATGTCAAGTTTAACCGTAGACCTAAGTAGAGTAAATGGTTTTGTTGTTTTGTGGGTGCAGTAAAATAAAGATGCAGTAAAATAGATGTTTTTGTGTTTTTGTTTAAGATGGAAGATGATTGGTTTGTGAAAGTAATATATGATGATAGGCTCTTGATGATGAAAAATATCTATCCTTGCTCTCAATGTATATAGAGTTTTGAAATCACTAAGTCTTAAATAGAACCTCAATCAATCGATTGAGTCCAGAACCCTAATATTCTTTAAACTTCTTTGATCAAAGCTAGTTTAAAGACTATTATTGAACTGCTAAGGATCACTTAGTGTGTAATTTAAAATAGATAGAAGAATGCCCTCGAATGAGCGTCGATCGACTAACCCTAGAATTCAAGCAATCAAATCAATTAGCAATGATCGTTGACAACTGTTCAACTAACTTAAACTCAAAACTGAAATATTGAATTTAAACCAACATTCAAATCATCCAAAGTAAATTACAATCGTCTAATTTGAGAATAATCAATCGATATCCAAACTTGTTCATATGATGAAAAACCCTAGATCTAGAAGCAATCAAAATATGACAAGACACAAATTAGAATAGAAGAAACTCCCCGTTCAGTCCGTGAGCTCAAGATACTGGATCCACCATCAAGAGACTAAAAGTCTAGCCTCTTATGACTTCTGCTGCACTGCAATCCCTGTTCAGATATGACGCCATGAAGAAACGATGAAGAGATGAATGGTGAAAGGGGTAGAGATGTGTAGAAGGTGTGTATAGATCGCTTGAGTATTGTTTCTTAGCTTAATCAGGTCCAAAAACCAGCCTCCTTCTTGACGGCAGCCTCCCTCTCTTCTTATAGCAGCATGACCTAATCCAAAACGCGCAGCTTCAGCAATTTTGTACTATTAGTCACGACCAGATACATTTTTTGGTTGCGACCTATATACGTTGAGAATCTTCCAGAAGAATTATGAGTCGCGACCTTAGGATTCTATGGTTGCGACTAAGTAGCATAGAGGCGTGGTTCCACTTTCATTGTCTTTTGACTTTTTTCCTGGTCCTTGTTCTCTTCCAAAGTACCTGTAATTCAACATAAAAGCTCACTGTAAAGGTCCAGATCAGTAAATAAACAAATATCTGCAGTTTAGAAGAGTTATTTTACCATTCTACCCTTTAATTAGCATATTGCCACGTACAATCATGTAATACACAAAAGTACAATTTAAGGCATGAAATAAATGGTAAAATTATAATAAAACTCTCAAAATTATCATAGAAACCATATACAAAATATGTCTTATCAATTCCCCCACACTTGAACCTTTGTACTCCTGGACAAAGAAATGAATTACACCTAGAGCAATCACTATTAAAGCCAAGATAAAAACATGATCCATAGTGTGACTTGAAAACAATTAATCCACCATCTTTTGGGAATGCAGAAATGATAATGTGAGAAATGCCAAGTGATCAACTACTAAATGAAATCAACTTTAACGGTATGAGCGCAGAAGATCCTCTCAAAAGATATAAGTATTTAGCTCTCTCAATCCTCTCATTGTTAGGGTTCTTTCACTCGAATTCAAATATGAAAACATCCTACCATATGCTTGTAATGGCTCTAAATCTCAGCAACTATACAGCTCTTATGCAAAGAATCAAGAAGTCTTTTAGAGTTGTAATGATGGAGATGGGCCACATGGAATGGAATATGAAGAATAAAAATTACTGTATGCATTCAACAATAAATATGTAGCATGAATTCATGTCTCTAAAGATCTAGAAGTGATAATTGTACTAATAAGAGTTAGTAATAGTGCTTTCTTCATTTCTCTTTTCTTTTCTTTCCCCCCCTTTTTTTTTTCTTGCACCGTCCTCTCTCTCTCTCTCTCTCTTTTTGGCACTTCATGCACAGAATCTGTAGCACACATCACAACAATAATGAATTTTTATCATGAATCAAATTTTATTTTGCAAATGAAGTTTATGCACATATGACTTTCTATATAAATAATGGATGAAAGAAAATGATGGGCTCAAAGGGGGTGACTAAGGATATGAATATAGTGGGCTTGTGTTTGGGATAAAAGGGTTTAGAAATGAATGCCTCTGTCATGTTCAATTCATAAGTGTGCAAGTCATTCTCAACTCAGAGCCAAGATAAGTTCTAAATAATATAAACCAATTGAATAATCACTCAATATAGAAATTTTGGCCGAGAATCCTTCCAACTAGGGTTTTGATCTAAATTGCTCATAAGCTAAAGTCCCAATAAAGTTCATCATTCACTAGGCATTAGAACACTTATCACAACTGAAAACCCTCTAAACGATGATTTAAAAGTTTCAAAGTAATCACTTGGAGTCATGTAATAATCCCAAATTCAATAACAAAAGTTCAAGTGTTTCAAATTCAATTTCCAAGATTCTCAAAGAAAAATTAAAGTGTGGCAATGGTTTCGAAGGTCTAAAAAGGATTTGAAATCAGGGGACAATGAATTATTTGTGAAAGCATCTTAGTAGTTCAAAAGGAATCCTTCTTTCCAGCATTGCACAAGGCAAAGAGAAGGTAAATGGACATTTTCCAAAAATTGGGTCGCGACTTAAAACATTTACGGTTGCGAACTGTAACACCCCAATTTTCAGGCCCAGAACTCAGAAAGTAAGCATGAAATAGATAGACTATCAGACCCCTTTGAGCAGAAGTCCTAGAAACATACAGAAGGTTTTTAGGGACTAAACTGCAAATAAGTGAAAGTCCGGGGACTTATATGCAAATAGTGAAGGTCCCCAGAGATATAGTGGCCATTTATATAAAAGAAAGAAAATGAAGGGGCTTAAGTGCAAATATGAAAAGTATAAGGCTAAAAGGGAAGAGTAGACAAAAAGGTGGGGTCCTTAAGTGTAATTTTAGCCAAATAAAAGGGACTTAATTGAAAAGAAGAAAAGTTCTTTGGGGCTAAATAGTAATTAAAGAAAATTAGGCCAAAAGTGGTTTGGACTGCCCGAAAGCATTTCAGTCCCAGATCTCACCAGCAGAGAGAGCAAGTGATGCTTGGTAATCCAGCTTAATACAGGAATTTTTCAAGACTCCAGATAGCCAAAATTGATCTGATAGTCTAAAAGTTATAAAAATTCCTACCGGATATCCTAGAATTCAGATATAAGTGAGAAATTACAGGAAGATGCGACCTGATGAGGTGGATGTCAGGAAACTGACAGAATACTGATAGGAGGTCTGTAGAAAAAGTTATTCATAAATTAGCAAATACAGACGGGAGTGTAAGGCCTTCGGGGATCCGATTAGGAGATTTATCAGTATTTAAAAAGGGACTGAATGAGTTTGGATGACCTCAGTCAGATGACTGTTATGAGTCACAGGGATGCCTAAACACAGTAGGCCAGTTATCTGGTAAAAGGACCCAGTGTCTGGGGATGTGTATAAACGGTGTATAATAGTTAAAATACTTGATGAACATTGACGGGGGAAGATTCCTCGTAATGCATGCTATAAAGGTAATGGACCTTGAAAGGCCCAATAATGGTGCCATCAAAGGCCCAGTAAGACCCTTGGACTGATAGGTGGGCCAGTGTCCAGCAGAACCCCGGAAAAGTGCGAAATTACAAAAATGCCCCTGTGTTGTACTAAAGAGTAATAGATGAATGGAGGGTATTTTGGTCATTCTGAACAGGCCCAGAAGCCAAGGCACATATAGATAAAGTTACTCAGAGTCCGTATATGCCCTGACAGGGTACAGAAAGGTGTAAAATGACAATTTTACCCTTAGGGTTAAGAGAGTGCAAAAAAGGAACCCAGGGGTATTTCGGTCATTTCACAAGGGATCTGTAATTGAGTTTAGACCCAATATAAAAATGTTAATGATATAAAGGACCCAGATACTAAATTTAAGGTCAGAAGACATAATATGGATTTTCAAAAAAATCAGATTCAGAAAATAGTCCAGTTTTTGAGGAAACGGACCGGGCCGGTACCGGATTGGACTGAAAATCTTCCAGAGGCTTCTTGGCTCTCTCAATTTTGCCATGTGAAGAATGTGAGGGGTGAGGTGTCCCATGAGGTGTCCCTTGGATGATGCAGTAAAGGGAATAAAGAAAAATAGGAAATTCAGGAAAAACCGTGGCCACAAGTTCAGAAGGCTTGGAAATTACGGAAATGCCACCCATCAAAACTATAAATACCCCCCTTGCTCTTCATTCATCACGGCTCAAGGAAGATTTAGAGAGATAAGTGATTTCTAGAGAGAGAAAGTGAGAGGAAGAAAAAAGAAAGAAAGTTCTGGCAGAGCTGAAAGCAGTATAGAGATTCTAGAGTTCTGCTAAGCTTTTCAGGTAGTAACTAATCCTAGCTTTTATGTAATAGCTTTGTGATTTGTTGTGCTATTGTTTGGTTGGATTATTGTCTTATATATTATGCTTGAAGCTCTGCTACAATGCTATGTTCATATGTTATTGAGTATGGAAGCACGCAGCATACTTATCTGTACACAATCACAAGCAAGCACTGTCACTCTGCATCACATATACTGTTATGATTGTTGCTTCTGAGATTCCCCCGAATCTCATCCCAATAAATAACCCATTACAGGGGAGGTTATGTCAAAGTGAATTTTGGAAATTTTAAGAGACGCCGTTATGCTGCCAAAATTATGACAAGATGGCAATAGTAGAGAGAGCAGCTGATACGTACTGTGTACGTAGGTACTGTCTAAGGAGGCTGGAAGTGAGTGGACCTAGCCGGTTCATCCAGTCTTTCCTGGGTACTTACGTAGAATGGTAGTTCTCACGGAAATTATCGAATCGGTACAAGATCAGTTACTTTCTAAAGATGAAGCGTAGCAGTTATGCTACCAGATTTCAGGCAAGAAGAGAAAAATATAATAGAAATATGAGGATTTTGTACATGCCCTGATGTATAACAGCTTATTATTTAATAATAGGTGATATTTGGCATGATTGACTGATATGTGATGGATGTACGCATATGTATGTAAAATTGATTGCTGGAAATTGCCACTGTGAACAGTAGTGACTTAATGATGTTTGATCCATGATTAAAAACAGTAAATGGTTGAATAAATGTATGATATTTTTAGGGTAAATAGTAGACATACTAAGCTTCGATTTGATATATAGAATACCTCATTTGGATGTCTACACATGGAGATATAAATTACCCTACACATGGAGATATAAATTATCAAAGTTAGGACCAAAAATGCTGGATTCAGGAGAAAAACGCTGGATGAACAGTAAAGTTGTGACGTTGACTGACGTTGACTCGGTCAATTAATGGTCAACGATTTATTTTTCCCTGAAAGATAATTGGTCAACGAGTTATTCCAGATGAGTGACCTAAATTCATAAAATCATAACTAATTCTAGAAAAATCGAAATGAAGTAGTTCCAATTGCTACATGAAGCTACCTCAATTATCTTTCAGGGAAAAATAACTCGTTGACCATGCATTGACCTAGTCAACGTCAGTTAACGTTTCTACTTTACTGTTCATCCAGCATTTTTCTCCTGAATCCAGCATTCTGGTCCCAACTTTGATAATTTATATCTCCATGTGTAGACATCCAAATGAGGAATTATTTATATCAAATGAAGCTTGGTATGTCTACTATTTACCATAAAAATTTTATACATTTATTCATCCATTTACTATTTTTAATTATTTATCAAACATTATTATATCACCACGTGTTACTGTTCACAGTAGTAATTTCCAGCAATCAACTTTGTAAACATATGCATACATCCATCATATATCAGTCAAACATGCCAAACAACACTTATTATTAATTAATAAGTTGTTTTACATCTGGGTATGTACAAAATTTCCCATATCTCTATTACATCTTTTTCTGCCTGAAATCCGGCAGCATAACCGCTACGCTTCATCTTTAGAAAGTAACTGATCTTGTTCCGATTCGGTAATTCCCGTGAGAACTACCATTCTACGTAAGTACCCAGGAAAGACTGGATGAACCGGCTAGGTCCACTCACTTCCAGCCTCCTTAGACAGTACCTACGTACACAGTACGTATCAGCTGCTCTCCTTATCTTGTCATAATTTCGGCAGCATAACGGCGTCTCTTAAAATTCCCAAAATTCACTTTGACATAACCTCCCCTGTAATGGGTTATTTATTGGGATGAGATTCGGGGGAATCTCAGTAGTAATAATCATAACAATATATGTAATGCAGAGTAACAGTGCTTGCTTGTGATTGTGTACAGATAAGTATTCTACGTGCTTCCATACTCAATAACATATGATCATAGCATTGCAGTAGAGCTTCAAGCATAACATATAAGACAACAATCCAACCAAACAATAGCACAACAAATCACAAAACCATTACATAAAAGCTAGGATTAGTTACTACCTTAAAGGCTTAGCAGAACTCTACTATCTCTATTCTGCTTCCAGCTCCGCCAGAACTTCCTTCCTTTCTTTCTTCCTTTCTCTCTTTCTTTCCTTCTCCTTTTCTCTCTTCTTTCTCTCTCTTTATCATGCTTGGCCGTGGGATGCAAATGAATGTGGGGGGTATTTATAGTTTCCTTCAATGGCATTCTTGTAATTTTGAAGCCATATGAACTTGTGGTCCTGGTTTTTCCTGGATTTTCCTATTTTCTTTTATTCTCTTTTACTGCATCACCCAGGACACCTCAGTGGACACCTCAGCATGCACATTTCTCACATGTCACAATTCCTGGGACACCTCATCAGCTGACTCAGTATTTCCAGTCCAATCCAGTACCGGTCCGGTCCGATTTCCCACAAACTGGACTCACCAGCTAAGATTATGCCACATGTGAAACATCCTCCTTTATACTCCTCAGAGTACACTTGCGGAAGCTATAATAGCTGTACCTAAGTCCAGAGATTAAACTTTTACTCCTAAGTTCCTTACTCTGAACCTGTACTTTGAAAACTGATTTCTCACCTTCTACACATCCAAATGAGGCTTAATACCTATCCACGGAATGCCCCAGATGTGTACTACCGGCTCACTAAATCTCGTGACCAGACTCCTCCGTTTACTAGGTCAAACTGAGGTCAGAACACTGCTGCCTCAGGACCTGCGAATTTCCCTTCTTAATTGAACATACATAAATGGAACATGCCAAACAGTATTTATCATTAAATAACATAATGTCATACAACATGGCATACACAACAAGACATATACATAATCTTTCTGTCTTTATTACATCTCTTTCTGCCTATACTCCGGCAGCACAACCGCTACGCTTCATCTGTACAAAGAACTGAACTGTACTGATTCGGTAATCCCCTCATGAGAACTACCATTCTACGTAGTACCCAGGAAAGACTAGATGAACCGGCTAGGTCCACTCACTTCTAGCCTCCTTAGATAGCACTACGTACACAGTACTTATCATATACTGATGTTCAATCTTTACTTTGGCAGCATAACAGCGTCTCGTGGCTTTCTCAAGATCCACTTCAGCATAACCTCCCTGTAATGGGTTATGTATGGGGATGAGATTCGGGGGAATCTCAGTAGCAACAATAATAACAATATATGTAATGTAGAGTGACAGTGCTTGCTTGTGATTGTGTATAGATAAGTATGCTGCGTGCTTCCATGCTTAATAACATATGATCATAGCATTACAGCAGAGCTTCAGACATAACATATAAGACAACAATCTAACCAAACAATAGCACATCAAATCATAAAGCCATTACATAAAGCTAGGATTAGTTACTACCTGGCTAGCTTAGCAGAACCTTACTATCTCTATTCTGCTTCTACCTCCGCCAGAACTTCCTTACTTCCTTTTCTCCTTTCTCTCTTCCTTTCCTTCTCCTTCTCTCTCTTCTTTCTCTCCCTTCTCCCTACCATGCGTGAATGCAAGAATGAGGGGGGGTATTTATAACCTCCTCCAATGGCAATCCTGTAATTACCATGAACTTTGATCCTGCGGTCCTGGTTTTTCCTGGATTTTCCTATTTTCTTTAATTCCTCATTTACTGCATCATGCATGACATCACCGGGACACCTCAGCGCCACATTTATCACATGCTGCAAATCTGGGACACCTCAGCAGCTGACTCACCGGGATGACTCACCTGTCCAGTCTCCTACCTCGTAATGCGTGCCCTCAACTTTATCTGCTTTCTGCAGACTAATGCCATGTGGCGACTGGAAGAGACCTTGCACGCTTCCCAATGCCACCCAGATAAGTTCCAGACTTATCTGATCACCTCCTCAGTTTTCGTGTCAACCGAGTAACTTTACTCTACTGAACCATTACTTTAATGCCATGTGGCATCTTGTGGGTCCCATGAGGATACCTTATCAGTCTACCTCATGGTCTTCAGATAACCTTTCCTGTATCTGGTCTCCTGCCTCCGGTCTATCTCTAACAGGGTAACTATCTCATTTGGACCTTCACAACATATGGCCCATACGCTTGGCATTTGTTTAGTCACTAGTCGCGACCTAGCCATCATCTCATCGCGACTTAACACCTTCTGTGCTCATTAGTCGCGACCACAGCTTTCTCTAGTCGCGACCACAACATTCTTTAGTCGCGACCCTAACAGTCTTTCGTCGCGACCACAACACAATCTAGTCGCGACCATAACATTTTCCAGTCGCAACCAGCCCATTTTACCTATTAGTCGCGACGCACACATCATTCAGTCGCGTCTAAACCTTTCTGCCATTATTAGTCGCGACGTAACTATTTCTTTATCGCGACCACACTGCTTTCTCGTCGCGTATAACTATTTCTGTAACCATTAGTCGCGACCATACCGCTCTCTTGTCGCGACCTAAATGGTCAGCTCTCAACTCCACATCCTTTGACCTTTACATCATCCCAAATGGCCATTCTACCCCTTGGGACTTTCACTGTTGACACATAAGTCCCCATACTTTCGCTTATTTGCAACTTAGTCCCTGAAACTCTTTGCGTATCTCCGGGACTTCTGGTCAAAGGGGGTCTAGCAGCCTCTTAATCTTAGGCTATTTCTGCATCTCTAGGCCTAAAAATTGGGATATTACATGTCCTTAACTTTTTCTTCCTCCTCTATGGTGGCACCATGTGGCATTGTGCTGGCACCTTTCACGCCATCCAATGCTATCCAGATAAGTTCAGGACTTTATCTGATCACCTCCTCGGTTATCGTGCCGACCGAGTAACTTTACTTTATTGAAACAACATTAAAATAGTATTTTAATGCCACTTTTTTCCACATATCACTGGGCCTACGTTTTTGGGCTCTGGGAATGTTATCTTGGATCCTGATCAAGCTCAAGTACTCTGATGGCTCGATTCCCAAGAAATATCCCTTGGCAAATTACCAAAATACCCATGGGTGCTCTTTCTTGCACTATTTTAACCCTAAGGGTAAAATTGTCATTTTACACCCTTCTGTACTCTGTCAGGGCATATACTGACTCTGAGTAACTTTATCTATATATGCCTTGGCTCCTGGGCCTGTCTAGAATGACCAAAATGCCCTTCATACATCTACTACCCCTTTTGTACAAAACAGGGGCATTTTCGTAATTTCACACTTTTCCGGGGTTCTACTAGACACTGGCCCACCTATTAGTCCAAGTGTCTTATTAGGCCTTTGATGGCGCCATTATTGGGCCTTTCAGGGTCCATTACCTTCATGACACGTATTACGAGAAATCTCCCCCTGTCTATGTTCACCGAATATTCTAGCTATTATACACCGTTTATACCCATCTCCGGACACCGGGTCCTTTTACCAGATACACTGGCCTACTGCGTTTAGTCATTCCTATGGGTCATAACAGTCATCTGACTGAGGTCATCCGAACTCATTCAGTCCCTTTTTAAATACCGATAAATCTCCCTATCGGATACCCGGATGCCACACACTCCCGTCTGGATTTTCTAATTTGTGAATAACTTTTTCTACAGGCCTCCTATCGGTATTCTGTCAGTTTCCTGACATCCGCCCCATAAGAACGCATCATCCTGTAATTTCTCACTTATATATGAAATCTAGGATATCCGGTAGGAATTTTTATAACTTTTGGACTATCAGATCAATTTTGATTATCTGGAGTCCGTAGAAAATTCCTGTATTAAGCAAGATTACCGAGCATCACTTGCTCTATCTACTGGTAAAATCTGGGACTAAAATGCTTTCGGGCAGTCCAAACCACTTCCGGCCTGACTTTCTTTAATTATAATTTAGCCCCAAAGAACTTTTCTTCTTTTCATTTAAGTCCCTTTTTATTTGGCTAAAATTACACTTAAGGACCCCACCTTTTTGTCTACTTTTCCTTTTTAACCTTATACTTTTCATATTTGCACTTAAGTCCCTTCATTTTCTTTCTTTTGCAATTTAATCCCTTTCTTTGCATAAATGGCCATCATATCCCTAGGAACTTTCACAATTTACATCTAAGTCCCTAGACTTTCACTTATTTGCAGTTTAGTCCCTAAAAACTTCTGTATGTTTCTAGGACTTCTGCTTAAAGGGATATATCTATTTCAGGCTATTTTCTAAGTCTTAGGCCTGAAAATTGGGATGTTACATGCGACACATGGACAGTAACGGGGAAGTGAAACAAAACAGAAATAAAACAAGAATAAACAGAAATATACTGAAGACAAAAAGAACGAAACTAAAAATGGAATCTAATCTACTGAATCATCCCTTTCCTAAGCTCAACCTATCATAGAAAATATCATTCGGAAAACTTGTAAACGGTGAGAGATAGGAAAGAGACAACCTGGCCTTAAGGTGGCGGGGGGAACTCAATAACCTTGGAGAGACAGCTGTTTGAATGGACGATCTCCCCCATTGCTTTCTCTCTCCACTTTAAAGTGCCACAGTAGTGCATTTCGTGATGAGATTCGTCCAGGCTTGTCTTGAATCTTCCCTCTTTAAACTTGAACTTTCCCAACTGTGGTTGGCATGTAACAGCAGCAGGGTTCGGAGGTTTGCCCTTCGCATCTTTCGTACATTCCTTGCGGATACTCTTATCTAGCTTGTGTGGTTCCCCATTTTGTCCTCTACTTCTGCAAGCATTGCACCAAGCTGAGGTCGGTCTACAATTGCAACAAGAGTGGGGTCATGCTTCTTGTAACATCCCTAATTTCTGTACTACGTTGTATGTACAGGTTAAATGAAATATATGATATTTTTAGGAAAAGATGTGGCCATATTTATGTAAAGAAAAGGATTAATTGGAAGAGGAAGAAAGTCTAAGAGCCAAAGTGCAAAATTACGAAAATGCCACTGTGATGCCCTAAGAAACCAGAAGTAAATGGAGGGCATTTTAGTCATTTCACACAATGGATGGATATCAGAGAAAATTTGATAGTAAATTATTATAATTAATATGAGAATTTATGGAGTTGACAGAAGTCAAAAAGGAGTCCTGTAGAATTAATTATGGAATTTACGGTGAAAAAGGACACCGATAAAGGGTTAAAGGAAACGCATGTAATTTTTAACAGGACTTTTGGGGCTCAGAAAATTATGAAACTTTGTAGAGAATTCATTTTATATTAGAATGAATTTCTAAAAATGTTAGAACAATTAAAAGAGGTGTTTAGCATTTATGCTAAGATCAGGGTGATTTATGGATATCGGTATAAGGAAAATACATTGGAATTTGGGCCAATTAGATATTGGACCTAAAAGAGACCCAACATGTCATCCTAGGCCAGCCCAATAAGGCCCAAAAGTTTTCTTGGAGCCCAAGTCCAAAAATAAATAATTTATGGATTTTTGGAAATAAAGAAAAAAGAGAATAAAGTAAGAATTATGTTTTGCACATGGTGGGACCCACATGGACTAAAAATGACGCCAAGAAGAGAGCTTAGGTGTCCCAAGTGATGTCATGCTAGTGAGGTCATGGTGGTGAGGTCATGAGCCAAAGTGAAAAGACATTCCAAGATCAAACATTTAACCATTAGATCAAATAGTTTCCAAAGTGATCTTGGCCTTCAAATGGCACATGACTTTTGCTATAAATACCCCCCTTTCCATTCATTCTTCACACCCAAGAGCTCCTTTAGAGAGAGAAGTGAGTTCTAGAGAAAGAAAGTGGAAGAAAGCAAGGAAGAAGCAAGGGTCTTGAAAGAGCAAGTAAGGTAAGTTGATGCTCTTCACTTTACCATTTTCGGTTTGCACTGTTCATGCACTGTTCATGATAGAAGAAAATGGAATTTCAATGATTTAATGCTTCCATTGAGTTTATATGATGATTTTGTGTAGGATTGGAAAGGTTTTAAACCTTGGAAACCATTGGAATTAAAGGTTATAATGTTGAAAATTCCTCACGGGGTACTGTTCACTCGCATGAACAGTGATTTGAATTTCATAATTTTGATGCTTCCACTGGTCTTAAAATGAGATTTTGTGTGGGGGTAAAGTGGAGGAACAAGTATGGGAAGCATTGGAACTAAAATGAGAATTTTTGGAAAAAGGGAGCTTATTGAAACTAGACTTGGATTTTGTTTGGAATGGAGTTATAATTTGGTAATTATCTTATAATACCTAGGTTTTGATATTTGTGGCAAGGAAAGACCATTACAAGAAGGAAAGGAACAAGGATCTACAAGAGGTAGCAAGAATATCTAACTATAAACTTATGTGCTTTGATTGTTTTGCTTACTTGTTATGCATGAAGGTTTGGTTGAGCATGGAATGTTGTGTGATGATGATGATGATGTGATATGAGTATGTGATACTCCTTGCAATATATGTCATGACAATATGCATATTAGAGTTGCTTATGTATAAGCATAAATTAGCTCCCATTGCATGATAACATGTTAGGCATTCAATCAAACATGCATAACCTTATAGTTTATATTACTTACTATTGGGATTTCCATGAAATCTCATTCCTTCCATATAATTAAACATGCTCTAGGTGCTGGATCTTCTCAAGGCAAGAGGGTAAATGTTGATAGATGATTGTACATAATTTAAAGAGTGTGCACTTTAATTACAAGATGATGTTTTGGTTTGTATGATGCATGCTACTCATAAATCCAATCTGAGGTAGTGTACTTCCATCGGTATTTTGATTGACTCATAAATCCAATCTGAGGTAGTTTTCATATGAAATTTGGTATGAACATAGCTAAGATATATATCTGTAAATGGACACCAAGAACGCCTCATTTGGTTAAGAACTCGAATTGTTATGATTTTTCAAAGTTAGGAGTTGAAATCTGGAATAAGGTAAAACGACTACTCAGAGGCAGTGAGGTTCATGCGCTAATTTCATATAGTAAACGAATGAGTTTTTCCTAGAAATTTTCTGAGATTAAAGTATACATATGGAGATTTAAATCCATATGTAATTCAACTAAATTGGATAAGTATACAAGGAGAAATGAATTTTTGAAAATGGGGTAAAGAAACTGGAACTTCCAGATTTACCAAATGAACAGTAAAGTTCAACGAATAAACTGATTTGATCTGGACAAGAAGATCTCATTTTCATATTTTTCTCTCAAAGTTAAATGAAATAGATTTCATTTGAAATTGGAATCACCTTAAAACGATTTTTCTAGATTTAGTTATGAATTTCCAAAGTTCAGGTTGTAATATGGAATTACCCAGTGAATAGTGGCAGTGAACAGTAACCGTAAGCCCAACTCTTGGAAATTCATATTTTTGAGGTTAAGAGGTATTCCAATATAGTTCTAATTGAGTATAAGTAAGGTTAAGGATTAATTTTAAAATTAAGGTCAAGGTTTTAAGGTTAATACAAAAAGAAATTTGTTGGAAAATACCGTTGTGCTGGTAGACTATACAAAGTACTGTGTACGTAGGTGCTGTCTAAGGAGGCTGGAAGTGAGTGGACCTAGCCGGTTCATCCAGTCTTTCCTGGGTACTTGCGTAGAATGGTAGTTCTCATGGGGAATTACCGAATCAGTACAGTTATTTTCTACCAAGATTTTCGGCAAGAGAGATATAATCCACTTCAAGAGAGCTATACTAAGAGTACTTTGAGAGATATAAAGGAGGATGTTTCACTTCTCCATACCTGCATCATTATTAGGGATCAAATCTTTCAAGAATTTTAAGGTATGGGAAGTAATCTTGGAATGGGAACGAGGAGAAGTAGGGTTAGAACATATTGGGCCTTTAACCAAAACAATGGAAAGGTGATATGAAGGAATTCTCAGTTCATTGGATGCGCCTGGTATATGGGGTCGCGACCGTTCAACTTATTATCGACACTGATAATTACAGGGTATACTTCTGAAGCTATTAGTCGCAACCTTATTTTCATCTTGTCGTGACTTGTGCTCTCTGGAGTTTTGTGTCGCGACACGTAAACCATTTGGTCACGACTCCTCTTCACAGATAGGCTGCCCCTCAGCAGGTTGAGGTTTAGTCGCGACACCTTTATCTTCGCATTGCGACTGGTCATCTCTGGAGTTTTGGGTCGCGACCTTAAGGTCATTAGATCGTGACTATTTGTCATAGAAACTCGACCCTTCTTTGATTGTTGGCCTTTCAGCTTCCAGCATACCTTGGGATCCTGCAAAATCACTCAAAAAACCTTTTGCAAGTGCATTATCTCTATCATCGTCATGCAAACTTAATTCATGTTCATCCCTAACTTCTTCAATAGCATAATCAATGGCATTTAAAGCAGCAAACGCAGAGTTATCATAGGGATATCTCATCGCTTCATTCATGTTAAAGCTTACCACATGTTCCCCAACTTCCATTTTAATAGAGCTATGCTTCATACTAATGATGGTTTTGAAAGTTTGGAGGAAGGGTCGACCAAGGATCAAAGTGCTATCATTTACTAGCTCATTAGACATATCCAGAACATAGAAGTCAGCTGGGAACACTAAGTCTTTGACCTGCACTAGAATATCCTCAAGAATTCCCTTGGGATACCTAATTGACCTATCAGCTAGTTGGAGTACTACATTTGTGTCTCTCAGATTGTTGACACCTAAAGCCTGATAAACTGACCAAGGCATTACATTAATAGCCGCCCCTAGATCTAGCAACGCTCCCTTAATAGGAATATTTCCTATAGTGCATGGGATTGTATAGGAGCCTGAGTCTTGGCACTTAACCGGTAGTTCAGTTTTAAAAAGGGATGACACATTAGCACTCACCTGAATTCTCTCAAGAGGCCTAAATTTCTTTTTATCAGCACACAATTCTTTTAAAAATTTTGCATACTTAGGGTTTCTCTTGAGGAATTCAATCATAGGGATGTTTATTTCCAGTTTATTGAACAGATTGTAAGCATCTTTTGCAAAATCAGGATCAACCTTTTTCTTCCCATCAAAATAAGAGTTAGGAAAAGGGAGATCTTTTATACTTACCTCCTTACCTGTATGCAAAGAGGCTCCTTGCTTGCTCGTCTCCGGCTTCTCCTCAGGTTTCTTTCCTTTATATGCTGGAGTTGGTACAGTTACTTCTTCCTCTTGCAGCTCTTGTACTGCAGCTTGTGTTTGTGAGCTCTCCTCTTGGGTTGCCTTCTTACTTGCAAGCAACCGTTCCTTGGCACTTTCAGAATTACCATCTGCATCTGTCGCAGTGATGAATCATGAAATTCAGCATCTTCCTTATCCTCCTGTGGTGTATCAGCTTCCTTAAAGTGCACCTGTTTTCCACTTCTTAGAGATATGGCATTCACCCCTCTTGGATTAATAACAGTGTTCGAAGGTATGCTGCCATTGTTCTTTTCTTGGATGTCACTCACTGTATTAGAAACTTGAGTTAAGTGGCTTGTGATATCTGCATTCTTACAACTTAACTCCTCAAGTTTTCTATGAATATCTGCATTATCCTTCTGCATGCTCTGGAGAATTGAAGCTATGGAGGTGAACTGACCATCATTCTCTTTGAGCTTGTGATCAATATTGGTCATTCTACCATCCATGTTATTCATTTGTGCTGCCATACTCTTTAACAATGAGAGGTCTCTTCTGGTCTTGAAAGCACTAAAGCATTAGGTTGTGTGGGGACTATAGACCTTGCATTACCTTGGTAGTTGCTTGAGGAAGCACCACCTCCTTGAAATTGATTATATCTATTTTCTCCACTCCCCCACCTAAAATTTGGGTGGTCTCTCCAGCCAGGATTATATGTGTTAGAGTATAGATCTCTCTTCTGGAAGTTATTCTCTCTCCCTTGATACATAGCCGTAACTTCCTCATACTGTCTATCACATGTACTTGTAGCATGCATCATTGAACCACATGATTCACATCCTGTAACTAGGGCTTACGAGGTATCCATTGCATGAACTTGTTTTGTGGAGTGTAACTCCCTTTCAATCAAACTCATCCTCTTGTCCATTCGATTTCCCAAGGCTGCTATCTCAGCTAAGATCGCATTAGAGTTACCTGAAGATGAGGGTGGTAATCTTCTTGGATCTCCAGTTTGATGGTCCTCATTAGCCATTTTCTGGAACAAATCCCAACTTGCTTGTGGGGTCTTATCTCTTAATAAACCGTTCGCAGCAACATTTAAGGATACTTTATTGTGGGGTAGTAGACCATCAAAGAAGATGTCTACTAAATCAGCCTTAGTGATATTGTGGTGGGGACATTGAGCCAGAAGGTTAATGAATCTTGTCCAATACTCATACAAAGACTCCCCATCCTGTTGCATAACATTAGTGATCTCTTTCTTCATCCGAGTAGTCTTGGAGGCTGGGAAAAACTGCTCAAGATAAGTGGACTTCAACTGATCCCATGTAAGAGTGGAGAAGTGAGTTGGCAAATTGTACAGCCACTACTTAGCCTTCCCTTACAAAGTAAAATGGAAACACCTCCTCAAGACGTCATCCAAAGTGTCCATTGGAGGTTTCATTGAAGAGCAGATCATGTACATGGTTTGTAAGTGCCTGTGAGGATATTCTCCTGCAAAATGATGAAATTTAGGTAAGGCTGCAATCAAAGCTCCTTTAATTTCAAAATTTGCCTTTTCAGTATAGAAACCATTAGGATCATAATTCACATGCGAATGATTAATTTCCCTAACACTTCTATTATCTTCAACGTTCATAGGTATTTCATTTTCTCCATTCCCATTATGCCCATTATGATCAGCCATATTTAATTCAGTTTCAGATTCTAGAATACTAGAGGAGGAACTAGATTTTGCCTCTTCTTCTCTAAAGTCCCTAAATTCTCTCCTTAGTTTCCTAAGTCTCCTTTCAATTTCAGGTTCAAAAGGCACTAATGGTTCAGTTCTTTTACGCATGCAATGCAGAAACAATAAAAAATAATCAATGCAAACAATCAGATTCAGATTCAGAAGTTGCACAGGAGAAAATTTTCAATTGGTCGCGACAAAAGTGTCTTGACATCGCAACTTAAAGTCACAAAGATCGATTCTGCAGAAAAGTAAAAAAAAGAATGCAATATAAAATGCAAGTTGAAAACTACTAAAAACTAAAATGCAATGAAAGACAATGAAAAATGACTCAGGTAGACAGTAGAATTGACAAACAATTACTAGGGAACCAATTACTTGGCTCCTCAGTAACGGCGCCATTGACGAGTGCTTCGGATTATAGCAGTCCGAGCCATCAAAATTTAGTGAATTGCACCCTAGTAATGTAGTATAAGGCGCAACCCTATCGTTCTTCTCAAGGAGCCTTTCTAAAGGAAACCTAGCAAATTGGATGTCAAGTTTAAACGTAGACCTGAGTAGAGTAAATGGTTTTGTTATTTTGTGGGTGCAGTAAAATATATGTTTTTGTGTTTTTGTTTAAGATGGAAGATGATTGGTTTGTGAAAGTAATACATGATGATAGGCTCTTGATGATGAAAAATATCTATCCTTGCTCTCAATGTATATGGAGTTTTGAAATCACTAAGTCTTAAATAGAACCTCAATCAATCGATTGAGTCCAGAACCCTAATATTCTTTAAACTCCTTTGATCAAAGCTAGTTTAAAGACTATTATTGAACTGCTAAGGATCACTTAGTGTGTAATTTAAAACAGATGGAAGAATGCCCTCGAATGAGCGTCGATCGACTAACCCTAGAATTCAAGCAATCAAATCAATTAGCAACGATCGTTGACAACTGTTCAACTAACTTAAACTCAAAATTGAAATATTGAATTTAAACCAGCATTCAAATCATCCAAAGTAAATTACAATCGTCTAATTTGAGAATAATCAATCGATATCCAAACTTGTTCATATGATGAAAAACCCTAGATCTAGAAGCAATCAAAATATGACAAGACACAAATTAGAATAGAAGAAACTCCCCGTTCAGTCCGTGAGCTCAAGATACTGGATCCACCATCAAGAGACTAAAAGTCTAGCCTCTTATGACTTTTGTTGTACTGCAATCGCTGTTCAGATATGACACCATGAAGAAATGATGAAGAGATGAATGGTGAAAGGGGTAGAGATGTGTAGAAGGTGTGTATAGATTGCTTGAGTACTGTTTTTTAGCCTAATCAGGTCCAAAAACCAGCCTCCTTCTTGACGGCAGCCTCCCTCTCTTCTTATAGCAACATGACCTAATCCAAAACGCGCAGCTTCAGCGATTTCGTACTATTAGTCGCGACCAGATACACTTTTTGGTTGCGACCTATATACGGTGAGAATCTTCCAGAAGAATTATGGGTCGCGACCTTAGGATTCTATGGTCTCGACTAAGTAGCACAGAGGCGTGGTTTCACTTTCATTGTCTTTTGACTTCTTTCCTGGTCCTTGTTCTCTTCCAAAGTACCTGCAATTCAACATAAAAGCTCATTGTAAAAGTCCAAATCAGTAGATAAACGAATATCTGCAGTTTGGAAGAGTTATTTTACCATTCTACCCTTTAATTAGCATATTGCCACGCACAATCATGTAATACACAAAAGTACAATTTAAGGCATGAAATAAATGGTAAAGTTATAATAAAACTCTCAAAATTATCATAGAAACCATATACAAAATATGTCTTATCAGGTATACATCCTTTGGATGCTCAACCATCTTACTTCCTCAGAGGTAGTCATTTGCAAGGTTAGACTTAAAGTCTCTCCACCATTTATCAAATTGATTCAAGATAGGATGCCTCATCTTTGCTATGACGGGAATATCAAAATGTTGATGCAGTTAAGTAAAAAACCAAATAAAATGAAGCTGTAATAAAGGACAAAAATATTAATAACTAAAATAAATAGATGAAACATAGAATTATAAATGTACCAAAATGTCCTCTCAAACTATATCGTTGTCTTTCGAGTTTACCTCCCTCCAATTGTCATATGCGATGCTAATCTTATAGCGTATTATATGACCAATATAACTGTTAAGCAATACCCCATTTTTACCTATTTCCTTCATATCGTAATCAAACTCCACCGGTAACTTTGTAGATTATGTCCCTTCATCTGTCTTAGCCACCCATTTCATACGAGTCAGGCCTCTAACTCTTACCTTGTCTTGCTAAATAGAACCTTACCGACTAGAACCACCTAACTAGAACCTTCCATGTCTTGTTCATAAAATAATAAATAATCAAATAAATATTTATTACACATAATAAACTAATTTCTTACTAGTTCGTACTCACCTAAATTCCTTCACAATGATCATCCCTAATAGCATACTCGTCATCTACCAAATCAAACTTTGGTGTTTTAGGTTGAGTAGTTGTGAAAGGCAGGGTTTCATCAAAGTTGAACCCTAAGTCATTGTCATCTCTACCAATCGCTTGCCTTTTACCTTGAAGCACAATGGAAAGATCTTTATTTACTGGATAGGTGACATAAAACACTTGTATTACTTCACTTGCTAAGATGAATATCTCATCTAGTTATCCAACTCTCTAAAGATCGATTAAAATAAATTCAAATTTTTTGTCTACTTGCACAACATTACTATTAACCCACTTACATTGAAAGATTAGAACTTTAAACTTGGAGTAACTAAACTCCCAAATCTATTCAATCACTCCATAATATGGCATGCATGCCAATTTTGGAATTTTATCTTTTCAACTAGCATAACTTCAGCTACAACCATCACCTCACAGTTCTGCATAATACTTTTATCATCTAGGGCTTTTGTGTAATAAGAATAACTATTTATGTTATATCATTCCCAATACACAACCTCAAAATGATTGCCTGCAACTAGCCTTTATATTTCTCAGAAGGATTATCATCCTTTAACACTTCTTGCTTGAACCATTCTGTAAATAACCTGTTGTGCTCATTAGCTAGTTACCTTTCGCTCTTTCTTGGGTTCATATTCCTGAGCATATAATTGTGAACATCCAATTAAGGCAAAACTTCATCTTTACTGTTCAAAATATAAAGATGTGCTTACATCACCACTTCATGAGACATAGACTTTGCTTTGGTACCCGAGTTCCCTTGCTTTTTCTCTCCTGATCATCCCGAGATTGAGGAAGTCCAACTGCCTTTACCCCAACAAGATATGAGTTACAAAACTCAACTGCCTCCTTAGTTACATATGTCTCAATAATTGATGCCTTGGGTCAATAAAGATGTTTAGAATACCCTTTAAGGATTTTCATATATCTCTCAAATGGGTACATCCACCTTAAACACACAAGGCCACAAAGTCTAATCTCACGTACTATGTGAGCTATCAAATGGACCATAATGTCAAAAAATGTTAGAGCAAAGTGCATCTCCAACTAGGAGAAGATAGCATAACATTTGTTTTTCAATTCATCCAACTCAGCAGGATCAATTACTTTGCTGCAAATAACATTGAAGAACATACAAAGTCTAGTAATAGTGCTCCTCACATCATCTTTTATAATGCCTTAAATAACCACTAGTAGTAATTGTTACATCAATATGTGGCAATCGTGAGGCTTCATATCCATTATCTTCAAATCTTGCATTGAAACAAACTTCCTAAAATTTGATTAATACACTTGTGAAACCTTAATACCATGCAAACACTCACATGGGCTTATTTTTTCTTATTTGGATAATATGTGTATCGCTAGATATAAATAAACTCTCTTATTACCCTCTCTTTGTTATGGATGTAGAGGTTCACTTATTCCTATTTCAACTAAGTCTCGTCCAGCATTGACATCATTCTTACTCTTTTCACCTATATGTAGAAGCGTGCCAACAAGGCTCACACATATGTTTTTCTGTACATGCATGACATCTAGAATGTGTCTCACTTCAAGATTCCGCCAATATGGAAGATTAAAGAAGATTGATCTCTTCTTCCATATATTCCTTTCAACTGTTTTCTCCTTATTATTTTTACCCAGTTAACATGAACCCCCTGCAAACGTTGATACACTTCTTTTCCAATTAAAGGTACTGGAGCCATTTGATATTCCTGTAAGCCATTAAATGCCTTCTTCAACCTACGGTAATGGTGGTGTCGACTAAGAAACCTTCTATGAGAAAGGTAGACTATCTTCCTTCCATATTTGAGTTGCATATATTTAGTGCCTTCTTCACTTATGGGACATGCTTTATGCCCTTTAACACTATAACCTGACAAATTTCCACACGTCGGGAAGTCATTTATCGTGGTGAAGATCATGGCACGTAGTTTGAATGTCTTTTGATTATATGCATCAAACACATCTATTGGAAAGTATGTTTTGATGATGACAAATAGCAAAAAGTTTGTAGTAATGCTAAGATTGTTTTAAAGATAATAAAATATTTTCGTTTGATGTTGTCAAGATGGTCTATACCATAGTCTAATTAATAGTATGCTTTGGCAAATGATGATTTTGGAAAAACAATTTGATGGATTTCTTTATGTGCTCAAATATTGTCAAAAAGAGATTTAAAAAATGTTTCTGTGCTTAAATCTTGTTAAAAGAAGTTAGTCAAGTTAATCGATTGGTTAATTGATTAATGATAATTAATTGATTGTTTGTTCGATTAATGTAAAAGCAGCGTTCTGTGCTAAAAAGAAAAATTAATTAATTGACTAGTTAATCGATTAATGAGTGACCATTAATCGATTAAGTATTTGATTAATATTGAGAACTTACCTTCTGGAAGAAAGTTGATAAGCTAATTAATCGAATAGTTAATTGATTAATCTATTAAAAATATATTTTCTCTTGAACAAAGATATTGTTATTAATCGATTGGTTAATCGATTAATTTATATTAATCTGTTAACTGTTCAATTAATTAGTAAAGTTTATATTTTATAAAATTTAAATATAAACAAATTAATCCATTGGTTAATCGATTAATTTAAATTAATGCATTAACTATTCGATTAATGTGTTGATTTCGAATCAGTAGTAAACGCAAACTTACTCTGTAGAAGAACTAAGAATGAAGAGAAATCCAAGAAGGCATTAGAAGAAGAATGGATTAATTAAGTTCAAGAATCAAGAAATTAATCAAACTCTTGATCAACTAAACAAATGAGTGAAGGAATAGAAAAAGGAGAAGATGATGATCGATAAATGAACTAAAAAATGGTTGTTTTGATGAATTAATCGATTAATTATAATTATTCGATCAATCTCTTCAGTTTTCACTTCTCTGTTCTGCTCTGCACCGACATAGTTGAGTATTTTGACCATATCTCAAGATATACTTATCTAATTAAGGTGAAACTTGATTTCATATGAAACTAGACTCAGAATGCAGTTCAATGACACCAATTTCATCACCAAAGAGTCTCATATGAGGGAGATATTCCATTTTCAATATGTAACATAGGATTAACATTTTGTCCATGACCTCTACTCACTAAATTGATCATATCTTTCTATCTACAATGAATTTTGGAGTCAAACTTGATTCATTGGAAAGTATTCACAAAGAAATTTATGGGGATAGGTCATTTGCTATATTTAGAGTTAAATAAAGGAAGTTATGAAAATTGAAAGAAGACTATTGCTCCTCAACTTAGAGATAATTAGAAGATTGAAGAAAGTCAAGTGCTGAACAATTATTACAAGAACTTCTCCTAATTGTGTCAAAGTTCATTTAAGGTATCCAAAGACATTATTAGAATGAGATTAGACAAATATTAAAGCCAATGGACTCTCAACAGTAAAAAGGCACTTTGTGTCATAAGCTTCAACTACTAGTCTTAATGGTCATATTCTCAACGGAAGAAGAAAAGCTCAAGGAAGAAAGAGATTATGCTCAACGGTCAAAAGCTCAAACTTCATCTATAAATAAGAGAGCATTCAAGAAGAAGATAGTGATGAGCTATGAATGGATCATCATAATGCCAAAATATTGTTAGACTGAGAAAGCCTCTAACTCTCTGTTTTTCATTATTTACCATCATCATATCTTGAGAAAGAGAAAATATCATTTACTACAATGTATCATTTACTCTATTTGAGAGAGTTTTATATTTCATTATCCTTATCCAAGTCTGAGAGCAAACCTTGGAATCGGGATTCAATGTGGGATTTGCTCTTGTCTCTGTAAAGGGGAACGTGAAGGGAATTGGAAGACACGCAGCCGAAATTAACTTTAAAAATTTTTTCTATTCCCAGCCAGGATCTACCGAATGTGTTTAAGTCAAGGAGAAAGAAGTGTTACCTTCGGTTTCGAGCTTTGGTCGCGACCTCAGTGTCCACTAGTCGCGACTCCTCGCCTCTGGAACTTTCAGTCGCGACCTCCTCATCTTCTAGTTGCGACCTGTCGCCTCTGGAGTTTTTAGTCGCGACCTACTCTGCTTCTCGTCGCGACCTTCCTCTTCTTTTCGGATTTCTGACGTTCAGATGCCCGTATGGTCGCGACCTAAGTATGTTTTGGTCGCGACCTTTCTTCGTGTCTGGCCGTATCGTAGAAGTCGACAGCTCAGATCGGCTTCCTCTACCGGTATCCACACGAACAGCGTTCCAATCGCGAACGACGTGCTAGCGCCTCTTGTCCCTCTAGGGCTTTCTAGAGATTTCGTCCTCAACGTCTCTATTTCGGCAGTTTCTTGTCTGCAAACCTTTTGCACTCTCCCTGCCCCCTTTTCTCACGTCTGAATATGTGTGTAGAGATGTATATTGTGTGTAGAACCCTAGCTCCTAATGTCAAATATATAGGAAGCTATCGGGCTTCTAATAGGGCCGGGCTTCAGAATTAATCTTATATTAATTCTGAATTAATACAATATCATATATTGCATAATTTAATAAGAAACTGATTAAATAAATATGGTTTATATTAAATCCGTCCCACAGATTTAATTCACCTATTTATTTAATTTAAAATAAAGATAAGACAGAATTATATTTGATTTATTCTCATAAATCAAATTTGAGATATCTTATCAATTTGAATTTCAAATTCAAATAGATCATATCCATTTAAATTCAAATTCAAAAATGATAGAGATTTAATTTATCCTTATAAATTAAATCTTACAAATATCTCTTATAATATATATAATATATATATAAACTAATTTATATATATAAAATATATATCCACCCTAGATTATTCATTGAATCTAGACATCTCTTAGATTCAATGAATCTGGACATCATAGCTCGCATTGGGCTATTTTGTGTGCGACCCTGTAGGCCCATATGAAGTTGGCAGTGGGCCAGTTACTATACTGACCCACAAGTCGTAAGCGGTCTCTAGCAAGGCATTACGACTACCCAAAACATATGAGGATCGTTAAACGATGTAACCTTTCATACAACCATATCACGTCCCTTTTGTCACATGATATTTCGGTCAAGGATGAGGCATGGAGAACGTCATCCTCCTATTCCTGACCATTACTTTCTCGATCCCTGAGTAGTCTGAATATAGAAATGGAACTACCCTTCCATTCCAGTATGGCCATACATTTCTCAGACTCACTCATCGAGGGGCCCAGTAATATCTCTCTACGAATGTGAGGGACAAATTCCATCTTGACCATTCACATTCCTCCGCATGAAAAACCACTAAGCCCGAGCATAGCCTTTATGATCACTCGGTCAAAAGTGACTTTTGACTAGGTCAAAGCTGAGCGTTTGTCATGTAGGAATCCATGATGATCTCAGGTCAAAGGGCATAGTGACATGGCTTGTATATGAGAGGAGCTTATGACTTGACCCATGCAGCTCTCTCATAGCGGGTCGGTCCAACACCCTGTACTCTTACATGTGCTTATGACTTTGATTTATATCTCTATATATCTTCAAAGTCATACTGGTCTTATTTCATCTCTGTTCCCGCATAGATGACTGACCAGGGACATTTAGGATAAGATCACGAGTTATCCAAGGATTGTCATCATAGTAAACATGCAAATAATATGATAACTTTATTAAAAAATTCATAAATCAACAATGTTCATAAGATAATGATTGGCCCCTAGGGCACAATCTCCAACAGAACGTTGCCACCAGAGAGTTGTGTAACCTCAGGATTGAGGTGGTTCTCAATTAGCCATAAAAATTGAATTTGTAAAGGCTACCAAGAGCCTATTGTAATCTTGGTTATAGTGGATTAAAAATCTCAGTAGGAAGCTAATGACTGGACATAGGTCGAGGAAGGACTGAACCAGGATAAATCTCGTGTGCAATTTCTTTCTTTTTCAACTCTTTGATTTCCAGTAACTTATTTCTAATTTCTAGTCAGAGTTTTCAAGTTAATTAATTTCACTGATCAAATTTCAAAAGAGTTGCGACAAATTTTTAAAATCCATCAAACACCCAATTCACCTCCTCTTGGGTGATACGGCCTAACTGCCTAGAACTAACATCAGTACCTTCCTCCCACAATTTCTTCAAATCCTCAATCAATGTGCCAAGTACACATCGATATCGTTTCTTGGTTATTTTGGCCTCGAGATCATCAAAGACAACATGATATACTTTCGCTTCACACATAATGAAAGAGGCAAGTTGTAAATACTGGCCAAGCACTATGTGTGCTATTGAGATTACCATGTAGATTGATTCCATCTATACATAGCCCAAGCCAACGATTTATAGGCTTACAACCAAATTCAGGAAAATTTTGATATATTGTCTTCTATTAAGGAGAATCAGATAGGTGACGACTTGTCTATCACTTATTTTCCTATTGAAATGACATCTCAAGTTCTTTGCATCTGTGGCGTTAGCAAACAAACACTTAAATCGTGGTATTATTGGAAAATACCACAACACCTTTAAAGGAGAGTATTTGGACATCTTATCACAATTACCACCATCTTTCTTCACTTTGTATCTTGAAACGCCACATTTAGAGAACTTATTAAGCCATTCATACTCATTTCTGTACAGTATGCCGCCGTTATGAAACGCATGTATCTTCTTATAGGACAAACCCATCGGATACAACATTTTTCTCTCCTCAAACATTCCTTTTGGAAGTGTATTGCCTACAGGAAGCACATCACTCAACAACTTGAGCAATTCCATGAAACTATAATCGGTCTAACTATTTCTCAATTTTAAATTCGTCAATCGCAACATAAATTTTAACCTTTTGTACTCATCTTTACTCCTCTGGTACAACGGCGTCTTAGCATTACTTAGCAAACTTTCACATATCAAAGAGAACTGTAGAAATGACTCGACTCTAATATCAGAAAACATATCCATAATTCTATCCCTGGCTCCAATATCACAAAAATTAGTGGTGTATTCAGATTAAGACTAGTTATAAACAATAGATGTCTTAGTTAGTTGGGTAACAAATTCCATTTCTGCAGGAAAAGTTTGGAATCAAAGTTTATCTCCGAGGAAAAAATACAGTTTAGACTTTGCAGATAGAGTGAAAGGAATTAATATATTTTAAATTATATGTAGAAATAAAAATAATAATTTTCACAAGTGGTCGTTGACTAATTCTTATATATTACTAACAAGTTTTTTAATCAATTTTGCATTGGTTATATTGCTTCTTGACTAATTTTTACTTGTTCCAGTATTTGGAATTCTCGGAATGGTCTAATCTAATTTCATTACACTGAATAGAGAAAATAATTTGATTATTTCTTGTCTTCTTTAAATTCTTTGTACAATATATATATATATATATATATGCTTTTAGTTGTTTACTTGCTTAATTTGTTAGTTACGGGTCAATAAAATAACTTTATAAATATTCACCTAATTGAATTAATTATTTGGACAAACAAAGACATATAATTGGTCAAAGTCTTACAAGTTTGTTTATAGTGACTCCACTAGTTTAATTATGATTGTTATAATTGTTGTTTTGAATTTTCAACACTAGAATTTTAATCATTGATATGATCATGCAAAACGATATTTTCTATATCTAAATAATAAAACATGTTCAATGTTTTATTCTTCTATTTCTTTAAAGAAAAAAGATTCGTTCAAATCTTTTTTATATTCAGATGTGTTGAGAGTTCAAGTGAAGTGATATATCATATTATGTAGTAATATTAGCATTAACTATCAATTGTACAATTTAATTTGAATATCTACTTATCAATTAAATGTGACAACATTATATATAAATATATAGTTCTTTATATATATATATATATATATATATATATAGTTCTTCGTTCGTATACAGCTTTCAAACTTGAAATCTAAGTTTATGTAATTCAATATATATAATGTGCAAACAAATTTAATAATCTTCTGATAAAATTTTAAATTTCGTAATTTTAATTATGTATATCTAAATTATATATCTTTGGATTTTAGCAGTAAAGTTTGTGAAATATATAGAAAAGAAATGTGCATGTTAGAAGGAATTAAGTCTCGATCAGTAAACTTATAACACTTGGAAAACTTTCATAATCATGGGCAGATTAAGGTCAAATAATTAATTTAAAACCTGTCAACGATTCAAGCATTCAACAATATACAGCTTGATTGAGATTTGTTTCAAAAATAAAACTTGCTCAATTAGCAAGAAAGATTGACATGTTCAAGCTTATAGATTTTTTTTTTGGCATGAACATGTCTCAAGCTTAAAGACTGATGCATTTAGATTAAGACTAATTATAATCAATATGAAGTCTTTGTTAGTTGGATCAACAAAATCCTTTAGAGGAAGAATTTGGAATCAAAATTTATCTCAAAAATATAAACAAAACAAAATTAAAGGAAAAGGCATAACAAAACTCAGAATAAACTCTTATGCGACTTCATTTCCCTCCTCAAGTGCCACTTCCTCCATGTGAATCTTAGGGCTCCAATAAGAGCTTCATCATCTCAAAACAAAATAAGAAGCCGATGTTGTCAAAATTCGAGATGGCAGCTGAACACTGATGAACCCACCATAGGACTTGATTAATCCTTAAAGAACCAACCACAGATCTAAATCTTGCCAGTCTTCCTCCACTAGCCAACACACACAAACCTAACAACCACGCATACCCATCAATGCATCACTCGCCGACCATAATTGAAGAGAGGACGAAAGCATTGATAGAGGAGTCGAGAGCGGTGGCTCTATTGAAAGGTCCCAAATCTAGAAAGGGAGCCTTAGATTCGACCATTGCAGTAGCACTACAAAAAATGAGTTTTGGCGGCCATTACTTTCTAGCGGTTGAGACGAACCTCTAGAAACTAACAGGATTTCTAGCTTTTATACCACTAAACGCTAGAAATTCCAATCGTTTTGACCATAATGGGTACAGGCCCGATAAATTTTTAGCAGTTCAACCCAACTACTAGAAAAAGACTTCTAGAGAATGCAGAAGGTCACCATATTTTCTAGTTGTTTAAAAAACCCACTACTAGAAAAAATACTTATCACGGCGCTACTTCACAATGGTTAAAAGAAAAAATACCATAAATAAAGCGGTGGCATATTCATAAATAAATCAACTTTTAACGGCGAGTTTTCATACAACCGCAGTTAAAAGTGACACCGAGAACTTATAACAGCAGTTTTTAGAAAAACTATAGTTATAAGTCAATCGATCTACTTTTCCACCTTTACCTCTTCATGCCTTATCTGTAGAAAGAAGTGTACGTCTCTTGCCTCTTTAGTTCCTAATGTCTCTAGCCATCATGAGGGAAGGCCAACAGATACCTCTTACGAATTGTCTTTTCTTCAATCTTAAATACCCTTCCATTGTACTTTTTGTTCCACTTCTTTTTCCTCAATCCGTTTCCTTGTATCGTCTGGCTTACTCTCTTTTTCATTTTTCTTTAAATGGCATCCTCTTCAGGCTCTTCTCATTCCCTTTCATAGAAAATATCTCGTGATGATTTTGAGGACAAGCATGTTAGATTCCATATTCAATAATGTTTTGATGATGTCAAAAGGATATGTGCTCAAATAATGTCAAAAGTGATTTAAAATAATCAAGTTGTTTGTGTGTTTAAATGTTGTTAGAAAATGAAGTTAATCAAGTTAATCGATTAGTCAATATTTTTTAATGAGTATCAATTAATCGATTGGTTGTTCGATTAATGTAAGTACAATGTTCTGTGCTATAAAGGAAACTCAATCAATCGATTAATGAGTGTCCATTAATCAATTAAGTGTTCGATTAATGTCATAAGATAGTTCTTTAGAATTGAACAGATAGGTCAATTAATCGATTGCCTGTTCGATTAATCTATTGAGAACAATTTTTCTTCTGAACAAAGATAACTCTATTAATCAATTAGTTAATCGATTAATTTATATTAATCCATTAACTGTTCGATTATTAGTGAAGAATCATTTTGTGAAATTCAAATCTGAATCCATTAATCGATTAGTTAATCGACTAATTTATATTAATGGATTAATTGTTCGATTAATTTGTGTTAAAACATTTCTATTTTAATTCTTCTAAAGACATTAATCAACTAGTTATTCAATTAACTTATATTAATCTATTAAGTTTATATATTTCAAATATCTTTCTCTGTTTGCATTAAAACTGATTGAATATCTCTTTGAGCTATATATGATTGTTCCAGGTATAAAATATACATATGTTTCTCCACATTCTTCATTATATATCTTTTGAGAAACTTATTGCATTGTATATGGTTGAAATTCTTCTCAATGTGATGCTATGTTCTCTATTTCTCTCATTAATTGAAATATTGATTGAATTAATGATAATTATTGATTAGTTGATCAATTAATACAATATGTTTTCTAAAAGCTATCTGAACTTGATTAAGGTCTTGATCTTTAATAATAAGTTGATTATTAATGGTTCACTCAATCAATGCTTTAACTACTAACAAATCTTTTGAGATTGAATGTGTTCAGAAAAGGCTAAGAAGTTGGAATGATGAAGGCTACTGCAACGTAAACTTGCTACTTTTGGGAAAGAATTAAATGCTCACCTGCCCGCCAATGACCAACAATGCCTTCACTCCAACAGTTACAAATATGAGTCTAACGGCTGCCAATCGAAGAAAATGCTATTTAAACACTCAGCATTAATGAAAAAAAGTGAACAACGAGAACAAGCAGATAAAACAAGAACTTCTGAATTTATTACGTTCTCTATTTCTTCATTCTGTAACTCGACATTTATTGAACTTTAACGTTTATCATCATACATACTCTCTAAGAGAGAGATTGCAAATATATATTGTCACATCCTTATTTTTATATATCTTAAGGACCATTCAGTAGCACTTAGAACCACTTTCAGGGTCATTGAAGTCTAAACTCTTAATCTGGAATTTTATTCATATCGGGTACTGTTCACTGTGGCAAATTCCAGATGAGTGACCTGACTTTGAAAATTCATAACTAATTCTAGAAAAATCGAAATGAAGTGGTTCAAATTGCCACATGAATATAACTTAAGTATATTTCAGGTAAAAATCATTGGTTGACCAATCCTTGACAAATTCAACATGGGTCAACGTTTCAATCTTATTGTTCATCCAATGACTTTCTCCTGAATCCAGCATTCTGGTCCCAAGTTTAACAATTTATATCTTTTCGTGTGTACATCCAAATGAGGCACTCTATATATAAAATTAAATCTTAGAATGTCTACTATTTACCATAAAAATATCATATATTTAATCAACCATTCTCTATTTTTAAAGATTTATCAAACATCCATAGGTCTCCACGGGTTACTGTTCACAAGGCCATTTTTCAGCAACCAACTTTACATGTTAGTGCATACATACATCACATATCAGTCAAACATGCCAGATAATAAATATTATTAAATAATCTAATGTTATACAACAGTGCATGTTTAACATTCTCATATTTCTGTTACACTTTCCGTTGTCTAAAATCCGACAGCATAACTGCTACATTCCGTCTGTAGAAAGTAACCGATCTTGTACCGATTCGGTAATTCCCGTAGGAGCTACCATTCTACGTAAGTACCCAGGAAAGACTGGATGAACCTGCTAGGTCCACTCACTTCCAGCCTCCTTAGACAGCACATACGTACACAGTACGTATCAGTTCCTTTCTTTGTTCCTTCTTCGTTGCCGGAATTTCGGCAGCCTACCGGCGTCTCTTAAGATTTCCAAATTTTATTTTGACAGAACCTCCCCTGTAATGTTATATTTGGGAATGAGATTCAATAGAATCCCAGTAGCAATAATCATAACAATATATGTAATGCAAAGCGACGGTGCTTGCTTGTGATTGTGTACAGATAAGTATGCTGCATGCTTCCATATTCAATAACATATGATCATAGCATTGGAATAGATCTTCAAGCATAACATATAAGACAACAATCCAACCAAACAAAAGCACAACAAATCACAAAGACATTACATAAGAGCTAGGATTAGTTGCTACCTCAAAAGCAGAGCTTCAGAACTTCCTTACTTCTTTCTTTCTCTCACTTTCTCTCTCAAGAACTTCTTTCTTCCTCTCTTTCTTGCTTGTGCCGAAATGAGGAGCTAGGGGGGGTATTTATAGTGTTGAGCAATGGCAATCTTGTAATTTTAAAGACTTATGATCCTGTGGTCCTGGTTTTTCCTGAAATTTCCTATTTTCTTTTATTCCTTTTACTGCATCATGCATGACATCACTCAATGCCAACTCATGGGACACCTCACCTCCCACATTCTTCACATGGCGAAATTGAGAGAGAGCTAGATCCTTCTGGAAGCTTTTCGGTCCAATCCGATACCATCCCGGTCCGTCTCCTCGAAAAATGTGTTGTTTTCTGAATCTGATTTTTCTGAAAATCCTTTTTATGTCTACTGACCTCACATTTAGTATCTAGACCCTTTATATCATTAACTTTTTAATACTGGGTCCAGACTCAGTTACAGATCCCCTGCGAAATGACCAAAATGCCCTTGGTGCCCTATCTTGTCCTATTTTAACCCTAAGGGCAAAATCGTCATTTCACACCTTTCTGAACCTGGTCAAAGCATATACTGGCTCTAGTAAACCTTATTTAGATATGTCTTAGCCTCTAGGCCTGTCCAGAATGACCAGAATGCCCTCCATTCATCTGCTGCCCTTTTTGTACAACACAGGGGCATTTTCATAATTTCACACTTTTCCGGGGTTCTGCTGGACACTGGCCCACCTATCAGTGCAAGAGTCTTATTGGGCCTCTAATGGCGCCATTTTTGGGTTTCCTGGGTCCATTACCTGTGTGGTACGTATTACGACGAATCTTCCTCTGCCCTAGTTCACCGAATATTTTAATTATTATTTACCGATTATACACCTTTCCGGACACCGGCTCCTTTTCCCAGATACAGTGTCCTACTGTGTTCAGGCATCCCTGTGGGTTATAACAGTCATCTGACTGAAGTCATCCGATCGCATTCAGCCCCTTTAAAAATACCGATAAATCTCCTACCCGGATCCCCGGAGGCCTCACACTCCCATCTGAATTTGCTATTTTGTGAATAACTTTTCCTACAGACCTCCTATCGGTATTCTGTCAGTTTCCTGACATCCGCCCCATAAAGGTGCATCATCCTGTAATTTCTTACTTATATCTGAAATCTAGGGTATCCGGTATAAATTTTTATAACTTTTGGACGATCAGTCCATTTCTGGCTATCTGGAGTCTTCAAAAATTCCAGTATTAGGCTGGATTACCCAGCGTCACTTGCCCTATCTTCTGGTAAAATCTGGGACTGAAATGCCACCGGTCAGTCCAAACCACTTCTAGCCTAATTTTCTTTAATTATACTTTAGCCCCAGGGAACTTTTCTTCTTTGCACTTAAGTCCCTTTATTTGGCTAAAATTATACTTTAAGACCTCACATTTTTGTCTACATTTCTTTCCTAACCTTAAACTTTCCATATTTGCTTTTAAATCCTTTCATTCTTTTCTTTTGCAATTTAATCATTTTCTTTACATAAAGGACCACATCTTTTTCCTGAAACAGAACTCATATATTCCATTTAATCTGTACATGGAAATTAGTACAGAAATTAAGTATATTACATATATTCATTCATTCTGTTTACTTAAGAGATTGATTCTTTTAAGTTGGGAATATTACATTACGAGAAGTAAAGAGGAGTGATTCAGTAAATCAATTGCTGTACTGAGGTTCCAAAAGCCCATTCAAATCTTGGAGATAGTTGAAAATCTCATAAGGCCTCTAGGGAATAGACGTAGGACAAGAGGATTAGTCCGAACAAGTATAAACTACTTATGTTGATTCATCTATCCCTTGGTGAAATCTTTATTATCCTTATTCTCTTTATACATTTATATTCTCGTTGTCTTTAGGCTTTCAATTTCTGTTAAAAATTTTAAAACACCTAATTCAACCCCCTCTTATGTGTATCTGCCTAGTCTAATAAAGCATCCTCTCCTTAACTCGATGCAAACTTTGCCATTTCCAGACCTCCTCAAATGTCTAGAAGAATTGATAAACAAAATAGATAATTTGGAGAACTCGGTTGAAGAGCTCTCCCTTTAGGTAGAAAACCTTCAAGAAAGGTTCGATAGTCTTTGTTCTGATCTCCACCGCCAACGTAACCAATGGCACTTCAACCACCCTTCAGATGACCAAGATGACTCCTAAAACTCAAACAAGTCTGCTTCATCTTATTGAAAGGCTTCACCTTTTTGCTTTCATATCCTTTCCTAATACTTTTTGGTGCTACATGAATTTTATGGGACCTGCATCAATTTTACCTTGTTAGTTGCGCATTTAGCAATGAGTACTTTAAAGGAATTTAAAAGTGCGCATGTTTTGAGAAAAAATATTAATCAAGCAGTCTAATTTATTCTATAAATTAATAATGCAACAAATTACTAAATACCGTTGGCATAATATTGTGTAATTTATTGGATTGAAGATTATATGTTATCTTCAAATAATAGGATTAATGTAAACAAGTAATTTTAATAAAACTATCATATAAAGTCATCACAGAACTACTGCAACTATATGTAAAAGTCAGACTTTTGACCACGATTTTATTAAAAATTGTATTACTATAATAGCGTTTTTTATTAGAATCATCGTAACAAGCCACAAAAAATTCAAAACCCTAATCCACGATAAGCTTCAAATTTACTTTACATATAGACCCTTATGGTCCCGTTCTCCACCCTACTACCACAGACTTGGACGAAATGCATTTTTCATCATTAACTCCCTCCATCGTCGTTTCATCTTCAAACCTGTAAGTTTCTTCATTATTTATGTCAATATTAGTAGTACTAAGAGTTTTGTGAGTCCTTTTAGTTGTGCAATTATGTTGGTTCTTGTGAATGCCTTTTCTGGCGAGCTTTAAGAGTTGAGTTACATAGTTGTATCTGTTAAGGCAAATATAGAAGAAGAATCCTTTGGATTCATTATTTACATAGTTGTATCTGAACTCTAAACAAAATGAAAGAAACAAAACAATTAATATCATCACCCGAGGTAAGCTTATGTGATATGGGCATAGGTTTAGGTTCAAAACTGTTGATGTATCTAGTCCTCCGGATATGTTTATTTAGGATTTGGGTACAGTCCCATTATTAGTTATTACAAGATAGTAAAAATCTATAAGGCTAATGAAATTTGCTAAGGTTATTCTTCTCAGTGTGATGTACTTAGTCCCTGATGGGTAGAGAGAGAATTGCAAGAGTAGAAGTTTATCTTCAAATGTGATTTGTTAGTCCCTTTCAATAGCAAATAGTATTTTCTATTTCTGGTTAGTTGTTTCATATTCTTACCTTTATTTATTATTTTTAGAATAGAGCATGGACGGTTTAGGTTCAGGTTCAGGTTTTGGTCAGCAAGGAAAAACAAGAGGAAGAGGCCTGACCCGTATGAAACTGGTTTTTAAGACAAATGAAGGGCCACATCCCACGAGGTCACTGGTGGAGTTTGATCCCCACATGAAGGTAACTGGTAAAAATGGGCCATCGTTTAATAGCTATATCAGCCATATAGTAGGTGCTAATATTAGCATCGCGTACACTAACTAAAAAGTGGTCGACCCTAAAGACAAGGATATGATTTGGGAGGATATTTTGGTACATTTCTAATTCTATATTCCACCTATATACTTTAGTTATTCATGATTTTTGTCCCTTATTGTAGCTTCATCTTATTTATTTTTTGTACTTCCACGTAGCAAAATTTTGATATTTCTACCACTTCAAGCATGAAACATCGTATCTTAAAGCAATACAATGAATGGTGGAAGGACTTTAAGTCGAACATTACGAAGGACTACCTCCGAGGCAATAAGATGGGGGAGCATCCAAAGGACATATACTCCAATATTAGTGACGAAGCTTAGTTCATCAATGGCGGGAAGAGGTTACTTATAAGGTTTGATGTGTGTTGTAAACTTACATTTTAATTAACTTAGTTAGTAATGAATATATATTTTTATCAACTAATCTAACTATTTCATTTTCATAGGCTATTTGTAAGAGGAATCAAGAAATAGCCAAGAAGAATATGTACCACCATTATATGTCTCTAGGGGATATAGTGTCCTTGAGAGGAAAATGATGCAAGAGTAGTTACAGGCTCTGCAACAAGCAACTACATCAGACCAGTGCCCAGACCCTTCTTTATCCATCCAACGTCCATCTCGCCAACAAAAATGGAAGGCTGTGAGGGTGAAAAAGGGACAATATATCACTCTAAAGGTTGCTACAGTTGCTGAGAGGATTGTAAGTAATTAATTTAAATACTAAGAATTTATACATTATTACTTGCTCTTCAGTTATTTTAACTTGGTAACTTGTATATGTTGTAGGATGCATAGAGCAACAAGCATCCCAAAGGTATTTCGTTCCTAAAAAAGGAATGGACATCCTAGATACAGCTATTGGGACCCCTGACTACCCAGGTCGAGTGAGAGAGGGGCCCAAAAGAGATATACATAGAGACTTTTTTAGCTCTACCTCTCAAAGAAGAAGCCTACCCTCCTCAGACATGGTGTCCAGAGATGAGTTGCAAAAGGTTCGAGATGAATTTACTACACAGCATTAAGTAGAGTTGGAAAGGATGCGCTATGAGATGGATGCCAGAGTCCAGGATATTGATGCTAGGCTCCAGCAGGCCATGATAATGATAGGCTTTCCCACACCCAGCCAAAGTTTAAAGGTAAAAACATATTCATTACTTATTTTCAATGGAAATTTAAGATGTATTTGGTCTTAACTAATTTTATTTACATTTTCAGGGTTCTCCTGCAGTGACTAGTGGAAAGTACAGCGCCAATAAGGAGAAGTTTCTCTACCAACTATCTGATCTTGACCCTACACTTGAGCACACTGAGGAGATAGGGAAAAGTGTAGTCTCTACATTGTGAAAGACCAAGGGACTACAACCTTTGTCTCTCATTCTACCGTGTACCCATATGCCACAACAATTCACCAAAAAACAATTCTTGATGGCAAAGTCAAGGTCACAGTACACCGCATAAAGAAAGGTTCAGGCACTATACCGATTCCTTGCCCCACTGACTTGGATGAAGCTCCAGGGTAGTTTATTATATGGCCAACATATCTGATCAAATTGAGAAAGCAGGTCACACCGGAGCTGGTACCAGAGAAGGTACCTAAGAAGCGAACCCCAAAGGACCCATAACCAAAAAATGCACCATATAAGCCCAAGGTTAAGAGGGTGAAAGGAGACAAGCTTAGACCTCTTCCTCAGAACATATCCTCGACATATATTGGTATGGCAGCAGGATTAGAGGAAACACTTAGTTTCACAATTTCGTCTGGGGTTTTGACCACATAGGAGTTTTACAAATTACACAAGAGTTGACCACATAGTGTAATTCTAGAATTTTGAGGAGCTGGATTCAACTGTCATCCAGTTAGCCATTTTGTAAGTTATAAATTTATTTTAATACTTTATGTTTAACCATTCACACAGTACTGACTCCTTTCTCTATTAACAATAGCCAGTTCTATCAGAGATTCCTGGACGAAGCAAAAGGAGACACATATAGCTTCATGTGTCCTCAACGTGCCCAAGAGATAGGCATCGATAGAAACTTGAGGATTATGTACATGGTCGACATTATGACCCGCATCAAGAGGAAGATATATTTTGTACTTTACATTAAAGGGTAAGTATACTCTTATACTTAACACACTCATATACATATTATAATACATTCATGTATAACGTTGTTCATATGTTATAGTAAGCATTGGACTATGCTTGTCATAGCCCCTAAAAATAATGTGGTGTACTGGTTCGATTCATTGTTTGGACGGCCAGATGCTGAGATTGTTTCCATCGTCAACATGTGAGTTTTTCTTTATAGATTTATTAACATAAAAATTTAATTAGTAAGTTATATGATATCTTTTTTTATCAATTGGAGATAGGGTTGTGCGAGGCTTCAACTTCTTCAGAGGCCATCCAAATAGTACTAACCCTTCATGGATTTATCCTCAAGTAAGTAGTTTTCAAATAATTAAGTTTCAGTTTTCATAAATTTATTAGATATAAAGTTAGTCACTAATGTGCTTTGTGTTTTTTTATTTTGTTACTACCGCAGTCAACCTGGTAGTGTTGAGTGCAGATATTATATAATCTGATATATACATGAGATTATTGAGATAGGGATCACAGATAGCTTATATGAGATATGAAGTTATCAATATTTAGTGACTTTTTCAATTTATTCACATCTTGAATATTTATCTATTACTTCTAAATTATAGTTGTTCGAGGATAACAAAACAAGTTTTGAAGATGAGCGAATACACTCAATGATAGATGATTTGACAAAAATCATACATACCTTAATCAATCATCCATTTCTGTGTATATATGATTTTATTATATTTTGGTTCATTGTATGCATTAATAAGAATTTGAATTACCTTATTACTATATATTAACATTTAATTTGGATTTCTGTATTGCTTACTTCATACTTTGCTGCCTATAGTCTGTCTTTATTATACTTTGCTTCCATCATTTTTTACCTATCATGGTTGGTTATGGGAGGGTGAGATTCTAAGAAATCTCAGTAGTAAACATTACCACTTACATATGCAAGATGGATGCTAATGCATGATATGTAATTTTACTTAAACTTTCTTTAATTAGTGACATGCCATAATGCTTTATGCTTGGCCATAGGAAGCATGTTAGACACAGAATTTTCAATATCATTTATCATGTCACAATATCATTCAATCATCATCTACATGTCAACACATAAGCATACCACATCAAGCACATAAAGGGGTAAGTCCACTACCTTGTACTTAAATTTTCCCTCTTGATCTTAAACTTGCTCCCTAGACTTTCCAACCATGTGACTTTTTGTTACCATCATCCCAACATCCTCTTGGATGTCTCAAGGTCCTAAACACATTCATATTCATCATATAACTTATTAGGACCATGATCTTACACCAAGTGGAAGACTATAGCTTACATAACTAAATTTCTTTCTCTTAACTTTAGGATTAGTGTTCTAGCTTTGTAACAATTATCCTCATAGGCCAATCCCACACAATTTTTCATGAGGAGTCCAAATATGATCTTGGATTTATCAAATGCATACTCCTTCCCCATGTTCTGCCTAGTGGCCAAGAGACATGCATACTTGGTGCCAAAATGCCATTTTTTATTCCAATGCTTCCAACTTCACTTCCTTGAACTGGATTTACATAATTTTCCATTTAAAATCTATTGGAAGCCTTAGAATGATCAAAATCATATCCTAGACATAAAGTCCATATCAGGCCGTGGCATACCCTAGGCACACAAATCATGCAATTCCATTAAACACAAGCTAGAACCACTTGAAACTTAAGGGGATTGTAGTAGTTTTTAAGTGCCCGTGTTAAACTTGAGGATATATTGGATTGAAAATTTCAAGGGTGCCTAGGGACTAGACATACGTCTATGAGGAGACCGAATCAAAATAAATCATAGTTTGCATCTTCTCTTCCCTTATCTCTTTATATGTCTAGCTAAACTATTTCACATATCTGATTGTGCTTTTGTTGTTCATTGTCTTTATAGTCAGAGTTTCTTATGACTTTCATTATATTGCATAAAGATTTTTAATTTTTATATATCATCAAATTCACGCCTCCTAGGTGATTAACCTATCTAACAATAACTTTGTAACCATTAATTTACAAGTAAGATTTGTTGTTTTACTATAAAGGCATACTGATAAATTTACTATTTGGCCAAATCACTATAAGACCTTTGATCTTCATTTCTGATTTTCAAACTTTTTTATCTTTAAATAGGATTAATTCTTTTGATCCTTAAATGTCTTTTTTTTTTAATTTCCTCTCCACATATATTTTTGCGGTTCAATGGGTTCTAGTTTTTTTTTCTTCTCTTCTATGGGTTCACCTAAATTAATATTATTAAGGGGGTGTTTGGTATGAGGGAAATGGAGGGGAGGGGAGGAGAAATTAATGAGTGTGATTTAAAAAAATTAGAGAAGTGGGGTTAAAAAAATTTAATTAATTTTTTTTTACTCATTTACTTCATATTCTGTCTATTAAAATTTTATGAACTCACTTATCTATTTGTTTTAAATTGAACTCATTACAATTTCCCTTCCCCTCTATTTCCCTCGTATCAAATAGACCCTAAGAGAGCTATTCCATATTATTTACGTGCCATATCTTCCTTTTAATCAAAAAGAAAAGGAAGTATATCAACTCAAAATTAAACAAAAATAATTGAATAGACAATAGGGAAGTAAATCAATATCAAAACACCCACACTCAACACATAAGATGTGTGTGTATAATTAAAGGATGTTAATTTTTTCATAAGAAACAATTATTACAATTTATCTCAAATTTCGTGTATAGATCCACCACTAATTTGGAAGGCCAAATGAACAGCGGCTAAAAATTTCCTCTGGTCTTATTTATAAATTAATTCTAACATATTTCACATAGATTAAAAAAATCTTAAAATTCATTAATTATATTATAAAATTCAAAAACTTTCTAACTTTATATTTGTTTAATATACATTATACTCCATGAAAATAAAGTTAACATAACAATAAATAAAAGATAAAATTATACATACATATAAAAAATTTAATAATCTAATTTATAAATAGATCAAAAAATTCTTTATCTCTACTTTATAATTTATAAATAGGAGAAGAGTTGTAATTAAAAACCATTGGTTTGATGATGATGTCGAAGTGTAACAAGTATGCATATTGTAGGATGGTGACATCACAATAAGTGATTTCATTAGAAGAACATTACAAGTATTTCACTGGTGAGGTTAGTGAGTCTTATCCAAATGAGGATATATAGACTGCGTCGAGATTAAAACTGTATGGTTTAGATTTAATTGAATTTATTTTTTATATTTAAACTAATGTAGTATTTTAATAGATGCAGAATTTAAAATAAAGATAATATTTTAATTATCATTCGATCAAAAAATATTTTTTATTTAAAAATAAATAATTAAAATTTTTAAATTTAGACCATTGAAACGATTCGGTATAAATTTCACGTTGATCACTAAACGCTAACCCTCCAAACGACCTATTCTTTGAATAGGTCATGATATTGGGGCGATCAGTCAATACCTATGCCTAATTAGTTAATTTATAACTTTCATAGTAAATTAATATTTAAATTTTTATTTAAAAAAATACTCATATTTAATAACTAATAATATTTTAAATAGAATTATCAATAATATAAAGATGCGTATACTTAACAAAAATTAATCCATGACTTGATATCTATTGTTGCTTTTTAATATAAAATATTAAAAATATATGGATAAAGCTTTTTTATTTAGATGACATGCATTAATAGTCTATTATTATAAACAATATCAAATATGCGACCTTTTATTTATTACATAGTTTCATACCTCTAGATCACGAATATAAAAAAAAATACATGGATAAATTATATATTTGATATCTATTTTTTTCTCTTCTCTTCCTACAGTTCCATGGGTTCTAGTTCTCCGTTTTTAAGATTTCACCTAAATTAATTTTATTACGAGAGCTACTCCACATTTTGTTTACACGCTAGGTCTACGTTTCAAAAAAAAAAAAAAGATAAAAGAAAATATCAACTAAAAATTCAACTAAGATAAAATAAAATTAGGAAAAGAGAACTTGTTGGGAGAGTGAATCAACATCAATAGACACACAAAGATGTGTATACATAATTTATTGGAAGTTATATTTTCAAAACTAATAAATATTTTTAATCTAATTAAATTAATTAAATATATATTATATTAAGGATCAAACGAGTAATTATAGTTTTAAAAGTAATAACTATTACAACTCATCTCAAATTTTATATTAGGAGTGTTCACGGGACGGGTCGGGACCGGGACAACCCCATCCCGTGTCCCGTCCCGATACAGTACACGGGACGCAAAATGCGTCCCGTGTCCCGTCCCGTCCCGAATTTGTTGGGACCGGGACGGGTTCAGGACGGGACGGGTACTCCCGAATTTATTTTTTTTAAAAAAAATATATTATAATAAAATCATCTCAATAAATTATTCCATATAAAATGCCCCAGCAACTTACTCTAAATACCAACATTTCTCCTTGATATAATATAATAACTTACCCATATAAGGGAAAAAAAGTAATAATAAGAAAGAATAGAAATATCAATATAAAAATATCTGTATAAGAATAAAAATATCTATATAAGAGTGGGAAAGATAGGATAATGTAAATTTTTTTTTTAAAAAAATTCGGGACGGGACGGGATTCCCGAGGGACGGGCCGAAACCCGTCCCGTCCCGAATACCAACCTTGTCCTATCCCGGGACGGACCCGTCCAGGTCTATTTCGGGACGGGACGAACCCGTCCCGAAATCCCCGGGTCCGGGTCGGGACACCCGAGACGGGACAAGGTTGGACACCCCTATTTCATACAATACACAAATCTATTAATTGGGACAACCAAATGAATAATGGCCAAAAACAGTTCAAGCATGATTAGTTTGACGAGTATGAAGGTGTTGTAGTCAACAAGTATATGCATATTAGAGGATCTTGTGACGGCACAAGAAGTGATTTCAGTGAGATTAGAGAATGTTATCCAAATGACCTATCCTTTGATAAGGCAATCAATATTGGGCTATCAAAGGCCACCAATATTGGGCTGTCAATCAAGGCCCAATTACATTCGTCTAGTAAATTTATAATTTTTTCAAAAAAATCCTATTAACTATACATACTTTTATCAATGAGACTAATTTTTAATAAAAATAATTAAAAAAAAATATTTTAAAAAACTCAATATATATTTAATTATTATAAATAATTAGTTTAACTATTTTTTTAATCTTTATAAATTAGTTAACTAATTTTTATATTTAAAATCGAAGACTATTTATAAAAATGTATTGTGGATTGTTCTTATTATTATGTTAATATCAATATTAATATAAAATATAAAATTTATAATAAGTTTCACTGTTAATAACAGAAAAATTGTGCAAAATACCAAAAAAAAATTAAATGTCTAGCTTTGGGCAAAATGTGTTGCCATTTTTAATTTATTTTAAGTTAGTCGGAAGGTTTCATAACTTTGGGCAAAAGTGCAACACAATTTTTGTTCTCTACAAGGAGCCTCCTTTCCTTGGCTTAAGTGAAAGAAGTCTACTTCCCATTTTTTAGGGAAGCCCTAATGTCTTATAAATCTAAATAACGTGTGCCAAACATATTAAGATAATATTTCCCAATATTTCTCCCTTTGTTTTCTTACTTTCTTATTAGTGTTTGTAAATTTTTCATAATCAATAAAGTTGACTTTTTTTAAAAAAAAGAAATTAATCCGTTAGTCTTTATAATTTTATCTATTTTTTTATGAGGTCTCTATAGTTTTACACTTGTATTGGGTCCTTATAATTTGCTCATTTATACGTGTTAATCCTTATACTAACAATTTGTTAATTAGAATTAATATGGATGCTAATTAAGTGACAGTAGTTAAAATTATACAAAATACCAGGTTTTTCTTGACATTGTACGACTTAATTCTCATTCAAGAATTCAATCATGAATGTAAAATTATAGTGTATTTTTTGGGAAAACAATGGGAATATAAATGGGATAGCCCTCTCAAGCGGTGAATGTTTCTGAACGCGCCTTTCATGATTTTGGCTCTGACTTTTTTTTTTCTTTTTTAATAAAAGATCAAACTTCATTAAAAGATAAAATGATTGCACACACAAAACTCAACTCGTATATCAAATATTGAATGAGAACGGTTTGAAAACAGAACAAATTACGCAATATAGAAACATGAAAATAAGAATAGAAAAACTAAACAAGGGTACATGAAAATCAAGAGGTGAAATGGGCCAAATTCCCATAGGACTGTGGAAGGCGTCAGAACGCGCAAAGGATAGTCTTGAAGAAGCTGTCGAAGATCCATCTTCATCCAGGAACAATAACCTATTTGAATAAGAGTTTAAAAAAATTTAAACAATTTAAAAAAAAAACAAGAAAAAAATTTATGGAAAAAAAATAATTATGAATTAATGAGTGTTTAGATAGTTATTATAAAAAAAATTATAATTGAAAAATTACTAAAAAAATATAATTTTATTAAAAATAGGAGAGAGGAGAGAGGGTATAAAAAAAGTAAAGTTAAAATAGTAATTAAGTAATTCATAAGCTCTTTTACTGTTCTAAAAGTTAATCTCAATAGCTTATCTAAAATATTTGTTTTAAATTATGATGTGGTTCAAAAGCCCTTTTGAACAAATATAACTGTTTATTTTTAAAAAAAAAGTTAAACTAAAATTTGGGTCAAAAATTCTTTTAAAATTACGATTTTAGTGGTTACCAAACAGGCAGCAAGGAACAAACATAAAAGAGCAAAAGGGTGATATAGGGCAAAAAAAAATGGCCAAAATCACCTAATTCTTCAAGGGATTTGAAAAAAGCCAATTATCTGCAGAAGTAGAAAGGTAGAAGAAGCACACGATGGTACAGAAGTAAAATCACTTTGACGACTAAAACCGATCATCAAACCCAAGCTAGAACCAGAAGATGATCATGTAAATCCTACACCATGAGATGAACATAAAACACACCAAGACAAAAATACCACAAATAACCAAACATAAAACAAGAAAACAACAAACACAAATAAAGGATAGAATGAGGAGACAATTAAATAAAAGTAACAGGAGTTTAGAAAGCCAAGAAATCCCATATTCGGGTTCCTATTACGAAACAAACGGCAAAAATTAGAAAACCCCAAACACGAATTGGTGCTAACTTCTTATATGCAATGAAAGCATATATGAAATCTTTCCATAAAATACTAATGAATTGAAAACAAATGAAAACTATCTTTTTTAGAAAATAAAAATTAATAAATAAATAACAAATATTTTATATTCTAAAAATTGGTCAAATAGATTTTTAATAAAGGAAATGTACTTATCTAATATGTCTATAAGATATCCAATTAGTGTGTTTTTTTAGAATTAATTTTAGGCAAAACTTTAGTTTGAAATTTTTTTACACAAACAGCTATTTTTGTTCAAAACCTCAGTTTGGGCCAAACCTTAGTTTTAAAAAAGCTGGTCAGAATAGATTTTAGTGTGTGTTTGGGAGCCCGTTTCAAAATCAATTATGGGCCAAAACCGCGGTTTAGAAAATTTTTACACAAACAGCTATTTTTGTTGAGAATTGATTCTGGGCAAAACCTCGGTTTGAAACCGCGGTTTTGAATAAGCCACTGAAAATAGCTTTTGATTTGAAACCTAGGTTTTGGATTATCCAATTACTATTATACCCTTACTTTTTCTTACACCCTCTCTCCTCTCTTTTCTCTATCATCTCTCCTCTCTCTTCTCTTATCTCTTTTTCTCTTTCCTCTCTCTTCTCTTATCTCTCTTTTTCTCTCTCCTCTCTACACTCTCTTATCTCTCCTCTTTCTTCTCTATCATCTTTCATCTCTCTTACTTTTAATCATATCATACCCTTTTTAGTAATTTATCAATATAAAAAGTTATTCTACTACTAATCATCCAAACATCTTTATTCCCAAAATCTATTCTTCCCAAAATCTATTCTACCAAAAATCTATTCTCCAAAATCTATTCTTCCCAGAATCTATTCTCCAAAAGCTAATCCAAACACACCCTTAGAACAGTAAAACAACTTATGGACTATTCAATTACTATTTTACCCTTATTTTTTCTTACACTATCTCTCCTCTCTCTTTTATCTTTTCCACTATCTCTCATCTCTCCTCTCTCTTCTCCACCCACTCATCTCTTCTTTATTCCTCACCCTCTCTCATCTCTCCTCTTTTTAATAAAATCATACCCTTTTTAGTAATTTACTTTCCCAAAAAGTCATTTTGAAAATAACTATCCAAACACTTATTTTCTCAGAATCTATTCTTCCCAAAATCTATTCTCCACAATCTATTCTTAAAAGCTAATCCAAACGGGCCCTTAGAAAATAATCATTAACTAATATTGGTCCTATAATGATCATATATGCAAACGACGCATACTCGACCATCCAATTTATTACCCTTCAAACTTAATCAACAACTCGTAATATTGGACTAAGTAGTTACATAAATATATCATAAGGCAATTAAAATAATCATATAAAATTTTTTACTAATTCCCAACATGGGAAAGAAATTCATTTTTGCACAGTACCGTCCCTTAAAAAGAAGAGGAGAATCCTATTTAAGTCCCAAGAGAATTTATCTCTATAAAGTTCCACAAAATCATTAAATCATTAAGAAGTCCTATAGGACCTTAGAGGGAAATAGTCCAATTATGAAATAACCATTTTGCCCTCCTTCATTAAACATGACAAGTGAGTGGCATAAATGACAATTTTATATACTGTAATTGATAAGTTAGATAACAACAAATTATAATTCATAATTTAGACCTAATATTTTAAAAGAAATAAAGTTACAATTAATTGCTATATGACTTGTTAATTACAGCATATAAAGTTATTATTGGCATCATTCATTAAAAAATGACAACTGCAATAGCACAAACAACAACATTATGTGCTCCAATTGACAAGTAGCAACGAATAACAAATTATATAATCTTAGACCTATTATTTTAAGAAAAATAGAGTTATCATTTATTGTTGCTAAACTTATCAATTACAGCACATAAAATTGTTATTTGTGCAATCTCACTAGTTATTTTTTAATAAACGATGGTAAGATAATTATTTCACAATTAGAATCAATTCCCCAAGTCTCATGGAACTTGTTAATTATTTGATGATTTTGTAGAATTTTATAAAAAAAAATCTCTTAGGTGAGAAGTGAATGAAATTCTCCCTGAAAAGAATCTAACCCTCATATGTGTAAATAGGGGTGTCTATTTTGTCCCGTCCCGGGGCGTCCCGACCCGGTCCCGATGATTTCGGGACGGGTCCGTCCCGTCCCGAAAGGGACCAGTCCGGGACACTACCGGGACGGAACAAAAGGAGGACCGGGACGGGACGGGTCTCGGCCCGTCCCTCGGGAATCCCGTCCCGTCCCGAAGTATTTTTTTTTTAAAAAAAATATTACATTATCCTATCTTTCTCACTCTTATATAGATATTTTTATTCTTATACAGATATTTTTATATTGATATTTTTATTCTTTCTTACTATTATTTTTTTTCTTATATGGGTAAGTTATTATTTTCTATTAGGGAAGAATGTTGGTATTTAGAGGAAGTTGCTATGGCATTTTATATGGAATAATTTATTGAGATAATTTTATTATAATATTTTTTTTTAAAAAAATAAATCGGGAATTCCCGTCCCGTCCCGAACCCGTCCCGGTCCCATCGGGACCGGGACAAATTCGGGACGGGAAGGGACACGGGACGCATTTTGCGTCCCGTGTACTGTATCGAGACGGGACACGGGACGGGGTTGTCCCGGTCCCGACCCGTCCCGTGAGCACCCCTATGTGTAAATGGGTAATACACTAATTATCTGGCTTAGTTATAAAGATCTACAAGCATGTACATTCTCAGAACAATATTAGTATTCACCATAATGATGCAACTCCATGCCAAAACAAATGATGAGGTAATGAGATCAAACATTTCCAAACTTTATGAAGAGTTGTCCCGCTCGGTTAAAACTTGGCCTAGGTAATCCTTCATTACACAACAATCAATATGTGAAATATTTATGTAGTGTTTAAAACTATTGAAAGTCAGAATTGTGCCCGAGAGCACTTCTTTTCTTTCTACTTAAAAAAGGGAGAATATGGAAAAACATGGGTAACATAACCTAAACTGTGTTAAAACCTTACTTTTCATATTTACATTTTCTGTTATCTAGTCTGGTAGACCATGGTTTCCTTTAATCTGGATGAAACACCAGTTGAGATGCCTCTAAGGACAATATTAACTATAAGTAAACTAAATTGGAGGAAACTAAAAGGGCGTGAGAGAGAGACCAGACGTTTGCAACAATGAAATTAGCAATTAATAATGCAATTTTCAGCCATAGCATTACAAGGTGGCCATCAACATGGCTCTAATTTTGGCTCTAAGCTCATCAGAAACATCAGTGGTTTCAGATAGTTGCGATGGCTCCATTGAATGGCGATATGATTTGGATAGTTCGACAGAAGCTTCCCTGCCAGCACATTGATCCTCACTTGCTCTTGACTGGTCAGATTTCATATTTATCTTCCCCTCTTCTAAGTCTCTCTCTTTGTCAGCTTGAGATCTACTCCTATGCTTTCCAGTTCTGCGTAGGTGCCTATGCTCACCATCAGAGGAACTATAACCCCTATGCTGCTGTCGAGAATGTTGATGTTCATCGTCAGATGAGTTACTTTCTCTATGTGGTCGTCGAGAAGAATGGTGCTTTTCATCAGAGGAACTATCATATTTATGATAATCCCTAGAGAGACGAGACTCGTCATCAGAGGAGCTATCATGCTTTGTCCGCTTGGCATCTCTGTCCTTAGAGGAAGAGTGTCTTCTCTTGTGCTTATGCCTGTCCAGGCTGCTGTGTGATGATCTATGAGACCGGTGCTTTCTTCTGGAACGTTTGTGATCCTTTTTATCCTCATTCTCTTCCTCTTCTTCATGTCTACTGGATCTTGAGCGGTACTTGCGTTTTGATCTCCGTTCGGTATCGTCCACAAAAAGTTTCTCCTCAGACTTCGTACTTTTATCAGAATTATCAACCTCATGTGGAACAGAACTTCCTTCCCTTTCTTTGCCAACAACATTCCCAATCTCAGCACCAGAACCAGATATCCCAGATCCAGGTGGCTCAGCTGATAAACCTCGTACTGGTTCACTTTTCAGTGGTGCAGCTCCACTTTTTATCATGGCTGCAAACATTTTTGCTCGCTTCAACCTCTCTGCCTTAAGCTTCTGCTCTTTTGACATGGATGCTTCAGAGGAGTCGGCCTCACCAGCTGCTGCAATAGCAGCGGTCTGAGCAAAAACCTTGGCAACAGGGACAGAAACACTGGCCTCTGCATTCTGCTTTGACTTCTGAAAAGAACTGTGTGGTTGAGATGAAAGCAGACTTCCAAGGCCAGACAGATGAACCCCATCACTGCCAAGGCCTTGACCATTACCACTTGACGTCATCATGGTAAGAATTTCCAACGAAGGATTTTTAATACCCCTAGTGGCAGCCTGAAGAATAGCTGCTGCTGCTGCAGCATCCATACTCACTCCCATCTGAGGCTGAGAGTCTTTGGAAGTTGGTTCTTGTCCATCCTTCTTTGATTTTCCGATAACCATTTTGAACTTCTCTTTCCGGTCAATATCGTAGGGTAAATCAGAACCCACTGATCCGACTGAAAGATTGTCACTTTCTTTGACTGAAGCAGGTCTCTTGTCCCCTGTGCGACCAACTAGATCATGTTTCTCATGTGGTAAACCCTTGCCCAGTGACTTAGACTGTAAGAAACACAAAAGATTAAGTTGCAACTAAACCATGGTAGGTACAGTCAATTCTAAAAACAGTAAGGAAGACTTTGGGATGTGCTAAGCGCATTGCACAAAGTAAAAATAGATTCCAAAATAAATATGATTACTTTGATATTAACATAAGAGATTAATTTCAATATTTCACAAAATAATAAAAATGAACTTGTTGAGAAGCACAAGTATTCAAGCTGTAGATCCAGCTTAAGGAGAAGTGTTGAGCTGCGCTAGTTTAAAATTAATTATTAATTAATTAATATTATATTTTATTAGTTATTTAATTAATTATCTAAAAATTAAGTTTGGATATTATTTAGGATTAGATTTGAATATTAAATTATCATATCTTAGAAGAATAAATCTAAGATATTAGGATTATGACAGATTCTAGGTTTATCCTATTAATTTATATTTTTGCCTATATAAAAGCCTATTTGTATTCTCATTCATTCAAGAATTAATAATATTTTGAAATTTTAGTTTCCTCTACTTTCAATCCTTCAAATTTCCACATGGTATCAGAGCAAGAAAGGTCAAGCCTGAAGAGAAGGCACGCCTTCAAGTGGGTTACCATTATTATATGAGCAGGTTGCTCTATGATGGAAAAAGATAACTTGGGTCTCTTCCCACAAAATCTCATAGGTTATGGGATTAATTCATCTACCTCAAATGAGGTTAAATTAGTGTGTAAACCCAAGTGAGTTACCATTATTGTATGAGCAAGTTGCTCTATGATGGAAGAAGATAACTTAGGTCTCTTCTCACAAAATCTCATAGGTTATGGGATTAGTTCATCTACCTCAAGTGAGGTTAGATTAGTGTGTAAACCTAAATGGGTTACTATGATTATATGGGCATGTTGCTCTTAAATAATACATGATTCTTCATCAAATTCCTCTCTTACAAATGTTCTTGCTCGGCATCCAACAATGATGTTCTTCATTAAATTCACAACTTTGTCTTAAGATCCAGATTCAAGATCCAATCAGCTTTAATTCAGTGATCACTACTGGCTTAAGGATTCAAAGTTCTGATTCTTTTATAATGATGCTGCTCACATCCAAGCTGCCTCCCAACTTAAGGGGAAGTGTTAAGTACAAGTATACAAGCTATAGATCCAGCTTGAAGGGGAGTATTGAGATGCGCTAGTTTAGAATTAATTATTAATTAATTAATATTATATTATATTAGTTATTTAATTAATTATCTAAAAATTAAGTTTGGATATTATTTAGGATTAGATTTGAATATTAAATTATCATATCTTAGAAGAATAAATCTGAGATATTAGGATTATGATAGATTTTAGGTTTATCCTATTAACTTATATTTTTGCCTATATAAAGGCCTATTTATATTCTCATTCATTCAAGGATTAATAATATTTTGAGACTCTAGTTTCCTCTACTTTCAATCCTTTAAATTTCCATAAAACTTAATATTACAAATATTGGCAAAATTGCAATAGCCATCTTTATAATCACCATGTGTCCTCATTATAAGGCAAGACATCATGTGTGCAAAAAATTTAATATCGATTAGATATAAGCATGCTTGTCACCCACACAAATATATGGTTGACAAACACACAAATAAGATTAAGATACATTATATCATTTCTGATGATGTCTATTGATCATAGTCATAGTATCATATAAATTTCTAAATCAACCAAATTATTACTTATTGAGGTGGTACAGGGCAGGGAGTCACTCAATTACACAAAACAACAGATAAGTGATTAGCCAGCATCCCCTATGGGATACAAGGTAATGAAGTCCATCTGATTTCTAAGGCACTGAATGGACCACATAAAAATATATGAAAGTTAGCAGAAATGAGTTAAATAATTCTGAGAAGCATACCTCTTGTGCATTTTCAAGGACTTTTATATAGTAAGGATTGTATTGATTAGATGGCAGAAGAAATGGGAACCGTCCATGAGCATGATCCTGTTCAGCCAGAACATATTCAAACTCCTTGCCATTCTTTACGATGAACTCTACTATCTTCTCAATAACTCTCTTTAAGTCAGATGGAGGTTCCACAATTGCTTTTTCAATCTTGGTTTTACTAGGCAAAGAAGTCAGTGACTTGTCTGCTGCATTGGACAGTGATCCCAAGGCATCAACCTTTTTTGCCTTAGTTGAAGTTGCAGCCTTAACATTATTGATAGAATGATTTCTCTTTATGACAGGAACTTTCTCTTTTGAAGTGGATACTGAATTCTTGGATGTAGTTCGATCCTTCATGACTCCATCTGGCGAAGATTCAACCTGTTCTGTCCCTTGAGAAGCTGTTTTCACATCACTGACGGCTTCTTTACATTCATTTCTTTTCAATTCAGGAGTTTTATCAGTGGTTTCATCATCATCATCCCCAGATCCATAGACAGATCCTAGTAAAGACAATGCACCACCAGTTTGATCAAGCCCCTGATTATCATTCTTGTCTCCACATGAGTTGCCATCATCAATGCCAGGTTTCAGAAGTTCTTGATGATCAACAAGAAATCTGAAGTATGCATGAAGATGATGATCAGGCATCAAAAACCCAAATATTGGATTATCCCCTTGTTTCACTCTCAGAATAATTTCAGACTGGCCCCCATGTTTACTGACAAACATAGCAGTTCTCGCAATAATCTGATGCACCTTCTCATTTGGAGGCTGGAAAAACAAACAAACAAAAGGCTTTTTTCAATAAATTTGAAAGTTCATAGTAAGCTCAGCAACAATTTAAAAAAGGATCTTGCCCCGAAGAATTATTAGAATTTAGCTTTGATAACCATAAAGATCAAGAAACAGAACTTTATGAAGATAGTTTTCATCCCATTTGCTCTCAAGTAAAGAATGAACGAATTCCTATCATCCTAATATCACCTGCACGACCCCTTCTCATGACATCAAAAGGAAACAAGGTGCCTGTGAATGGGCTACCTTGAGTCACAAGAACTCCATTTCAGCTCCAAGCATCTGAAACTTTAGACATGGTAAGCCTTAGAATAACATATGCACTCTAGACAGTTTTCACCTAGCCACATTGGTTAAATAGTGAAAGGTCAAATATACCAATCTGAAAAGCAAATAATAAGGAAATAAATTAGACTAAGGTTACTCACCATGTGTGAAAGTAAACCCTCAGGCACTGGGAAGTGAGGATGAAAACCAGAGTCAGTACCATTGTTCTTTGTTTCAATGGCCTTGTTGGGATTTCCATATGAAAATCCAACAGCATGATAGCCACCCGAGATCACTTGCTCAGAATCATTATCTGAACATGGACAGACAAAATGATATCCATAATTAGTATTGTTGGAAATACTTGGAGGCAACAATATCATCCAACACAAACAGTTATGGCACTACTACAAAATAATCTAATGGTAAAATGACCAACACAGGTGAAAACATTCTTACTTGTACTCTGACAAAGGAATTGTAGCAAATTACATTGCATCCTGAATATCTGGACAATGTTGTCGGGAAAGAAAAAATAACACTCAACAAAGTTTTAGGCTTAAAAAAATATCTTCACTGTTTTGAAATTCAGTAAAAGTTTGTGACTTGAAAAAGCAGCAATGCATCATTCACAACATAATTCTTTGACACCACATAATTCTTTGTTATGTAAACCAAAGATATCAATCTGTCCAAAGAACATAGTAAGACTGATTGTTAACACCTAGTGATCTAAACCAGAAATTTTAATCTGTCCAAAGCATAAAAATAGTAAAACTGACTTGGTCAATCACTTAATTTTTGTCAATTTTTTTTCTAAGTGATATCAGCACTTCTAATCCATCAAAAAGCCAATACTAATATGGTTTACAAATTTTGGAGTTCCAGAATATGTTCAGTTACTTCCATCTTTTTAAACTATGTTCTAGCTGATCCTGCTTATATCAATAAAACTGTGGAAATTTAGTTCTTTTACCAGGACACTCATATGGCCAATCATTATTGTTATTACTTGAAGAAAGAAGTAAAACTCTTCAGGCATAAAAAAGTTGAAACAAGAACTTTCTAATTTTCATGATTTGATGCATTCAGTAAGAACCAATATAAAAGAAAATATTAGGTATAAAATATTGCCAATTTTACCATCGCATATATTGTCTAAAAGAAAACTTATGGCTTGTTAAAAGTTGATAAGGTGGATTGAGACAAATACAGTGACTTATACATGCAATACATTAGTCACATTGAAAATAATCACCAAAAACTGAGGGGAAGGCATGGTCTAACTGATAAATTATCAGTGTCAATTAGTCAGGCATTTCTTCTCAGAATTCAACTCCAATTTCACACAAAGGTAAAAGAGGTTCAAACATGGCAGTGTAAAATAGAAGTCATCTGTCCATACCGTCCGCCCCTTTAGCATAGAAGGGTCTATTACCCACAACATTCTTTTCTATTATGACAAAAGCTCCATCAATAAGGCAATCTGTAGTGACTCTGGTGTTGTTTCTCTTCAATTTTCAAAACTCAAAACAGACTACAATCCTCATTTTCCTTCCTTTTCCGGCAGGCAAAGTATAATATTCATCAAAGATAATTACTTACAAATAGAACCCGGAGCCAATCCATTATCAATCAAATAAGCATATAAATCTCTCTTTAGGGGTGGACACGACTTTTAAAAGGATGGGATAGCTTTGCGTCATAATTCAGTTTCTATCTTCTATGTTTCTATTGCGATTCTATCACTTAGGCTGAGAAGAGTGTGAGAAGAGTGCTTCAAACTCTTCATTCTTTTTATATTTTTTAATTTACTTTTTCCCCTTCGCGATGAAATTTTTTATATAATATAAAATAGACCCCATAAAAGCATAGACCGATATGTCCATATCATCGTCAAAACATGAACCAAGAATTAAGAAAACCCACAAAATAAATTTAAACCAAAATAAGAAAAATGGGGGGAAATCACTTTGACGTTACCTTGCTCTTGTTCCTCGGAAGGTGAAGGTAGATCAAGATAACGTTCATAATCCAGATCCGCCTCAAGAGACGAAGAAGCAGCATCGGGGTGATGAACAGCACGGCGCTGGAGGCGCGGTGGAAGAGGGCCAGTGAGCAGGTGACGGACGTCGTAGCGATCGAGAGAGAGAGAGTTCCACTCAACAAGAGCCTCGCTCGAGTTCACGAACGCTGACATGGCGTCGTCATCGAAGAGCAAAGCATGGCGGCCAACCACCTCGAGATCCATCGATTATCGAATCGCCGAATTCGTCGACGACGGCGGAAAGAAGGGAGGACAAGAGATTCCAAAAGATCTATATGCTCAAGATAACAAAATCTAATTGTTGACGAGATTGAGAGTGTTTACGAATTCTGGATTGCAATTTTGCATTCCAACTTTAGATAATTAGTTGGTTTGATTTGAGAAAAACTAATTTTGATGCTTTTTGCAAGTTTTTAAAGTGGGGTTTGTTAGTTTGGGGTTGGGCCGACGCAAGCTAACATTTGTGGTATGTTTGGTTGGAGGGAGGTGGGAGTAAAATAGAAATTTTCCGCTCTCTTGTTGGTAAGATGAAAGTCACCCCTATTTTTTTTTTTTTACGGCTATTTTTTTAAATTATTTTAATTCTATTAAAAAAATTAAAAATTAAGATAATAGAAGTAGAAGTAAAATTTTTAGACTATTTTATCCTCAATTATAAAATTTGTAAATAACTTTAATCCTTCTCAAGTTATAAAAAAATATTTTAGACTATTTTATCTTAAGTTATAAAAATAATATATATCAATTTTATACTCACTTCTATCTTATTAAACAAACTTTTAAAATTTATTTTCAACTTAATTTTACTCTTATTTCTATTTTTACTTATACTTCTATTTCTATCAAAAACTCTTCAATTTTACTCTTTAATTTTGTATTGCGTTTTTCATGGTGCTATGTTCTGTTGAGGGTATATTTTAGGGTATTTTCGGTTCGACGATTTAGCTTTTTCTGTGTAACGGGAAATTGCATTCAATAATTTTATTAAATATTTATATAAATATATATTATATTCTAATAAGAATTTTAAAAGTTTAAATTATTATCTGGTTCGAAGGATATAATTTTGTTTTATAAGGAGGTCTCTTTGCTATAAATAGATGATTAAAAGAATGACAATTTTCGCGTTATGAGACTGATTAAGGGCCTGTTTAGAATGATTTAAAACTATGATTTTATAAATTTTTTTGGGCAAAATCTTAATTTAGAAAAAATTTAAAACAAACAGTCATATTTATCTATAAGTATTTTTGAGCTAAACTATAGTTTTGAATAGACTACTGAAACTAGTTTTTAGAACATTAAAAGAGTTTATAGACTATCCAATTACTATATTACTCCTATTTTTTCTTATACCCTCTCTCCTCTCTCATCTCTCTTCTCTATCTTCTCTCATCTCTCATCTCTTCTCTCTCCTCTCTCCTCTCTCTTCTCTATCCTCTTTCATCTCTCCTTTTAATCAAATCATATATTTTTTAGTAATTTACCAATATAAAAAATTATTCTAAAAATAACTATAAAAACACTTATTTATTTATAATCACTTTTTTTTTATAAACTCTTCTTTAAAAGCCCTTTTTCATAAGCTGCCCAAAAATCTATTTTTTTTATAAGCCATTTTTTAAAATCTTATCTAAACACACGCTAAAATGATAAAGGTAGGATGGAGTATGAGTAAAAGTTCAATATTCAAACATAAAAAAAATGATTATTTTAAAAGAAAAATGTTAATTAAGTAAACAGTAAATTAGAGTCATAAGCATTCATTTTAAAAATAAAAGTGATAATTAAATAAAAATTAAAATACTACCAATAAACATTGATCTTAATAAATAAAAAAATTAACCATTTAAATGTGAAATCACGAGTTTGAATTTATAAAAATGCTAACCAATGTTTTGAAAGGTTTATCTTGATTAGATGAATGATACAAATATTGGAATACTGGTGTACTCTCTAAACTAACAGTGTAGTATTCATCATTACAGTAAGATCTGCACTGTCCAAAAATAATTTTAATAATTTAAATTTAAAATTTTTAAATTAAATAAAAATCAAACTCCCCATATATGTACACTGGAACAATTATTATACCAATCTTCAACAAAGGGATCACAGCCACGTCTAAATTAATTGTATCCATTAATAATATAATCAGCAATAAAAAAACTTCACTCATACGTTGATGTATGTAAAAATCATTAATTTTGATTTATAGCATTTTATGAATTTTATAAAATCTCATTTGTACATTTCTATAAATGAAATCTCATAAAGATTATAAATTAAAATTATTGGATCAAACTAAGGGGCAAATTTAAATAAAATAAACTATAGTGACCTAGTTTAAAATTAAAATAAAGTATAGGGACTTTATTTATGAATTAATGAAAGCTAAAATTAAATTTGATGATCGAACTATCGAGTCCAAAAAAACCAACCTGAATAAACCAACAACTCATAAAGTACATTGCACTCTTATTAAAAAGTAAATATTTACTAGTCTCCAACAAATTTTAAAAAACCAGCACCATGATGTTTATGAAAACAACTATGACAATGATATCCTCAAATTAATTGAAAAGAGTTATGAAGCATCATTCCTTAGACCCTTCAGAGTATACTTACAGAAACAGTCTTAATTTTATTAATTCTCTCCTGCCAAAAATCCTGGCAGAAAGTAACAGTACTGATTCGGTAATTCCCATGAGAACTACCATTCTACGTAAGTACCCAGGAAAGACTAGATGAATCAGTTAAGTCCACTCACTTCCAGCCTCTTTAGACAGCACCTACGTATACAGTACTTCCATATTCTGTCAGTACAACTGTAATATCCTAAATTTTCTGTACTGATTAGTATGTACAGTTTGTGTATAATGTATGTGAGATTTTTCAGGAAAAGATGTGGCCATTTATGTAAAGAAAGGGATTAAATTGAAAAGGAAGAAAAGGTAAGGACTAAAGTGAAAATATAAAAGGTTTTAAGGCCAAAAAGGAAGGTAGACAAAAATGTGGGGTCTTTAAGTGTAATTTTAAAAAGTTGAGGACATAAAGGTGATTTATGGTAAATCAAGGGGCAAAGGTATAATTATGGGAAATTTGGACCGAAAATAGGCTAAAAATGACCGTGTTCTAATCAGACCCAAATTTTTCTAGTGGATAAAGAAAATTATTTCGGGTTGTTTGACGCAACACAGAATTTTGATTTGAGATCCCGAAAAATTGATATAAATTTCTGAAGTTAGATAAAATTATTACAATATTTTTCGGATCTCAGAATCAGATGAGATATCCAGTAAATTCCTAGAATTAATATGAGAATTTATAAAATTGACAGAATCAGAAAATGAATCCTGTAGAATTTTTAATGGAATTTATTGTGGAATAAAATACCCGAGGAATATCGTCAGCAGAATTTTCTAAGGATTCGTGCCACAAAGGTATTGAATCCTAAAAGGCCCAAGAATAGTGTCATTAAGGCCCAATAAAATACTTAGACTGATAGGTGGACCAGTGTCAAGTGGAACCCCGGAAAAGTGAGAAATTACGAAAATATCCCTGTGTTGTCCTAAGAAAACAGAAGTGAATGGAGGGCATTTTGGTCATTTTGGACAGACCAAAATGCCAATACAAATACAGGAGAGGTTAGTCGGAGTCAGTATATACTCTAACAAGGTTCAAAGAGGTGTAAAATGATAATTATGCCCTTAGGTTTAATATAGTACAAGAAAAAGCACTAAGGGTATTTTAGTCATTTTTCAAGGTATCTGGAATTAAATTTAAACACAGTATAAGAATGTCAATGGTATGAAGGATTTAAATATTGAATAAAATATATTATGAAGTCCCAGAAAAAATAGATTAAGAAAACAGTCCGGTTTACGGGAAATCGACCGGGCTGGTACCGGATTGGACTAAAATTTTTCTAGGAGACTCCCACCATGGAAATGGCGCCAAGTGTCCCATGAGGTGTCCCTTGGATGATGTCATGGTGGTGATGTCATAAATGGAAAAAGAAGAGAAATTCCAAGATTAAATCTTAAGCCTTTAGATCAAATAGCTCCCAAGATGATCTTGGCCTTCAATTTTTCTAAGATTTTTCTATAAATACCCCCCACATTTCTGCACAAACCGTGAGCAAGAAACCTTGGGGAACCTCTTGCAAAATTTTCTCTCAACCTTGGAGAAAGCAAGGATCTTGAAGAAACTAGTAAGGTAAGTTGCCTCCTTGCTTCTACACTTTGTTCTCATGGTTTGTTCTTGAGTTTAAATGGTTTTTGAGGCTTGAATCTTGGGGAAATGCTGCTGAAATTTCTGTTGATATGTGATAGGAACATGATTTTTATGTTCTAGATAGTTTACACAAGCTTAAACAAGCTTGAATCACATGATAATGGCTTAGGAATCCATGTGTGCTTGTGAATCCAAGAGGGTGTTATGTTCTGTACAGTACGAGTTCACTGTTCATATATTGGATTTTCATAGTTTTGATGCTTCCAATGGGTTTAGAATGGAAAATTGTGTGGGGTTATAGTAGGAAAATAAGTATTGGAAGCACTAGAATCAAAATTAGAATTTTTGGAAAAGCTAGAGCTATCTTTCGGTTTCTGTACAGAACATGGGGAAGTAATTGAATTCTGGAATTTTTGATTATATATTTGGATTCTACATGGAAAATTATGTGGAAATGAACCATGAGAGTTTAGTTTAGAAAGATGTAAACATATGTCACAAAGTAGAGAAAGAAAGGGACTTAATGAAACCTAAACTTGGAATTTAATTGGAATGAAGTTATAATTTGATAATTGTCTTGTTATATTTAGGTTTTGACATTTGTGGGAAGGAAAGATCAATTCCAAAAGGAAAGAACAATGACTCATAAGAGATAGCAAGAATACTTAACTATAAACTTATGTTATATTGTTATTGATATGCTTACTTGTTATGCATGAAGTTTAGTTGAGCTTAGTATGTTATGTGATGATGTTTATGATGATGATGAGCTATGAATATTTGCAACTCCTTGCAACCTATGTCATGACAATATGCATGTTAGAGTTTGCTTATGTATGATCATGAATTAGCTCCCATTGCATGATAACATGTTAGGCATTTAATCGAGCATGCATAATCTTATAGTTTGTATTACTTGCTATTGAGATTTCCATGAAATCTCATTCCTTCCATATCAATAAACATTGCTCTAGGTGCTGGAACTTCATAAGTAGGAAGGTAAATGGGAATGAACAATGTGTATATAACTTGAAAAGCATGCCTTCAACTTAGATGATGATGTATGGGTATGTATAATGTATGCATGCACTGGATCCGATGAGAGGCAGACTACTTCCAACGATAGTTTAAGCAACTTATCCAATGAGTATTCATATGAAATTTGGCATGAACATATCTAAGATCCATAGCTTTAATTGAACACCAACAACTCCTAATTTGGTTAAGAATTCGAATTTTTATGATTTTTCAAAGTCAGGACTAAAATCTGGATTAAGATAAGACGCGTGTCTAGAGACAGTGAGGTTTAAGTGCGATTTTCAAATAGCAAATGGACGAATGTTTACACGAGATCTTGTGATCTTAAAGTACACATATGGAGCTTTAAATCCATATGTAATATGACTCATTTAGATAAGTATACAAGGATAAATGAATTTTTGAAAACAAGGCACAGAAACTGGAACTTCCAGTTTTACCAAATGAACAGTAATTTTCAATGATTAAACTGATTTGATCTGGACAATGAAACCTTATTTTCATATTTTTTCTTCAAATTTCAATGCAATATATTTCATTAGAAATTGGAACCACCTCATTTTGATTTTTCTATATTTAATTATGAATTTTCAAAGTTCAGACTGTAATCTGGAATTACCAAGTAAACAGTGGCGATGAACAGTACCCATAAGCCTAACTTTTGGAAATTCATGTTTTTAAGGTTAAGAGGTATTCCAATGATCTCAGATACTTCCAATTGAGTATATGTAAGAATGTGATGTAAGGATGTAAGGATGTTTACTGAGTTGGGTCTGGAATAATCAGCACGGGAGTAGTGGTTAATCTCTGCTTTAACTCTTGAAAGCTAGCCTCGCACTTCTCATCCCACTTAAACTGTTGATTCTTTCTGGTAAGCTTGGTGAGTGGCAAGGAAATTCGAGAAAAGTCTTGAATAAATCTTCTATAGTACCCCGCCAAGCCTAGAAAACTTCTGATCTCTATCACTGTCTTTGGCAGCTCCCAGCTTAAAATAGCTTCAACTTTGCTATGATCAACAGCTACCCCGTCTTAGGATATGACGTGACCAAGAAATTTGACTTCTGAAAGCCAAAACTCGCACTTACTAAGCTTAGCGTAAAGCTGCTTCTCTTTAAGGGTAACAAGAACAATTCTCAAATGCCTTTCATGCTCCTTAGCCGACTTGGAGTAAACCAGAATATCATCAATGAAGACCACCACAACCTGATCTAGATAAGGCCTGAAGATCCGGTTCATATAATCCATAAAAATTGTAGGCGCATTAGTCAGACCAAAAGGCATCACCAAAAATTCAAAATGCCCATAACGTGTTCTGAAAGCAGTCTTTGAAATGTCATCTAACTTAATTCTCAACTGATGATAGCCAGATCGTAAATCAATCTTGGAGAATATGCTCACTCCAGCCAATTGATCTAGTAGGTCATCAATTCTGGGGAGAGGGTACTTGTTCTTAACAGTAATCTTGTTCAGCTCTCTATATTCAATACACAATCTTAAACTTCCATATTTCTTTTTAACAAACAACACTGGAGCACCCCAGGGAGAGACACTAGGTCGTATAAAACCATTTTCTAAAAGCTCCTCAATTTGCTTCTTTATCTCACTCATTTCATTAGGAGCCATCCGATATGGGGCTTTGGATACTGGTTCATCTCCAGGTACAACGTCGATTGCAAACTCCACTTCTCACTCTGGAGCCAATCCTTGAGTCTCCTTTAGGAAGACTTCAGGAAATTCATTAATTACTGAAATCGTCCCAATTCCTTCTTCTACCTCTTCTTGTACAGAAAATAAAACCATATATCCTAGACATCCTTTCCGTAAGTATTTGTCTACCTGTGCCTTCGTTATGAAATTCAGTCGTACTTCTGGACTCAGGTCTACTACCTTCGAACCAAGAACTAGTGTCTTGTTCTTGCAGTCTAGCATTACATTATTGGAGGATAACCAATTCAAACCAAGTATGACATCGATCTCCCAGAAAGGCATGCATATTAAGTCTAGGGTGGTACAACAGTGCTCATACCGCACAATAATATTCAAACAAGCATCAGAGGTAACTACCCTAGCACTTGTGGGAGTCGTCACATATATATCATAATGCAATTCACTAATTTTCAAGCCTAGACGTCTAGTACAATCATAGGAAATAAAAGAATAACTTGCACCAGAATCAAACAGAGCAATCACTGAGTGATCATTAATATAAATTGTACCTTGAATCATCTCAGGTGATTTCAGGGCATCTTCTCTGGCAAGTGCAAATACGCGTCCTTGCGTCCGTGGCCTTTGATTAGTTGTTGCCTGAGGACATTCCTGAGAAAAGTGTTCCAGTTTTCCACATGTATAACAGACATTTTGACCCATCAGGCAAGGCCTATCACCATGATTTTTCCCACATTTGTCACACGCTCAGGCTCTTGAGTCTCTGTTACTAGGCCCTCCTCGGTAATTTCCCCTGCTTGGTCTCTTGTTTTGCCATGTTCGCTTTCTTTTTCTATAGCTGCTACCTCTTGCAGCTTCTTGGTTTCGACCAGCCTTTTCATGAGTCGCCTGTTCTTTGATTACAGGCCTAAATAGCATTCGATGATTCAAACTATTCTCCACTATACGGCATGCTTATACCGCTCTGTTGAATTGATTGTATTGTTGAGGAGTCAGCTTTTCCTTCAACATTCAGTCCTCTGATCATCCTCTCGGTTATCCATCGCTCATCATCTACTTGGAGCAAATATGTTGAATACTGAGACAGACGGATGAATTTGGCCAAGTACTCGTCAAATGATTCTCTTTTTCCTTGTCTCAGCATAAGAAATTATGCTTCTCTTTCGTCCCTCATAGACTGAGAAAAATACTTCGCATAGAATTGTTCAAGAAACACTTCCCAAATGAAATATCCTTCCTTAGACCCTTCAGAGTACACTTACAGAAATAATCTTAACTTTATTAATTCTCTCCTGCCGAAAATCCTGGTAGAAAGTAACTGTACTGATTCGGTAATTCCCATGAGAACTACCATTCTACGTAAGTACCCAGAAAAGACTGGATGAACCGGCTAGATCCACTCACTTTCAGCTTCCTTAGACAGCACCTACGTACACAGTACTCCATATTCTGCTAGTACAACAGCCTCTTTTAATCAACATCCTTAAATTTCAATGACATCTTCTAGTAAACATCCTTACATCACATTCTTACATATACTCAATTGGAAGTATCTTAGATCATTGGAATACCTCTTAGGGCCTGTTTGGATAGGATTTTAAAAAGGGCTTATGGACAGCTTATGGAAAAGGGCTTTTAGAGAAGAGTTTATGAAAAAAAAGTGATTTTGAATAAATAAGTGTTTGGATAGTTATTTTTAGAATGACTTTTTATATTGATAAATTACCAAAAAGGGTATGATTTGATTAAAAGTAAGAGAGAGGAGAGAGATAGAGAAAAGATAAGAGAGAGGAGAGATGGTAGAAAAGATAGAGGAGAGAGGAGAGGGGTAGAGATGAGAGAGAAAAGAGAGTGTAAGAAAAAGTAGGGGTAAGATAGTAATTGAATAGTCCATAAACTCTTTTACTATTCCAAAAGTTAGTTTTAATAGCTTATTCAAAACCATGGTTTTGCCCAAAAGCACTTATGGACAAATATGACTGTTTGTTTTAAAATTTTTCCAAACCAAGGTTTTACCCAAAAGGGCTTATAAAACCAAGGTTTGGAGTGCATCCAAACAGGCTCTTAACCTTAAAAACATGAATTTCCAAAAGTTAGGCTTACGGGTACTGGTCATCGCCACTGTTCACTTGGTAATTCTAGATTACAGCCTAAACTTTGGAAATTCATAATTAAATCTAGAAAAATCGAAATGAGGTAATTCCAATTTCTAATGAAATCTATTTCATTTAAATTTGTTAGAAAAATATGAAAATGAGGTTTTCTTGTCCATATCAAATCAGTTTATTTGTTGAAAATTTATGTTCATTTGGTAAATCTGGAAGTTCCAGTTTCTTTACCCCATTTTCAAAAATTCATTTCTCCTTATAAACTTATCCAATTGAGTCGAATTACCTATGTATTTAAATCTCAGAACATTTAATTTAAGCTCACCAAATATCACGGAAAAACTCATTCATTTATTATATGAAATTAGCGCATGAACCTCACTGCCTCTGAGTAGTCGTATTATCTTATTCCAGATTTTAAATCCGGACTTTGAAAAATCATAACAATTCGAGTTCTTAACCAAACGAGGCGTTCTTGGTGTCCATTTAAATATCTAGATCTTATCTATATTCATGCCCAATTTCATATGAAAACGCATCGGATAAGTCACTTAAACTATCGTTGGAAGTACACTACCTTGGATCGGATTTGTGAGTAGCATATATTATACATACCAATATATCATCATCTAAGTTAAAGGCATGCTTTTCAAGTCATATACACATTGTTCATTCCCATTTACCTTCCTCCTTGTGAAGTTCCAGCATCTAGAGCAATTTTTATTGATATGGGAGGAATGAGATTTCATGGAAATCTCAATAGCAAGTAATACAAACTATAAGGTTATGCATGCTTGATTAAATGCCTAACATGTTATCATGCAATGGGAGCTAATTCATGATCATACATAAGAAAACTATAACATGCATATTGTCATGACATAGGTTGCAAGGAGTTGCACATATTCATAACTCATCATCATCATCATAATCATCATCACATAACATATCATGCTCAACCAAACTTCATGCATAACAAGCAAGCATATTAATCAAACAACATAAGTTTATAGTTAAGTATTCTTGCAACCTCTTATGAGTCCTTGTTCTTTCCTTCTTGAATTGATATTTCCTTCCCACAAATGTTAAAACCTAGACATAACAAGACAATTACCAAATTATCACTTCATTCTAATCAAATTTCAAGTCTAGGTTTCATTAAGTCCCTTTCTTTCTCTACTTTGTGACATATGTTTACATTTTTCTAAACTAAACTCTCATAGTTTATTTCCACATAATTTTTCATTTAGAATCCAAATATGTATTCAAAAATTCCAGAATCCAATTGCTCCACAAAATTTTGTACAGAACCGAAAGATAGCTCTAGTTTTTTCAAAAATTCTCATTATGATTCAAATGCTTCCAATACTTGTTTTCCTACTATAACCCCACACAATTTTCCATTCTAAACCCATTGGAAGCATCAAAACCATGAAATTCCAACATATGAACAGTGATTTTATACTGTACAGAACAGGACATAATCTTGGATTCACAAGCACACATGAATTCCTAAGCCATTATCATGTGATTCAAGCTTGTTTAAGCTTGTATAAACTATCTATGACATAAAATTCATGCTTCTTTCACATATACACAGAAATTCCTGCAGCATTTCCCCAAGATTTAAGCCTAAAAAAACCACTTAAACTCAAGAACAAACCATGAGAATAAAGTCTAGAAGCAAGGAGGCAACTTACCTTACTAGTTTCTTCAAGATTCTTGCTTCCTTCTTGCTTGAGAGAAAATTTTGCAAGAGTTTCCCCAAGATCTTGTGCTCATGGTTTTGGAGTCTCCAAGGGGGTATTTATAGAAAAATCTTGGAAAAATTGAAGATCAAGATCATCTTGGAAACTATTTGATCTAAAGGCTTGAGATTAAATCTTGGAATTTCTTTTCTTTTTTGAATTATTGCATCACCTTGATGACATCACTCAAGGGAAACCTCATGGGACACCTCATACGATACTTGGCGCCATTCTCATGGTAGGGAGTTCCAAGAAAATTTCAATCTAATCCAGTCCCATACAGTCCAATCCGGTACCGGCCAGGTCCGATTTTCCGTAAACCGGACTATTTTCTTAATCTAATTTTTTTGGGACTTCATAATATATTTTATTCAATATTTAAATCCTTCATACCATTGACATTCTTATACTGGGTTTAAATTTAATTCCAGATACCTTGGAAAATGACCAAAATACCCTTAGTGCTTTTCCTCGCATTATATTAAACCTAAGGGCATAATTATCATTTCACACCTCTTTGAACCTTGTCAGAGTATATATTGACTCTGACCAACCTCTCCTATACCTTCATTGGCATTTTGGCCAGTCCAAAATGACCAAAATGCCCTCCATTCACTTCTGTTTCCTTAGGACAACACAAGGGCATTTTTATAATTTTTACACTTTTCCGGGGTTCCTCAGGACACTGGCCCACCTATCAGTCCAAGTGTCTTATTGGGCCTTGGTTGGCACCATTTTTGGACCTTTATAGGGTCCACCACCTTTATGACACGAATCCCGAGAAATCTCTTCCGGCGATATTCATCAGTATTTTATTCCATAATAAATTCTATTAAAAATTCTACAGGATTCCTTTTTTGATCCTGTCAATTTTATAAATTCTCATATTAATTCTAGGAATTTACTGTAAAATCTCATCTGATTCTGAGATCCAAAAAATATTATAATAATTTTATCTAACTTCAGAAATTCATATCAATTTTTCGGGATCTCAAATCAAAATTCTATGTCGCATCAAACAACCCGGAATAATTTTCTCTATCCACTGGAAAAATTTGGGTCCGATCAGAATATGGTCATTTTTGGCCTGTTTTCATCCAAATTTTCCATAATTACACTTTATGCTCTTTGATTTACCATAAATCACCTTTATGTCCTCAACTTTTTCAAATTACACTTAAAGACCCCATATTTTTTTCTACCTTTGCTTTTAGTCTTAAACTTTCCATAATTTCACTTAAGTTCTTGTATTTTCTTTCTTTTTAATTTAATCCCTTTCTTTACATAAATGGCCACATCTTTTTCTGAAAATCTCACATATATTACGTACACACCGTACATACTCATCAGTACAGAAATTAGGGATATTATAAGTTGGCTTCCAAGATCATCAACTATGACAACTCATTTAATAAAGATTCCCTTTCTTCGATCACGCTTCGTGGACAATTTTAACGATTTCATTCGATCTCTCTTTTCACATAACACGTTTTAGCCACATTAAACCACGCTCTACCTTTCACCCTGTTAGGTGGTTAAAGATATTTTTATATATTTTTAATAATTTTATTATTTCTCCTAATTAAATTAGTTTTCATAAAGGTATTTACGTTTTTATATTTCAGTAAATTAAAAAAATAGGTAAATGAAGATTGGGGCACACTTACTTACATAGTTGCCACATAAGATTAATAAAGGACTAGGGGTGTGCACAAAATCCATGACTCGATATGCCCTGAGCCCGCGATAAAAAATCCTGCCCAGTCTAAAAAATATAAGGTCGGGCTGGGCATCGGGTTACAAAATAGTCCATATTTTTTTATGGCTGGACACCGAGAAAAAGGGTTGCCCTACCCTGCCCATAAGCACTTATTCTTTTTTT